>JAQQTP010000077.1:25142500-26430000 GCA_029884605.1 Ormosia emarginata
GAAAATAGTTTTTAAAATTTTCTTTTACTGTGTTTTATACTGTATTTAATTATCGAGCGATAAAAATACAGTAAAAATATTATTCGAAGGGTTATAGCAGATAAAAATAAATATTATACTGCGTAATCAACATTAGTGGTTATGACGACTTTATGACAGACCAATAGGAAGCAAGCTTAATGTTGAAGACTTTGGATATCAACCATCGATTTAATCAACGGTGGAGATTTGGTCTTATAAAATTGCTAGGACCATTTATAACCATTGGATGGAAAGTATGAAGGAGTGATCTCGACCCTTCATTTTGGAGATACATTTAATGGCTAGGATTTCAAGGAGAAAGATCCAATGGCCTAGATTAAGTCTTCTAATCTAAAGGCTATACTTAGATTCTACATTAATCCTAACCATTGATTTAATCAATGGCTAATAATGCTCTAAATGGTGGCTAGTAAAGATGGTCACTTATTGAGTGCATAAGGAGGGGGGACGATTTTGGTGATGCTTAAGAGCATAGCATGGTTTCAAGACCATTATTACTCAATCTTGATCATTATTGATCATTTCCAAAAGCCAAGCATATCAAATTTTTCTCTCCACTTCCTCTTCATGCTAGTTTCGGCCAAGACCACTAAACCTACCTTCCATCACTCTTTAATTTCAACTAACCTTATTTCTTGAATCTATACCTCAATCTAAGACACTTTGTAGTTTGGAGCAAGTTCTAAATCCATCATCTTCAAGGACTTTCTTCAAGAGCAAAGTTATAGGGTTTTTGAGGTGAAGTGTAAGGAAACTTCACTACTTATCTCTTTATCATGTTCTAAGCCATGTTTGATCCATGGTTTACCTTGTTCAAGCATAATATGATAATAAATTTGTGTTTTGTTTTGTGTTTGAGAAGCTTTTGGTGGTGAATCACTTGTTCAAGGACCAAACCAAGGAGCTTTGGAGGTTCTTCAAGAGGTAAGAGGGAGATCCATCTCACCAACCAAGTATGGTGGTGAGAGATGGTTTTGTATTTGATGGATGGTGAATCCATGTGAGGATTCATATCCATGGCCATGTAATTATTTGTGGGTGTTTATGTGTTTTGATTATTTGCTTATGTTTGATATGATTTGCATGATTTAATGCTTTTGTTTATGGCATACAGGTGATATATATGATGAATATGTATATGTATGCCACGATTTGATGATGAAAAGGAAAATAATTTTTGGTCCCAAAGAACCATAGAGGCATCACGGCCTCAAATTAACTTTGGGAGCAAGAGATTCTAAGTATTTTACTAATTATGAGTAATATGTTGATGATTTTAAGGATTTACAAAGAAAGTGAACATGAAAATGAACAAATGAATTGGCTTTAAAGACCAAGAGTCTCACGATTTTTGAAGGAAATTCTAATGGTTTTGTTTGTGTAAAAACAAGAATGGTACTTAATTGATTTAGAAGGAAAAATATTTGATGGTTTCAATGGCCATGTACCACAGTTTTGAAGGCTTGTAATGCCTTGATTTTATGAAATAAAATGATTTCAAAGTGGAAATGTAATTGATCTAGCACAAGGATCAAAGAAATGGAAACAAAGTGTTTTATCACTTGAGAAATAGAAATTTCAGTTATGAAAGGAAAATAGAGGTTGTAAGGGTTTGAACCTCAAATTATTTTGAAAGAGGATTGAAATTGAAAAATATGCATTGAGGCATATGATGAAAATGAAAAATATGCAGTGAGGCATATGATGAAATTGAACAGAATTGCATTGAGATATTCGTGCATTGAACGAAAATATATAACTGATAACTATTGTGGCCTTTATGGTCGAAGAGAGAATGAGAATTGAAAAGTGAGGTCTATGATGGATCTTGGGGGCGTTAAGGCGCGGCGGTCGAACCAGTGGGCAGTGGCGAGTACCCTGTGCCACGTGGCGATGCAGTCCGTTGCAATGTATTGACGATACCTGACAAGAACACGATTCTTTTTGAAAACTGGAGATTATCTGTGGGCTAAGGCTGGGCAATTAACCAGAGCATTCTTCTCAAAATTGTGAAAATCTCCATGGAGTAGGAAATTGAGTCTATGTGCACATACATAATTATTGAGTATTGGTTATGATAATTGAACTGTTGAATACTTGGATAATTTTGAGGGCATTATCATAAATATTGAATAATTATATCTATGTGATATATTAATTAAGGAATATTGGATGATGATGATGATAAATAATATTGATGGCATTATTGTAATTATCATATGATTTGAATAATGCAAATGACATGATGGTAATTATTATTTATTATATTTGTTATGATGAATAATGATTGAGGGCATGATTGTAATTATTGTATCTGTGTGATGACAATTATTTGTTTTTCTCTTTAGTTCAGATAACTGCAGTGTTTTTTGTGTTGTTGTGCAGGATTGGTGCTTAATTGGCCTTGAAATGGATGGAAAGCTTGCACAATTGAAGTTGGAGCTTAAAGGGAAACAATTTGGGACAAAAAGCTCACTCCAGAGGGTACCACGGCCTGCCCGTGGACTGAACCACGGCCATGGATCGAGCAGCTGCGTAAAAAAAGCAAAGGGGAAGTCTAAAGAAACCATGTCCTGGCTATGGACTGAACCACGGTCGTGGTTGTAAAACAGAGACAAACACGGCCTGGCCGTGGAATGAACCACGGCCGTGGTTCGGGGTGCGTGTCAGCTGTTTAAGTCCGTTTTTCTCTTTTCTGATGGACTTAGACCAGTTTTAACCCATGGGATATATATAGATGTTCTGAAGACAACATTAGGGTTCCAATTTGGTTTTGGAGAAGGCACATAGGAGGCTCTTGATCTTCATCTTCCTCTATTCTCTCTTGGATTACGGGTTTGGATGTTCTTGAAGTTGAATTTCTGGTTTCTTCTTCTCCATGTCTGAGTAGTTCCTTTTGTTTCTAGGATTGGGCAATGCCCTTTTACATTGATGATGATTAATTGATATTGTTTACCCCTTTTATTAATCTTGAATGTTGTTGATTCGATCCTTATTGTGATTATTCATGTGAATTTGCTGGCCACTTATTTGCATCTCGTAGATATCTAGGGACGTACTGACAGGTGAACCTAGGTGTTGGAACCATAAGAATTGAACTTAAGGTCTAAATCACGAGAGTAGGTTTAGCCTTTCGAGGATTAATGAATTACCAAAAAGCGTAATGGGTTCAATTTAGATTCAATTACCACGAGAGTAGGAATTGGTTTAATTGGGCACGATTCTTGTATCTTGAGAGGGAACATTAACTAATTTAGGGTAATTCACCTTCAATTGAATTTCAAGTATTAATAAGAGGATTGTCAATTAGGAGTCTTGTATCATTGTGGTTAACCCCAATCCTGGAAGCTTTCTTGAATCTGAAAACATTTCCTTAACAATTACTATTTTTGTTCTCAATTTGCATTTTGATATTCATTTATTTAATTGTTGGGTTACTACGTTCTTGTTAATCAACAATTATATTCCCTTTTGTTTAATTTAATTGAATTAATTAATTAATTGGTATTCATAGATATAGTCCCTGTGGATTTGATCTTTTATTACTTGACGACGAAACCGTACACTTGCGGATTTCAAGTACCAAGTGTTTGGCGCCGTTGTCGGGGACTGTGTTCTTCTTGAATATCAGTTTAATTTTTAATTTGATTAATTTTAAACCTTTTTACTACATTCTTGGTTTCTTTTTGAGTCTTTACAGGTGATTTCTCTTGTTTATGCGAAGAACTAGACGTTTTGGGACTCTTGAAGAAGAAGATCCTGAAATTGAAAGAACCTTTCGCAGAAGGAGAAGACAACAAAGCCAAAGAGCGAGAGATAGACTTGAGCCAACACTTGTCATGGCTGCACCTACTGACAATAAACCGCTTAAAGAGTATGCAACCCCTAATGCTCGGGGTTTGCGTTCTGGAATTGCTCGGCCAGACATTGAAGCTAGATAGTTCACCATACCACCTGCTTTACTCTCCATGATAAGGCAGAACCATTTTGGAGGATTGCCATCAGAGGACCCAAACGATCATGTGGATATGTTCTTGGAATTCTGTGAGACCCTCAAAATTGAAGGTGCCTCTGTTGATGCTATCGCCTTCGCCTATTTCCATTATCATTGAAAGATAGAGGTAGGGCTTGGTTGAAGTCAGTTCCCGCTCATCTGAGGACCCAAATCACGAGTTTTGTTCAGAAAGATGATGAATCATTGTCGGAAGCTTGGGATAGATATAAAGCTTTGCTGGAAGCCTGCCCACACCATGGGTTAGAAAAATGGTTGATCATCCACACCTTTTATAATGGGCTAGAATATTCTTCGAAGGTGTCTCTAGACTCCGCAGCTGGTGGAGCTTTGATGAACAGACGACTGACAGAAGCTTATGAGATCATTGAGAATGTTGCCACAAATCATCACCAATGGGCAAATGAAAGAGGTAATAACCCGAGAAAACTCTCGGGAGGTAAGTTTGAGGTAGACGGAGTTGATTTAATTATGTCAAAATTTGATTCTTCGAATAAACGTTTTGACATGCTTGAAAAAGCTCATATAAATGCCATAGGTGCCTCTAACAATTTTTGTGAGATTTGTGGAGCACAGGGACACATAGGTGCTGAATGCCAAGTTGGAATTGGCTCCTCACAAGGTGCACCGGTGGAGCAAGTGGAATTATGTCACAATCTCCATGACTTCAACCAAAAGGGGAGGAATAATCCACATTCTCAAACTTACAACCCCGGTTGGAGGTCACATCTCAACTTCTCCTACCGGAATAGTCAATACCAAGCAGGGCAAGGTCGTGCTAAACCCTCTTCTGGTTTCCAACAGGTACAAAACTATAAACTTGAGTCTCTTCTTGAGAATTTTGTTAAGAGTCAATCTAAGCAAAATGAAGAGTTTAGGCAACATGGGCAAGTTGTGACTGAGGCTATTAGAGAGTTGTCATCTAAGGTTGAAAATTTGGCCATTCATAATAAGTTGTTAGAAACTCAGATTGCTCAACTTGCAGGCACTTCACTCAGGCAACAAGGTAAGTTTCCTGGTCAGCCTGAAATGAATCCAGGTAATAAACACTGCATGGCTGTTAGTTTGAGAAGTGGTAAGAAATTAGAGGATCCCAAGGATAAGGAGGTGAGTGACAAAGATGAGGGGAATGAGGAAAAAGACACTAAGACACAACCCTTAGAGGAAGAGGAAACTAACGAAAAAGTGTCTAAGTATGTATCCCCTGAACCATACCAACCCCCTGTGCCATTCCCTCAAAGATTGGCAAAGGCCAAGCTAGATATGCAATTTGGGAAGTTCCTAGAGGTCCTTAAGAAATTGTACATTAATGTACCCTTCACTGAGGCGTTGAAACAAATGCCTACCTATGCTAAATTTCTTAAGGACATTTTGTCTAATAAGAGAAAACTTGAGGAATATGAGACCGTAGCTCTAATTGAGGAGAGTAGTGCTTTAATTCAAAATAAATTGCCTCATAAGCTAAAAGATCCAAGTAGCTTCTCTATTCCTTGCTTGATTGGTAACACAAATTTTGATAAAGCTCTATGTGACTTGGGGCCTAGAGTCTGTCTTATACCCCTTTCTGTGTGCAAGAAGTTGGAGGTGGGTGAGCTGAAACCCACAACTATTTCACTTCAGTTGGCGGATCGGTCCGTCAAGTACCCCGTAAGCATCTTGGAGGATGTTCCTATTAGAGTGGGTAAGTTTTTTATACCCGTTGATTTTGTTGTGCTTGACATGGAAGCAGATACTAAAATGCAGCTCATACTTGGGCGACCATTCCTCACCACTGGAAGGGCAATTATTGATATCCACAAAGGGAAATTGACTTTGCAATTGAACGATGAAGAAGTAGTTTTTAATGTCTTCAATTCTAAAAAAATCCTAATTCATGTAATCGCATAGATGCTACTGATGTTGTGGACAGAGTTATACTTTCAGATATGCAAGAATCTGTGACTCATGCTATGTTAGAGGAGACCTTGCCCAAGGTTGCTTCCAAGTTCGAGAAGGTCAAGCCCTGCAAGAAAGGACCAAAGAAACGGGATGACAAATGTGTCAAGAAGCGTGAATTTAAACCAGGGGATAAAGTTCTTGTTGATAACTCGCTTCTACGTTTCTGTCTAGGTAAGTTGTGGTCGAAATGGTCTGGACTATATGAGATTGTTCGAGTCTTATCCTATGGTGTGCTTGAGGTGAAGATAGAAGGCTAGAAGACATTTATGATAAACGGCCAGAGAGTGCAACACTATGAAGAAGGAGTGGGGACTGAGTACCACTCCATTGACATCACCTGAGCATAGAACCAACTCATAGTCAAGCTAATGACTATAACTTAACGCTTCTTGGGAGGCAACCCAAAATTTTCTCTCTTTTCTTTATTTTCTTATTTTTATTGACTAACACTTTTCTATTTTTTTTGTTTCATAGTTAGCTAATGTTGAGTCGGCTTTGGTGGCTCCCTGAGTTCGGAGCCTTTGTAAGGGGATGTATATAGCTGTCGGCCGCAAAAAAAAAAGTTTTATTTTTATCTTCATTATCGTGCATTCTCATATTGTATTGTCTCATTGCATTTTCACACCATTATTTCTCTCAGCTTTTTGGTTGAACTTTGTGCCCCTCTCTTTTGAGGATTTTGAGATGATAGTGATTTGGAACCCAATTTGTTGATTCATGTGGTAGGTAACAGGCATTGTCTTTAATTGATAGTGGAGGTGATTTCTTGATAGTTGATAATTAGCATATGTTCTCTGAATTTGTGCTTCTCATTGATTTTTGAACCTCTAAAAGTAAGTTTTGAGCCTGTATAAGATTTATGCACTATATGATTTTTTATCCCATTCTTTGTGTTGAGTGGTTATTCCTCATTGATTTTGTGCTCTAGAACTTGATTTGAAACCATTCCCATGGCATACCTTATAACCCTTGAAAGACCTTTTGATTCTTGCATGCATGCTGATTATTAGTGAAAATTTGGTTTCTTATCAAACTTATGGAAGTGCTTTTTCTAAGAGGAATTTTGAGCGAATTGTCTTCACCATTAAACACTTTGAGTGTGGTTAGCAGTGTGAACTTAATTCTATGAGGATGCATGGTTTCTGAGAACTTAGCCTCTAATTGGACTTGATTTTGATTACCTCTCTGCTTCTTGGTTTGCCTTTGCCTATTGCTTGGTCGGATGTTTCTTCGGGTTCCTTATTCATTATTGTCTTTTGATCCCACTCCTTGGTTTGGTCTTAGTTATTGCTTGGGGACAAGCAAAATCTTAAGCTTGGGGGTATTTGATGTGTGTGAAACAACATCATATTTTGTTCTTATTTTGCATGCATTTTTATGCATTTTAGTTTCCCTTTTTATTTATTTTTCCCTTTAGTTCGGATAACTGCGATGTTTTTGGTGTTGTTGTGCAGGATTGGTGCTTAATTGGCCTTGAAATGGATGGAAAGCTTGCACAATTGAAGTTAGAGCTTAAAGGGAAGCAATTTGGGACAAAAAGCTCACTCCAGAGGGTACCACAGCCTACCCGTGGACTGAACCACGGCCATGGATCGAGCAGTTGCGTAAAAAAAGCAAAAGGGAAGTCCAGATAATACCACGGCCTGGCCGTGGACTGAACCACGGTCGTGGTTGTCAAACAGAGACAACCATGGCCTGGCCGTGGAATGAACCACGGCCGTGGTTCAGGGTGCGTGTCAGCTGTTTAAGTCCATTTTTCTCTTTTCTGATGGGCTTAGACCAGTTTTAACCCATGGGGTATATGTAGATGTTCTGAAGACAACATTAGGGTTCCAATTTGGATTTGGAGAAGGCACATAGGAGGCTCTTGATCTTCATCTTCCTCTCTTCTCTCTTGGATTACGGGTTTGGATGTTCTTGAAGTTGAATTTCTAGTTTCTTCTTCTCCATGTCTGAGTAGTTCCTTTTTGTTTCTAGGATTGCGCAATGCCCTTTGATAAATTGATGATGATTAATTGATATTGTTTACCCTTTTTATTAATCTTGAATGTTGTTGATTCGATCTTTATTGCGATTATTCATGTGAATTTGCTGGCCACTTATTTGCATCTCATAGATATCTAGGGACGTACTGAAAGGTGAACCTAGGTGTTGGAACCATAAGAATTGAACTTAAGGTCTAAATCACGAGAGTAGGTTTAACCTTTCGAGGATTAATGAATTACCAAAAAACGTAATGGGTTCAATTTAGATTCAATTACCACGAGAGTAGGAATTAGTTTAATTGGGCACAGTTCTTGTATCTTGAGAGGGAACATTAACTAATTTAGGGTAATTCACCTTCAATTGAATTTCAAGTGTTAATAAGAGGATTGTCAATTAGGAGTCTTGTATCATTGTGGTTAACCCTAATCTTGGAAGCTTTCTTGAATCTGAAAATCTTACCTTAACAATTGTTATTTTTGTTCTCAATTTGCATTTTGATATTCATTTATTTAATTGTTTGGTTACTACGTTCATGTTAATCAATAATTATATTCCCTTTTGTTTAATTTAATTGAATTAATTAATTAATTGGTATTCATAGACATAGTCCCAGTGGATTCGATCTTTTTATTACTTGACGACGAAACCGTACACTTGCGGATTTCACGCACCACCTGGAAAGTTAAAATCAAGATGGCCGGGACCCTTTGTGGTGATAAAGTTGTTTCCCTACTGGATGTGTCATCAAGTTTTAAGGTTAATGGCCAGCGCCTAAAACCTTATTTTGGAGGAAAAATTCAAAGGGAGAAGACCTCCCTCTCAGTAACAGCTTCATCTTGAAATCACTAAAGTCTTGCCAGGACTGTAAATAAGGCCCTTTTTGGGAGGGAACCCAAATGTTCATAATCTGTATTTTTAGATCCTTAGTACTTAATATGTGTTTTTTGTAGTTTGTTTATGTTTTTTATATTTAATCTGTTATTTGATCATTTGGGCATGTTGTATATGTAGTAATGATCCATTTTGGCCAAACATTTAGGTTGAAGTCAGTTTGCTACATAATTTAGCAGACTGACTTCTCATGCCGTGGCATGTGTTATTTTCAACGCCGTGACATTTGTTCAAAAAAAAATATAATATCAATTATATTTGTTTTTTTTTAAAAAAAATTTTATGAGGGAATTAAAGCGCGCTACGGCGCCCTACGTATAACGCCGCGGCGTGAGTTTCAATGTCGCAGTGTGTGTTTGAATGTCGCGTCGTGTACAAGAACAGTTTGAATGCTGCGGCATGAGTTTGAATGTCGCGGCACGTACAAGAACAGTTTGAATGTCGCGACGTGGAATCAATGCCGCAGCGTGTGGCATTAGTTTTTCCAGAATTTTTTTTAGAATTACAAATTTATCATATGCTTCGAATCCCATTATTTGATGTTGACTGTTTGCAATTCTCTTTCAGGTACAATGGCTCCTAAAAGACCGCGTGGATCCTCCAGCCAGAGACACAGGGAGCCAACTTCCCCTCTGCCATTTGATGAGGTGAGATTTGTGTCGGCTGAAGTGGCACAGAGATACACCAAACTGGTTTCAAAATCAGTCACATCTGAGCGAGGATTCTCCTTCAAGGATGGCATCTCGGAGCATATTGATTCGACGATCCGCCACCATCGATGGGGTAGATTTGCACAGCACCCCAAGATGGCTGTTCTACCAGTGGTTCGTGAATTTTACGCGAACATTGACACTACTTATGCCAACACCACGACTGTTATTGTACGGGGGCGCCAAGTCTCCTACGCTGCAGTGGTCATCAGGGCCGTATTAGACTTGCCAGCTTTGCCATTGCTCTTCAAGTACACTGATTTCCTTAGAGTCGACCCCAATGGCATCGACCTCGCTATGGTTCCTGCCAGCATCTGCACGCCTGCATCACAACTAATAGAGTGGGTCTTGAGCGTCCAGGATGCATGACCCAGATACTTCTGCCGAGCCTGTTTGATGCCAGAGGCTCGAGTCTGGTACCATTTTATTTGCACGCAGATTCTGCTGTCCGCTAACCTATCAGAGGTGACTCAAGAGCGAGCAATCATGATTTATGCTATTCTTGAGCATCGGGCTATAGATGTCGACCATATCATTTACCAGCAAATTCAGAGAGCTGTTAGGGAGTACTGGAGTCTGTTCTTTCCTTCCCTCATCCAAAGGTTGTGTAAAGGGCAGATGGTCCAATCTGAGGACTATGAGGAGCGGTCCATTCAGAAACAACCTCTCAATTATTATTTCATTGAGAGGGTCAGAGCAACTCCAGTACCAGCACCAGCAGCAGCTAGGGGACCACCTAGGCAGGCTCCAACAGATCCTACAGTTGGGCCTTCATAGCCCAGGGCAACACTAGCTGATGTTGCATCCTAGAGGACCCAGATGAAGGCCCGGGTGACCGATTTAGAGGCCCGGGTATCACAAATGATAGCTATGCTGGCGTAAATCATCCAGACTCAGAGATAGACTGCAGAGCGGTTGCACTTATCTATGGAGGACTACCCAGTCACAGACTTTCCACCCGTGGCAGTTGCTGACCCATCACCACCACCCGAAGAGCCAGGACGCTCTCACCAGGCAGCCCATGATGATGATGACGAGGACAAGGACCTACATGCTGAGGCCACCAATTCTGAGGAGGCTTCTGTCTAGCCCTTGAGGCTTTCAGGGCATTTTCCTTTTGTTGTCGTTCTTTTTACTTTCATATGTTGTATGTTTCTCATGTACGGTGTGGACACTGTTTCCCTCAGGTTTAGGGGGTGTCCTAGACTTAGTTTTTTGATGCTTATGCATGTTTATAATATGGATGCTTATGTTAATATTACCTATTGTGGATATAATATTTTGGCATTTTAGTATAGTTTATGTATGTATGTAATTATGTATGCTATGTATGCTTGTTAATATCCAAAGGAACTTGTATCTTGATAATCATTTCTTGAAAATTCCATTCAAGATACAATTGTCGTTCCCTTTCACAATTTGAATCATAAAGGTTAAAACTAATGCGAAATGATTGTTCAATGATAGATATGGATGCAAGTTGACCTTAATATTTCTGTGAATCCATATGTAATCTTTGAAGCATGTTGAAGCAATCTAGTTTCATTTTAGGATTGGTACGTTTCCCACTTGCATGTTTGTTGAACTTTGGGATTGATAAAAAGTCTTGCCTAAAGAAAATTTTTGGATTGTGCATGTGAAAGTGTCGGTTATCTGTGAAATTATTTTTGAACTCTCTTGAGGCGAAATCCTAATTTGTGCATGATTGAGGAAATGATTAGGGCATTCTTTGGACTGATTGAGTTTTAAAAAGCTTACCTTGACATGATCATATCCTTAGGTCCCCTTTGAAGCCTTATGTATGTTTGGCCTTATGTTTTTCATCACCTACATATTCCATACCATGTAACCATTTCTAAATGCATGTGAACACATGACATTTGTTATCTTACCATCATTGTTGTTGAGTGCATATATATATATGATTTCTTGAATTGAGTCTATTAATCAAGGGTACTATGTAAGTTAAATTAAAAAAAAACTTGTTTGAACCATCTGCGGTTAGAAAAGCATTGCTTTGTAAAAATGAAAGAAAGAAAATTGAAAAGAGACAAGCAAAGCAAAAGAAAAGAAAAAGAAAAGTTAAAAATAAAGCATTGAATGGTTCTTATGAGTTCTGATCTCTCAAAGTTTGTGTGGTATACCCTGATAATCTCAATTATGCTCAAGTCTTGAAATCATATGTGTATATGTCTTAGTGTTTGTGTTAAATCCATTCCTTTTGTTCTTTAACCCATACGATTAGCCTAACATTATAAGTTGATAAAGACCCTTTTGATCTTCAATCATGTATGAGTTACATTAGTGGAGAGAGAGTTGAATTACAATTTTGTGGATTCCTTGATGCATATTCATTTGGATGTTCATAAACTTGTCAGGGTGAGTCCTAATTGAAAAGAAGAAGTTTGGTATGCATGATTGTGAGAAATTATATCTTGACTGAAAGGAAACTGTGATTGTCAACATGAGAAGGGTTGTATATGTGTGAAACTGAGTGTGAGGCAAGTACATTCTTTTGAGATTTTATGCAATCATTTTACATGTGTTCTGTTTAAGTGAAAGTGGAATGTATAGATTGGTGAAGCAGGTTAGCAAGTTGATCGATATGAATGTACTTTGTTTTGCTCGAGGACTAGCAAAAATCTAGGTTTGGGGGTGTGATAACTTCATATATTGTAGTTAGTTGGGCCCTCATATCTGTGTGTTATTGTCTTCTTAGTCCTTGTTTTGATGCATGAATGGAAGAGTTTAGCTGTATATTAGTATTATTTGATTTCAATGTCTTCCATCATGATTTCTAGATATATTGAGTACATTTGTATTGATTATTGAATTGGAAATTTCTCTATGGCAGGTAAGGTTCAAACCAAGTGAATCATTTCAGAGTTGAACCAACATTGCAAGAGAAAACTTTTTGCAAGTATCAGCTTATCACGCTGCGGCGTGGCATTTGAATGTCGTGGCGTGAGCCTCCCCTGCATCCAAAGTCAGAGAGCTACGCATGTACGCGGCATGGCATTTGAATGCTGCAACGTGACCCTGTTTTCTGAGCCTGATAAATACTGTTGTATCAATTTTTATAGGGAGTTAGGTTATATTTTAGAAAGTTGCGGTCAAGTTTTATCATTTCAGACCAGAAGGAAGTAAAAGTGACTAAGTTTGGAGTCTCTCTTCACCTTGGTGGAGGATTGAAGCTTGGAGGATCACTCCCCTTAGCTTTGTTCTTCTCTTCTCTTCTCCTTTCTCTTTTCCATATCCATGACTTTGAGTATTAGTGTTTTATTTTCATTTGTCATGGCTGGCTAAGTTGTTTATAGGGTTTTACTTTTGATCCTCCTATGGATATCGATTAATCTTGTAATCCTTTGAGTTATATACATGATTTGGTTCTTGTTTAATCATATAGTGTTTAATGTTTTGAATGTTTGATCAGTTTTCAATTGATTTGTTAAAATCTAGTGAACCTAGACACAGGAATTTGGATTTGAGATCGTATGTATGATTGATGCATGTTCTATTTCATTCAATTGACTTGGATGCGATGATTCATTAATAGAATAAAAATATACCTATTGACCATGCATAGTAATTAATTGGGAATAAAGTTCATTAGTAGAGCTTACACTAGTCCTCATAGAAATATAGGGGATTAGGTAAGTAATACTAGGGTTGATTGACCTAGACATAGGCTTTCGGCTAAAGCAAATTCCCAAGCTAACCTAACCATTGCATGTATATTGCTCGTAAGGATTACTTGTTAACAAGTGATATAGGAGGTGAAAAAAAGATACCCTATTTTCTAAATCATTTTCTAAACTCAATCTGATAGTTTTTAAGTTCTTCTTAGTAGATTAATACGAACCTTTCCAATTTATAATTCCTTGAATAGAAATACTTAAGTTATTGGTTTATAATTAGTACTGAATTTGACGTTTATCCTTGTGGGAATGATGTCTGACTCTTAGCTATACTACAGGTGCGATCCGTGCACTTGCGGTAAGTAGAAGAGGGAACAGCTTCCAACTTAAGCTAAGATACTCAATTCTAATCTTATCCAATTAGATATAATGTTTTAATTTAACTAAGGTATTACATTGATGCCATATAGGCACATAGCTCATAAAAAACAGTTGTCCTCGAAAAAGGTAAAACAAAACTTTATTTTAGCTCGAATGGCTTGGAATGAGATTTCCACCAAAACCCCCAAGGCTTCTAAATGCTTTTTGGAGCTACTCAACCAACGTATCCAACCCTTTGGCTAAAAATGTTGGTGTAAGTATAACTATATAACTTCACTTGGGAAGAGAACACTAGCTAACACTCATCTTGGTCAGGCTAAAAAATATAGATATTCTTCTAGACATTGGTTGAATCTCTATTTCCCTAAGATGTAGTTCTCGTAAATTCATTAGGTGATGTAGCTAATTTGTTATTTTCATATTCATGGAGTATGCAATAAATACTTTATCCCCATGAGAAACATTTCATAAGCCTTACCAAATATCAGAATTTGTACCAGACTTTAAGTTTCAAGGTAGAAAATCCAGTAACACAAATAGCAATTGAATATAGAGCAATAATATAAGTTAATAACCAAGTAGAACTTGTTTAATCTATCTTTTCCATTTATTAATATGGGATCTATTTTGCTTACTTTTGCTTTCCTAATTGTTCCCTTCCATTATTTAGTTCCTTTGTGTGACCATTTCAAGTTTGATTGTGAATGTATAATTAACTTGGTTTATTAATTCATTCTAGTTAAAAGAGTTACAATTATATTGAGATCTGTACTTAGACGAGGAAGCCTATTTACAATATATAACCCTTGAATAAAATCAATTTGGCATCTCATGCTTTGGTTGACCAATTTGAAAATTCTATTTACGTGTTGTCAAATGATCAAGTATATTTTAGGTTTAACAAGAACTAAGAGCTTCAGGATTGGGGGGATGATTCACGTTGACATGATACAATCAAAAAGGGGATGAGGATAACTATATACCTTGGTTGACTGCTTGAATCCTTAACCAAAACTAACCTCTTCCATGTGCCATCTTGCCTTATTGTTCCCACACCTTATCCTATTTGATTCTTTTGTATTTCTCACCTTTTCACATATGGGCCTTGTTCTATATGTATTTGAATCTTTGTTTTTTTAAAAAAAATTCTCGTCATATATCTTTTTAAAAATTGTATCTATTCTTAAATTTTGAATAAATGTCTCAAGTTCTTAAGCATTCTTCCAAGATAAATTTAAATCTTCATTAATCATATTTTGTGTCAATAGCCATGTATTCAATTCAATATTCTCATCTAAATTTTTCTCTTTTATCAATCTCTTCACCCTCCACATTTTATGCTATAAAAGATATTAGCGGAATCCCTAACCAACTCTCCGTGAAATTGCACTTCTATAAGTTATACAATGCTTAGTTATTTGTTCTTTTCTTAATGTCCTAATTTTTTTTGTCTAGTATTGAAAGTGGCCATTATTCTATTTCTTCCATGTTATGATTTGAGGCTTGCAGGAAAAGTATAGGTCAGAACAAAAACAAAAACAAATTATTTATGAACACAATTCAGACCAAAGAGAATTTGTCTACATGTTAAAAAGAAAAGATGGCCAAAATTGACAAAGGTGCATGCATATTAAACTTTTTTTTTCTCTCGTAAAGAATCCATATTTTATTTATTTTTCACTTTCTTTTTCTTTAGGAAATGTCATCTATTATTTACATGAGTCAAAGACTAAAGGCTGAATCATAATTCAAGCAACCTTTATATTAAAGGAATGCATGCCAAGGGGACATAATGTGATCTATAATGAAGCTATCACTAAAGTTAATAACTATCACTAAAGTAAGATAAAGACAATCAAGGTTAGAAACATTTTCAGTTTGGATGACTCTCTGCATTTGAGTTTATGTAGAATGCTTTTCTCTCATGCTTCAAAAAGGATATATATAAAAATCTCAGTGAGATTATAACATTGATGACATTGCCTTAGATTTTAACAATGACGGGTCTCGAATGTTTTCTCCTATAAAGAAAACAAGACAAGCAAAATCACCATAGGATGAGCTCATATAATACCCTTGATTTTAAGTTGACTGAAAGTATATATGAACACAAGCCTATTAGCTTAGCAAACAAACAATAAAAGGAAAATAGAAAGAGAGAAGGATCCCATAGAGAGCTATATTGCTTTTCATATTTCCTTCGTTGCTTAACCAACAATGGCACACACTGCAAGTATATTAGAATAGATAGATCTCAAGTTGGCCATTTTAATGCTTGAAGATTTTACAATTGCTACATTTAAATCATTACTTTTGGACAAACAACACTCATTAATCAAAGCATATTTTTAGTACCTTCCTTTATATGTGTGTGTGTGTGTGTGTGTGTGTGTGTGTAGCAATAGTGGAGCAAATCACAACACAACAATTGACATATTTAAATATCAAGATATATGGAGAGAAACACTCTAGCATTCTAAACAACATTGAAACGTATGCATCTTTTTGATATGGGTCTCCAAAAGCTGTTCAACATCGTTCACCTCCCCAACCCCAGCCAAAAATAAATAAATAGTTAAATAACATACCAAACGTGAAAAGAGAAATGTGGAGCGAAACCTAACTTCACAAATGTGGAAGTTTCACAAATGCTTAAAGATATTCACATTGCAATGAAACTGAAAATGAGGATTGAAATCTTACTATAGGCAACGTAGATTGCATTAAATTGAAATGGTTGATAGACATCATACCTAAGGATTAAATGGATGGCATTAATTCATTTGAGTAACTACTAAAGAGTTTAAACTCATTCATTTGTATTAATATTAATATTTATTAGAGTTATTATTAAGGAAAAGGATGGAATAAGAGCTTTGTGCACACTGTGTGAACGAAAGCTAAGAGATTTATCAAAAAAATGTGGCATTGAGTTATTCAATATAAATAGATGATTGTATGCCTTGCTTGCCATTATGCATCTATGGCTCAAAATCCAGTTACATCTAAAGTCACGTGGCTCTCATTGCTACTAACAATACTTGTTGCATTGAGGTCAGAGGCTAGTGAGACTAAAGGGATTTTTTCTAGGGTAACCGTAGAAATTTTCAATGATTTAGATTCACCTTATACTCAAATAAATCTCACTCCTCCTAATCAGATAAATCTCACTCTTCATTGCAAATCCAAGAATGACGATTTGGGAGTTCATACAATCACGCTTGGAGAAAGCTACCGGTTTACATTTAGGCCAAGTGTTTTTGCGAAAACACTATACTTTTGCAGCTTTACACATGGGCAAAGACAACCATTCCTTCACTATGTTAACGCTTATGATGAAACTCGCGATAACTGTAATTTATGTTCATGGAAAATACGACCAAATTATGCATGTATGAACAATGTATGTTATCCTTGGAAAAAGAATCCTCATAAGATATGGAACTAGGTTCCTGCAATACTTTGAAGGGATATTTTTCACTTTAATTTCTTGCAATTGAAATACAAATCCTAGATATATATGCCTTATGATTATTGTTGATTGGTGTTTTGTCTTACTTATGTTTTCAAGGAGATGTCATATGTGTCAAAAATAATTAAATTCTAACTCTTTCTCTCCATCAACTATCTCCTTTTCAGCTCATTATACATTTAAGCCAATCATCTTTGCTCGAGTTTAATGAATTTCAAATATAGGATAGGGAAAAAATATTATTAAAGTTAAGCATTTTCTAATTCCATTTATTCAACCAAGAAAGCCTACTTGAAATTATACATGACAATGAGAGAGGATTGAGTCCTAACCATGGCCAAACTCAAAATTTTTTAAGAGGTCATGTGATCTTTAAGTAAAATCTAATTTTGACGATTTACGTAAGATATAATGGTCAAAATTCACTCCTCTCACTGCAAACCTCCTAACCACAATACAAAGTAAAAAAAAAAAAGAAGTTACAATAAATATAATGATTCTTGTATAAATTCGTGAACTTACGTTAGGTACACTAAATTTTATAAAATATTGACATATTTGCTAGGTTAAAAAAGAAGCATAACAAAATACTATGTTGCATTTAAGTGATAGTGATAAGGTGGACCAAGCCTGCTGAAATTTTTTGTAGGGCTTTAATGATAGTGGAATAAGATTACATCTTGTTGGGTGGTTGGATTTATGAAATCCCAACTCAGTGAGTGGTCTTAGAAAGAGGAATGCTAGACATGTTAACCAAGCTTTTATGAGGAATTTGGGGTGTGGTTTAACTCACTGGGGGGATGCACTTTGGGTTCAGGTTATGTGTGCAAAGTATGGGTGTATGGGGGATTTGGTTCCTTTTGTTAAACATAAAAGTTGTACATCTAATGGTTGGAAAGTAATGTGTAGGATCTGGAGCTTAAGGAATAGTCAAAGTGTCCTTTTATTGTGTGATCATTGGCTCTTGGGTGTTTCACATTGAAAGACTCCTTTTCTATTCCTCTAGATGATGTTTAACTATAGGCCAAAGTTGTGGAAATTTGTATTGCGTAGAGAGAATGGGATTAGCCTAAAATAATACAATGTATTATGTAAAACCCAAAATTTTCTAACTATTTGACAGTAATTTTGACAGTTAACAGAATTCTACTATTTAGTGATTTCTGTGTGCTGTAAAATTATTTTGAGTATTCTATGAGTACATTTGATCATTTTGTGTGATTTATTCCGTGTCAAGAAAATAATAATCTTCAAGCCGGGGAAAATCTTACGTAATTTAATTATTACTGATAAGTCTTAATTATTTTATGTAATCTGATTTGATTTTCGTAAGTTTTATAATTTTTATGATTTTGTGGATGATTATGAAATTTTTATATTTCTCTTATTATTTTAATATTATCCATGGGCTGTGTGTGGGCCCATGGGGTTGTGTGTGGGTCCAGGGGGCTGTATGTGGGCCCAGGTGGATCTGAAAAAATAAAAAAAATTGCAACCAGAAAATTTTGTACTATTGAGATGGGGACGGGGGATCTTACTAAACCTGAAACTGAAAATAGTTTTTAAAATTTTCTTTTACTGTGTTTTGTACTGTATTTAATTATCAAGCGATAAAAATACAGAAAAAATATTATCCGAAGGGTTATAGCAGATAAAAATCAATATTATACTGTATAATCAACATTAGTGGTTATGACGACTTTATGACAGACCAATAGGAAGCAGGCTTAATGTTGAAGACTTTGGATATCAACCATCGATTTAATCAACGGTGGAGATTTGGTCTTATAAAATGGCTAGGACCATTTATAACCATTGGATGGAAAGTATGAAGGAGTGATCTCGACCCTTCATTTTGGAGATACATTTAATGGCTAGGATTTCAAGGAGAAAGATCCAATGGCCTAGATTAAGTCTTCTAATCTAAACTCTATACTTAGAATCTACATTAATCCTAACCATTGATTTAATCAATGGCTAATAATGCTCTAAATGGTGGCTAGTAAAGATGGTCACTTATTGAGTGCATAAGGAGGGGGGGACGATTTTGGTGATGCTTAAGAGCATAGCATGGTTTCAAGACCATTATTACTCAATCTTGATCATTATTGATCATTTCCAAAAGCCAAGCATATCAAAATTTTCTCTCCACTTCCTCTTCATGCTAGTTTCGGCCAAGACCACTAAACCTACCTTCCATCACTCTTTAATTTCAACTAACCTTATTTCTTGAATCTTTACCTCAATCTAAGGTGTAAGGAAACTTCACTACTTATCTCTTTGTCATGTTCTAAGCCATGTTTGATCCATGGTTTACCTTGTTCAAGCATAATATAATAATAAATTTGTATTTTGTTTTGTGTTTGAGAAGCTTTTGGTGGTGAATCACTTGTTCAAGGACCAAACCAAGGAGCTTTGGAGGTTCTTCAAGAGGTAAGAGGGAGATCCATCTCGCCAACCAAGTATGGTGGTGAGAGATGGTTTTGTATTTGATGGATGGTGAATCCATATGAGGATTCATATTCATGGCCATGTAATTATTTGTGGGTGTTTATGTGTTTTGATTATTTGCTTATGTTTGATATGATTTGCATGATTTAATGCTTTTGTTTATGGCATACAAGTGATATATATAATGAATATGTATATGTATGCCACGATTTGATGATGGAAAGGAAAATAGTTTTTGGTTCCAAAGAACCATAGAGGCATCACGGCCTCAAATTAACTTTGGGAGTAAGAGATTCTAAGTATTTTACTAATTATGAGTAATATGTTGATGATTTTAAGGATTTACAAAGAAAGTGACATGAAAATGAACAAATGAATTGGCTTTAAAGACCAAGAGTCTCACGATTTTTGAAGGAAATTCTAATGGTTTTGTTTGTGTAAAAACAAGAATGGTACTTAATTGATTTAGAAGGAAAAATATTTGATGGTTTCAATGGCCATGTACCACAGTTTTGAAGGCTTGTAATGCCTTGATTTTATGAAATAAAATGGTTTCAAAGTGGAAATGTAATTGATCTAGCACAAGGATCAAAGAAATGGAAACAAAGTGTTTTATCACTTGAGAAATAGAAATTTCAGTTATGAAAGGAAAATAGAGGTTGTAAGGGTTTGAACCTCAAATTATTTTGAAAGAGGATTGAAATTGAAAAATATGCATTGAGGCGTATGATGAAATTGAAAAATATGCAGTGAGGCATATGATGAAATTGAACAGATTTGCATTGAGATATTCGTGCATTGAACGAAAATATATAGCTGATAGCTATTGTGGCCTTTATGGTCGAAGAGAGAATGAGAATTGAAAAGTGAGGTCTATGATGGATCTTGGGGGCGTCAAGGCGCGGCGGTCGAACTAGTGGGCAGTGGCGAGTACCCTATGCCACGTGGCGATGCAGTCCGTTGCAACGTATTGACGATACCCGACAAGAACACGATTCTTTTTGAAAACTGGAGATTATCTGTGGGCTAAGGCTGGGCAATTAACCAGAGCATTCTTCTCAAAATTGTGAAAATCTCCATGGAGTAGGAAATTGAGTCTATGTGCACATACATAATTATTGAGTATTGGTTATGATAATTGAACTGTTGAATACTTGGATAATTTTGAGGGCATTATCATAAATATTGAATAATTATATCTATGTGATATATTAATTAAGGAATATTGGATGATGATGATGATAAATAATATTGATGGCATTATTGTAATTATCATGTGATTTGAATAATGCAAATGACATGATGGTAATTATTATTTATTATATTTGTTATGATGAATAATGATTGAGGGCATGATTGTAATTATTGTATTTGTGTGATGACAATTATTTATTTTTCTCTTTAGTTCAGATAACTGCGGTGTTTTTTGTGTTGTTGTGCAGGATTGGTCCTTAATTGGCCTTGAAATGGATGGAAAGCTTGCACAATTGAAGTTGGAGCTTAAAGGGAAACAATTTGGGACAAAAAGCTCACTCCAGAGGGTACCACGGCCTGCCCGTGGAGTGAACCACAGCCATGGATCGAGCAGCTGCGTAAAAAAAGCAAAGGGGAAGTCCAGAGAATACCACGTCCTGGCCATGGACTGAACCACGGCCGTGGTTGTCAAACACAGACAACCACGGCTTGGCTGTGGAATGAACCACGACCGTGGTTCGGGGTGCGTGTCAGCTGTTTAAGTCCATTTTTCTCTTTTCTGATGGGTTTAGACCAGTTTTAACCCATGGGATATATATAGATGTTCTGAAGACAACATTAGGGTTCCAATTTGGTTTTGGAGAAGGCACATAGGAGGCTCTTGATCTTCATCTTCCTCTCTTCTCTCTTGGATTACGGGTTTGGATGTTCTTGAAGTTGAATTTCTGGTTTCTTCTTCTCCATGTCTGAGTAGTTCCTTTTGTTTCTAGGATTGGGCAATGCCTTTTTACATTGATGATGATTAATTGATCTTGTTTACCCCTTTTATTAATCTTGAATGTTGTTGATTCGTTCCTTATTGTGATTATTCATGTGAATTTGCTGGCCACTTATTTGCATCTCGTAGATATCTAGGGACGTACTGAAAGGTGAACCTAGGTGTTGGAACCATAAGAATTGAACTTAAGGTCTAAATCACGAGAGTAGGTTTAGCCTTTCGAGGATTAATGAATTACCAAAAAGTGTAATGGGTTCAATTTAGATTCAATTACCACGAGAGTAGGAATTGGTTTAATTGGGCACGATTCTTGTATCTTGAGAGGGAACATTAACTAATTTAGGGTAATTCACCTTCAATTGAATTTCAAGTGTTAATAAGAGGATTGTCAATTAGGAGTCTTGTATCATTGTGGTTAACCCCAATCCTGGAAGCTTTCTTGAATCTGAAAACCTTTCCTTAACAATTGCTATTTTTGTTCTCAATTTGCATTTTGATATTCATTTATTTAATTGTTGGGTTACTATGTTCTTGTTAATCAACAATTATATTCCCTTTTATTTAATTTAATTGAATTAATTAGTTAATTGGTATTCATAGACATAGTCCCTATGGATTTGATCTTTTATTACTTGACGACGAAACCGTACACTTGCGGATTTCACGCACCAAGTTTTTGGCGCTGTTGCCGGGGACTGTGTTCTTCTTGAATATCAGTTTAATTTTAAATTTGATTAATTTTAAACCTTTTTACTACTTTCTTGGTTTCTTTTTGAGTCTCTACAGTTGATTTCTCTTGTTTATGTGAAGAACTAGACGTTCTGGGGCTCTTGAAGAAGAAGATCCTGAAATTGAAAGAACCTTTCGCAGAAGGAGAAGACAACAAAGCCAAAGAGCGAGAGATAGACTTGAGCCAACACTTGTCATGGCTGCACCTGCTGACAATAAACCGCTTAAAGAGCATGCAGCCCCTAATGCTCAGGGTTTGCGTTCTAGAATTGCTCGGCCAGACATTGAAGCTAGACAGTTCACCATACCACCTGCTTTACTCTCCATGATAAGGCAGAACCAGTTTGGAGGATTGCCATCAGAGGACCCAAACGATCATGTGGATATGTTCTTGGAATTCTGTGAGACCCTCAAAATTGAAGGTGCCTCTGTTGATGTTATTCGCCTTCGCCTATTTCCATTATCATTGAAAGATAGAGCTAGGGCTTGGTTGAAGTCAGTTCTTGCTGAAACCATCACTTCTTGGGACCAATTGGAGCAAGCTTTCCTGAACAAATTCTTTCCACCATCTAAGACTGCTCATCTGAGGACCCAAATCACGAGTTTTGTTCAGAAAGATGATGAATCATTATCGGAAGCTTGGGATAAATATAAAGCTTCGTTGGAAGCCTGCCCACACCATGGGTTAGAAAAATGGTTGATCATCCACACCTTCTATAATGGGCTAGAATATTCTTTGAAGATGTCTCTAGACTCCGCAGTTGGTGGAGCTTTGATGAACAGACGACGTGACAGAAGCTTATGAGATCATTGAGAATGTTGCCACAAATCATCACCAATGGGCAAATGAAAGAGGTAATAACCCGAGAAAACTCTCGGGAGGTAAGTTTGAGGAAGACGAAGTTGATTTAATTATGTCAAAATTTGATTCTTTGAATAAACGTTTTGACATGCTTGAAAAAGCTCATATAAATGTCATAGGTGCCTCTAACAATTTTTGTGAGATTTGTGGAGCACAGGGACACATAGGTGCTGAATGCCAAGTTGGAATTGGCTCCTCACAAGGTGCACCGGTGGAGCAAGTGGAATTATGTCACAATCTCCATGACTTCAACCAAAAGGGGAGGAATGATCCACATTCTCAAACTTACAACCCCGGTTGGAGGTCACATCCCAACTTCTCCTACCGGAATAGTCAATACCAAGCAGGGCAAGGTAGTGCTAAACCCTCTTCTGGATTCCAACAGATACAAAACTCTAATCTTGAGTCGCTTCTTGAGAATTTTGTTGAGAGTCAATCTAAGCAAAATGAAGAGTTTAGGCAACATGGGCAAGTTGTGACTGAGGCCATTAGAGAGTTATCATCTAAGGTTGAAAATTTGGCCATTCATAATAAGTTGTTAAAAATTTAGATTGCCCAACTTGCAGGCACTTCACACAGGCAACAAGGTAAGTTTCCTGGTCAGCCTGAAATGAATCCAGGTAATGAACACTGCATGGCTGTTAGTTTGAGAAGTGGTAAGAAATTAGAGGATCCCAAGGATAAGGAGGTGAGTGACAAAGATGAGGGGAATGAGGAAAAAGACACTAAGACACAACCCTTAGAGGAAGAGGAAACTAACGAAAAGGTGTCTAAGTATGTACCCCCTGAACCATACCAACCCCCTGTGTCATTCCCTTAAAGATTGGCCAAGGCCAAGCTAGATATGCAATTTGGGAAGTTCCTAGAGGTCCTTAAGAAATTGTACATTAATGTACCCTTCACTGAGGCGTTGAAACAAATGCCTACCTATGCTAAATTTCTTAAGGACATTTTGTCTAATAAGAGAAAACTTGAGGAATATGAGACCATAGCTCTAACTGAGGAGTGTAGTGCTTTAATTCAAAATAAATTGCCTCATAAGCTAAAAGATCCAAGTAGCTTCTCTATTCCTTGCTTGATTGGTAACACAAATTTTGATAAAGCTCTATGTGACTTGGGGGCTAGAGTCTGTCTTATACCCCTTTCTGTGTGCAAGAAGTTGGAGGTGGGTGAGCTGAAACCCACAACTATTTCACTTCAGTTGGCGGATCGGTCCGTCAAGTACCCCGTAAGCATCTTGGAGGATGTTCCTATTAGAGTGGGTAAGTTTTTTATACCCGTTGATTTTGTTGTGCTTGACATGGAAGCAGATGCTAAAATGCAGCTCATACTTGGGCGACCATTCCTCACCACTGGAAGGGCAATTATTGATATCCACAAAGGGAAATTGACTTTGCAATTGAACGATGAAGAAGTAGTTTTTAATGTCTTCAATTCTAAAAAAAATCCTAATTCATGTAATCGCATAGATGCTACTAATGTTGTGGACAGAGTTATACTTTCAAATATGCAAGAATCTGTGACTCATGCTATGTTAAAGGAGACCTTGCCTAAGGTTGCTTCCAAGTTCGAGAAGGTCAAGCCCTGCAAGAAAGGACCAAAGAAACGGGATGACAAATGTGTCAAGAAGCGTGAATTTAAACCAGGGGATAAAGTTCTTGTTGATAACTCGCTTCTACGTTTCTGTCCAGGTAAGTTGTGGTCGAAATGGTCTGGACTATATGAGATTGTTCGAGTCTTATCCTATGGTGTGCTTGAGGTGAAGATAGAAGGCCAGAAGACACTTATGATAAACGGCCAGAGAGTGCAATACTATGAAGAAGCAGTGGGGACTGAGTACCACTCCATTGACATCACCTGAGCATAGAACCAACTCATAGTCAAGCTAATGACTATAACTTAACGTTTCTTGGGAGGCAACCCAAAATTTTCTCTCTTTTCTTTATTTTCTTATTTTTATTGACTAACACTTTTCTATTTTTTTTGTTTCATAGTTAGCTAATGTTGAGTCGGCTTTGATGGCTCCCTGAGTTCGAAGCCTTTTTAAGGGGATGTATATAGCTATCGGCCGCAAAAAAAAAAGTTTTATTTTTATCTTCATTATCGTGCATTCTCATATTGTATTGTCTCATTGCATTTTCACACCATCATTTCTCTCAGCTTTTTGGTTGAACTTTGTGCTCCTCTCTTTTGAGGATTTTGAGATGATATTGATTTGGAACCCAATTTGTTAATTCATGTGGTAGGCAACAGGCATTGTCTTTAATTGATAGTGGAGGTGATTTCTTGATAGTTGATAATTAGCACATGTTCTCTGAATTTGTGCTTCTCATTGATTTTTGAACCTCTAAAAGTAAGTTTTAAGTCTGTATAGGATTTATGCACTATATGATTTTTTATCCCATTTTTTGTGTTGAGTGGTTATTCCTCATTGATTTTGTGCTCTAGAACTTGATTTGAAACCATTCCCATGGCATACCTTATAACCCTTGAAAGACCTTTTGATTCTTGCATGCATGCTGATTATTAGTGAAAATTTGGTTTCTTATCAAACTTATGGAAGTGCTTTTTCTAAGAAGAATTTTGAGCGAATTGTCTTCACCATTAAACACTTTGAGTGTGGTTAGCAGTGTGAACTTAATTCTATGAGGAAGCATGGTTTCTGAGAACTTAGCCTCTAATTGGACTTGATTTTGATTACCTCTCTGCTTCTTGGTTTGCCTTTGCCAATTGCTTGGTCGGATGTTTCTTCGGGTTCCTCATTCATTATTGTCTTTTGATCCCACTCCTTGGTTTGGTCTTAGTTATTGCTTGGGGATAAGCAAAATCTTAAGCTTGGGAGTATTTGATGTGTGTGAAACAACATCATATTTTGCTCTTATTTTGCATGCATTTTTATGCATTTTAGTTTCCCTTTTTATTTGTTTTTCCCTTTAATTCGGATAACTGCAGTGTTTTTGGTGTTGTTGTGCAGGATTGGTGCTTAATTGGTCTTGAAATGGATGGAAAGCTTGCACAATTGAAGTTAGAGCTTAAAGGGAAGCAATTTGGGACAAAAAGCTCACTCTAGAGGGTACCACAGCCTACCCGTGGACTGAACCACGGCCATGGATCGAGCAGCTGTGTAAAAAAAACAAAGGAGAAGTCCAGATAATACCACGGCCTGGCCGTGGACTGAACCACGGCCGTGGTTGTCAAACAGAGACAACCACGGCCTGACCGTGGAATGAACCACGACCATGGTTCGGGGTGCGTGTCAGCTGTTGAAGTCCATTTTTCTCTTTTCTGATGGGCTTAGGCCAGTTTTAACCCATGGGGTATATATAGATGTTCTGAAGACAACATTAGGGTTCCAATTTGGTTTTGGAGAAGGCACATAGGAGGCTCTTGATCTTCATCTTCCTCTCTTCTCTCTTGGATTACGGGTTTGGATATTCTTGAAGTTGAATTTCTAGTTTCTTCTTCTCCATGTCTGAGTAGTTCCTTTTTGTTTTTAGGATTGGGTAATGCCCTTTGATACATTGATGATGATTAATTGATATTGTTTACCCCTTTTAATAATCTTGAATGTTGTTGATTCGATCCTTATTGCAATTATTCATGTGAATTTGCTGGCCACTTATTTGCATCTCATAGATATCTAGGGACGTACTGAAAGGTGAACCTAGGTGTTGGAACTATAAGAATTGAACATAAGGTCTAAATCACGAGAGTAGGTTTAGCCTTTCGAGGATTAATGAATTACTAAAAAATGTAATGGGTTCAATTTAGATTCAATTACCACGAGAATAGGAATTAGTTTAATTGGGCACGGTTCTTGTATCTTGAGAGGGAACATTAACTAATTTAAGGTAATTCACCTTCAATTGAATTTCAAGTGTTAATAAGAGGATTGTCAATTAGGAGTCTTGTATCATTGTGGTTAACCCCAATCTTGGAAGCTTTCTTGAATCTAAAAACCTTTCCTTAACAATTGCTATTTTTGTTCTCAATTTGTATTTTGATATTCATTTATTTAATTGTTTGGTTACTACGTTCATGTTAATCAATAATTATTTTCTTTTTTGTTTAATTTAATTGAATTAATTAATTAATTGGTATTCATAGACATAGTCCCTGTGGATTCGATCTTTTTATTACTTGACGACGAAACCATACACTTGCGGATTTCACGCACCACCTGGAAAGTTAAAATCAAGATGGTCGGGACCCTTTGTGGTGATAAAGTTGTTTCCCCACTAGATGGATCATCAAGTTTTAAGGTTAATGGCCAGCGCCTAAAACCTTATTTTGGAGGAAAAATTCAAAGGGAGAAGACCTCCCTCTCAGTAACAGCTCCATCTTGAAATCACTAAAGTCCTGCCAGGACTGTAAATAAGGCCCCTTTTTGGGAGGGAGCCCAAATGTTCATAATCTGTGTTTTTAGATCCTTAGTACTTAATATGTGTTTTTTGTAGTTTGCTTATGTTTTTTATATTTAATCTGTTATTTGATCATTTAGGCATGTTGTATATGTAGTAATGATCCATTTTGGCCAAACATTTAGGTTGAAGTCAGTTTGCTACATAATTCAGCAGACTGACCTCTCATGCCGTGGCATGTGTTGTTTTCAACGCCGCGACATTTGTTCAAAAAAAATATCATATCAATTATATTTGTTTTTTAAAAAAAATAATTTTATGAGGGAATTAAAGCGCGCTACGACGCCCTACGGAGAACGCCGCGGCATGAGTTTGAATGTCACGGCGTGTGTTTGAATGTTGTGTCGTGTACAAGAACAGTTTGAATGCTGCGGCGTGAGTTTGAATGTCGCGGCACATACAAGAACAGTTTGAATGTCGCAGCATGGAATCAATGCTGCAGCGTGTGGCATTAGTTTTTCCAGAATTTTTTTTAGAATTGCAAATTTATCATATGCTTCGAATCCCATTATTTGATATTGACTGTTTGCAATTCTCTTTCAGGTACAATGGCTCCTAAAAGACCGCATGGATCCTCCAGCCAGAGACACAGGGAGCCAACTCCCCCTCTGCCCTTTGATGAGGTGAGATTTGTGTCGGCTGAAGCGGCACAGAGATACACCAAACTGGTTTCGAAATCAGTCACATCTGAGCAAGGATTCTCCTTTAAGGATGGCATCTCGGAGCATATTGATTCGACGATCCGCCACCATCGATGGGGTAGATTTGCACAGCACCCCAAGATGGCCGTTCTACCAGTGGTTCGTGAATTTTACGCGAACATTGACACTACCGATGCCAACACCACGACTGTTATTGTACGGGGGCGCCAAGTCTCCTATGCTGCAGTGGTCATCAGGGCCATATTAGACTTGCCAGCTTTGCCATTGCTCTTCAAGTACACTGATTTCCTTAGAGTTGACCCCGATGGCATCGACCACGCTATGGTTCCTGCCAGCATCTGCACGCCTGCGTCACAACTAATAGAGTGCGTCTTGAGCGTCCAAGATGCATGACCCAGATACTTCTGCCGAGCCTGTTTGATGCCAGAGGCTCGAGTCTGGTACCATTTTATCTGCATGCAGATTCTGCTGTCCGCTAACCTATCAGAGGTGACTCAAGAGCGAGCAATCATGATTTATGCTATTCTTGAGCATCGGGCTATAGATGTTGGCCATATCATTTACCAGCAAATTCAAAGAGCTATTAGGGAGTACTGGAGTCTGTTCTTTCCTTCCCTCATCTAGAGGTTGTGTAGAGGGCAGATGGTCCAATCTGAGGACTATGAGGAGCGATCCATTCAGAAACAACCTCTTAATGATTATTTCATTGAGAGGGTCAGAGCAACTCCAGCACCACCACCAGCTAGGGGACCACCTAGGCAGGCTCCAACAGATCCTATAGTTGGGCCTTTATAGCCCAGGGCAACACCAGCTGATGTTGCATCCTAGAGGACCCAGATGGAGGCCCGGGTGACCGGTCTAGAGGCCCAGGTATCACAAATGATAGCTATGCTGGCGTAAATCATCCAGACTCAGAGATGGACTGCGGAGCGGTTGCACTTATCTATGGAGGACTACCCAGTCATAGACTTTCCACCCGTGGCAGTTGCTGACCCATCACCACCACCCGAGGAGCCAGGACGCTTTCACCAGGCAGGCCATGATGATGATGATGAGGACAAGGACCTACATGCTGAGGCCACCAATTCTGAGGAGGCTTCTGTCTAGCCCTTGAGGCTTTCAAGGCATTTTCCTTTTGTTGTCGTTCTTTTTACTTTCATATGTTGTATGTTTCTCATGTATAGTGTGGACATTGTTTCCCTCAGGTTTGGGGGGTGTCCTAGACTTAGTATTTTGATGCTTATGCATGTTTATAATATGGATGCTTATGTTAATATTACCTATTGTGGATATAATATTTTGGTATTTTAGTATAGTTTATGTGTGTGTGTAATTATGTATGCTATGTATGCTCGTTAATATCTAAAGGAACTTGTATCTTGATAATCATTTCTTGAAAATTCCATTCAAGATACAATTGTCATTCCCTTTCACAATTTGAATCATAAAGGTTAAAACTAATGTGAAATGATTGTTCAATGATAGATATGGATGCAAATTGACCTTAATATTTCTGTGAATCCATATGTAATCTTTGAAGCATGTTGAAGCAATCTAGTTTCATTTCAGGATTGGTACGTTTCCCACTTGCATGTTTGTTGAACTTTGGGATTGATAAGAAGTCTTGCCTAGAGAAAGTTTTTGGATTGTGCATGTGAAAGTGTCGGTTATCTGTGAAATTATTTTTGAACTCTCTTGAGGTGAAATCCTAATTTGTGCATGATTGAGGAAATGATTAGGGCATTCTTTGGACTGATTGAGTTTTAAAAAGCTTACCTTGACATGATCATATCCTTAGGTCCCCTTTGAAGCCTTATGTATGTTTGGCCTTATGTTTTTCATCACCTACATATTCCATACCATGTAACCATTTCTAAATGCATGTGAACACATGACATTTGTTATCTTACCATCATTGTTGTTGAGTGCATATATATATATGATTTCTTGAATTGAGTCTATTAATCAGGGGTACTATGTAAGTTAAATTCAAAAAGAACTTGTTTGAACCATCTGCGGTTAGAAAAGCATTGCTTTGTAAAAATGAAAGAAAGAAAATTGAAAAGAGACAAGCAAAGCAAAAGAAAAGAAAAAAAAAAGTTAAAAATAAAGCATTGAATGGTTCTTATGAGTTCTGATCTCTCAAAGTTTGTGTGGTATACCCTGATAATCTCAATTATGCTCAAGTCTTGAAATCATATGTGTATATGTCTTAATGTTTGTGTTAAATCCATTCCTTTTGTTCTTTAACCCATACCATTGGCCTAACATTATAAGTTGATAAAGACCCTTTTGATCTTCAATCATGTATGAGTTACATTAGTGGAGAGAGAGTTGAATTACAATTTTGTGGATTCCTTGATGCATATTCATTTGGATGTTCATAAACTTATCTGGGTGAGTCCTAATTGAAAAGAAGAAGTTTGGTATGCATGATTGTGGGAAATTGTATCTTGACTGAAAGGAAACTGTGATTGTCAGCATGAGAAGGGTTGTATATGTGTGAAACTGAGTGTGAGGCAAGTACATTCTTTTGAGATTTTATGCAATCATTTTACATGTGTTCTGTTTAAGTGAAAGTGGAATGTATAGATTAGTGAAGCAGGTTAGCAAGTTGATCGATATGAATGTACTTTGTTTTGCTCAAGGACTAGCAAAAATCTAGGTTTGGAGGTGTGATAACTTCACATATTGTAGTTAGTTTGGCCCTCATATCTGTGTGTTATTGTCTGCTTAGTCCTTGTTTTGATGCATGAATGGAAGAGTTTAGCTGTATATTCGTATAATTTGATTTCAATGTCTTCCATCATGATTTCTAGATATATTCAGTACATTTGTATTGATTATTGACTTGGAAATTTCTCTATGGCAGGTAAGGTTCCAACCAAGTGAATCATTTCAGAGTTGGACCAACATTGCAAGAGAAAGCTTTGTGCAAGTATCAGCTTATCACGTTGCGGCGTGGCATTTGAATGTCGCGGCGTGAGCCTCCCCTGCATCCAAAGTCAGAGAGCTACGCATGTACGCGGCATGGCATTTGAATGCTGCAACGTGACCCTGTTTTCGGAGCCCTATAAATACTGTTGCATCAATTTTTATAGGGAGTTAGGTTATATTTTAGAAAGTTGCGGTCAGGTTTTATCATTTCAGACCAGAAGGAAGCAGAAGTGACTAAGTTTGGAGTCTCTCTTCACCTTGGTGGAGGATTGAAGCTTGGAGGATCACTCCCCTTAGCTTTGTTCTTCTCTTCTCTTCTCCTTTCTCTTTTCAATATCCATGACTTTGAGTATTAGTGTTTTATTTTCGTTTGTCATGGCTGGCTAAGCTGTTTATAGAGTTTTACTTTTGATCCTCCTATGGATATCGATTAATCTTGCAATCCTTTGAGTTATATACATGATTTGGTTCTTGTTCAATCATATAGTGTTTAATGTTTTGAATGTTTGATCAATTTTCAATTGATTTGTTAAAATCTAGTGAACCTCGACACAGGAATTTGGATTTGAGATCGTATGTATGATTGATGCATGTTCTATTACTTTCAATTGACTTGGATGTGATGATTCATTAATAGAATAAAAATATACCTATTGACCATGCATAGTAATTAATTGGGAATAAAGTTCATTAGTAGAGCTTGCACTAGTCCTCATAGAAATATAGGGGATTAGGTAAGTAATACTAGGGTTGATTGACCTAGACATAGGCTTTCGGCTAAAGCAAATTCCCAAGCTAACCTAACCATTGCATGTATATTGCTCGTAAGGATTACTTGTTAACAATTGATATAAGAGGTGAAAAAAAGATACCCTATTTTCTAAATCATTTTCTAAACTCAATCTGATAGTTTTTAAGTTCTTCTTAGTAGTTTAATACGAACCTTTCCAATTTATAATTCCTTGAATAGAAATACTTAAGTTATTGGTTTATAATTAGTACTGAATTTGACGTTTATCCTTGTGGGAACGATATCTGACTCTTAGCTATACTACAGGTGCGATCCGTGCACTTGCAGTAAGCAAAAGAGGGAACAACTTCCAACTTAAGCTAAGATACTCAATTCTAATCTTATCCAATTAGATATAATGTTTTAATTTAACTAAGGTATTACACTGATGCCATATAGGCACATAGCTCATAAAAAACAATTGTCCTCGAAAAAGGTAAAACAAAACTTTATTTTAGCTCGAATGGCTTGGAATGAGATTTCCACCAAAACCCCTAAGGCTTCTAAATGCATTTTGGAGCGACTCAACCAACGTAGCCAACCCTTTGGCTAAAAATGTTGGTGTAAGTATAACTATATAACTTCACTTGGGAAGAGAACACTAGCTAACACTCATCTTGGTCAGGCAAAAAAATATAGATATTCTTCTAAACATTGGTTGAATCTCTATTTCCCTAAGATGTAGTTCTCGTAATGTCATTAGGTGATGTAGCTAATTTGTTATTTTCATATTCATGGAGTATGCAATAAATACTTTATCCCCATGAGAAACATTTCATAAGCCTTACCAAATATCAGAATTTGGACCAGACTTTAAGTTTCAAGGTAGAAAATCCAGTAACACAAATTGTAATTGAATATAGAGCAATAATATAAGTTAATAACCAAGTAGAACTTGTTTGATCTATCTTTTCCATTTATTAATATGGGATCTATTTTGCTTACTTTTGCTTTCCTAATTGTTCCCTTCCATTATTCAGTTCCTTTGTGTGACCATTTCAAGTTTGATTGTGAATGTATAATTAACTTGGTTTATTAATTCATTCTAGTTAAAAGAGTTACAATTATATTGAGATCTGTACTTAGAAGAGGAAGCCAATTTACATTATATAACCCTTGAATAAAATCAATTTGGCATCTCATGCTCTAGTTGACCAATTTGAAAATTCTATTTACGTGTTGTCAAATGATCAAGTATATTTTAGGTTTAACAAGAACTAAGAGCTTCAGGATTGGGGGGATGATTCACGTTGACATGATACAATCAAAAAGGGGATCAGGATAACTATATACCTTGGTTGACTGCTTGAATCCTTAACCAAAACTAACCTCTTCTATGTGCCATCTTGCCTTGTTGTTCCCACACCTTATCCTATTTGATTCTTTTGTATTTCTCACCTTTTCACATATGGGCCTTGTTCTATATGTATTTGAATCTTTGTTTTTTTTTAAAAAAAATTCTCATCATATATCTTTTTAAAAATTGTATCATTCTTAAATTTTGAATAAATGTCTCAAGTTCTTAAGCATTCTTCCAGGATAAATTTAAATCTTCATTAATCATATTTTGTGTCAATAGCCATGTATTCAATTCAATATTCTCATCTAAATTTTTCTTTTTATCAATCTCTTCACCCTCCACATTTTATGCTATAAAAGATATTAGCGGAATCCCTAACCAACTCTCCGTGAAATTGCACTTCTATAAGTTATACAATGCTTAGTTATTTGTTCTTTTCTTAATGTCCCAATTTTTTTTGTCTAGTATTGAAAGTGGCCATTATTCTATTTCTTCCATGTTATGATTTGAGGCTTGCAGGAAAAGTACAGAAGTCAGAACAAAAACAAAAACAAATTATTTATGAACACAATTCAGACCAAAGAGAATTTGTTTACATATTAAAAAGAAAATATGGCCAAAATTGACAAAGGTGCATGCATATTAAACTTTTTTTTTCTCTCGTAAAGAATCCATATTTTATTTATTTTTCTCTTTCTTTTTCTTTAGGAAATGTCATCTATTATTTACATGAGTCAAAGACTAAAGGCTGAATCATAATTCAAGCAACCTTTATATAAAAGGAATGCATGCCAAGGGGACATAATGTGATCTATAATGAAGCTATCACAAAAGTTAATAACTATCACTAAAGTAAGATAAAGACAATCAAGGTTAGAAACATTTTCAGTTTGGATGACTCTCTGCATTTGAGTTTATGTAGAATGCTTTTCTCTCATGCTTCAAAAAGGATATATATAAAAATCTCAGTGAGATTATAACATTGATGACATTGCCTTAGATTTTAACAATGATGGGTCTCGAATATTTTCTCCTATAAAGAAAACAAGACAAGCAAAATCACCATAGGATGAGCTCATATGATACCCTTGATTTTAAGTTGACTGAAAGTATATATAAACACAAGCCTATTAGCTTAGCAAACAAACAATAAAAGGAAAATAGAAAGAGAGAAGGATCCCATAGAGAGCTATATTGCTTTTCATATTTCCTTCGTTGCTTAAGCAACAATGGTACACACTGCAAGTATATTAGAATAGATAGATCTCAAGTTGGCCATTTTAATGCTTGAAGATTTTACAATTGCTACATTTAAATCGTTACTTTTGGACTAACAACACTCATTAATCAAAGCACATTTTTAGTACCTTCCTTTATGTGTGTGTGTGTGTGTGTAGCAATAGCGGAGCAAATCATAACACAACAATTGACATATTTAAATATCAAGATATATGGAGAGAAACACTCTAGCATTCTAAACAACATTGAAACGTATGCATCTTTTAGATATGGGTCTCCAAAAACTGTTCAACATCGTTCACCTCCCCAACCCCAACCAAAAATAAATAAATAGTTAAATAACATACCAAACGTGAAAAGAGAAATGTGGAGCGAAACCTAACTTCACAAATGTGGAAGTTTCACAAATGCTTAAAGATATTCACATTGCAATGAAACTGAAAATGAGGATTGAAATCTTACTATAGGCAACGTAATTTGCATTAAATTGAAATGGTTGATAGACAACAAACCTAAGGATTAAATGGATGGTATTAATTCATTTAAGTAACTACTACAGAGTTTAAACTCATTCATTTGTATTAATATTAATATTTATTAGAGTTATTATTAAGGAAAAGGATGGAATAAGAGCTTTGTGTACACTGTGTGAACGAAAGCTAAGAGATTTATCAAAAAAATATGGCATTGAGTTATTCAATATAAATAGATGATTGTATGCCTTGCTTGCCATTATGCATCTATGGCTCAAAATCCAGTTACATCCAAAGTCATGTGGCTCTCATTGCTACTAACAATACTTGTTGCATTGAGGTCAGAGGCTAGTGAGACTAAAGGGATTTTTTCTAGGGTAACCGTAGAAATTATCAATGATTTAGATTCACCTTATACTCAAATAAATCTCACTCCTCCTAATCAGATAAATCTCACTCTTCATTGCAAATCCAAGAATGACGATTTGGGAGTTCATACAATCACGCTTGGAGAAAGCTACCGGTTTACATTTAGGCCAAGTGTTTTTGCGAAAACACTATACTTTTGCAGCTTTACATGGGCAGCACAACCATTCCTTCACTATGTTAACGCTTATAATGAAACTCGCGATAACTGTAATTTATGTTCATGGAAAATACGACCAAATTATGCATGTATGAACAATGTATGTTATCCTTGGAAAAAGAATTCTCATAAGATATGGAACTAGGTTCCTGCAATACTTTGAAGGGATATTTTTCACTTTAATTTCTTGCAATTGAAATACAAATCCTAGATATATATGCCTTATGATTATTGTTGATTGGTGTTTTGTCTTACTTGTGTTTTCAGGGAGATGTAATATGTGTCAAAAATAATTAAATTCTAACTCTTTCTCTCCATCAACTATCTCCTTTTCAGCTCATTATACATTTAAGCCAATCATCTTTGCTCGAGTTTAATGAATTTCAAATATGGGATAGGGGAAAAATATTATTAAAGTTAAGCATTTTCTAATTCCATTTATTCAACTAAGAAAGCCTACTTGAAATTATACATGACAATAAGAGAGGATTGAGTCCTAACCATGGCCAAACTCAAAATTTTTTAAGTGGTCATGTGATCTTTAAGTAAAATCTAATTTTAACGATTTACGTAAGATATAATGGTCAAAATTCACTCCTCTCACTGCAAACCTCCTAACCACAATACAAAGTAAAAAAAAAAAACAAGAAGTTACAATAAATATAGTGATTCTTGTATAAATTCGTGAACTTAAGTTAGGTACACTAAATTTTATAAAATATTGACATATTTGCTAGGTTAAAAAAGAAGCATAACAAAATACTATGTTGCATTTAAGTGATAGTGATAAGGTGGACCAAGCCTGTTGAAATTTTGTGTAGGGCTCTAATGATAGTGAAATGAAATTACATCTTGTTGGGTGGTTGGATTTATGAAAGCCCAACTCAGTGAGTGGTCTTAGAAAGAGGAATGCTAGACATGTTAACCAAGCTTTTATGAGGAATTTGGGGTGTGGTTTAACTTACTGGGGGGATGCACTTTGGGTTCAGGTTATGTGTGCAAAGTATGGGTGTATGGGGGATTTGATTCCTTTTGTTAAACATAAAAGTTGTACATCTAATGGTTGGAAAGTAATGTGTAGGATCTGGAGCTTAAGGAATGGTCAAAGTGTCCTTTTATTGTGTGATCATTGGCTCTTGGGTGTTTCACATTGAAAGACTCCTTTTCTATTCCTCTAGATGATGTTCAACTATAGGCCAAAGTTGTGGAAATTTGTATTGCGTAGAAAGAATGGGATTAGCCTAAAATAATACAATGTATTATGTAACACCCAAAATTTTCTAACTATTTGACAGTAATTTTGACTGTTAACAGAATTCTACTATTTAGTGATTTCTGTGTGCTGTAAAATTATTTTGAGTATTCCATCAGTACATTTGATTGCTTTGTGTGATTTACTCCGTGTCAGGAAAATAATAATCTTCAAGCCGGGGAAAATCTTACGTAATTTAATTATTACTGATAAGTCTTAATTATTTTATGTAATCTGATTTGATTTTCGTAAGTTTTATAATTTTTATGATTTTGTGGATGATTATGAAATTTTTATATTTCTCTGATTATTTTAATATTATCCATGGGCTGTCTGTGGGCCCAGGAGGCTGTATGTGGGCCTAGGTGGGTCTGAAAAAATAAAAAAAAATTTGCAGCCAGAAAGTTTTGTACTATTGAGATGGGGACGGGGATCTTACTAAATCTGAAACTGAAAATAGTTTTTAAAATTTTCTTTTACTATGTTTGTACTGTATTTAATTATCGAGTAATAAAAATACAGTAAAAATATTATTCGAAGGGTTATAGCAGATAAAAATAAATATTATACTGCGTAATCAACATTAGTGGTTATGACGACTTTATGACAGACCAATAGCCTAGATTAAGTCTTCTAATCTAAAGGCTATACTTAGAATCTACATTAATCCTAACCATTGATCTAATCAAAGGCTAATAATGCTCTAAATGGTGGCTAGTAAAGATGGTCACTTATTGAGTGCATAAGGAGGGGGGACGATTTTGGTGATGCTTAAGAGCATAGTATGGTTTCAAGACCATTATTACTCAATCTTGATCATTATTGATCATTTCCAAAAGCCAAGCATATCAAATTTTTCTCTCCACTTCCTCTTCATGCTAGTTTCGGCCAAGACCTCTAAACCTACCTTCCATCACTCTTTAATTTCAACTAACCTTATTTCTTGAATCTATACCTCAATCTAAGACACTTTGTAGTTTGGAGCAAGTTCTAAATCCATCATCTTCAAGGACTTTCTTCAAGAGCAAAGTTATAGGGTTTTTGAGGTGAAGTGTAAGGAAACTTCACTACTTATCTTGTTGTCATGTTCTAAGCCATGTTTGATCCATGGTTTACCTTGTTCAAGCATAATATGATAATAAATTTGTGTTTTGTTTTGTGTTTGAGAAGCTTTTGGTGGTGAATCACTTGTTCAAGGACCAAACCAAGGAGCATTGGAGGTTCTTCAAGAGGTAAGAGGGAGATCCATCTCACCAACCAAGTATGGTGGTGAGAGATGGTTTTGTATTTGATGGATGGTGAATCCATATGAGGATTCATATCCATGGTCATGTAATTATTTATGGGTGTTTATGTGGTTTGATTATTTGCTTATGTTTGATATGATTTGCATGATTTAATGCTTTTGTTTATAGCATACTTGTGATATATATGATGAATATGTATATGTATGCCACGATTTGATGATGGAAAGGAAAATAGTTTTTGGTTCCCAAGAACCATAGAGGCATCACGGCCTCAAATTAACTTTGGGAGTAAGAGATTCTAAGTATTTTACTAATTATGAGTAATACGTTGATGATTTTAAGGATTTACAATGAAAGTGAACATGAAAATGAACAAATGAATTGGCTTTAAAGACCAAGAGTCTCACGATTTTTGAAGGAAATTCTAATGGTTTTGTTTGTGTAAAAACAAGAATGGTACTTAATTGATTTAGAAGGAAAAATATTTGATGGTTTCAATGGCCATGTACCACAGTTTTGAAGGCTTGTAATTTGTGCATTGAACAAAAATATATAGTGATAAATATTGATGGCCTTTATGGATTAAAGAGAGAATAAGAAACAAAAGTGAGGTCTATGAAAAATGGATCTTGGGGCGATTCTAAGCACCTTTTCTTCTTGGAGTAACTTGAGATTCCACCATGAATTTCTTCAAGCTCCAAAGCTTTGAGCGTAAGATTCAAGAACTTCTCTTCTTTCTCCTCCATTTTCGTGTCATGGAAAATTTATGCCACAAAGTCACCATTTTTGGCTTGGAGCAATCCGATCTTGGTTTCAACGATTAAGACGATACCCGACAAGAATATGTGTATTTTTTGAAAAGCGGAATTATTTTAACTCATGATGATGTATTTTGTGGGCTATGAAATGTTTCTTGTGGGCAATTTTAACCTGAGTATCTTGTTGAAAGATTGGAGATTGTTGGGTTAATTCAAGAAATGGTGAAATTGCAATTAACCAGCATTCTTCTCAAAATTGTGAAAATCTCCATAGAGTAGGAAATTGAGATTAAAACTACGTAATCGATTAATGAAATTGCACATACATAATTATTGATTACCAAGATGGTTATGATAATTGAACTATTGAATACTTGGATAATGTTGAGGTAATTATCGTAAATATTGAATAATTATATCTATGTGATATATTAGTTAAGGAATATTGGATGATGATGATGATAAATATTGTGTTGATGGCATTATTGTAATTATCATGTGATTTGAATAATGAAATGACATGATGGTAATTATTATTTATTATATTTGTTATGATAAATAATGATTGAGGCATGATTGTAATTATTGTATGGTAGCTCCTCGTGCGTGATGACAATAATGTTGAGGCCATTATTGTAATTATGGTATGATATACCATGTATGGTGTGTTGTTGTGTCCATATCATGGAATATTCTATGCTACTGGATATTATGAATTATTCATTAAGTTAGTTAGTATTGGCGCTAGTGGGTGATATCACCTCTTTGTTATATTATTTTGTTGTGTTTGTATTATGAAAAAAATTATATAGCGATTTACTTATGATGGAAGCGCGTATTCTTAAACCGCATTGGGAGACTTGATTGGAGACAAATATTATGAGTTCGGTGACAACATCAAGGAGTAACCATCTAGGATTCGATGGTGTGCAATTTTGAGGAGGAATAGATATGTGACACATCAAGATGGATGATCATTGGTATATGCTTGATGAATTAAGTGTATCATGATCTTTCTTTTTATTTTGTGTTTTATCTTGGGGTGGGTATGTTTTGCATGATAAGCTTGTATTTTGAAAAGTATTAAATTCTATATTAATGTAATGCTATTCGGGTGCAAATTTCTATGTATTGTTTTAACTTTTATCCGCCCCAAATTTCTATTCTTCTTAAACAATAATTTTTCACATTGTTAAACATCAATTAATTTGAGCAGGGTCTTAATCGTTTAGTAATTTAAGTCACTTTATTTGACAATGTGACGTAAAATTATTTTGTTTATTCCGTCAGTGTGAGTATTTGATGATTGTCTTGAGTGATTTACTCTTATGCGTCCGATGAAAATAAAAATTTTCGTAATCAGAGAAAACTTTACGTAATTTAATTTTTACCGTTAGGTAATTATTTTACGTAACGATTTGATATTTGACAAGGCATTTTATTATTTTTGTGATTTTTGTGGATGATTATGTTTTTTTTTTGGATTCGAAGACAAGTATTAATGGAGTGGGTGGGCCCGAATGCGAGACACGGAGTGTATGTGGGCCCAGGTGGCCATACGTAGCCCTTGGGAGGGTCCCACAAAGTGAAAAAATTTTCAGGTACGCATAGAAAAATTGTGTACCTTGAAGATGAAGGTGATATTTAGAGGAACTCGAGGGAGATGATGAGGATCTTACTAAACCTCCCGACGAATTATGAAATCGTTCGGGTGAGGTTTTAGAAAATGTTCGAAGTATGGGAAGGATCTGTCTTGATGTTTTATGTATTTATTTATTTGGATGATAAAAATACTGATAAAAATATTATTTGTAGGATACTGAGAATAAATATTATGTTGATGGTATCAACAAAAGAGTTTGACTTGATTTATACCCTTGGATGAGAATACTTAGTTTGAATATTAACCATTGATTTAATCAAAGGTTAAGAAACAAACTTAATAAAGAAAGCTTGGATAATAACCATTGGTTTTAACCCCCACATTGATTTAATCAATGGTAGCACGAGCTTTCTTGAGAATGAAAGATTTGAGTACTATTCCGGTAGTGAAGGAATTTTTAGTTAGGAAAGGCTTTGATATCAACCATAGATGAAATCAAAGGTGTAGAATTGGTTTTGAAAATGACAAAGACCAATCATTTATAACCATTGGATTTAGATTAAATCAAGTGGAGATAGTCTTAAAAAGTAACTTGAAAGACCATTTATGACTTGAGATTGGATGAAGAATCAATCAATGGTGGAGATTTGGTCTTTCTAAAATGGTGTGAAAGACTAATTAGGACCGCATCTTGGATTAAAAAAGTTAGAAGAGGCAATCTTGACCTCCTTAATTTTGGAGACACATCTAAGCATTTTTAGAGTTTAAAAAAAAATCCACGATGGCCATGCAGATTTATGATTTCAAAATCCAAAAATCTTTTAAATCTAACCATTGAAGTAATCAATGGTTAGAGATGCTTCAAATACTGGATAGAAAAGATGACAATATTAATGCATGCAAAATGCAAGGAGGGACGGTGTAGTGTTTTGGTGACGCTTCATATCAAGGTTTGGGAGGCTTATGATAAACTTGTGGTAGCCTTTTGACACTTGCGAAGAGCAAGAATAGCTTTATGTAGTTTTTGCTCGAAGATGTCTTGATCAATTAGTCATCATTCTTGACTATTAGTGACTACTTGCACTCCAAAGAAATGCATGAAGGATTATGGGTTGTTGCACGGTTTTTGAAGACTTTAGACTATAAGGAAAGTGTTTCATTACTATCATTCACTCATTCTTGGAATTTCATGAATTGTGATCATTTTTTAAAAACTTAAAACACTTGCAAGGAATAAGAGAACAAATGAAACAAGGCGAGAAAAAATTTTCCTTCATTCTCGTGACCAAGAGCTTAAGACGATAATTGTGGATCTCACGCTAGCAAGCTAAGTATGGCATAACGAAGATGTACCATCATCTATCTTCCATCACTTTTTAATTTCATCCAACTTGATTTTCTAAACCTAAACATCATTCTAAGAACATCTCTAGTTATGAATTTTTCCAAAATCATTCATCTTGATCTTCAAATTCAAGCTTCAAGTTTCTATCAAAAATAAAAAATTCCATCTTTGTTCTTCAAGAGAAACCATTCGGTTATCTATCCTAAAATCACCATCCAATCTCTTTTAATTTCATCCAACCATAGATCTTGAATCTATATGATATTCTAAGCAACTTTCATGTTGGAGACTTTCTCCAAATCATTCATCTTCAGAGGAGTTTCTTCAAGATCAAAGTTATTGGGTGTTTTGAAAGGTGAAGTATAAGGAAACTTCACTTTTCTTCTCTACACAAATTCTTTTTCATGATCTAAGCCATGTTTGATCCATGGTGAGCTCTTAATAAAAGCTTAGTATACTAATTTTTATGTATTTTGTTTTGAATTTGAGAAGCTCTTGGTGGTGAAGGACTTGGACAAAGAAACAAATGAGAAAAGCTTTGGAGGATCTTCAAGAGGTAAGAGGAGATCCATCTAAACCAACCAAGCATTTTTGGTGGTGAGAGATGGTATTTTTTATTTGATGGATGTGGAATCCATGTGAGGATTCATATCCATGGTCATGTAATTAATTTGTGGGTGTTTATGAGCTTTCCGGAAGTTGATTAATTTTCTATGCTTGATATGTTTTGCATGATTTTATACGGGGGCTTTGATGATATGCTTGATATGCTATACATGCTTTTATGGCTTTGATGGTATGCATTATATTATTTATGATGAAAATATATATGTATATGCCATGACTTATGGTGAAAAAAGGAAATTGATTTTTGGCTCCTCTCCTTAATAGCCAAAGCAAGGAAATATTGCATTTCCTTATTTCAAGAGCTATCAAAACACTTTACTTTACTTTTTTCTCTTGATTAGGGTTCATGTTGAAAAATTTCAAGAACAAAGAATTGACTCCTCTTTCTTTTTTTTTGTACTTAGAACAAAGTGGATTTGTAAACAAGACACCTCAAAATAGGTGTTCACAAATTAACCATTATTTTCATGAAAGATGAAAATGGATGATTTGAAGAGTATGGAAAATAAACAAAGGATTTGTTTTTCAAGAGAACAAGAATATGATTTTTGGAGGAATTTTTATTGATTTATTTTGTGTAAAAAAGATGCTAAGTGTTTTTCTAAATATGGTTTTGAAATGAAATGGACAAATGTTGATTTTAAGGATTTGCAAAGAAAGTGAAAAAGGATTTGCAAAGAAAGTGAAAAAGGATTTCTAAAGAAAGTAAAAACGAATTTGAACAAATGGGTTTGGTTTTTATGACCATAAGACTTACGGAAATTTGAAAACAAAATTTTAATGGATTTTTGTTTGTGTAAAATCCTATCAACTTAGAAAGAAAGAATGTTTTCATGATTTCAATAGTCATGCCCACACATGATTTTTTAAGGTTTGTAATGTCTTGATTTTATGAAAAAGTTTCCAAAATGAAACAAAAGAGAATTTCAAAGTAATTTGATACAACAAATTTGGAAAGGGAATCAGAGCATTTTAATGCTTGAGGGAATTTTTGAGAAAAATGGAGAATATGATTTTCCTAACGTGTAAATCATACTTTGGGTTTTGAAGAGTGATTTTTAAAGTTAAAAACATTGATTTAATTCAATGGAAAAGTGATTTTGTGAATTATATTTTGGGAAAAGGATTTTGATCATGTGGTGAAGAGACGAGAAGAAACTGCCTTCCCGGATCTCTTTTCGATCATTCTCACGCATGAGTTTTAGCTCCATGGAGTAGGAAATCGAGTCTTGTGTACATGCATAATCTAAACATTTATATTTGCATGATATATATTAATTGAAGAATATTGGTTATGACAATTGTTTTGAAATACTTGGATGATGATGATAATAATCATGTTGATGGTATTATTGTGATTATTGTGTGATGATAATAATGTTAATAGTATGATGATGATAGTTGATTAATGTTGAGTGCATTATTGATGCAATTACCGGTATGACATATCTATGTATGATATGTTGTTTTGTATATCTCTTATTTGGTTCAATTTTGCATGTTCATATTAATTAGATGATCTCACCTATTTGTTTGTTGTTTATTTTTGTCGTTCATCTTGTTACAAAAATAAAATAATAGAAGGATCAAGTTGTCTTAGACATGAGTCACGGGTGATGGATACTCCGAGATTGAACATGACAACAAATAATGGAGTGGACATTTTTCAAGATTCGAATGGGTGTAGAATGGTTGATTTAGAAAAAAAATATTTGATGGTAAGTTTTGAAGGATGTAATTTGTGCGATGCAAAAAACAAGATGGATACACCAGATGGATTTAAGTATGTTAAGTTTTAACGTTAGCGTATTCCGATTACTCGATTCTCGGAGATTATTAGATTGTACAATTAAGATTCTTTCCGTGTGAAAATCTCCATAGTCGAAATTGGGGTTACTAATTATTGAGTATTGGTTATTAAAAAAAGTCTATTAATTTTATATTTCTCTTTAAATTGTGAAATATTAATTGATGTAAATATTGCATTATTGTAATTAATAGAATTGAAATATGATTTTATTATTTATTACCTAATATTTTCATGATTGTAAATTTACGTTTCAAATAAAGAAGAAATTTTAAAACCCACTTTTTATAACTCAAACTTTGTTGTCGTAATAATAAAAAAAACTTCTTTTGGAGGATCATGAGTGGGAGTCGATTCGAAATGTGATATACCCTATGGGAGGGTGTTACAAGTTAGTATTTTATCTTTATTAAGGGTTTGCTACTACTTAAAATTGAGTCTATAAATGTTATGTTTCTTAAATAAATGTTAAATATTATGTGGTATCAGTAATGTATATTAATCAGTTTAAATCTATTTTTCAGTATTACTTATAAATATCAGAAAGTTTATGTTTCCATGAAAAGAAATTTTGAAACCCACCTTTTATAACTCAAACATTTTATGTAATCATTTTCAGATTATGAACTTGTAGTCAGAAATGTAATGCCCTACGGAGGGTGTTATATATTAAGTTAGTCTTTATTGATATTGTGGCTGCTGTCAAACTTTTTTCGATGGTCGATCCAACAGATTTGATAGCTTGGTTTCCTTCTTTGATTGGACAATTCACGATGAGACCTACATATTGTATTTGTTTAGGAAGTTATGGTGATACCGACCATCGTCTTTTCATGTCTATATGGCATCTTCAAGGTCCTTAACATTTAAGTGCATTCATGTGGTTGACTACCAAGAAAGCTCTTCTTACAAACTATAAAAAGATGAGGAGACATCTTAGAGCTGATGCTTCTTATGCTATCTATGGTGCCTCTGTAGAGTCTATGTTGCTTGTTCTTAATGGTTGTATTCCAACTGCTAGGTCCATTTAGAGACCTTTGGTGCTTCATTTTAACCATTACCCTTTCTTCAAAGTTGATCTTTTTAAGGCATGTGAGAACACAGTGACGCACAGATTGACACCTCTTATAAGCTACTACCTATTCCTCCTTTTGTATAGAAGAAGTTAATTTATTTTTTAGGGTATATCTGATCCAATTCAAGGTCTACCTTATCAAGTGACTTGTTTTGCCTAGGATTATCAACAAGCTATGCTTGCATATCGTTGTGCTCATGTTGTTGTGCCTAGCTACAATGCTATCTATATTTCTTGGTCTCATCCCCCCATGGCTAGATTAAGATAAATGTCGATGTCTCTGTTCTTCATACTTTCTCCAAAGTAGCTCATCACGACATTCTTAGGAATAAGCATGGTGCGCTCGTAGTGTGTTGAGCTTAATTAACTCTTCCTTGGAGACATAGAACCCCCGTACAGTTCTGTTGATTTCTTTGAGGAAGCTTCTTAACAAGGACTGGCTAGTGGTGTTTCAACATACTTATCGTGAGGCTAATGCATGTGTAGATGGTCTTGCTAGGACTGGCCATGAATACCCACTAGGCTGCCCTTTTCTAGATGCTTTACCATCTTTTCTGTCTGTAACCTTTTTTGCCAATTGTAGTAGTGTTTCTTATTCTATTGTGATTTATACTTAGTAGGATTTTATGCCTCATTGTCTAAAGAAGAAAAGAAGAATACGCATATTGCTAAGACAACAAGGCTCAAATAATAAACTAGTCAAATTTAACAAAATGTTAAAGTAGAAGTAATCTATTGATTAACAAATAATTGTTATAAATAATTTAAATGTATCATAAAAAGTGTGTAAGTAACTCATATATTTCTGTGATGCACATATAACAAATAATATATGTATGCAAGGACTGAAGCAGGTGCTACATCACTTTGTTGCGTAATCAAACAAAGCTATAAATTTGTGTCATAAAATATGAAATGAAGGATTTTATAATGTGCATAAGGACATTATCCCCAAATGATGTGACAAAAAGTCTGGTTTACTTAATTATATGTAATGATTAATTAAATATTACTATAAGTGGTGTAACTATTTATTTTATGTAACTAAGTCAACTATACTTAACAACACATCACCTAGGGTTATGGTTACCACCAAGGGATACACGATAGTGTTACCCTAAAGAAATTTATTCCTTAGTAAACTATTGCTAAGTGATGGGTAAAAGTGACAAGTGAAGCAAGAAAAAAAAATCTATTCATTATCATCAACATCTTGCATTTGCATTGAATTGCAAAATATGGTATAGTTGAAGTATAAAGTTTTGAAAAATAAATGAAAGTTACTGGTCAAAATATATCTCTTAATTAGTTTAGAGGCATAGTTTTGAAAACGTGTGCTAACATAACAAATATATGAGACTGACAGGAGCATAATAAAATGCTTCTGTGTGGAAATTTATACTGTTCAAACTTCTATCAAATGTGCCACTTCTAATTTACAAGATAGGCAAAGAAGTTCAACAATGGAGTGGATTCAGGAAACGCTCATATGAAAATGGCGTTACAAGGATAAGACAAAAAATACTTCCTCCTAATATATTAGGACCTACAACGAATTAGCACATTTTTTCCAGAAAATGATCATTTCCTACTGATATATTAGATTTATTTGTTTAGTAATGAAACCTAGACTTCTCAAGCTCACTATATTAGAGGCTGGTAGTTACTTATTTAAAGTATTTATGCACTTTGTGGCAATAAAATACAATTCACATCCTTCAATTACTTTTATTTTTTAAAAATTTGTTTACAATTAATTATCTCAAATTTTCTTATTTCAGCCAAAGGTCATAAGGCTAAAATGCTCTTAATAGCAAATTTCTTAATTTTATATATTATATCATCACTATTATAAAATCAAATTATAACATTCAAACTTAAATAAATGAAAATAATATAGTTTGATGTTCTTTTCATATCAAAACCATCTAATGAAATTTTGGGTTCTGATAATTTTTTTTTAGAAATTAGTTTTTTTATCTATGTTTATTTACATCTCTTTTTATATTTTTCCATGAATTACTATTTGGAATAGGACAAAGAGTTCTTCTTATTTTCCTTACGACACTTGTCAGACAGCTTATGGTGGGATTGAAATCTATTGTCCCCCTTCCTTGTCTCCTCCCCTTTCCTTCCAATTAGAATTCGACAAAACAATTAAAAATTGCATGTCATATTTCATTAGTCATTATCCAAGCTAACGTCGTTCCTCTTACCGTTTTGCCTTTGGTTTCGATTCCTTTGTTTTGGCATATGGCAATCATTCACCACCCGTTGTCAGCACTCTTGTGTTGTCAGCACTCTTGTGTTGTCAGCATCCTTGCACGACTAGCGCCCTTGCACTTTTGGAGTTGTTGCTTGAAGCTTCTGCTCGTTGTCAGGTTGCATCATCTCGTCAGCATCTTTTATTTTTTCTCTTTTGAAGTATTGTTTTCCTGTTCATCTCCTCAAATTCACTCCTATATATGATTATATGTGTAGTACCTTTTGTAAGACATTACATTTCTGACTATAAGCTCATAATATGAAAATCATTTTATAAAAGGTTTAAGTTCTAAAATTTAGATTTTAAAATTTTTTTTCGCAGAAACATAAATTTACTAAAATTTATGGGCAATACTGAAAAATAGATTTGAACTTATTAATATACATCACTGACACCACATAATATTTAACAATTAGTTAGGAAGCATAAAACTTACAGACTTAATGTTAAACAGTAGCAAATCCCATGACGGATCCTACTTAATAGCACAGTAAAACACTAATGAGAAAAACTCAACATACTTATTCCATATTGTATCCATCTTGATGCGTCATATATATATTTCTCCTCAAAACTGGACACCAACCAATCCGGGATGGTCACTCCTTGATGTTGTCACCGAACTCAGAATATTTGTCTCCAGTCAAGTCTAAGAAACTTGTTCCATCTACTATACAAATTTTAACAATACAAGCACAACAAAATAATACAACAAAGAGGTGAGATCCCCTTTCATCAATATCAATGTGGTAGCAAGGAATGATACAAATGACAAAGTCATTCGATACACACAGATATCACAATTATATTTATGTCATCATTTCATAAACAATTTCTATAACCATATATCATAGTATAATAACCAGTACCAATTTCATAAAACAAATACCATCAATATATATGAAATGATGTTGTCACACAATATGAACATTTACCATGCCACAACAATATGTATACTGACAATGTGTATGCATACTAAACCAATTTCCCACTCTATAGAGGTTTTCACAATTTCAAGATGAATGTTCTGGAATAAATGTCAGCCTTAGCCCATGACATTACCAGTCCACGAAAGAAATTGTGTTCTTGTCAGGTATCGTCAATGCGTTGCAACGGACTACGTCACCAAGTGACACATGGTACTTGCCAACTGTCCACTGGTCGACTGTCGCGCCTCGACGCCCCTAAGATCTATCATAGATCTCACTTTTCAATTCTCATTCACTCTTCAACCATAAGGGTCATAATAGTTATCAACTATATTCTGTTCAATGCACGAATATCTTAATGCAATTCTCTTCAATGCACGAATACCTCAATGCATGTCTCAATTTCATCATATGCCTCAATGCATGTCTTAGTTTCATCATATGCCTTGATGCATATCTCAATTTCATCATTAAAAGGATTGCTAAATGAGATTAGAACAACCGCCCATACAATTTTCTAATATCATAAGATCAATGGATATTAAATAATTACTCATATAATTACATAATATCATTGATACATCCGGGTGCAGTACATCAGTTCTTTACAATATCTTTACTGTATTTTCAATCACGTATCATTTTTAATGCGTTTTCACAATCGCATAACACTTTTGTTATGTTTTCAAATTGCGTAACTATTTTCTGACGTTTTCTCAATTGCATAAAAATATTTACACGTTTTCAAAATCGCGTAGCAATTTTTCAACGTTTTCAAAATCGTGTAGCTTAAAAATCATATTTTCAAGTTGCGTAAACCATTTTTCATCATTTTTCAACTACGTAAAATATTTCTCCATATTCCAAACATCATTTTGGACTTTCCAAAAATTAATACAATTTTTAACTTCAAACCCCAAAACTTTCTCACTTAAAAGTCATCTACGTAATATTTTTCATGATTTCCCCAAAATCAACATTTCCTTTAAATCAATTATTTCAACTTAAAATTTCCTAACGCCCCTCAAAACCCAATAGGTAAGTTATACGTCAGTAAACTTCAAGTCACCGATTTATTTCTTTTTATAAACTGATCCTACCAATTTCATAGTTTCCAAAAATAATTCTAACTTACTTTAAAAAAATCTCAAAATTCATTACTTTAAATACTTTGCAAATAATCATCTAAGATTACTCTTAAAATCACTTAATTTACAAATCCTTGGCACAATAGCTGAAAATCCCTAATAGCTTCATCATAAAATCTTTGTTCATTTTCATGTTCACTTTCTTTGCAAATCCTTAATATCATTAACTTATTACCTTTTTCATCTAAAACTCATGATTAGTAAAATGCTTAGAATCTTTTGCTCCTAAAATAACTTTGAGGCTGTGTGCCTCCATGGTTCTTTGGAACCAACATACTTTCCTTTGTCATGTAAATCACATCTTATTACATACACAAATCACCATGCATCAAAAACACATACTAAAGCATATTATCAAAGCAATAATCATATCAATCACCAAATAATCATAAATATGGAAAGCTTTTAAACAAACAAGTGAATAAATCCATATGGATTCTTCACCACACACATCCATTCCTCACCACTAACACATGATTGATGAGGGTAATCTCCCTCTTACCTCTTGGAGAAACCTCCAAAGCTCCTTGCTTTGCTTCTTATACAAGTCCTTCACCATCAAGAGCTTCTTAAAAATCAAAGTAAACACATATAATCAATATCTAAGGCTTGAATAAGAAAACTATAGATCAAAACATGGTTTAGAACTTTAAATATAAGATTAGAAAAGAATATCAAGAACTTCACCATTTATCCTTCAAACTTAGATCTTAGGATAAGTACTTGAAGATGGATGATTTGGAAGATGGTCTCAACATGAAATTCCTTAGAATTGCATGGAGATTCAAGATCTAGGGTTGTTTAGAATTATTCAAGCTTAGAAGGCATTTCTATGGTGGTTGGCCATGAGCCTTGTGGGAGAGAAAAGTAAGAGTTTTTGTGTTCTTTGCTTGATGAAAAGATGAAGATGAATGAATCTTGAGAAATTCCTAGCATGAAAGTGTCTTATATTTAGGTAAGGATTCAAGAAATAAGGTTGGTTAAAATTATTAAAGAGTGGAGGGATGATCTTGGCCTCTTGGCCGTGAGCTTACGGAAGAAAAGAGAGAGAAAATTTTGTGAAGCTTTGGCTTAGGAAATGATAAAGATGAGTCATAGAAATGAAATGAAAATTTTCCTGTAGCTTTAAGCCTCCAAAATCATGAGGCTCCCCCCTTGTACACCAAGGTAATGTCTAAATACATTAGCCACCATTTGAGACATCAATAGCCATTGATTAAATCAATGGTTGATCTTTGATAAAAGCTTCCAAGTGATATGGTTAAATTTGAGCCATTGGATCTCTTCTCCATGAAATCCTAGCCATAAGATGCTTCTCAAAATTTTGAGAGCCAAGATCTTCTCTACATACTTTTCATCCAATGGTCACAAAAGGTCCTTGCCACTTTGTGAGACCAATCTCCACGAGAGATTAAATCAATGGTGGATATCCAAAGCCTTCATCACTAAGTTTGCTTCCTATTGGTCCTCCATAAAGTTGTCATAACCATAAAAGTAGACTAGCATTTTCATTGGTTGGGTGGTTACTAACTTGTTTCATATTGGTTGTCACTTTTGTTGACTATTTTCTATTGGTTCATCAAATATGACTACTTCTAATTGATTTATCAAATGAAGACTAGATTCTAATTGGTTCATCAAGGAAGACTAAATTCCTATTGGTTCAATATATAACCCTCAAATTTGACCAATTCTTATTGGTTCATTTCAAAGATACTAGATTTCTATTTGCTTAGAGAATTCAAATCACTATCATTGACTTTTCCAAAACTTAGCAAACAAGTTACGCTCTCTTATTGGTTCATAGAAAATATTTCATAAACAACTGCTACAGAAATTATTAATTAATGAACAGAACATTACTGCTTAAAAAATAATAAATATTTGTCCACTGTAAAATAAAAACATAGTATATTTTTATTTCACAAATAATTTCTAAAAATTAAAAGATTAAGTCACGTAGCTCTCGGAATTGGGTTTAGTAAGATTTCCCAACTCCAAATAAATACGTAAAGATTTTTCCCAGTCTGAAAATTATTATTTTCCTTACTCAGAGTAAATCACGCAAAACGATCAAATACAGTCATGGAACAATCAAAATAATTTTACAGCATACAGAATTCACAAAATAGTATAATTCTGTCATTATTGTCAAATAGCTAAATTTTGGGGTGTTACACTATAAGTCCTAACGCCCCTATGATTTCATTTCAGGCGAGATTTGGAACTTCCACGTTCTTAGAGTTTCTTAGATTTCATTTAAGGCGAGTCCTTTTGACGCCCTCAAGCACATGCATAGGGAATAAATCCATTTAAGAGTAAAATGGCAGTGACGAGTCCATAGTCCAAAATTTGTCCACGTCTCTTTATGGTCCATACTGCCAAGGTCTGTTCCATCTTATAAATGGTCATAAGTTCAAACTAGTTCAAGGATTTCATAAGTCCAAAACTTCTTGGTCTTCCTTATGTGATTACAACATAACAATGATTCTTTTGATAGCACACCTATCAATGATTCTTTTCCTGATGAGTTTTTATTTTCTGTCAATTTCATGCCGTGGTTTGCGAACATAGTCAATTTTCTTGTAACAGGAAAGATGCCGCCTCAATGGTCACATCAAGACAGAAAAAAGTTTTTGACTGAGGTGAAAAAATTTTATTGGGATGACCCATATTTGTTCAAATATTCTCTTGATCAAATCTTTCAGAGATATGTACCCGACAATGAGGTAGGTAGTGTCATTAAATTTAGTCACTCAGAAGCATGTGGAGGTCCTTTTTCTTCAAAGAAAACAGCTGCGAAAATCTTGCAGTGTAGATTTTATTGGCCCACTTTATTTATAGGCAACCATACCTTTTGCAAAAGTTACGAAAATTGTCAAAAATTAGGGTCTATTTCTAAAAGAAATATGATGCCTCTGAACCCTATCCTTGTCATTGAAATTTTTGATTGTTGGGGAATTGATTTCATGGGTCAATTTCCATCCTCATTTGGATATGTGCATATTTTGGTTGTAGTTGATTATGTCTCAAAATGGATTGAGGTAATTCCATGTCGACAAAATGATCATAAAATTGTTCTCAAATTTTTAAAAGAAAATGTCTTAAGTTGATTTAGAATCCCTCGAGCTATCATCAGTGATGGGGGAACACATTTTTGTAATAAACTATTTGAATCTTTAATGAAGAAATATGGTATTACCCATAAAGTTGCTACCCCTTATCACCCTCAGACAAGTGGACAAGTAGAATTAGCACATAGGGAAATTAAACAAATTTTAGAAAAAATGGTTAACCCAAATCGTAAAGATTGGTCTTTAAGACTAAACGATGCACTTTGGGCTTATCGTACTACTTTTAAAACATCTTTAGGCATGTCACCCTATCGATTAGTCTATGGAAAACCTTGTCACTTGCCTGTAGAACTGGAGCATAAAGCATTTTGGGCCATTAAAGCTTTTAATTTAAATCTTGATGATGCTTGCAAGTTACGTAAATTGCAAATAAATGAACTTGAGGAATTGAGAAATGATGCATATGAAAACTCAAAAATTTATAAAGAAAGAACAAAAGCTTTTCATGACAAATCTATTTTGAGGAAATCTTTTGAAATTGGTCAAAAAGTTCTGCTTTATAATTCTCACCTTCACCTTTTCCCTGGAAAATTGAGATGTAGGTGGACTGGTCCTTTTATTGTCAAACATGTATATCCTTATGGGGCCGTAGACATTGAGAATCTTAGGAATGGTAATGTGTCTAAGGTTAATGGATAAAGACTTAAACCATTTCTAGAAAATCAAGCTGTTGAGGTAGAATTCATTTCCCTTTCTGATCCTTGTTATGTGAAAAATTTACTCTAATTTTGTAGCTTTATTTTGTTTTGTAGCTCTTTAGCTCCTCGGTAAAATGGCGGATGATGGTACTCCGTGACTCTTAAGTCGGTTTTCTCTCTTTCAGTTTCCCAAAATAACTGATTTCTTCTTCTTCAAAATGGATATCATTCTCTCAAACCTGAGAAAATATTTTCCTTCTCTTCCTCAAAATGCTCTAACAAAAATTTACAAGGCTAGATGTGAAAGATCGAGATTGTTAATGCACAAAAGTATACCAGAAGATGTACGTTGGATAATCGAAGCAAAGGTCCGATTAGCAGGTGAGTCTTCAATTTCATTTGACTCATACATGTCAGGTCTTGGTAGAAGTTCATATTCTAAAAGGAGAAGAGCAAAAAGATTACAAGTCTGTCACATATGTAGACGATGGAATTGTAACAAGTGATGTCGTTCTTTGGGGAGGGTTTCCAAAAACAGAGAAGATAAAATTTTCTTTATTAAGAATGGACTGAGTAAGGAGTCATTAGATAATATCTTATTGACTCTTGATACGTATTCTTGTGGTCTTGTGCATCGTGAACTTCTTAATTTGTGGAATCTCTTCAAGGATGAACAAAAGCAATATAGTCTTGGGAATCTAACTCTAAAAGACCCTGTTTGCCAATTTATAAGAAAATTAGATGGGAAGCTTATCCTCGACTCATAGAAGGCGTTTAAGCCGTTTCTGAACGTGAAACCAGAGGTAGATGTGAGCAACATCCACAACAACATGTACATATTTTCTTCTTTTTCTTCTTCTTCTTCATGTTAAAAAAAAAAGAAAAAAAATCAAAAAAAAAAAAAAAAAAAAAAAAAAAAAAAAAAAAGAAAAAAAAAGTATGTATACATCTTGGGTTTGGCTTTGGTAACACAAAACGTGAATGGGGAAATGCATGCATCCTGATCCAGCCTTCTTAATTGAAAAACAAAGAAGGTAAATTGTATCCTACATGTGAGGCAGCCAGTCGTATTATGACCACTTGTCCCTTTTGGGAGCCCTATGTTGCGCTGGTCTTGAATGGGTCTAATACTAGTCAACAATGCTTTGGCACAAAGCCGAAAGAGCAGACTACCTCCATCCCAATCTCAAGTGAGTATACACCCATCATTCATCAGGTTTCTAACAAATTGAAAAAAAAATAGAGGGCGAAACTACGGTTATACTTGGTCTTTAATTAGATTAGGAGCTCCAGGCGGATGCCCGTCCTGCCATAGACTCAGGAGGAGACCTTTACACGCCAGTATGTAAATAAAGTTCATGTGCCATGCTCTGTAGATAGTTGTGTGCTACATTCCCAGTTCTTGGAACCAAGGCTCTATAGTGCTGATGGATAGAAAAAAGCGTCTCGTCTTTACAGTGAATAGAAACTGTTAACTGAGCTGTATACTTACTTTAATTAGTATGTCTCTATGGCGAGTTCTGACTGGCTGCGGTCAGGTACCATCTTCTTAGAATACAGGCCTTTCATTAGGTTTGTAGAAAGATAGAGGGTTGTTCTTCCGTAAGCAGGATGGAAAGGATTCAAAGGTTCTTGTTGTCGGTTCGGCAATCCTTATGGAATTCATATATTGCACTGGTGACACGCAACTCAAAAATATGCCACTACTGCATTCATGACACGTAGTATAAAGATACGCCATGAAAACTATACATACAGGTATGTCCTCATTTATTATTATATTTCTTTTATCTTTGTATGATTTTATTGTATTTTGGTTGTTGGACAGACGATCCTTTGAGCAGGGTCCTTCAGGGGTTTCTAGACTTCTTTACCCTGATGGTTTTCTTGAAGTTAAAAAAAAATAACTAAAAAAAACAAAAACAAAAACAAAAATAGTGAAACAAAAAAGATTTTTTTTTATTTTCAAACTTTTCTGACAATAGCCAACCTACCCATATAGGTGTTATGATTACTTTTTCCCTTCTTTTCCCTATTTAAACACTTCATTCTCTTCACTTTCCTCTAACTCATAATCATTCAGAGGGAAGGTGAAATTATGGGACCTCCTGTTCGTAACCTTAAAAATGTTTATGTTTTTTGTGGGTCAAGTTATGAGAAGGGTTTAGAGTTTATAAATGTAGCAAGTGCTCTTGGTCGAACACTTGCTACAAGAAATATTCATGTTGTATATGGGGGTGGTTGTCGTGGGTTAATGGGGATTTGTATCACTCTCTCTGCATTTGTAGGAGGCAGTCAGGTTTTAGGTGTCATTCCTAAACCTTTAGCTCAAAATAATATTACTGGAAAGACAGTTGGAGAAGAAATTTAGGTATCATCTATGCATGGCCGAATGAAAACAATGCTTGACAATTCTGATGCATTCGTTGCCTTACCAGGTGATTTTGGTACTTTGGAAGAAATCTTTCAAATTGTCTCTTGGGCCCAACTGAACATCCACCATAAACCCATTGGTTTGTTGAATGTTAATAATTTCTTTGATCTTTTGTTATTTTTTCTTGATAAAGTTGTGAAACAAAAATTTATCACTCCTTCGGCAAGAAAACTTCTTATCTCTGCCTCCACTATTGATGAGCTGATTGATAAATTAGAAGCTTTTGTTTATAAACTTGATAAAGTCCTAGCCCAGATAGATTGGTCATCAGGAAGCAGTACGGGAAGCAGCATGCAAAGAAAGCCAGATCTAACACTTCATCTTTAACTTTCCTTTACCTTTGGTTTTATTTATCGTACTTTATTTCTGTTTAAATTTGTGTTAGATTTCTCCAACAGGTAATATCTTCTATCCTTTACTCATCGATATTTTAACATTGCGGACAATGTTGTGATCTAGTTGGGGGGAAGGATAGTTAAAAAAAAAGTAGGGAAGTATGATATGATTTTCATGAACTTGCTAAACCAATGAATATTGGCAGAGTAAGGAGTAATTTTACTCTTGAGACGCATTTTAGTTGAAGAAAGTATGTTTAGTGAGATGACTGTCAGAAACCTACAACAAAACCAATTAAGGATGACAGAGTAAGGAGTAAATTTTGTCGAAGAGGTAATTTTACTTTTGAGACGCATCATAGTTGAAAAAAAAATGGTTTTAGAAGTAGCAAAAAGCATATCTTGGGTCATAGCATAAATTTTCTTCTTTCTTATAAATCACATGCTTGGATATGAATGCTGAATTGATGGATTGAGAATGATAAAAATATGTCTTGTGAGATTTTGAGCCTATTGATGAATGGATTGAACATTTGTACCATTTTCTTCTTTCTTGTATGATTTTCACTTGTAAAATTGTTACTCTAGAACTTGCTTTGATTCTTTTTTATGCTACATTTTCATATGCATACATAAATATGATTGAGGCATTTTAAAATAGCTACTTTGACCAAATAGTCATCCTTGTATATTTTCCCTTGTGTAACCCCTTTGAGCTTATTTGGCCAGTTCTTGTTTTTAGCATATTACGTGCCTTTAAAAAAAAAAAGAACATGTTTTTACCCGACCTTAGGGAATAAGAGAGCATTGACTTTGTTCTTAAACAAGTGTAGGGGTGTGTGTGTGTAAAAAAAAAGGAAAAAGGAAACGAGAAAAAAAAGAAAAAGAAAAGAAAAGAAAGAAACAGCTGACCACCTAGTACACTATGTGACATATCCAAATCTAGAATAAAGATGGATGCTTGGAAACAACAGGAAGAGAATGAGAAGGTTTATGCCTAACAATGAATTCAACTCATCAATTTGGGATTAATCTTCAACAAAACATTAGTCAAATAATGGTCATTGTCCTTTACGATGAATGTTCTCAAATATATTTTCCACTCTAACTGTACCATAATGCTCTTTTATTCTCTTTGGTATTTATCTTCTTATATCCATATTAACCCTCCTTCTTTACCATGACCCCATTACAACCTTAAATAAAGTCCTCTTGATTTTTGTGTGCATGTGTTCTGAGTAGTGGAGAAGTAGAAGATAAGCAAGCTTATGGTAGTGCAATTTTTCATGAGTTGAATTGAGTGAAATATCTACCATTTTAAACAGTTGAGGGATTGAGAGTGAATCATGTGAGAATCTTTCATTCTTGAATCGTTCTTTTTAACTGAAGTTTCTTTGCTTGATGGTTTGAGATGTAAAGAAATATTACCTAAAAAAATGCTTTGTTCCCGTGAATGACTAGTTGCTCTTCTTGTTTCATTAAATCTTTTAGAGTTTTTAGCTTTTGAGTCTGTGTCATTTTTTCTTTGTTCCTTAGTTTTTGTTCTTATGTGTTTTGCTCGGGAGTGCAAAAGTTTAGTGTGGGGGAATTTGATAACAATGTATTTTATGCATTTTATAATCCTCTAACTAGGCTTCTTAAGGTTTAGTTTAGCTTAATTAAGTTAATTTTGTCACATTTTATGAAATTAAGCTTAATTGGATCATTGAAGAAATTATTGCTTGAATTATCATTAATTTGGGTGATTACATTCTTAAGTAAAGTGGCCACAACTTAAGTTGTAATTATCTGATTAATATGATTCTGGTCTTGTTGGAAAGTTAAGATAATTCTCTAATAACTATTGACTTGATAGCGAAGAGCCACATTAATAATAATATATTTCATTCATTGTATAACCTTCTCACTTGATTTTTTCAGTAAACTAGCTATAATTTGAGTTACAAATATCCGATGGATATGATTTTGGTCTTGTTTTTAAGCTAAGATAAATTTATACAACTCTCATAAAGGCCTAAAGACCATAAACATATGTTTGGATAACTCAAATTAGAGTTGAAGCAAAATCTAGCATTTTGAACCCGACAGCTTGACCTTTATGCACTCATTAGGCTATATCTCGGGCTATAGGAGTTCAATAATTCTGAAATTTTGACAGTGGAAGGTTAAGACCCATATCTACAACTTTCATGAGAACACAAAAGCTAATTTGGATTCCTTGAAGGTTATATTGGGTTTGGAAGTTAGAATAGAGGTGCTGGATTTGGGCCTGACCCATGAGCAGTAATTGGCCCATATCTTGGGCTGTGGTTATTGGATTTGGCTAAACTTGGTGTCTTTGGAAAGCTGAGACAATTTCCTAGAACTTTCATGAAGACCACTTGGCTCAATTCTGACGCATGCCATAAGCTAAGAGCAGAGACATTTCAGAGACAAGAAAGTCCATAATTTCAGCTCATTCATCATCTATTTTGATTTTACTTCTTATCATTAAACAACTCCATTGTCTTCTTACACTCCTTGAACTCTATAAAAGGAGGCAAAGGCTGAACATTTGAGGGTGTTAGTTAGCTTAGAGTTTAGTTTATGCTATTGTGTTATTAGTTTTCCTTTGTGTAGTTTTCTATTGTTCTTAATTGAAGTTATGTTCATCATCTTCTTCTTCTCTCTTTCTTTTTTCTTGTCTATGAGTAACTAAATCTTCATCTTGCTTGGGTGAAAAGGTGAAGCTCTTGGTAATAAGTTAAGGTTAGATTAATTTCTTTCTTGTTCTTTAAATGATATATTTTTATGTGATCTTTATATGAGTTGTATGTTGTTTCCAATTAATTTAGAAACTCTTCTTATATAATGAATATCTTGATCCACTGTAGTCAATAGGATTAGCACAGCGGATGCTTTTGACGATTTACAAGTATTGGTAGATAATTATTGGAACCATTATATGATTACATGATTGAACTTTGAATGTTAAATCTTCTGATTGGAATCTTCATTATGCATGATTTCAATTGAGTTAGAAAACGAAATAATCTTGTTTTTAATTTATTACCAAGAGTGGATCTCCTAATCCAAACAAATCTTTTTCATTTGTGAACAACTTATATCATTTTTAGTATTGTGACAAATCTTCTCCGTACCTCAAATAATTTTCTCTTCATCAATTCCCTGTGGATCGACCTCGGACTCCCGAGAATTTACTACTTAAAACAACCTGCACTTGGGTTTGAAACTGTACAATTATATCCCATCAGTACTCTAACTTTTAATTTATGTCATTTATTTTCTGCTCTTTATTTTCTGCACTTTCTAACTTACTAATTATTAACTCTCTAATTATTTAACTTTTTACTTTATCAGTTATCTAACTTTTTACTTGTTAATATTTATTGGGTGGTTAGTTTATACCACATCCTTGTTAATATTTAATGGTGGGTTATACCGCCAACTTGTACATTATTTTTGTTTATTTATTTTAAGTTATTTATGTATTTATGCTTAATTGGTATCGTGATTTAAATTTTAGTCGTTTAGTTAAAATTAATCCTGGTACTTTATATATTGATTTGTTTGAATCGCAATCACACACAATTAACACAATGACTGAAAATGAAAGTGCACATGATGAACATGAAAATCAATTGTTGCGAACCATGAATGAATATTTGTAACCACCTCGAAATTCTAGTCCATCATGTTTTATCTTTCCACTCAATGCCAACAATTTTAGAGTTAAGCCAGGTATGATTTCTTTACTTCCTAATTTTCATGGTTTAGAATCTGAAAGTCCATATTTACATCTGAAAGAATTTGAGGAAGTATGTATTGCTTTTAATGACCAAAATTGCACTGAAGAGATTGTTAAGATTAAATTATTTCATTTTTCTTTAAAAGATAAAGCAAAATCTTGACTTAACACTTTGAAACCAAGATCAATTGGCACATGGCAAGAAATGCAAGGTGAGTTCTTGAAGAAATTTTTTCCAACGCATAAAACCAATGCTATGAAAAGACAAATCCAAAATTTTTCCCAAAATTCAAATGAAGCATATTTTCAATGTTGGGAACGATTTAAAGATTTGTCAAATTCTTGCCCACATCATGGTTTTGAAAAATGGCACACTTTTTATGAAGGTTTAACACTTGAAACTAAACAATTTGTGAAAACAATGTGCAATGGTGAGTTTCTTGATAAAGAACCTGATAAAGGTTTAGACTATTTGAACCAATTGGCTGAAAATTCTCAATCTTGGAATAGTACTAACACTTCTGAAAATTCAATTAGATCTAATCTTGCAAGTGCTAATAAAGGAAAATATCATCTTAGTCAAGAGGAAGATCTAAATGCTAGGTTTGCTAGTTTGGCTAGAAAAGTTGAAGCCATGGAATTAAGAAAAGCAAAAGAAATCAAATCTGTGCAAAATGAAGAAATTTATGGCATTTGTAATGATTTAGGACACTCAACACATGAATGTCTCAATATTCCTATTTTTAAAGAAGTTGTACATGAGCAAGTAAATGTAATGAATAATTTTAAAAAGCCATTTACTTCTTCTTTTTCAGATACATACAATCTGGGATAGAGAAATCACCTGAACTTTAGCTGGAGGAATAATAATCAATCACAATTCGTGCAACCATCACCTCCTCAGGCACAACAAGACTCTCAAAATTCTCAAGGATATGCACCTTATGTCTCACCATATAGGAAAAACTTTGAAGAAACACTACATGCATTCATAGAAAAGCAAGAGGCCATTAATAAACAAAACAATCAAACCATGAATGACATAAAAGAAACTCTTGCTAAACTTTCTTCTGCACTCACCATTCACGAGAAAGGAAAATTTCCTTCTCAACCTTAACCAAATCCCAAGGGTCAGTACAGTCTAAATGAGGGGAGTTCAGAAAACTAACAAATAGACTAAGTCAAGTCAGTGATAACTCTTAGGAGTAGAAAAGTTGTTGAAAAACACATTCTTGAACCCTGTGAGAAAGAAAATGAACTAATTATCCAAGAAAATGAAGAAGTTGACCAAAAGGCGACCAAACTCTCGCCTTCACCCCCATTTCTTCAAGCATTGAATAACCCAAAGAAATTGGACCACCGAACTGAAATTTTTGAAATTTTGAAACAAGTGAAGATTAATATTCCTCTGTTAGATGCTATCAAATAAATTCCTTCTTATGCCAAATATTTGAAGGACTTGTGCAATGTTAAAAGGAAACTAAATGTGAAAAAGAAAGCATTTTTGGCTGAATAGGTAAGCTCCATTCTTCAGAATAATAATGCATTGAAATATAAAGACCCTGGTTATCCTACAGTTTCATGCATTATTAGAGAACATAAAATTAAAAAAGCTTTACTTGATCTTAGTGCTAGTGTCAATTTGCTTCTATATTCAGTTTATCAGCAACTTAACTTAGGTGAGTTAAAATCAACTTCTGTAACTTTTCTACTTGCCAATAGATTAATTAAAATTCCAAGTGGAATAGTGGAAGATGTGTTAGTTCAAGTTGATAAATTCATATATCCTGTGAATTTTATTGCCTTGGATACTGAACCTATGGTTGATAGTTGCAAGTCAATTCCTGTTATTTAAGGCCGTCCATTTTTAGCAACATCTAATGCTTTGATAAATTACAGAAATGGAGTGGTGAAGCTAACATTTGGAAACATGATACTAGAGCTCAATGTTTTTAACATGTACAAGCAACCACAGGAAGTCCTTGATGAAAAGGAGGAAGATGAAGGAATTGAAGCCATTATAGATGATTATCTTCAAACAAAGAGTTCTTCTAACCCATTAGAAATTTGTTTAGTCAATTCATTTGATTCAAGCATGCAATTAGAAGATGATATCTCTGAAATATATTTTTTGCTTGATTGTACACAGGCAATGGAGTACAAGGGATGGAAGCCAAGATTTGGAGAGCTAAAACCCATGAATGATAATGCCCATGAAGAAGTACCCACATTGGAACTAAAGCCATTACCTGCTGGGTTGAAGTACATATTTTTAGGAGAAAAGCAAAACTTTCCAGTGGTAATTTCCTTATCTCTTACTGAAGAACAAGAAGGTATATTAACGGAAGTACTTAAAAGGCATAAAAGTGCAATTGGATGGATATTAAAAGACATAAAAGGCATTAATCCATTAATTTGTATACATAGAATATATTTAGAGGATAATGCTCAAACTTCTCAACAACCTCAAAGAAGATTAAATCCACACATGAAAGAGGTAGTTAAAGCTGAAGTCCTTAAATTGTTTGATGTTGGAATTATCTATCCTATCTCTGACAGTCAATGGGTAAGCCCTACACAAGTTGTGCCTAAGAAATTTGGAATAACAGTGGTTGAAAATGATAAGGGTGAATTAATACCTAAGCGAGTCTCATCTAGTTGGCGTATGTGTATTGATTTTAGAAAATTAAATGCTGCTACTAGGAAAGATCATTTTCCCTTGCTATTTCTTGATCAAATTCTGGAAAGGGTAGCAGGACATCCATACTACTGTTTTCTTGATGGTTTTTCAGGTTATAATCAAATACCAATTGCATTGAAATATCAAGAAAAGACCACTTTTACATGTCCCTTTGGTACTTTTGCATATAGAAGAATGCTTTTTGGCCTTTGTAATGCTCCGGTAACATTTCAAAGATGCATGTTAAGTATTTTTAGTGACATGATTAAGCATTATTTAGAGGTTTTCATGGATAATCTGACAGTTTTTGGAAATTCTTTTGAAAATTGTCTTGATAATTTAGAAAAAGTTTTTAAAAGATGCGAAGAAAAAGGATTTATGCTAAATTGGGAAAAATGTCATTACATGGTTACCTCAAGAATAGTGTTAGGTCATGTGATATCTTCTAAAGGAATTAAAGTTGATAAGGCCAAAGTTGAATTAATTGCTCATTTGCCTTCTCCAAAAACAATCAGAGAAGTTCGTTCCTTTTTAGGACATGCAGGATTTTACAGAAGATTCATTAAGGACTTTAGTGCCATATCTAGACCATTATGTAATCTTCTGTTGAAAGATACACCATTTGATTGGACTCAAGAATGTCAAAAATCTTTTGAAAAATTAATTAGTCTTTTTACATCCGCTCCTATCATGCAATCTCCTGACTGGTCTTTACCTTTTGAGTTGATGTGTGATGCTAGTGATTTTGCTGTGGGTGCTGTTTTAGGCCAAAGAAAGGAAGGTAAGCCTCATGTGATTTGTTACGCAAGTAGAACTTTAAACAGTGCACAAATGAATTACACTACTACTGAAAAAGAACTACTTACTGTAATTTTTGCATTGGACAAATTTCGATCTTACTTAATTGGTTCTTCTATTGTGATTTTCACTAATCATTCTGCTATTAGATATTTGATGTCTAAGCAGGATGCCAAACCAAGATTGATATGGTGGATCTTGTTGCTTCAAGAATTCAACATCACAATAAAAGATAAGAAAGGAGCCGAAAATGTTGTATCATTTGTCCAGACTTATAACAGACTAACCTTTTGATAGCACACCTATCAATGATTCTTTTCCTGATGAATTTTTATTTTCTGTCAATTCTATGCCTTGGTTTGCTAACATAGTCAACTTTCTTGTAACAGGAAAGATGTCGCCTCAATGGACGCACCAAGATAGAAGGAAATTTTTGAAAGAGGTGAAAATTTTTTATTGGGATGACCCATACCTGTTCAAATATTGTGCTGATCAAATCTTTCGGAGATGTGTGCCCGACAGTGAGGTAGGTAGTGTCATTAAATTTTGTCACTTAGAAGCATGTGGAGGTCACTTTTCTTCAAAGAAAACAGCTGTGAAAATCTTGCAGTGTGGATTTTATTAGCCCACTTTATTTAAGGACTATTATACTTTTTGCAAAAGTTGTGAAAATTGTCAAAAGTTGGGCTCAATTTCAAAAAGAAACATGATGCCTCTATACCCCATCCTTGTCATTGAAATTTTTTATTGTTGGGGAATTGATTTCATGGGTCCATTTCCATCTTCATTTGGATTCGTGTATATTTTGATTACAATTGATTATGTCCCAAAATGGATTGAGGCGATTCCATGCCTACACAATAATCATAAAACTGTTCTCAAATTTTTAAAAGAAAATACTTGTGTCGATTTGGAATCCCTCGAGTTATCATAAGTGATGGGGGAACACATTTTTGCAATAAACCATTTGAATCTTTAATGAAGAAATATGGTATTACACACAAAATTGCCACCCCTTATCACCCTCAGACAAGTGGACAAGTTGAATTAGCAAATAGGGAGATTAAACAAATTTTAGAAAAAACGGTTAACCCAAATCGTAAAGATTGGTCTTTAAGACTAAATGATGCACTTTGGGCTTACCGTACTGCTTTCAAAACATCTTTGGGCATGTCACCCTATCAGTTAGTCTATGGAAAACCTTGTCACTTGCCTATAGAATTAGAACATAAAGTATTTAGGGCCATTAAAGCTTTCAATCTAAATATTGATGATGCTTGCAAGATACGTAAATTGCAACTAAATGAACTTGAGGAATTGAGAAATGATGCATATGAGAACTCAAAGATTTATAAAGCCAGAACAAAAGCTTTTCATGACAAGACAATTTTGAGAAAATCTTTTGAAATTGGTCAAAAAGTTCTGCTTTATAATTCTCGACTGCACCTATTCCCTAGAAAATTAAGATCTAGGTGGAGTGATCCTTTTGTTGTCAAACATATGTTTCCTCATGGGGCTATAGATATTGAGAATCCTAGGAATGGTAATGTGTTTAAAGTCAATGGACAAAGGCTCAAACCATTTCTGGAGAACTAAGTTGATGAGGTAGAATTCATCTCTCTTTTTTATCCTTGTTATGAATAGAATTCACTCTGATTTTGCTGCCTTATTTTTGCAATTCTTTGTGTTGCCGGTTAAGTGGCGGATACGGTACTCCGTGACTCTCCAGTCGGTTTGTTTTTCAGTTTCCCAAAATAGTTGAATCCTTCTTCTCCTTTAAAATGGATGTCGTTCTTTCAAACCTGAGAAAACATTTTCCTTCTCTCCCTCAAAATGCTCTGAAAAAAATCTACAAAGCTCGATGTGAAAGATTGAGACTGTTAATACACAAAGGTATGCCAAAAGATGTACACTGGATAATTGAAGCAAAGGTCCGACTAGCAGGTGAGTCTTCAATTTCATTTGACTTATACATGTCAGGTCTTGGAAGAAGTTCGTATTCTAAAAGGAGAAGAGCAAAAAGGTTACAAGTCTGTCACAAATGTGGACCGTGGAATTATTACAAATGATGTCGTTCTTTGGGGATGGTTTCCGTAAACAGAGAAGATAAAATTTTCTTCATTAAAAATAGACTGAGTAAGGAGTCATTAGATGATATCTTATTGACTCTTGAGACGCATTCTTTTGGATTGGTGCATCGTGAAATTCTTAATTTGTGGAATCTCTTCAAGGATGAAGAAAAATGCTACAGTCTTGGGAATCTGACTTTAAAAGACCCTATTTGCCAATTTATAAGAAAATTGGATGGGAAGCTTATCCTCGACTCATAGAAGGCGTTTAAGCCGTTACTGGACGTTAAACTAGAGGTAGATGTGAACTATATCCACAACAATCTGTACATATCATCTTCTTCTTCTTAATGTCATCTTTCAAAAAAAAAAAATAAAAAAATATGTAAAAAAAATAAATAAAAATTTAAAAAAAGGAAAAAAAAATTGTTTGAACAAGGGCGATCCGGAAGAGTACCGTGGCTTTAATTAGTTATGGAGCCCTAGCCTTTGGCTGACCCGTCATTGACTCGGGTGGATCTTTACACGCTAGTCCTTAAAAAAGTTCGTGTACCATGCTTTGTATAGAGCCACACTCCATAACCCAATGTTTACCATCTAGGTACTGTGGAGTTGATGGACAGGCAAAAGCGTCCCACTCTGGTTATTAGTGAGAAGTAACCCGCGGCTGCCAAAGCGTATGAGGCATCTGAGCTTGATCCTCTCTTTTATTAGAAGGGGCTCTCAGCGCCCTGGGATGGGATGTTTTGGATCTTAGACATTACAGGTTTTAGATTTTAGCATCTTTGTTGATGTTACGAGCCCAAGTGTGAGCGCTCCAGGTTCCAGACCCAGGATGGAAACCCACGATGGTTTCTTCTTTCTCCTTTCTTTGAATAAACGGACGTGAATGTCTACTGCACTAGTGACACGCAGTATAAAGATATGTCACTACTGCACTCATGACGCGCAGTATAAAGATACGCCATGAAAGCTGTACATACAGGTATGTCATCATTTGTTATTATATTTCTTTTATCTTTGTATGATTTTACTGTATTTTGGTTTTGGACAGACGATCCTTTGAGCGGTGGTCCTTCGGGGTTTCTAGACATCTTTACCACGATGGTTTTCTTGAAGTCAAAAAAAAAAAAAAAAAAAAAAAAAAAAAAAAAAAAAAAAAATAATAAAAAAAGATTATGTGTTTCTTAATTTCAAACTTTTTTGACAACAACCAACCTATCCTTATAGGTGCAATTATCACCCTTTCCATTCTTTTTCCTATTTAAACACTCCATTTTCTCTACTTTCCTCCAACTCAGAATTATTCAAAGGGAAGGTAAGAATAGAAACCCACGATGGTTTCTTCTTTGTTGATGTTAGCATCTTTGTTGATGTTACGAGCCCAAGTGTGAGCGCTCCAAGTTCCAGACCCAGGATGGAAACCCACGATGGTTTCTTCTTTCTCCTTTCTTCGAATAAACGGACGTGAATGTCTACTGCACTAGTGACACGTAGTATAAAGATATGTCACTACTGCACTCATGACGCGCAATATAAAGATACGCCATGAAAATTTGTACATACAGGTATGTCAACATTTGTTATTATATTTCTTTTATCTTTGTATGATTTTACTGTATTTTGGTTTTGGACAGACGATCCTTTGAGCAGGGTCCTTCAGGGGTTTCTAGACATCTTTACCCTGATGGTTTTCTTGAAGTCAAAAAAGAAAAAAACAAAAAAAATAAAAAAAAATAAAAAAAAATAAAAAAAAATAAAAAAAAAGATTATGTGTTTCTTAATTTCAAACTTTTTTGACAACAACCAACCTATCCTTATAGGTGCAATTATTACCCTTTCCATTCTTTTTCCTATTTAAACACTCCATTTTCTCTACTTTCCTCCAACTCAGAATTATTCAAAGGGAAGGTAAGAATAGAAATGGAAGGTGTTTCTGTTCGTCAATTTAAAAATATTTGTGTATTTTGTGGGTCTAAGTATGGGAAAGGTTTAGAGTTTGTAAACGCTGCTACCACTCTTGGTCGATCACTTGCTGCGAGGAATATTCATCTTGTATATGGGGGAGGTTGCCATGGGCTAATGGGGGTTGCATCATTTGCTGCATATATAGGAGGCAGTCAGGTTTTAGGTGTCATTCCTGAACCTTTAGCTCAATAGAACATCACTGGAAAGACAATTGGAAAGGAACTTAAGGTATCATCAATGCATGAATGAATGAAGATAATGCTTGAAAACTCTGATGCATTCATTGCCTTACTAGGTGATTTTGGTACCTTGGAAGAAGTTTTTCAAATTGTCTCTTGGGCCCAACTGAACATCCACCATAAACCCATAGGTTTGTTGAATGTAAATAATTTCTTTGATATTTTGTTACTTTTTCTTGACCATGCTGTGGAACAGAAATTTATCACACCTTCGGCAAGACAACTTCTTATCTCTGCTTCCACTATTGACAAGTTGATTGATGACTTAGAAGCTTTTGTTCATAAACCTGACCCAGCAATAGCTCAGATAGATTAGTCAGCAGGAAGCAGTGAGGGAAGCAGGATGAAAAGAAAGCTAGATCTGACACTTCGTTTATAACTCTCCTTTACCTTTGATTTTTTTTATCGTATTTTGTTTCTGTTTAAATTTGTGTCAAATTTCTCTAACAGGTAATATCTTCTATCCTTTACTCATCTATATTTTAACATTGAGGACAATGTTGTGATCTAGTTGGGGGGAAGGATAGTTGACCAAAAAAAACTTTTTTTTTTTGAAGTATGATATGATTGTCATAGACTTACTAAACTAATGAATGATGACAAAGTAAGGAGTAATTTTACTTTTGAGACGCATTTAAATTGGGAAGTATGTTTAGTGATATGACTATCAGAAACCTATTCGTAGTAAAACCAATTAGTGATGGCAGAGTAAGGAGTAAATTTTGGAACAATTTATTACTCTTGAGACGCATCTTAGTTGAGGAAATAATTATTTTGTGTAGAAGTAGTAAATGGATTCTTGGATCTGAGCATAAATTGTCTTCTTTCTTAAAAATCACAAGCTTGGATATGAATGTTGATATGAAGGATTGAGAATGATAGAAATATGTCTTGTGAGATTTTGAGCCTATTGATGAATGGATTGAATATCTGTACCATTCTCTTCTTTCTTGTGTGATTTTCACTCATGGAATTGTCACTCTAGAACTTGCTTTGATTCTTTTTTAGGCTACATTTTCACATGCATACATTAATATGATTGAGGTATTTTAAAATAGCTACTTTGACCAAATAGTCATCCTTGTATATTTTCCATTATGTAACCCCTTTGAACTTATTTGACCATTTCTTGTTTTTAACTCATTTTGTACCTTCAAAAAAAAAGAAGAAAAAAAAAAGAAAAAAAAATGTTTTTACCCAACCTTAGGGAATAAGAGAGCATTGACCTTGTTCTTGAACAAGTGTGGGGGTGTGTGTGAAAAATGATTCGAAAAAAAAATGACCACCATTGCAATTAAAGGATTATCAGAGTCTAGAATAAAGGTGGATGCTTAGAAACAACAGGAAGAAAAGGAGAATATTCAAGTCTAACAATGAATTCAATTCACTAATTTGGGATTGATCTTTAACAAAACATTAGTTAAATATTGGTGATTGTCCTTTATGATGAATGTTCTCAAACATTTTCTCCATTCTAATTGTACCATAATGCTCTTTTATTCTCTTTGGTATTTATCTTTTCAAATCTATATTATCCCCTCTCCTTTACCATGACCCCATTATAACCTTGAATAAAGTCTTCTTGATTTTTGTATGCATGAGTTTTGAGTAGCGGAGAAGTAGAAGATAAGTAAGCTTATGGTAGTGCAATTCTTCATAGGTTGAATAGAGTGAAATACTTACCTTTTAAACACTTGAGAGACTGAGAGTGAAGTCTGTGAGGATCTATCATTCTTATTTTATTCTTTTCAACTGAAGTTTCCTTGCTTATTGGTTTGAGATGTGAAGAAATGTTAACTCATTAATGCTTTGATCCCTTGAATTTCTTGTTGCTCTTCTTGATTTATCAAGTCTTTTAGAGTTTTTAGCTTTTGAGTCTGTGTCATTTTTCTCTGTCTCCTAACTTTGGTCTTATGTGTTTTGCCCAGGAGTGCAAAAAGCTAAGTGTGGGGGAATTTGATAATCATATATTTTATGCATTAACAAACTCTCATTTTTAGTCATTTACATTCTTCATGCACTTAATTGATTAAGCCTGGTTATGTTTTGTAAGATTAGACTCAAGTTGGACTTAATTGATTTTTTCAGCATTGTTTGGGTCTTACACTATTTCTGTGTTCTGGTCATATCTTGAGATCTAGATGTCTAGAAATTATGAATTTTACCTTGTATGAAAGCTGAGAGAAAGCTCTACAACTTTGATGAAGAGCTCAAGTCTCAATCAGACATCTAGTGGAGCTAATTGGGCTTGGAAGACAGAACACGAGTTTTGTGTCTAGAACCTGAACAGTGTAAAGTAATCAGAGCATAACTCGAGCTATAAGAATTATCTTGGGCTGAAATTTGGATATTTGAAAGTTAAGACCCAGATCTACAACTTTCATGAAGAACACAAGAGCTCATTCGGACAGCTTAGAGGTGATATTGGGCTTGGAAGTCAAAACAGAGGTGCTGAAACTGGGCCTGAACAGTCTGCAGTAATTGGACCATAACTCGGGCTGTAAGAATTATCTTGGGCTGAAATTTGGACATCTGAAAGTTAATATCCAGATCTACAACTTTCATGAAGATGACTTTTCCATTTAATAACCAAATCTCAATAATTTTTCAATCTTATCCTCACTATTTGGCATTTTTCACTCATTTATCCACTCATCCACCTACTCTTAATCAGCCCCCTTGTCATTTTGTATCCTTACTCCTCTATAAAAGGCACCATTGGCTGATCATTTGGGGCACTTGGTGTTAGGCTTAGTTTTTACAAGTTAAGGTTATGCTTGTTTATTGTTTTCCTTTGTTGTAATTTTCTCTTGTTCTAAATTGAAGCCATGTTCATCTTTCTCTTCTTCTCTCTTTCTTTCTTCTTATCTATGAGTAACTAAATCTTCATCTTGCTTAGGTGAAAGAGTGAAGCTCCTGGTGATGAAATAAGGTTAGATTATTTCATTTCTTGTGTTTAAATAATATATTATCAAATTAATATTATATGTGTTGTATTGTATTTCCAATCAATTTAGACACCTTCTTTGTATAATGGAGATCTTGATTTATTGTAGACAATAGGATTGGCACAGTGTGTAACACCCTCCCTAGGGTATCACATGTCTGACTTACAACTCATAATCCGAAAATGTTTTCATAAAAGGTTTGAGTTAAAAACGTGGGTTTAAAAATTTCTTTCTTGTTGAAATATAAACTTACTGTAATCCATAAGTATTACTGAAAATATATTTAAACTGATTCATATACAACATGGACACCAATTAATATTTCACAATTTAAAGAGAAATATAAAATTAACAGACTTTTTTTTTTCAACAGTAGTAAACCCCATGACGGGTCCTACGAAATAGCACGGTATAACACTAACGATAAAACTTAACATACTTGTTCCTTCTCCTGTATCAACTTGATACATCAGAACTCTATTCCTTGTCAACACTGCTCCCCAACAAGTCATGAATGTCCACTCCTTATTGTTGTCCCTAATGTCAGAATGTTCATCGGAATGTCCATCTTGAAGCATCAGACATTTGTTTTATGTCTGTTCCTTGTCCTCAAACATCTTTTCCATTTCAACACTGTCGGCAAGGTCATTCTCCGATGTTGTCTCCAAACGTAGAGGTATTTGTCACCCGTATGTCTAAGACAACTCGTTCCTTCTCTCTTGTATAATTTTAATAATACAGACATAGCAAAAACAACATAACAAAGAGGTGAGATCACCTACACCAGTACCAACATGGCAGCACAGAGATAACACAAACAACAATATCATACAGTTATATCATCTCATAATTACAATCATGCCATCATCATTATGGTTATCACACAGATACAATATTAAAATCATGCTATCAACATTAATCAACTATCATCATCCAATTATTCAAAACAATTGTCATAGCTAATATTCCTCAATTAATATATATCACACAGATATAAATGTTCAGTTTATGCATGTACACAAGACTCGATTTCCTACTCCATGGAGCTAAACACAAGTCGGAGAAATGATCGAAAAGAATCGTCCGTACCACATGCCTCGAGACCACGTGCTATAATCCTCATTTTGATTTTTGCACATCTAAGCATATACACGACAGTCTTTATCGAGATCTTGATTAAGAATAGTGTCTCGGTCGAGATCATCGGTGTGTCGCGTCGGTCTAACCTATTCTGATGAAGCGACTCATTGTCCATTGTAGGCAACCCGCACCCCGATGCCCCCAAGGTCAACCAAAGTGACCTACACTACGCATATCGCACCCACTCAAGAGGTGTGTTTCTCCTAGGCAATCAGTCATATCCAGTCCTCATCGGACCATTCCAATGCATGTATAATGCACCAATTACCAATCACAAGTATAATACCAATCACAAGCTTCAACAGTAATCATACTGTATTTTCAACAGTGAAATCATGTTATCACATTTTCATAGTTATAAAACACTTTCGTCGTGTCTTTACAAAATTGCGCAACATTTCCGTTACGTTTTCACAATTCCAAAAAAATGTTTTTGTTAAGTTTTCAAATATCGTAACACTTCGTTACGTTTTCAAAATTCTAAAACGTTTTTGTTATATTTTCACAATACCGTAACACACTTACGTTTTCAAAATTCTAAAAAGTTTTTGTTATATTTTCACAATACCGTAACACACATTACGTTTTCAAAATCTTTGCAACTCTTCACATTTGCACTTTTAAATCACGTACTAATTTTTCAACGTTTTTCTTAAACACGTAAAAATATACGTTTATCAAATCCCATAATATTTTTCCATTTGTTTCAAAATTGCGTAACTTAAAAATCATTCTTTTACGCCACGTAAATCATTTTCTATCATTCTCAAAATACTTTCCAAATCTCATAACAATTTTCTATCATTTTCACAATCACATAAAAATATTCTGTCACTATTCAAATCACGTAGTGATTTTTTAACAATATTTCAGTCGCGTAAAATATTTAAACATGTTTCAAATGTAGAAATATTTTACTGTATTTCAAATTGTTTTTAAGATACATAAAATATTTTTCAATATTTTTCAATCACATAAAATATTTCTCAATATTCCAAACATTATTTTGGACTTAAATAAATCAATATCATTTTTAACACATTCTTCAAAATTGCGTCGCTTAAAAATCACGTTTTTAAGATCGTAAAACATTTTTCATCACAATTTCATTACTGAGAAAATATTTCTTAACCTTCAAAAATTCCTCTTCAATTTTTCTCAAAATAATATAACTTTATATTTCATTTAATATATTTTCTTACTCAAGAAAATATTTCAGATTCTTACTCAAGAAATTCTTTTTCAAAATATACTTCACAAAAATCAATTTTCCATTGATGTAAATCAACGTTTCAAAACTTAACATTTTTCTAACGTATTTCAAAACTTGAAAATAAGTTATACGTTAGTAAATTTTCAAAACACCATTATATTCTCCATTTTTCCCAAATCATTTCCAAACACAACCTTCTTCAAAATAAATTGAAGTTCGAAAACATTTTCGTTTACAAAAACTTGATTTTCGCAAGTGATAAACGCTCTGATTCCCTTTCCAAAATCCTTCTATTAAATCCAGTTACGTTTCCACTTTGAAATTCACTTCGTTCATAAAAATCAAGGCATTACAAGCCTTAAAAAAGCGATGGACATACTATTGAAACCATCAAATATTTTTCCTTTTAAATTGATATGGTTTTACACAAACAAAACCATTAAAAATCCTTTACAAAAACGTAAGACACATAGTCTTTGAAAATCAAATCATTTGTTCATTTTCAATTTTTCACTTTCTTTGCAAATCCATTTTCACTTTCTTTACAAACCCTTTTTCACTTTCTTTGCAAATCCTTTAAATCAACGTTCGTCTGTTTCATTTCAAAACTCATGTTTAGAAAAATACTTAGGATCTTTTTACACAAAATAAATCAATAAAAATTCCTCAAAAACCGTATTCTTGTTCTCTTGAAAAACAAACCCTTTGTTTATTTTCCATACTCTTCAAATTAATCCAATTTCATCTTTCATGAAAACATTAATTTGTGAACACCTATTTTGAGGTGTCTTGTTCGAAATTCACCATTTTCTAAGTACTCAAAAATCAATTCTTTTGTTCTTGAAAATTTTCAACATGAACCCTAATCAAGGGCATCAAAACCATAGCTCTTCCTTGGCTATTGGAGCCAAAAATCAATTTCCTTTCCACCATCAAGTCATGGCATATACATATATATTTCATCATAAATAATATAAGCATACCATCAAAGCCATAAAAGCATGTATAGCATATCAAGCATATCATCAAAGCTATAAAATCATGCAAAGCATATTAAGCTCATAAACACCCACAAATTGATTACATGACCATGGATATGAATCCTCACATGGATTCCACATCCATCAAATAAAATACCATCTCTCACCACCATGCTTGGTTGGTGAGATGGATCTCCTCTTACCTCTTGAAGATCCTCCAAAGGTTCTTGATTTGCTTCTTTTTCCAAGTCCTTCACCACCAGCGGGCTTCTCAAATACAAAATAAAACACACAAATAATTAATATACAAGACTTGAATAAGAAAACCATGGATTAGAATCATGGTTAGAACCTTGAAAATCAAAAGAAAAGTGAAAAGTACCAAACTTCACCATTAAAGCTTCAATCTTTAGCTTGAAGAACAAGGTTGAAGATGAATGATTTAGAGAAAATCTCCAACATGAAAGTTGCTTAGAATATCATGGAGATTCAAGATCTAGAGTTGGATGAAATTAAAAGAGCTTGGATGGTGGTTTTAGGTAGTATGACCGAATGGTTTCTCTTGAAGCACAAAGATGGAATTTTTTATTTTTCATAGAAACTTGAAGCTTGGATTTGAAGCTCAAGATGAATGATTTTGGAAAAACTCATAACTAGAGATGTTCTTAGAATGGTGTTTAGGTTTAGAAAATCAAGTTGGATGAAATTAAAAAGTGATGGAAGGTGTTCTTGGAGTGCTTGGCCAAAACATGAAGAAGAAAGGAGATGGAGAGAAAATTTTAAGTTTCTTCTTGAAAATGAATCAATGAAGACCAAGGACGACAATAATGACTAAAGCATGCAATTATGGTCTTCCAAACTCCTTCATGCAGCACCAAAACCGTGCCCCCCTTCAAGCATTCTCCTTGGAGTGCAAAAATCAAAAGTAAGCCATTATGATGTCTAACTTGACCAAGACATGCAAAAATGACATAAAAGCTTGTCTCTTTGTCTTCTAAACACTCCAAAACCATCACCTTCTCTTCATAATGCATTCAATAAAGTTGTCTTCATTATTTGCCACCATTTGAAGCATTTCTAACCATTGATTAATTCAATGGTTAGGATTTAGGTAGATTTAGGTAGGTTAGAAGACTTAATCTAAAGCCATTGGATCTTTCTCCTTTAAATTCTAGCCCTTAGATGTGTCTCCAAAATTAATGGTCAAGATTGCTTCTTCAAAATTTAAATCCAAGGGTCCTAATTAGTCTTTGTTACTTTAGAAGACCAAATTTCCACCATTGATTAATTCTTCATCCAATGGTCATAAATGGTTTTTGTTACTTTTTAAGATTAAATCTCCACCCTTGATTTAATCTAAATCCAATGGTTATAAATGGTCTTTGTCACTTTTCAAGACCAATTCTACACCTTTGATTACATCTATGGTTGATATCAAAGTCTTCCTAACCAAGCTTATTCTCACACCATTGATTAAATCAATGGTTATTATCCAAGCGCTTCTTTATTAAGTTTGTTTCTTAACCTTTGATTAAATCAATGGTTAATATTCAAACTAAGTATTCTCATCCAAGGGTATATCAAGTCAAGCTCTCTTTGTTGACTACGCAGATAATATTTAGTCTTGTATCCTACAAATAATATTTTTATTGTATTTTTATCATTCGATAATTAAATACAATATAAAATACAAGATCAAGAAATTTTCTAAAAGCTGTTTAGGATTCAGGGTTTAGTAAGATCCCCTATCTCCGTCTAAACAAGACAAATTTTTCTATGCGTAGAAAAATTTTTCACTTTGTGGGACCCACTTGGGCCCACATATGGCCACATAGGCCCACATACTTTGCGGGGCCCACAAACAGGAAAAAATTTCAAAATCATCCATAAAATCACAAAAATTATAAAATGCATAAATATCAAATCAGATTACGTAAATTAATTACCTAACGGTAAAAATTAAATTACGTAAAGTTTTCCCTACCGAAAATTTTTATTTTCCGACTTGAGTAAATCACTCAAAACGATCAAATACTACTGACGGAATAATCAAATTAATTTTACAAATAGCTCGAAATTACAAAATTGAAATTAGCTTGTAATCACAAAATTATCATTTAAGAGATTGGAAATTTTGGGGTGTTACACAGTGAATACTTGAACTCATTTACAAATGTTGGTAGATAATTAAAGGAATCATAATATGATTGCATATATAATTGAACTTTGAATGTTATATTTTTCGATTGGAACCTCCGTTGTGTGTGGATTTCAATTGAGTTATAAAGAGAAATAATCTTGCCTTTAATTTATTACCAAGAGTGGATCTCCTAACCCAAGCAAGTTCTTAAATTCATTTGTGAACATCTTTTATTACTTTTAGTGTTGTGACAAATCTTCTTCTTACCTCAATTAATTTTTTTCTTCATCAATTCCCTGTGGATCGACCTTGGACTCCCGAGAAATTTACTACTTAAGACAACCTGCACTTGGGTTTGCATCTTTAAATCCCGTAGTCATATAAGTTATGCAATGCTTAGTTATTTGTTCTTTTCCTAACGTCCCAATTTTTTTTTGTCTAGTATTGAAAGTGGCTGTTATTCTATTTCTTCCATGTTATGATTTGAGGCTTGCAGGAAAAGTACAGGTCAGAACAAAAACAAAATCAAATTATTTATGAACACAATTCAGACCAAAGAGAATTTGTCTACATATTAAAAAGAAAAGATGGCCAAAATTGACAATGGTGCATGCATATTAAACTTTTTGTTTTTCTTGTAAAGAATCCATATTTCATTTATTTTTCACTTTCTTTTTCTATAAGAAATGTCATCTATTATTTACATGAGTCAAAGATTAAAGGCTGAATCATAATTCAAGCAACCTTTATATCAAAGGAATGCATGCCAAGGGGACATAATGTGATCTATAATGAAGCTATCACAAAAGTTAATAACTATCACTAAACTAAGATAAAGACAATCAAGGTTTAAAACATTTTCAGTTTGGATGACTCTCTGCATTTGAGTTTATGTAGAATGCTTTTCTCCCATGCTTCAAAATGGGTGTATATAAAAATCTCAAAGAGATAATAACATTGATGACATTGCCTTAGATTTTAACATTGATGGGTCTCGAATATTTTCTCCTATAAAGAAAACAAGACAAGCAAAATCACCATAGGATGAGCTCATGTGATACCCTTGATTTTAAGTTGACTGAAAGTATATATAAACACAAGCCTATTAGCTTAGCAAACAAACAATAAAAGGAAAATAGAAAGAAAGAATGATCCCATTGAGAGCTATATTGCTTTTCATATTTCCTTCGTTGCTTAAGCAACAATGGTACACACTGCAAGTATATTAGAATAGATAGATCTCAAGTTGGCCATTTTAATGCTTGAAGATTTCACAATTGCTACATTGAAATCGTTACTTTTGGACAAACAAAACTCATTAATCAAAGCACATTTTTAGTACCTTCCTTTATGTGTATGTGTGTGTGTGTAGCAATGGTGGAGCAAATCACAACACAACAATTGACATATTTAAATATGAAGACATATGGAGAGAAACACTCCAGCATTCTAAACAACATTGAAACGTATGCATCTTTTAGATCTGGGTCTCCAAAAGTTGTTCAACATCGTTCACCTCCCCAACCCTAACCAAAAATAAATAAATTGTTAAATAACATACCAAACATGAAAAGAGAAATGTGGAACAAAACCTAACTTCACAAATGTGGAAGTTTTACAAATGCTTAAAGATATTCACGTTGCAATGAAACTGAAAATGAGGATTGAATTCTACCTATAGGCAACGTAATTTGCATTAAATTGAAATGGTTGATAGACAACATACCTAAGGATTAAATGGATGGTATTAATTCATTTGAGTAACTATTGAAGAGTTTAAACTCATTCATTTGTATTAATATTAATATTTATTAGAGTTATTATTAAGGAAAAGGATGGAATAAGAGCTTTGTGCACACTGTGTGAACGAAAGCTAAGAGATTTATCAAAAAAATGTGACATTGAGTTATTCAATATAAATAGATGATTGTATGCCTTGCTTGCCATTATGCATCTATGTCTCAAAATCTAATTACATCCAAAGTCATGTGGCTCTCATTGCTATTAACAATGTTGTATTGAGGTCAGAGGCTAGTGAGACCAAAGGGATTTTTTCTAGGGTAACCATAGAAATTATCAATGAATAAATTGACCTTATACTTGTAATTGGCTAGCTATCATGAGCAATAGTTTTGATGATAACAAACGTGAAGACAAACATGAAGATGATGAGAAGACCAAGTCCAAGATCTTCAAGAATAAGTTTTAGGACTTAGGATCCTTGTAAAAGCCTCATTGGATATCTCATTATTTGGCATTGCAAAGAAATGTTTTCAAAATGATTTTTCCAAAATTAAACAACCATTTTCTGGTCATTTGAAAGCATTTAAAACTGGTTTTATAACAGAGGTATTCGAATACCCTGTTAGGTATTCGAATAGAATGGGTTTCAAGCTTATACGTTTTCTATTTTTCAAAGAGGTATTCGAATACCCCTCCAAGTATTCGAATAACTTGCTTTTGTAGAAACCCTGTTTTATTAAAGGTATTCGAATACACCATATGGTATTCGAATAACCATGTTTTAAAGTTTGTACGTTTTTTTTTCAAAGTGGTATTCGAATAACCACACTTGGTATTCGAATAACCCGTGTCTCGAACTGTTTCTCTAAATCACTTTAAATCGGTGATATTGAATAACCTATTAAGGTATTCGAATAACCCTCTTCGTAACTGGTTTTCACGGAGCTTTTCAAAGTGAGGCATTCGAATACCTCATAAGGCATTCGAATACCGTTCTCCGTAATGGTTTTCACGAAACGTTCGAAAAATGGCAGCAACGGCCATATTTGCATTTAATATTGTTTTTAATGCCCCCAACGGCCATTTTCTTCTACGAGCTCTATAAATAGAGGCCTGGGACACTTCTGAAAACCCCCGAACATTTTGATCAATTTTTTGCTTGGCTGAAAACGAGTTTTACATTATTTTCTCTCTTTCTTTGTGCTCTTAATACCAAACCTTGAGATATCCTTTAGAGAGCTTATTAGCACTTCAATTTGTAATATCTGCTCTAAGTGAGAGTTTATTTTTCATCTATTCTAGGCATGTAAAAAGGGTGAGGTATCCCTTAGTGAATTTGTGAGGGTGAGGTATCCTCTAGTAAAAGGGTGAGGTATCCCTTGGTGTAAAGAAGGTGAGGTATCCTTCAAAGGGGTGAGGTATCCCTCTAGTAAATAGGGTAAGGTATCCCCTGTTATGTAAAGGTTGCAAGCACACGCTTTAAGCTTGTGTTGAATAGTGAAAAATCTCGAAGTGTGTTTGAGGGGATCGGACGTAGGCCACAAGTGGTTGGTGGTCGAACCGGGATAAATAAACGCTTTTCTTCTATCCTTCATCTCTTTATTTTCAGCAATTTATTTATTATTACTTAATTATTTATTTACTGTTCTTAAGGCATTTTATCATTTTTACACATATTAATTATATTGCTTCAAGAAATTTGTATTAAAAAGGGTTTACGAAAAAGTTTTTTAATTACTCAATTCACCCCCCTCTTGAGTACTGAAGCCACTTGGGTAACTATACTCAAATAAATCTCACTCCTCCTAATCAGATAAATCTCACCCTTCATTGCAAATCCAAGGATGATGATTTGGTAGTTCATACAATCACGCTTGGAGAAAGCTACCGGTTTACATTTAGGCCAAGTGTTTTTGTAAAAACACTATACTTTTGCAGCTTTACATGGCCAGCACAACCATTCCTTCACTATGTTAATGCTTATGATGAAACTCGCGATAACTGCAATTTATGTTCATGGAATATACAACCAAATTATGCATGTATGAACAATGTATGTTATCCTTGGAAAAAGAATCTTCATAAGATACAGAACTAGGTTCCTGCAATACTTTGAAGGGATATTTTTCTCTTTAATTTCTTGTAATTGAAATACAAATCCTAGATATATATGCCTTATAATTATTGTTGATTGGTGTTTTGTCTTACTTGTGTTTTCAAGGAGATGTAATATATGTCAAAAATAATTAAATTCTAACTTTATCTCCATCAACTATCTCCATTCAGCTCATTATACAACTAAGCCAATCATCTTTCCACGAGTTTAATGAATTTCAAATACGGGATAGGGGAAAAAATATTATTAAAGTTAAGCATTTTCTAATTCCATTTATTCAACCAAGAAAGCCTACTTGAAAGTATACATGACAATGGGAGAGGATTAAGTCCTAACCATGCCCAAACTGAAATTTTTTAAGTGGTCATGTGATCTTTAAGTAAAATCTAATTTTGACGATTTACCAAAAGGAATTGGTCAAGAGCCATCTCGTGAAGATTGGTGTCAGAGTTTAGACGAGAATATTGGGTTTGGTTTCAGTGAGATGTGCTCTCCATAAGCTTCCACGTCAAGGGCAAGATATAATGGTCAAAATTCACTCCTCTCACTAAAAACCTCCTAACCACAATACAAAGAAAAAAAACAAGAAGTTACAATAAATATAGTGATTCTTGTATAAATTTGTGAACTTAAGTTGGGTACACTAAATTTTATAAAATATTGACATATTTGCTAGGTTAAAAAAGAAGCATAACAAAATACTATGTTGCCTTTAACTGATAGTGATAAAGTGGACCATGCCTACTGAAATTTTGTGTGGGGCTCTAATGATAGTGGAATGAAATTACATCTTGTTGGGTGGCTGGATTTATTAAAGCCCAACTTAGCGAGTGGTCTTGGCAAGAGGAATGCTAGACATGTTAACCAAGCTTTTATGAGGAATTTGGGGTGTGGTTTAACTCACTGGGGGGATGCAGTTTAGGTTCAGGTTATGTGTGCAAAGTATGGGTGAATGGGGGACTTGGTTCCTATTATTAAACATAAAAGTTATACATCTAATGCTTGGAAAGTAATTTGTAGGATCTGGAGTATGTTTCATCGTAATCTAATTTGGAGGTTAAGGAATGGTCAAAGTGTCCTTTTATTGTGTGATCATTGGCTCTTGGGTGTTTCACATTGAAAGACTTCTTTTCTATTCCTCTAGATGATGTTCAGCTATAGGCCAAAGTTGTGGAAATTTGTATTGCGTAGAGAGAATGGGATTAGCCTACAATGATACAATGTATTAAGTTAGTCTTTTTTGATATTGTGGCTGTTGTTGGTCCAACATATTTGATAGCTTGGTTTCCTTCTTCAATTGGGCAATTCATGATAAGATCTGCATATTGTATTTGTTTAGGAAGGTATAGTGATACCGACCATCGTCTTTTCATGTCTATATGGCATCTTCAAGGTCCTCAATATTTAAGGGCATTCATGTGGTTGACTACCAAGAAAGCTCTTCTTGCAAACTATAAAAAGACAAGGAGACATCTTAGAGCTAATGATTCTTATGCTATCTATGGTGCCTCTGTTGAGTCTATGTTGCTTGTTCTTAATTGTTGTATTCTAACTACTAGGTCCATTTGGAGACCTTTGGTGCTTCATTTTAACCATTACCCTTTCTTCAAAGTTGATCTTTTTAAGGCATGTGAGAACACAGTGACGCACAGATTGACACCTCTTATAAGCTACTACCTATTCCTTCTTTTGTATAGAAGAAGTTAATTTATTTTTTAGGGTATATCTGATCCAATTCAAGGTCTACCTTATCAAGTGACTTGTTTTGCCTAGGACAATCAACAAGCTATGCTTGCATATCATTGTGCTCATGTTGTTGTGCCTAGCTACAATGTTATCTATATTTCTTGGTCTCATCCCCTCATGGCTAGATTAAGATAAATGTCGTTGTCTCTGTTCTTTTTACTTTCTCCAAAGCAACTTGTCACAATATTCTTAGGAATAAGCATGGTGTGCTCGTAGTTGCTTTCATGACCAACCTACTTTGGTGCATAATTAGATTGGCTAAGCTCTGCGGGGTTCAGTGGGGATCCAAATGTCCTATGCTCTTGGTTTCAGGAAGGTTGTGCAGAAGTGTGACTCCAAGTGTGTTGAGCTTAATTAACTCTTCATTGGAGACATAGAACCCCTATACAGTTCTGTTGATTTCTTTGAGGAAGCTTCTTAACAAGGACTGGCTAGTGGTGTTTCAACATACTTATCGTGAGGCTAATGCATATGTAGATGGTCTTGCTAGGATTGGCCATGAATACCCACTAGGCTACCCTTTTCTAGATGCTTTACCTTCTTTTATGTTTGTAACCTTCTTTGCTTATTGTAGTAGTGTTTCTTATTCTATTGTGATTTCTAGTTAGCAGGATTTTATGCCTCATTGTCTAAAGAATAAAAAAAGAAGAAGCATATTGCTAAGACAACAAGGCTCAAATAATAAACTAGTATGATTTAACAAAATGTTAAAGTAGAAGTAATCTATTGATTAAAAAATAATTGTTATAAATAATTTATGTGTATCATAAAAAGTGTGTGAGTAACTCATATATTTCTGTGATGCACATAAAACAAATAAGATATGTATGCAAGGATTGAAGCAGGTGCTACATCACTTTGTTGCATAATCAAGCAAAGCTATAAATTTGTGTCATAAAATTATGAAATGAAAGATTTTATAATGTGCATATGGACATTATCCCCAAATGATGTGACAAAAAGTCTGGTTTACTTAATTATATGTAATGATTAATTAAATATTATTACAAGTGGTGTAACTAGTTATTTTATGTAACTGAGTCAACTATACTTAACAACACATCACCTAGGGGTATGGTTACCACCAAGGGATACACGATAGTGTTACCCCAAAGAAATTTATTCCTTAGTAAATTATTGCTAAGTGCTGGGCAAAAGTGACAAGTGAAGCAAGAAAAAAAATCTATTCATTCTCATCAACATCTTACATTTGCATTGAATTGCAAAATATGGTATAGTTCAAGTATAAAGGTTTGAAAAATAACAAAAAGTACTGGTGAAAATATATCTCTTAATTAGTTTAGAGGCATAGTTTTGAAAACGTGTGCTAACATAACAAATATATGAGACTGACAGGAACATAATAAAATGCTTCTATGTGGAAATTTGTACTGTTCAAACTTCCATCAAATGTGCTACTTCTAATTTACAAGATAGGCAAAGAAGTTCAACAATGGAGTGGATTCGGGAAACACTCGTATGAAAATGGCGTTTCAAGGATAAGACAAAAAATACTTCCTCCTGGTATATTAGGACCTACAACGAATTAGCACATTTTGCCAGAAAATGATCATTTCCTCCTGATATATTAGATTTATTTGTTTAGTAATGAAACCTAGACATCTCAAGCTCACTATATTAGAGGTTGGTAGTTACTTGTTTAAAGTATTTATGCACTTTGTGGCAATAAAATACAATTCACATCCTTCAATTACTTATATTTTTTAAAAATTTGTTTACAATTAATTATCTCAAATTTTCTTATTTCAGCCAAAGGTCATAAGACTCAAATGCTCTTAATAGCAAATTTCTTAATTTTATATGTTATATCATCACTAATATAAAATCAAATTATAACATTCAAACTTAAATAAATGAAAATGATATAGTTTGATGTTCTTTTCATATCAAAACCATCGAATGAAATTTAGGGTTCTGTTAATTAAACCAATGAACCTACATTTTTATTCAAGAACTTTACTAGTTTGTATAACCTTAGGCTTCAAGCGTCTAATGCTTACTTCTAAGCTTCCAACATAAGCTAAGATACTCAATTCTAATCGTATCTAATTAGATGTAATGTTTTAATTTAACTAAGGTATTACACTGATGCCACATAGGCACATTGCTCATAAAAAAAAGGTGTCCTCCAAAAAGGTAAAACAAAACTTTATTTTTGCTCGAATGGCTTGGAATGAGATTTCCACCAAAACCCCCAAGGCTTCTAAATGCTTTTTGGAGCTACTCAGCCAACGTAGCTAACCATATGGCTAAAAATGTTAGTGTAAGTATAACTATATAACTTCACTTGGGAAGAGAACACTAGCTAACACTCATCTTGGTCAGGCTAAAAAATATAGATATTCTTCTAGACATTGTTTGAATCTCTATTTCCCTAAGATGTAGTTCTCGTATTGTCATTAGGTGATGTAGCTAATTTATTATTTTCATATTCATGGAGTATGCAATAAATACTTTATCCCCATGAGCAACATTTCATAAATCTTACCAAATATTAGAATTTGGACCAGACTTTAGGTTTCAAGGTAGAAAATCCAATAACACAAATTGCAATTGAATATAGAGCAATAATATAAGTTAATAACCAAGTAGAACTTGTTTGATCTATCTTTTCCATTTATTAATTTGGGATCTATTTTGCTTACTCTTGTTTTCCTAATTGTTCCCTGCCATTATTCAGTTCCTTTGTGTGACTATTTCAAGTTTGATTGTGAATGTATAATTAACTTGGTTTCTTAATTCATTCCAGTTAAAAGAGTTATAATTATATTGAAATCAGTACTTGGAAAAGGAAGCTTATTTACAATATATAACCCTTGAATAAAATCAATTTGGCATCTCATGCTCTAGTTGACCAATTTGAAAATTCTATTTGCGTGTTGTCAAATAATCACGTATATTTTAGTTTTAACAAGAACTAAAAGCTTCAGGATTGGGGGGATGATTCATGTTGAAACGATACAAACAAAAAAGGGATGAGGATAACCATATACCTTGGTTGATTGCTTGAATCCTTAACCAAAACTAACCTCTTCCATGTGCCATCTTGCCTTGTTGCTCCCACTGCTTATCCCATTTGATTCTTTTGTATTTATCACCTTTGCACATATGGGCCTTGTTCTATACGTATTTGAATCTTAGTTTTTTAAAAAAAAAACATTCTCATCATATATCTTTTTAAAAGTGGTATCTATTCTTAAATTTTGAATATATGTCTCAAGTTCTTAAGCGTTCTTCCAAGATAAATTTAAATCTTCATTAATCATATTTTATGTCAATAGCCATGTATTCAATTCAATATTCTCATCTAAATTTTTCTTTTTATCACTCTCTTCACGCTCCATATTTTATGCTATAAAAGATATTGGAGGAATCCCTAACCAACCCTCCGTGAAATTGCACTTCTATAAGTTATACAATGCTTAGTTATTTGTTCTTTTCTTAACGTTCCAATATTTTTTTTTGTCTAGTATTGAAAGTGGACATTATTCTATTTCTTCCATGTTATGGCTTGCAGGAAAAGTACATGTCAGAACAAAAACAAAAACAAATTATTTATGAACACAATTCATACCAAAGTGAATTTGTCTACATAATAAAAAGAAAAGATGGTCAGAGTTGACAATGGTACATGCATATTAAACTTTTTTTCTCTCTCGTAGAGAATCCATATTTCATTTATTTTTCACTTTCTTTTTCTTTAGGAAATGTCATCTATTATTTACATGAGTCAAAGACTAAAGGTTGAATCATAATTCAAGCAACCTTTATATCAAAGGAATGCATGCCAAGGGGACATAATGTGATCTATAATGAAGCTATCACAAAAGTTAATAACTATCACCAATGTAAGATAAAGAGAATCAAGGTTAGAAACATTTTCAGTTTGGATAACTCTCTGCATTTGGGTTTATGTAGAATGTTTTTTTCTCATGCTTCAGAAAGGGTATATATAAAAATCTCAGTGAGATTATAACATTGATGATATTGCTCTCAAATTTTAACTTTGATAGGTCTCAAATATTTTCTCTTATAAAGAAAACAAGACAAGCAAAATCACCATAGGATGAGCTTATATGATACCCTTGATTTTAAGTTGACTGAAAGCATATTTAAACACAAGCATATTAGCTTAGCAAATAAACAATAAAAGCAAAATAAAAAGAGAGAAGGAGCCCATAGAGAGCTATATTGCTTGTCATATTTCCTTCGTTGCTTAAGCAACAATGGTACACACTGCAAGTATATTAGAATAGATAGATCTCAAGTTGGCCATTTTAATGCTTGAAGATTTTACAATTGCTACATTGAAATCGTTACTTTCGGACAATCAAAACTTATTAATTAAAGCACATTTTTAGTATCTTCCTTTATGTGTGTGTGTGTGTGTGCAGCAATGGTGGAGCAAACCATAACACAACAATTGACATATTTAAATATCCAAACATATGGAGAGAAAAACTCCAACATTCTAAACAACATTGAAACATATGCATGTTTTAGATCTGGGTCTCCAAAAGTTGTTCAACCTAGCTCACCTCCCCAACCCCAACCAAAAATAAATAAATAGTTAAATAACATACCAAACGTGAAAAGAGAAATGTGGAGCGAAACCTAACTTCAAAAATGTGGAAGTTTTACAAATGCTTAAAGATATTCACGTTGCTATGAAACTGAAATGAGGATTGAAATCTAACTATAGGCAATGTAATTTGTATTAAATTGAAATGGTTGATAGACAACATACCTAAGGATTAAATGGATGGTATTAATTCATTTGAGTAACTACTGAAGAGTTTAAACTCATTCATTTGTATTAATGTTAATATTTATTAAAGTTATTATTAAGGTAAAGGATGGAATAAGAGCTTTGTGCACACTGTGTGAACGAAAGCTAAAAGATTTATCAAAAAAACATGACATTGAGTTATTCGATATAAATAGATAATTGTATGCCTTGCTTGCCATTATGCATCTATGGCTCAAAATCCATTTACATCCAAAGTCATATAGCTCTCATTGCTATTAACAATACTTGTTGCATTGAGGTCAAAGGCTAGTGAGACCAAAGGGATTTTTTCTAGGGTAACCGTAGAAATTATCAATGATTTAGATTGACCTTATACTTAAATAAATCTCACTCCTCCTAATCAGATAAATCTCACTATTCATTGCAAATCCAAGGATGATGATTTGGGAGTTCATACAATCACGCTTGGAGAAAGCTACCGATTTACATTTAGGCCAAGTGTTTTTGCGAAAACACTATACTTTTGTAGCTTTACATGGCCAGCACAACCATTCCTTCACTATCTTAACGCTTATGATGAAACTCGCAATAACTGCAATTTATGTTCATGGAAAATACGACCAAATTATGCATGTATGAACAATGTATGTTATCCTTGGAAAAAGAATCTTCATAAGATACGGAACTAGGTTCTTGCAATACTTTGAAGGGATATTTTTCTCTTTAATTTCTTGCAATTGAAATACAAATCCAAGATATATATGCCTTATGATTATTGTTTATTGGTGTTTTGTCTTACTTGTGTTTTCAAGGAGATGTAATATGTGTCAAAAATAATTAAATTCTAACTCTTTCTCTCCGTCAACTATCTCCATTCAGCTCATTATACAACTAAGCCAATCATCTTTGCTCGATTTTAATGAATTTCAAATACGGGATAGGGGAAAAAATATTATTAAAGTTAAGCATTTTCTAATTCCATTTATTCAACAAAGAAAGCCTACTTGCAAGTGTACATGACAATGGGAGAGGATTGAGTCCTAACCATGGCCAAACTGAAATTTTTTAAGTAGTCATGTGATCTTTAAGTAAAATCTAATTTTGAATATTTATGCAAGATATAATGATCAAAATTCACTCCTCTCACTGCAAACCTCCTAACAACAATACAAAGAAAAAAAAAAGCAGTTACAATAAATAGAGTGATTCTTGTATAAATTAGTGAACTTAAGTTGGGTATATTAAATTTAATAAAATATTAACTTATTTGCTAGGTTAAAAAAGAAGTTACTATGTTGTCTTTAAGTGATAGTGATAAAGTGGACCAAGCCTACTGAAATTTTGTGGGGGGATCTAATGATAGTGGAATGAAATTACATCTTGTTGGGTGGCTGGATTTATGAAAGCCCGACTCAGTGACTGGTCTTGGCAAGAGGAATGCTAGACATGTTAACCAAGCTTTTTTGAGGAATTTGGGGTGTGGTTTAACTCACTGGGGGATGCACTTTGGGTTCAGGTTATGGGTGCGTAGTATGGATGTATGGGGGACTTGGTTCCTATTGTTAAACATAAAAGTTGTACATCTAATGCTTGGAAAGTAATGCGTAGGATCTGGAGTATGTTTCATCGTAATCTAATTTGGAGGTTAAGGAATAGTCAAAGTGTCCTTTTATTGTGTGATCATTGGCTCCTGGGTGTTTCACATTGAAAGACTTCTTTTCTATTCCTCTAGATGATGTTCAATTATAGGCCAAAGTTGTGGAAATTTGTGTTGCATAGAGAGATTGGGATTAGCCTAAAATAATACAATGCATTAAGTTAGTCTTTATTGATATTATGGCTACTGTCAAACTGCCTTCGGTGGTCAGTCCAACTGATTTGATAGCTTGGTTTCTTTTTTTGATTGGGTAATTCACGATGAGATCTGCATATTGTATTTGTTTAGGAAGGAATGGTGATACCGACCATCATATTTTCATGTCTATATGGCATCTTCAAGATCCTCAACATTGAAGGGCATTCATGTGGTTGACTACCAAGAAAGCTCTTCTTACAAACTATAAAAAGACAATGAGACATCATAGAGTTGATGCTTCTTATGCTATCTATGGTGCCTCTGTTGAGTCTATGTTGTTTGTTCTTAATGGTTGTATTCTAACTGCTAGGTCCATTTAGAGACCTTTGATGCTTCATTTTAACCATTACCCTTTCTTCAAAGTTGATCTTTATAAGGCATGTGAGAACATAGTGACACGTAGATTGGCATCTCTTATAAGCTACTTCCTATTCCACCTTTTGTATAGAATAAGTTAATTTATTTTTTAGGGTATATCTGATCCAATTCAAGGTCTACCTTATCAAGTGACTTGTTATGCCTAGGACTATCAATAACCTATGCTTGCATATTGTTGTGCTCATGTTGTTGTGCCTAGCTACAATGTTATCTATATTTCTTGGTGTAACACCCACCGTAGGATGTCACATTTATGTTACTTTAATTACACAAATACCCTCAATAGTCATAAAGTGTGATATTGTGATAAAAATATGAGTTGTAAATTTTTTTTTTAACAATAACAATAAAATAAACTTAGCGGAAAATAAAACTATGATACAACAATCTCACACATAAATTACATCATATACATATTTCACACGTGCTGTCAGGTTTATTTATTACAAACCATTTATTGAAATAATAAACACACTTAAATAATTACAGACATAACTTATATCAGAGTTCACACTAGTCCAAGCTTAACTAAGCAGAAGACCCCTCAGACGGGTCCTCCTCAGGTTCCTCAGCAGGTAGGAATCCATTGTGACGATTAGCCCTATGGACAGGTGTCCGGGCTGACGACACTATGCTGATTTCCGTTGGGACACAATTTCTAGTGTCCCAATGTCGCCTGATATGCAACGGAAATTCAACATAAACAAAGATCGTCACATAGAAAAACGGATCCCCACGATACAGCTTACTAATACTAACAGTCAGGTACCCCTCATAAATAAGTCCTCGCTCATCTGGACTTGTCCTCCACTCTCTAGCTCCTCCATGAAACTGTAAACGTACATATCCGAAGAAACTAGCTCCCGATTTAACTCTGCGGTTCCTGATGTGAGAAGTAATTCCTCTTCTCTTTCTAGTACCATATCTTTCTCAACGTCTTCACCCAATATAAATACAATAAACAGATATACATACAAAGAGGTGAGATCACCTACACCATTACCAAAGCATGATAGCACGAGAGATAATACAGATGACATATTATGCAAGAATATCATATCATGATCACAATTATGGCATCATCATAGTGTGACTTTGTTCAAACCACAATTAATTATGTAATGCTACCACGTATGTATATGTTAAATTCATGCATGTGAACATAGACTCAATGTCCTACTCCATGGAGCTAATACTCAAGTCGGAGAAATTGATCGAAAAGATCTGTGGGTATCTCGTGCCTCAGACCAAGTGCTATAATTATATCTTGCACATCTAGCACATACACGACAATCTTTGTCGATCTCGATTAAGAATAGTGTCTTGGTCCGGATATCGGTGTGTTGCATCGGTCTAACTCACGGTGCGAGAAGAACCAGCGCCCATTGCGAGCAACCCGCACCCCGATGCCCCCAAGGTCAACCGGTGACCTACACTACGCATATCGCACCCACTCGAGTGTACGTTTCTCCAGGCAATTAGCCATATTGGTCCATTGACCATTTTCAATGCATGTGTAATGCACTAATTACCAACTAAAGGTAAATCACATAATTTCTCATTCAGATTCGATCTTGTTTTTAGTTCGTAAAATGGATTAATTGGCTAACTTCTCAATTTCTTGTACAGTATTCATATACTACTTTTAACCGTAAGATTTCTTGTATAATTAACGGTTAAATCACATTTGTGTTTTTCTCATTCGCAAAGTATTTTTGTTACGTTTTTACGTACATGTAATGATTTGTAACATTTTTATTTACGTTTAAAAATCGCAAAACTATTTTCTATTGTATTCTAAATTGCGTAAAAATAATCTTTTATTTTAAAACGCATAAGCAATGTTTCCACAACATTTTGATCGTGTAAAATATTTAAACGCGTTATAAATCGCGTAGAAATATTTTAACGTTTTCAAATCGCGTAACTTAAAAATTACGTTTTTGAGTTACGTAAATCGATTTTCACCGTTTTTACCCTTCACAAAATATTTCTTAACTTTAAAAATATTATTTTGAACATTTCTTATAAAAATATAATTTCTTACATTATTCTCTTTCTATTCTCAATCAAAAATCCCTTCCGTACTATATTTTCTCAAAATCACTTTTTATTGATTTAATCTTACCAAATCATATTTAATTGATTTAATTATTATTTCAAAATTTAAATTTCCTAACATTTTCCAAAACCCAATACTTAAATTCTCGTTAGAAATTTTAAGTTACAAACGTTCCTTTTATATTTCTAAATCACTTCTAAACATTAAATCAAATTCTACGTTTAAGTTACAAACATTTTCTTTTATATTTCTAAATTACTTCTAAATTAATTCTTCTTAAGATAATTTAAAGTTCAACACTTAAATTCTTTTCCAAAATCCTTATTTGAAAAGTCTTATATTTTATTGCATCAAAACATTTTTTCTAAATTATCAAAACCTTATAGATGGTCATTGGAACCATGAAATATTTTTCTTCTAACTTAAGTAAACTTCATTTTTGTTTCTACACAAAATAAATTCATGAAACTACTATTTAAAAACCGTATACACTCTTTTTATAAGACAAACCCTCTTGTTTAATTTCTTTACTTCTCAAATTATTCAATTTTATCATTTATGAAAATATCATTTTTGTGAACACTAATTTAATTGGTGTCTTGGCTGAAATTTATTTTAGTTCAAGGACTAAAAATCAACTTCATTGTTCTTGAAAAAATTCAATAAAAACCCTAAACTTGGAAGCTCAAAACCGTGACCTCCTCCATGGCCTTTGGAGCCAAAATTTTGCTTATTTCAACATACATCCATCATAATATATTCAACATATATCATCATGCATACTTTAAACATACCATATAAACAAATAAAAATTATACTAAGCATGCATACACAAGTAAATCATGCAAATCATATCAACATAGGCAAAAATAAATTAAAGCACATAACACACATAAATTATTACATGACCATGGATATGAATCCTCACATGGATTCACCATCCATCAAATATAAACTATCTCTCACCACCATGCTTGGTTGGTGAGATGGATCTCCTCTTACCTCTTGAAGAACCACCAAAGAGCTTGTTGCTTTGTCTTTGGAGCAAGATCTCCACCAATACAAGTTCTTAAACATGAAACAAATACAAGAAAATTAGTATATCAAGCTTGAACAAGAAGAACCATGGATCAAACATGGTTTAGAACATGAAAAAGAAAAGAATAAATGAAGTTTTTCTTACACTTCACCAACAAAAGCTCTAGAACTTGATCTTGGTAAAAGTCCTTCAAAATGGAAGAATTAGAACTTGGTGTGAACTACAAAGGTTCTTAGAATGATGAAAGGATTCAAGAAACTAGGTTGTATGAAATTAAAAAGTGATGGAGGAGTGAGTTGGAGTGCTTGGCCAAATGGTGTGTTTTTGGGAGAGAAATGGAGTTTGCTTTGGTTTGGTCTTGAAACTTAAGTGGAAGAATGAAAAAATGATATTATGAAATATAGAAATGAGTGTTTTTAGTCTTCAAAGGAGTGCATTGCCGTAGCATGCAATTAGAGAGAAGAAAAAGTGAAGTTTGAAAAACATAAGCATTGATGATCAATAGGAAATTGTCTTGACATTTGGCTTGTCTTCATTTTTTTTTTCTTTGGCCTAAAAAGCCTATACTAAACTTGTCTCCCTTCATCCTTGCTCTCCAAACCGTGCCCCCCTCTTCATGCATGCAAAATATGACAATTTGATAACCATTTTTGTTTTTAGTCATTTTAGGTATTAATTTAAAGCATTATAGGTAGAATAGATATTAATTAAAAGTATTCTAGGTAGAAGACTTATTATATAGACCATGGATCTTTTCTCTTTAAACCCCATCCCTTAGATGTGTCTCCAAAAATGAATGGTCAAGATTACACCTTCAAACTTTTCATCCAAGGGTCCAAAATGGTTGTAATCATTTTTGATGACCAATTCTCCACCATTGATCTAAATCCAAATCCAATGGTCATTAATGATCCATCTCCACCATTGATTAATTTTACATCCAAGGGTTGATAATGGTCATAGCCATTTAGAAGATTAAATCCCTACCCTTGATTTAATTTCAATCCAACGGTTATAATTGATCTATTTACTTTTAAGATCAAATCTCCATAGTTAATTAAATCAAGAATAAATTTCTAGCGTAATTAAATTAATAGTGGATATCCAAATCACTAATGTTATCTTAATAATATTTTAATAATATAGAATTTTATTTTTATCCATTATAACCTCACAAAAATATAATTCTTGTATTTTTATCGTCGATAATTAAATACGGTACAAAATACTGATAAAGAAATTTTCTAAAAGCTGTTTTCGGATTCGAGGTTTAGTAAGATCACTGTCACAAGTCTAAACAAGTACAAATTTTTCTATGCGTAGAAAAATTTTTTGCTTTCTTGACCCACTGGGCCCACGTATGGCCACCTAGGCCCACAATACACCTCGTGGGGCCCACAAACAGTAAAAATTTCAAAATTACACATAAAATCACAAAAATTAGAAAACTCATAAATATCCAATCAGATTACGTAAATTAATTAAGACTAAACAGTAAAAATTAATTTACGTAAATTTTTTCCGGTCCGAAAATTTTTATTTTCCTGACACGGAGCAAATCACACAAAACGATCAAATATACAAACGAAATATTCAAAATAATTTTACAGTACACAGAAATCACTAAATAGTAGAATTCTGTTAACTGTCAAAATTATTGTTTAATAAATAGAAAATTTAGGGTGTTACACTTGGTCTCATCCCCCCATGGCTAGATTAAGATAAATGTCGATGTCTCTGTTCTTCCTACTTTCTCCGAAGCAGCTTGTCACGACATTCTTAGGAATAAGCATGGTGTGCTCGTAGTTGCATTCATGACTAACCTGCTTTGGTGCATAATTACATTGGCTAAGCTCTATAGGGTTCTGTGGGAGATCCAAATGTCCTATGCTATTAGTTTCAGAAAGGTTGTGCAGGAGTGTGACTCCAAGTATGTTGAGCTTAATTAACTCTTCCTTGGAAACATGGAACCCATGTATAGTTCTGTTGATTTCTTTGACAAAGCTTCTTAACAAGGACTGGCTAGTGGTTTTTCAACATACTTATCGTGAGGCTAATGCATGTGTAGATGGTCTTGCTAGGATTGGTCATGAATACCCACTAGGCTACCCTTTTCTAGATGTTTTACCTTATTTTCTGTCTGTAACCTTCTTTGCCTATTGTAGTAGTGTTTCTTATTCTATTATGATTTCTAGTTAGCAGGATTTTATGCCTCATTGTCTAAAGAAGAAAAAAAGAAGAAGCATATTGCTAAGACAACAAGGCTCAAATAATAAACTAGTAAGATTTAACAAAATGTTAAAGTAGAAGTAATCTATTGATTAAAAAATAATTGTTATAAATAATTTAAGTGTATCATAAAAAGTGTGTGAGTAACTCATATATTTCTGTGATGCACATAAAACAAATAAGATATGTATGCAAGGATTGAAGCAGGTGCTACATCACTTTGTTGCATAATCAAGCAAAGCTATAAATTTGTGTCATAAAATTATGAAATGAAGGATTTTATAATGTGCATAAAGACATTATCCCCAAATGATGTGACAAAAAGTATGGTTTACCTAATTATGTAATGATTAATTAAATATTACATTAAGTGGTGTAACTATTTATTTTATGTAACAGAGTCAACAATACTTAACAACACATCACCTAGGGTTATGGTTACCACCAAGGGATACACGATAGTGTTACCCTAAAGAAATTTATTCCTTAGTAAATTATTGCTAACTGCAGGGCAAAAGTGACAAGTGAAGCAAGAAAAAAAATCTATTCGTTCTCGTCAACATCTTGCAATTGCAAAGAATTGCAAAATATGGTATAGTTTAATTATAAAGTTTTGAAAATGGCCGATCAAAATATATCTCTTAATTAGATTAGAGGCATAATGATAATCACATTTTTTATACATTAATAAACTCTTATTTTTAATCATTTACACTCTTCATGTACTTAATTGATTGAGCTTGGTAATGTTTTGTAAGTTTGAACTCAAATTAGGCTTAATTGATCTTTTCTAGCATTATTGAGATTTTACATTATTTCTGTATTTTGGCTATATCTTGAGTTCTAGATATCTAATAATTATGAATTTTACCTTGTAGCAAATATGAGAGAAATCTATACAATTGTGATGTAGAGCTCAAAGTCTCAATTAGACATCTAGTAGAGCTAATTGGGCCTGGAAATCAGAAAACGGGTTTTGTCACTGGAACCCGAGCTGTGTACACTAATCAGAGCATAACTAGGGTTGTAGGAGTTTGTTTGGGCTGAAATTAGTGTCATTGGAAAGCTAAGACAAAACCCTTCAACTTTCATGAAGACCACTTTCCAGGAAATGACGTTTTGATAGAGTTATAATCATGTGAAGATAGTTGAATTAGTTGGTACAAGTGGAGAGACAAGCATGATAATCATCCACCCACTAATTAAATAACTCCATTGTCATTTTTCACTCATCCACCCACTAATTAAACAACTCCATTGTCATTTTCCACTCATTCACCCATCATCTACCTACTCATTAAATAACTCCATTGTTATTTTCCATTCATCCACCAATCATCCACACTCTCATTAATCAATTAAGGTTAGATTATTTCTTTCTTGTGCTTAAATGATATATTATCAATTAGTCATTATATGTATTGTATTTTATTTCTAATTAATTTAGAAACCCTCCTTGTAAAGTGGAGTTCTTGATTCATTGTAGACAAGTGATTGACACAATGAATGCTTGAACTCATTTACAAGTATTGGTGTTGGTAAATAATTAAAGAAACCATAATATAGCCACGTATATAATTTAAATGAACTTTGAATGTTTTATTTTCCGATTGGAACTTCCGTTGTGCGTGGATTTCAATTGAGTTATAAAAAAATAATCTTGTCCTTAATTTATTACCAAAAGTGGATCTCCTAGTCCAAGCAAGTTCTTTTTGTTAATTGTGAACAAGTTTTATTATCTTTATTATTGTGACAAATCCTTTCCTTACCTCAAAGAATTTTTCTTCATCAATTCCCTATGGATCGATCTCTGACTCCCAAGAAATTTATTACTTGAGATAACCTGTACTTGGGTTTGCATCTTTTAATTCGCATCAAGTTTTTAAACCTACACTTGGTCTTGCATCTTTTAATTTGCTTAAAGTTTTTGGTGCCGTTGCCGGGGAACTTGATTTGAAGTTTTAATTTATTGAGGTTCTCTTTCTTTAAGTAAACTTCACCATTAGGTATATTCTTCCTCTACTCTTTTATGCTTATTAACTTTTTTTTATTTAAGTCATTTATTTTTGCTTTCTAACTTACTAACTTGTACATTATTTTTTTATTTTAAGTTATTTATTTATGGTTTTTTATTTAATGGCTAGTGTAAACCACCAACTTGTATATTATTTTTTCTATTTTAAGTTACTTATTTATGCTTAGTTGGTATCGTGATTCAAATTCTAGTTGATTAGTTAAAATTAATTCTGGTACTTTATATATTGAATTATTTGAATCATAATCACACACAATTGAGACAATGACTGAAAATGAAAGTATACAAGATGAACATGAAAATCAACCATTGCAAACCATGTGTGAATATTTGCAACCACGTCGAAATTCCAATCCATCATGTTTTATCTTTCCACTCAATGCTAACAATTTTAGATTTAAGCCAGGTATGATTTCTTTACTTTCTAATTTCTATAGTTTAGAATCTGAAAGCCTACATTTACATCTAAAAACATTTGAGGAAGTATGCATCACTTTCAATGACAAAAATTGCACTGAGGAGATTATTAAGCTTAAATTGTTTCCTTTTTCTTTAAAAGATAAAGCAAAAACTTTGTTTAACGCTTTGAAACCAAGATCAATTGGCACATGGCAAGAAATGCAAAGTGAGTTCTGGAAGCAATTTTTTCCAACACAAAAAACCAATGCTTTGAAAAGATAAATCCAAAGTTTTTCCCAAAATTCAAATGAAATATATTTTCAATGTTGGGAACGTTTTAAAGATTTGTTAAATTCTTGTCCATATCATGGTTTTGAAAAATGACGTACTATAAGCTTCTTTTAAGAAGGTTTAACACCTGAAACCAAACAATTTGTGGAAACAATGTGCAATGACGAGTTTCTTGATAAAGAACCTGAAGAAGCTTTAGACTATTTAAATCAGTTGGCTGAAAATTATCAATCTTGGCATAGTACTAATCCTTCTGAAAATTCAATTAGATCTAACCTTGCAAGTGCTAATAAAGAAAAATATCACCTTAGTCAAGAAGAAGATCTAAATGCAAGGTTTGCCGGTTTGGTTAGAAAGATTGAAGCCATGGAATCAAGAAAAGTGAAAGAAATCAAATCAGTACAAAATGAAGAAATTTGTGGCATTTGTGCTGACTTAGGACACTCAACACATGAATGTCCTAAGATTCCTATTTTTAAAGAAGTTATACATGAGCAAGTAAATGTAATGAATAATTTGAAAAATCCATTTACTTCTTTTTCTGATTCATACAATTCGGGATGGAGACATCACCTGAACTTCAACTCGAGGAATAATAATCAGTCACAATTCATGCAACCAGCAACTCCTCAGGCACAACAGGACTCTCAAAATTCTCAAGGATATGTACATTATGTCCCACTATATACAAAAAATCTTGAAGAAACATTGCATGCATTCATAGAAAAGCAAGAGGTCATTAACAACCAAAACACCTAAGCCATGATTGACATAAAATACACTCTTGCAAAACTTTCTTCTGCACTCACCATTCATGAGAAAGGAAAATTTCCTTCTTAACCTTAACCAAATCCCAAGAGTCAATACAGTCTGAATGATGGTAGTTCAGAAAGCCAACAAATAGATCAAGTCAAGTCAGTGATAACTCTTAGGAGTCGAAAGGTTGTTGAAAAACAAATTCCTGAACCTTGCGAGAGAGATGATGAACCAATTCCCCAAGAAAAAGAAGAAGTTGACCGAAAGGAGACCAAACTCTTACTTTCACCCTCATTTCCTCAAGCATTAAACAATTCAAGGAAATTGAACCATAACACTAAAATTTTTGAAATTTTGAAATAAGTGAAGGTCAATATTCCTCTATTAGATACTATCAAACAGATTCCTTCTTATTCCAAATATTTGAAGGACTTGTGCATTGTTAAAAGAAAACTAAATGTGAAAAAGAAAGTCTTTTTAGCTGAACAGGTAAGCTACATTCTTCAAAATAATAATTCCTTGAAATATAAAGACCCTGGTTGTCCTATAGTTTCATGCATTATTGGAGAACATAAAATTGAAAAAGCTTTACTTGATCTTGGTGCTAGTGTTAATTTGCCTCCATATTCAGTTTATCAGCAACTCAACTTGGGTGAGTTAAAACTAACTTCTATAACTTTTCTACTTGCCGATAGATCAATTAAAATTCCAAGAGAAATAGTGGAAGATGTGTTGGTACAAGTTGATAAATACATATATCCTATGGATTTTATTGTCTTAGATACTGAACCTATGGTTGATAGTTGCAAATTAATTCCTGTTATTTTAGGCTGTCCATTTTTAGCAACATCTAATGCTTTGATAAATTGCAGAAATGGAGTGGTGAAGCTAACATTTGGAAATATGACACTGGAACTCAATATTTTTAATATGTGCAAGCAACCATAGGAAATCCTTAATGAAAAGGAGGAAGTTGAAGGGATTAAAGCCATTGTAGATGATCATCTTCAAACAAGGAGTTCTTCTGACCCATTAGAAATTTATTTAATCAATTCATTTGATTGAAACATGCAATTAGATGATGATATTTTTTAAATATGTTCTTTGCTTGATTGTACACATATAATGTGTAACACCCCGAAAATTCGTATTTTATTTATCTCGGTCGATTCTTAAATATTTTTAGTAATCTGACTCGACTTTCATGAATTTTATAAATTTTGTGATTTTTAGGAATTTCTGATGAGTTTTACGCTTTTTATTATTTTAATATTATTTTGGGTTGTATACGAGCCTTCGTATTTTAATTATTTCTGTAAATCCTTAATGATTTTTATCAATCCGAATTGATTTTCATGAATTTCATAATTATTATGATTTTTGTGAATTCTTGTGTGTTTTTATATTTTGGATTATTTTAATAGTATTCTTGGGCTGTATGCGGACCCGAGGTAGGCCCGAAAAAATGAAAATTTTTCAATGACCAGAAAATTTTGTACTGCCAATACGAAGCCGGGGAATCTTACTAAACTCGAATCTGAAAATAGTTTCCAAAATTTTCTTTTACTGTTTTATTTATTGGGTAATAAAAATATAGTAGTTATTGTCCATTGGTTGATATTTACCAAAAAATATCTAGTGCAAGTTTAGTGGTGAAGCCTTTGAATCTCCACTCTTGATCAAACCAATGGTGGTGATGAGTCCAACAAAGTGGCTAGGACTTTTTGTGACTCTTGGATGGCAAGAATGGAAGAGAAACTCTTGACCCTCCATTTTGAAGATGCATCTCACGACTAAGGCTTCATGGAGGAAGGATCCAATGGTTCAAATTCAAACCTATAGAAAATTAACTTAGAGGTGAAGGTCTTGAATATCAACCATTGATTCAATCTATGGTCCTTAGAAGTCTCACAAAGTGGCTTGGATGAACTTGGACACTCCTTTGGTGTCCAAGGAGGGGGCTCACGGTTTTAGGGCTTTAGGATGACTATAGGAAGACTCTTCACTCATTTGATCTCATCTTCATCATTTCCTAAAACGAAATTTCACAAATTCTCTCCTATTCTCTCAAGAACACCTCACGGCCAAAGCACCATGAACACACCTCCCAACTTCCTAAATTTCATCTAATCTCATACCATACTAAGGTACTTTGATGTTGTGATCATCTTCATCTCTCTCTTGGAAATCAAAAAGTTCTTACCTTATTCTTCAAAGGAAGCTCACGGCCAACATTCCCACATCCACTCTCCAAACTCTTTTAATTTCATCTAACCTAGTTTCTTAAATCTACATGGTATTATAAGCAAATTTCATGTTGAACACTTAGTCTAAATCATCCATCTTCAACCTTGATCTTCAAGTTCAAGATCAAGAGCCTTATGTGAAGATTTGTGTTCTTCATCTTTCTTTCCTTTGGTAAGTTTCTAAGACCATATTTTGGCTTATGGTCATCTTTGATGTTCTTGAATATTAATATTGTATATGTTTTTTTATTTTTAAGTGCTACTTGGTGGAGTAGATCTATTTCAAGAGGACAATCAAGGAGCTTGGATCATCAATCCAAGGTAAGAGGGAGATCAACCTCATCAACTATGTGTTAGTGGTGAGGAATGGATGTGTGTGTGGTGAAAAATTCATAAGGATTTATTCACTTGTTTGTTTAAGGCTTTCCATATTTATGATTGTTTGATGATTGATAGGCTTATTGCTTTGATAAGTATGCACGATTTTATTTATTGATTATTATGTGAGATGTTATGATTTTGATTAATTTGTGATTAATTGCTTAATATGATTTTATCGTTTTCATAGTAAGTATGAACATGTGATGGTGGAAATAACATGAGTGATATGTTATATGATGAGAATTATGTGGAAAGGAAAACTATTTTGGTTCCAAACAACCTTGATGCTCACAGCCTTTTTGCTTGATATGGAACAAAACATTTCAAATTATTTTACTAATTATGAGTTTTAGATGAGTAGCTAATAAGTTAATGATTTAAGGATTTGCAAAGAAAATGGACATGAAAATGAACAAAGATTTTATGATGAAGTTATTTGTGATTTTCGGCCAATATGCCAAGAATTAGTATATTAGAACAAATAGTATTTTTAAACATAATATTGAATGGATTTAAATAGCAAAGGATTTAAATTAAGGGATTTTGAGATATAAAAGTAAGAAAAGCTTATTTTTGGAATTAATTAAATTAGTGGATTTAGTTTGTAAAAGAGAAATAAATTGGTGACTTAAAGTTTACTGACGTATAGCTCACCCGTTGGGTTTTGAGGCACGTTAGGAAATTTTAAGTTAGACCAATTGATTTAAAACAATGAGGAAACAATTTTGTGGGAAATAGTAGAAAACTTACGGAAAGGATTTCTTAAGTGAGAAAACATGGAAAATGAAGTTAGAAATTGTATTGATTTTTGGAAAGTCCAAAATCATGTTTGAAATATTGAGAAATATTTTACATAGTTGAAAAATGATGAAAACTGATTTACGCGACTTAAAAATGAGATTTTTAAGCTACGCGATTTCAAAAATGTTGAAAAATCACTACACGATTTGAAAAATGTTTAAATATTTTTACGCGAATGAGAAAACGTCAAAAAATGGTTACGCGATTTGAAAACGTAACAAAAATGTTACCCGATTGTGAAAACGAGTTAAAAAGGATACACGATTGAAAATACAATAAAGTTACTATAAGAACTGACGTACTGGACTCAGATGTATCAGTGATATTATGTAATTGTATGAGCGATTATATAATATTCATTGATCTTATGATATTAGACAATTGTATGGGCGGTTGTTCTAATCTCATTTGGGAACAGTCTAAAGATGAAATTGAGATATGCATGAGATGAAATTGAGATATGCATTGAGGTATCATGCATTGAACATAATATAGCCGATGGCTATTATGGCTTTTGTTGCCTAGGAGTGAATGAGAATTGAATAGTGAGATCTATGATGGATCTTGGGGGCGTCGAGGCACGGTGAGCAATAAGTGGACAGTTGACAAATACCATGTACCACTTGATTGTATAATTCCATTGCAACGCATCAACGATACCTGACAAATACTATTCATTTCATGGACTGGTACTGTCTTTGGGCTAAGGCTGACATGTGTTCTAGATCCATTCATCTCTGAAATTATGATTAGCTCCATGGAGTAGGAATTGGTTCAGTATGCATACACATGGTCAGTACATATATTGTTGTGACATGGTCAATGTTAAATAGCATGGCATAATCATTTCATATATATTGATGATATCTATTATGATAAAATTGTTATTATTTATTTTATTATGATATATGGTTATTGTAATTGTTTATGAAATGATGACATGAATATAATTGTGATATCTGTATGTATGGAATGACTTTGTCATTTGTATCATTCTTTGCTACCATACTGGTATTGATGAAAGGGGATCTCACCTCTTTGTTGTACTGTTTGTTTGTGTTTGTATTATTAAAATGTGTATAGTAGACGAAGTGAACTTCTTAGACTTGACTGAAGGTAATATTTTGAAAAATGGTGATGGCATTAAGGAGTGATCTCCCCAATTTCGACAGTGTGCAGTTTTGAGGAGGAACAGATATATGATGCGTCAAGATGAATGTGGAACGGAATAAGTATGTTAGTTATTCTCGTTAGTGTTATTACCATGCTATTAAGTAGGACCTGTCATGGGGTTTGCTACTGTTTCTTTTGAGTCTATAAGTTTATGTTCTAAATGTTGTTGAATATTATGTGGTGTCAGTAATGTATATTAATTGGTTTAAATCTATTTTTCAGAATTATGAATAAATTTTGGTAAGTTTATATTTTCGCAAAAAGAAATTTTAAAACCTATATTTTATAACTCAAACCTTTTATGAAATGATTTTTAGATTATAAGTTAGCAGTCGGAAATGTAATGCCCTACAGAGGGTGTTACATAATGAAGTATAAGGGATAGAAGTCAAGATTTGAAGAGCTAAAACCCATGAATGATAATACCTATGAAGAAGTACCCATACTAGAACTAAAGTCATTACCTACTGGGTTAAAGTACACATTTTTGGGTGAAGAACAAAGCTTTTCAGTGGTAATTTCCTCGTCCCTTATTGGAGAACAAGAAGGTATGTTAACAAAAGTACTTAAAAGGCATAAAAGTACAATTGGATGGACATTAAAGGACATAAAAAGCATTAATTCAATAATTTGTACACATAGAATACTTTTAGAGGATAATGCTAGACCATCTCAATAACCTCAAAGAAGATTAAATTCACACATGAAAGAGATAGTTAGAGCTGAAGTTCTTAAATTACTTGATGTTGGAATTATCTACTCTACCTCTGATAGCTAGTAGGTAAGCCCTACACAAGTTGTGCCTAAGAAATCTGGGATAACTGATGTGTGTGAAATAACATCATACTTTGTTCTTCTTTTGCATGCATTTTTATGCATTTTAGGTATTTTAGTTTCCCTTTTTATTTGTTTTTCCTTTAGTTCAGATAACTACAGTATTTGTGGTGTTGTTGTGCAAGATTGGTGCTAAATTGGCCTTAAAATGGATGAAAAGCTTGCACGTTTGAAGTTGGAGCTTTACGGATAGCAAATTGGAGTTAAAGGTTCATTCTAGAGAGATCCACGACCTGCCCATGGAATTTTCCATGGCCATGGATTGAGCAGCTGTGCAAAGAAACAAAAGTGTTTTTCCAAAGAGTTCCACGGCCTGGCCGTGGAATTTCCCACGGCCGTGGAATTCAAGAGCAATCCAAAACACACATATCCAGAGAGATCAACGACCTGCCTGTGGAATTTCTCACGATCGTGGATCACAGTCCAAGATAGTTTTTAATTTTGTTTTTATTTCTTTTTATGGGCTTAGACCAAGTTAGACCCTAGGGGTATTTATAGATGTTCTAAATACAAATTTAGGATTCCAATTTCTGTTGGAAGAAGGCATGTTTGAAGGCTCTAGATCTTTATATTCCTTTTCTATTCTCCCATCGCTACTGGTTTGGATATTCTATATTATGTTTTCTTATTTCTTCTTCTCTTCTTGAAGGATTATGATTTTCAGCTCCAATACCATCCTGGAAAGGCGAATGTGGTGGCAGATGCCTTGAGTATAAAGTCGATCAATGTTTCTACCATGATGATAAAGGAGAAAGAATTGATCAACCAATTTAGAGATCTGTGGTTGTCAATGGAATTGGTACCAAGAAAGATTCGTCTAAGTAAGGTTGTGGTTTTGAATGACTTGATAGATGTAATCCGAGAAAAACAAGATGAGGATCCGTTTTTATAGAATGAAAAGGAATTTTTGAAGCAAGGTCATAAGGCGACGGTGGAGGAAGGATTTGATGGAGTCTTAAGATTTAAAGGAAGGATTTGTATACCTGATGATCCTTATCTTAAACAAGCAATTTTGGACAAAGCTCATACTAGTATTTTAAGTATGCATCCAGGAATGACTAAGATGTATCAAGATTTAAAGCAGATGTTTTGGTGGCCAAGGATGAAGAGAGATATGGCGGAACATGTAGCGTCTTGCCTTGTTTGTCAGGAGGAAAAAGTGGAACATCAAAGACCTACCGGTATGTTACAACCTTTAACTATTCCAGAATGAAAATGGGATAGTAAATCAATAGATTTTGTTATTGGATTGCCAAGAACGAGGAAAAGTCATGATTCTATATGGGTTATAGTTGATAGGCTTACAAAGTCAGTGCACTTTTTGCCGATCAATATCAAGTATTCATTGGAATGATTAACCCAGGTGTACATTAGTGAAATTGTTAGACTTCACGGTGTACCCACAAGTATAGTTTCTGATAGAGATCCGAGGTTTACGTCAAGGTTTTGGCGGAGTTTACAAGAAGCTATGGGAACTAAGTTACGTTTGAGTTCTGCTTATCATCCGTAAACTAATGGTCAAATAGAGAGGACTATCCAATCATTGGAGGATCTATTGCGAGCTTGTGTGTTGGAACAACAAAGGAGTTGGGATGAATTATTGTCCTTGATAGAATTCACTTATAATAACAATTTTCATTCGAGTATAGGGATGACACCCTACGAAGCACTTTATGGGTGATGATGTCGAACACCCTTATGTTGGTATCAGGATGGAGAAAGTATAACCATTAGACCTGATCTTGTACAACAAACTACGGAAAAGGTGAAAAGATTCAAGAGAAAATGAGGACGACTCAAAGTAGACAGAAAAGCTATGCTGACAAGCGAAGATGACCTCTTGAATTTGAGGAAGGTGAGCATGTGTTTTGCAAGTAACACCTATGACTGGTGTCGGAAGGGTTATCAAATCCAGAAAACTCACTTCTAAATTCATTGGACCTTACCAAATCATTCGTCGTATAGGTCCCGTAGCCTACCAAATAGTTTTACCAACTTTTCTATCCAATCTTCATGATATATTCCCAACTGAGAAAATATATCCCTGATCCAATGCATGTTATTCAATCCGATGAAGTACAACTGAAAGATAATTTGACGTATAAGACACTTCCTAATAAGATTGAAGATAGGAGAGTGAAGCAGCTTCGAGAAAAAATGATTGAGTTAGTAAAGATAGTATGGAACAAGGTAACAGGAGATGCTACATGGGAGCTAGAAGACAAAATGAAGGAGTAATACCCTCAACTTTTCTAAGGTACGATAAATTTTAAGGACGAAATTTCTGTTAGTGGGGGAGAGTTGTAACACCCCAACTTTTCCTAACTTTTGGCTAAATTATGATTTTGACCTAATTGTATTATTTTCTGTTTTTTGTATGTTATAAAATTAATTTGACTGTTTTGTAACTGTATTTGATTATTTTGTGTGATTTACTCCGAGTCAAGAAAATAATAATTTTGGGGCCTGGGGAAAAATCTTTGTTTGATTATTTGGAGCTGGGAGATCTTACTAAACCCAATCCGAATAATACGTGTATCAATCTTTTAATTTTTAGAATTTATCTGTAAAATAAAAATATTTTCTATTTTATATTATTATTTTATTGGTCAGTACTAACTAAATAGACCATGGACCCAGAAAAGTCTATGGGACCCACATTTGGTTTGAGGGACCCACATTTGGTTAATCAGTCAACGTTAATGGCTTAATTATTTCTAAGCCAATAAGAAGGAGTCAATAAAATGGCTTGAATAATTTTAGACCAATAGGAAATAGTCAACAATAATGGTTGGACTTACTAGATTAGTGAATAGAAAACATGACCAAATTAGTTTAAAAACCTAATTAAGCTAATCTAAAGTGTTTAAGTAGTAATCAAATGGATTAAACCTAGTTAGTTATTCATTAAAATTTTAATTAGACAATGTACTAGTATAATTAAGAAGGTGATTAGTGATTCTAAGTAACTAGATGATTAACTAAATAACAAAGAAAACTAACTAAAATTACCTAAACCTAACTAGAATGGCTTAAGCATAATTAGGAGACTAAAATGAATTAAGACTTGAATAGTCTTCCCTAAGTGAATTTAGGCTATAGCACATCCAAGAGCATTCAAGAAGGTGCTAGACCCTTGGTGACATGATGAAGATCCACCCTTGAACTCATCTAAGGCCATTAGGAGCTCTTGAGTGTCAACTAAAGTGGTCATCCTCTTTGATTGAACTCCACGACCATGCATATTGGGGGGGGGGGCAATTTTCACTTCATCATCATCATTTCAATCACACTTAACCTATTCTCTCCTTTCTTTCTCTTCAAGAACACAAAGAAAACTCCGTAGCTCTCCTTTTTTAGCAATTCGGCCACTATCACCAATTCATACCTCCACTCTTCTAAATTTTCATCCAACATCATTTCCTAAACCTAAATATCATTCTAAGAACTTCTCTAGTTGAGAGTTTCTTCAAAATCATCCATTTGAAGCTTGGAAAACAACTTTGAAGTTTCTTTCCTACAAGGTAAAAATCATTGTTTCTTGTTTCTAACATGATTCTTGATGTTCTAAGCCATGATTGATCCATGGTTTATCTTTTTCAACCATAGTTATGACTTGTTAAAATTGTTTAAGCTTGTTAGGGTTTTTCTTGGAGCTAGACGAAATCCAAAGGAGGAAATCCAAGAAGGTTTTGTCTTCCTTATAGGTAAGAGGGAGATTTAATCTCATCAACTATGTATGGTGGTGAGAAAATGGATGTGTTTGTGGTGAAGTATCCATAAGGATTCATTCACTTAGTTGTTTTAAAGTTGTTTCTATTTGTGATTGATTTTGTTTACAAGCATGTCTATAGCTTTGATATATTATGTATGTGTTTATAGATGCATGATAATTATTGTAGGATGTGAATAACATGTTGAGGATTTGCATGAGTGTTCCAAAGAACATAAAGAAGCTCACGGCTTCATCATTTTAAAGAGGACCAAAATGTTCTCAAATATTTTTCTAAGGTAAGTTTTAATTAATTTAATTGAATAAATGATTTTTACAAGGACTTAGATAGTAGAAAATAAATTAAAGATTATTTATGGAGGATATAGTAAATTTCGGCCAACATGCCCTTTTGTGAGACCTTTGATCTAAATTTTTTTGTTAAGTGTAGACTATGTAATTAAATTAGAGAGAACTCAATTTTTAATAAATTTTAGAGAATAAAATAAAGGAAGTTATTTTAGAACTTAGTTAGAGAAATTAAGTATGAATGAGAAATGATTGAACACTTGAAAAATACTAACGTATAGCTCACCCTTTGAGTTTTGAAGCGCGTTAGCAAGTTTCAATGTGTAAATATTGGTTATAACTAAGACAGGTAATTTTTAAAGGAAAACATAGAAAATATTACTTAATGGATTTTCTAAACTAAATATTGTTAATAAAATTAAAAATAAATAAATAATGGAGAAAGTTTCAAAATATAATTTAGACCATAAAGAAATTATTGTACGTAGTTGAAAAATATTAGTAATATCATACGCATATTTAAAAATGATATTTTTAAGCTACGCGAATGAGAAAATAATTTAAAAACATTACGCGATTGAGAAAATAATTTAAAAACGTTATGCGATTGAGAAAATAATTTAAAAACATTGCGCTATTGAGAAAATGATTTATAAACACTACGTGATTTCAAAAACGTTAAAAAATATTTATGCGTTTTGAAAACGTTTGAAAAATGTGACGCACTTGTGAAAATGCGATAAAATCTTTACATAACTAAAAGGAACAGTAAGTTTACTGTCGGGCCAAAGTGGTGGACCCGAATATGTTGATAGTACTGTCAAGTGGAGACGTATTGTATTTAGAAATATTGATAATGAGGGTAATTATGTAATTATGGTTCATTATATTGATAATGAGGGTAGTTACGTAATTATGGTTCATTATATTGGAAAATATTGTTAATAAGGGTATTTATGTAATTATAGATCATTATACTTGGAAATATTGTTAATAAGGGTATTTGTGTAATTATGGTTCATATATATGCATTGAGAGATGTGTCAATTTGATTGAAATTGGCGATTGGCTGACGAGATGAGTTACACCGTGTTAGGGGTATGATAGGCGTAGTGTGGTTCATTGAGTGAACTTAGAGGCGTTAGTGTGCGGAGGATTCCACATGTGGACAGTTGGTAGCTCCTCTGGGCCGTGGTAATGGGCAACGCACTAGCGATCTCGACAAATACTATTCTTAATCAAGATCTTGTAGAGACTGTTTGGTACAAAGCTTGTTGTGCACGACGTTTGGACTGTGTACTGTTTACAGGACATTTGACTGTGTAATACTTGGTTGGGGCAGCCTGACGTACAGACAGATCTTTCGGATCATTCTCTCTGATGTTTATGTTTAGCTCCATGGAGTAGGAATGAGTCTGTATACATTTGTATATATGTTCTGCATCGTGATATGTTTTGTTTACAGTAATTTTGAGATATTATGTATGATGTGATAACATGGATTATTATATTAATTGTGATATCTGTTTGTACTATCATTTTCTATACTACCATATTAGTAATGATGTAGATTATTTTATCTCTTTGTATGTATTCTCTGTATTACTGTTATTTGTTTCATAAAGATTTTGAGGAAGAGGAAGTAATAGAGGAGCAGCCTCTAGATTGTTTATACTCGGAGGAGGAGCAGCAACTGAACGAGCAGTTTGAGGAGGGCGAGCCTCAAGATCATCCATATCATATGATTGATTACGATGTGGTATGGCATTACCAGAGTATTTCTGTCTTTTGATGATCTCCTCGAAGAGGATCCTTCGGAGGATCAAAACTTTTAGTGTTATGCTTGGGCTAGTGTATGATTTGCTTTAAAACCAGATAGTTTACTGCTTTATTAAATAGTTTATAGTGTGTAAATTATTTGTACCTATTAAAGACATAATCCTATGTATAATTATGGTGTGTATGTAATAGCTGGTTTTATTTCATGTTTTATTTATTTTATTTTATGATATAATGTTCAAAAAGAAAATTTTCACAACTTCTATTATTATATATTAAGAAAATGATTTATAACTTGGGTAAAGGTTTATTATATTTATCGTAAATGTGACATCCCCAGTTGGGTGTTATATGACTCTTTAAGGGAATCATCTTCTTCCTTATCAATTTTGTTTTGTTTCTCCTCTTCTTCAAATTAAGCACCATCATCACCAAGAGGCATTGAACTCATTTTCTTACTTTGAACTTCTTCTTGAGGACATTTTTTATGACAAGCTTCCTTCAATGACTTTTGCTCTTCTTGCTTTCTAGATACAACTTTATACACAAAATCATTGTTAGCAATATAAAGAGCATCAAGGGTGTCCAAAATTTCTTTAGCACTAGAGCAATTCTTAATTCTATAATAAGCATCATCATTCAAACTACTTCTCAAGATTTGCATTGTTCTAATGTTCAAGGAAAAACATTTCTTGTCATAACTATTCCAAGTTTGTTTTGATTTGCAAGTAAATCCATTTAGTACAACATCCTATAAATCCAAATCAATAGATTTTATATAAAACTCTATTCTAGCTTTCTAATAAACAAAATGCACACCATCAAATAATGGTGGTTTATCAATTTCAAAACATTCTATTTTGAAAAACTTTCAATGGTTGCCAACAAACAAGGATCTTTAACTCTAAGCGGTTAAGCTTTCAACAGAGCACGAAACTCTCATACCACTTGTTAGCCATGGCAACCATCACCCAAGAGGGGGGTGAATTGGGTGACTATAGATTTTTAAAGCAACTTTGAGAAATTATGCATTTTCATATTTTTAATCAACATATGCGATGGAATAAGTTTAACAAAGATACAACTATTATAGATTACCTAAATACAACTTGAGTTATGAGATAAATCAAACAAATAAGCTAAATGTCAAATTCAACTCAAGCATATATAATTAAAACATAAATGTAAAGGAGATAGAAACTCTTTGAAAACTTTTATTAAACATTTGAAAAGCAATTTTCTTTGAAGCTATTTATCGATTAAAATGAATGAATAGAGAAGATAAAAAGATACACTTGTAAATGAACAACCCACATAGAAAGTATTCGAGTAAATATATGAAATTAAAACACAAATATAAAGGAGATTGAGTTTAGAGAAGCAAACACAATGATTTATCCTGATTCAACCACCAACCACTTGTGATATGTCCAGTCCTCAAGTAATCACCTGAGATTTTTCACTATCAATGCAAGCTTGAATAGGTGCTTACTACTGTCACATACTAGAGTGCTCCTCATATCTTGGGATACCTCACCCTTGTGTTTGAGCCTTAACTTTCAGGGATACCTCACCCTTACAATTTCTCTGAGGGATACCTCACTCTCGTTACAAAGAATCAAAGAGTAGAATAAAGAAGAAACTCTCTCAAGAGCATGTATTACATGTTGAAGCACTATGAAGCTCTTTTAGAATATCTTAAATTTAGACGAAAAGAGCACAAGAAATAGTAAAAATATGAAATACGAATTAAAGCATGAAATAATTATTTCAGATAGTTGGGTGTGTGTAAAGATGACCAAAGAACATATATTTATAGAGTTCTTGAGAAAATAGTCATTGGGTATCATTTAATATCACATTAAATGCATAGAAAAATAGTCGTTACGTGTTTTTGAGTCTGTTTATTCAAATAAGCATAGTCTTATTCAAATAACCCACCTATAGCACACTAGTAAATGTTTTCTAGGGTGTTTTTATTCGAATAAATACATGTTTATTCGAATAAATCACTCTGATTTCGAAATTTGACTTTAAATGGTCATAACTTTCTCATTTCTCATCTGTTTAAGGCAAATGATCACTCATTGGAAAGATATTTAAGTCTATTTTCTAATGAAATAAGTTTCAGAACAAAACTCAAAGTATTTTGAAAGTTATGATCAAAAGAGTAACTAAATATCAATTTTGAAAAACTCGAACTTGACTATTTTTAAAAGTTTTGAACTACCATCATGACAAGCTTTTCAAAACATGTTTGTTGGGCATTTTAACATGTGAAAACCATTTGTAAAAATTTAAAAACATATTTGAGATATCCATAAAGCTTTTTACATAAAAGACGCTAAAACCTATAGGTTATATCATTTAATCTTCCTTTGGACTTAGTCTTTGACATGTCTTTGTTGTTATCAAAACCTTCATGAGATAGGCATGCACATTCTCCTTGAGTTAAACATAATTGAGATCTTTGCTTTCTTGTTAGAATGCTTACTGTTGGTACTTGGACTATCCTACAAAGTATTACTCACTTAAAACATAGTTAGTCCAAACTCATAATTCAATATCTTCATATAATCTATTAAGTACATCTATGTAGCATAAGCATCATTCTTTTTGGCTTGTTTTTATCATCATTAAAACTTAACACATTAAATCATTGGGGCAAACTTATTTCCACAAAAAGGTTAGGGGAAAAATAGGATGTTCCCGGGAAAGCAATAGAGAAAGTGAGGGAAGATGAAAACAATAAAAAAGAAGTAAATTATCTTTTAGCGAGGGAAATTATCCCTCGTTATTCACTCCTTGTTTTCCCCTTAAATTTATTTTCAAAATTTTGTGAGGGAGCCATTTTCCCTAACAATATTCCATCGCTAAGTTATGAATTTCTTGTAGTGTATGTACTAAAGGGTTTATGAGTAACTACTACTATTGGACTAACCATGGAGAATCAATGCCTCCTATTCCTGCTGTAGTATTTGACGATTCATACTATGGAGGTAGTGGGTTAAGGGAAGACTTCAATAAGTATGAGCAAATGGTAATGGATGTCGTTGGACCTTCAATTGGTATTTACATTGAGCAACAAGGATTTGGTTATGGTGAACAAATGAGTGAAGATCCTAACTCGAAAGTCAAAATGTTTTTTATATGCTGGCAGCTGTAAAAGCTCCCTTGTATGATAGTTGTGAAAGTTACTCTGAATTGTCAGCTACAGTAGAAGCTCTAAGTATTAAGTCTGACTTCAATAACTCTTGGAATTGATTTAATTGATGGGTGGATTTCATGGGGTATGCATTGTCGAAAGATAATCAAATCGTGCAGAGAAATCAGTAGAATGACTAAGGCTAAGTTATGTTAAGAATGACTGCTGCCCAAATGTATGCATAATTTACTATCTTCCTGAAGAGAATTTGGAAAGTTGTAAATTTTGTGGTCATGAGCGGTATAAAAGAATCACTATAAATGGTAAGGTTAAAGAAACTCCTTTGAAAAAAATGTGGTACTTCCCAATTGTCCTAAGGTTGCAAAGACTTTATTCCTCAATACAAATGACAACTCTAATGAGATGGTATCGTGAGAGTAAGAAGGATTTAGGTTCCTTGTCTCATCCTCGTGATGGAGAAGCTTGGAGATGTTTTGATGAAACATATACAGAATTTACAGAAGACCCTCAAAATGTGAGATTAGGGTTATGTGCGGATAGGTTTGCTCTATTTGATAAAACTGGTAGGACTTATTCTTGTTGGCCCGGTAATAGTTACCCTGTACAATCTTCATCCTGAAATGTGCATGCAGAGAGAATTTTTGTTCTTGAGTGCCATAATTCCTAGACCTGCGAATCCTAAAAGTGAAATTTATGTGTACTTGCTACCATTAACAGAAGATCTTAAAAAGTTATGGAATGAAGGTGTTCTGACATATGATGTGTCACTCAAATAGAACTTTCTCATGAAGGCAGCTTTGATGTGGATGATTAATTACTTTCCGGCATATAAGATGTTATCTGGATGTATGACGATGGGAAAACTAGCCTGGCCGATTTGTATGGAGAGATCAAAAGCATTCACACTTCAACATAGCCGCAAACTTCATTCTTTGATTGTCACTGACAGTTCTTGCCAATTGATCATACCTATAGAAGGAATAAGAATGCATTTAAGAAGGGATGTATTGAGACTAGAGTACCCCCGCCTAGGTTGACTGGTGACACAACTAGAAATTTGGGTTTTATAGACCGAAAAATTGATCTTTAAATCAAGATAATCGGTCTCTAAAATAGTTAGAGACCAATTTACAGACCAATTTAAATCAGTCTCTAAAAGCCTCATCGCTAAATATTAGAGACCAGTTGTAAAGAGACTGATTTTTTCGATCTCTAAATTGGTCTCTAATTTTCGGTCAAATACTGGTCAATTATATTTCAAAAAAGCACATTAGAGATTGATTTAGAGACTAATTTTTTAGAGACCGATTTTTCGATCTCTAAAATAGTCTATAAATTGGTCTCTAAAAACATGAATATATTATATATTTTATAAAATCGGTCACTAATGTAGTCTCTAAAACTAGAGACTGATTCATCAATTTCTAAATAAGTCTCTAAATTAGTCTCTAAAACTCGGAATATATTATATATTTTATAAAATCGGTAACTAAATCGGTCTCTAAACTAGAGATTGATTTATCGGTCTCTAAAAAGCTCAATATATTACGAAACTAATTTATCCGTCTCTAAATCAATTGCTAAATGTCTTTTTTATATATTTGATCCCTAATTCGATCTCTAATTTGTGATATGAATTTATAATTATTTTTAAATTTATTAAAATCCAAATTTTTAAAACACCTAATAAACAACAATCGACAATCTCATATATAACCAAACACATAAATAAAAAATAATGTAAACTAAACTAATTCAGTCTTTAAAATATATCATTTAAACATCAAGACATTCAAGAATAAAGTAAACTAAGCATTGTCTATAATATCTCGTTACTACAACATTTCAAATGTAAGAAAGTTAAACACAACACAAACTAAACTCTAATCATAAAAACTCTTCCTTATCCTCGTCCTCGTCCTTTTCTGCTTCATCAGTCACGGGAAATGTTTGAGAAGACTAAAAGTTCATCGACTGCATCATCTCTTGTACTATCTAGTTTGTCTCCTCAATCTGTTTCCTATCATCTGCCACTTGAGCACCTATACATACGAAAACACCTATACATATGAAAACAAAATGTAAAAAATCAATAAAGAAACTCATTCAAGAATGGACTAAGATTAATATTACTCAAGATTACATACAGTAAAACAATGAGCAACGAGAATCAATCCTCAATCATTTTTTTTCAAAAGAACTATGATTAGCAATGAGCATACTAACAAGTTAAGAGCAAGACCAAAACAGGGTGGGCCTTGCATTCAATTCATTAGCAAGTATGACTATTTACCCATGAGCTTGACATCCTAACAAACAGTTTGGGACTCAGTAAAAATTAACTCTAAAATACACTTCCTTAAGAAGCAATGCTAGAAACTAAATTCCATTCTCAAACACATGCACCTATTTATCATATACAAATCATAATTCAGCAACATGGCATAAGAGAGGCTTTGTATCAGATTTTAAATCACACAGCAATCATCTACACCATCATAATCAGACCTAAAAATAGCTTCTAATATTTGCTAAAAAAAGCATAGGTCATTAGATTTGTAAGCACAAGATAGAATATAAAGGTCAGTCTCAATATTCATACCACCAAGCAGAAAAAAGAACCAATATCTTTGAATAACACACTTGATTTTGGGGTTGAAATTCTTTTCTCATTTCTGCCATTGGTTGCACACCTTTGCAAATCTTAAAATATCTTTAAATAGGGAAGATATAATTGTACATAAGCCGACACTAATGAACTCATGTTCTTAATGGTTACTCACTAGCCAACACCAATATAATAGCTATATTAAATTTCTCTTCCATATCACGTTAAAAATTTAAAAAAAATTACTCTTCTACTTTTACTATTTCACATATTGACATAGTCATGTATTATTGTACTATGTAATTTTATTGTAATATATAATTAAATATAAATATTTGCATATATTCTAATCTATACTACTTATAATGACGATTCCAAGATTTGGTGTCCAACTTCTACTATTTCGAAAAGGCTATTACTTTTATGTTAAACACAAAATAAAATTAATAAAATAATAAGATACAAAAGTAAATTACAAAGTCTCATATTCACTCAAAATCAAATTTATGGCCCCTTTATGTACGTCCAAATGATGCCTATATTATTGGGAATCAATAAACGAATTTGCATATTAATCAAACAACTCAATAACTCCCCGTGAAACGGATTTTGACAAAGGAAACGAGGGAAAGAAAGTTGTTACTTCCAAAATCATAGTAGAACCACGTACAAGCTCATCATTCATTATTAAGAGGACATCAAAATTCATTTTTTTATCAAACAGGTGGTGTGCAGCCAACATTTAACCATTGAGACCAATATTAGTACATACATATTTGGAAATTAGCCAAATTGAAATCCCATTATTTGTTGTCATTTAAGATTATCCAAATAACAACACAAGTTTCAAGAGTCACCACATAAATGGTTAACAATCTAATGCTACATAAAGAAGAAACAACATTTCTATTATTAAAAAACCACATAGTCCTTACCAAGGAGAACCTCCTGTAATTCCAGCACGATCAGTTTTGCAAGTAATTTGAGTTTTAGGTGCTGAATTTTTATAAGCTCCACCTACAGTGAGAAGATGAGCATAAATCCACACAATTGCCACTGAGAAAATATTTGCAAAGCAATCAAAGATAGGCCTTTCTCCTTTCACCATATGAGGAATGTATGCAAAAACATGTCACTACTTAAAAATATTGACTATAAAATTGAAGAGAAGAAAGGAAAACAAATCAAGAATTATCAAAAGCTAGCTTTCTGCCACGTTATCACAAAGAAATCCAAAGCCCAAATATGAGGAAGTAGCAATAAACAGAGAACCATATTCAAACTAACTCCTTAAACAATAAGATTTTGTACTGACTTACTTAAAAACAGTTTCTATGTCCTCAGAACCAGCCATAATGCTATATTGGCAACCTAAAATTGTGAGAAAAGGGCAAAATGATTCTATAAAGCTCAATAATGTGTAGTGTTAGTGCATATGAAACAAAGGAATGAACAAAATAAGAAAGCTAATAATGGAAAAAAAAAAAAAGGAAGATCAGCTCACCTTCGTATAGAGCCTCCTCCTCTTCGTTCAATTACTTTTGAAGCTCACCTTTGCAGCACCATTCAAAGCCGAGAACCAAATCGAACTCTCTCTTAGACAAGCCTTCATGTCACTCAAACCAAACCTGAGAACCCCCTTCTCGATCTCATTTACCACATTGATGAAGTTCTCATCGTCAAACTTGGAGCCGTAAATGGACTCGCCGCCCTGGCACATGAAGTTAGGGAAGATGCAATGGAAGGGCTTGCCGCTATGACCAACCCCCTTCTCGGTGGTGCAGAGATCAGATCAGATCTGGTTAGTTCTGATTTGGCATGGGAGGTCGACGGAGCGATTAGTTACGTGCTGGCACGGAGTGGAGGAGAGAGGATGGCGGTGGCTCTGGTTCGAGTGGCTACTGGTTTGGTTCTACGCCTGGTGGTTGCGCAGCCGCTGGCATTTGGGGGCAGAAATGGTGAAAGGTTCAAATGAAGAAAGCTATTACGAGAGAGTGAGAGGGAGAGCACGAAAGAGAGAAGGTATGGGAGTGAAATAGGGGGGAAACAAAATTAGAAGACTTGTAAATTTTTTGTGTAATTTTTTTTAGAGACCGAAATTTCAGTCTCTAACACTTTTTTTTTATTTTTTTAGCGACCAAAAATTCGGTCACTAATTATTTATTTTTTAAATTTTTTTATTTGGAGACCGAAATATCGGTCTCTAACACTTTCTTTTATAGCATAATCTCATTCTCTGATTTAGTTTCTATAAAAAAATTAGAGATCGAATTAGAGACCAATTTTTTTAAAATTTTTTTATTTTGAGACCCAAATATCGATATCTAAATCGGTCTCTAAATCAGTCTCTAAAACTTAAATTTCTAATAGTGACCAAAATATCGGTCTCTAATTTTTTATTTTTTTCACTACCTATTTATTCATTTTTTTGTAAATTTTTTTATTTAGAGACCGAAATATCAGTCTCTAATTTTTTATTTTTTTTAGCGACCGAATTTGCGGTTGCTACATATTTATTTATTTTTTTGAATTTTTTTATTATTTTTAGTGACCTGCAATTATTTTATTTTATTTTTAAAATTTTTTATTTAGATACTGAAATATCGGTCTCTAATTTTTTATTTTTTTAGCAATCAAATTTGTGGTCGCTACTTATTTAATTTTTTTTTGTAATTTTTTTTTATTTAGGGACCAAATTAAAGACCGATTTTATTTCGGTGGCAAATTAGATTTTTTTTTCTTAATCGGTCTCTATAGAGACCGATATAAATCAGTCTCTAAATCGATCTCTAAAACCCAAATTTCTAGTAGTGTGAGGAAGTGTAGGAAAAGGTGAGACATTTTCCTAGCATTGTTGAATTTGCAGGAGAACACTTGATTAGGTACGGGGTTAGTGACAGCTGGACCAAATGTAGCATATTTTGGGACTTGCCATATTGGAAAGCAAATCTTCTCCCTCATAATGTGGATGTCATGCACATTGAGAGAAATATATTTCTCAATATTTTGTACACAATTATGGATACCAAGGGCAAGACAAAAGACACTTTTAAAGCTAGAATGGATTTAGCGAATATTATAGACGAAAGGATCTAGAGTTGCAAGATGTTGGAGGTGGAAAACTAAGGAAACTGAAAGCATAATACACATTAACTAAGCAGCAAAGGTTAGTTGTTTGTGAATAGGTTAAACAACTTAAGCTACCAGATAGGTATGCTTCCAATTTGGGTAGGTGTGTTGACACAAGGGAAGCGAAGTTATTCGGTATGAAAAGTCATGACTGCCACATATTCATGCAACATTTACTCCCAATGGCATTCATGGCTTTGTCGAAGTTCATTTGGAATACGCTTACTAAATTCAGCAAATTCCTAACAGAATTAACTTTGTCATTGTTGATAGAGAATAAATTGTGTGAGATGGAGTAGAACATTCCAATTATTATGTGCAAATTAAAGCACGTATTTTCTCCAAGCTTTTTTGACTCTATAGAGCACCTTCTAATCCATTTGCCATACGAAGCAAGAGTCAGTGGTCCTGTTCAATATAGATGGATGTATCCTATTGAAAGGTGGCTCACTTATCCCATTCTTTTAAATGAAATTCTCATAAGAGTATACAAGAAATTTTTAACTAATCAACTCAATTTTCAATTATTAGGTTTATACGTACCTTTAAAGATAAGATCACAAACCTGTCTAAATTCGAAGACTCCATTTGTGAAACTTATCTAGTGGAGAAGACTTCTACCATCGCATCTTACTACTATCCACCTGAAATTCCTTCTAGGAGAACAAGATTGCCACGTAATGATGATGGAGGTGATGGGAGTTCAACAAATCCACCATTGTCTATTTTTAATTATCCAAGATGCTTTACTGGAAAACTTAATTGTACTACCTTAGACAAAAGGGAAATGGAAGCTGCCAAATTATATGTTCTTTTAAATTATCCTAAGGTGGAGCCTTTTTTGGAGTAAGTCATCAAGCATATGCTAATTACTCATATCTTTTAGCAATTAACAAAAATCTTACATGGTCTATGATCTGTATGCAGAATGTATGCAAATATGTTACGAGAACTTGTCCCTGACATAAATGACTCAGAAGTAGACAAACAAATTTCCACTTCATTCCCCGCATGATTTAAAGAACATGCATGTTAACTTCTTTCAATCATTTATGATATCACTTGTTAAGTTAAACTAATAAATAATTTCACAATATAGGTTCTCGATTCAAGTAACATGAGTGAAGATCATCTTTTGAGGAGTTTGGCATGAGGCCACTTAGAAAAGTCAACAAATTTATAACATATTTTATAAATGGTTATAAATTCAACACAAGGTCTCAAAGTCATGGGATGAGTATGACAAATTATGGTGTATATGTTAGAGGTGGTGGCTATGAGATGATGGAGAATGATTACTATAGGGTGCTAACTGATATTGTTGAATTAGAGTATACCAAACATCCCACCAAAAAGTTAGTTTATTCAAATGTGATTGATTTAATCCCACTCTTAATCAAGGGACAAAGATAGATAAAAATTATAGGATTGTTGAAGTTAGAGAGTTTAGGAGATATAAAAATTATGATCCTTTCAGATTGGCACAACAAGTAAAGCAAGTGTAATATACAAAGTTTCCTGAAGGCAAACAAGGGTGGGTTATATATGATTAAAACCAAGGCACGAAGTATAATTCAAGATTCAGAAACTAAGAAGCCCGAAGCTAATGATCCGTACTAAGAAACTAAAGTTCTTGTAATGCATATGATAATTTCAAATGATGATCTTCAACAAAGTCTTGTTGATATAACTGGTCCAACAGAGGAAGTTGCAAGAGAGTCTTTGAATCAAGTTAATTTAGAAGAAGAATATGAAGATGTAGAAATTATAACAGAGGAGGCGGAGAAGGAGGAGGAGGAGCAAGAACAAGAAGAACAAGAAGAAGAAACATTTTTTGATTAGCTTATTTATGTATCTAAGTTTGTATTATTTTGCTTGTTTGTGAATTTCTTTAAGTTTGTGTTTTTAGGTGCATGCATGTGAATCTCTTTAACTTTAGTTGCTTTAATATATGTGCTGGTTTTCTTAGTTACTTTAAACAAAGTCAATTGTAATATTTCTTTACCATATGTGCATATATGGCAGATAACCATACAGGTAGAGGTAGAGGTCGGGGTACCTCTTAGGCATCTAGCTTACTTTTCCTACCTCCACATCCTCCCTCATTGTTGTCAATTTTCTGCAAGTGCACAAATCGTACAAGTAGTAAAATAAGATCGTTCCCATGAGGATCGGTTGATTACTAACTTTTACGGTTATTTTGATTATTTAAGCGAGTGAAATCGATAGAAAAGGTTCCATTAAAATTAATACGAAAAGCAAAGCAATAAATTAAACAATTTAAACTAGAAAAGATGAGATTCAACAAACATTTAAAGGCCTAAGACTCGGAATCCACTACACTACCCTCTATGATAAATTGTAATCCTATCTTTGTTAATGTTCAATTATGTTCTTGAAGGCGATTTGTCCTAAATTATTTAAAGCTCAATTTCTTGGCACTATAAACGTGTTAAAACTTCATTAACCTCATTCTCATGGCAATTAATCCAAGTTCTAACCTATTAAGATTCATGACAATCATTTAACCTTCGAAGGAATTAAGTCTATGTCTAGGTTTCAATTCCTAAGTTCAATTCTTGGATTATCAAGCAATTAGATTTTATCTTTTGATTCTTCACCTAAAGCCTAAAATCATGTAAATATGACGTGCAACATACCATAAGCATTAAGTATACCAAGAATGAATCAAGAATAATAATTTCATTAACAAAGAATCAAATTAACAATTCATAATAGGGAAATATAGAGTTTCATCCTAATCCTAGAAAAAGGATTTAGCCGCTCATGACAATTGTAACACAAACAAGAATAAGGATTAAAGAAACAACCATGATTGATAAATGATAATCACATATTTTATTCATTAAGAAACCCTTATGTTTAGTCATTTACACTCTCCATATTCTTAATTGATTGAGTTTGGTATGATTTTGTGAGTTTGAACTCAAATTAGTCCTAATTGAATATTTTCAATATTATTGAGATTTGACACTGTTTCTGTATTTTGGCCATAACTTGAGTTCCTAATATCTGATGAACATGAATTTTACCTTGAAGGAAATCTAAGAGGAAGCTCTACAACTTTGATGAAGAGCTCGAAGTCCGATTCAGATGTCTAAGGGACCTAAGTTTACATGGAAGTCAGAATACGGGTTCTGTCAGTAGAATCCGAACAGTGTGCACTCATAAAATCATATCTCAAGATGTAATAATGGAGATGGGCTGAAATTTGGAAAGTGGATAGTCAAGATCCAAATAAACAACTTTCATGAAGAACACATTTTGAGAAAAAGAAGTCTAGTAGGTCATTTTGAGCTTGCAAGTCGGAACAGAGGTGCTGAAGTTGGGTTTGAGCAACCTACGGTATTTGGGACATATCTTAGGCTTAAGGAAGCCAAATTGGACGAACCAACTATCCATTTTATAGCCAAGACAAGGATATACAACTTTCGTGAAGCACACTTTTCGTGGTTCTGAAGTATAGTGGGTCGTTTTTGGCTTCCAAGTCAGACACGAAATTTTCGTCCTCAACCACCCACTCATCCATCCACTAATCCATTCATCCACTCATCCACTCATCCACTAACTCACCCACTCATCCACTCATACACTAATCCAACCACTTAACCACTCCACCCACTCATCCACTAATCCATCCACTCATCCATCCACTCATCCATCCACTCACCCATTCATGTCCATTATTTCTCACTCACCAAAAGTCCTTTGGCATTTTTCACTAATTCAACCACTCAACCATTCCACTCACTCATCCACTAAACCAATCCACTAAACCAACCCACTAATCCATCCACTCAAACACTCCACTCACTCATCCACTCATCCACCCACTTCCCTTTGTCATTTTGTTACCTTAGACTTCTATAAAAGGCACCATTTATCATGAACAACATGTAATTCTCCTTCATTTCTCTCTAAGTTTCTTCTTGCTTCTTCATAGTTTCTCATAGTTTTGTATATTTTGATGCTCCCCTTCATGGTAATGGAGGGCTAAGCTACTTTGGGTCAATTTAGAACTCTTGAAGAGATTGTGGTTTGGATTCTTGAGACCTTGGTTATGCATTGTAATTGAATTCCTCTTTTCTTCTTCTTCTTCTTCTTCTTGATCTTGAATGCATGAATGGTGATTCTATTTATGTTGATCTGATTTGATCTTGGTTTAAGATTGAGATTTGTGATGAAACTTAGAACTAATTGATCTAAACTAATCACATAAATGAAGATTGAGATTTGTGATGAAACTTAGAACTGATTGATCTAAATTAATCACAGTAATTGAAAAGGGTTAGGTTCTTCGATTTGTGCCTAAGTTAATTGAATTCGGTACTTGAAATTAACATAGATCTTCATGAATGGTGCGATTGCGGATTTGTGTTTATCACTTCTTAATTGAATTCTAGACAATCGTCTAGTATGAATTCTGGATTTGATGCAGAAATCTCGGTTAGATCCAAATTAACAATTCAATTGCGCTTCAAGTGTTCTATGAAGGGTCTATGATTGAATCCACCCAATCTTGGATAGGTTTCTAAATTGACTGCTCTTTAATTGTTATTTCTTCCTTTAATTTTGTTAAGTGCGATCTTAAACTGTCAAACCCCCCTTTTTGCTAACTTTCACTTGATTTGATTAAATTGCATCTACAATCCTCGTGGAGATGATCCGGTGTTGTCACTGTGCTACAAGTTTAGGTAATAACTTCGGTTATAATTTTGACTGAGTTCGGCGCTCGTCAAAATTTTGGCGCCGTTGCCGGGGATTAGTAAGTGTAATCTTTTCATTTTAAGTATTTTTACTAACCTTTGCTTTTTATTAACTTTTCTAACAATGGACCATGCATAATGGAGTCAAAACTTGAGGAGTTGACTTCTTTGGTAAGACATATAGTAGTGAGACAACAATCACTGCAATGCAGGAAGCTACACTTGTGTGTAACATTTGTTTTTGTTCATCTCACCCCACATATGCATGCCCTACACTTCAAGTATGGTAGTTCTGTTTTTCCAGATCAATTTGTTGTAGCAAATTTGGTTATTTTCCGATGAACCACGGTTCAAAGAAGAAGAACGAGTTATGACCCCTTCTTCAACATATACAACCCTAGCTGGGAATACTATCCGGATCTGGGATATGGCAATACGGCATCACTACAGCAACAATCATTTCAATATGAGCAGCCATTCCAGTAGATAATGAGTCCATCAACCACAAAACTTGAGCCTTCATGGGAGGACTTGATGAAAACCCAAATTGAGTTCCAGCAGAGTTTTACTACCACTATTCAGGATTTAACAACCCAAATTAAGCAGATGACAACCACTATTAATGAACTAAGAAGTCAAGAGTCAGACCAACTCTCTTCCCAAACAATTCCCAACTCCCTGCATTCTAATTGTCATATTGATTTACCTGCAGATTTAGTTGAGGAAACTCATGATGAGTTGTGTGCTGAATTTCCTGATTTAATTGGTTTTGATGATTCTATCAATTGCAACTCATGTACTGATTGTGACGATGATATAAAATGTGTTATGTATGCTGAGATTTCTGCATATTTGAAAGCTGATGATTCTGTTTACGCAGCATCTAATGATATTGAAGGGTCTATCAACAATGCAATTGCAGAATCTGAAACACATAGGGAGGTGGAGTTGAAAGCCATTGAGGAATTTTCAAAGAAGGAGGAAAAACAGCATATGACAGTAACTACTGAAGTGGATTTTGTTTTTGGGCCATGGTCCAGCATTATCAATGAAAGCAGGATTGCAAAATTACACGTATTGCATGTCATTGGTGAAGTCAAGGAAGACCAATGGGACCCCAATGTGAACCCTCATGCTTCAAGCTTCACTTGGTCGTTACACTTCAACCAATGGGACCGTAGTAAAAGCTATCATGTTGTGTTAACCATAACTTGGTCATCACGTTTCAACCAATGGGATCCTGGTGGAGTCTTTTCACTAACCTCACTTAATAAGACCAATGGACACCGCCTCAAACAGTATCATGAACTTCCAGAGAATGCAGAAGTGGAGGTGATGAACCTTCTCCATCCGCATTATGAATAAAAAAAGAAAAAATAGAAAAAAAATAGAAAAAATAAAAAAATAGAAAAAAAAAAAGAAAAAAAAAGAAAAAAAAAACAGCTGTGTGCCCGACAATAAGGTAGGTAGTGCCATTAAATTTTGTCACTCGGAAGCAAGTGGAGGTCACTTTTTCTTCAACGACAACAACTGCGAAAATCTTGCAGTATGGATTTTATTGGCCCACTTTATTCAAGGTCTGTTACACCTTTTGCAAAAGTTGCAGAAATTGGTCAAAAAGGTTCTGCTTTGAGATTATCATCTGCACCTACTCCTTGAAAAATTGAGATCCAGGTGGCGCGGTTCTTTTGCTGTCAAACACGTGTATCTTCTGGGGCCGTAGATATTGAGGATCCTAGGAATAGTAATACGCTTAAAGTTAATGGACAAAGACTCAACCATTCCTGGAAAACCAAGTTCTTGAGTTCTTTGTGTTGCCGGTTAAGTGGCGGATACGGTACTCCGTGACTCTCAAGTCGGTTTATTTTTCAGTTTCCCAAAATAACTGAATCCTTCTTCTCCTTCAAAATGGATGTCATTCTTTCAAACCTGAGAAAACATTTTCCTTCTCTTCCTTAAAATGCTCTGAGAAAAATCTACAAAGTTCGATGTGAAAGATTGAGACTGTTAATGCACAAAGGTATGCCAGAAGATGTACCCTGGATAATTGAAGCGAAGGTCCGATTAGCAGGTGAGTCCTCAATTTCATTTAACTCATATATGCTCGGTCTTGGAAGAAGTTCATATTCTAAAAGGAGAAGAGCAAAAAGGTTACAAGTCTGTCACAAATGTGGACGATGGAACTGTAACAAGCGATGTCATACTTTGGGGATGGTTTCCGCAAATAGAGAAGATAAAATTTTCTTCATTAAGAATGGACTGAGTAAGGAGTCATTAGATGATATCTTATTGACTCTTAAGACGTATTCTTGTGGATTGGTGCATCGTGAAATTCTTAAATTGTGGAATCTCTTCAAGGATGAAGAAAAACGCTACAGTCTTGGGAATCTGACTCTAAAAGACCCTGTTTGCCAATTTATAAGAAAATTGGATGGGAAGCTTATCCTCGACTCATAGAAGACGTTTAAGCCGTTACTGGACGTTAAACCAGAGGCAGATGTGAGCCATATCCACAAACAATCTGTATATATCATCTTCTTCTTCTTCTTCTTCATGTCATCTCTAAAAAAACAAAAAAAAAACAAAAAACAAAACAAAAAACAAAAAAAAAAAAAAAAAAAAAAAACAAAAATTATGTATACGTCTTAGGGTTGGCTTTGGTAACACACACCGTGAATGGGGAAATGCATACATCCCGATCCGCCTTCTTAATTGAAAAACAAAGAAGGTAGATTGTATCCCACATGTGAGGCGGTCGTATTATGGTCACTTGTCCCTTTTGGGAGCCCTATGTTATTTGGTCTTGAATGGGTCGAATACTGGTCAACAATGCTTTGGTACAAAGCCGAAAGAGCAGACTACCTCCATCCCAATCTTAAGTAAGTATGCACTCATCTTTCATCAAGTTTTTCTAACAATTTTTTTTTTTAAAAAAAAAAGGAAGGACGTGATGTCTACTGCACTCATGACGCGCAGTATAAAGATACGCCATGGAAACTGTACATACAGGTATGTCATCATTTTCTATTTCTTTTATCTTTGTATCATTTTATTATATTTTGATTTTTGTACAGACGATCCTTTGAGCAGGGTCCTTCAGGGGTTTCTCGACTTCTTTACCTTGATGGTTTTCTTGAAGTCAAAAAAAAATAATAATAATAATAATAAATAAATAAAAAAAAAGAAAAAGAAAAAAAAAAGATTCTGTGTTTCTTAATTTCAACCTTTTCTCGACAACAACCAACCTACCCTTATAGGTGCAATTATTCCCCTTTCCATTCTTTTTCTTATTTAAACACTCCATTTTCCTTCAACTCAGAGACACTCAAAGGGAGGAAGAGTATAGAATGGGGGCTTCTATTCGTAACCTCAAAAATGTCTGTGTTTTTTGTGGGTCAAGTTATGGGAAGGGATTAGAGTTTGTAAACGCAGCTAGCACTCTTGGTCGATCACTTGCTGCGAGGAATATTCATCTTGTATATGGGGGAGGTTGTCGTGGGTTAATGGGGGCTGTATCACTTGCTGCCTTTTTAGGAGGCAGTCAGGTTTTAGGTGTTATTCCTAAACCTTTAGTGAAAATAACATCATTGGAAGGACAGTTGGAGAAGAAATTCGGGTAACATCTATGCATGGACGAATGAAAACAATGGTTGACAATTCTGATGCATTTCTTGTCTTACCAGGTGGTTTTAGTACTTTGGAAGAAATTTTTCAAATTGTCTCTTGGGCCGAACTGAACATCCACCATAGACTCATTGGTTTGTTGAATGTTAATAATTTCTTTGATCTTTTGTTATCTTTTCTTGACAAAGTTGTGGAACATAAATTTATCACTCCTTCTAAGAAGACAACTTCTTATCTCTGCCTCCACTATTGATGAGCTCATTGATAAATTAGAAGCTTTTGAGTATGTACCTGATAAGGTATTAGCTCAGATAGATTGGTCAACAGGAAGCAGCGAAGGAAGTAACAAGAAAAAAAAGCCAGATCTGACACTTTCTCTTTAATGGGTTTGATTTTATTAAAAAAACAAAAAAAAATTGTTGTTTTGTTTGGAAAGTATGATATGATTGTCATGGACTTATTAAACCAATTAGTGATGGCAGAGTAAGGAGAATTTTACTCTTGAGACGCATCTTAATTGGTGGCAGAGGTCTGATGCGTAACTGACAGTGTGCTTCTTTTCTGCTTGGCGTTGATTCACTTCTTATCAGGTTGTGTTGCTCTTTTCTATATCTCTCTTTCACATTGAGGGCAATGTTATATTAAGTGTGGGGGAGAGATTTTAGCATGTTTCTTTTGGTTGTTAAAAAAAAAAGAAAAAAAAAAACACAAAAAAGGGATCATTGCATGATTGAATAACTTTTCTCCCTTCTTGAACTGATATGCTTGGAGATGGATGATTGAATTGATGAATTGAGTTTGATGGATGCATACCTTGTGAGATTTTGATCCTAATGGATGGATTCAACATTTATGTCATTCTCTTCTTTCTTGTGTGATTTTCACTCATGTTAATGACCACTCTAGAACTTGCTTTGATTCTTTTTGAAGCTACATTTCACTTGCATGCATGAACATGATTGAGGCCCTCTTTCTTAATTAGCTAGTTTAACCAAATATCCAACCTTGTTTTCAATATGATATCAAGCACTCTTTTGACTTCTTGAAAATTCTCTGATTCCTACCAACCTTGTATATTTTCCTTTGCTTAACCCCTTTGAGCTTATTTGACCATTCCTTGTTTCTAGCTCATTATGTGCCTTAAATGAGAAATCGTGTTCTTCCTTTACCTTAGGGAATAAAAGAACATTAGCTTGGTTAATGGATGAGTTTTTGAACAAGTGTGGGGTGTGTGTACAAAATGGTTGTTGAAAAAGAAAAGAGTGCCCAAAAAGAAAAAAAAATGTATGTATATAGTTATGTTCATATATATAAAAAAACACTAAAAAAGAAAAAAAAAAAAAAAAAAAAAACCAAGTGTTTAAAAAAAAGAAAAGGATTGGGAAATGAATATGTAAAGGGATATACACTAGAGTTGGGATGAACTTTTATGCTTGTTATTTGAACTCAGCTCTCATTTGCTTTTATTCTCTTTGGTATTTATCTTCTCATATCCATTTTATCCTCTCCTGTTACCTTGACCTCACTACAACCTTGAATAAAGTCCTCATGATTTGTGTGTGCATGTGTTTTGAGTAGTAGAGAAGTAGAAGATAAGCAAGCTTATGATAGTGCAATTTTCATGGGTTGAATTGAGTGAAATACCTACCTTTTAAACACTTGAGAGATTGAGAGGGGATCTTGTGAAGATCTATCATTCTCAATTCATGTTGAAGATACCTTGCTTATTGGTTTGAGATATGGAGAATTGTTAACTCATGAATGTTTTGATCCCTTGAACCTTTGGTTGTTCTTCTTGATTGTAAAATTTTGGGTTCTTGAATGTCATTGGAATTTAAATTTTTGTTAATCTCTTATGTCCTTGTTTTGGTCTTGAGTTTTGCCCAGGAGTGCAAAATGCTAAGTGTGGGGGAATTTGATAATCACATATTTTATTCATTAAGAAACCCTTATGTTTAGTCATTTACACTCTCCATATTCTTAATTGATTGAGTTTGGTATGATTTTGTGAGTTTGAGCTCAAATTGGTCCTAATTGAATATTTTTAGCATTATTGAGATTTGACACTGTTTCTGTATTTTAGCCATAACTTGAGTTCCTAATATCTGATGAACATGAATTTTACCTTGAAGGAAATCTAAGAGGAAGCTCTACAACTTTGATGAAGAGCTCGAAGTCCGATTCAGATGTCTAAGGGACCTAAGTTTACATGGAAGTCAGAATACGGGTTCTGTCAGTAGAATCCGAACAGTGTGCACTCATAAAATCATATCTCAAGATGTAATAATGGAGATGGGCTGAAATTTGGACAGTGGATATTCAAGATCCAAATAAACAACTTTTATGAAGAACACATTTTGAGAAAAAGAAGTCTAGTAGGTCATTTTGAGCTTGCAAGTCGGAACAGAGGTGCTGAAGTTGGGTTTGAGCAACCTACGGTATTTAGGACATATCTTAGGCTTAAGGAAGCCAACTTGGACGAACCAGCTATCCATTTTATAGCCAAGACAAGGATATACAACTTTCGTGAAGCACACTTTTCGTGGTTCTGAAGTATAGTGGGTCGTTTTTGGCTTCCAAGTCAGACACGAAATTTTCGTCCTCAACCACCCACTCATCCATCCACTAATCCATTCATCCACTCATCCACTCATCCACTAACTCACCCACTCATCCACTCATACACTAATCCAACCACTTAACCACTCCACCCACTCATCCACTAATCCATCCACTCATCCATCCACTCATCCATCCACTCACCCATTCATGTCCATTATTTCTCACTCACCAAAAGTCCTTTGGCATTTTTCACTAATTCAACCACTCAACCATTCCACTCACTCATCCACTAAACCAATCCACTAAACCAACCCACTAATCCATCCACTCAAACACTCCACTCACTCATCCACTCATCCACCCACTTCCCTTTGTCATTTTGTTACCTTAGACTTCTATAAAAGGCACCATTTATCATGAACAACATGTAATTCTCCTTCATTTCTCTCTAAGTTTCTTCTTGCTTCTTCATAGTTTCTCATAGTTTTGTATATTTTGATGCTCCCCTTCATGGTAATGGAGGGCTAAGCTACTTTGGGTCAATTTAGAACTCTTGAAGAGATTGTGGTTTGGATTCTTGAGACCTTGGTTATGCATTGTAATTGAATTCCTCTTTTCTTCTTCTTTCTTCTTCTTCTTGATCTTGAATGCATGAATGGTGATTCTATTTATGTTGATCTGATTTGATCTTGGTTTAAGATTGAGATTTGTGATGAAACTTAGAACTAATTGATCTAAACTAATCACATAAATGAAGATTGAGATTTGTGATGAAACTTAGAACTGATTGATCTAAATTAATCACAGAATTGAAAAGGGTTAGGTTACTGATTTGTGCCTAAGTTAATTGAATTCGGTACTTGAAATTAACATAGATCTTCATGAATGGTGCGATTGCGGATTTGTGTTTATCACTTCTTAATTGAATTCTAGACAATCGTCTAGTATGAATTCTGGATTTGATGCAGAAATCTCGGTTAGATCCAAATTAACAATTCAATTGCGCTTCAAGTGTTCTATGAAGGGTCTATGATTGAATCCACCCAATCTTGGATAGGTTTCTAAATTGACTGCTCTTTAATTGTTATTTCTTCCTTTAATTTTGTTAAGTGCGATCTTAAACTGTCAAACCCCCCTTTTTGCTAACTTTCACTTGATTTGATTAAATTGCATCTACAATTCTCGTGGAGATGATCCGGTGTTGTCACTGTGCTACAAGTTTAGGTAATAACTTCGGTTATAATTTTGACTGAGTTCGGCGCTCGTCAATAAACAAAAAGAAAAGATGGAGAAAGAAACTTCAATGGTTGATCGTCAAAAACTCTTGATCTTGCCTTCAAAGCCTTTGCCTCTAAATCATTGCGCCTCTCATCTCAAAACCTATCATCACATAAGTCTCTAGCAAAAAGTCTCTTTAGGTTTGGTGTTTTTGCCTAATTTATAATGATTTTAGGGCAAAACTTCCTTTTTTTCACATCAAAAGGACTCACACGGCCATGTCTCCCTTCAACATGGTCGTGTGTTTTGAAATCTATGTTCAGTACTTTAACTGAGACATAGTTGTGTGTCATTGAGACACAACTGTGTCTTAAAGTCAGAAGCTTCATTAGGTTAAGATAGGGGCATGTCTTTTAACAGGATTATGTAATTTCAACGTTGGGAGGAGACACGGCCATGTGACCAATAGGCACGACCATGTCTCCTAGTCAGAAGCTTTCTTCAAGTTAGATAGGGTCGTGTCTAACTCCTAAATCGCTTCTGAGTTGACACAGGGCTCTATCTAAGCCAAAATTGTCCTCTTTTGCTCTAAAAATGAGATATCTTCGCCTATTTTCACTTCAAATGTGTTAAATCTCTCTTATTCTGCAGAAACAAAGATAGTTGATAAGAATCCATTAAAAATTCATCAATAATCATAATCAAATCATCATAATTTATCCATTTAATGGCTATAAAATACAGGCTTATGAAATTCCCCCACACTTGAACATTGTTTGTCCTCAAGCAAAGAATATCAATCAAAAATCAAGATTAAAGTGAACATCAAGAAATATGAATCAAGGGAAATTTCATAGTTTAAAAATTTAATGAATGCTCAACAATCAAATCCAATCAAACAAGATAGTCTAACACTTAATACAATTAGAAACTTGAATCTAGCTTGCACCACTTCTCTCTACCAAACAATTGAGGTCACTCATCTTTCCATCTCACAAGTGTTTAAGGGCAAAGAGATCACTCAATTTTCTTTTAACAAATGCATGATCATAAGCTTGATTATCAATCTCATCTCCACTTTCAAGTTCACATACATGACAAGAATCAAAAAGACTTCCATTGGTTGTAATGAGGCCAAGGGTACAATAAATGGCAGAAAAAAATGAATAAAGGTAAAGAATGGTTATTACTAAAACTATATAAAGCAGAATCAGGTTGAAAAGATGATTAATAGAGCATAATGCACAAGGTCATTCTCACTTTCAACCAAATTACTCTCACAATTCTTCACCAACAATCCCTTTTTATTTCTTCTTCCTTTTCATCATTTTGTAACACCCTGAATTTCCTATCTCTTAAATAATAATTTTGACAGTTAACAGAATTTTACTGTTTAGTAATTTCTGTGCACTGTAAAATTATTTTGTTTATTCCGTCAGTGTATTTGATCGTTTTGAGTGATTTACTCCGTGTTAGGAAAATAATAATTTTAAGGCCGAAGAAAATCTTTAAATATTTATTTCTCTTAACTGTTAATTATTTTTAATAATCTGATTTAATATTTGTGCGTTTTCTAATATTTGTGATTTTTGTAGATGATTATGAATTTTTTTACTGTTTGTGGGCCCAAGAGGTGTATGTGGGCCCAGGTGGCCATACGTGGGCCTAGGTGGGTCCCGCAAAGTAAAAATTTTTCTACACATAAAAAAATTTGTACTATTTAGTCAGAGATAGGGGATCTTACTAAACCTGAATACGGAAACAGTTTTAAAAAATTTCTTGTACTGTGTTTAGTACTGTATTTAATTATCAAACGATAAAAATACAGTAAATATAATTTTTTGTGGGATTTTAGCATATAAAAATAGAAATTATATTGCTTAAGTCAACATTAGTGGTTTAGATATCCACCATTGATTTAATTAATGATGGAGACTTTATCTTGATTTAATCAATGGTGGAGATTTGATCTTAAAAGTAAATAGGATTATTTATAACCGTTAGATGGAGATTAAATCAAGTGTAGAAATTTAGTTTTATATAATGGCTATGACCATTTACAACCATTGGATTTAGAATTGATCAAGGGTGGAGATTTGGTCTTAAAAAGTAACAAGAATCATTTATGACCATTGGATGAAGATTTAATCAATGGTGAAGATTTAGTCTTAAAAAGTGATAAAGACTAATTATGCCCCTTGGATTTAAAGTTTGAAGGAGCAATCTTGACCCTTCATTTTGGAGACACATCCAATGATTAGAATTTAAAGGAGAAAGATCCAATGGCCTAGATTAAGTCTTCTAAATCAAAAGTCTACCTAAATCCTAACCATTGAATTAATCAATGGCTAGAAAGGCTTCAAATAATGGCTTGAAAAAGATGACAACTTTGAAGAAGCAAGGATGAAGGGGGGACGGTTTTTGAGCTTCATTTTGGAGCTAAAGAAAAACTTTATATCATTATTAGATGTCTTGATCAATTATACATAATTATTGATCATTTTCCTAAAGCAAAAATATTTTCTTCTTTCTCTCCATGCAAGCTACGGCCATGCACTCTAAAGGGGGCCAATTCCTTTACTCATTTTACTTGGTCATTCTTCTAACAATAATTCACTCATTTCTCACTCACTCACTCTCCACGGTAATGCATCCATTTGTGAGGCAAATTATTACAAATCAATTCCTATCATTTTCTATCACTTTGTCTTGGTCAACATGCATTATTATTGATTTGTTTGCATCCTTAGGAGAGTGTTTGGAGGGGGGCACGGTTTTTGGTGCCTTAAGAGGATGGCAAAGTGGAAGACCATCATTATTACTCATTCTTGGTCTTTCTTTGTCAATTTCAAGAAGCTAAACTTAGAAAATTTTCTCTCCTTTCTCTTCTCCTCTATGTTTCGGCCATGACCATCAAGAACACCTTCCATCACTCAAAAATTTCATCCAATTTAGTTTCTTCAATCCTTACCTTATTCTAAGAACATCTCTAGTTATGAGTTTTCTCTAAATCATTCATCTTGATCTTCAAATCCAAGCTTCAAGATTCTACCAAAAATGGTAAATTTCATATTTCTTCTTCTAATCTTCTAGTTTTGATTTTCTAAGCCATGATTGAACCATGGTTTACCTATTTCTACACTTGTTATTGATTGTAACTTTTGTTTATGATTTTTAGGAATTTTCCCAAGGAGCTTCACAAAATTTGTGGAAGGAAAAACTAAGTGTTTTTACTTCATCTCTTGTCTTAACCAAGCCTAAGAAGCTTTTCTCTTACAAAAATCAAAAATTCCATCTTTGTTCTTCAAGGGGAATTTTGACCATACCATCCAAAATCACCATCCAATCCTTTTTAATTTCATCCAACCATAGATCTTGAATCTACATGATATTCTAAGCAATTTTCATGTTGAAGATTTTCTCTAAATCATCTCTCTTCAACCTTGTTCTTCAAGCTAAAGATTGAAGCTTTAATGGTGAAGTGTAAGGAAACTTCATTTCTTTTCTCTTTTTCATGATCTAAACCATGTTTGATCCATGGTTCCTCTTAATCAAGCTTAGTATACTAATTTTTATGTATTTTGTCTTGTATTTGAGAGCCCTTGGTGGTGAAGGACTTGGAAAAGGAAGCAAAACAAGGAGTTTTTGAGGATCTTCAAGAGGTAAGAGGGAGATCCACCTCACCAACCAAGTATGGTGGTGAGAGATAGTTTTATATTTGGTGGATGGTGAATCCATGTGAGGATTCATATCCATGGTCTTGTAATTTATTTGTGGGTGTTTATGTGTTTTAATTATTTACCTATGCTTGATATGCTATGCATGATTTTATGGCTTTGATGGTATGCTTATATTATGCATGATGAGTATATGGCATGCTTATAGTATTTATGATGAAATATGTATGTGTATGCCATGATGTGTTGATGGAAAAGAAATCAATTTTTGGCTCCAAAAGCCAAGGAAGGGCTACGGTTTTGATGCCTATAATTAGAGTTTCATGTTGAAATTTTTCAAGAACAAGAAAATTGATTTGTTTAAATGAAAATTATGAAGTGGAGAAAATGAATTTCCTTGGTTCTAAAGGCTATGAAATTTTCGGCCAAGACACCTCAACATAGGTGTTTATAACTTAATATTTTCATGGAAGAATAAAATTGGATTGATTTGAAAAGCATGGAAAATAAACAAAGGGTTTGTTTTTCAAGAAGAACAAGAACACGGTTTTGAAGGGATTTTTATTAATTTATTTTGTGTAAAAAGTTTCTAAGTGTTTATTAAACTTGTTTTCGAAAAACGAAACGGGCAAACGTTGATTTTAAAAAGGATTTGCAAAGAAAGTGAAAAAGGATTTGTAAAGAAAGTAAAAATGAATTTGAACAAATGGGTTTGGTTTTTATGACCATCGGTATTTCGGTTTTGAAACAAAGATTTAATGGTTTTGTTTGTGTAAAACCATATCAATTTAGAAGGAAAGATATTTGATGGTTTTAATGGCTAAGTACCACGGTTTTTGAGGGCTTATAATACCTTGATTTTTATGGAACAAAGTGATATTTTATAAAATGAAGTGTTTTGCTACTCGAAAGATTTGACAGTTTTCAATGAACACGTTCACGGTTTTTGAAGACTTACGGATACCTTGATTTTATAACGAAATGATTTTTGCACAAGAATTTGGAAAGGGAATTAGAGCGTTTATTACTTGAGAAATTAAGTTTTTGTAAACGAAAATGTTTTCGAACTTCAATTTATTTTGAAGAAGGTTGTGTTTGGAAATGATTTGGGAAAAATGAAGAATATAATGGTGTTTTGAAAATTTACTAACGTATAACTGATTTCAGTTTTGAAATACGTTAGAAAATGTTGAGTTTTGAAACATTGATTTATATCAATGGAAAAGTAATTTTTGTGGATTATATTTTGGAAAAGGATTTCTTGAGTAAAGAAATGTGGAAAAAGATTTTATTGAGTATGAAAATGTGAAAAATGAAATACAAAGTTATATTATTTTGAGAAAAGTTGAAAAGGAATTTTTGAAGGTCAAGAAATATTTTTTATAATGGAATTGTGGTGAAAAATTATTTACGTATCTTAAAAACGTGATTTTTAAGCTACGCGATTTGAAATACGAAAAAAATATTTCTACGTGATTTTAAATACGTTAAAATATTTCTACACGATTTGAATTACGTTTAAATATTTTACGTAATTTGAACTACTATTGAGAAATCACTACGTGATGGATTATTTTTACATGATTGTGAAAAGTGGCAAAAAATCGTTATGTGATTTGGAAAGTGTTTTAAATATTTTAAGAATGATGGAAAATGATTTATGCAACTTAAAAGAACGATTTTTAAGTTACGCGATTTTGAAACAGTGGAAAAAATACTATGTGATTTGAGAAATGTATGATTTTACGCGATTGAGAAAAATGTTGAAACATTTGTACGTGGTTTAAAAGTGGAACAAAAGAGTTGCGGTATTTTGAAAATGTAACAGAAATGTTACGAAATTTTGTAAACGTAACAGTAGTATTACGGTATTGTGAAAACGTAATAAAAACGTTTTGAAATTTTAAAAACGTAACAAAAGTGTTACGGTATTGTGAAAATGTAAAAGAAGTGTTATGGTATTGTGAAAATATAACAGAAACGTTTTTGGATTGTGAAAACGTAACAGAAATGTTACGCGATTGTGAAAATATGGTAAAAGTGTTTTATAACTATGAAAACATGATAACATGATTTTGTTATTGAAAAATACAGTATGATTACTGTAAAACTAATGTATGGACACTGTTTGTGAAAACAACGAGTTTTGCCTGTTATTGGCACGTGGTGCATTTTAGATGCATTGGAAAAAAAATATACGTTGAGGCATATGATTTAATTGAACAAACGAATTTGAACAGAATGGCCCTTGTGGTTGGACTTGCACTGATATATTCGTGCATTGTATAAACTATATCTGAGAAATTATGAGATATACCTGTGATTGGTATTATACCTGTGATTGGTATTTGGTGCATTATACATGCATTGGAATGGTCCGATGAGGACTGGATATGGCTGATTGCCTAGGAGAAACACACCTCTTGAGTGGGTGCGATATACGTAGTGTAAGTTACTTGTTGACCTTGGGGGCATCGGGGTGCGGGTTGCTTACACGGGTGGTTGGTCGCGCTTCTTCCCGTAGGTTAGACCAATGCAACACACCGATGATCCTGACCGAGACACTATTCTTATTCAAGATCTGATAAAGACTGTCGTGTATATGCTAGATGTGCAAAATCAAAATGAGGATTATAACACGTGGTCTGAGGCATGTGGTACCAACAGATCTTTTCGATCATTTCTCCGACCTGAGTTTAGCTCCATGGAGTAGGAAATCGAGTCTTGTGCACATGCATAATCTGAGCATTGATATCTGTGTGATATATTAATTGAGGAATATTGGCTATGACAATTGTTTTGAATACTTGGATGATGATGATGATAATGTTGAGGGCATTATCGTAATTATTGTTTATGATAATTGAACTGATAAATGATTGGATGATGATAGTTGATTAATGTTGATGGCATGATCATAATTGTGGTATGATCTATCTGTATGATATGCTGCTTGTGTTATCTCTGTGCTGCCATGTTGGTATTGGTGTAGGTAATCTCACCTCTTTGTTTTATATTTTGGTTGGGTTTGTGTTGTGAAATAAATATGTAATAGATAGAACAAGTTTTCCCAGAAGAAACTGATGGTAGATACTCAGAGATCGATGAAAACATTGAAAGTGGTTGTCTCAAGTTCGAAGATGTGCTGGATAGACAAGAAGTAGAGTTCTGATGCATCAAGTTGGATACAAGAGAAGAAACGAGTATGTTAAGATTTAACGTTAGTGTTATACCGTACTATTAAGTAGAACCTGTCATAGGGTTACTACTATTAGAAAAAAAAAGTCTGTAAGTTTTATATTTCTTGAATAATTATTAAATATTAAGTGGTATTTGTTATATGAGTTTAAATCAGTTTAAATATATTTTTCAGTATTACTTATAAATTTCAGTAAGTTTATGTTTCAGTAAGAAAGAAATTTTAAAACCCATCTTTTTATAACTCAAACTTTGTGCGAACTTCTTTTCAGATTATGAGTCGGGAGTCAGACATGTGATACCCTAGGGAGGGTGTTACACATTTCATTATTTTTTTTAACACTTAAGGATAAAAACAATCTTTTTATGACTTCTCAATTACCACATCAGCTGCTCAAAAGAAATTCAACCTGATTAATCAATAAGGTGTCTAAGAAAAATCAATTTTAGGCTCAAATACGACAACTAAGGGATTATTTATCATTGTAACTCTAGAAGTCATGAAAGAATTAAGCCTAGGTGCCTCAATCATGTTCGAGTATGTATGTGAATCAATAAAATCTCAACAAGATATCAAATCAAGTTCTAGCATACATAAATCAAGAGAAAATTCACTCCAGAAGAAAAATAGGATTTTATGTATGAAAAATCCAATCATTAAGGGCTCAAAACTCACTTTCTGGCTTAAGTTAGTAAAGAGAATAAATTACAATTCAACATTCAATTGAAAAAGAAATTTGCCTTGCACAAAAGTTAGTTCATTAGCAATGGATTGCCCTTTCAAATATGTTTCAATCAACTCAGAAATAATCCAAAAAATAATGCTAAAGATTAAGCAAGATTTAGTGCAATACTCAAGTGTCATTTAATATGCAAAATCATCAATTAAGTACATCAGAATTTAAATGCACTCCCCCACACTTGAGATTTACATTGTCCTCAATGTAAAAAGTAAAACAACAAGAAAGGTAATATGAGAAGACAAAGAAATCAACAAAATATTAGATATTGAAACTTCTATGAAACAACATAAGAATGACATCATGCAGGGGGTGGGGTGGTGGATCATGAGGAAATCGAGATGCCAAGAATGCGAAGAGCTGGTTGAATTGAGAAGTCACATGTTCCCTAAAACTGGCCTACTCAACTGCCATAAGGCTCAAATCATCGAGGATGCACTGTTGGAAGTCAGCTTGTCCAACCTCCATGGGAGCAAGGCGGTCACTCAGATAAGTCGGTATATACGGAGGCAACTACGGAGCATCAACCTCAACAAGAGGAGGAGCGTCAGCAGGAGCAGGATTAGTAGCGGCAACAGTAGCGTCATCCTTCGGTGGTGGAAAAGGTGGATCTGGAATAGGTCCATCGCGGAGGGCCCAGTGGCTGGATGCAACCTCATAAACAAGGCCAAGGCGAATCAACATAGCTCAATCAATCGGCTCCATCAGCTTAGCGAGATAGGCACTAGGATGTAGTGCATCAATATTCTGAGCTAGGTCAATAATATAGGACCCCATAGGAATGTACATCTGTTTGGCCCTTCCCCTGGCCTTATCAATCTTCAAAACATGTTGAAGGAACCAATAACTGATGTTGCAATGGTGGCCATGCACCAAGCACCACAAGTAGAAAAAGTCATTCTTGGTGACAACCCTAGTGCTGTGAAACCGCCCCGAGATGCTGTGTGAGATGAAACGGTGGAGCCATCTTAAAGCAGGATCGTGAATAGAAGAAGATTTGGAAATGCTGGGGTTGTAAGTGATAATCACATATTTTATTCATTAAGAAACCCTTATGTTTAGTCATTTACACTCTCCATATTCTTAATTGATTGAGTTTGGTATGATTTTGTGAGTTTGAGCTCAAATTGGTCCTAATTGAATATTTCCAGCATTATTGAGATTTGACACTGTTTCTGTATTTTAGTCATACCTTGAGTTCCTAATATCTGATGAACATGAATTTTACCTTGTAGGAAAGCTAAGAGGAAGCTCTACAACTTTGATGAAGAGCTCGAAGTCTGATTCAGATGTCTAAGGGACCTAAGTTGACATGGAAGTCAGAATACGGGTTCTGTCAGTAGAATCCGAACAGTGTGCACTCAAAAATCATATCTCAAGATGTAATAATGGCGATGGGCTGAAATTTTGACAGTGGATATTCAAGATCCAAATAAACAACTTTCATGAAGAACACATTTTGAGAAAAAGAAGTCTAGTAGGTCATTTTGAGCTTGCAAGTCGGAGCAGAGGTGCTGAAGTTGGGTTTGAGCAACCTACGGTATTTGGGACATATCTTGGGCTTAAGGAAGCCAAATTGGACGAACCAGCTATCCATTTTATAGCCAAGACAAGGATCTACAACTTTCATGAAGAACACTTTTCGTGGTTCTGAAGTATAGTGGGTCGTTTTTGGCTTCCAAGTCAGACACGAAATTTTCGTCCTCAACCATCCACTCATCCATCCACTAATCCACTCATCCACTCATCCACTCATCCACTAACTCACCCACTCATCCACTCATACACTAATCCAACCACTTAACCACTCCAACCACTCATCCACTAATCCATCCACTCACCCATTCATGTCCATAATTTCCCACTCACCAAAAGTCCTTTGGCATTTTTCACTAATTCAACCACTCAACCATTCCACTCACTCATCCACTAAACCAACCCACTAATCCATCCACTCAAACACTCCACTCACTCATCCACTCATCCACCCACTTCCCTTTGTCATTTTGTTACCTTAGACTTCTATAAAAGGCACCATTTATCATGAGCAACATGTAATTCTCCTTCATTTCTCTCTAAGTTTCTTCTTGCTTCTTCATAGTTTCTCATAGTTTTGTATATTTTGATGCTCCCCTTCATGGTAATGGAGGGCTAAGCTACTTTGGGTCAATTTAGATCTCTTGAAGAGATTGTGGTTTGGATTCTTGAGACCTTGGTTATGTATTGTATTTGATTTGTAATTGAATTCCTCTTTTCTTCTTCTTTCTTCTTCTTTCTTCTTCTTGATCTTGAATGCATGAATGGTGATTCTATTTATGTTGATCTAATTTGATCTTAGTTTAAGATTGAGATTTGTGATGAAACTTAGAACTAATTGATCTAAACTAATCACATAAATGAAGATTGAGATTTGTGATGAAACTTAGAACTGATTGATCTAAATTAATCACGTAATTGAAGAGGTTAGGTTACGATTTGTGCCTAAGTTAATTGAATTCGGTACTTGAAATTAACATAGATTTTCATGAATGGTGCGATTGCGGATTTGTGTTTATCACTTGTTAATTGAATTCTAGACGATCGTCTAGTATGAATTCTGGATTTGATGCAGAGATCTCGGTTAGATCCAAATTAACAATTCAATTGCACTTCAAGTGTTCTATGAAGGGTCTATGATTGAATCCACCCAATCTTGGATAGGTTTCTAAATTGATCGCTTGCTTTAATTGTTATTTCTTCCTTTAATTTTGTTAAGTGCGATCTTAAACTGTCAAACCCCCCTTTTTGCTAACTTTCACTTGATTTGATCAAATTGCATTTACGATCCTTGAGGAGACGATCCGGTGTTGTCACTGTGCTACAAGCTTAGGTAATAACTTCGGTTATAATTTTGACTGAGTTCGGCGCTCGTCAGAATTTTGGCGCCGTTGCCGGGGATTAGTAAGTGTAATCTTTTCATTTTAAGTGTTTTTACTAACCTTTTTTTTTTTATTAACTTTTCTAACAATGGACCATGCATAATGGAGTCAAAACTTGAGGAATTGACTTCTTTGGTAAGACATATAGTAGTGAGACAACAATTACCTGTGCAGGAAGCTACACTTGTATGTAACATTTGTTTTTGTTCATCTCACCCCACATATGCATGCCCTACACTTCAGTATAGTAGTTCTATTTTTCCAGATCAATTTGTTGCAGCAGCTGGTTATTTTCCTGATGAACCACAGCTCCAAAGAAGAAGAACAGAGTTATGACCCCTTCTTCAACACATACAACCCTAGCCGGGAATACTATCCGGATCCGGGATATGGCAATACGGCATCACTACAAAGAACAATCATTTCAATATAAGCAGCCATTCCAAAGCAGATAACAAGTCCATCAACCACAAAACTTGAGCCTTCATGGGAGGACTTGATGAAAACCCAAATTGAGTTCCAAAGAGAGTTTCACTGCCACTATTCAGATTTAACAACCCAAATTGAGCAGATGACAACCACTATTAATGAACTGAGAAGTCAAGAGTCAGACCAGCTCTCTTCCCAAACAATTCCCAACTCCCTGCATTCTAATTGTCATATTGATTTACCTGCAGATTTAGTTGAGGAAACTCATGATGAGTTGTGTGCTTGAATTTCCGATTTAATTGGTTTTGATGATTCTATCAATTGCAACTCATGTATTGATTTTGACGGTGATATAAAATGTGTTATGTGTGTTGAGATTTCTGCATATTTGAAAGCTGATGATTCTGTTTACGCAGCATCTAATGATATTGAAGGGTCTATCAACAATGCGGTTGCAGTAATCCAAACACATAGGAGGTGGAGTTGAAGGCCATTGAGGAATTTTCAAAGAAGGAGGAAAGTCAGCAGATGCTAGTAACTACATGAAGTGGATTTTGTTTTTAAGCCATGGTCCAAGATTATCAATGAAAGCAGGATTGCAAAATTACACGTGTTGCATGCCATTGGTGAAGTCAAGGATATTAAGAAAGACCAATGGGACTCCAATGGGAGCCCTCATACTTCAAGCTTAACTTGGTCATTTCACTTCAACCAATGGGACCCTAGTGAAAGCTATCATGTTGTGTCAACCGTAACTTGGTCATCACGTTTCAACCAATGGGATCCTGGTGAGTCTTTTCACCAACCTCAATTAATAAGACCAATGGACACCATCTCAAGCTGGAAAATGTGGAAGTGAAAGTGATGGGCTTTTACCATCCACATTATAAAGATCACTAAGAAGTGTCCCAACGTCGAGCTAACGACGTTAAACAAGCGCTTATTGGGAGGCAACCCAACTAGATTTGTTTTCAAGATCTTTGGGAATGGTTTTCGTAAACCGAGAAGATGCACATATACTTCATTACCAATGGCAGAGTTTCTGTTGCCTTTGATTCTTACGCATCTTTTTCGCTTGCCATTATCTCGCCCATCATCAGGTTGTGTTGCTCTTTTCTTTCCGTTTTATTTATCACTTTCACATTGAGGACAATGTCTATATTAAGTGTGGGGGAGAGATATTAGCATGTTTCTTTTTTGTTAAAAAAAATAAAAAAAAGGCTTCATTGCATGATTGAATAACTTTTCTCCCTTCTTGAACTGATATGCTTGGAGATGGATGATTGAACTGATGAATTGAGTTTGATGGATGCATACCTTGTGAGATTTTGAGCCTAATGGATGGATTCAACATTTGTGCCATTCTCCTCTTTCTTGTGTGATTTTCACTCATGTTAATGACCACTCTAGAACTTGCTTTGATTCTTTTTGAGGCTACATTTCACTTGCATGCATAAACATGATTGAGGCCCTCTTTCTTAATTAGCTAGTTTAACTAAATAGCCAACCTTGTTTTCAATATGATATCAAGCACTCTTTTGACTTCTTGAAAATTCTCTGATTCTTGCCAACCTTGTATATTTTCCTTTGCTTAACCCCTTTGAGCTTATTTGACCATTCCTTATTTCTAGCTCATTATGTGCCTTAAATGAGAAATCGTGTTCTTACTTTACCTTAGGGAATAAAAGAACATTAGCTTGGTTAATGGATGAGTTTTTGAACAAGTGTGGGGGTGTGTGTACAAAATGGTTGTTGAAAAAGAAAAGAGTGCCGAAAAAGAAAAAAAAAAGTATGTATATAGTTATGTTCATATATATAAAAGAAAAAGAAAAAAACAAGAAAAAAAAAGAGGAAAAAAAAACCAAGTGTTTAAAAAAAAAAAAAGGATTGGGAAATGAATATGTAAAGGGATATACACTAGAGTTGGGATGAACTTTTATGCTTGTTATTTGAACTCAGCTCTCATTTGCTTTTATTCTCTTTAGTATTTATCTTCTCATATCCATTTTATCCTCTCCTGTTACCTTGACCTCACTACAACCTTGAATAAAGTCCTCATGATTTGTGTGTGCATGTGTTTTGAGTAGTGGAGAAGTAGAAGATAAGCAAGCTTATGGTAGTGCAAGTTTCATGGGTTGAATTGAGTAAAATACCTACCCTTTAAACACTTGAGAGATTGAGAGGGAATCTTGTGAAGATCTATCATTCTCGATTCATGTTGAAGATACCTTGCTTGTTGGTTTGAGATGTGGAGAATTGTTAACTCATGAATGTTTTGATCCCTTGAACCTTTGGTTGTTCTTCTTGATTGTAAAATTTTGGTCTTGAGTTTTGCCCAGAGTGCAAAAAGCTAAGTGTGGGGAATTTGATAATCACATATTTTATTCATTAAGAAACCCTTATGTTTAGTCATTTACACTCTCCATATTCTTAATTGATTGAGTTTGGTATGATTTTGTGAGTTTGAGCTCAAATTGGTCCTAATTGAATATTTCCAGCATTATTGAGATTTGACACTGTTTCTGTATTTTAGTCATACCTTGAGTTCCTAATATCTGATGAACATGAATTTTACCTTGTAGGAAAGCTAAGAGGAAGCTCTACAACTTTGATGAAGAGCTCGAAGTCTGATTCAGATGTCTAAGGGACCTAAGTTGACATGGAAGTCAGAATACGGGTTCTGTCAGTAGAATCCGAACAGTGTGCACTCAAAAAATCATATCTCAAGATGTAATAATGGCGATGGGCTGAAATTTTGACAGTGGATATTCAAGATCCAAATAAACAACTTTCATGAAGAACACATTTTGAGAAAAAGAAGTCTAGTAGGTCATTTTGAGCTTGCAAGTCGGAGCAGAGGTGCTGAAGTTGGGTTTGAGCAACCTACGGTATTTGGGACATATCTTGGGCTTAAGGAAGCCAAATTGGACGAACCAGCTATCCATTTTATAGCCAAGACAAGGATCTACAACTTTCATGAAGAACACTTTTCGTGGTTCTGAAGTATAGTGGGTCGTTTTTGGCTTCCAAGTCAGACACGAAATTTTCGTCCTCAACCATCCACTCATCCATCCACTAATCCACTCATCCACTCATCCACTCATCCACTAACTCACCCACTCATCCACTCATACACTAATCCAACCACTTAACCACTCCAACCACTCATCCACTAATCCATCCACTCACCCATTCATGTCCATAATTTCCCACTCACCAAAAGTCCTTTGGCATTTTTCACTAATTCAACCACTCAACCATTCCACTCACTCATCCACTAAACCAACCCACTAATCCATCCACTCAAACACTCCACTCACTCATCCACTCATCCACCCACTTCCCTTTGTCATTTTGTTACCTTAGACTTCTATAAAAGGCACCATTTATCATGAGCAACATGTAATTCTCCTTCATTTCTCTCTAAGTTTCTTCTTGCTTCTTCATAGTTTCTCATAGTTTTGTATATTTTGATGCTCCCCTTCATGGTAATGGAGGGCTAAGCTACTTTGGGTCAATTTAGATCTCTTGAAGAGATTGTGGTTTGGATTCTTGAGACCTTGGTTATGTATTGTATTTGATTTGTAATTGAATTCCTCTTTTCTTCTTCTTCTTTCTTCTTCTTTCTTCTTCTTGATCTTGAATGCATGAATGGTGATTCTATTTATGTTGATCTAATTTGATCTTAGTTTAAGATTGAGATTTGTGATGAAACTTAGAACTAATTGATCTAAACTAATCACATAAATGAAGATTGAGATTTGTGATGAAACTTAGAACTGATTGATCTAAATTAATCACGTAATTGAAGAGGTTAGGTTATCGATTTGTGCCTAAGTTAATTGAATTCGGTACTTGAAATTAACATAGATTTTCATGAATGGTGCGATTGCGGATTTGTGTTTATCACTTGTTAATTGAATTCTAGACGATCGTCTAGTATGAATTCTGGATTTGATGCAGAGATCTCGGTTAGATCCAAATTAACAATTCAATTGCACTTCAAGTGTTCTATGAAGGGTCTATGATTGAATCCACCCAATCTTGGATAGGTTTCTAAATTGATCGCTTCTTTAATTGTTATTTCTTCCTTTAATTTTGTTAAGTGCGATCTTAAACTGTCAAACCCCCTTTTTGCTAACTTTCACTTGATTTGATCAAATTGCATTTACGATCCTTGAGGAGACGATCCGGTGTTGTCACTGTGCTACAAGCTTAGGTAATAACTTCGGTTATAATTTTGACTGAGTTCGGCGCTCGTCAGTAAGCGTTGGGCACCTGACAAATTACAATCTAGAAATCTCTATCAACAAATGTGCGTGGATAGTCCAGATAGACATTCTGGTAAGCAGGAGACTAAATGGGCATCGCAGTCTCGAAGCCCATAGCAACATTGAACTCATTCAATGACAAGGAAAAGTGACGTCGGTTAAGTCTGAACTCAATGGTACCTGGCTGGTCGATGGTTTGATACTCACAAGAGACTGAGAGTGTAGAGAGGAACACGAAGGTTGGCTCTAAATATGCATCACAGCGGATTGAGGCAAATAATTCACACCAAACTTGAGCCAAATGGGTGTGGATGGTCTCCAGAACACTAAACTCCATCATCGTATCAGTGTCCAGATATTTGTTGGCGATGATAGAGTACTGGTGGAACTGCTCATACTTCTGGTAGTGCGCTCAAGAGTCAATTTGGAGGAAGCAATCAACCTCCATTGCTGAATAGGAGAGAATAGAGCTGCCATCGATTTTCTAGCGTTTTGGGGCCATGGTACCTGAAAAGATGAAGGAAAATATCAACAAGGTCATTAAATCAGAATTTGAGAAATAAAGTAGTCAAGCACCAAAGCATGCAACCAGAGATAATGCTGAGGTAAACAGGAACCAAAACGACGCAAAATATTCAGATCATAAGAATGCTAGTATGCACAAAATTAAGCATGGATTTGAGCAACATGACCACAACATATTGAAAACAACTAACATGAGCAGACAATTAGATAACAATCAGTATAATCAATAATCAGTAGGAGCAAACAAGCATGGACAAGGCTGCAACAGAGTGAAAACAACCAGCATGCAAGATGAATAGTGGTAGGTAGAATAATGGACAGGCCAAAATCCAATAATCCATAGGTAAAAACAACTAGATACAGCAATAAGGCATTCTAACATGGAATTCAGAGCAATTGGTAAGGCAAATGATAACCAGGCAACAAGTATTCAATCATGGGAAATGAAACAATAGCATAAATTACAAAATAAAAGCCTAACTAGAAGAAAAAAAAAAAAAAAAAAAAAAACAAAAAATAGAGTAAGGAAATTAAAATAAAGGAAACTAGAATAAAATAATATGCCAACCATAAAAATAATAAAGCAAATAAAAATTAAAAAAATATAAAAAAAAGTGAGAACCAGCGAGAGGAGAGAAAGTTAAAGAACTAAAATGGAATGGGGTTGGTGGAGGATACGATGGTGGAAGAAGGAATGGGTGGTTGGTATGGGTGTTTGGAAGTGTTAGGGTTACGGTGATGGTGGGATAGGATGGTTAAAGGGTATGGGGAATGTGATTTGGGGGATTGGGGTTTATGGTGGTGAAAGGAATGGGAAAAGGGTTCTGTAGGTGGTTGTTGACGGAGGATGATGGTAATTGTGGTGTTTGGGGGTTCGTGTGGGCGTACGGGAAGAGGACGATGGTTGCTACGAGTTTGAAAGAGATGTGGAATGGTTGTGGGTTGGTGATGGTTGGAGGTACGGGTGGGTGTTATGGTTGGTGTGGTACGGTGGTAATGGGAGGTGTTGGAGGTGGGTGTTAATGGAGGTAGAGGGTGCGGTGGTGAATGAGAGAAAGAAGCGAAGAGAGAAAAAAATTGGGGGCGAAAAGGGCTTTGGAAAGGGGACGAAAATGGGGGTTAATTTTTTTAAAAAAAATTCCAGATTTTAAAAGGGACACGGTCGTGTCGAAGAGAGACACGACCGTGTCTCTACCCAGAAATTAACAGAAGCGTTGGGGTTGTTAGACACAGCTATGTCTAACTCCCTTAACATTTCTGTGATGGTCACACAGCTGTGTGTCAATGAGACACGACTGTGTCTCCTACTAGAGTTCAAACAGAAATGTTCTAGAAGTTAGACACGGTCATGTCTAACTCCTGAATCGCTTCTGGAAGTGGAAAAACAAAGTAATGACCAGAAAAACTAAGTGTAATGACTAAGAATGCAAAAAGGAACCAAAAGGAAAGCACGAGAAGGGATAGAAACACAGGTTGCCTCTTGTGAAGTGCTAATTTAAGGTCCTTAGCTTAACCGCTCATATTATTTAAGTTGGATGTGAAGGATCAGAAAGGGGTTGAGTAACTCCCTTCTCGATAGGATTCCCAACGAAGTAAGGCTTCAGTCATTATACATTGACTTTGAAAGCTCCACTGTCTTCACTCCAAAACCTCAACGGCTCCATGAGGAAACACCTTAAGCACCTTAAAAGGGCCTGACCACCGAGATTTGAACTTCCCAGGAAAAAGCTTCAAGCATGAGTTAAATAAGAGGACTAACTCTCCTTCTAGGAACTCTCGGTGCAAGATATGCTTGTCATGCCAACGCTTGGTCCTATCCTTATAAATTTATGCACTCTCATAAGCATCAAGGTGTAATTCGTCCAACTCATTAATTTGTAGAAGACGTTGAGCTCCAGCATCCTTCATATCAAAATTCAGCATCCAAATTGCCCAAAAAGTCTTATGTTCGAGCTCAACTAGTAAGTGACAGAATTTACCATATACTAATTGGAACAGTGTGGTTCCAATTGGAGTCTTGAAAGTTGTTCGGTTAGCCCATAAAGCATCATCAAGCTTCAAAGACCAATCCTTATGAGACTTTCTTACCGTCTTTTCAAGAATCTACTTGATTTCCCGGTTGGAGATCTTTACTTGACCACTTGTTTGGGGGTCGTAAGGTGTTGCAATACAATAAGTCACCCTATATTTCTTCAACAAACCCTCAAATTGACGATTGCAAAAGTGTGAGCCACTGTCACTGATGATGGCTCGTGGTGTACTAAACCTTGAAAAGATATTCTGTTTAAGGAACTTCACCACAACCTTTGCGTCGTTTGTTGGAGATGCAATGGCTTCAACCCTCTTTGACACATAATCCACTCCAACCAAGATAAACTTATAACCAAATGAAATGGGGAAAGGTCCTATGAAGTAAATGCCCTAAACATCGAAAAGCTCGACCTCTAAAATGTTGTTCAAGGGCATTTCATTCCTTCTCGAGATATTCTCTATCCTTTGACATTGATCATATGCAAGTATGAAGTTTCGGCCATCATGAAATAAAGTAAGCTAATAGAAACCACATTGAAGTGCATTAGCCACTGTCTTTGAAGAACTAAAATGGCCTCTATATGGGAAGGAATGGAAATGGGAAAGGAGGCTTGAAATTGCATCTTTAGGAAGACATTGTCATATGATACCATCCACACATCTTTTGTAAAGCAAAGGTTCTTGCCAAAAGTAATGACTCACATCAGAGAGGAACTTCTTCTTCTTTTGATATGAAACATCAAATGGTATAACTCCACAAACTAAGTAATTGACGAAGTCAACATGCCAAGGCATCACTATCATAGAGAAGAGCTACTCATAAACTAAGTAATGATTCACCTTGCTTCCTTCTCTTGTGGAATTCGAGAGGGATGGTCTGCAATAAAATTCTCAGCTCCTTTCTTGTCTCTAATCTTTAAGTCGAATTCTTGCAACAACAAAACACATTGGATCAACCTAGGCTTTGTGCCCTTCTTGCTCAAAAGGTATTTCATAGCAACATGGTTAGTGTAGACAATCACTTTCGAGCCAACTAAGTAAGATCGGAACTTCTCAAAGGTGAACACTACCGCCAAGAGCTCTTTCTCAGTTGTAGCATAATTCAGTTGTGCAACATCCAGGGTCTTGCTAGCATAGTAGATGACATGGAGCTTGTTTTCCTTCCTTTGTACCAACACTGCTGTAATTGAAAAATCATTTGCATCGCACATTAACTCGAATGGCAATTCCTAATTCGGTGATTGCATAATGGGAGTAGAGATTAGTGCCTCTTTCATCCTACAAAAAGAATCCATGCAAGATTGGTCAAATACAAAAGGCACATCTTTATTGAGCAAATTAGACAAAGGTTTTGCAAGTTTAGAGAAATCTTTTATAAACTGCTAATAGAACTCAGCATGACCCAAAGCTCTTGATAGCTTTAACCGAATTAGGTGATGGTAGCCTCTCAATCACCTCAATCTTTGCTTTATCCACCTCAATGCCCCTCTCTGACACCAAGTGTCCTAAGACAATGCCTTCACGCATCATAAAATGACATTTCTCCCAATTCAAAACAAGGTTAGCTTCCTCACATCTTTGCAAAACTTGAGATAAGTTAGTCAAATAATTATCAAAAGTAGTGCCATAAATGGAGAAATCATCCATGAATACTTCCATTATATTTTCACTAAAATCAGAGAAAATTGCCATCATGCAACATTGAAAAGTAGTAGGTGCAATACAAAGTCCAAAAGGCACATGTCTATAAGTATAAGTACCATAGGGACAAGTAAATATGATTTTATCCTGGTCACTATGGTGGATAGGAATTTGAAAGAAACCAGAATAACCATCCAAATAGTAAAAGAAAGAGTGTCTAACTAACCTCCCAAGCATTTGATCAATAAAAGGGAGAGGGAAATGGTCTTTCTGGGTTGCACTATTTAACTTCCTATAGTTAATGCACATCCTCCAACCAGTGACTATCCTAGTTGGAATTAATTCATTCTTTTCATTCTTAATCACAGTCATACCACCCTTTTAGGAACAATATGCACTGGACTCACCTATGGACTATCCGAGATTGGGTAAATAATCCCAGCATCTAAGAGTTTGAAAACCTCTTTTTTAACAACTTCTTACATATTTGGGTTAAGTCTTCTTTGATGCTCTACAGAGGGTTTACAACCATCTTCTATCAAGATACAATGCATGCAAATAGAATGACTAATTCCTTTAATATCATCAATGGTGTACCCTATGACCCTTCTATGCACCCTAAGTTCATTCAACAATTTATCAATCTCATCATCACTAAGATTTGCATTTATAATCATAGTATATGTAGAATTAGGACCAAAAAATACTTATCTTAGCATGGGTGGAAGAGGTTTAAGCTCTACCTTTGGAGCCTCCTTGTCTTTAAGCGAAGGATCTTCAGTTGAAACGCCCTTGAGCTCTTTGAACTTACTGTTTTGAGAAGGGGAAACGGTTAGGCATGTGTCCAACATTTGGGCATAGGTTACCACCTCCTCATCTTCATTGTTTGTATCACCATTGTGCACCAAACGCTTTTCCAAAGGGTCTTGTGGATGACTTTTAGTGTGCACCTCTCTAGTCAGCTTTTCTTCCATATCAACCCTTAAACAAGAATCAACAACGGTTGGTTGCTTGGGGACTTGAAACAAATTGAATTCAACAACTTCTTCATCAACCTTGAGGGTTATTTTTCTGTGTTTCACATCAAACACGGCTCTAGCAGTGGCTAAAAATGGCTTACCTAAAATAATGGGGATTTGAGTATCCATTTCCATCTCAAGTACAACAAAGTCGACTGGTATATAGAGCTTCCCTACCTTCATTGGTACATTCTCTAATATGCCAACGGGATGTTTGATTGACCTATCTGCCAATTGAAGAGAGATTGTGGTTGGTTTGAGCTCCCCAATATCAAGTTTCTTGCAAAGAGAAAGGGGCATCAAACTCACACTTGTCCCAAAATCACACAAAGTCTTATTAATATGCATGCTTCCAATCAAGCATGGAATTGAGAAGCTACCTAGATCCTTAAGCTTAGGAGGAAGCTTATTTTGGATGATTACACTGCATTCTTCCTTCAAAGCAATGGTCTCATAGTCTTCAAGTTTCCTCTTATTTGAGAGTATCTCTTTCCAAAACTTAAAAAAAAAACATTTGGGATAGAGCTTCTGTAAAAGGAACATTAATGTAAATATTCTTTAGCACCTCCAAAAATCTTCTGAATTAATGATCAAGCTTTGCCTTTTGATATCTTTGAGGGAATGGCAAAGGGAGAACATATGCTTTTGGAGGAACATACTTTTTGGTGCTTCCTTCATCTCCTTCCTTGTCCTCACTCTTCTCTTGCTTCTCATCCTTCTCATGGGTGTCTTTAGCTTCGAGTTTTTCTTCTCTTATAAGGCCTTAAAGTTGCTTACAACTTCTCAATGAAATTGCTTGCACGTGTTCCCTTGGATTAGTCTCCAGTTGACTTAGGATTCGTCCTTAAACCATGTTGAACAAGCTTGCTTATTGGGCTATTTGAGTTTCAAGTATCTTAGAATGAGTAGCCATTTAATCTAGCCGATTATGGATTTGCTTGATGGACTCCTTATGTTATTGTACTTAAGCTTGAATGGCTTGATTCTGCTCCTTTTGTGTAACTATAAAAGTCTCCATAAGAGCTTCTAAATTGGACTTTGCACCCTGAGAAGATTGTTAAGGTTGTTGGAAACTGCGTGGTGGTCTATTGTTGGATGAAGCCCCTCTATTTTGTTGGTTACCATAAGAGAAATTAGGGTAGTTTCTCCATCCTGGATTATAAGTGTTGGAAAAAGGGTTACCTTGGGCCTTAGAATTGCTGTTTTGCACATAACTCACTTGCTCCAACGACAGGTCTTGAGAATAAGTCTCCACTACATTGCATTCGAAAGTGAAATGTCCTCCTCCACATGTTTCACATGCCATAGTAGGAGTAGTGATAGGATTGACATTTGTAACGCCCTTTTTTTCTAGGAGAAGAAAGAACGTCGCACCATAATATATAAAACACTTGCGAAAAAGTAATAATTATTTTAAACCTCATAGACCCAGTTCATTTTATAGATGTATAAGTTCCTTTCTAAATGACATTACATTTTTTTTTTGTTATTAAATTGTATTATTAACAAGTAGTGTCAAAAGAATTAATTTAAAGGTTCTTTTCGTAGCGAGGTAATAGTTAGAATGGTCGCAGTAAAAACTGACATAAAATAAACCATACATCCATACATAATATATATATATTCATCAACATGTTTAATTACATCATAAATTATATAAAAAGCAAAAGATATACCCACCCGAGATGATATAAATATACACCCATCAAATACAACAAAACATCAGGCTTCCCAAAAAAATAAATGGTTAGCCATTAGTAGCCACCGACAGTATCAGCCCCTAAGACTGACGAGAAGGGACCGTAGCAGGGTTCTCCTCATCCGATGATATCGTCATCGGAGGGACCAAATTTCGGGCAGAAGCCCGAGCAGTAGAGAGGAAAAAGTCCTCTTGTGGGATATAATAGAGGTCATCCCACAAATTTCCAACAGGCAAGTAAAATTCTTAATGAACAAAAGTTGTGAAATCAAAAATAGGTGGGTCATAGCGACCCCAGGCTGAAGACACAGTCAGCTCCACATGATAGATGCAATGGTCCGTGCTCAAATTTATATGCCAGCAGTCAGGTCCTCTATGAAAGGTCATCCCAGCATACCCTAAAAATTGGCACGGACTCAAAGACATCTTCAATCAGCACTAGTCGTAATCGGTCCAAAAGCCAAGAAACTCAGGTGTCTCTTTTTCTTCCTCGTGAATGTCTTCTCGAAAGCACACAATTTAAAACAAAAGTTCAAATATACTGAAAAGAGGTGAGACACCCAACTTTCATTACCATTACGGAAGTAAGAAAACAGAATGGCGCTGGACGCCCACATAACATTACAACACATACAGTTATTGATAGTAATAATCAAGTAAGAGATAAAAGAAAAATAATAGCAGAATCTCAGGCAGTGAACAGTTTATTGAATTAGATAATTATATCGACAGTAAAGGCAGATAATTCAACAGTTATAAGTACTCATGCTCAATGAAATATAATATTGATAATGGACAGTGCACAATGCATTATGGTACCAAAAATCCTACGCCATGGAGTTAGACATCAACATTTCGAAGATAATGATCAAGGATTTATACAAGTATCTCGTTAGCCTTAAAAATAAAGTGCTTTATCTCATAAAAATATTTGCGCAATATGGCTTATACATGGCACCTCAACAATTGATCGCAATATAGGACAGCGTCTCAGTCCAGATCGTTGGTGTGTTTGCATCGGTCTATCCCACGGCTCCAGTGGAGCTACCACTGTCTATTGTTAGACACCCGCACCCCAACGCCCCCAAGGTCAACCACTATGACCCTACGCTTAGTCTACTCGCACCGCATTTAGGTGTTATTCAATCTCCTAGGCATACATCGCCTTTCTCAATAAAGTCCAACGGATATCACATATGCATGACGACTCAATTTATATCATGTATATGTATCAATGACATGTTCCTCTTAAACAATGCATCACATGCATATTCATCAACAGGTATTTCTCGTGGGACATGTCATAACGACATATAAATAATTTTCAACAATATCATCGAGTATAATTCAATAAGTACTTAGCCCCACACATGAACTCACAAGATCATATATTACATTCTCAATATCAACGATTTCCATATACATAGTTCAACGCATATCACAATTCCATTTTATGGATCCTACATTTTCAATGTCCTAAGTCTTGATCAATTATGAAATTTTTGGGCTAATAAACCCTTCAAAAGCCGTGGCCTCCAAAGACCATTACTAACTCAATTTCTTCCATTTTAAGCATCAACCTTTAGTGTCCAATTACATAGGTTTTATTATTCACAAATTTAATTCAAACCCTTAATAATTAGGGTCAAAACCGTGGCCTCTCAAGAGAGTAAAGAACCCTCAAAATTTTTCATTTATTAACTCTAACATTATCGAATATTCCAACATCCCTAATGCATTCTAAATCACCAATCAATTATTAATTTCAATCAAGAACACATAGATATGAAAAATCATCAAACAAAGTGAACACCCAATATGGATTTCTCCATCAACAATCACTCTAAGGTCTTCTCACCACCAATAATGGTTGAAGTGAGTAAATCTCCCTCTTACCTAAAGGAAGAACATGAAAATGGCCACCTTGGTGCTTCTTGGTGGATTTGATTTTTGGCTCCAAAAACCCTAGAAATTCAAACACAAAGAATCAACAACCAAGTCTTGAAAAATATGAATCCTTGGTCACCAATGTGACCATGGAACACGAAAATGAAGAGAAAGAAAAGGAAAAATGGAAGTTTTACCTTAAAGCTCCAAGCTTTGTTCTTGGAATACAATGGTGAAGATGATGGATTTTGAAGAAACTCTTCAAATAGGGAGTGTAGAGGATGATGAGAGGAATGTAGAAATGGTGTTGGTGAAGTGAGAAAATGAAGAGAAATGGTCACCAATGGGGCTGCAAAACCATGAGGGAAGAAGGAAGAAGAAGAGAGAAGTTAGAGAGAAATGAAGATGAAACTTGAAGAGAGAGAAAATGATAGATGAAATGAATGATATTTTAGTGAAATATGATAAGTATGGAAGCAAAATCTTGCTTCCCTTAGGCCTTCATTGTTGCAGCAACAAGATTTAGAGGGAGGGGTTGAGTGGCTTCTTCAACAAGTTTGGGACAATTTGGTCATTTGTGGGTCAAAGCTTCCATGAGAAGTTTTGATTAAAATACTATATTTTTAAATTAAAGTGGATTTGATTAGACATAAAGTGGATTATATTAGGATAATGTGATAGGATTTTTAATACATGCTATTATCCGATAGACAATTGTTACATTTGACAGAAGTCAGCATTAATTATCTAGTAGATAAAAATCACACAACGATTTATTATTTTATTTGATAAAATTCTCAAAAAAAGTAAAATCTCGTAAACCATGTCTGGCCTCGAGTTTAGTAAGATCCCCCGTCGATGTTTCCACAAATCAAGGTTCTCGAAAAAAATATTGCATTTTTTCGGCCCCACTCAGTTTGTACGCAAAATGAGGAATATTATTAAAATATTCTGCGTTCTCAGAAAAACCCAAAAAACTTCACAAAAATCACAAATATTGGAAAATTACTATTTATCATAAAATTATACTTTTTCAGGGTGTTACAACATTCTTCTTCTCAAGTGACTTAGTCAAGGCGTCAAACTTTGCATTAAACTTGGCATTCAACATGGTAATCGCATTAAGCTCTATCACTCCGGCTTGTTTCTTTGAAGTCAATATCTCACTTGACCACAAATAAATATTTGAAGCCACTTCATTAATCAAACCTATTGCCTCTGTTGGAGTCTTGGCCATCAGAGCACCGCCAGCTGTGGCATTTAGAGCTACCTTTGTAGAGAAAGTCAAGCCAGCATAGAATATTTGGATGACAACAAAATCCTATAGGCCATGATGTGGACACTGACGAATGAGATCATTATACCTCTCTCATGCTTAGAGATTCATCTTCCTTTTGAGAGAAGGTAATGATGTCTTGGCGGAGCTTGATTGTCTTTCTAATCGGGTAATACCTGTCCAAGAAAGCGTGCTTCATCAAGTTCCAACTGGTGAGTGAATTTGGGGCCTCTAAGTGAATCCACTTCTTGGCTTTCCCCCTAAGAGAAAAGGAAAAAAAGTCTAATCTGTATAGCATCTGTAGAAACCCCATTAATCTTTATAGTGTCACATAACTCCAAAAACTCATCCAAATGTTGATTTGGGTCTTCAGTTGGTGAACCGCTGAATTACAATTGTTGGACCATCTGGATCAATGACGTCTTAATCTCGAAGTTATTAGCCTCTATCCGTGGTCTAGCAATGGAAGACTGACAATCATTAACATTGGGAGTTCCATAATCCCTCAGCTTTCGTTATAGATTGGCGACTTGGTTAGTGTTGTCTGTCGTGTTGTCTTCTTCAAATCTCTGTGTTCTTCTTTCTCTTCTAATACCATGAAGCATCCTCTCGATCTCAAGATCAATAGGGATAATAATATCTTCTTGACTCCTCGTTCTACACATAAGAAAGAAACAACACTTGAAAATTCAAAGAAAAATAAAAGAAAGTTAAAATAAAATAAGATAAAATAAATAAAAATAAAATAAAATTTGCATAAATCAACCAAATTGCTGCTCATGTTAGTATCAACACGATCTCCAACAATAGCACCAAAAACTTGTTGTTGATTTTTTGCAAGCACACGAATCATACAAGTAGTAAAATAATATCATTCCCATGAGGATCGATTGATTACTAACTTTTACAGCTATTTTGATTATTTAAGCGAGTGAAATTGATAGAAAAGGTTCAATTAAAATTAATACAAAAAGCAAAGCAATAAAGTAAACAATTTAAAATAGAAAAGATGAGATTCAATAAAGATTTAAAGGCCTAGAACTCGAAATCCACTACACTACCCCCTATGATAAATTATAATCTTATCTTTGTTAATGTTCAATTATGTTCAATTATGTTCTTGAATGTGATTTGTCCTAAATTATTTAAAGCTCAATTTATTGGCACTAGAAACGTATTAAAACTTCATCAACCTCATTCTCATGACAATTAATCCAAGTTCCAACTCATTAAGATTCATGACAATCGCTTAATCCTCGAAGGAATTAAGCCTATGTCTAGTTTTCAATTCCTAAGTCCAATTTTTGAATTATTAAGCAATTAGATTTCATCTTTCGCTCCTTCACCTAAAGCCTAAGATCATGTAAATATAGCATGTAACATACCACAAGCATTAAGCATACCAAGAATGAATCAAGAACAATAATTTCATTAACAAATAATCAAATTAACAATTCATAATAGGAAAATAGAGAGTTTCATCCTAATCCTAGAAAAAGGATTTAGCTGCTCATGGCAATTGTAACACAAACAAGAACAAGGATTAAAGAAACAACCATGATTGATAAACAAAAACAAAAGATGGAGAAGATGAAGATGGAGAAAGAAACTTCAACGGTTGATCTTCAAAGACTTTTGATCTTGCCTTCAAAGTCTTCACCTCTGAATCCTTGTGCTTCTCCTCTCAAAACTTGCCATCACACAAGTCTCTAGCAAAAAGTCTCTTTAGATTTGGTGTTTTTGCCCAATTTATAATGATTTGGGGGCAAAACTTCTTTTTTTTTCATATTAGAGGGACTTACACGGCCGTGTCTCCCTTCGACAAGGCCATGTGTTTTGAAATCTGCGTTCAGTACTTTAAGTGAGACAAGGTAGTGTGTCATTGAGACACAGTCGTGTCTCAAAGTCAGAAGCTTCATTAGGTTAAGACAGGGGCATGTCTTTTAACAAGATTGCGAAATTTTGACGTTGGGGGGAGACACGGCCGTGTGACCAAGAGACACGGTCGTGTCTCCTAGTCAGTGATGCATATTAAATGATGCAAACTCAAGTGCAGGTTGTCTCAAGTAATAAATTCTCGGGAGTCCGAGGTCAATCCATAGAGAATTGATGAAGAAAAATTATTTGAGGTAAGAAAAGGATTTGTCACAACACCAAAGGTAATAAAAGTTGTTCACAGATGAAAAAGAAATTGCTAGGGTTAGGAGATCCACTCTTGGTAATAAATTAAAGGCAAGATTATTTCTCTTTATAACTCAATTGAAATCTACACATAAAGGAAGTTCCAATCGAAAAATATAATATTCAAAGTTCAACTATATATACAATCATATTATGATTCCTTTAATTATCTACTAATGTTTGTAAATGAGTTCAAGCATTCACTATACCAATCCTCTTGTCCACAATAAATTAAGATCTCCATTATACAAAGAAGGTTTCTAAATTGATTAGAAACAAAATACAACATATATAATGTCCACTTGATAATATATCATTTAAGCACAAGAAATAGAATAATCTATCCTTATTTCATTACCAAGAGCTTCACTCTTTCACCCCAAGCAAAATGAAAATTAGTTACTCAGAGACAAGAAGAAAGAAAGAAAGAAGAAGAGAAAGATGAACATAGCTTCAATTTAGAGCAAGAGAAAATTACAACAAAGAAAAAGAATAAACAAGCATGACCATAACTTCTAAAAACTAAGCCTAATACCAAGAGTGCTAAATGATCAGCCAATGGTACCTTTTATAGAGGATTAGGGATACAAAATGACAAAGGGGCTGATTAAGAGTAGGTGCATGAGTGGAAAATGCCAAATAGTGAGTTGATGAATGGAAAATTAATGAGATTCTTTATCTCTGAAATCATTCAGCTTTGATCTCATGGATGACGTCTGAAAATGGAAAAATGGTCTTCATAAAAGTTGTAGCATTTTGTCTTATCTTTCTAATGGCACCAGTTTCAGCTCTAAAGGCCACCTACAGCCTGAGATATGACCCAATTACGGAACAGTGTTCAGGTCCAAGTATAGCACCTCTATTCTGACTTCAAAGCCCAATATCACCTTCAAGAAGTCCGATCTGAGTTTGTGTTCTTCATGAAAGTTGTAGATATGGGTCTTAACTTTCAAATGTCCAAATTTCAGCCCAAGAAAGTTCCTACAATCTGAATTATGCTTTGATTACTTCACACTATTTAGGTTCCAGTCACAAAACTCATGTTCTGACTTCCAAGCTCATTTAGCTCCACTAGATGTTCGATTGAGCCCTGGAGCTCTTCATAAAAGTTGTAGAGTTCTCTCTTATCTTTCCTACAAGGTAAGATACATAATTATAAGACATTTAGAACTCAAGATATAACTGAAATACAGAAACAATGTAAGACCAAAATAATGCTGAAAAAAATCAATTAAGTCCAATTTGAGTCCAAACTTACAAAACATAACCAAACTTAATCAATTTAGTACATGGAGAGTGTAAATGACTAAAAATGAGAGTTTATTAATGTATAAAATATGTTATTATCAAATTCTTCCACACTTAGCTTTTTGCACTCCTAGGCAAAACACATAAGACCAAAGATAGGAAACAAAGAAAAACGACACAGACTCAAAAGCTAAAAACTCTAAAAGACTCAATGAATCAATAAGAGCAACCAAAAATTCAAGGGATCAAAGCATTAATGAAGTAACATTTCTTCACATCTCAAACCAACAAGCAAGAAAACTTCAGTTGAAAAGAATGAATCAAGAATGATAGATCCTCACAGCATCCACTTTCAATCCCTCAAGTGTTTAAAAGGTAAGTATTTCACTTTATTCAACCCATGAACAATTGTACTACCATAAGCTTGCTAATCTTCTACTTCTCCACTACTCAAAACACTTGCACACAAAAATCAAGATGAATTTATTCAAGGTTGTAATGGGGTCATGGTAAAGGAGAGGGGATAATATGGATATGAGAAAATAAATACTAAAGAGAATAAAAGAGCATTATGGTACAGTTAGAATGGAGAAAATGTTTGAGAACACTCATCATAAAGGACAATGACCAATATTTGACTAATGTTTTGTTGAAGATTAATCCTAAATTGGTGAATTGAATTCATTGTTAGGCCTGAAATTTGTCTTTTTCTTCCTGTTGTTTCTAAGCATCTATCTTTATTCTAGGTATGGACATGTCATATGGTGTATCAGGAGACTCTGATAATCCTTTGATTGTAGCGGTGGTCAGCTCTTTTTTTTTTTTTTTGAATCATTTTGCACACACACCCCCACACTTGTTCACGAACAATGCCAATGCTCTCTTATTCCCTAAGGTTGGGTAAAAACATGTTTTTTTTCTTTTTTTTTTTTTTGAAGACACGTAATGAGCTAAAAATAAGGAATGGTCAAATAAACTCAAAGGGGTTACACAAGGGAAAATATACAAGGATGGCTATTTAGTCAAAGTAGCTATTTCAAAATGCCTCAATCATATTTATGTATACATGTGAAAATATAGCCTAAAAAAGAATCAAAGCAAGTTCTAGAGTAACAATTCCATGAGTGAAAATCACACAAGAAAGAAGAGAATGGTACAAATGTTCAATTTATCCATCAATAGGCTCAAAATCTCACAAGGCATATTTCTATCATTCTCAATCCACCATATCAATATTCATATCCAAGCTTGTGATTTTTAAGAAAAAAAAAAGACAATTTATGCTAAGATCCAAGAATCTAGTTGTTACTTCTACACAAAATAATTATTTCCTCAACTAAGATGCATTTCAAGAGTAAACTTAGCTCCAAGGCAAAATTTACTCCTTACTCTGCTATCTTTAATTAGTTTTACTATGAATAGGTTTTTGACAGTCATATCACTAAACATACTTCCTAATTAAGATGCATCTCTGGAGTAAAATTACTCATTACTCTGCTATCATTCATTAGTTTAGTAAGTCCATGACAATTATATCATACTTCCTAAAATAAAAAATTTTTGTCAACTATCCTTCCCCCTAACTAGATCACAACATTGTCCTCAATGTTAAAATATAGATGAGTAAAGGATAGAAGATATTACCTGTCGGAGAAATCTGACACAACGTATGGTAAATAAAATCAAAGGTAAAGGAAAGTTATAAACGAAGTGCCAAATCTTACTTTCTTTTCATCCTGCTTCCTGCTGACCAATCTATCTGAGCTATTGTTGGGTCAGGTTTATAAACAAAAGCTTCTAATTTATCAATCAATATTGCAAGTAGAGATAAGAAGTTGTCTTGCAGAAGATGTGATAGATTTCTGTTCCACAACATGGTCAAGAAAAAGTAACAAAATATCAAAGAAATTATTTACATTCAACAAACCTATGGGTTTATGGTGGAAGTTCAATTAGGACCAAGAGACAATTTGAAAAACTTCTTCCATGGTACCAAAATCACCTGGTAAGGTAATGAATGCATCAGAGTTGTCAAGCATTATCTTCATTTGTTCGTGTATTGATGATACCTTAAGTTCCTCCACAATTATCTTTCCAGTGATGTTCTGTTGAGCTAAAGGTCCAGGAATGACACCTAAAACCTGACTACCTCCTATATCTGTAGCAAGTGATACAGCACCCATTAACCCACGGCAACCTCCCCCATATACAAGATGAATATTCCTTGCAGCAAGTGATCGACCAAAAGTGATAGCTGCGTTTACAAACTCTAAACCCTTCCCATACTTAGACCCACAAAATACACAGATATTTTTAAGTCGACGAACAGAAATACCTTCCATTTCTATATTCACCTTCCCTTTGAATGATTCTAAGTTAGAGGAAAGTGGAGAAAATTAAGTGTTTAAATAGGAAAAAGAAAGAAAAAGGTAATAATAGCACCTATAAGGGTATGTTGGTTGTTGTCAGAAAATTTTGAAATTAAGAAACACAGAATCTTTTTTTTTATATTTTTTTTTTACTTCAAGGAAACCATCAGGGTAAAGAAGTCTAGAAACACCTGAAGGACTCTGCTCAAAGGATCATCTGTCCAAAACCAAAATACAGCAAAATCATATAAAGATAAAAGAAATATAATAGCAAATGATGACATACCTTTATGTATAGTTTTCATAGCATAACTTTGTTCTGCGCGTCATGAGTGCAATAGTGGCTTCTCTTTATACTGCATGTCACCAGTGCAATAGACACTCACATCCATTTATTCGAAGAAAAGAGAAAGAAGAAACCATCATGGGTTTCTATCCTGGGTTTGGAACTTGGAGAGCTCACACTTAGGCTCGTAACATCAACAAAGATGCTAAAATCTAAAACCCATAATGTCCAAGATCCAGAACATTCCATACCAGGGCGCTGAGAGCCCCTTCTAATAAAAGAGAGGATCAAGCTCAGATGTCTCATACGCTTTGGCAGTCGCAGGTTACTTCTCACTAATAACCAGAGTGGGATGCTTCTGCCTATCCATCAACTCCACAGTGCCTAGATGGTAAACATACGGTTATGGAGTGCGGCTCTCTACAAAGCATGGTACATGAAAATTTTTTTAAGGACCAGCGTGTAAAGGTCCACCCGAGTCAATGACGGGTCAGCCAAAGGCTGGAGCTCCACAACTAATTAAAGCTAAGGTACTCCTTCCAGATCACCCTTGTTCAAAAGAAAAAAAATATTTTTTTAAGAAGAACATGAAGAAGAAGAAGATAATATGTACATGTTGTGGATATATCTCACATCTGCCTCTAGTTTAACATCCAGTAACGGCTTAAACGCCTTCTATGAGTCGAGGATAAGCTTCCCATCCAATTTTCTTATAAATTAGAAAACTGGGTCTTTTAGAGTCATGTTCTTAAGACTGTAGCGTTTTTTTTCATCCTTGAAGAGATTTCACAAATTAAGAAGTTTACGATGCACAAATCCACAAGAATGCATCTCAAGAGTCAATAAGATATCATCTAATGACTCCTTACTCAGTCCATTCTTAATGAAGAAAATTTTATCTTCTCTATTTGCGAAAACCATCCCCAAAGAACGACATCGCTTGTTACAATTCCATCGTGCACATTTGTGACAGACTTGTAACCTTTTTGCTCTTCTCCTTTTAGAATACGAACTTCTTCCAAGACCTGACATGTATGAGTCAAATGAAATTGAAGACTCACCTGCTAGTCGAAACTTTGCTTCAATTATCCAACGTACATCTTCTGGCATACCCTTGTTCATTAACAATCTCAATCTTTCATATCTAACTTTGTAGATTTTTGTCAGAGCATTTTGAGGGAGGGGAGGAAAATATTTTTTCAGGTTTGAAAGAATGACATCCATTTTAAAGGAGAAGGATTCAGTTATTTTGAAAAACTAAAAAATAAATCGACTTGAGAGTCACGGAGTACCGTTATCCACTACTTAACCGGCAATATAAAGAACTAAAAAAAGAAAGCAACAATATTAGAATAAATTCTATTCATATTAAGGATCAGAAAGATAGATGAATTCTACCTTATCAACTTGGTTTTTTAGAAATGGTTTGAGTCTTTGTCCATTAACTTTAAACATATTACCATTCCTAGGATTCTCAATGTCTATGGCCCATGAGGATACACTTGTTTGACAACAAAAGCACCACTCCACCTCAATCTCAATTTTCCAGGAAATAAGTGCAAACCAGAATTATAAAGCAGAACTTTTTAACCAATTTTAAAAGATTTTCTCAAAATTGTCTTGTCATGAAAAGCTTTTGTTCTTGCTTTATAAATCTTTGAGTTTTCATATGCATCATTTCTCAATTCCTCAAGTTCATTTAATTGCAATTTGCGTATCTTGCTAGCATCATCAAGGTTTAGGTTGAAAGCTTTAATGACCCAAAATGCTTTATGTTCCAATTCTACAAGCAAGTGACAAAGTTTTCCATAGACTACCTGATAGGATGACATGCCCAAAGATGTTTTGGAAGCAATACAGTAAGCCCAAAGTGCATCGTTTTGTCTTAAGGACAAATCTTTACGATTTGGATTAACCATTTTTTTCAAAATTTGTTTAATCTCCCTATTTGCCAATTCAACTTATCCATTTGTCTGAGGGTGATAAGGGGTGGTAATTTTGTGTGTAATATCATATTTCTTCATTAAAGATTCAAATAGTTTATTGTAAAAATGTGTTCCCCCATCACTGGTGATAGCTCAAAGGATTCTAAATCGACAAAAGATATTTTCTTTTAAAAATTTGAGAATAGTTTTATGATCATTGTGTCGGCATGGAATCGCCTCAATCTATTTTGAGACATAATCAACTGCAACCAAAATATATACAAATCCAAATAAGGATGAAAATGGGCCCATGAAATCAATTCCCCAACAATAAAAAATTTTAACGACAAAGATGGAGTTCAGAGGCATCATGTTTCTTTTTTAAATTGAGCCTAATTTTTTACAATTTTCAAAACTTTTGAAAAACGTATAGCAATCCTTAAATAAAGTGGGCCAATAAAATCCGCACTACAAGATTTTCTAGTTGTTTTCTTTGAAGAAAAGTGGCCTCCACATGCTTCTGAGTGACAAAATTTAATGACACTACCTATCTCACTGTCGGCCACACATCTCTGAAAGATTTGGTCAGGACAATATTTGAACAAGTATGAGTCATCCCAATAAAAAAATTTCACCTCTGTCAAGAATTTCCTTCTATCTTGGTGCGTCCATTGAGGCGGCATCTTTCCTATTACAAGAAAATTGACTATGTTAGCAAACCAAGGCATGGAATTAATAGAAAATAAAAATTCATCGGGAAAAGAATCATTGATCTTGTTGTAAGTCTGGACAAATGAACAGCGACAAGATCCACCCTATCAATCTTAGTTTGGCATCCTGCTTAGACATCAAATATCTAATAGCAGCATGATCGGTGAAAATCACAATAGAAGAACCAATTAAGTAAAATTGAAATTTGTCAAGAGTAAAAATTACAGCAAGTAGCTCTTTTTCAATAGTGGTGTAATTCATTTGTGCACTATTTAAAGTTCTACTTGCGTAACAAATCACATGAGGCTTACCTTCCTTTCTTTGGCCTAAAACAACACCCACAGCAAAATCACTAGCATCACACATTAACTCAAAAAGCACAGACTAGTCAGGAGATTGCATAATAGGAGCAGATGTCAGAAGACTAATTAATTTTTCAAAATATTTTTGACATTCTTGAGTCCAATCAAATGGTGTATCTTTCAACAGAAGATTACATAATGGTCTAGATATGGCACTAAAGTCCTTTATGAATTTTCTGTAAAATCCTACATGTCCTAAAAAAGAACTGTAACACCCCAAAATTTAGCTATTTGACAGTAATGACAAAATTGTACTGTTTTGCAATTTTTGTCTGCTATAAAAATATTTTGACTATTCTGTGATTGTATTTGATCGTTTTGTGTGATTTGCTCCATGTAAGGAAAATAATTTTCGGGCCGGAAAAAATCTTTACGTATTTATTCGAAGCCGGAGAATCTTACAAAACCAAATTCCGAGAGATACGTGTCATAATCTGTTAATTTTTAGAAATTATCTGTGAAATAAAAATATATTGTATTTTTATTTATACAACAGATAAATACTTACTGACTTATAAATAGTATGTTTTGTCCATTGTGTAATAATTTCTTTAACTATTGTTCATTGGATAATAGTTTCTAAAAATATCTCAGGAATCAATCATGACAACCTTTATGACGAACCAATAAGAGAACGTAGCTTGTTTTAAGTTTTGAAAAAGTCAATGATAGTGACTTGAATTCTCTAAGCCAATAGAAAACTAGTCTCTTTGAAATAATCCAATAAGAATTGTTCAAGTTTGATGGTTATATTTTGAACTAATAGAAATTTAGTCTTCCTTGATAAACCAATTAGAATCTAGTTTTCATTTGATGAAACAATTAGAAGTAGTCATATTTGATGAACCAATAGGAAAGCTATAAAAATAAGATTAACCAATAAGATTAAGTCAACATTTGTGGCAAAGATTTTTCAAGAGCAACCAATAGAATTTGGTCAACCAAAATGATAACCAATAGGAAACAAGCTTAAGGATGAAGGCTTTGAATGATAACCATCGATTTAATCTATGGTAGAGATTGGTCTCACAAAGTGGTAAGGACCTTTTGTGACCCTTGGATGGAAAGTATGAAGAGAAGTTTTTGACCCTCTATTTTGGAGATGCATCTTATGGCTAAGGTTTCATGGAGGAGAGATCCAGTGGTTCAAATTCAATCTTATCATTTGGAAACCTACACCAAAGATCAACCATTGATTCAATCAATAGCTCTTGAAGCTTTAAAAAGTGGCTAGATAAACTTGGACACTCCTTTGGTGTCCAAAGGGGGCTCACAGTTTTGAGAGCATTAGGAAGGCTATCGGAAAACTTCTAACTCATTTGATCTCATCTTCTTCATTTTCCTAAAGCAAACTTCACAAATCCTCTTATTCTCTCTTCTTCATGGTTTCGGCCAAGCAAGAGAAAACTTTTCTTCCATCTTCAATAATTTCTACCAACATCATTTCTTGAATCCTTACATCAATCCAAGCATCTTTGTACTTGAAGCTTTGATTAAAATCATCCATCTTCAAGGAGTTCTTTCAAAAGCCAAAACCACACACAAAAATTCTCATCTTTTCCTTTCCCTATACCTCATGGCCAAGGGCCTAGAAATCACCTCCAATCTCTTTTAATTTCATCTAACCTAGTTTCCTAGATCTACATGATATTCTAAGAAATTTTCATGTTGGAGACTTTCTCTAAATCATCCATCTTCAACCTTGATCATCAAGTTCAAGTTCAAGATCAAGAGCCTTTAGGTGAAGATTTGCGTTCTTATCTTTCTTTTCTTTGGTAAGTCTCTAAGACTATATTTTGGCTTATGGTCATCTTTGATATCCTTGAATATTAATATTGTATGTGTTTCTTTGTTTTAAATGCTACTTGGTGGAGTAGATCTATTTCAAAAGGACAAGCAAGGAGCTTTGGAGGAAATCACCAAAAGGTAAGAGGGAGATTACCCACATTAACCATGTGTTGGTGGTGAAGAATGAATGTATGTGTGGTGAAAAATCCATAAAAATTACTACACTTGTTTGTTTAAGAGCTTTCTATATTTATGATCGTTTGGTGATTGATATGTTTATTACTTTGATAATATGCTTTAGTATATGTTTATGATGCATGATGATTTGTGTATGTAATTAAGATGTGATTTACATGACAAAGGAAAGTATGTTGGTTCCAAAGAGTCATGGAGGCACACAGCCTCAAAGTTATTTTGGGAGCAAAAGATTTTAAGTATTTTACTAATCATGAGTTTTAGATGAAAAGGGTAATAAGTTAATAATTTTAAGGATTTGCAGAGAAAGTGAACATGAAAATGAATAAAGGTTTTATGATGAAGTTATTTGTGATTTTCGGCTAATATGCCAATGATTGGTAAATTAAGTCAAAAGAATGATTTTTAAGAGTAATTTTAGATGATTATTTGCAAAGGATTTTAAAGTAATGAATTTTGAGATTTTTAAAGTATGAAATTGGTAGGATTAGCTTATAAAGAGATATAAATTGATGACTTGAAGTTTACTAACGTATAGCTCACCCGTTGGGTTTTGAGGCGCGTTAGGAAATTTTAAGTTAGAATAATTGATTTGAAGGAAATATTGATTTTGGGGAAATAATGAAAAATATTACATAAAGGATTTTTAAGTGAAGAAAACGTGGAAAATGAAGTTGGAAATGGCATTGACTTTTGGAAAATCCAAAATGATGTTTCAAATATTAAGAAATGTTTTATGTAGTTGATAAATGATGAAAAATGATTTATGTGACTTGAAAAATATGATTTTTAAGTTATGCGATTTTGAAAACGTTGAAAAATCACTACGCAATTTGGAAAATGTGTAAATATTTTTACGCGATTAAGAAAACGATAAGAAATGGTTACGCAATTTGAAAACGTAACAAAAGTGTTACGCGATTGTGAAAATGCGTTAAAAATGATATGCTATTAAAAATACAGTAAAGATACTGTAAAAACTAATGAACTGGACCCGGATGTATCGATGATATTGTGTAATTGTATAAGCGATTATATAATATCCATCGATCTTATGATATTAGATAATTGTATGGGCGGTTGTTCTAATCTCATTTGGGAATCTTTTTAATGATGAAAGTAAGATATGCATTGAGGCATATGATGAAATTGAGACATCCATTGAGGTATTCGTACATTGAACAGAATTGCATTGAGGTATTCGTGCATTGAACAGAATATAGTTGATAGCTATTATGGCCCTTGTAGTTGAAGAGTGAATGAGAATTGAAAAGTGATATCTATGATGGATCTTGGGGGCGTCGAGGCGTGACGGTCAACCAGTGGACAGTTGGCAAGTACCATGTGTCACTTGGTGACGCAGTCCGTTGTAACGCATTGACGATATCAGACAAGAACATGATTCTTTTCGTGGACTGGTAATGTCATTTGGCTAAGGGTGACATTTATTCTAGAACATTCATCTCGAAATTGTGAAAACCTCCATAGAGTGGGAAATTGGTCTAGTATGCATACACATGGTCAGTACACATATTATTGTGGCATGGTAAATGTTCATATGGTGTGACATCATCATTTCATATATATTGATGGTATTTGTTATGATGAAATTGGTACTGGTTATTATACTATGATATATGGTTATGGAAATTGTTTATGAAATGATGATATGAATATAATTATGATAATTGTGTGTATGGAATGACTTTGTCATTCGTATTATTCCTTGATATCACACTGGTATTGATGAAAGGGGATCTCACATCTTTGTTGTATTGTTTTGTTGTGCTTGTATGGTTAAAATTTGTATAATAGATGGAACGAGTTTCTTAGACATGATTGGAGGTAAATATTCTCAGTTCGGTGACAATATCAAGGAGTGGCCATCCCAGATTCGTTAGTGTGCAGTTTTGAGAACGAACAGATATATGACACATCAAGATGGATACAAGACGGAATAAGTATGTTGAGTTTTTCTCGTTAGTATTTTACTGTGCTATTAAGTAGGACCCATCATGGGGTTTACTACTGTTTAAAATTGAGTCTACAAGTTTTATGTTTCCTGAATAATTGTTAAATATTATGTGGTGTCTGTTATATTAATCTTAATCGGTTCACTATATTTTTAAATAGTACCTATAACTTTGGTAAATTCATATTTTGAACAAGAAAGAAGTTTTTAACCCGCATTTTAAATAATTAAATCTTTTATAATTTACCTTAGTTTTCTTTTGTTGAGTCAGAAAAGGTGGCACCCGAAGGAGGGTGTTACAGGAACGAACTTCTCTGACTGTTTTTAGGGAAGGCAAATAGACAATTAATTCAACTTTGACCTTATCAACTTCAATTCCTTTAGAAGATATCACATGACCTAACATTATTCCTGAAATAACCATATAATGATATTTTTCCCAATTTAGCACATTTTTTTTTCTTCGCATCTTTTAAGAACTTTTTCTAAATTATCAAGACAAATTTCAAATGAATCTCCAAAAACTGTCAGGTCATCTATGAAAATCTCTAAATAATGCTCAATCATGTCACTAAAAATGCTTGACATGCATCTTTGGAATGTTGCCGGAGCATTACAAAGGCCAAAAGGTATTCTTCTATATGCAAAAGTACCAAAGGAACATGTAAAAGTGATCTTTTCTTGATCTTCCAATGCAATTAGTATTTGATTATAACCCGAATAACCATCAAGAAAACAGTAATATGGATGTCCTGCTACCCTTTCCAGAATTTGATCAAGAAATGGCAAGGGGAAATAACCTTTCCTAGTAGCAGCATTTAATTTTCTAAAATCAATACACATACGCCAACTAGATGAGACTCGTATAGGTATTAATTCACCCTTATCATTTTCAACCACTGTTTGTTACCCAAGTGACTTCAGTACTCAAGAGGGGGGTGAATTGAGTATTTAAAAAACTTTTTCGCAAACCCTTTTTAACACGAATTTCTTGAAGCAATATAATGAATATATAAAGATGATAAAATGCTTTAAGAATAGAAAATAAATAATTAAATAATAATAAATAAATTGCAATAAATAAAGAGATAAAGAGAAGAAAAGCAGGCATGATATTTATCCTGGTTCGACCACCAACCACTTGTGGCCTACGTCCAGTCCCTGAAACACAGTTCGAGATTTTTTACTATTCAAAACAAGCTTAAAACAGGTGCTTGCAACCTTTACACAACAGGGATACCTCACCCTATATACTAGAGGGATACCTCACCCCCTATGAAGGATACCTCACATTCTTTACAACAAGGGATACCTCACCTTTTTACTAAGGGATACCTCACCCTCACAATTTCACTAAGGGATACCTCACCTTTTTTTCAGAAGCAGAAAATAGATGAAGAGAAACTCTCACTTAGAGCAAATGTTACAAATTGAAGCACTATGAAGCTCTCTTAGGATATCTCAAGGTTTTGACGAAAAGATCATAGAAAATATGAGAAAAATAAAAATCACGTTTTGGCACAAACAAATAATAATTCAGATCATTGGGCATGGTTCAGAAGTGACCCAAGGTCTCTATTTATAGAGCATTTGAGAAAAAGAGCCGTTTGGGATCATTGAATGTATATTAAATTTGAAATATATCCGTTAGTTTCTAAAACAAGATTCCTGTGGTATTCGAATACCATCAGAGGTATTTGAATACCTCTGTTTTAAAAGCTTTGTAAAAAACGGTTTAGAAGGATGTTATTCGAATACCTCTAAATGGTATTCGAATACCTCTGTTGAAAAATAGCTTTTAACACTTTTAAATGCTTTCAAAACCATGATTTAAATTTGGGATGTTTAATTTAAAACCATTTTCATCTTTTTATGCAAAAAACAATGAGATATCCAAGAAGGCTTCGTACAAAAGATTCTAAGTCCTAAACTATTCTTGAAGGTCTTGGACTTGGTCTTGCTATCATCTTCGTGTTTGTTATCATCAAAACAACTATCCATGTCAGTTAGCCAATTACACTGTTATTCCAGATTTCTTAAGCACAACTTGTGTAGGGCTTACCCATTGGCTATCAGAGATAGGATAGATAATTCTAACATCAAGCAATTTAAGGACTTCAGCTCTAACTATCTCTTTCATGTGTGGATTTAATCTTCTTTGAGGTTGTTGAGAAGTTTTAGTATTATCCTCTAAATGTATTCTATGCGTACAAATTAATGGATTAATGCCTTTTATGTCCCTTAATGTCCATTCAATTGTACTTTTATGTCTTTTAAGTACTTCTGTTAACATACCTTTTTGTTCTTCAGAAAGAGATGAGGAAATTACCACTGGTAAGCTTTGCTCTTCTCCCAAAAATACGTACTTCAACCCAGCAGGTAATGGCTTTAGTTCCAGTGTGGGTACTTCTTCATAGGCATTATCATTCATGGATTTTAGCTCTTCAAATCTTGACTTCCATCCCTTGTACTTCATTACCTGTGTACAATTAGACAAAGCATATTTTAGAGATATCATCATTTAATTGCATGTCTGAATCAAATGAATTAACTAAACAAATTTCTAATAGGCCAAAAGAACTCCTTGTTTGAAGATGATCATCTATAATGACTTCAATTCCTTCAACTTCCTCTTTTTCATTAAGGACTTCCTGTGGTTGCTTGCACATGTTAAAAACATTGAGCTCTAGTGTCATGTTTCCAAATATTAGCTTCACCACTCCATTTCTGCAATTTATCAAAGCATTAGATGTTGCTAAAAATGGACGGCCTAAAATAACATGAATCGACTTGTAACTATCAACCATAGGTTTAGTATCCAAGATAATAAAATTCACAGGATATATGAATTTATCAACTTGAACTAACACATCTTCCATTATTTCTCTTAAAATTTTAATTAATCTATCGGCAAGTAGAAGAGTTACAGAAGTTAATTTTAACTCACTCAAGTTGAGTTGCTGATAAACTGAATATGGAAGCAAATTGACACTAGCACCAAGATCAAGTAAAGCTTTTTCAATTTTATGTTCTCCAATAATACATGAAACTATAGGACAACCAGGGTCTTTATATTTCAACGCATTATTATTCTGAAGAATGGAGCTTACCTGTTCAGCCAAAAATGCTTTCTTTTTCACATTTAGTTTCTTTTTAACTGTGCACAAGTCCTTCAAATATTTGGCATAAGAAGGAATTTGTTTGATAGTATCTAACAGAGGAATATTGACCTTCACTTGTTTCAAAATTTTAAAAATTTCAGTGTTATGATTCAATTTCCTTGAATTGTTTAATGCTTGAGGAAATGGGGGTGCAAGTGAGAGTTTGGTCTCTTTTTGTTCAACTTCTTTCTCACAAGGTTCGGAAATTTGTTTTTCAACAACATTTCCACTCTTAAGAGTTATCACTGACTTGACTTAGTCTATTTGTTAGTTTTCTGAACTTCCCTCATTTAGACTATACTGACCCTTGGGATTTGGTTGAGGTTGAGAAGGAAATTTTCCTTTCTCGTGAATGGTGAGTGCAAAAGAAAGTTTAGAAGAATTTCGTTTATATTAATCATAGTTTGATTGTTTTGTTTATTAGTGGCCTCTTGTTTTTCTATGAATGCATGTAATGTTTCTTCAAGATTTTTCCTATATGGTGGGACATAAGGTGCATATCCTTGAAAATTTTGATAGTCCTGTTGTGCCTGAGGAGGTGGTGGTTGCACGAATTGTGACTAATTATTATTCCTCCAGCTGAAATTCGGGTGATTTCTCCATCCCGGATTGTATGTATCTGAAAAAGAAAAAGTAAATGGATTTTTAAAATTATTTATTACATTTACTTGCTCATGTACAACTTCTTTAAAAACAGGAATCTTATGACATTCATGTGTTGAGTGTCCTAAGTCATCACAAATGCCACAAATTTCTTCATTTTGCACAAATTTGATTTCTTTTGCTTTTCCTAATTCCATTGCTTTAATTTTTTTAGCCAAACTGGCAAACCTAGCATTTAGATCTTCCTCTTGACTAAGGTGATATTTTCCTTTATTAGCACTTGCAAGGTTAGATTTAATTGAATTTTCAGAAATATCAGTACTATGCAAAGATTGAGAATTTTTAACCAATTGGTTTAAATAGTCTAAAGTTTCACCAGGTTCTTTATCAAAAAACTCACAATTGCACATTGTTTTCACAAATTGTTTAGTTTCAGGTGTTAAACCTTCATAAAAGAAGTTTATAGTGCGTCATGTTTCAAAACCATGATGTGGACAAGAATTTAACAAATCTTTAAACCATTCCCAACATTGAAAATATGCTTCATTTGAATTTTGGAAAAAAATTTGGATTTGTCTTTTCATAGCATTGATTTTATGTATTGGAAAAAAGTTCTTTAAGAACTCACATTGCATTTCTTGCCATGTGCCAATTGATCTTACTTTCAAAGTGTTAAACCAAGTTTTTACTTTATCTTTTAAAGAAAAAGGAAACAATTTAAGCTTAACAATCTCTTTAGTGCAATTTTGGTCATTGAAAGCAATACATACTTCCTCAAATTCTTTCAGATATAAATATGGGCTTTCAGATTCTAAACCATGAAAATTAAGAAGTAAAGAAATCATACCTGACTTAAATTTAAAATTGTTGGCATTGAGTGGAAAGATAAAACATGATGGACTAGAATTTCGAGGTGGTTGCAAATATTCACGCATGATTTGCAGCGGTTAATTTTCATGTTCATCATGTACATTTTCATTTTCAGTTATTGTGTCAATTGTGTATGATTGTGATTCAAACAAATCAATATATAAAGTACCAAAATTAATTTTAATTAAACAACCATAATTTAAATCATGATACCAATTAAGCATAAATAAATAACTTAAAATAAAAAAAATAATGTACAAGTCGGTAGTTTACACCAGCCATTAAATATTATCAAGGATGTGGTATAAACCAACTACCCAATAAATATTAACAAGTAAAAAGTTAGATAACTGATAAAGTAAAAAGTTAGATAAGCGATAAATTAAAAAGTTAGATAATTAGAGAGTTAATAATTAGTAAGTTAGAAAGTGCGAGAAAGTAAAATACGAGAAAATAAAGTAAAGAAAGTAAAGTGCCAAAAGTAAAATTACAAAAAATAAATTTAAAATATAAAAACCGGAGAGAGACAAAGCCCCATCAGGCCGAAAAGAAAAGAGAAGAAAAAAGATTATTTCATACATTAGAAAGAAATAATAAATAACAAAAATTAAAAAGTTAGAGAGCAAAAAATAAATGACGTAAATTAAAAGTTACGAGTAGAAAATAAAAGTTAGTAAGCAAAAATAAATTACATAAATTAAAAGTTAGTAAACATAAATAAATGACATAAATAAAAAATTAGAAAGTAAGTTAGAAAGTTAGAGAATTAGAAAGTTAGAGAGCTAGTAAAGAAACCGAAGGACCGGCAAGCCGATCTTTTGCTCCGGTGAAGGAGAAAAGAGAATAGATTTTATTAAAGTATCAAAACCCCAATAAATTAAAATTTTAAATCAAGTCCCCAGCAACAACGCCAAAAACTTGATGCGGATTAAAGGATGCAAACTCAAGTGCAGGTTGTCTCAAGTAATAAATTCTCTGGAGTCCGAGGTCAATCCACAGGAAATTGATAAAGAGAAATTATTTGAGGTAAGAAAATAATTTGTCACAGCACCAAAGGTAATAAAAGTTGTTCACAGATGAAAAAAGAATTGCTTGGGTTAGGAGATCCACTATTGGTAATAAATTAAAGGCAAGATTATTTCTTTTTATAACTCAATTGAAATCTACACATAAAGGAAGTTCCAATCAAAAAATATAACATTCAAAGTTTAATTATATATGCAATCATATTATGATTCCTTTAATTATCTACCAATATTTTTAAATGAGTTCAAGCATTCACTGTGTCAATCCTCTTGTCTGCAATAAATCAAGATCTCCATTATACAAAGAAGGTTTCTAAATTGATTGGAAACAAAATACAACACATATAATGTCCACTTGATAATATATCATTTAAGCACAAGAAATAGAATAATCTAATATTATTTCATTACCAAGAGCTTCATTCTTTCACTTAAGCAAAATGAAAATTAGTTACTCATAGATAAGAAAAAAGAAAGAGAGAAGAAGAAAAAGATGAACATAGCTTCAATTTAGAGCAAGAGAAAATTACAACAAAAGAAAACAATAAACAAGCATGGTCATAACTTCTAAAAACTAAGTCTAACACCAAGAGTGCTAAATGATCAGCCAATGGTGCCTTTTATAGAGGATTGGGGATACAAAATGACAAGGGAGTTGATTAAGAGTAGGTGGAAGAGTGGGTGGATGAGTGAAAAATACCAAATAGTGAGTTGATGAATGGAAAAATAGTGAGATTCTTTATCTCAGAAATCATTTAGTTTTGATCTCATGGATGACGTCAGAAAATGGCAAAATGGTCTTCATGAAAGTTGTAGCATTTTGTCTTATCTTTCCAATGGCACTGGTTTCAGCTCTAAAGGTCACCTATAACCCAAGATATGACCCAATTACTGAATAGTGTTCAGGCCCAAGTACAGTACCTCTGTTCTGATTTCAAAGCCCCATATCACCTTCAAAGAGTCCGATCTGAGTTTTGTGTTCTTCATGAAAGTTGTAGATATGGGTCTTAACTTTCAAATGTCCAAATTTCAGCCCAAGGAAGTTCTTACAACCCGAGTTATGCTCTGATTACTGCACACTATTCAGGTTCTAGTCACAAAACCCGTGTTCTGACTTCCAAGCCCATTTAGCTCCACTATATGTCTGATTGAGCCCTGGAGCTCTTCTGAAAGTTGTAGAACTCTATCTTATATTTCCTACAAGGTAAGATACATAATTATAAGACATCTAGAACTCAAGATATGGCTAAAATATAGAAACAGTGTAAGACCAAAATAATGTTACAAAAAATTAATTAAGTCCAATTTGAGTCCAAACTTACAAAATATAACTAAGCTTAATTAATTAAGTATATGGAGAGTGTAAATGACTAAAATTAGGATTTATTAATGTATAAAATATGTGATTATCAGTCAGAATCCTTCTTCAAGTTAGACAGAGTCATGTCTAACTTCTAAATCGCTTCTGAGTTGACACAAGATCCTGTCTAAGCCAAAATTGTCCTCTTTTGCTTTGAAAATGAGATATCTTCGCCTGCTTTTACTTCAAATGTGTTAAATCTCTCTTATTCTGCAGAAACGAAGATAATTGATAAGAATCCATTCAAAATTCATCAATAATCATAATCAAATCATCATAATTTATCCATTTAATGGCTATAAAACACAGGCTTATCTCTCATCTGGCTTACCTACCCCACCTCTACATCCTCCCACATTAGGCTTACCTACCCCACCTCTAAATCTTCCTACATCTGGCTCACCTGCCCTAGCTCCACTTCCTCTTACATCTACCTCATCTGCCCCATCTCCACATCCCCATAATATCGGTTTCACCTACTCCATCTCCATATGGGAAGACATCTACTAGACATATTGCACCTAGCTCTTCTTCATATCCCCATGCATCATCCTCTATTCTGCCACAGGTTCCACCCTTTATTCCTTCTGCCAAAGGTACAAGGTTAAGTCCTTATGATCATTGTTTATATGGCAAGCATCATAGAGTTTCTTTCAACAAAACTTCAAAGTTGAGAGAGAATATTTTGGATATGGTTTACTCAGATGTATGTGGTCCCATGGAGGTGGAGACTCTTCGTGGTAGTAGATATTTTGCAACGTTTATTGATGACGCTTCATGGAAAGTATGGGTGTGCTTTCTAAAGAGGAAAAACCAAGTGTTTCAATACTTTAAAAGGTTTCATGCCAAGGTGGAGAGAGAAATAGGGAAACCTTTGAAGTGCCTTCGTAGTGACAATGGGGGCGAGTACACCTCCCATGAATTCAGGAATTATTATTCTGAACATAACATCAAACATGAGATGATAGTTCCTTGCACCCCACAACATAATGGTGTGACCGAAAGAATCAACAGAACCATTATGGAAAAAGTCAAATGTGTGCTAAGAATGGCTAAGCTGCCTAAGCCATTCTGGGGTGAAGCTATTCAAATCGCATGCTACCTGATTAACAGATCTCTGTCTGTTCCTTTGGGCTTTGACATTCCAAAGAAAGTATGGTCTAGACATGATATTAGCTACTCTCATTTGAAGGTGTTTGGATGCAAAGCCTTTGCTCATGTAATTAAGGAACAGAGGCAAAAATTTGATGATAGAGTCATTCCCTATATATTTATGGGCTACAAAGATGAGGAATTTGGCTACAAGTTATGGGATCCGAAAAAGAAAAAGATTGTTAGAAGCAAATATGTAGTGTTTCATGGGTAAGAAACTATGTCAGATTCTACTATACTAGAGAAAACTAATGAATCTGGTGGTAATGCCGATTTTACACCAATATCTCCTCCTAAAAGAAATACCACAGATGGGGGAGAGTTTTTAGAACATAAGGTTGATGATGAGCCAGCAACAGATAATATTGAAGATGGAGAAGGTGTCGTGTGGGGGGAACAACCCCCTACACCACAACTCAAGAAATCTAATAGAGAGCATCGTCCATCGATCAAGTACCCCAGTTCTGAGTTCATCCTTCTGACAAATGAGAGGGAGCCAGAAAGTTTTGAAGAAGTTCTAACTCATGAGGACAAAATCCAGTGGATGAAAGCAATGCAAGAAGAGATAGATTCCTTGCAAAAAAAAATGACACTTATGAGCTTGTGGAACTTCCAGAAGGGAGGAAAGCCTTGAAGAACAAATGGGTATTCAAGCTTAAGAAAAATGGCAACCAGCTAGTGAAATATAAAGCTCGCTTGGTCGTGAAAGGTTTTGGACAGAAGTGAGGAATAGATTTTGATGAGATTTTCTCTCCAGTTGTCAAAATGAGTTCTATTCGATTCATACTCAGATTGACAACTAGCTTGGATATGGAGCTTGAACAGTTAGATGTAAAGAATGCATTTCTCCATGGTGATTTAGAGGAAGAGATCTACATGGATCAACTAGAAGGATTTGAGGAGACTGGAAAGGAGCATATGGTTTGCAGATTAAAGAAGAGTCGTTATGGATTGAAGCAGACTCCCAAACAATGGTACAAGAAATTTGACTCTTTCATGATAAATCATTGATATACCAAGACTAATGCAAACCATTATGTATATGTTAGAGCATTTTCAGGTAACAAATTCATCATCTTTCTATTATATGTAGACGATATGCTAGTAGTGGGACAAGATGCGAAGCTGATTGGTGATTTGAAAAAAGAGTTATCAAAATCCTTTGATATGAAAGATCTAGGTCCTGCAAAGCAAATTCTGGGCATGCAGATTTGGCGAGACCAGAAAGCTAGAAAGTTATGGTTATCACAAAAACAATATGTGGAACGGGTTCTAGAAAGATTCAATATGAAGAATGCTAAGCCAGTTAGCACACTGTTGGCCAATCATTTCAAACGCAGTAAAAGGAGTTGCCCCACTTCTCATGAAGAAAAGAAAGATATGGTTGTCATACCTTACCCTTCTGTAGTTGGGAGTTTGATGTATGCCATGGTTTGTACTCGGCCAGATATCGTTCATGCAATTAGAGTAGTTAGCAGGTTTCTTTCCAATCCTGGTAAAGATCATTAGAAAGCTATAAAATGGATCTTGAGATATTTGAAAGGTAGCTCCCGTGCTTGTGCTTTGGAGGATCAGAACTAATTTTGGAAGGTTATGCAGATGTGGATATGGAAGGAGATCTTAATAGTAGGAAATCTACCTCAGGATTCTTGCTTACTTTTGCAGGGAGAGCTATGTCTTGGCAATCTAAATTGCAAAAGTGTATTGCCTTATTTACTACTGAAGCAGAGTATGTTGCTATGACCGAAGCAGGAAAAGAAATGTTTTGGTTGAAAAGATTTCTTCAGCAATTAAGAATAAAGTAGGAAAGGTTCGTTATCGATTGTGACAGTCAAAGCACTTTGGATTTAAGTAAAACTACGATTTACCACTCTCGTACTAAACACATTGATGTTAGATACCATTGGCTACATCAAGCAGTGGAAGAACAATAGTTTAAGCTGTAAAAGATTCACATTGATAAAAATCCTACTGGCGTGATGACAAAAGTTGTTGCACGTGAAAAACTTCAACTTTGTGTCGAGTTGATTGGCATGGATCCCGGATGAATGTTCTAAGATCATTTTCCCCAATGGTTGGAGGGAGAGAGTTGTGAGGTCCATACATAATTCAGTGGCTTAAGTCAAAAAGGAGAGGAAGAAACTTTTGGCAAATTTTTTGTGCTTTATGGAAGTGGTTGGAAGTTGGTGGATGGAAGGTATGAAGAAAACTCTATAAATAGATATTAAAGCCTTCATTCTAAAATGACCGAGCAGAAGAAAGACAATTTGATCTTCTAAAGAGTGAGAGAAAAATAGAGTGTGAGTAAATCCTAAAGAGTGAGGTGTGGGAAAATACACTGGGAGAATTTGGGTATTATCTCTATTACTTCTCGATACTGCAATCACATAAAATTGTAGTATTTAAGAAAGAGTCTCATTGGAAAACACTATATTTTGTATATCTTGTGTGAGAGAGTATGGAGAAGATATTGTAATTATCCCTAATATAGTAAAAAATTTTGAAATTTGTCCCGTGATTTTTTCCTCAATATTGAACGGTTTTCCACGTTAAAATTTGGCATTTTTTTTTCTGTATGCTTTGCACGCATGTAGTACCGCTGCGTTGTATGAGTTTGTTGATCTAGCTTTATTAGATCTTCTTTGGTGCTCACTCGTCACATCGTAATCTCATTTAGTTTACATTGTGAATCAAGTCTTAAGTCCTACACTTTTCTCCCTCCAACATCTTGTACAATCTCATTCCTTGCTTCTTTGTCCATCTTTTCAAAATATACTGCACAAAAATTATTTTGATATCTTTTACATCAAATATTTTAGAGCATGACTTCATAAAAGGCCAAAAGTCTCAAACTTTCTACAACTACATGAAATTGTAGTATCTGAAAGATCAAATAAAGCTTTATACTCTCCTTTATTTATCAATTTAACCACATATTCAAACACCGATTTACTTTCATTTCGATATGCTATGCATGCTACAGAATATAAGTCATATTCTTTCTGGAAAGGATCAAACACTACAGGAGTGTAAACTTGGGCAACTTGTTGTAATATAGGGAAGTTCTCCAGCTTCAGCCTTGGTAAATTTTGCCTTGATACAAATTCACATTCTAATTCCTTGAAATGCTTTTCACTTATAACCCTTTCAAAGTTCTTAAAAAATTGGAGAATGTTCAAATCTGATGTCAAGCAATTTTTCAGATTTGAATTCAAGCTTTCTTTAAGTTGGGTAATTTGCATCCCTAATGAGAAAGCTTTTGACATATAACTCCTTGGCCATTTCTCTTTCGCTTTATAAACACTTTTCAGCAATGTGTTATCAGAAACAGGATAATTTTGAAGTAAGGTGTTCCATGTTAATTTAAAATGTTCTTCATCTTCGAATTCATACATGCAAGCATTAAGTCTTGCAAAAAAGTGGATCCATTCTTCATCATGTTTCCGAGATGCTTTATGCCATTTTGCATCAAATGCCATGTGCACAACCCATGGTATGTTTCAGGCATCACCTTAAGCAATGCTTTAGCTATTGCATGATCTTAGTCAGTAAAAAGAATTACTGGCTTCTTTTTCTTATGTGCTTCCAGGGTTAGGCCTTCCACCAACACAATTGTTCATTAATTCAAATGATGCCTTTTTGTTTAATCCCAGAAGCATCTGCCAAATCAATTTCATAGGCTTGGACTTGAGATAATTTACATTGATAAGCCAACATGTGAGTGGTTTCTACAAGATAAAAAACATGATTATGTTGTTCAACAAAGTCATGGATCATATATTTGCCATTTCTTTTTTCATACTTGATTGCCATTCTAGCTGGACAACTAGTTCTAGTCTCAAGTCGAGGGTTGCTAGAAACATTATCCCTTTTTATTGACTTGTGAACTATTCTTTTCTATAGTAAAATTTAATAAACTTTATCAGCCTTGTATTAAAAATATGTAAAAGAAAAAGAAGCAATAAGATGATAGAATTAAATGATTAATATTTATATTGTACAGCCATGACAAGATGTCATTCAATAAAGAAATCAAAATCACACCCATGAAGATGAACTGAGACATGATAAGAACTTACTCAATGGAGAAGGACCTAGGTATTCTTGCTTCAGTTTCACATACCATGCAGCTTGTAGTTGCTAATTATCAAACAAAAATAGGAATAAGAATGAAAGCATTGCTGAAGCATCAAACAACTCCAACGAGTCAACCACACTATCAAGGAAACAGAGGTAAAGGGCTAGATTTAGACCCAAAGATTCAGCAATATTTGGCTTTACTTGAATAAGAAAAGAAGTAGCAAAAAGCCTCTGAGATTTGTGGAAATTTGAGAGAGTTTCACTATTGCTTTGGTATGCAACAGGAAGAACAATTTTTTTCTATTTCGACTTACGACTTTAGCAATCAGAAGAGAGATTTACCGCAAGTTAATCAAAATAACACTTAAATTCTAATGAATGATAATGTAGCAATTTCTTGATGGTAGATATTGTTTAATAAGTATTAGTGGATGAGATCACAAGAACTGCACGAATTGCAGTTATATTACGACTCCAGAGAATCCGCATCCCTTTGTATATGACATCAAAAACTCATTATCCCACTATGAAATTCTCACTCTCACACATAGAGATATGCAACACAGGAAGAGGATTTCTCTTTGATTTCTATTTCACTTCACTTGATCAAAACATGATACACAACATGGCTTTTTATAGGTGAAAGGCTAGAAAAAAAAAGACATTATATAAAATAAGAAAGCCAATTGATGAAGGAAAACAACAGCAGCAAATGATAAAAAGTAGTTTTGTAAGTTGTGGTGCACCCTCTTGTAGCAATAAGTGATTTCAAAAAATTGCAGGAGATAGGCTAAAGCAGTCAGTGCAATTAATAGGCTTGGCTTGGTTTAATTTCCTACATTGCCTCCCTTAAACCAAGCTTGCAAAATTTGTCATTTGAAGGAATTCCTTCAACTGGTGAAACAACTCAATCTTAAATGCAATTTGTTCTTTAGTGTGACAGTAATCAATCCACACTTCCTTCTCAGCCGCCAATTATCAAATTTTATGAAATCTAATATATATGTGCTTGGATCTCTTTTATCTCATATCATTTTTCCCTCTCTGGTATGATTTCTTTTCCCTCTCTGCTAAGGTTTTCTCTCAATTGCCGCCCCGCTGTACAAGTGCCTCACGTGTGTCACCTCCAGTTCCTGCTGCTACTTCCGACTGTGTTCGACTTTCCCTCTTATTTGTGGCTCCCCTATGGTGTGTGCTGCCTAGGGGAGTTGTGATGCCTCCGTCTGGCTTGGTCCGGCTCTGGAGCGTCCCCTCAGGTGAGTCTTGTTTCGTTCATGGCAAGCCTTGTCTCCATCGATGTTGATTGTCTACCATCGAACTTGCGCACAACGTCTCTATGTACGCCGACCTCGGTGGGTGCATCACCAAACCTGTCTCTACTGCACACTCCCCTACTCCACTAGTGACTGCTCCATCACGTGCTTGCGAAATTGTTGGTTGGTGTGTTCTGCCTAGAGTCGTCACTCTGCTATGTCTTTCCTCTCTGGTTGGTCGATGCGCTCTTCCTAGCACCACCCCCCGCCAACGGCCTGGTCTTGTGCTCTACCACTGTTTTTGACCCAATTGAGGCCCCCATCCAGGCTGATCTTCTCCCACTTGATGAGGATATGATCGTCTTGTTCGACAAAGATGACGATCCTGAACCCAATTTCGCCGTCCATTCATAGCCTTGTGCTTCATGGGCCTAGAGAAGGGAAATGGGCTTGCTTGAATGTTTTGGGCTCCCCTGAGGCTCGCATGACTCTAATTCCTTCCTAGACCTCTGAGATGGCAGAGCCAGAACCAGATGTTGCCGAATTTCCTGCTTCAAAAAACAAGGAGCTTCCTGTTATGTTGACCTCACACTATCTACTCAATTAAAGTAGTGATCACCAATGAGGTTCAACCCAATCTTAGTGAAATCAACCAAATTGCTAAGAATCAAGTCAACATAAAAAATGAATCTCAGGAGAGTGCTTCAGTTAGTGACTTGTTGATGTAGGAGAATTCAGATAATAGAGAAGATGAGGAAGGAAAAGGTTAATTGTATGATCATTATTTAAATGTTCTGGTTGCGTCCAAGGCACAATTTCGTTATGCTTCCAAGTTTGTTGGAAGGTTTGGGTAAATGCTCATTTCTATTATTCTTGGGACTTTGATTCTCTCTTCATTTTCAATAATATATGAATTTTAATTATCTTTGACAAAAAAACAAATCCATATACTTGAATAGCTCATAAAAGACTTAATTTTTACAAAGCACAATAGCAAACTTCTTGTCACAGATGTGGGAGTATACTTCGCTTTTGATATTGATAAGTATTCTTTAGGTGCCTATGTTGTTCAGACTTTTGATATTGATAACAAAGATTATTGAGCTTGAGTCCTGAACATTCTATATTTTGGAATTCTGAAAATCTCATATTATTGGAACTTTGAAGATTCTTGGTTCTCTTCCTTTACTTCATTCTACATCACCATACAATATTTTTAAGTTCGATGTATATATATATTTTCTGTTTAACTTTATCAAAATATAATTAAGATTGAGTTAAAACTATTAATAAAATTGATTAAAAAAACAAAATTACATAAGTTTTTCATGTTGCAAAGAATTTTTTTTTTTTTGCTAGATATAAAGAAAACTATCATAACATTACAAAATAAATTTAAAATACATTTTTTCTTTCTTTTCTATTATATTTACATAACTTACATGTAAGTATTAAATTATGTATATAAACTTAAATTAGAAATGAACACAAATTTTGCAACAAAGCCACAGAACAAAATCAATTCATATAGTTATTAAATTTTGAAAAAGTCTCTTTATTACACTTTATACAAATATATTTGTATTAATTTATTTTGCACTTAAAAAAATATTTCTGTTGAAAGTTTTCTTAGAATAATTTGATTTTAAATTTTTCTAAAATCAAAATAAGCTAATTCAAATTTGCATGTACTTCTCAAATTAACAATTTTAAAAAATATATAAAAATTTAAAAAATCCATGCAGCGAACCTGATAAAAATACCTTGTATTGTAATTAATGTTTTTAAATTTTAATGTTAAGTAAACATATAATTTGAGAATTATTAGCTCTGCTAGGGTTTCATGGCTACTAACTAGATGTGGGTATACAAGATGGTCTGATCTGCGATGATCCACAATTAAACGAATTGGTGAGAGTTAACCCACAACTTAAATGAGCCGACATTTTGCCAACCTGTATTTACATCGCTTTGGAGCACAGGTTTGCCAGCTGGTTCAGGGCCCGCAAACCTTTTTTCTTTGTTTTTTTTGCTTTTCAGATGGCTAAATTTATGTGGCTGATCTTCAAAATTAGCGCGGGAAAAATCCCACTGCTAAATTTCCGTCGTTAATCTTCAAAATTCTTATAGTGTATAAATTGGATGTTGGGTAAGATGACCTAGACATCAAACCACTAATTTCACAAAATGGCCACAAAAATTCACACATTTCCCCTACTCTTGTCCATTGTTCACTAGTAGTGCAATACTTATAGTTCCTGTCATGCAAACGAAAGGCACTAAAAGCACCCCTTGTAAGGAAGTCCACTTTCAAGTATCATAAAAGTAGAATCCCACTTAATAGAGACATCCAAATGCAAACCAACACTAGTATTAATACCACCAATTTGTTGAACACATGCTTTAAAAGCATTCATTCTCCCCTCCGATCCCTTAACATATTTGATGCTCTCTCTAATTTTATGTAAGCACCACTAGAAACTTTCAAACCCACGTAAACTATAAGGTTCAAGCTATGAGCACAACATAGGATATGAAAAAATTCCCCACCACGCAACAAACCATCACTTTGCAAAAGAAGTTGTTCTTTCAACATTTCTTGGATGTTGTCATTAGAACTTGCTTTATCCAAGGTTAATGAAAAAAAAATTCACTCAATCCTCCATTCTTGCAAGTAATCAAAGACGGTCTTAACCAATTCAATTCCAGAATGTAGAGGGAGAAAATAAGCAAAATCTAAAATTTTGCTATTAAGCTTCTGATTTTCATCCACAAAATGTGTAGTTAAAGAAATATAGCCCTCCGTAGTACACGAAGTCCACTTAATCACATCTAAGGTGGCAATACGCCTAGAGTAAATCTTGACTTCAGGATTCAAATATTTTAGCAATTCCTTAACCCTTCTATATTCAACAAAAGAAAATGGAAGGTCATGCTCTGTGATAGCCATGGCTACTATATCACGTACAACTTTTTGATCAACTTTTCTACCTCTTAATTTTCCAGCATGGTCAAGCATAAGCTTATCAACCTCAGCATCAGGAAATTTGGGCAATTTGTGACACTTGCTAATATGACGTTGTAAAGTTGAAGTTCCATATTCATTACTCCCACTAACATAGTTATTACCACAAGCCTTACATTGCGCTTTCTCTTTCTCATCACTATCTATGCCAATTTTATCAAAATAATTCTAGACACTTGATTAAAGATTCCTAACCCTCTTATTTGTAGTTTTAGATTCATTAGTACCAGTACCAGTTGCAATTGCACCTTAAGTATTTTGTTTATACAAAACATTTTGTGCAGAAGAACCCACATTAACACTTTGATTCATAGCAGAAGAATCCATATTTAATTATTCAAATAGTGGAACAAATCAGACAATCAAGAAACATACATGAGCTATCAGAAGATTCAGAACATCATAAGAATACAGAACATGACCTATTGACCTATCAACTATCAACTCTTCAATTAGAGAACATCAAATAACAAAGAGAGCAAGAGCAAAGCATTAACATTTAACAATTAAGAAACTAACAATAATCAAATATATTGTACACAAAACAAATGAGCAGTACATCAAAAGCCCTAATTTGTTGTCCTAAACAAATGAACAAAAAAGAGAAAGAGAGAGCAATTTCTAGGGGCTGAGAGACAATTGAGAGACTGAGAGATCAAAATAGAGAAAGAGAGTGCAGAAAACATACCGAATTGAGGATTTGAGAGGCTGAGTTTGAGACTAAGCATAGTCGTTGGCGAGACCGCAGGCGAGACCGCAGGCGTGACCGTGGTCGTAGGTGAGGCGAGACCGCAGGCGAGGTGAGACCGTGGCATTCGCAGGCGAGACCGTGGTTGTTGTCGCAGTCGTAAGCTCGTAGTAGTGCGGCCGTGGTCGCGTCGTCGCAACTGCAATGGCGTGGTCGCAGGTGAGAGTCAAAGGACGATTGAGTGACGAGGGGGAAAAGGAAGGGGGCGGTGGCAAAGAGGTTGTAGATAAGAAATGAAAAATTGAGAATGAGATTCAAAAATGAAAGAATGGGGTTTCCTTACATTGTTTTATGTTTTATTATTTAATTAATTTAATTTTAGTTTTTTAATTTTTTGGGCCGTGCAAAATCTGTTGACTGGTAGAGTAGTCTCTTAGACTCTCACTCTTATCAAAGGCCCAAATCCAAAATTGCCTAATAGAAAAAAATTACGCAGGTTCTTGGGTTGGTCCGAAAACTTATGGGCCAAAATCCATTTAAACCACAGGTTAAACAGACAAAGCATGTAGACGCGCATTTAAATGGGCTTATATTTCTGGTCCTAACCCATGCAGGTTGTAGGTTACACAGACCATGGCCCATATACCCATCTCTACTACTGACCCATTGCTGCCCCATTCATGCCGCTACGATTAGCCCAAAGTTGTCAAACAAACCGCTGGATACCCTTATGGGAGGCACACAGCAACATGCTCATGCTTCGTATACTTGTATTACTAAGGGCATGGAGACGACACCTCAACACTCTTACGTTGATTTGTTGGGTACCAATTAAACTCATGACTGTGGATACTTATAATGGGAACCCGCTAATGCCTGTGCATGAGATGTCCCCTGAATTGGTGGCACGTTTATGCAAACCTTGGGTACAGTCATTTTCCTGTGGTAAAACAAAATTTGTACACATAAGATACGACATCTGAGAGGACATCAAATCTCAATATGAGTGTGACTTGATATTGTCATATATCATAAAGTTGGAATGGATGTATCGTATGAATGGGGTGTCGAATTATGGGTGTTCAAATAACAAAACTATTTCTTGTGCAATTCTTGGTCCCTGTTGACTATGAAAACCTATGAAGCACCGGTACGGCTCTCAGGCTGCCGTACCAGTGTCCGGTGCGTACCAGGAACGAAAATGCGTACTGCACGCCAGAAAACGACTCTCCCTGCTCGACGCTCGTCTCTCCCTGTCGAAGCTCGTCCATCTTTGTGACTCTCTGTTTTGAGTCAAAACAGAAACTTTTCACTAGTCCTCCCTCCTCTGTCTTCGTATGACTCTCTGAATGAAGAATGGGTACGAGGACAACCTGATTGGGGAAGACGAAGACATCAACGACCACAAAATCGTCATCAAATGCGCTGATATACAGAGCGCCATCTTTGAAGGTATGCTTTCTCCTCTAGATCTCAAGATCTAGCTGAGATCTGGTTTTGTATTCTGCTGTTTCTTAATGATGTTTTGTGTTTGTGTTAAACTGAATTGAAGCTATTGTTCCGAGTTCTGACGGTGAGAGAAGGGGTGAAAATGAGAGCCAACGTTTTCACTTAAAGTTTTCAATTTTCACCATTTTGGAAATTGGATTTTTTATTTATTTTGTATTTTGGTTTTTTTTAATGATTTATTTATTGATATTTAATATTGAGTTATTTAAAATGACATGTTTTATTATTTCTTATATATATGTTATGTTGTATTTTATCGTACCCGTATCTTAATTTTTAAGAAATTATCGTATTCTCGTACCATACCCGTATCGTACCAGATACTGGTATCCGTGCACCATAGATGAAAATGTTCTTAATAATGGACCTTGGATCCTTTTTGACCATATATTATCTCAAGGAGTTCGGGCTAAGTCTGAGAATTTCATTCCCTCAGAGAAAGTTATTCATAAAACCCTTGCATAGGTCCATTTTCCAGAGCTGAATGGCATGTATTATTATGAAGACGTGCTCTTGGTGATTGCTTCATCTATTGAGATAACATACAAGATTGATAAGAACACATCCTCTATGGTTAGGGGTTGTTTTTGCTAGAGTCTATGTGGAGGTGGACTTATGCAAACCCTTAATAGGAATGTTTCATCTTTGGCGACATTGGCAGAAAGTAGAGTATGAATCTCTGCAACCCCTAATTTGTTCCTATTGCGAAAGGCATGTGCATATGAAGGATAAGTGTGCCAATAACGTGCTCTTGAGTTAATGTTGTTATACCTAAAGCATCCCTTTAGATATTCTAAGTGTTAGCTTCTTGTTTATTTTAAGTGGTTAAAGGCATGTTTGGATTAGATTGTTTATGTTAAATAATCACTTATTTCTCGAAAGCTCTCTCAAGTAATTTTTTTTATTATAAGCCGTTTTGAATACAAAATAAGCAAAACCAAACTAACAAAAACCATTTCCCACTTAGTATTTTTTGATTTTTTTTGTTGGTTTTGAAATCCTTTTTTGAGTAACATGAATCAAACCAACTTGACCTCAATTGGATTAGTTCGGTCGGGTCTTCGGGTTGTCCAATTGTTACTCTTTTAAGCAAAAAAAAATTTTAAAAAAAAAACTCATACTAAATGAGAAGAACATAAATAAACAATATTGAAAGAAAAAGAAAGCATCTACAACCAAGAAGCACCTAAATCATAAATAACACTATAATTGAAAATCAAAAGAAAGCACCTAAAACTAGAAGATGAAGAAGCAAAAGGGGTAAAAGGTTGAACATTTGGTTGAACGACGTCAGAGGCTTGCACAACTAGTTGAGGAAGTTGCAAATATGGTCGAAGAGGCTTTGCCATCGCTGGCTTGCAGATCTGCTTGAAGAAACATCATTGTCATAGCTTTAGTTGAGTCATCAATGGTGGACTAATCTGTCGATTATTTTCATATCTTGAGTGTCTTATTTTTTATATAATTGGACTTCATATGTGCTTAATTATCAACATTTAGTTAAGTTTCTAGATATGAAGTTTATTTAGATCTTTATTGTGAAACTATGCTTAAAGTGTATTTATAAGTATTCATAATTGCATTGTGTTTTTCAGGAGATCAATATAATCCCTAGAAGCAAAGAGAAAAGAGAATATGTGAAGAATTATGGCTGAATATGAAGAAATTAAGTGACAAGGTCTATGTTCCCAGACACGGGGTAGGTCGTGTACTTCTCTGGCATCGTAATTCGAGTCAATTTTGAGCGTTGACCAACAACACGGCCCGTGTCCTCTGACACAAAGTAGGTCGTGTCATATGACACGGCCCGCGTCGTCGCATCAAGAAATCAAATACGAATTCTAATTAAGTGTCAGGTTTCCAAAGTTATAAATAGGGTTGCTTGGGATTCAAAAATATATATCTCTGGACTAGGAGCCGCTAAGGAACTGAAGGAAAGACGAAGAACAAGCAAGAGGAAGATTCGATCAAAGATTGGAAATTCGGGTTCGAGCGATCAAAGATCAATCAATCTCAAACCTTGGAAACTAGTTTGATCTTTAGTTCTTTTCTCTTTTTTTATTCTGGATGATGTCTTTCTTCTGTTATTCTTTTGATTTTGAATTTGTCATGTGTGGCTAACCTTCTTATTTGGTTAAGGGAAGATGAAATCCTAGTTTTGATTATGTGAACCTTGTATATCTCTTTATATCAATTCAATTGAGTTTTTATTTATACGTTTCTGATCTTATTTTAATATAAAGGTTTTTATACTCTTTGCCAATTTCGAAAGTGGTAACACTACGATTGCTATGCGCGGTTGCGATGGTATGACTAGTGAGACAATGATCTAAGTAATTTAATCCCGGTGTGTGATTAGATCTAAGTGTGATTGGTTTTCTAAATCTTAATGCTATCCTTAGGTGGGAATAAGAGCGGTTACTTTATCACTAACTAGTGATTAGGATTTAATTTGAGTGGTTGCTGAATTAAGTAAAACTTAAGGAAAACAGAGGATTTATCTCACAATCACATAAAAGCATAATTGGTTATATTGGTATAAAGGGAATGTAAGTTAGTATAATCATATAAATCTAGTGGTGGATTCTATCTCTTAACCAATGTCTTTTAATTGGTAATTCAAATTATGTTTACTGTTATTGCTTTGGATTCAATTTATATTTTTAGTTTTAATAAACAAAATCCCCTTTTTATTATTTACTATTTTTGAGATTTTAAAATTAGGATTTAATTTATAGTATTAATTGAATTAGTTCTTTGTGGATCAATCCTTGCTAACTACAACTAGTTGCAAAGTTTTTATTTTTAGTGGAACTTGGTAACTGAATTTCATTCTAAATTTTAATTACAATCCACACCACACCAAATTTTGGTATCATTGCCGGGGAACTAATTGTTCAATTGCGCTATTAAATTGTTTCCTATTTTCCACTCGATTTTTATTTCAGTTTTTACTACTTTTCTTTCTTCTTTCTGACTGTTTTGCAAGTGTTCATGTCTAGTGGTGAAGTGAACGAACAATTGAGGAATCTAAGATATTACTTTGAATAAGCCATCTCACAGTTTCCTCTTTAATTCATACCTGCTGACGTCGAAGCTGCCCGCTATATAGATTTACCCAGTTCTAAGATATTTTCTGAAACATCTGAAGATGTGGTGATGGCAGAACATACTTTAAGGACGTTGGGTACTCCAAACTTAGACCAACAGCCCCTCTGCATAGAGATTCCTGAGAATGAAGTGTCATTTGAGTTGAAGTCTGGTCTAATCCATCTTCTGCCATCTTTTCATGGATTAGCCGGAGAGGACCCCAACAAGCATCTGAAGGAGATCCATATGGTGTGCTCTAGCATGAAGCCTACGGGAATTCCAGTGGATCAAGTCAAGCTCAGAGCTTTTCCATTTTCGTTGAAAGATTCTGCAAATGAGTGGTTGTACTATTTGCCACCCAGGTCCATTAATTCATGCCAAGACATGGCTCGAACTTTCCTGGATAGATACTTCCCTGCCTCTAAGGCCGCCACCATTCGAAAAGAAACTTGCGGCATCCAACAAAGGCATGGGGAATCGCTTCATGATTACTGGGAGAGGTTTAAGAGATTGTGTGCTAGCTGCCCTCAACATCAAATCTATGAGCAACTGTTGATTCAGTATTTCTATGAGGGTTTATTGGTGATGGATCATAATATGATTGATGCTACTAGTGGAGGAGCTTTGGTTGATAAAACTCCTCAAGAGGCAAGGAACTTGATAGCAAGAATGACTGCAAATACTCAACAATTTTTCATCAGGAATGACACTGGAGTGAGAGCAGTTAAAGAGTTAGAAATAGCTAGTCTGCAACAACAAATGATCCAATTGACCACCATGATTCAGCGGCTTACGGATAATGGAAAAGTATCGGTGAATGCTTGTGGGATTTGTTGCTCTTCAAGATATCCCACTGATATGTGTCATACTCTTTAAGAGGACACGAATGCAGAGGTAAAGGCAGCAGGGGGATATTCTGGACCTTCCATAAACTACAACCCCTACTCTAACACATATAATCCGGGGTGGAAGGATCATCCCAATATGAGCTATAGAAAATAGCCTCAGAATCAACTTCCAACCTATGGACCTCCAAGATTTCAACTGAGGTAAGTACATTTCCCTCAGAGGCAACAACAAGCTCAAGCTCCTAGGCAACATGAGCCTTCACTGGAGGAGTTAATGAGGCAAATGACCACTAATAACATTCAATTTCAACAAGAAAGAAACGCCACCATCAATAACCTGCAGAACTAAGTTGGGCAGTTAGCCATAGAAATTAACAAGGTTTAAAGCCAACTTTCTGGGAGACTTCCTTCACAACCAGAAGTGAATCCGAGAGAAAATATTAGTGCTGTCATATTGCGAAGTGGGAAGAGGTTAGATGAACCTCCACCTCCCACACAAGTCACTAAAGACAAGGATCAAAAGCCAAATGGGGTAAATGAGGAGGGGCAAAACTCTAAAGCCCCTAATGTGAGTATTCCTGAACTCCATCCTAAGTATGTCACTAAGGCTCCATTCCCTAGTAGATTGGTTAAGAGCAAGAAAGATGAGGCTGAGAATGATAAAGATTTTCTTGAGACCTTCAGGAAAGTGAAAGTCAATATTCCATTGCTAGATGCAATCAAGCAAATTCTGAAATATGTCAAGTTTCTTAAGGAAGTATACACCCAAAGAAGGAGGCTGAAGGGTAATGAGAAAATTAATATGAACCAAAATATTTCAACCCTTATTTAGCATATGCCCCAGAAATGTAAAGACCCAAGGACTTTTACGATTCTATGTGTTATAGGCAAGAGCAAATTTGAGAATGTCATACTAGATTTAGGTGCTTCTACTAATGTAATACATATGCCTGTTTTTAACTCTCTTGGACTTGGCCATTTGCATTCTACAAGTGTTATGATTCAGTTGGCTAATAGAAGCAATGCGTATCCAGTCAAGTTAATTGAAGATGTATTGGTAAAGGTTGATGAGCTAATCTTTCTTGCAGATTTTTATGTTCTGGAAATGGAGAAAGAGTCACCATCCAGCAAGGCTCCACTCATTTTAGGGAGGTCATTCTTCAAAACAACGAGGACCAAAATAGATGTACATGCAAGAACTTTATCCATGGAGTTTGAAGACTCAATTGTTTAGTTTAACATTTTTTATGCTATGGAGCATCCCATGGAGGAACATTCTGTTTTTCATATTGATTTACTTACTGATTTAGTTGAGGAAACTTATGATGAATTGTGTGATGAATTTCCTGATTTAATTGGTTTTAATGATTCTATCCATAGTCACTCATGTACTGATTGTGTTGGTGATATGATATGTGTTATTTGTGCTGAGATTTTTGCATACTTAAGAGCTGATGATTCTATTTACGCAGCAGCTAATGGTATTGAATGATCTATTAACAATGCTTATGACACAGTTGCAGAGTCTAAGACACAAAGGGAGATGGAGTTGAAGCCCATTGAGGAATTTTCAAAGAAGGGAAAAGAGCACCGGATAACGGTCACTACTGTGGTAGATTTTATTTTTGGACCATGGTCCAACATAAACAATGACCATGATGTTGATAAAGTAAAAATGCTACAATTCAGTGGTGAAGCCAAGGACATTAAGGAAGGTCAATAGGACCCCAGTGGTTGTTTTCATGTTGCTTCACACAATGGGATCTTGGTCATTTGATAAGGATGTTTCTTTCCCTCCATTTTATTTTACTTGTCCTTCATTAATTGATGATTTTGATGGATGTTATTTTTCTTTTGAGCTTTACATTGAGAACAATGTAGAATTTAAGTGTGGGGGAGATTTTACATTCTGTTTTCTATTTTAATTTTAATTTTTTATTTTTTGCATTTTTTAATTGTTTCTATTTTCTCGTATTTTAATTTTGTTTTTGTTTTCTATATTTTAATTCTATTATTATTCTTTTAAAAAAAATTTGTGTGTTTTTACTTGATTTCCAATGATGTTTTTGAGATTTGTGAAGTCTGAGTTCGAAACAATTTATATTCAAGGTTATGATTTATAAATTTCTTCTTCCGTCTTGAATCTGACATGCTTGGTTTTGGATGTTTGATTGGTAGATTGAGATTAATAGATGCATACCTTGTGAGATTTTGAGCCTATTGATGGATGGATTTAGCATTTATGTCATTCTTTTCTTTCTTGTGTGATTTTCACTCATGGCAATTGATCACTCTAGAACTTGCTTTAACTCTTTTTGAGGTTACATTTTCACTTGCATGCATGAACATGATTGAGGTCATCTTTCTTAATTAACTACTTTGGTCAAATAGCTAATCTTGTATCATTTTCCTTTGATTAACCTCTTTGAACCTATTTGCCTATTCTTTGTCTTAGCTCATTATATGCCTTAAGTGAAAAACCATGATTTTACCTTACCTTAGGGAATAAGAGAATATTGGTTCATTTTCATTGGAGGAGCTCTTTTGCTTGTGGACAATGTATACTACAAGTGTGGGGGTTGTATTCTTGATGTGCAAAATGCAAAGTGTTGGTGGAAGAAAAAAAATGCAAAGAAAAAGAATAAATGCAAGAAAGGTTACAAAAGAAAAAAAAGAAAAAAGAAAGGAATATGTGAAGATAATGTGCATTATATAGAATTGGGGGAAAAATTTTATACTTGTTATTTGTCATTTGAGTTCCTCCCCAATGTTCTTTTATTCTCTTGAGAACTTATCTTGCCATATCCATATTATTTCTTTCACTTACCTTGGCCCTATTACAACCTTAAATAAAGTCTTCTTAATTTATGTGTGCATATGTTTGAGTAGTGGAGAAGTAGAAGATAAGCAAGCTTATGGTAGTGCATTTTTCATGGGTTGAATTGAATGAAATACTTATCTTGTAAATACTTGAGAGATTGACAGTGTATCTTGTGAGGATCTATCATTCTTGATTCATGCCTTTCAAATTGAAGATCCCTTGCTTGATGGTTTAAGATATGAATAATTACTATCTCTTGAATATTTTGATCCCTTGAATCTTTTCTTGCTCTTCTTGTTGGTAGATTTTTGCTTTTTTGAATATCATTGAAAATTGAGTCTTTTCAAGTTTTTAGCTTTTGAATTTGTTTTGTTTTTCCTTGTTCCTTGGTTTAGTGTTATGTTTTGCCCAGGAGTGTAAAAGGCTAAGTGTGGGGGTACTTGATCTGTCGATTATTTTCATATCTTGAGTGTCTTATGTTTGATATAATTAGACTTCATATGTGCTTAATTTTAAATATTTAGTTAAGTTTCTTGATATGAAGTTTAATTGGATCTTTATTGTGAAACTATGCTTAAAGTGTGTTTATAAGCACTCATAATTGCATTGTATTTTTCAGGAGATCAATACCATTCCTAGAAGTAAAGAGAAAAGAGAATATATGAAGAATTATGGTTGAATATGAAGAAATTAAGTGACACGGCCCGTGTCCCCAGACATGGGGTAGGCCGTGTACTTCTCTGGCATCGCAATTCGAGCCAATTATGAGCGTTGACCAACAACATGGCCCGTGTCCTCTGACACGGGGTAGCCCGTGTCCTCTGACACGGGGTAGACCGTGTTCCTTTTTGACTTCTAATTTTGCCGAAATTATACTGACAGACCCTGACACGGGGTAGGATGTGTCATATGACATGGCCTGTGTCGCCGCATTAGGAAATCATATACAAATTCTAATTAAGTGTCAGGTTTTCAAAGTTATAAATATGATTGCTTGGGATTCAAAAATATATATCTCCGGACTAGGAGCTGCCAAGGAACTGAAGGAAAGACGAAGAACAAGCAAGAGGAAGATTCGATCAAAGATTGGAAACTTGGGTTCGAGCGATCAAAGATCAATTAACCTCAAACTTTGGAAACTAGTTTGATCTTTAGTTCTCTTCTCTTTTTTTATTCTGGATGATGTCTTTCTTCTGTTATTCTTTTGATTTTGAATTTGTCATGTGTGGCTAACCTTCTTATTTGGTTAAGGGAAGATGAAACCCTAGTTTTGATTATGTGAACCTTGCATATCTCTTTATATCAATTTAATTGAGTTTTTATTCATATGTTTCTGATCTTATTTTGGTATAAAGGTTTTTATACTCTTTGCCAATTTCGAAAGTGGTAAAACTAGGATTGCTATGCGTGGTTGCGGTGGTAAGACCAGTGAGACATATGATCTAAGTAATTTAATCCTAGTTTGTGATTAGATCTTAGTGTGATTGGTTTTCTAAATCTTAATGCAATCATTAGGTGGGAATAAGAGCGGTTGCTTTATAACTAACTAGTTATTAGGATTTAATTTGAGCAGTTGCTGAATTAAGTAAAACTTAAGGAAAACAGGGGATATATCTCACAATCACATAAAAGCATAATTGGTTATATTAATATAAAGGGAATGTAAGTTAGCATAATTATATAAATCTAGTAGTGGATTCTATCTCTTAACTAATGTCTTTTAATTGGTGATTCAAATCATGTTTACTATTATTGCTTTAGATTCAATTTATATTTTTAGTTTTAATAAACAAAACCCCCTTTTTATTATTTACTATTTTTGAGAGTTTAAAATTAGGATTCAATTCATAGTGTTAATTGAATTAGTTCTCTGTAGATCGACCATTGCTATTACAATTGGTTGCAAGGTTTTTATTTTTGGTGGAACTTGACAACTGATTTTCATTCTAAATTTTAATCATAATCCACACCACACCATGGATAGATGAGTCAACGAAAACAACAGATGGATGGCTTTGTTGCTGGCTGATGTGACCACGGCAAGTGTACCGGATCGTCAAGTAATAAAAACGGTGAGAAACCGGATATCATTCTCAGGGATCGATGGCCAAGTACCAATTCATGAAGTTAGCTACTATTTAAACCAAGATTTGAATTAAAATAGGTTCCAATAACAATAACAAAATCAAAAGAACCAAAAGCAATGACAATATTTTTGGATTTTTCTAGTTGGCAATTTATCAAACACTTGGTATGCAAGATGAAAAATAATCAATTAATGGAAGAGTTGGGATCAAGTTTCATTTGATTTCACTTGTTGCATATCAATTGGAATTAAAACAAGCTACTATTCCTATTTTGTTACCGAATTCTCTAAAATACTCAACTCCTAATTCCTTAGGTAGTTAACCTTTTGTTTCCAATTAAAAACCCTAATTCCTTAGGTGATTCTAAGAGATAACAAGCATTATGGTTTAGAATTCAACAAGGTAACAAGCAAATCAATGACTATTCCTAGCCTAGAGACAAGCAAGGTTCATAATCTCATATCACAAATCATATATCAAATTTCCATTCAACACACAATCCTAAATTCATCCTAAAGAGAATCAATCTTTAGAAAGCATTAAGAGAAGAGATTATAAACTCAAAATAGAAATAGCAACATGAATTAATTGATTCCAATGTCAATAACAACCAAGATCCATCAAAATCCACCTAATCCCAACAAGGGAGAATTTAGCTAGACATAGAAATAAAAATAGAAACTGAAACAATAGGGAAGAAGATGCAAAACTCCATGGAAGATTGAAGAAAATCTGAGCTTCCACTCTTCTTCCCTTCAAATCCACCGTAGAGCTCCCAAGATAGGGTGTTTCTCTGCTCCAAAACGGCTCCCCACTCTTCTCTCCACGCAGCACACCTCATTTAGGTCAGAAAATACGAATTTAAACTCTGGTATGGGCGCCAGCGGCGCGCCGTGCAGCAGCGCGGGCGCTTAACGTCCAGAACGCATTTGCTGTCATGAGCGTGAGCGCCTAGGTGCTTCGTTTTGAGCGCCTAGGCGCTCAACATCCAGCGTGTCTCTTCTGAAGCTTAAGGGCGCTTAGGCGCTCCTTCTGTAGCGCCTGGGCGCTAGGGGCTCAGCAGATTTGCTCTTGATCTTCCTTGGAGGCTTTAAGTCATCTCTTCTTGAGTGCTTTTCTTTGCCACATTGAGCTTCATCATATTTCTCTTGGTGCCTGCAATCAAAACAATGATAAATGAGCTAAAGCACCAATAATTCTAATCAAAATGAACTAAATCTAACAAACTAACATAAATTAACTAAAAAGACAAAATAAAATTATTTTAAGGTCAAAACAACGTCAAAAGTTGGGCTTAAGCGGTGAAATCCCTTCAAAAGGCTTTGGAAAAACAGATAATCTAGCAGATTATCACCACCCCAAACTTAAAACTTTGCTTGTCCTCAAGCAAAACAAAATAAAAAATAAGCTAAAAGAAAAGACAACTCTACAACTCAAACACCAATGCTGAATTGAGTAAAATAAACTAAGAGTGTCCCACAACTCAAAAGCATTAAATCAATTCATATATGCATTCTTGAAAGTAGAACTCTCAACTGTGAAGCTGAAACTCAGAAGGTCAAAAATAAGGGACATCACAACCATGCACTGATCAATCACCGCTTGAAAGTTAATGAACATGGCATCAAAATACACATGATAATTGGGTCACTTAAACTCTTGTATTTGGGCTTGTGTTTCCCTCAGTCATCACTTACTGAGTTCACCCTCCTTGGATTTTGCTTTTCATCTCAAACAAGCATGCATGCCACTCACAAATGCAACAATCAAAAGGACTTTATTCAGGGTCACATTGGTGCCAAGGTACAAGGTAGATAAAATGAACATATAAACTGCTACCTTAGAGAGCAAGTGAGCATTGGTACTTCTAACAAATCTTCAATTCACAAAACTCATACTTTTCACATTCTTTCTTTCTTTTATATTTCCCCAGTAACCTACATGGTCTCAAAGGGATACTTGATCGTTGAGTCAAGTATTTCCCAGTAACCCATCGGTCTCAAAGAGGTTCCTATTCAACAAGCCAACTCTTTTTTTTTTTTAACAATAGCCACCCCAAACTTAGTACATTGCTAACCCACACCTTCAGTAAATTCAATGCTCAATTACCCCTTTCAGGTGGATAAGACATTCATTATTTTAGCTATGACATGCTGTATGGGCAAACAAAGAATTCAGTTTATTAGGCACAAAAGGGGCAACACAAAGGAAACAAACAACATTTGGTTGGCTATATGGCAATCTGGCTCAACAACAAAACTGCCTTTATCATGTCGATGCATTGTGCAAATCACGGTATGCAAATGAGATTCAAGCAAAGCTAGGAGAATAGAAACTCACTAGTGACCTCTCATCAAAGCAAAAATGTTGAAGGCTCAAAACAACTCCCAAGGATGAATTATGAAATCCAATCACAAAAACCACCAAGTACATTAACAATAAGCTATAAGATTTATGCATGAAAGTCATAATCCTCATTCAAGTACCACAATCTAAAAATAAGCCCACAAGCTTCCGAGTTTCCCTAACAGGCAGTGCATGCATGGTTGGCTCACATAACAATGATACTATCAAGCATGGGGACCCACAAAAGTAAACTCTAAATAGTTCAACATTGGCTTGACTCACACAAGTAATTAACTCAAATTAACAAAAAGTTAAAACTAAACATAGCAATTAAGTAAAATGCACACAGATACATTAAACAAATAAAAATTAAACAAAAATGACTAAAATGAAAAAGTAGAGATAGAAAAGCCTGAGCATGGGTTGCCTCCCATGAAGCGCTTGTTTAACGTCATTAGCTCGACATTGCTTCTCAACTCATCAAGGTGGCTGATAATCACATATTTTATTCATTAAGAAACCCTTATGTTTAGTTATTTACACTCTTCATGTACTTAATTGACTGAATTTGATTATGTTTTGTAAGTTTGAACTCGAATCGGACTTAATTGATTTTTTTTCAGCATTATTCGGGTCTTACACTGTTTCTGTATTTTAGCCATATCTTGAGTTCTAAATGTCTGATAATTATGAATTTTACCTTGTAGGAAAGATAAGAGAGAGCTCTACAACTTTGATGAAGAGCTCAAAGTCAATTTCAGACATCTAGTAGAGCTAATTGGGCATGGAAATCAGAATACGGGATATGTGACTGGAACCCGAACAGTGTGTAGTAACCAGAACATAATTCGAGTTTGAGTTTATAGAATGGGCTGAAAATTTGTAATCTGAAAGTTAAGACCCATATGTACAACTTTCATGACAAACACAAAACTTGATTCGAGCTCCTTGATGGAGATATTGGGTCTGAAAGTCAAAACAGAGGTGCTGAAACTGGTCCTGAACAGTCTGTAGTAATTGGGTCATATCTTGGGCTGTAGGACAAATTTTTGGGTGCTTCCAGAGCCATTGGAAAGCTTAGACAATTTCCTAGAACTTTCATGAAGACCACTTGGCTCAGAAATGACGAAATCAATGAGTTCAGCAATGAATACTTTCGGAGACAAGGAAGCTCACCTACCAATCTCACCTACCAATCTCACCTACCAATCTCACCTACTAATTCCACCTACTAATCTCATCTACCCATCTACTACTACTCTGAATCCTCTATAAAAGGAAGCATGTGGAGAGCTCTAAACACAACACACACTTGGTGTTAGAGATAGCTTTTCATAATTCTTGTATATTTTTCCTTCATTGTAATGGAGAGCTAAGTCACTTCTAGTCAATTCGGGACTCTTGAAGAGATTGTGGCTTGGATTCTTGAGACCTTGGTTATGTAATGTATTTGATTTATATTTGAATTCCTCTTCTCTTCTTCTTCTATTCTCTTGATCTTGAATGCATGAATGGTGATTCTGTTTATGTTTGATCGATTTGATCTTGGTTTAAGATTAAGTATTGTGATGAAATTTAGAAGCTGATTGATCTGAACTAATCACGTAATTGAAGAGGTTAGGTTACTGATTGGTGCCTAGGTTAATTGAATTCGGTGCTTATTGATATATATCTACATGAATGGTGCGATTGCAGATTTATGTTTATTACTTGTCAATTGAATTCTGGACGATTGTCTAGTATGAATTCTGGATCGATCGAGAGATCTCGGTTAGATCCAAGTTAACCATTCAAATGTATTTCGGTGTTTGTTGAAAGGTCTATGATTGAATCCACCCAATCTCGGATAGATTTGAATTACTGTTCTTCTAATTGTTATTTCTCTTTAAATCTTGTCACTGCGATCCTTGAACCATCAAAACCCCCATTTTCTAACTTTCACTTGATTTGATCAAATTGCATTTACGATCCTTGAGGAGACGATCCGGTGTTGTTCACTATACTACAAGTTTAGGTAATAACTTCGGTTATAATTTTGACTGAGTTCGGCGCTCGTCAAAATTTTGGCGTCGTTCTGGGGAATCGTAAGTGTGATATGAACTTTTAAGTTATCATCTAACTCTTTCTTTTTCTTTTTCTTTCATTATCATTCTGTTGCATTCTGTTGCATTTTAAGGATACAATGGACCATGCATAATGGAGTCAAAACTTGAGGAATTAACTTCTTTGGTAAGACATATAGTAGTGAGACAACAATACCTGCGGCAGAAGCTACACTTGTGTGTAACATTTGTTTTTGTTCATCTCACCCCACATATGCATGCCCTACACTTCGAGTATGGTAGTTCTGTTTTTCCAGATCAATTTGTTGCAAAGAAATGGTTATTTTCCGATGAACCACGGTTCAAGAAGAAGAAATGAGTTATGACCCCTTCTTCAACACATACAACCCTAGTGGGAATACTATCCGGATCTGGGATATGGCAATACGGCATCACTACAAAGAACAATCATTTCAAAATGAGCGACCATTCCGCCAAATAACAAGTCCATCAACCACAAAACTTGAGCCTTCATGGGAGGACTTGATGAAAACCCAAATTGAGTTCCAAGCAGTAATTTCACCGCCACTATTCAGATTTAACAACCCAAATTGACGGGTTGACAACCACTGTTAATGAACTGAGATGTCAAGAGTCGTGCCAACTCTTTCCCCAAACAATTCCCAACTCCCTGCATTCTAATTGTCATATTGATTTACATGCAGACTTAGTTGAGGAAACTCATGATGAGTTGTGTGTTGAATTTCGATTTAATTAGTTTTGATGATTCTATCAATTGCAACTCATGTGCATTGATCATGATGGTGATATAAAATGTGTTGTGTGTGCTTTGAAATTTCTGCATATTTGAAAACTAATGATCTCGTTTACGCAGGATCTAATGATATAGAAGGATTTATCAACAATGTAGTTGCTTGAGAATCCGAAACATATAGGGAGGTGGAGTTGAAGGCCATTGAGGAATTTTCAAAGAAAGAGGAAAGTCAGCAGATGCTAGTAACTACGAAGTGGATTTTGTTTTTAGACCATGGTCCAGCATTATCAATGAAAGCAGGATTGCAAAATTACACGTGTTGCATGCCATTGGTGAAGTCAAGGAAATTAAGAAAGACCAATGGGACCCCAATGAGAGCCCTCATGCTTCAAGCTTAACTTGGTCATTACACTTCAACCAATGGGACCCTAGTGAAAGCTATCATGTTGTGTCAACCATAACTTGGTCATCACGTTTCAACCAATGGAATCCTGGTGGAGTCTTTTCACCAACCTCACTTAATAAGACCAATGGACATCATCTCAAGCCGAAAAATGTGGAAGTGAAAGTGATGGGCTTTTACCATCCACATTATAAAGATCACTAAGAAGTGTCCCAACGTCGAGCTAACGACGTTAAACAAGCGCTTATTGGGAGGCAACCCAACTAGATTTGTTTTCAAGATCTTTGGGGATGGTTTTCGCAATATGAGAAGATAAAAACATACTTCACTTTGAATGGCTGAGTAAGGAGTCAGTAAGTTATACCTTATTGACTCTTGAGACGCATTCTTGTGGCCTGGTACATCATGAACTTCTTAATTGTGGAATCTCTTCAAAGATGAACAGAAGTGTTACAGTCTTGGGAATCTGACTCTAAAAGACCCGCATTTCCTCTTTAATTTTATATTATTCCAGTCATGTTATTTTGATTGTTTTGTGAGTTTTCAGGTTCTGTTGCAGCTTTGATTCTTACACATCTTTTCTGCTTGCCATTATCTCGGCCCTCATCAAGTTGTGTTGCTCTTTTCTTTCCGTTTTATTTATCACTTTCACATTGAGGACAATGTCTATATTAAGTGTGGGGAGAGATTTTAGCATGTTTTGTTTTTTTGTTAAAAATAAAAAATAAAAAAAGGGGTTCATTGCATGATTGAATAACTTTCCTCCATTCTTGAACTGATATGCTTGGTGATGGATGATTGAATTGATGAATTGAGCTTGATGGATGCATACCTTGTGAGATTTTGAGCCTAATGGATGGATTCAACATTTATGTCATTCTCTTCTTTCTTGTGTGATTTGCACTCATGTTAATGACCACTCTAGAACTTGCTTTGATTCTTTGTGAGGCTACATTTCACTTGCATGCATGAACATGATTGAAGCCCTCTTTCTTAATTAGCTAGTTTAACCAAATAGCCAACCTTGTTTTCAATATGATATCAAGCACTCTTTTGACTTCTTAAAAATTCTCTGATTCCTGCTAACTTTGTATATTTTCCTTTGCTTAACCCCTTTGAGCTTATTTGACCATTCCTTGTTTCTATCTCATTATGTGCCTTAAATGAAAAATCGTGTTCCTACTTTACCTTAGGGAATAAAAGAACATTAGCTTGGTTAATGGATGAGCTTTTGAACAAGTGTGGGGGTGTGTGTATAAAATGGTTGTTGAAAAAGGAAAGAGTGCAAAAAAAAAATAATAATAATAAAAAAAAAAAGAGAAAAGGATTGGGAAATGAATATGTAAAGGGATATACATTAGAGTTGGGATGAACTTTTATGCTTGTTATTTGAACTCAGCTCTCATTTGCTTTTATTCTCTTTGGTATTTATCCTCTCATATCCATTTTATCCTCTTCTATTCCTTGACCTCACTACAACCTTGAATAAAGTCCTCATGATTTGTGTGTGCATGTGTTTTGAGTAGTGGAGAAGTAGAAGATAAGCAAGCTTATGGTAGTGCAATTTTCATGGGTTGAATTGAGTGAAATACCTACCTTTTAAACACTTGAGAGATTAAGAGAGAATCTTGTGAGGATCTATCATTCTTAATTCATTATTTTCAACAGAAGTTTCCTTGCTTGTTGGTTTGCGATGTAAAGAAATGTTACCTCATTTATGCTTTGATCCCTTGAATTTCTTGTTGCTCTTCTTGCTTCATTGAGTCCTTTAAAGTTTTTAGCTTTTAAGTTTGTGTCGTTTGTCTTTGTCTTCTAACTTTAGTTTTATATGTTTTGCCCAGGAGTGCAAAAAGCTAAGTGTGGGTGAATTTGATAATCACATATTTTATTCATTAAGAAACCCTTATGTTTAGTTATTTACACTCTTCATGTACTTAATTGATTGAATTTGATTATGTTTTGTAAGTTTGAACTCGAATCGGACTTAATTGATTTTTTCAGCATTATTCGGGTCTTACACTGTTTCTGTATTTTAGCCATATCTTGAGTTCTAAATGTATGATAATTATGAATTTTACCTTGTAGGAAAGATAAGAGAGAGCTCTACAACTTTGATGAAGAGCTCAAAGTCAATTTCAGACATCTAGTGGAGCTAATTGGGCATGGAAATCAGAATACGGGATATGTGACTGGAACCCGAACAGTGTGTAGTAACCAGAACATAATTCGAGTTTGAGTTTATAGAATGGGCTGAAAATTTGTAATCTGAAAGTTAAGACCCATATGTACAACTTTCATGACAAACACAAAACTTGATTCGGGCTCCTTGATGGAGATATTGGGTCTGAAAGTCAAAACAGAGGTGCTGAAACTGGTCCTGAACAGTCTGTAGTAATTGGGTCATATCTTGGGCTGTAGGACGAATTTTTGGGTGCTTCCAGCGCCATTGGAAAGCTTAGACAATTTCCTAGAACTTTCATGAAGACCACTTGGCTCAGAAATGACGAAATCAATGAGTTCAGCAATGAATACTTTCGGAGACAAGGAAGCTCACCTACCAATCTCACCTACCAAGCTCACCTACTAATTCCACCTACTAATCTCATCTACCCATCTACTACTACTCTGAATCCTCTATAAAAGGAAGCATGTGGAGAGCTCTAAACACAACACACACTTGGTGTTAGAGATAGCTTTTCATAATTCTTGTATATTTTTCCTTCATTGTAATGGAGAGCTAAGTCACTTCTAGTCAATTCGGGACTCTTGAAGAGATTGTGGCTTGGATTCTTGAGACCTTGGTTATGTAATGTATTTGATTTATATTTGAATTCCTTTCTTCTTCTTCTTGTTCTCTTGATCTTGAATGCATGAATGGTGATTCTGTTTATGTTTGATCGATTTGATCTTGGTTTAAGATTAAGTATTGTGATGAAATTTAGAACCGATTGATCTGAACTAATCACGTAATTGAAGAGGTTAGGTTCTTGATTGGTGCCTAGGTTAATTGAATTCGGTGCTTAAATTGATATATATCTACATGAATGGTGCGATTGCAGATTTATGTTTATTACTTGTCAATTGAATTACGGACGATTGTCTAGTATGAATTTGGATCGATGCGAGAGATCTCGGTTAGATCCAAGTTAACCATTCAAATGTATTTCGGTGTTTGTTGAAAGGTCTATGATTGAATCCACCCAATCTCGGATAGATTTCTGAATTGACTGTTCTTCTAATTGTTATTTCTCTTTAAATCTTGTCACTGCGATCCTTGAACCATCAAAACCCCCATTTTCTAACTTTCACTTGATTTGATCAAATTGCATCTACGATCCTTGAGGAGACGATCCGGTGTTGTTCACTATACTACAAGTTTAGGTAATAACTTCGGTTATAATTTTGACTGAGTTCGGCGCTCGTCAGTGGCTTGAAACAGGAGAAGTAGGATGACACTTTTCTTCTGTCAGATCTTTGCCTCCATACTTGGTCACTGACCTTGCAATCCCCTCCAAAGGCATTTGGAACTTGACTTGAACCTGAGTGTTCTGAATAAACCTTCGCATGTGAGATTTCATCAGGCCATGGAGGTCTCAATTTTTCAACAGATGACAGATCAGATTTCAACTTATCAGAAGATTTCGGCCCTTTGTGCAATGAATTATGAGAAATTGGAAGACCAACTGACTCCTTTTGAGCTTTATCTTGGATGCAATTGACGGGAGCATAGAGATCGATGTACGTGCAGATTTATCAAAGACGTTGATGGTCACCGATCTCTATCCACCCTCAAAATCAGTTCACCTCTCAGCACATCAATCAATGCTCCTGAAGTAGCTAAGAACGGTCTTCCAAGAATCAAAGGGATATTAACATCCTCATCCATATCTAAGATCACAAAGTTAACTGGGAAAATAAATTTGTCAACCTTCACTAGCAAATCTTCCACGATACCATATGGATGTCTGATTGATCGATCTGCTAATTGAAGGAAGACCATTGTAGGCTTCACTTTTTCAATTCCCAGCTTGTGCAAGATTGACAATGGCATCAAATTAATGCTCGCACCTAAGTCACATAAAGCCTTGTCAACATTCAACTTGCCGATAGTACAAGGGATGCTAAAACTTCCTGGATCCCTTATCTTTGGTGGTAGCTTTCGTTGAATTATGGCGTTGCACTCCTCAGTAAGTGCTACAGTCTCATCCTCTTTTAACTTCCTCTTCTTATATAGCAAATCCTTCATGAATTTGGCATAAGAAGGCATTTGCTCCAAGGCTTCTGCAAAAGGTATGTTAATTTAGAGCTTCTTAAAAATGTCTAAGAAACTCTCAAACTGCTTCTCCTTCTCTTGCTTCTTCAGCCTTTGAGGAAAAGGAATCTTGAAATATGGATTGGTGGTCAGATCATACTTTTCGACTTGATTTTTCCCTTTTTCCATAGCTCTACTGGCCTTTTGAGTCATTTCTTCTTCAACTTTCTTGTCTTGCTTGTCTTCTTTCTCCTCGATCACCTCTTTTTCTTTTACTACCTTCCCACTCCTCAAAGTGATGGCATTGCAGTGCTCTTTCGGATTTGTCACCGTGTTACTAGGTAGAGAACGATGAGGTCTTTCCGAAAGTTGTTTTGCTAATTGGCCCACTTGAGATTCCAAATTGCGGATTGAAGCATCTTGATTTCTAAACCCCGCTCTTGTCTCTTCCATAAAATCAGTGGTGGTTTTAACAAAGGATGAGGTTTGTGTGGCCAATTTCTCTAAGGCTGACTCCCAAGAAGCCTTCGTCTCATTAGACTGAGGTTGGGAAGATGAAGGACCTTGATATGACTGTTGAAGATGTGCTTGATAACCCATTTGCTGCTTTGGTTGAGCTTGATTGCCTTGATTACTCCACGAAAAATTTGGGTGATTCCTCCACCCTGGATTGTAAGTGTTGGAGTAAGGATTATTCTGCTGCCTTGGAGGGTTGCTCATGAAGTTCACTTGCTCTTGAGCTGGAGGTCCAAACATGTTTCTGGACAATCCACACTCCCGTGTTCACCTCCACGAAGTCACAGCCATAGGAGCATTGCGCACCGCATTCACACTAAGAGTATCGACCTTCTTTGTGAGATTCTCAAGCTGTTGAGTCAAAATTTTGTTTTGAGCCAACAGTGCATTTATGGAATCATTCTCCAAGTACCCTTTCTTCATTACTGACTCTTTCTTTCTTCCCTGGTAGTCATTATTGGCCATTATCTCAAATAACTCCCAAGCTTCTTCTGGGGTCTTATAATTCAATGCCCCACCTGCTGCAGCATCAACCATGGCTCTAGTTTGAGGTAGCATGCCATTATAGAAACTCTGCACTTGAATCCAAAAGTCAAAACAATGATGTGGGCACTTCCTCAATATTTCATTGTATCTCTCCCACGCTTCACTTAGAGATTCCCCATCAAGTATGAAGAATGAAGTGATCTCGCTTCTCAACTTTGCAGCTTTGGAAGGAGGAAAGTATCTAGTGAGGAATTTCTGGACTAAGACAGCCCATGTGGTAATGCTTCCTCTTGCCAATGAGTCCAACCAGTTCTTAGCTCTATCCATCACAGAGAAAGGAAACAATCTCAGACGAATAACATCTTCACTCACTCCATTGAGCTTCACAGTATCACAAATTTGCAAGAAACCCGCTATATGTGCATGTGGGTCTTCATTGTCAAATCCTCCAAACTGATTGTTCTGTACCAAATGGAGTAGAGCTGGCTTCAATTCAAAATTATTTGCCTGAACTGGCGGTCTCGTTATGCTCGCTCCACACCCATCCATGTTAGGAATAGAGTAATCCATGAGAGTCCTAACAGGTAGTTGTGGTGGTGGAGGATCTACATTCTCTCCATTGTCTGCCATGTCTTCAACAAATGGTTGAATGCCACCCAAATTCCTTCTCCGTTCTCTGGTTTGCTTTCTCAAAGTTTTTGCGGTCTTTTCAATTTCAGAGTCAAAAAGAAGGTTGTCTGGATGAATGGTACCTCGCATACACTTAACACACAATATCAGAGCAAAAATAACTCAATGAAATAAGTAAACTAAAGAAATTAAAAACTACAATCAATTAACAAAAGAAAAATGTTTAAACTAGTGGCTGCCTTCGATATTACCGATATTGGTAAAATCGATCCCCGGCAACGGCACCAAAAACTTGATGTGACCACGGCAAGTGTACCGGATCGTCAAGTAATAAAAACGGTGAGAAACCAGATATCGTTCTCAGGGATCGATGGCCAAGTACCAATTCACGAAGTTAGCTACTATTTAAACCAAGATTTGAATTAAAATGGGTTCCAATAACAATAACAAAATCAAAAGAATCAAAAGCAATGACAATATTTTTGGGTTTTTCTAGTTGACAATTTATCAAACACTTGGTATGCAAGATGAAAAATAATCAATTAATAGAAGAGTTGGGATCAAGTTTCATTTGATTTCACTTGTTGCATATTAATTGGAATTAAAACAAGCTACTATTCCTATTTTGTTACCGAGTTCTCTAAAATACTCAACTCCTAATTCCTTAGGTAGTTAACCCTTTGTTTCCAATTAAAAACCCTAATTCCTTAGGTGATTCTAAGAGATAACAAGCATTATGGTTTAGAATTCAACAAGGTAACAAGCAAATCAATGACTATTCCTAGCCTAGAGACAAGTAAGGTTCATAATCTCATATCACAAATCATATATCAAATTTCCATTCAACATACAATCCTAAATTCATCCTAAAGAGAATCAATCTTTAGAAAGCATTAAGAGAAGAGATTATAAACTCAAAATAGAAATAGCAACATGAATTAATTGATTCCAATGTCAATAACAACCAAGATCCATCAAAATCCACCTAATCCCAACAAGGGAGAATTTAGCTAGACATAGAAATAAAAATAGAAACTAAAACAATAGGGAAAAAGATGCAAAACTCCATGGAAGATTGAAGAAAATCTGAGCTTCCACTCTTCTTCCCTTCAAATCCACCGTAGAGCTCCCAAGATAGGGTGTTTCTCTGCTCCAAAACGGCTCCCCACTCTTCTCTCCACGCAGCACACCTCATTTAGGTCAGAAAATTGAATTTAAACTCGGTATGGTTAGGCGCTTCGTGCATCAGAAGTGCCCGGGCGCTTAACGTCCGTAACGTTTTTGTCATGAGCGTGAGCGCCTAGGCGCCGTTTTGAGCGAGGCGCTCAACATCAGCGTGTCTCTTCTAGCTTAAGGGCGCTTAGGCTCTTCGTAGCGCCCGGGCGCTGGGGCTCAAAGAAACAAACTTGCTCTTGATCTTCCTTGGAGGCTTTAAGTCATCTCTTCTTGAGTGCTTTTCTTTGCCACATTGAGCTTCATCATATTTCTCTTGGTGCCTGCAATCAAAACAACGATAAATGAGCTAAAGCACCAATAATTCTAATCAAAATGAACTAAATCTAACAAACTAACATAAATTAACTAAAAAGACAAAATAAAATTATTTTAAGGTCAAAACAACGTCAAAAGTTGGGCTTAAGCGGTGAAATCCCCTCAAAAGGCTTTGGAAAAACAGATAATCTAGCAGATTATCACTGGCTATGGCTTGGTCTTGAAGGGAAATGGTGGTGGTGGTGAGAGTTGTGGGCAGGGGTGTCCGCTGGGTGGGTTAAGTGGATTCAACAGCATTTTTGAACTCAACCTACTCACTAGAGTAGTGTGTTGCGTTGAGTTGGGTCGAATAGATTTTTTCGCTTAACCCGACATGTTCAAGAGTATGTTGGGTTTGTGATGACTCCATAAAATGTAGTTATTTGTGCCCTATCTCTATGCATTATTGATTGCTTTGTCCTTCTTGTGATGCATTATTGGAAGGCTTTAGCCTCATTTTCATGTAAAATCCATGTTGAGGTCTTCCTTATCAATCTTGTTTAAATCCTTCCTAATCTTTGATTGGATTAAGTTTGATTGCATTTGTATTTGACTGATTGATTTTTCAATTGCAGGATGGTCCCAAAAGAGCTAAATTGATGAAAGTCAAGGCCTTGTATTGAAAGAGGAATCAAAAGGCAAGCTCTAGAACATGACGCCGCAGTGCTGAAATGCTCACGTTGCGGTGTCCTGCTCTCTGCTAGTGCACCATGTCAACTCGAGGCTTTCACGCCGCAGCACAAGAAAGTGAATGTCGCGGCATTAAAGCCCTAAGTTTTGCACGCCGCGGCGCGTGTTGTGTAACGTCGTGACGTGATGCGCTAAATATGTGTATCTATAAATACGTGGAACATAGATTTTGGCTTGGCTCTCTTTTAGTTCTCCTAGGTTTTTCTATTTTTCTTCCCTTTCTCTCACTTTCACCTCTCTTATTACATTTTGGGGCTTTTGCCCATTGGAGAATCCAACAGTTATGAAGGCATTGTGTGGTTGAAAGAGGGTTGAAGGAACCAAGATTCAAGCTTCAAAGCTCATCCCATTGGGGCTTCTTCTTCTATCTCTTTTTTTTTCTCTCTCATTTATCTTGAATACGGATTTTCGTATTGCATTTTCGTATTCAATGTGTAGCTAGCTATGTTTAGAGCTTTCTTTGAATCTTCCTTTGAATATTGATTGATTTGTACCTTTTTGAGTTTATATAAAAGATTTGGATTTTGTTCTATCATATTGTGGTTAATGCTCTTATTTGTCTAATCAACTTGTGAGTGATTTGTTGAAATCTATTGAGCTTAGACATAGGATTTTAAGTTTTAGATCATTTGTATGGTAGATGCATATTCGATTTCATTCCAATGGCGGGATGAGCTATTTCACTAATGGGATAGACATATACTTATTAGCCATGCATAGTCTCAGTTGAGAATCGATCTTAATGCTTGTTGTTTGCTCTAGTTCTCATAGACGTATAGTGAACTAGGTAAATAGCATAAGGTTAATCGTCTTAGACATAGACTTTTAACTTAGTTAGTTTTTTAAGCTAACCTAATCTAATCATTTGTATTGCTTGAATGGTTTGCATGTTATTAGTAGAAATAGGGGGTGAAAAATGATTCTCTATATTCTCAACCTATCTTTATCTTTTCTTTATGCTTTGTAATTTATTTATCAACCCATTTTTCACTTTACGTTTGCTTGAATAGAATTAACTAAGCTGTAAATTAATATTTAGCTTTGAAAGATACTATAGTCCCTGTGGAGACTATCTTACTTATCATTTTTATTACTTGAGCGATCCGTGTACTTGCGGTTAGCAAAAGAGTGGTTGGTTTCTAACTTAACAATTTGGTCGAACTCATGAGTCCGACATATTTTTTAAAAAAAAAATCCTGAAAAAAAAGTCAAAATACAAAATCTAACAAATTAACACCATAAGTCTCAATCTCAAACATAATAAGTCACAATCTAACAAATTAATGTCATAAGTCTCAATCTCAAACATAATAAGTTTCAATATACCAAATTAACACCATAAGTCTCAACTGACTTTACTTAAACCTAATAAGTCTCAATCTCAAATAAATTAAATACTATAAGTCAATAAGAGCATAACAAATTAACATCTAACAAGCCTTACTAAGTCTGAAATAAATTAAACGAAGTTATTCATAGCTCAAATACTTGAAAGAAAACTTTCTCTACCCTACTTTTGTTCTCTAGCTTTTTTGAAATGTATTATAGGTTTATTACCATGTAAATTTTCTTACTAAGAAGAGAACATCTTCAAAGATCCTTCATCCAGTTATGAAATATTAGTAAAACAAACATATTATTTTGTTTGAGTTATTTATTCCCTTTAATTGGTTTATAAACATAAATATATGCAATCCACAATTCTTATTCTATATTTATTGTGTTCTTTTAATCCTTCTAGAGAGTTTGTTTTCAAGAACACGACTCAATGTTATAAATAAACTTAATAAGTCTTACTATGCTAACATAAATTTAAAATAAACTAAAGCAAACTAACATGTCTTAAAAGTTATAAATAACAAATCACATTAGCTAATTGAAGTCAATGTCATCACATATAGAATATAGATTGACATAATCATTTATTTCATTCTCAACTTTCTAATAATACTCTTTGTCATCCAAACGATTAATTAGATTTTCATCGCATTGGTCTGTCAGACGCTTTATGAGTTTCTAATCATTATTTACTTGCTCATATTCGTAATGTAACTACAATGCCTACACCTAAACTTAATTGATTGTATTAAAAAATCATGGAAAAAATAATATAATTTGTCATTATAGTTAAATGACTTTTACCAAAAAAAAAATTGAGTGAGTTGAGTTTGTATAAATCAATACTTTCTAAATCTATCACCTGATTCGTATCTTATGAATTAAATTATTTTTTAACCTGACCAAATTTATGGACTTAACCAAACTCGTTGAACACCCCTAATTGTAAGTGTAATTGAAACCATGTGACATGCGTGTGTGAAATTGAAACAAAATGCTCCTCCGTAACATGAAGGAAGGTTGGGTTCATGGGTAGGTCCTTCGGGTCTCGGGTTGAAAATCCATCAACCCATGAATTGAATCATTAACGGTCAGTTATAGTCGAGTCTGTCCCAATCAAGCTCGAAGATCAAATCCAAACCAAATTTTTTTTTATTAGTTTAGTTTGGGTTTTCAACAGTCCAAAGAACAACCCTAGTTACTAGTCGTGGACAAAATTCTTGACTTAACATAGTTTTTTATTAAAATAATATTTTTACTTAATCATTTAAAAAAGTTTATACATATATATATATATATATATATATATATATATAAAAATGAAATTTTACAAATGTCCAAAATTGATACTACAACTCCTGCACCACGTTTTGCCGTCGGAGTAAGTGCGTCTGTCTGTCACCAATCTACATATTCTTATATCAGTTTTTAATATTTGAATAATAATGTATAAATTTATACATTATTAATTAAATATAAAAAATATTATTAAAAAATAATGTAAGATTTTATTTCTCGTGGTCACTGTCCATTAGTACAATAATGCACATGACTTTCTTTAAAGTGCAGCCACGAGTTACATGAGCATGACTTCTGGAAAAATGCTTATTATTCATCACTGTCTTTCTAACATCTGTCGCATCGTTTGTTCATACAAAGAGGAGAAATAAAAGAAAATTATAATAGATGAGAAAAGAGAAAAGAGAAAAGAAAAAAGAAAAAAAGACAGAGAAAAATTATCACCTCCCTTACTTGATAACTCAATGATTGGTTTTATCAAAAAATAAAAATATGTGTTAATAATATTGAAATAAATTAAAAAATAAAAATATGTTAATAGTATTGAAATAGATAAAAACATATGGAAACCACTTATTTTTTTTTCTTTCTATCTCAATCCTCCAAAAAAGAGGGGAAAGAAAATTTGAGATATACTGATTTTTCATCCATACAAGTCTCTTCTTTTCAAACCTCAATAATATATATTATAAGGCATGATGTTTAATTAATCCTATTTTCTTTTCCTTTCTCTTTTCAATTAGCATATCAAATAGACTCTAAGCGGAAGAATGAGAGTTTAAATGAGAAAAAATAAATAACATAAACTTAATTATAATTAAATTGTAAAAATTACATAAATACAAAATACTCCAATGTGTATAAATGTGTATATAGCATGATTGAAACATTTATTGAAGTGCAGCCACGATCACAAAGGTTCAAGGATGTCTTGGATTATATAGTGACCAAGCAGACGAATAAGTTAAGTACATGAGTGATATTTCATGTCTTCTTTAACTTTGTGAAGAACTACTTAATGGGACCAACAGAAATTTTTCTACAAAAATTGTATGTTATCGAATCAGAATTGTAGAATGGTATATATAAAATCTGTACAAAAGCCGAGGCCTTTATTAAAATTCTTTTCTTTTTAAATAGATAACGAAGTACTGATTACAAGCCACGACTTGTATGAAAAATATTATAAAAATATTATAAGTCTCAATTTTCACATAAAAAAATTAAAAATAAAATTAACTTGAAGTTGTGATTTGCAATCACAACTTACGACGCATCATGCACTTATTAGGTAAATAATTCTGAAACCACACTAATGCGAGAATATTAATTCTTACTTATACTTGAGGATTAAAAAGCCAACAAAGATGTTGGTCCCTTGTTGTAATTCGGATAAGGCGAGACAACTTTCAGGAAAATTGTCGTCGTGCACAATACTTATATTTCCCTCGTCTTACCATTAAGAATGATAAAAAGAATTATGATTTTGCGAACAAAAGCACTTGATAAAGAATCAAACATAAAAAATATTAAATAAAAATTATTTTTCTAAAAATCACACCAGACCGGCTGGTCGATTAAACTGGTCCCTTGTTGCGACGGATAAAAAGGGACAAGTTTGAGAAAAACTGTCGTGGTGCACAACACTTATATTTTCCTGATCTTATCATTAAAAATGATAAAAAAAAAAATTAAGATTTTACTAACTAGTGCCTATGAGTGCCTTAGGGGTTTTAGGAATGGAAATGTAGCCAATGTTGTCATAAGCTATCAAGCTTCCTCCAAAACCTTAGTTGCCTCTTTAGTTTATCTTTGGGGTAAAACAAGTTATATCATCTCTACTACTGTTGCTTTGAAGAGTGTTGCTCCATAGTGCGTTAGAGTTTATTTTTCAGCTACCACAGGACTATCTGACGACTATATTAAAACACATGATGTTCTTTCCTGGTCTTTGGATTCAAAATTGCTTGATAGCAACTGTGATATTGGAGAGACCGAGGCGTACCTTGCAAGTTATATGCTGAATGATTCCAAGGACCTTCATACGTACTAGTTATCTATGACATAAAAGAAAACTACAGTAAGGCCTGGAATAATGATTATTATAGTATGATAATTGCGATCACGTTGCGCAACTACAAAATATTGTAATGGTTTTGTTGTGGTTGTTGTTATAATAATGTTATCTGTCACATAAATTGCTTACTGATATATAAAATAATAGGACTACGTTTAAATCATCGTACTACTTATTTGTTTAGGTTCACCTTGTTGCCTATTAGCATCGTCATATAATCTTAGAATAAATGTTTTTAAAAACCAGCGGTTTAACTGTTAAGTCGGTGTGGTGAGGCGATTGATGGTTCGGTCGGTGGTTAAACTGATATCACCATCATCATCACTTTTATTTTTATTATTATAAATCAAATTAACTATGATAAACGTAAATAAACAATAAAAACAAAACTAGGAGATAACGTTGGAGTTGGAGATAAGGTTGGAGAGATAAGGTAGGACCATGTAATTTAGAGGGCAAATAATAGCATGGCAGATGGTGGATATTGGCTTACTGGTTTTTTTTTTTTTTAATCAAAGCTTACCGGTTAGTATCACAAGAGATTTTCTAAGATGCTTTTTGTGTAAGAGAAATATATTATTCTTAATTTATGACACTTATAGTATTGAAAATATAGTTAAAATTAGAGACAATACTGATCCACCAAAATTAATATGACACTAATTGAAAGATATATAAAAAAAAAAATCTTATTATAAGAACACTTACAAAATTTTCGTATCACAAAGCCTCGTGCACATAGCAAAAATGTTAAAAGACTGCTTATAAACCATGGCACGGTTGCCGAAGATGTAGGACTAGTCTGCTGTGTGAAGATGCGAAGGGCAAAAATGCATCAAAAGTTGACACAGAGCAAAAAATAAAAGGAAGAACCCAAAGAGTGGGTCATATCTTTTTTTTTTTTAATTTCCTTATTTTAAAAAAAACAATGTTGGTTGGTTTTATTGGGCCGGCCAGTTGACTGGTTTTTACCGGTTTTACCATTCTTTCCGATTTTGACTATCCAATTATCCAAGCGTTTTCTTTTAAAAAAATATTTTATTTATATTAAAATATATACATTATATTTATATTATATATTAAAGTAAGAAAAATATCAAATTATATTATATGTGATTATAATATTCTTACAATATACAAAATAATTTTATAAATAAATTAAATTAAATTAGACATATTTTAATTGAATAAATAACGAGACTATTTTTTTTAAACAAACCAGAATTAATGTCCTAGCGTTATTAAATTTAAATTCTTATGCCTAATCTTAGTTTTGTTAGTATTGACCTTGATTAATTATTAATTATATGATATTTCTATTTTCAATCATCTCAATCCTAATTAAATCCTAAATTTATACAAATTCTTTAATTAGCATTATCATACTTTATTCTTTTATCTTCTCTTATTTAATTTAATTTAATTTGTTAAGACTAATCTAAAATATGGAAAATATCTATAAAAGGAACACTAAAAATTAATCCAATTCAACACACATAAGCAAAATAATATAACATATACAATCACATGGCACATGTTCAACATAGGCTTCTATCATGAACCATCTCTTTTTTAATTTAACAATATTTATATACAGATCTAGATATATAAATAAATTATCAGTTATAATTTATAAGTTACTTGTATATTTGTAAAAAAAAAGTGATTTAACTAAATTTTTATATAAATCTGAGTGTTATTAATTAAAATTTATTTTTTAATTTGAATCGTTGATTTATTTTAACAATAAATTAATAATTCAAAAGCTATAATTAATCTATAAACCTCTTTTTTAGAGGTTAATATTGGACTTCTCCCATGTTCAACTAATACGATTATCTACTTGTGGCCTCTCAATGATTGCCTTCTTTGTATAATTGAACGTGGTATGTAAATCATGTGTCAAAATCTGTACTGTATATAAATCCTACAGCACAGTATTAATCATTAAATAAAAAATATCTATAGAACAAGTGGTAAAAGAGAAGTTTTAAATACAGAAAGATTGAGATATGTCAATTTGTAATTTTATATGGCTATAATAAATTGTTTTTCATTAACTAACAAGAGCCATAATTTATTATTGCACACATTTAAGTAAGTTGTGATAATGCATTTCAAGTTCCAAGAATACAAAGATAATATATGAAAAAAAATATAAAAAACAAATATTTGTTACAAAAGAGCACTAGTTGCAAATCAATTGCGAATATGAGTTATCGGACATCTCTGATTTGAGATACATGTTGCTATGGAAAAAAAATGCAAAGGAATTTGAGCAATCTCTTTCTCTTTTCTCTTTCTTTGATGTTGTATACTTTTCTATTTCATTCAATTTATAGTTCAAGAGTATAAGTATTTCAATTTCAGTTAAATAATAAATTTATACAAATTCTTTTAATAGTATTACTTTAATTTAATTTTTTTAATAATATTATCCTACTTTATAACTCAAGCATATGAATATGCAAATTTTAATCGAATCTTAAATTTATAAGAATTATTTAACTAGTATTATTATAATTTATCCTTTTTTAATAACATTATGTCTTGCTCTATAACTCAAGCATATGAATATCTCAATTTTATTTAAATATTATTTTATTAAATTAAAGTTCTTAATTTTGTTAACAACAGTTTACTTTTTTATTTTTACTTTAAATTAAAGTTCTTAATTTTGTTAGTATTTTTTATTTTTTCATTTTTTTATTTACAAAATTTCTTATCCTAACATGTGTTACTTTTCTTATTTTCATACTTTTACATTTTATAATATAATCTCGATATTGGTCGTGATTTTAACTGTAACTGTACATTGTTCTGCATACGTCTGATACATACAATTACAATCACAGTATTCAATATAATGTATTATGACACATACTTGTTAAATCGGGTCGGCTTAACTCGAATCAAATTAAATTATGTAAATTTTAAATCAATGTTTTGTTAGTTTTTTCTATTTTTATATAATGTAAATAGTTTACATGTCTCATTGTAGGTCAAGTTAATTCATGTCAGATTAATTTGGATTATTTTTAATTTTGAATTGATATTTTATTAATTTAATTTATTTATTTTATCAAACTATTCAAATTAACTCATCAAACTTGATTTATTTTGAAAATTCTATTAAGACATTATTCTTGTGTTGATATATTTGTTTTTTAAAATTTTTACATAAAAATTAATAATACTATTAAATAGTATTAAATATAAAAAATATAATTTAATATGAATAAATTATTATTTTTTATTAATTATGAATTATGTGTAATTATTAAATTTAATTGAAATAATAAAAAATAAAAATAAAAATAAAAAAATTAATTAATATTTTTTAATTTTTCAAATAACAGATATTTATAAAAAATAAATAATTAATTAATAAAGACAAATATAAAAATATATATATATTATTAAGTTAATGCTATAAATTACATAGTTCAAAAGTTGAGTCAAAAAAGTTGTTACATACTAGTTTTAAAATTTCAAATGACAAAGTAAAAAAAAAATATATTGACGACTTTTTTTATATATAAAATGTAATTTAACTAGTAATTACTGAATACTAATTAAAAAATAATAATTTATTCTATTTTATTTTATTCATACAATTATGTAAGTATTATATTATGTACATTAAATATTAACAAGTTATTAACAAAGTTGTTAATAAGTTTTAAAATATTAAAAGACAAAGTAAAAAATATATAGATTTTTTTATATCATAAAATGTAATTTAATGTGTTAAAATAAATTAAAATAGTCTTTATTCTATTTTTATTTTATTCAAACAACTTGCATGTAAGTATTATATTATGTACATAAAACTTACATTTGAAGTTTACTAAAATATTATCACAGATAAATAAAATATAATTGAGTAATATAATTATTAAGTTTTAAATAAGAGTCTTTATATTATACTTTCTTAATTTATAAGCATATTTTCATTAATTTATGTTACACTTAAAAATACTTTTTAGATGAAAACCTCTTTAAATTATTTTAATCATATTTTTTTTGCACAAAAAATTATAAATTTTTTAAATCAAAATAAAATAATTAAACATATTTTAAATATTTGTTTATTAAATAAAAGCTCATAGTTATAAATATAAAATCTAAAATAACTCGCACAATGCATGAAACATAAAAACTTTTATTCTTGTATTTGAATAATTTGTCTATTTATCATAACTTATATGGTTACAGTTCACTTCAATTGATACACTAATTTGTTCAGAATATTTTATGCAAACTCAGCTCTATCCACCACGATCAAAATGACTAGTAAAAAATTCCATTCATAAGGTAGCTAGTGAATATAAACTTGTATATTTACTATTAAGTTAAACATACTAGATCCTGGAACTAATTAGCTTTAGCTCAAATAGTATTTCTCAATTCTCAGTCTCACGTGGAGGTCTGACGTTCGATTCCGATCCCCGAGTTTGGCAAAGCTAGTCATCCTACTATCTATTGGAAAAAAGAAGAAAAAACTAGATCCTGATTGATTGCTGTCGGTTTAATTTGGATTTAGAATAAAAATATGTCCAATCCAATCGAAGTTACTTGGGTTGGTTTGGATTGGTTTTAAAAATATGTCCAATTGTTCCTTTTTTAAGTGAAAAAATAAAAAAATAAATAAAATAAAACTCAGATTAAATGAGAAGATCAGAAATACACACTACTGAAAGAAAAAGAAAGCATCTACTGCCAAGAAGCACCTAAATAATAAATAACACTATAATTAAAAATCAAAAGAAAGACCTAAAACTAAAAGATGAAGAAGCAAAAGGTTGAAGATTTGGTTGAAGGACATTGGAGGCTTGCACATCTGGTTGAGGAAGTTACAGATCTGGTTGAAGAAGCATTGCCATCGCTGGCTTGCAAATCTGCTTGAAGAAACATCGCTGTTACAGCTCTCATTGAGTCGTCAGTGGTGGACGGACGAGTCAACGACAACAACAGATGGATGGCTTTGTTGTTGGCTATGGCTTGGTCTTGAGGGGAAGTGGTGGTGGTGATGGTGGTGAGAGTTGTGGGTGTGAACTGTGAGTGAAGTATGCGCGTGTGAAATTGAAACAAAACGCTGAAATGCTGTGTAACATGAAGGAAGGTTGGGTTCATGGGTAGGTCCTTCGGGTCTCGGGTTGAAAATCCATTAACCCATGAACTGAACCATTAATGGTCGTTCTAGTCGAGTCTGACCTGATCAGGCTCGAAGATCAAATCCAAATATTTTTTTTTTAATTAGTTTGATTTAAGAAAATAATTTTTAAATAAGTAAGATCTATTATAAATATTTAAATTATTATTTAATATATATAAAATAATAAAAATTATTATAAAATTATATTAATTATTAATAACATTTTATATATATATTAAATAATAATTTAAATATTTAAATAATAACATAATAAATTATATTCACGTATAAATTTCTCTTGATTTAGGTTTAAGTTTTCAGGTCCATCGGATGTACTCGATCCAAAGAACGCCACTAGCTGTTAGTCGTGGACAAAATTCCTGACTTTAACATATTTATTAAAATAGTTTTTAATCATTTAAAAAAATTTATACAAAAGAATCCACGACTTCCTTATTTTTTTAAAAAAAAGAAAGAAATTTCACAAATGTCCGAAATTGATACTACAACCCCTGCACCACGTTTTACAGCCGGAGTAAGTGCGTTTGTCTGTTACTGTACATTGGTACAATAATGCACAGGGCTTTCTTTAAAGTGCAGCCACCAGCTACACGTGCATGACTTTTGGAAAAAAGCTTATTATTCACCATTGTCTTTTCCACATCTGTCGCATCTTGGCTGTATTTGGTACGAGATACAATAAAATAAAAATAAAAGAATTATTACTTCTCTTATTTAAAAATCTAATGATTGGTTTTATAAAAAAATAAAAAATAAAATAATAATATTGAGATAAATAAAAATATTTAGAGATTATTTATTTTTTTACTTTCCATTCCAATCCTAAAAAAAAAGAAGAAAGAAAATTTGAGATCCACAGATTTTTCATCTATACAAGTCTCTTCTTTTTAAACCTCAATAATATATCATACAAGGATAATGTCTAATCAATTCTATTTTTCTTTCTTTACCAAATTAGCATATCAAATGAATCCTAAGCAAAAAAATTAGCGTTTAAATGAGAAAAAAAATAGACCTAATTATAATTAAATTGTAAAAATTATACAAATATAAAATATTTTAATGTGTATAAATGTGTATATTGCATTGTTCTAACATTTATTGAAGTGCAGCCATGATCACAAAGGTTCAAGATGTCTTGGATTATAGTGACCAAGCAGACGGATAAGTTAAGTACATAAGTGATATTTCATGTCTTCTTTAACTTTGTGAAGAACTACTTAATGGAACCAACTGAAGTTTTTCTACAAAAATTGTATGTTATCGAATCAGAATTGTAGAATGATATATATATAATCTGTACTAAAACTGAGGCCTATATTAATTTTTTTTTCTTTTTAAATACATAACGGAGTCCTGATTACAGGTCACGACTTGTATGAAAAATATTATAAGAAAAAGCCTTAACTCAACTCGACATCTCTACATAAAATATTATAAAACTTTTTAAGTCCAGGTTATAATTTATAAGTCACAATTTTCACGTAAAAATTTTTAAAAAAAATAATTTAACTTAAAGTTGTCATTTGCAGCCAAAACTCACGACACATTGTGCACTTATTAGGTAAATAATTCTGAAACCACACTAATGTGAGAATATTAATTCTTACTTATACTTGAGGATTAAAAAGCCAACAAAAGATGTTGGTCCCTTGTTTCGATTCGGATAAGGGGGGACAAGTATGAGGAAAATTGTCGTGGTGCACAATATTTATATTTTCTTGGCCTTATAACCATTAAGAATGATAAAAAAATTTATGATTTTGTTGACAAAGATACATGTTAAAGAATCAAACATGAAAAATATTGTATAAAAATTATTTTTCTAAAACCTAGACCAGACGATTAAACCAGTCCCTTGTTGCGATTGGGATAAGGAGGGACAAGTTTGAAAAAAATTGTCGTGGTGCACAACACTTATATTTTCCTGGCCTTATAAAAAAATTTAAAGATTTTATTAACAAGTGCCTACGAGTGCCTTAGGGGTTTTAGGAATGGAAATGTAGCCAATGTTGTCATAAGCTACCAAGCTTCCTCCAAAACCTTAGTTGCCTCTATAGTTTATCATTCGGGTAAAACAAGTTATATCATCTCTGTTACTGTTGATTTGAAGAGTGTTGTTCCACAGTGGGTTAGAGTTGGTTTTTCAGCTATCACAGGACTATCAGACGACTATATTGAAACACGTGATGGTCTTTCCTGGTCTTTGGATTCAAAGTTGCCTAATATAGTAACAGTGGTGTCGGAGAGAACGATCGTACCTTGCAAGTTATATGCTACATGATTTCAGGACCTTCATACGTACTAGTTATCTGTGACAGAAAAGAAAACTACAATAAGACCTGGAACAAAGGCTATTATAGTATTATAGTAGCGGTCACGTTGCGCAGCTACAAAATATTGTAATGGTTTTGTTGTGGCTGTTGCTATAATAATGTTATCTGTCACATAAATTGCTTACTAATATAAAAAAATAAAAAAATGTTAATCTCATACTTTTTTTAAGAATGTATTATTATTTATATTTTTTAAATAAATGTAATTGAGTAAAAAAAATAATAAAATAATATATATAACACTACGTTTAGATCGTTGTTCTACTTACTTAATTGTTTAGGTTCACCTTGATGCCTATTAGCATCTTCATATAATCTTAGAATCAATTTTTTAAAAAACTTGCGGTTAAACTGTTAAGTCGGTGTAGTGAACGGTTGATAGTTTGATCAGTAGTTAAATTATTATTATTATTATTATAAATCAAATTAACTATGATAAAAGTAAATAAACAATAAAAACAAAACTAAGAGGTAAGGTTGGAGTTGGAGATAAGGTTGGACCATGTAATATAGAGGGCAAATGATAGCATGACAGATGGTGGATATTGGCTACAAAGTTTGAGGATAATTGTCGTGGATCACTTATACCTTTCTGGTCTTACCAATAAGTACTGAAAAATGTTATTTGCACGTTAAAATAATTATATTATTTTTATATTTTATTTGCTTAAAAAATAAATTAAAAGAAAGTGAAAATGTGTTTTGAGATATGTGTTTATTTTATTTTATCACTAAAAAGAGTAATGTATGAATAATATAAATAAAATAATATGCAAATATCATTATTTTAAAGGATGATAAAAAATATATTTTATTATCAGACTTTATTAATTATTCCCCCATACTTTTTTATTCTGGTTACAATTATTTCAAAAAATTCTTGCATAAATTTTGTACATCTAAGTTAGATATATTATATTAATCACATTATTAATTATTAATAAATTATTATGATTAATGATAATCAATAATATTATTGATTTAGTACATTTAACTTGAATACATAATTTATGAAGTTTTTCTCTATTTATTTTTACGTACACATTATGTCATCATGTCTGGGTTTTGGATAAGTTACAACTGGTTCCAAATGTAGTTCGTGAGCAGCAGAGACAAATGTTGGACGACAATTCACATACAAAAGGTGAGTTGCACGCAGTAGAAGTACGATTCTAGTTAGTTGAGATTTGTTTCTTCTTTGTGTTCACCATAATAGTGGTGGTAATGAGAGTATTGAAAGTAGTGCTGAGAGTAGGAATTTATCTTTCCTATAAATGGTGTCAATTTTTGAGAGTTACCTGAAAATGTAAGAGATTGTGAATTCCTCCATAACGTAACAACAATAGCAATGGAGCGAGGTGTTAGATACATACAAAAGGTACTCTGACGTTCAAGTCAGTATTTAGGCAAGGAGGATAATGAGTATTGAGAATTAGGTCGTACATTTTTTACCTTGTTGAGTGTATATATATGAGCATTTTAAAAGTGTAAGGAATCTGAGCATTCAGTACGTATTGAATGTTCTTACTTGAACAATTACAGTAAGTTTATCTATTGAGAAATATTTTTTTTTAAATTCTCTTGATAATTTATCCCAAGTAGCAATGTTATCATATGTAAAAAATCAATCTTTAGTCTTATCCTTTAAAGAAAAAGGAAAAAGATGGAGATGAATTGTATCATCAGTAACATTAGGGATTTTAAAAGTAGAACATACCTCTAAGAAAGCATCTAGGTGCTTATAAGAATTTTTAAACTCAAACCCATAAAATATTAGTAACATTTGAATTACACTAATCTTAATTTCAAAGTGGTTAGTCCCAATTACAGGCAAACGAGCACAAACAAGAGAATCATATGTATTTAGAGTAAAATATTCTCTAAGTGCTCAATTATTATTTACCATTTTTAAATTAGTATCAATGAGTGCAGATTGATTTTGGGCTCTAAGTGCTCTAAGTGTATGCTCTATCTCTGTGTCGTACTCTTTCAAACCTAATGACAATGAAGGCCTACTAAATATAGCCCAAACAAAATATCAAACTAATAAAAGTAAGAGTTGAAATAATAGCACATAGAGTCACAAGTTCAAGTAGAAACGACCTTCTCCAACTTTGTCAACAAAAAATAAATAAATAAAAAGTGAAAACACTAATAATAAAGATAAAAACACTTAGTCCAAACAAATAAAATAAAATAAAATAAATATTCTAGACTAAAAATTAAAATAGACAAAAAATAAATTAAATCAATCACAAAATCAATGTCCAACAAAGGCGCTAAAAACTTGATATAAAAATTTTTAAGTAATAAAATTACTTTTTACTTACAAGTCAAGACAATATTTATGTAATATTTAACAAATATAAAGGTGTCGTCTTACAAAAAATAATAAGATTAACTAAAATCTAATATCTATGTAAATTAATTATAGAAAAAAAAGTAAAGAGATTTTTATTTTATTTAATAAATCTAAGAATTTAAATTACATATTAAATTAAAACTAAGATTAAATAAAATAACTCAAATTAAAATGCATGTTCAATCAAAGAATAATTCTAATACCTCAAATCCATCAATACCTATACAAAGATGTATTTAATTTAAATGGGAAATAATCTTGTTGTATAAAGTGTCTACGTTATAAGTTTTGATCACTATTAAAAATTATTAAAATTTAATTAATGACATAATTTATCTAAAATAATATAGCATATTCAAATTATGACATAAACTATTTAATATAAGATAAACTATTTAATTCTTAAATCACAAAAGTAATAAATACTATTACATAACACATATCTAAAACTATAAGAATTAGACATATGATTAAAATATATCAATTTAAATTTATTAATTGATTATAAGATAATTAATAAAAATTAAATTAAATAATAATTAAAAATTAATAATCATAAATATTATGTAATTATAAAAAAATATTTCAAACAAAATTAAATCATCTAAAATAAAAATAAAAATTTCATGTTAATTTTAAAAAATAAAATTAATTATTTATAACAAAAATATCAAGCACAATAAGAAAAGAAAAATTCTTAAAAAAAAATAAATTCTTCTCTTCCTTCTCCTCGTGCTCTGCCGCTGCTGTACTATTCTTACTTTTCTTTCACCTCGTGCCACGTACCGTGTTTTTAATCTTTGTCCTCTCTATTGTCTATATGCGGCGCTGTCCTTTTCTTTTCAATTTGGAGTCATCCTCTGCTGCACGTTGTCCAATCTCTTTAAATAGATTAAATTAGATTTTTTCTTATTTCTTTTACTTGTTGTGGATCCACCAGTATGTCGACATCAACCTCAATATACTGTATCTTTAAATTTTTTTATATTATTAAAATTTATTATTTTTTAAATTTTATAATTATAATAATAATTAAATTAAATTATTTTAATAATTCAATAATAGTATTAAAAAATTATTTAAATTAATTATATTAAATTATAATAATATCTATTTTTTATAAAAAAAATATATAAAATTAAACTATTATCCATGATCTATATTAAATCTCTTTTCTTTTAAATATTTAAGGAAGTCTTAGTTGCATACGATAACTTGTATTTGAAATATTTATAAAAAAGTACCAACTCAAGTCGTGATCTATGACTACGTACGATTCTCACGTTGCTGTAAATAATAAAATTAGAATATAAAATTAGGTATAAAATGAAGTTCACTTAGTTATAATTAAATAATAAAACTTATATAATATATATATGTAAAATATTATTAAATATAAAATACTACAAGACTTTAAGTCGGGGTTGTGTCCGTAAGAAATAATATAAAAATGAATTTAAAGTCGTAATTTACAGCCACAATTCCCTATGCTTTGATGCTTTATGCACTTATCAGGTAAATAATTCTTAAACTACACTAATGCGAGAATATTAATTCTTACTTGTTGTAATTGAGGATAAAAAGAGTCAGCAAATGCTGTAGGTCCCTTGTTGGCATTAGAAAGGAACAAGTTTGAAGAAAATTGTCGTTATTCACTTATACTAAAAAATAATATTTGTGCATTAAAATAATTATATTATTTTTCATTTTATTTGCTTAAGAAATAAATTAAAAAATGTGTATTAAGATATGTGTTTATTTTATTTTATTACTAAAAAAGAGTAATGTATGAATGATATAAATATAATAATGTACAAATATCATTACTTTTAATAATGATAAAAAATGTATTGTATTATCAGACTTTATTAATTATTCTCCCATACTTTTCTATTCTGCTTACAATTATTTCAAAAAGTTCTTGCATAAATTTTGTACATTCAAAAATTAATAATTAAATATTATAACTAATTATTAAATAATTGTCATGATTAATGATAATTAATAATATTATTTACATAATATACTTAACTTGAATACTTAATTTATGGAGTTTTTCTCTATTTATTTTAGGGTACACATTATGTTTTTTTTTTTCCTATTCATGGTCCTTTTCGTTTTATTTCCGTAAGTTTGCATTCAAAATCTAAACATAGGGTGTTACTTACTAGTATAAATACGTAACAATGGGCTCCCCCATTGTGCGTCACAATTTAGTTCAAGTATAAAAGCCATGGCTACATCCAACTTCCAAACCCAGAAACTATTCTCTGTTCTCCTAGCCATCTCCATAACTTTCTTCCCCTTGCTACTCAACAAGGTGAACTCCACAGAAGTACTTTCTTTTTCCTTCACCAAGTTTCGGACAAACCAAAAAAATCTAATCCTCCAAGGTGATGCCCTTGTTACGTCAACAGGGAAGTTACAACTCACCAAGGTAGAAAATGGTAAACCAGTTTGGTACTCTCTTGGCCGAGCTCTATATGCTACCCCTGTCCACATTTGGGATAACAGCACTGGCAATGTAGCAAGCTTTGTCACCTCCTTCTCCTTTGTCATAGACGCACCTGATCCAACCAAAACTGCTGATGGTCTAGCTTTCTTTCTCGCACCAATAGATACTCAGCCCCAAGTACCTGGAGGACTTCTTGGACTTTTCAAAGACCAATATTACAATAGCTCTAACCAAATTGTGGCAGTCGAATTTGACACTTACTATAACGCACCCTTCGGGGATCCAAAAGTTCCACATATTGGAATTGATGTCAACACTATCAGGTCCGATAAAACTTCGACATGGGGTTTTAGGAATGGCGACGTAGCCAATGTTACCATAAGCTATCAAGCTTCCTCCAAAACCTTAGTTGCCTCTTTAGTTTATCCTTCGAGTAAAACAAGTTATATCACCTCTGCTGCTGTTGATTTGAAGAGTGTTGTTCCAGAGTGGGTAAGAGTTGGTTTCTCAGCTACCACAGGACTATCTGTAGATTATGTTGAAACACATGATGTTCTTTCCTGGTCTTTTCTGTCAAAGTTGCCAGATAGTAACTGTGATGTTGCGGAGAACGACCTGCATCTTGCAAGTACTATGCTGCATGATTCCATGGACCTTCGTACGTACTAGTTATCTGTGACAGAAGAAAAAGCTACAATAAGACCTGGAACAATGGTTATTATTATAGTAGCGGTCAGGTTGCGCAACTACAAAATATTGTAATGATTTTATTAGTGACTGTTGCTATAATAATTTTATCTGTCACTGAGATTGTGTTTACTGATATATAATAAATGCACTACTTTCAGATCATTATACTACTTATTTGTTTAGCTTCACCTTGTTGCCCGTTAGTTTCTTCATATGTCGTAAAATATCTTATGAGTAAAGAAAATGATTCATAATTTTACCATAGAAGAATTATATATATTCACATGAATCATTTTAATAAGTTAATCTTTAAGGAACTAGTAGTTAGACTATCTAAGCCCAAATTTAAAAGAGATAAGTTATGTGATGCATGTCAAAAGAAAAAATAAGTAAAGGTCTCTTTTAAAATTTAAAATATTATTTATACCTTCAAACATTTACAACTTTTGCATATAGATCTTTCTGAATCTTCAAGAACTATGAGTTTTGGTGGGAATTACTATGTACTTGAGATTGTAAATGATTATTCTAGGTTCACATGGATATTATTTTTATCTCATAAAAATGAAGCTTTTCAAATTTTTAGAAAACTTGTTAAAGTTATTCAAAATGAAAAAAATTGTAACATTGCATCTATTAGAAGTGATCATGGTAGAGAGTTTGAGAATCAAGAGCTTGAAACTTATTGCAATGAAAATGAAATTAAGCATAATTTTCAGCCCCTAGAACTCTACAACAAAATGAACTTGTAGAAGGAAAAAATAGATCTTTGGAAGAATGACTAGAACTATACCCAATGAATCTAACCTTCCTAAGTAATTTTAGGCTGATGCGGTAAGTATTGCTTGTTATGTAATAGATGGGGTCATGATAAGGCCATTTTTAAAGAAAATTCCCTATGAATTATACAAAGGAATGAAACCAAATATCTTTCACCTTCATGTCTTTCGATTCAAATGTTTTGTGTTAAATAATGGTAATGATAACTTAAGCAAATTTGATGCAAAATCGAATGAGGTATATTTCTTGGCTATTCTAGTCATAGTAAAGCTTTTAGAGTTTATAACAAAAGAACAATGACCATAGAAGAATTCATACATATTGCATTTGATGAGACTAATTCCAATGGACCGAAAAAAGAATTTGTTAATAATGTTGTAGAAATTTTGGCTAAAACACACTTGGATGACAAGGAGAAAGAAGCAAAGAAGCAAGAAGAGAATCAAGTTAATCCCTTAAAGCAAAAGGAATCACAAGTGATGGATCTTCCCAAGGAATGGAGGACTTCAAGATATCATCATCTCGATAAAGTAATTGGTAATGTATCAAAAGAGGTACAACTAGAAATTCTCTTTGAGATGCATGCAATCACATGACCTTTGTTTCTCAAATTGAACCTAAAGACCTAAATGTAGTTATTATTGATGAACATTGGATCTTAGCCATGCAAGAAAATTTAAATCAATTTGAAAGGAATCAAGTTTGGGAACTTGTTCTAAAGCCCAATGATCATCCTATAATTGACACAAAATGAGTTTTTAGGAACAAACTTAATGAAACAGAGATAACAATAAGAAATAAATCTAGGCTTGTTGCTAAAGGTTATAATCAAGAAGAATGAATTGAATATGAAGAAACTTATGCTCTTGTTACTAGATTAGATGCTATTAGAATGTTACTTGTAACACCCTAATGAGGATGTCACATTATCGATACAATAAAATAAAACCTACCCAAGTTATAAAACATTTGATACATAATTAATATGAGTTATAAAATTTTTCTTTTTATACAGGATATCATTAAATAAAATAAAAACAAAACATAAAATAAAACACACTATTATTACACACCATAATGTACATATGATTTTTGTCTTAAGTACACAAATAATTTACAACTACAAATATTTAATAAAGCAGTAAAAAGTCAGCATAATACTAAAACATATACATGCCCAAGTGCACATCAAAAATTTCTAACCCTCCGAAGGATCATCCTCAGATGGATCATCGGATGATAGAAATCCTGGATGTCTCGCAGCTCTACGGACAGGAGTTTGTGCTGTCGATACACTACTGATCTCACTGGGTGCATGAAAACGTCCTCCCCAGTAACGCCTCAAAGTCAAAGGTATCTTAAGATGTAAATACAGAGTAGTAGTAAAAATAGGTGTTCCATCAAATTCTCTACGCAGGGTCACCGTCAAACGCCCCACATAGACTACCGATTCTCGATCTTCACGCAGTCGCCAGGCCTCAGAGCCTCCGTGAAAATCAAGTCTCACAAAACCAAAGAAATCAGGCAACGCCATCACCACAAAATCAATCTAAATGATAAGGGTGATCCAATGGCTCGCATTCCTCAAACTAGTCACTCGGTTGTTGTTCCCCCGGGTACTGAATATCAAGAGGCTGCTCCTCTTCCTCTTCCTCAAACTCTTTACAGAACATAAATAATAATACAGAAAACGCATACAAAGAGGTGATACAATCTACATCATTACCAGCATGGCAATAAAGAAAACAATAATACAAATAGATATCACAGTTTAATACAATAATACATGCCACCATATCATATACAATATCTCAAGTTAACATATCATACATAATATCACAAGTTACAGTAAATAACCACAATAAGATGCAAACCATAATGCAAATGTATACAGACTCGTTCCTACTCCATGAAGCTAAACACAGACATTAGAGAGAATAATCCGGAAGAACTATCAGTACCTCAAGCTGCCCAACCAAACTATTACACTGTCAGACGTCGCGTAAATAGCCCACAGTCCAAAACATCGTGTAAGTAGTACACAATCCAATACGTCGTGCACCACGGGCATTGTACTAGACAGTCTCCACAAGATCTTGATTAAGAATAGTACTTGTCGAGATCATTAGTGTGCTGCCCGTTACCACGACTCAGAGGAGCTACCAACTGTCCACATGTGGAATCCTCCGCACACTAACGCCTCCAAGTTCACTTAATGAACCACACTACCCCTATCACACCCATAACACGGTGTAATTCATCTCATTAGTCAATTGCCAATTTCAACAAAATTGACACAACTCTCAATGCATGAATAAGAACCATAATTACATAAATACCCTCAGTCTTAATATATCATTATATTTACATAAATACCCTCAGTATCAATATTTCTAAATATAGTATATCTCTACTTGACAGTACTATTTCTTAACATGTCTGGGTCTACTACTTTGGCTCGACAGTAAAACTCACTGTTCCATTTAGTCGCGTAGAAACTTGATCACGTTTTCACAATTGCATCACTTTTACAAACGTTTTTAAATTGCGTAAATATTTTTTAACGTTTTTAAAATCGCATAGTATTTTTAAATCGTTTTCTCAATCGCGTAACTTCAAAATCTTTATTTTAAATACGCGTAAGTTATTTCTACTATTTTTCAACAACGCAAATATTTTCTCTACGTTATACATTATATTATGAAACTTTCTCCATTATTTGTTCGTTTTTAGTAAATTTTGACAGTTTTTTGTCTAGAAAATTCATTAAAATGATGTTTTCTACGTTTTCCTTTAAAAACTACATATTTTAACCTTAACCATTATTTATACCTTGAAACTTGCTAACATGCTTCAAAACCCAACGAGTGAGCTCTACGTTAGTATTTTTCAAGTGTTCACTTTATTTCTCACTTATAATAAATTCCTCTAATTTGGGTTTCTAAAACTAAATTCATTCATTTCATTTCTCAAAAATTCATTGAAATTGAATCTTCTTGTAGTTAACTACTTAATCTACCTTAGAAAATAATTTTAGAAATCAAATATACATTGAATGACATTTTGGCCGAATTCAACATATTCTTTACAAATGGTCTTTAAATCATTTTCCATTCTTCTAAATCATTTTCAAATTCATTAATTTACTTAAATCAATTAAGTTATTCTTTTAGAAAATGGTTGAGAACATTTTGGTTCTCTTTTTCTTGGTGAAACCGCGAGCTCCTTTTGTGTTCTTTGGAACACTCATGTAATCCTTACATATTATTCACATCCTACCATAATAATCATATATCTATAAGCACATGCAATATATTTTAAAGCTATAAACATGCATATACACATAATCAATCACAAACAAGAAAAGACATTAAACAACCAAGTGAATGAATCCTTATGGATTCTTCACCACAAATACAATCCATTTTCTCATCACCACACAAGGTTGATGAGATTAAATCTCCCTCTTACTTTAAGGGAAGACAAACTCCTTCTAACCCTTCCTAGTGATTTTCATGTAGCTTCCCAAAGAAACCCTAACAAGCTCAAACAAATTTTAAAGAGTCATAACTATAGGAGAAAAATATAAACCATGGATCAATCATAGCTTAGAACATCAAAAATCAAGTTAGAAGTAAGAAACAAAGATTTTCACCTTGTAGGAAAAATCTTCAAGATGGTTTTCCAAGCTCAAGATAAACTTTTTTGAAAGAACTCTCAACTAAAGATGTTCTTAGCATGATGTTTGGATTTGAGAAATAAGGTTAGGTGAAATTTTAGATGAGTGGAGATGTTGGTTATAGGTGTTGATCGAATGGCTCAATGAAGAAAGCTAGAGAGTTGTTCTTGGTGTTCTTGTTTTTGGAGAAGGTTGAAGAGGAAAAATAACTAAGTGAAAATGTTTACTACCTCTCCTAATCTTCACTTGGCTGTGTAGCTCCCTCAAAGGAGGTGGCCTCCTTTGTTGACCCTTAAGACTCCTAACAACCTTAGATTAGATCAATGAATGATATCAAAGGCTTTGGCTCCAAGCTTGCTTCTAATTGGTGTAGGAAAACCAAGTCATCAAGTGACTAAGCCTTCTTGATCCTTCTTGAACATTGCTTGGCCGAATTGCTCCAAAGGAGAGCAAACTAGGTTTGTGTTCATTTATGCAATCTAGTTAGACTTAGGTGCATTTAGTTAGTTTGCTTAGTTACTTGTCTAATTATCTAGTTACTTAGGATAACTAGCCTTTGTCTTGATATTATTAGAACCTTCTCTAACTAGAACTTAATTGAATAGCTAACTAGGTTTACTTTATCTAGTTACTACATAAGCTTCTTATACTAACCTAGTTAGGTTTAAGCTAACTTGGTTAAGCTTTCTAGTCATAAACCAACAAGTCCAACCACTTTTGTGGACTGAATTTCTATTGGTCTAGAAATTTGTCAACCCATTATTGTTGACTAGCATTCATTGGCTTAGAATTAAATCTAGCCAGAAACGTTGACTGCTTCTCTAAACGCGGGTCCCATAGACTTTTCCAGGTCCATGGTCCATTTTCGACGAAATTCTCTTGTTTTTGAGACGAGTCTTGTCTGCATAATAAAATAATATTATAATAATATAAAATATTTTTATTACACAGTTAAATCTTAAAAATTAAAAGATTAATACACGTATCATTCAGAATTGGGTTTAGTAAGATCCCCCAGCTCCGAATAATTAAATTAAGATTTTTTCGGCCAGAAAATTATTATTTTCTTGACTCGGAGTAAATCATACACAATGATCAAATACAATCATGAAACAGTGAAATTCAATTTATAACTCACAGAAAACATAAAACAGTACATTTAGGACAATATCGTACTTAACTCAAAAGTTGGGGTGTTACAACTCTCCACCACTAATAAAATTTCGTCCTCGAAATTTATCGTATCTTAGAATAGTTGAGGATATTGCTCCCTCATTTTATCTTCTTGTTCCTAGGTAGCATCACTCGTTACATCATTCCATATCAACTTTATCAATTCGATCGTCTTTCCCCGAAGCTGCTTCACTCTCCTGTGCTCAATTCTAACAGGAAGTGTCTCATATGTCAAATTATTTTTTAATTGCACTTCATCAGGCTGTATAACATGCGTCGGATCGAGAATATATTTCCTCAGTTGATACACATGGAATACATTATGTAGATTGGATAGAAAAGGCGGCAAAGCTATTTACAGGACCTATCCGACGAATAATCTGATAAGGTCCAATGAACTTAGGAGTGAGATTTCTAGATTTGATAACCCTTGTGACACTAGTCATAGGTGTTACTCTTAAGAACACATACTCACCTTCCTAAAATTCAAGAGGTCACCTACGTTTGTCCGCATAGCTCTTTTGTCTGTTTTGAGTCGTTCTCATCTTCTCCTGAATCATTTTCACCTTTTCTGTATTTTGTTGCACAAGATCAGGCCCAATGGTCATACTTTCTCCAACCTGATACTAACACAAAGGTGTTTGGCATCGTTGTCCATATAGTGCTTCAAAGGGTGCCATCCCTATACTTGAATGAAAACTATTGTTGTAGGTGAATTCTATCAGAGATAAGAATTCATCCTAACTCCCTTGTTGTTCCAACACACAAGCACGAACAAGTCTTCCAACGACTGTATTGTTCTTTTCGTTTGACCATCAGTCTGCGGATGATAAGCAGAACTCAGATGTAACTTAGTCCCCATGGCTTCTTACAAACTTCGCCAGAATCTCGACGTAAACCTTGGATCTCTATCAGAAACTATACTTGAGGGTACACCATGAAATTTAATAATTTCACCGTTGTACACCTGAGTTAACCATTCCAACGAATACTTAATATTGATCGGCAAGAAGTGTGCTGACTTCGTAAGCCTATCAACTATAACCCATATAGAATCATGACCTTTCCTCGTTCTTGGCAATCCGGTAACAAAATCCATTGAGATACTATCTCATTTCTACTCTAGAATAGTCAAAGGTTGTAACATACCTACTGGTCGTTGATGTTCCACTTTTGCCTTCTGACAAACAAGGCAAGACACTACACGTTCTGCCACATCTCTATTCATCCTTGGCCACCAAAACATCTGCTTTAAATCTTAATACATCTTAGTCATTCCCAGATGCATACTTAAACTACTAGTATAAGCCTCATCCAAAATTGATTGCTTAAGATCGAGATCGTTAGGTATACAAATTCTTCCCTCAAATCTTAAGACTCCATCAGATCCTTCCTCCACCGTTGCCTTATAACCTTGCTTCAAAAATTCCTTTTCATTCTGTAAAAACGGATCCTCATCTTGTTTTTCTCGGATTACATCGATTAAGTCATTCAAAACCACAACCTTACTTAGATGAATCTTTCCTGGTACCAATTCCACTGACAACCATAGATCTATAAACTAGTTGATCAATTCCTCCTCCTTTATCATCGTGGTAGAAACACTGATCACCTTTCTACTCAAGGCATCCGCCACCACATTCGCTTTTCCTGGATGGTATTGGAGTTGAAAATCGTAGTCCTTCAAGAACTCTAACCATTGTCTCTACCTCATGTTCAATTCCTTCTTATCAAACGAGTATTTTAGACTATTGTGATTACTAAAGACATTGAACATAGCTCCATACAGAAAATGCCTCTACACTTTCAATGCAAAAACCACTGTAGCCAGCTCCAAATCATGCGTTGGGTAATTCCTCTCATGTACCTTCAATTGTCTTGAAGTATAAGCCACCACATTCCTATTCTGCATTAACACGCATCCTAACCCTTGGTAAAAAGCGTCACAATATACCTCAAAAGACTTGTTAGGATCTGGTAAAATCAGCACTGATGCAGTCGTCAATCTCTTCTTCAATTCTTGGAAACTTGCTTCACGTTCCTTCGTCCACTCAAAAGCTTGACTCTTCCTTGTGAGTTGTGTAAGTGGTCTAGCTATTTTGGAAAAACCTTCAATAAACCTTCGGTAATATCCAACCAATCCAACAAAACTCTGGACCTCCGTCGCTGTCTTTAGGCCTTTCCCACTGCAAAATAGTTTCCACCTTCGATAGATCCACCGCAATACCTTCCTTAGAAATCACGTGACCCAGAAATTGAACTTCTTTCAACCAAAACTCACACTTCTCTAGCTTTGTATACAACTTCTTTCCTTCAAAATCTGGAGAACTATACTAAGATGTTCAGCATGCTCTTTCTGATTTTGAGAGTAGATCAGAATGTCATCAATAAAAATAACGACAAATTTGTCTAGATAATGATGAAAAATCCTATTCATATAATCCATGAATATTGCAGGAGCATTCGTCACTCCGAACGACATCACTTGATACTCATAATGCCCATAACGAGTTCGGAAAGCTGCCTTAGGTACATCTTCTACCTTAACTCGAATCTGATGATAACCTGATCGCAAATCTATCTTAGAGAAAACAGCCACTCCTTTCAACTGGTCCATCAAATTATCAACATTGGAAGTGGATACTTATTCTTTATCGTGACCTTGTTCAACTGACGATAGTCCACACAAAGACGAGAAGTTCCATCCTTCATTTTGACTAGCAACACTGGTGCTCTTCACGGTGAAACACTAAGTCGCACAAACTGTTTCTCCAACAGTTCCTCCGATTGCTTCTTCAACTCTGCTAACTCCGCTGGTGACATCCGATACAGTGCAATCGAAATAGGACCTGCTTCTGGTACCAAGTCAATTGAAAACTCGATTTCTCTTTCCGGTGGTAAACCAGGTACCTCATCAGGAAAAATCTCCAGAAATTCGTTAACGACAGGAATAACATTAACATCTTTCTCATTCTTGACCTCTAAAGAAGACAACAACATGTATCCTTGAGTTTCATTTCTCAGCAATGATTTGACTTTGACAGCAGTTAAAAACCCAGAACTTTCATCCTTAGGAAAAACTATGGTTTTGTTAGCACAGTCTTTTAGGATATGATTAGAAAATAACCAATCCATTCCTAAGATTATATCTATCTCAACAAGAGGTAAGCAAAGTAAATTGACAGAAAATACACAATCTTTTATGGTGATAGGACAATTCAGACATATTTTAGAAGTAACAACAGGCTTGGCAGTTGGTGTAGAAACAATCAATTGAAAACTCAGAGAAGACACAGGCATTTTCAACCATTCCACACAATCATATGCAATAAATGAATGCGTCGCACCCGAATCATATAGCACATTCAAAATATTACCTTCAATGACACCTTCCCCCTAAATAAGATCTTAAGACTGAGAAGCTTCAGCTCCAGCCATCGTGTACACTCGCCCTCCAGATCGTGGCTAAGTAGCACGAACATTACTCACAGTTGGCTTCCTCTCAGGTTGAGTGCAATCCATAGAAACATGTCCAAGTTTTCTACAATTATAACAAATCATTCCTTTGATCGAACAATCTCTAAATATATGGCCACTCTTTTCACATTTAAAACATCTTGGCGTAAACACCACATTCGGACTAGCTCAGCTACCACTAGAACTTCCCCCAACCGACAGACGTTAAGGTTGACTTCCCGGTGGTCTTGAATAAGGTTTGCGCTGAAACTGACTATTGTTGTTATTGCCTCCTCTTTGGAACCTGGTCGGTCCAAAGTTACGATTTCTTGGATCTCGTGACAGCTCCAACTCCTCGAGTCGTCGACATGTATCCATCAAAGCAGGAAATTCATTCATCCTCATAGGTAGCACTCCTTGTTTCAACTCTACCCTCAATCCTTCCTCAAATTTACGGCATTTCCATGCCTCATCAGGCTGAATTTGAAAGTACCTTGAGAATTGTGATAAGCTCTCAAACTTAGCTGTATACTCTCCAATAGTCATGTTACCTTGATGCAAACTAAGAAATTCCATTTCTTTGGCATGTCGGGCACTAGCAGGAAAGTACTTCTCCACAAATACTTCACTAAACACCTCCCAAGTAATTTCAATCCCTTCAGCTTGTAATAATCGATGGGTTCCTCTCCACCAATTCTCGCCATCTCCTCTCAACATAAAAGTAGCATACGTCACCTTCCGATCATTGACACACCCCATTCCTTCAAATATTCTTTCCAAGTCTTGGATCCACAGACTCGCCTTCTCAGGGACAAACTCGCCTCTAAATTGTGGCGGGTTGTTACGCCTAAACTCAGATAAATTTAGAGCATCAGAAGTCGCATCTTGCTATTGAGTTGCTCGTTGATTTTGTTAGTTAATCACCTCCGCCATTCGCTGCATAGCCTCAGCAGCTGCAATCATTAGGTCCACATTACGTTCCACGTTCTCACGCGTTCTTCTACCGCCAGACATCTTCTTTCTTCAACAAGACAAATCAAAGTCAGATATAACCTTTCGGAAACAAATCACAGAGAATCACACAACATAAGCAAAAACAGACACAACCACAACCCCAAAAGACTCTAACTTGGGCTCTAATACCAACTAATGTAACACCCTAATGAGGATGTCACATTTTCGATACAATAAAATAAAACCTACCAAAGTTATAAAACATTTGATGCATAATTAATATGAGTTATAAAACTTTTCTTTTTATACAGGACATCATTAAATAAAATAAAAACAAAACATAAAATAAAACACATTATTATTACACACCATAATGTACATATGATTTTTGTCTTAAGTGCACAAAGAATTTACAACTACAAATATTTAATAAAGCAGTAAAAAGTCAGCATAATACTAAAACATATACATGCCCAAGTGCACATCAAAGATTTCTAACCCTCCGAAGGATCATCCTCAGATGGATCATCAGATGACAGAAATCCTGGATGTCTCGCAGCTCTACGGACAGGAGTCCGTGCTGTCGATACACTACTGATCTCACTGGGTGCATGAAAATGTCCTCCCCAGTAACGCCTCAGAGTCAAAGGCATCTCAAGATGTAAATACAGAGTAGTAGTAAAAATAGGTGTTTCATCAAACTCTCTACGCAGGGTCACCGTCAAACGCCCCACATAGACTACCGATCCTCATTCTTCACGCAGTCACCAAGCCTCAGAGCCTTCGTGAAAATCAAGTCTCACAAGACCAAAGAAATCAGGCAACGCCATCACCACAAAATCAATCTAAATGATAAGGGTGATCTAATGGCTCGCTTTCCACAAACTAGTCACTCGGTTGCTGTTCCTCCTGGTACTGAATATCAAGAGGCTGCTCATCTTTCTCTTCCTTAAACTCTTTACAGAACATAAATAATAATACAAAAAATGCATACAAAGAGGTGAGACAATCTACATCATTACCAGCATGACAATAAAGAAAACAATAATACAAACAGATATCATAGTTTAATACAATAACACATGCCACCATGTCATATACAATATCTCAAGTTAACATATCATACATAATATCACAAGTTACAGTAAATAACCACAATAAGATGCAAACCATAATGCAAATATATACAGACTCGTTCCTACTCCTTGGAGCTAAACATAGACATTAGAGAGAATGATCCGAAAGAACTATCAGTACCTCAGGCTGCCCAACCAAACTATTACACTGTCAAACGTCGTGTAAATAGCCCACATTCCAAAACATCGTGTAAGTAGTACACAGTCCAATATGTCGTGCACCACAGGCATTATACTAGATAGTCTCCACAAGATCTTGATTAAGAATAGTGCTTGTCGAGATCATTAGTGTGTTATCCGTTACCACGGTCCAGAGGAGCTACCAACTGTCCACATGTGGAATCCTCCGCACACTAACGCCTCTAAGTTCACTTAATGAACCGCACTACACCTATCACACCCATAACACGGTGTAATTTATCTCTTCAGCCAATCGTCAATTTCAACAAAATTGACACAACTCTCAATGCATGAATAAGAACTATAATTACATAAATACCCTCAGTCTTAATTTATCACTATATTTACATAAATACCCTTAGTATCAATATTTCCAAATATAGTATGTCTCTACTTGATAGTACTATTTCTCAACATGTCTGGGTCCACCACTTTGGCTCAACAGTAAAACTCACTGTTCCATTTAGTCGTGTAGAAATTTATTGCGTTTTCACAATCGCTTCACTTTTACAAACGTTTTTAAATTGCGTAAATATTTTTCAACGTTTTTAAAATCGTGTAGTGTTTTTAAATTGTTTTCTCAATCGCATAGCTTAAAAATCTTTATTTTAGATACGCATAAGCTATTTCTACTATTTTTCAACAACGTAAATATTTTCTCTACGTTATACATTATATTATGAAACTTTTTCCATTATTTGTTCATTTTTAGTAAATTTTGACAGTATTTTGTCTAGAAAATTCATTAAAATAATGTTTTCTACATTTTCCTTTAAAAACTACATATTTTAACCTTAACCATTATTTATACCTTGAAACTTGCTAACGCGCTTCAAAACCCAACGAATGAGCTCTACGTTAGTATTTTTCAAGTGTTCACTTTATTTCTCACTTATAATAAATTCCTCTAATTTAGGTTTCTAAAACTAAATTCATTCATTTCATTTCCCAAAAATTCATTGAAATTGAATACTCTTGTAGTTAACTACTTAATCTACCTTAGAAAATAATTTTGGAAATCAAATATACATTGAATGACATTTTGGCCGAATTCAACATATTCTTTACAAATGGTCTTTAAATCATTTTCCATTCTTCTAAATCATTTTCAAATTCATTAATTTACTTAAATCAATTAAGTCATTCTTTTAGAAAATGGTTGAGAACATTTTGGTTCTCTTTTTCTTGGTGAAACCGTGAGCTCCTTTTGTGTTCTTTGGAACACTCATGCAATCCTTACATATTATTCACATCCTACCATAATAATCATATATCTATAAGCACATGCAATATATTTTAAAGCTATAGACATGCATATACACATAATCAATCACAAACAAGAAAATGTTACCCAAGTGGCTTCAGTACTCAAGAGGGGGGGTGAATTGAGTAATTAAAGATTTTTCGCAAAAGCCTTAAACAAATAAATTATACTGAATTTAATTATTAAAAGTCGTGAATGAGAAGAACGTAAGAAGAACAAATAATAATTAAATTGCAAGAATAAATAAAGTGCATAAAGATAAAGAGAATAAGGGTAGAAAAGCAGGCACGATATTTATCCTGGTTCGACCACCAACCACTTGTGGCCTACGTCCAGTCCCCGAAACACAGTTCGAGATTTTTCACTATTCAACACAAGCTTAACAACAGGTGCTTGCAACCTTTACACAACAGGGATACCTCACCCTATTTACTAGAGGGATACCTCACCCCCTTTGAAGGATACCTCACCTTCTTTACACCAAGGGATACCTCACCCTTTTACTAGAGGGATACCTCACCCTCACAAATTCACTAAGGGATACCTCACCCTTTTACAGAAGCAGAGAATAGATGAAAAATAAACTCTCACTTAGAGCAGATATTACAACTTGAAGTGCTAATGAGCTCTCTAAAGGATATCTCAAGGTTTTGGCAAAGAGAGCATAGAAAAATGAAATAATCACGTTTTAATCACAAGCAAATAGTTCAAAATGGTTGGGAGCTTTCAGAAGAGACCCAAGGTCTCTATTTATAGAGCAATGGAAGAAACTAGCCGTTGGAGCAATTAAAAGCAAGTAATTATTGAAATTATGGCCGTTGCTGCCATTTTCGAAAGCTTCGTGAAAATCAATTCTGCAGAACGGTATTCGAATACCTTATGAGGTATTCGAATGCCTCTTGCCAAAACTCTTTTTAAAAAACAGATTAAGGTTGGGTTATTCGAATACCAGTTAAGGGTATTCGAATGCCTCATTTAAAAAGGTTCATTCTGAATCTAGGGTATTCGAATACCATATGGGGTATTCGAATGCCTCTATTTTAAAACAGAAATATCGGTTTGAAACAAGTTATTCGAATACCATAGATGGGTATTCGAATACCACTTTGAAAAACAAAACGTGTAAGCTTGAAAACACTCTATTCGAATACCTATCGGGGTATTCGAATACCTCTGATTATAAAACCGTTTTAAATGCTTTCAAATGACCAGGAAAATGGTTGTTTAATTTTAGAAAAACAATTTTGAAAACATTTCTTTGCAATGCCAATTAATGAGATATCCAATGAGGCTTTTACAAGGATCCTAAGTCCTAAAACTTATTCTTGAAGATCTTAGACTTGGTCTTCTCATCATCTTCATGTTTGTCTTCACGTTTGTTATCATCAAAACTATTGCTCATGATAGCTAGCCAATTACATTCTCCCCCTTTTTGATGATGACAAACTAACATTTGAGAAAAACATTAGTTCATATAAATTGGAATTCACAAAGTTAGTTTAGAGATACTTACTCCCCTCTTTTTCATAAGAGGTGATTTTCATCGAGATATGCATGCACACTCCCTTACTTTTGGAATTCAATTTCTATTTTTGTTTTGACTTTTTCTTTTCTTGACTTTTCTCAAACAAAGACATTTAAACTTGTTCTCCCCTTTTGTACATTGGATACCATTCTCCCCTTTTGTCATGATCAAAAAGATGGGGCAAGTATTTTTCTTTCCCATTTTATCATATTAAACAATATATGCATGTCCTCAAGTTGAATGAATTTTTTCCATTTAAATTTATGCTTGAGGTAGTGTTCTCCCTACAACAAAATTCAGAGTGCTTTCATTGGTATCCATTAATGTTGGATCCATAGGGGTTAGTCAAACTCATAAGCCAATAAGCATTTAAAACAATGAGGCAAAAGCAGCAAATGATTCTCAAGGGCAAAAAAAATATATTTATTGATTAATTTGGCCAAGAAATCACTTGTTTGATATCATTTGTTATTACTTGTTATTATGTTCATACCACTTTGATATCACTTGTTGTCAAAATGTAAAGCATTTACCACTTGTTTGATATCACTTGTCAAGATGTTCTAAGCATTTACCACTTGTTAACAAATTCTTATAAATCTGACATATGTCAATAAAAACATAGATATTAAATATTTCATATACCACTTATTGCACTTGTTCGTATATCAAAACAATAGCCAATTACATTGAGCATATTTTAGAAAAAAAATAAAAGGGCAAGAACAAGCCAAGAAATATGCATCATGTGATTTTCATATAAGGCATAAATGAAGGCTTGATGAAATAAGATTAAAAGCATGTTATTTGCATTGCATATGCAAGAAAAAGAAACAGAAACGAAACAAAGAGCACGTCGTAAAACTTGCTTTCAGTCATGTGGTATTCGAATACCTCTTTCCGTATTCGAATACCCATCACATTTTATAAACTCCAGAAGGAGCAAGTATTCGAATGCCTTGGAAGGTATTCGAATACTCCAGATAGCATGTGAGAAATACTGATGTGATAGTTATCTGGTTATTCGAATAGCTATATAGTTATTCGAATACTCTAGCTTTATAAAGGCATAAATTGATGTACTGATGTATGGTATTCGAATACCATGGGAGGGTATTCGAATAGACCTATCAGAAAAACATGGATTTTCACGTACAGATGCAATAGTATTCGAATACCACAGGGAGGTATTCGAATAACTCAAACATATAATTCACGTCCAGAAGGTATATTTGAGATATGAAAACTTACCTTTTGATGGAAATACAAAGAAAATACCGTAAGAGAGCTTGCCTTATTATTTGCCATTATTTTCTTATCTGTTCCAGTGATTAAGAGCTTATTTCATAGTTGCAACTTCAAGCTTCATGAAAAGAAGGAAGAGAGCTTGAAGTTATTTCCGGTCTTGTGCTCGCAGTAGCCACTTTCAAAAATGCCGAAGTCAGTTCTAGGCTTTCGAGCACACCTGCAACACAATTTAATTTTTTGTTTTTGGTACCCAAATTTTCTTGGGTCCTTGAGTGTCAGTTTTGGGCAATGTACCCTTTGGAACCCAAACCATTTTTATCCCAATTTTTGTGTTAACATTCTTTCTTGCATTGCATGTTGAAGCATTATGACCCTTCTTCCCACAATAAAAACATTTAACAAATGGGCTACATGAGATGCTAGAATTAACAAAAAAATTTTTATAGGATTTATGCTGATTTTTCGGATTATAACCAATTCCAGCTTTTTCAAAAACAACCCTTTGTTTTCCTAATATGATATTTAAATTATCTCTTCCATATGTGAATTTGGCAAGGGTGTTCTTTAAATTTTCAATTTCAGTTTCAAGCAAATGACATGAAGAACAAGAATACGAAGTAGAAGCATGTGAAGAATGATATGAGCATGCATCAATTAATCCTAAAGTTTCATTTTCAATTTTTAATTCTTCAATCTCTTTATTTAAAATAAGAATTTGATTTTCTAAAGAAGAGATTTTTTTCTTAGATGAAGAAATTAATTTTGTAAGCCTAATTGTTTCATCATGCAATTCTTCAAAGGCATCTTGTAACTCATCATAAGAAGGAGATACGTCAGAATTTACCTCGTTGTCGCTTTCTTCTTCTTCTTCTTCTCCTTTGGCCATAAAACATAGATGGGCTTCTTCGCTATCTGAGGAGTCCATGTCATTGTCATCCCATGCTATGTAGACTCTTCTTTCTTTAGAGGGTTTCTTTTCAACTTTCTTTGGGGGAAAGGGCGGTCTTCTATGTGTCCCCTTTTTCTTTAGGTACTTACCAAATTTTCTTACAAGAAGGCCGAAATTTTCTTCATTAATCTCATTGTTTTCAGTGCCTTCTTCATCCTCATCATCATCTTCAAGTATGGAAGAAGTGGCTTTGAGTGCAATTCCCTTCTTCTTCTTATCATGCTCTTCACTTTGACTTAGTCTGTTTAGTTCCAATTCGTGCTCATGAAGCTTTCCAAAGAGGGTAGCCAGAGACATTGTTGACAAGTCCCTCGATTCTGAAATTGCTGTTACTTTTGGTTGCCAAATCCTGCTAAGACATCTCAACACTTTGTTAATCAAATCTTCGTTAGTAAAATTCTTTCCTAATGATGCAAGATGATTAACAATGTGGGTGAACCTCTTTTGCATTTCTTGAATGCTTTCTCCTTGGTTCATTGTAAATAATTCATATTCGCGAGTTAGAGAATTGAACCTCTTTACCTCACTAGTACCCTCATGGGTAACTTGTAAAGTGTCCCACATTTCTTTAGCAGTTTTGCAATTTGAAATTCTAAAAAATTCATCATGTCCCAAAGCTGAGGTAATGATGTTTTTGGCTACTAAGTTATTTTGAACTTTTCTTTTATCATCTTTAGACCAATCATTTCTTCTAGGTGTCTCGGTTTTTACACCATTGACAACGCGTGTAGGTATAAATGCGCCATTTTCGACAGCATCCCACACATCTAGATCAATAGCCTCGATAAAGATTTTCATTCTTTCCTTCCAATATGCATAACCATCCCCATTGAAAAAGGGTGGTCGATTTATGGAAGTTGCTTCTGATAAAACATTTGATGAAGCCATGTACTCTTGAAGCGGCTAAGCTCTTTATACAAGAGTCTAGCTCTGATACCACTTGTTACCCAAGTGGCTTCAGTACTCAAGAGGGGGGGTGAATTGAGTAATTAAAGATTTTTCGCAAAAGCCTTAAACAAATAAATTATACTGAATTTAATTATTAAAAGTCGTGAATGAGAAGAACGTAAGAAGAACAAATAATAATTAAATTGCAAGAATAAATAAAGTGCATAAAGATAAAGAGAATAAGGGTAGAAAAGCAGGCACGATATTTATCCTGGTTCGACCACCAACCACTTGTGGCCTACGTCCAGTCCCCGAAACACAGTTCGAGATTTTTCACTATTCAACACAAGCTTAACAACAAAGTGCTTGCAACCTTTACACAACAGGATACCTCACCCTATTTACTAGAGGATACCTCACCCCTTTGAAGGATACCTCACCTTCTTTACACCAAGGGATACCTCACCCTTTTACTAGAGGATACCTCACCCTCACAAATTCACTAAGGGATACCTCACCCTTTTACGAAGCGAGAGAATAGATGAAAAATAAACTCTCACTTAGAGTAGATATTACAACTTGAAGTGCTAATGAGCTCTCTAAAGGATATCTCAAGGTTTTGGCAAAGAGAGCATAGAAAAATGAAATAATCACGTTTTAATCACAAGCAAATAGTTCAAAATGGTTGGGAGTTTTCGAGAAGAGACCCAAGGTCTCTATTTATAGAGCAATGGAAGAAACTAGTCGTTGGAGCAATTAAAAGCAAGTAATTATTGAAATTATGGCGTTCTTGCGCCATTTTCGAAAGCTTCGTGAAATCCAATTCTGGAGAACGGTATTCGAATACCTTATGAGGTATTCGAATGCCTCTTGCCAAAACTCTTTTTTAAAAAACTGATTAAGGCTGGGTTATTCGAATACCAGTTGGTATTCGAATGCCTCATTTAAAAGGTTCATTTGAATCTAGGGTATTCGAATACCATATGGGGTATTCGAATGCCTCTATTTTGGCACAGCAGGAAATATCAGTTTCGAAACAAGTTATTCGAATACCATAGATGGGTATTCGAATACCACTTTGAAAAACAGAAAACGTGTAAGCTTGAAAAACACTCTATTCGAATACCTATCAGGGTATTCGAATACCTCTGTTATAAAACCAGTTTTAAATGCTTTCAAATGACCAGAAAATGGTTGTTTAATTTTAGAAAAACAATTTTGAAAACATTTCTTTGCAATGCCAATTAATGAGATATCCAATGAGGCTTTTACAAGGATCCTAAGTCCTAAAACTTATTCTTGAAGATCTTAGACTTGGTCTTCTCATCATCTTCATGTTTGTCTTCACGTTTGTTATCATCAAAACTATTGCTCATGATAGCTAGCCAATTACAGAAAAGACATTAAACAACCAAGTGAATGAATCCTTATGGATTCTTCACCACAAATACAATCCATTTTCTCATCACCACACAAGGTTGATGAGATTAAATCTCTCTCTTACTTTAAGGGAAGACAAACTCCTTCTAACCCTTCCTAGTGATTTTCGTGTAGCTTCCCAAAGAAACCCTAACAAGCTCAAATAAATTTTAAAGAGTCATAACTATAGGAGAAAAATATAAACCATGGATCAATCATGGCTTAGAACATCAAAAATCAAGTTAGAAGTAAGAAACAAAGATTTTCACCTTGTAGGAAAAATCTTCAAGATGGTTTTCCAAGCTCAAGATAAACTTTTTTGAAAGAACTCTCAGCTAGAGATGTTCTTAGCATGGTGTTTGGATTTGAGAAATAAGGTTAGGTGAAATTTTAGATGAGTGGAGATGTTGGTTATAGGTGTTGATCGAATGGCTTAATGAAGGAAGCTAGAGAGTTGTTCTTGGTGTTCTTGTTTTTGGAGAAGGTTGAAGATGAAAAATGACTAAGTGAAAATGTTTACTACCTCTCCTAATCTTCACTTGGCTGTGTAGTTCCCTCAAAGAAGGTGGCCTCATTTGTTGACCTTTAAGACTCCTAACAACCTTAGATTAGATCAATGGATGATATCAAAGGCTTTGGCTCCAAGCTTGCTTCTAATTGGTGTAGGAAAACCAAGTCATCAAGTGACTAAGCCTTCTTGATCCTTCTTGAACATTGCTTGGCCGAATTGCTCCAAAGGAGAGCAAACTAGGTTTGTGTTCATTTATGCAATCTAGTTAGACTTAGGTGCATTTAGTTAGTTTGCTTAGTTACTTGTCTAACTATCTAGTTACTTAGGATAACTAGCCTTTGTCTTGATATTATTAGAACCTTCTCTAACTAGAACTTAATTGAATAGCTAACTAGGTTTACTTCATCTAGTTACTACATAAACTTCTTATACTAACCTAGTTAGGTTTAAGCTAACTTGGTTAAGCTTTCTAGTCATAAACTAACAAGTCCAACCACTTTTGTGGACCAAATTTCTATTGGTCTAGAAATTTGTCAAGCCACTATTGTTGACTAGCATTCATTGGCTTAGAATTAAATCTAGCCAGAAACATTGACTGCTTCTCCAAACGCAGGTCCCACAGACTTTTCTAGGTCCATGATCCATTTTGGAGTAGAATTCTACTATTTTTAAGATAGTAGGTACTGTACAATAAAATAATATTATGACAATATAAAATATTTTTATTACATAGTTAAATCTTAAAAATTAAAAGATTAATACACGTATCATTCAGAGTTGGGTTTAGTAAGATCCCCCAACTCCGAATAATTAAATTAAGATTTTTCCGGCCATAAAATTATTATTTTCTTGACTCGGAGTAAATTACACACAATGATCAAATATATTCACGAAACAGTCAAATTCAATTTATAACTCACAAAAAACATAAAATAGTACATTTAGGACAATATCGTACTTAACTCAAAAGTTGGGGTGTTACACTACTTACTTTTGCTTGCATCATGAATTTCAAGCTTAACCAAATGGATGTAAAAAGTATTTTTCTAAATGGTTTTATTCAAGAAGAAGTGTATGTGGAACAACCTCATGGTTTTAAAAGTTATGAGTTTCCAAACCATGTTTTCTAATTGAAAAAGGCCTTGTATAGCTTAAAACAAGCTCCTAGAGCTTGGTATGAAAGGTTGAGTAAGTTCCTTTTATAAAAAGGTCTTATTGACACAACACTTTTTATTAAAAACAAAAGCATGACATTCTTCTTGTGCAAATTTATGTTGATGATATTATATTTAGTGCTACTATTGAATCCTTGTGTAAGGAGTTTGCTAGTCTTATGCAAAGTGAATTTGAAAGGTCAATGATGAGTGAGCTTAACTTCTTTGGACTTCAAATCAAGCAAACAAAGGATGGAACATTCATAAGTCAAATCAAGTACTACAAGGAGTTGCTCAAGAAGTTTGGAATAGACAATGCTAAAGAAATGACTATCCCAATGAGCACCTCTTACTACTTGGATAATGATGAAGGAGACAAACTTATAGAAATCATTAAATATAGAGGTATGATTGGCTCACTTATTTATCTCACCACAAGTAGATCAGATATAATGTTTAGTGTATAAATGTATGCTAGATATCAAGCTTTCCCTAAAGAATCTCACCAAAGTGCTGTAAAAAGAATAATGAAATATCTTGTTGGCACAACACAAATGCGCTTGTGGTACCCCAACGGTGCCTCTTGTAGTTTGATTGTTTATTTTGATTCTGACTTTGCTAGATGAAAGATGGATAGGAAAAGTACTAGTGAGACATGCCACTTGCTTGGAAGCTTTTTGTTAGCCATGACAACCATCACCTAAGAGGAAAGTGAATTGGGTGATTACAAATCTTTAAAACACTATTAAGAAATTAAACATTTTGATATACTCAATCAACACATACAGTGGAATAAGTCTAACAAAGATATAACTATTAGAGATTACTTAAATACAACTTGGGTTATAGGATAAATTAAGCAAATAAGCTAGATATCAAGTTTAACTCAAGCATATATAATTAAAGTGCAAATATAAAGGAGATAGAGTTGAGAAGAGCAAACACAATGATTTATCCTGGTTCAGCCATCAACCACTTGTGGCCTATATCCAGTCCTCAAGTAAACCACCTAAGATTTTTCACTATCACTTTAAGCTTGAACATGTGCTTTAAACCTTTACAAGCTAGAGCACTCTTCATACTTTGGGATGTCTTACCCTTTGTGCTTGAGCCTCAACAAACAGGGATACCTCACCTTTACAATTCCTCGAGGGATGTCTCACCATCTTTACAATTCATTGAGAGATATCTCACCCTCTTTACAAAGAATTAAAGTGCATAAAAAAATGAAACTCTCACAACAGTATGTAATACAAGTTGAAGCCATATGAAGCTCTTCAAGAATATCTCAATATCTCAAGAACATAGCATATAGAGGAAAAAGATGAAACTCAGATTAAATCTAATAGAAAGGTGTTTTTCAATGTTTGTTATCAGTAAAAGATGACCCAAGAACTTGTATTTATAGTGTTTTGATAAAAAGAGCCATTGCGGGTAATTACTATAAGCATTAAATGCTTAGAATCACTACTAGAATTTTATGATTTAACGGTAAAAATTTGCGAGGAAAATTTTCCCTGGCAATTCCCTCGCTAATTAGTGAGGGAATTGCGATGGATTAGCTACGAAAAAATTAGCCATCGCTAAAATTCAGAAAATATTTTAAAAGGGAAATATGGAGATAATTGCGAGGGAATTACGAATGAATTATTTTCCTCATTAAAATTAGCGAAGGAATTGCAAGAATTATTTTCCTCGCTAAATTTAGCGAGGGAATTGCGAGTAAATTATTTCTATCGCTAAATTTAGCGACGAAATTGCGAGTAAATTATTTCCCTTTCTAAAAAAGAGCCCGCGCATTTGGTGAAAAAGAGCCCACTTAGTAAAAACGAGCCAAAACTTAGGTCAGAATCCCCTCCATAACTCCTTCCCACCCACAACATCTCCTCCATAGCTCCTTCCTTCCCACCCACATCATCCCCTCAACAACTCATTCCCACCCACAGCACCCTACCATTACGACCTTTCCCCTCCTTCTGAGCTCGACAGCCACGCGACGACGCCCTGTAGCCCTTCACCTACTCTATTCCCCTCCTTCTGAGCACGAAAGCGATGCGACCCAAGCTAGCGACAGCCCTACAGGTACGCACTCACGAATCCCATTATTGATTGTAATGGGTTTTGGCGTCATTTCTCACTATTTCTGACTTCTTTGTGTTGAACCATGCAAGGTTTTGAGCAGTAGCAAGGTGGTGTCCCATTTGCATCAAGTTGAACCCTTCTGAGCAACCCACCAAGCTTCCATTGTCGTTGTACTTTGGAAGATAAGCTCACCTCGCGTTTCTCTCACTTCACCATCGTACTTCATTGCTGTTATAAAGGTTGGATTTTTATTTTTATTTCCATTTTTTTATTTTTTTTCTGAGCTTGTTCGATGTCTTTTTACCCTTTTGAGTTTGATTAAGTGCATTTCCTAGTCAATGCAGAAGTAGGTCTATGGTTAGTGCATTTCCTTAGTCATAATATTGGACAAAATTGTTTATTTTTTCTCTATATAGTATTCAACACATGTTTTCTTCCTAGGAGTCATCTCGGTAGATTTATAGATTGATTGGAGTGGTAGGTGCCACTATACCATAATATTTTCTTGTGCATTTGTCTCGAGAATACTAGTTATGTGTATATAGATGCGTATATAAAACACATAATCAATATATCCATTTCTTTTTCTTTCCCCAAATGTGATTGTGCCTTTAATTTTACTTTACTTTAAATTTGAGCTCTGTAATCCTTCTCCTTCTGATAGCAGTGATTTTTTTTTTAATTCGAGATTGAAGATTCAAAGATGAATCTACTTCTTTGTTCTAAAGATTCACTTTTATTAAGTTCAAAATTTGGAATTTTAATGCTTAAAAGTACACTTTCCAAGCTTAATGGTGGTCTTTCTAGAAATTCGTCCTATGTAAGCCACTCAAATTGTGTACCAATCATTATGTGAACCATTGAATCCCACTACAAGAAATTTATAGATTAGCTACGAAAAAATCTGTAGCTAATCCGTAGCTAATCCATAGCTAAATTGATTCGCTACAGATTAACTACGACTTAGCTACAGATTGGTCCGTAGTAAAATTTTGGTAGCTAATTAGCTACAAAAAAATTATGTAGCTAATCAGTAGCTAATTAAAAAATTTCTGTAGCTAATCCGAAGCAAATTCGTAGCTAATTTTTGTTTAAAGACTTTCTACATTTTCATAGGTAATTAGCTACGAAAAATTCCGTAGCAATTCCATAGCTAATTTTAACAATCCGTAACAATTTTGCAGCTATACCCTAGCTATTATATTGCTAAATCCGCAGTAATTCCGTAGCTAATCCGTAGCAATTATCCGTAACAATTCCGTAGCTATTTCATAGCTATTATGTTGCTAAATTCATAGCAATTCCGTAATTAATCCGTAGCAATTATCCTTAGAAATTCCATAGCTATTTCCTAACTATTATGTTGGTAAATCCGTAGCAATTATCCTTAGCAATTTCGTAGTTAATCCATAACAATTATCCCTAGCAATTCCGTAGCTATTTCCTAGCCAATATGTTGGTAAATATGTAGCAATTCCTTAGTTAATCCGTAACAATTATCCCTAATAATTCTATAACTAATTCATAGTAATTATTGCTAGCAATTCTGTAGCTAATCCATAGCAATTATCCCTAGCAATAATCTTGGTAAATCTGTAGCAAATCCGTAGCTAATCCGTAGCAAATTAGTAGCTAATCCCTAGCAAATCCGTAGCAAACCAAAATTAATTTTATAATAATGTTAATTAATTTTAAAATTATACCTGTAAATAAAATTCAATCCAAATAGAATTCAATCTAACCAGAATTCAATCCAAACAAAATTCAATCCAACAAAATTCAAATTCAAATAAAGAAACCCAACAAATAGTTTGTGCAAAGTAACAAAATATCATAATTACATTAGTTCAAAACATGTTCTATGTACAAAGAAAGGATAACTAATCAATAAGTACAAAATCAATCTAAGTTAGTCTCATCATCATTAGCTTCATCATCCTCTCCAACTGCATTGCCTTGTGATAGTGTTTGCGGCACATCACTTCTTGCTTGAGAACCAACAATGTCATAGAGGATGGGCCCCAGCTGCATTTGAACAAAGGAAGCAATCGATTCATTAACAACTTCCTTTATGGCTTATGTTGAAATAGTGCAGCAGGAAGCACCAACATGTGAGGAAGAAGCAGAGCTAGATCCATGAATGTTAATACCTAAACTATGACTCATGCCATAGACTAATCCTTTCTTGTTGGGACCCGTCACTTGCATCCACACCTCCTGATCTACCATAGGATGCAGTGAAGAGTCTTCTCCATACTTATCTAATATCGTGGTGTCATAAGAGTCCTAAAATGAAAAATGTTGAAAACTTTATCAAAACAATCAACTTAAATATGATTAGTTTTAATTTTAAAGACACTTACAATGAAATCCTTTGAGCGCTGAGTGACATATTCTCCATTTTTCCTCTTATGCACACTCTCATACAAGTCTCTAAAAGGGACTAGACGATTCAGCTCTACCTCGTGTAATCAACATCTATTAGAATATAAAATTCTAAAATCACAAAAAACCTTGTATCTTATTTTTAAAATGAGACCAACCTCATGCAATTTAGATTCATACAGCCAAAGTGTTACACAACATACAAGCTGATAGAACCTTAACTCACTTGTACTATAGTTATACAATAGTATAAAATAGAATTATTAGGATATTGCAACAAATACATAAGAAATTTTCTATATTACCATCTTTTTTTTTTACCGAAGCTTATTGAGCCTGCAATGTGCAGGATAGCATTAGGCACAGTTGCTCTGTTGTTTTGACCAGCAACAGACTTCTTTTGCCACTCTGGCATTAACCAAATGTCAACTAGGCCATCCCATACTTCTGACTTCAAAACTGGGGGCCCATGGCCCTTAAGGTCAGCCATGTTTGATGTCCCCAACTTTTTCATGATTGCCTTCCTATAATTCTTCAAATCATCTGAATAACGGTTCATGCATGTTCTGTCCCAAATAGTTCTTGCCATACAATGATCATAATCTGATGCAAATCAATATTTATTCTAAAACAAATCCATGTTAGTATTTCTCTATATAGATAATTGTATAATACAATGTGGCTAGAAACATAATTACTTACCATAAAATCCTGAAATACTTCATCCTTCAAGTTAATAGTATAATTTTTCCATTTTTCAGCTAGAATGAGCATCCGTGTGATCACAGTGGCCATAATCTCACGAGTCACAGATTGCGGGACAAACCTCCTCCTACAAGTCCATGATATGTTAATAATCTAAAAGTAAAATAAATGTAATAAAACATGACATTCACACTATTACTCACGGTTGAGAGATGTCTTCCACAGATATAACTAGCCTTCTATCAATTTCTGTTTGGGATGCTTCTCTTGAAGGCATGGAAATTGGGTCGCTAATTAGAGGCACAGTGGGGGGTGGGATAGAGACATCGACAGTGGTGGGTGAGACAGGGACATGAACACTAGTGGAAGGTGGAACAGTAGTTGATGGGTCACCAATGGTCAAGGGGCTAGTAGCTGAAATAACACGTAACATTATTATAGGCAATCTGAATTCATAAATACATATAGATCAAGAGTTAACAAAAAAAAAATTATTATATAAGTATACCTGGGGAGCGCGGAGAAGGTTGTAGTGGTGGTGAACTAGTGCGCAGTTGAGAACAATTAGGTGGATTGTTGCGGCTGCTCCCTCGACCACATCCATTGCCCCTACCTCGGATTGCCATGATAAATGTCTGCAATAATGAAACATAACATGTTAACAAACTATATACATCAATATTGTAAAAAAATCTCATAAAATATAAAAATAACATTTCTATGTAAATACCATAAACAAAGTTCAACTGCTACTACTTGAGTTTGAATCATATAGCTCCTTATCTTCATCTATGAACTCGGTATTTTCATCTTCTTCGTTGTCATCAATGAATTGGTCAACAAACGGAACATCATTTGGATTATGTATTTCATTTATGTCCACTTCTTCCATTGGGGCATATGCATCAAACAAGGAAATCAACCCATCATCTGTGATGATATTAAGTGTTGTCAAGGATCCATCATCTTGGTAGTAATTGATAGCAGCTATCTCACTCGATCCATCACATTCATCATTGAATGTCTTAGCCGCAAAGAGTCTTGCTCTAACCTTACAAGCTACCCACCATTCCCCACTAGCTTGACCCCTGCATTGTGGGTATACTGTATAGTATACTTGTTGTGCTTGTTCAGCTAATACAAATGGCTCATTTGAGTGAAGCCTTGATTTGTGTTTGACATTAATCAATCCATATCTTTCATTAACATTGACTCCATTAATCGGGTCAAACCACTGGCACCGTAAAAGAAATACTTTGTTCTGACCTAGATATGACAATTCCAATATCTCTTCAACGATGCCATAATAGTCTAAGTCATTCTGACCATATATATTTCCTCTAATGTAAACCCCACTGTTCATGGTAGCTTTATTTTGTTCGTACTCCTTAATATGGAACCTATAACCATAAACTATTAAACCATTGTAAGAAGTAACAGACTTAGATAGACCATAACTTATCTGTCGCATCATTCGATCCTCAATTTGACCTATATTTACCTGTGAATCATTACAAAGAGAATAGATAGTTGTAACATTTAGTATTGGTATAACGAACATTATTTTTTATATGATATATGTGATTATGGATGAAAGAACTCACTAGATGTTTTAGCCACCCACTAAAGTCTGTATCCCGAAGTTCCAATATTTGATCTTCGGAGATACTAGAATTTGTCTCCCTTAGCGAATCCTCGAATTGTCTAATCAATACAATAATTAATATTGAACATAATGTAATTGAAATTTATTAAATAGATAGGTTAGTGAGTATGCTTACTGGAGATAGGGTTCTACTTCTTTGCAATTTACAAGCACATAAGTCTCAGCAATTTGAAGCTTAACATCCGTCAAGAACCTATTACGACCTCTCCTGATAGGGCGACATGGATGTTTAAAAATAGACAGGCATTCATTAGTCATATCTTCCCCACCATCATCGTTTCGAGGAACTTGAGTACGCCTTGTTTGTATTTGTGGATCAAAATACATAAAAGCAAAATTAGAAATTTCTTCTAGATTATATGCTTCACAGATAGACCCTTCAACTCTCGCCTTATTTCGAACTTTCCTTTGCAAGGACAGCATACACCTCTCAAATGGATACATCCATCTGTATTGCACAGGCCCTCCAACCTTAGCTTCATAGGGGAGATGCACAACTAAATGTTCCATCACGTCAAAGAATGCTGGCAAAAAAATCTTCTCTAACTTGCAAACTGTTTCAATAATGGAAAGCTCTGCATTTTCCATAACAGAAGTATGTATTTCAGTTGCACAAATTTCTTTAAAGAACAAGCTAAGCTCTGTTAATGCTACTCATATAGGTTTTGGTAATATATGACGAAACGCCAGAGGAATTAACCTTTGCATAAAAACATGACAATCATGACTTTTCATTCCATATATCTTCCCATCATCTAAATTGATGCAACGTGCAATGTTTGAAGCATACCCATTAGGAAATTTCAATTGTTTTATCCATTCACACACTGTCCTCCTTTGATTGGCATTTAACACATAAGTTGCCTTCGGTTTTTTATACTTGCCATTCTCAACAATCAATTCTAAGGTGGGACGTTTGCATATTATCTTCAAATCTTCTCTTGCATTTGCACCGTCTTTTGTCTTGCCCTTTATATCCATAACAATGTTGAAGATATTCTCAAACACATTCTTCTCAACATGCATAATATCCAAATTATGTCGTATCAGATTAGTGGACTAATAAAGCAATCCCCAAAATATGCTCTTCTTCACCCAGTTGTGAAACTGACCAAAGCCACGTTATTTTTGGTTACGTGAATTCAATCCAAAAATGACTACCTCAAGTTGAGTTACTCTATTCAAGACATTTGTCCCACTCATTCGTTGTGGCGGCAAAAAACTTTGCACTATTGAATTCTTCTTAAAAGAGTATCGATCACGACGAAACGGATGCTCAGGAGGCAGATATTGACGATGACAATCAAACCAACAACACTTCCTACCATGCTTCAATACAAATGACTTACTGTTTTCCATATAGTAGGGACAAGCAAGTTTTCCATGAGTGCTCCATCCACTTAACATTCTATAAGCTGGAAAGTCACTTATTGTCCACAACAAAGCTGCTTTCATATTAAAATTTTGCTTATTCCATGCATCAAAAGTGTTCACCCCATTGTCCCACAAAATCTTTAAGTCATCAATTAAGGGCCTAAGATAGATGTCTAAACTTTTACCCGGTGACTTCGATCCAGGAATCACAAGAATAAGGAATATGTATTCCCTTCTCAAACACATACTTGGGAGAAAATTATAAGGTGTGACAAAAACAGGCTAACATGAGTATGGAGTAACTGAACTATTAAATAGATTAAAACCGTCTGTGCAAAGGCCATGCCTAACATTTCGAGTTTCTAGCACAAATGTCGAATGGATGGCGTCAAAACTTTTCCAAGCCTCAGCGTCAGCTGGATGCATGATCACTGATTTATCTTGACGCACTCCATCCGCATGCCAGCGCATATATTGTGCATTCTTTTTAGACATAAACAGACGTTGGAGTCTCGGAATAAGGGGGAAATATCGCAACACTGAGAATGGCACATCCTTCTGATTTTTAGAACATCCCACCTTCGGTTTGAATCACGGGTGTCCGCATACTAAGCACACTGAGTAAACACTCTTGTCCATGTATTGTCCATAATACAACATGCAATGATTAGGACATGCATCTATCTTCTCATATCCTAATCCCAAATCATTAACCATTCTCTTTGATCTATAATAATTTTTGGGTAACCTTTCTAATTCTGGAAGCATACTCTTAATTATGACAATCATTCGGTTATAACAACTCTCACTCATGTTGAACTCTAACTTCAAATTCAAGAGTTAAGTTACAACTGACAATGTCGTGTGCTTATGGTAACCATCCCATAAAGGTTCATCAGCGTCCCTCAATAAATCATAAAACTTTGAAGCCGACGGATTTGGATCCTCTTCCAAATCTTGAACTTCTGGATTTAATATATCACCATAAAGATCCATAACCATATCCACATATGAATTCCTAGTCTCCACTTCATCATCATGGACAATGGATGTTGAACCAGTATCCCCCTATCTATCCTCACCATGAATAGTCCAATTCACATAACCCTCCACAAATTCGTACTTGTACAGATGGTTCTCTACTGAAAATGACTCCATCCAAACATAGTTCTTACATTTTGCACATGGACAAGGAATGCGACTTAATGCATGAGAAACTATCGGGTGTCCTTTGGCGACCTTGATGAAATCATCAACTCCATCCTTGAATTCTTCATTTACAAGGCCAGTGTGGTCCTTTCTTCGTAACATCCAACTTCGATCAGGTTTCATGATTGCTGAAGTCAATTTAACATATTAGTACTATTATTTTTGAAATTCCCATCTCTCTTAACATGGTATGGGTATGGCCCTATCCCATTCGAGAAGACACTTTTCCAGTACTTCGTTGATAGTACTCACAAAAATCACATACCGTATACTTGATGAAATTTCGGCAGCACTTCTTATTGGTCTCCAAGTGCACGCTTCTAGTGGCGACAACTACCACGATCAAGTATGCACCCAGAGAACGAAAGAAAATGTTACACAACAAAATTTCATCAAGTATATGATATGAGATTTAAGGAGTAACTATAATCAAGTGAAGGAAAAGTTTCTTCCCAAATTGTCCAACTTGGACAATTCAAGATTCAATACAATGAGCTGTACCTTCAATAAGTACATGTGCTCACTAATATTGAATCTCAAATGGGAAACTAAGGCTTCGCTCACCAAAATGATTGTATATGACAAAGAATGCTACAAAAAATAAACTAAATTCTCAATAGTATACCAAAAAGTAATATTGACTCAAGTATAAGAACTACATAGTATAAACAAGAATATAGACTTTTAGTTTGAGTTGATAGGTTTTGTCCCTTGGTTACACAGTTTTGCACCATGAGAGAGAGAGAGGGGGATGTTTTCAATGTCCCTTAATAATAGTTAATATCTACAGTTACTATAATTAAAAATTTTCTTCCTCATGTTCATCAGTTGAAAATGCACTTAGATTTTTAACACTAGAATCCAAACTAATAGAATTGCAAGGTGCAGTTCTTTCCATCCAAGGGTCACTCCTTCTGAAATATATATTAACCAAATGCATAAGTTTTGACAACCACTTGAAAGAGAAACACGCAAAAAATTATCATAATACCTGGCAAATCAAATCTCCAATTAGTGTCAAAGTTGCAGATGTTAGAGCCTTAACCAAATGCACATGGTATTTTCCAAGAGCCAGGTACTGTAAAGTAAAGCCTAGAAGAACCAGACGTTAGCATTTCTAGCATCATTATTTACTGTCCCCACAAAGTTATGGTCATTAATATCACTCATAAAACTCTGTAATTTTGTTATCGATTTGCTTAATTTCACAACGATCAGAAAAGGAATAACAATGAAACATGCGTGCTGAGGAAAGAAGATATAGTAAAAAAGATCTTGGATCAATTTAGAAATACAGAGGAGTTAGCTAAACATTACGCTAGGTATTTATCTTGAGAAAATTAAAATACAATAGCATATTTATATATGGGTCTAGTGAATGACTCTTATTTTGGATAGAATTTAGAGCGACAAATTGCATCAAATTAAATATATATATATATATATATACAAAGTTATACATTCATCATTGAAATGGATGGTGAATGTGTTGTTTGATGGACTCTAGCGAGAGATGGGGCTAATTAAAGCTCACATGGTATGGTCTTAGAGAGGTTTTCATCAAGGATTACTTGAGATATAAGAATAAATGCCCCACCCTTTTGGAAAATCTGCCTTTGAAAAAGACCTTGATGGCCTACTTCTCATGTTTCAGACATACTCTATACATATGAAATGTTGTGTTCATATTTTTATAAGGCAACTGACAGCAACTGGTACTCGAAATTCAATCTATAAACTGTGAAATCTACAGGACATTTATTACATCAGAGTGTTTGCAGACAAGAGAAGAACCTCTTTTAATGACATTATCCTAACTAAATGTTACTAGTACTTTGTTGCCAAAAAAAAATGTTACTAGTACTTGGAATAGATGATATTTGGCCGTACAAATGAGCCATCCATTTCTTTCAAACATTTAAACTACAATTATAGAATGTAGAGTGTGAATGCTTATGTCTTGAAGCATATCAAATGAGTTTTTGATGATAACAAAGTCATGATGAAGACCAAGATCAAAGGAAAAGGCCAAGACCAAAGAAGAAGACTAAGATTAAAAGAGGTATATTAGATATAGGTCTTAGAACATCAATGTGAAATGCTCTCAAGGTATCTCAATTATATCTCAAATGGTTTTTTTAAAGACGTTTTTTAATCAACTTGTTTTTCAAAGTTCATATTCTAAAAAAATGTTATTTTTTAATCTTGAATCATGCTAAACATATACCAATATTAATCAATCCAAGTTTCTTAAAGTTAGAAATGGCAAGGATCCTCATTTAGGCTTGAAAAATATGTTCAAAGTGGAAAGTAATCGATTACACACTCTTGGTAATCGATTACCAGCAAGTCAGAGGATGTGTAATCGATTACACACAATATTGTAATCGATTACCATATGCCCAGAAAGGGAAGAACACGTTCAAAGGGACATGTAATCGATTACATCAATATTGTAATCGATTACCATAAAGTCAGAGGGTGTGTAATCGATTACACAAGTCATGTAATCGATTACCACAAGCCCAGAAAGCCAAGAACACGTTATATCTTCCACGTAATCGATTACCAAAACCCTGTAATCGATTACCAGCATTCTGACATGACCAACGACTATATTGTCTTGGCATTTAATGTTGCCACAAAAGCCCCCAACGGCTCTATTGATCTAAAAACTTATAAATACAATTCTTAGGGCATCATTTGTGGCTAACCAACAATTGAGAAATATCATTCAATTACTCTAATCCTAGAATCATCATTAAATCTCATTTGCTTTATTTTGGTATATATTTGAGATATTCTTGAAGAGCATTATAGGGCTTCAATTTGTGTAATCCACTCTTGTGAGAGTTTCATCTTGCAAACACTTTGATTCTTTATAAAGGGGGATGAAGTATCCCTCTAGAGAAAAGAGAGTGGGGTATCTCTCAAAGATTGTAAAGGGTGAGGTAACCTTTGTGATGAAGAAGGTGAGGCATCCTTCAAAGGTTGTAAAGGGGGTGAGGTATCCCTCTAGTGAAAAGGGTGAGGTATCCCGATTTTGAGGCTCAAGCACAAAGGGTAAGGTATCCTAAGGTGTGGTGAGTGCTCTATTGTGTAAAGGTTTTCAAGCACCCGTTCAAGCTTGAAGTTTAGTGGAAAATCTCAAGTGGTTTGCTTGAGAACTGGATGTAGGTCACAAGGGGTGGCTGAACCAGGATAAATCCTTGTGTTTGTTCTTCTAAACTCTATCTCTTTACTTTGTGCTTTAACTATATATGCTTGAGTTGAGTTTGTTATTTAGCTTTGCTTGAATACTTTCTATCTTGGGTTATTTATTTGTAAGTGGTTCATTTGATCGCATTTATCTATTCACTTCAATTAAATAATAGCTTCAACGAAAATTTGATAAACAAGTGCTTTGCGAAAGATTTGCGAAAATATTTCACAAACTCAATTCACCCCCCTCTTGAGTTTGAGGCCACTTGGTAACATAGAGCGATTTTAAAACTACTATTGTAGATCTCTTACAACTTTCTTATATTAAAAGTAAATCAAGAGGCATTTCCATGCAATTGTAAATTGTATAACAAGCTTCAGAGGGTTGTGTGATTTGGTTTCAACTAAAAAAACCAAAGTTTGTGAGCTTATGTTTTGGGAGCAACAAAGGAAGAGTAAAGACTAAAGAGCCATAAGATTCAAATGCACAAAGGCAATCTCTGAAGAGATTGGCCAAGTGCCTTATTAATTAGGCTAACTAATCAAGAGTTATGGATATAGTTCAATAATTTTAGTTAGCTAGCTGGAATGAGCAAAACTGAAGTTGCAACAAAGAAAGATCTAGTTCGATTTCAAGAGTGACACTTATTTTGCTAGAATTTAGAGAAAAAACTTGGTCAATGTAAAGAAACAGAATGTCCTATTTCTATGTGACTTAAAGAAATGACTATAATATAGTTTGTGATAGTCTTTAAGCCTATTGCATCATAAGCGGCAATCGCATTATTTAATCAAACTAGCACCAGAGTGTAACTTTATTTGATTATTAGTAATTGAAGAAGAAGATTATTATAGTCTTTAGCAAACTTACTTACACTAATTAGATTTTTTGTGATGGAAGGAGGATGTAATAGATCAAATAGATGTAAGGAAACAATAGTGTTAAAAGGAGAATATAAAGAGGAAGAACCAATATGTTGAATCGGCACACCTTGACTATTCCCCATTAAGATCTGCTTAGTACCAGGGAAAGAAGACCTCTCCATCAAATTATGATGATCATGTGTCACATGATTTGTAGCACTTGAATCAGAAAACCATGCAGGGTTGTTTAACAGATCAGGTGTAGCAATCATAGCCTGAGTAGGACCTTGAAATGGAGCAGAAGTTGGCTGAAATGAAGAAGGTGTGGATACAAGATAGGAACTTGAAGAAGGACGAAATTGATGACTGGAGGAGGCGTAGGGAATTTGTGGTGAAGAAATAAAAGAAGCATAAGAAGGTAGGTATTGAGTAGAAACTGGTTGCTGAAATTGTGAACTTGTAGCATAATGTGATTGATGTGATCCAGAAAAATCAGAATTCTATGGTTTTGATGTTGTAGTGGTGTGAGCAACATGTGCAGAAAGTGCATCAGGTATCAAATCCTTGTGATCTTTTTCCAACCAAGCTTCATGCAGTAACAACAATGATTCAATTTCTCCTAATGTATATGAATCTAATCTACTGGTGACTGAGGTGACAAAGGAGTCAAATTCTTCTGGTAAGCCATCTAGAACTACTTCAATATGTTTTTGAACACTAATAGGATTGCCAACAGAAATCAGTGAATCAACTAGTGTTTTAATTTTCAAAAGATACTCACTAATAGATTTTGAACCTTTCTTTGTATTTCTCAATTCAGATCTGTACTGTCGAACCTTAGCTCTAGTATGAGAGTTGAAAAACATGTGAATCTGCTCCCAGAGTTGCCAAGACTTCAAACATCCAACCATACGAGTTAGCATGGCATCAGATAGTGAAGATAGTAACCAGGACAGCATGAGTTGATCTTGTTGATCCCATAGAAGAAACTCAGAATTCACAATTCCAAGAGCTTCATTTTCAGTAGTGAGGAACTCAGGAGGAATTTCATCAAGTCCAAATATGAACTTTATGAGTTTATGGCCTTTGATCAAAGCAAGAATTTGTTGTTTCCATAGAAGAAAATTTTTCTCATCTAGCTTTATGGAAATTGAATGAGAAAAGGTAACAAGATTTGGATTAAAAGAAGACACAGCAGTAGAAGTAGTTTCCATGGATCAAAGCTATGATCACCATGAAAGAATATCCAAGACAGAGAAGAGAAAATGAACAAGAAAAGAAAAGTTATAGAGAAAGAAAAAAAAGATGCTGGAACTTTTGTATTTCATCTATGATTGATCTTAACTATCAATCACGTGTACAATGAGCAATTATTTGTAGCTCATAGTTGCTAACTATACAACAGAAAAACTATCTCAGAAAACTAACTCTAACAGAATCAGAAACAACTCATTATTAGCTTTGGTTGAGAAAGGTGTTATGTTTCATTGTTTACTTGATTGAGGAATGACGTGCCCTTAAGGAAAGTGACAACATTGTATAGGTTGACATCAGCAAGCCAAAAATTTAATGTGCATTTTTTTCTTAATCTGGTTGTGCAAAATCAGAAATCATAATCTGGTTGAGCAATCTAAATTTGGATTTTAATATGCATTTTTTTCTTTGACTACCGCAAAATTTTCCACCTAATGACATAACTCTCTATCTTTAACATACTAACTACCTAAAGCAAACACATTTAAAATTTATTCCTTAAAACTATAAAGTATTAAATATGTTTTTAACTAAAGTAATTTTGAATTCTGTATATTGAAAGGAAATGCAACTTATTTGAGTCAAATATCAAATGCAAAGATAGAAACCATATAAAAGCCGAAACCATAACTAAAAAAATAAGTATGCAAGGCAAAGTTACAAACCGTGTCTTTGTTGCTATTTTGCTTCTTTTCCAAATCTTGATCACTGGTATCAAGACGCTTCCTGACACACAAAGACATTTACACTTATGTGTGACAGTAGTAATAAAAATTGTAAAGAGAGAACAAACAGTAAAAAAACCAATCCAACCATAAAAAAATGAAAAGATGACAAACAGTAACATGCAGCAAGCAAGCAACAATAAAACAGTAACACAAAGGAACAATAAGAGAGGAGACAGAGATAGAAAATAAAGATTGGTAGAGGTGGTGTCTGATAATAATGAAATATAGCACTGAATTTTTACGATTGGAAAACTCAATCACTGAATGTATAGCATTTAAAAATTTAAAACCCAACTAGCATTCTCGATCTTTGCAAAGTTACCAGACAAGGACTTGAACCAGTATGATGTAAGCTCTTTTCCTTGGCATTTATTACTCTGCTGAAAATAAATAATTAAAATTAAAATTAAATTAAATTAGATTTTTTGAGTGACACCGCAACGATTGGGCCCTCTGTGGCAGCATGCATTTAAGTTCATCCTGTGATTTTCCTCTTATAGGGGTTCTACTATTGCAGCCCTTTTCTTGTAGTGCCATTTATGAGACTATTAAATATGACCTTAGGCTTTTGTTCCTATTGTTGCCTTAGTTGAAAATTAGTGCCATTATGTGTTGTTGTATTTTGTAGGTTACTATTACCCCGGAAGTGTCTTCGAGACCAATAAACAGGTCCATCATAGCAGAACTTATGAGGCTATATAAAGAGTCTGACTTGGGAATGAGACTTCCAGCATATGATGGCAGAAAAAGTCTGTACACTGCAGGGCGGCTTCCCTTTGCTTTGAGAGAGCTTAAGATCAAGCTTGTAGATGAAAATGATGGAGTTAATGGCCCAAAGTAAGGATTTATTTATCCATAATCCTAAAATAATCCCAGAAGATAAAAAATAATAGTGTTGATGTGTTTGAATAAGTTGAATTTCAAACTGACACATAGACCATTTTTCAGAAGGGAAAAAGTATATAAGGTTGTGATCAAGTTTGTTGCTCGGGCAAACTTGCAACACTTGGGACAGTTTCTAGCTGGTAAGTGTGCTGATGGACCACAAAAGGCACTTCAAATTCTTGACATTGTACTAAGAGAGTTATCAACTAAGAGAGCATTCTTTCATGATGAAGTTCAGCCACATATTATTCATAGAGACATCAAGGCAAGCCATATTTTACTTGACAAAGGCCTCCAGCCCAAAATTTCAGATTTTGGCCTTGCAAAGCTTATTCCACCAAACCTGACCCATATTAGTACACTTGCTGCTGGTACACCGTAAGTTCATAATGCTATCTTCAATTGTTGGAGAATTTTGAATTTGTTTATACCTAGAAATTCTGCCAGAACATATAATTACTTCTCTTCCTTCTATTTAGATTTTTTTTATATTTCAAATTTTATTAGCAATTTTTGCCATTTTCTTCTTACCATGTCCCTGTTTGGTTTTTATAGTGGCTATCTACCACCTGAATATGCAATACGAAATCAAGTGACAAGAAAATCAGATATCTATAGTTTTGGAGTTCTACTACTAGAAATTGTTAGTGGGAGGTGTAACACAAACATACATTTACCTGTCGAAGAACGATATCTTCCTACAAGGGTAAGGACCTTTCTTTTTGCAAATATAGAATAAGTTAGAGCAATTAGATGTAGTTGAGAATTTAACCTGTATGCAGTGTTAATGAAATATTTCTTGAGATTGACATGCATTGAAAGAGAATTTTATTCTTGGCGCTTCTTGTTTATTAAAGTTTCTTTTCTAATATATAATGTGCTTCAACACCACTTTACTCTCTTTTTCCCTATATTAGTTAATATTTTAAAATATCCCACTCCAACTACATGCAATTCCCATCTTGACCATGTAATTTAACTTGTTGAAATTAGATATCACTCTTCTGAAAGTTTATCATTAATTAAATATAATTTGCAAATGGGAGAGCCATATTTAGACCTTTTATTCAACTCATTCTTCATTTGATTTCCTCTTTTCTTCTGGTTGTCCTCTAAGCTTCATGTTAGCTATCTGTAACATGTCATATACAGTACACCTTCTTGAATAACTATATTCTCAAGCATTCCTAAAAAAATAAAAAAGGAAAAAACACAAACGTTCATAATAATTTTAGGAGGACACCAAAAAATATACATATAAGGTTGCTGGATGACTTTTTTTAATGGTGAGGTAATGACCAAGAGGGTTACATGCTTCAGTCAACAATGCATGTCCAGTAACCTGCTACTAATAATTTGTTAAATTAGCAATTCCTGTTTCCTGTTTGCTATATCACTGACTACTCATTAAACAATTAACACAAATAGACAATAACAAAAGAAGAAACTATAAGCCACTTGTTATAACTCCAATACGAGCCACGTAAACTCATCAAAGAACTACATCATGTTGATACGAATGTGAGCCAAAATCATTTTGCTAATGACGTTGCTGATGTGAGTAATGTTTGAGTGAAGTTGAAAGTTATAAGTGATGATTTCACACTTCAACTTTTACACAAAGAAAGTTATAAATGATTTTGGAATTTCAACAAGACATCAAAAATGTTATGGGACCTAATTTTTCTGGTTGGAAATGATATCTGCATCCAAATCTATGAGGAGATTATGTAGAATATTAACTGAGCCATATAGGTATACCACCTACTGGTAGATCCCCTACTATGCCTTCTAGTTTTTTCATTTATGAAATTATATCTCTTATTTATTATTTTTATCCTTTTGTACTTTACTTGAGAGAGGTGCGATCTTGTTTTATAGCGGTCTACAGAGATGTTGATTAATGGGGTTGGTTGAGGAGGCTCATATAAAAGGCAGCATTGCTCAAACCACAAGAAGCTATATACCAAATCATTTCCAATAGCACTGTTCTCCTCAATGGAGCCTAATACCACCAGCATGCATTCCCATTGCGTAGACATAACCATGGAAGTGCACCAAGTTGTCTCACCACCCCACAAGAGCACAAGAGCACCTTACAAAAGCTCAAGGCTAGGCTCAAGGAAACTTTTTTCCTTGATGATCCTCTGCGCCAATTCAAGGGACAACCACTTAAGAGAAAGCTAATCCTTGGAGCTAAATATGTGTTCCCTATTCTTCAATGGGGTCCTAATTACAGCCTCAAGCTCTTTAAATTTGACCTTGTTTTTTGCCTCACTATTGCTAGCTTGGCCATCCCTCAGGTTAGTCATTAAGTTCTCTGACTCTTGGTCATAAAAATTATTAGCCATCGGAACTTGCTTCTCTTATTCAATTATGGACTTTGTTATTCATGGAATCAGTTATGCTAAGCTTGCAAGTCTTCCTCCAATTGTTGGACTTTGTGAGTGCATTGATTCTGGCTTTAGGGTTGCCTTTTTCACTTCACAACTTGTGGTAATTCATTTTAGCTTATGGGTTGGTTTTGCATATTTCAGATTCTAGGTTTGTTCCCCCACTTGTTTATGCTGTTCTTGGAAGCTCAAGGGACCTAGCAGTAGGACCTGTCTCTATTGTTTCTCTTGTGCTGGGATCCATGCTGAAAAGTGTCTCCCATAGCAAATCCTATATGCGTTTCTTCACTAGCTTTAACTTCAACATTCTTTCTTTGGTCTCTTTCAAGCTTCTCTTGGAATTCTAAGGTAATCCCTCCCATGTTTTGCAATTAGCATATTATTTTTTATTTGAAAAGTATAAGAATCTTTCTTATACATAAGATAAGGTGTTAATGATTGCAGGCTAGGATTTATCATTGACTTTCTATCTATGGTCATCCTTATTGGGTTCATGGCTAGAGCTGCTATAATTGTCTCTTTTGCAAACTAGTGATATACTATATCGAATAAATTAAATCGAAGGTAGCAGTTGTTTATTGACTAAGTAGAATGTTTCTTTATTTATTCTAAATTTTCTTATGTAGAACTCTAAACTCATTATGAATAACAGAAGGAATCATATAATATATGATAATTTATAGATGATAGGACAGAAACCGCTAGGAGATTTAAAAGAAAATCTTTGTCCTGAACTAACATCTCCATTGTTAAGAAAACTATATTCCCCTCAGTATTCTCAGCATCCAAACAGATACAAGAGAGAAGAAAAGCATATAGAGAAGAAGAAAAAGAAGTAGAACCTGACCTGAGCAATGATATTAAGGTCGAGATCTTATTCTTCTTTGCAATAGGTTGGCTGAAATAGGTTATCCAAAATTGCCTTTGCTCAGTCACAAAATCTAGAAGAAAATCAACAACAAAATCACAAACAAGAAATTAAGTACGAAAATAACAAGATAGGGCTATGGAAGCTAGAAAAATGGAAAAGAAGATAAAAAACAATAAAGTGTGGAGTGTGGAGAATGGTTGAAAGCTAAAGTCGAGTTGTGCAAAATCAGTGAGTGAAAAATGTTGCACAATTTTCTCATTTCAAGGTTAACTACATCCTTCCCAATCCCACACCGCAACAACCCCCAATTCCAATTCACTGTTCTGCGACACAACGCTTTTCTTTTCTTTAATTCATTCACCTCATCATCGGGTACCTTTTATGAATCAAAACAAAATCAACACAAAGATGACAACTTTACGGTCTCTTACCTCATCACCTCATGTGGGTTTTCCCCAGAAACCGCAACGCGAGTTTCCAAACGCGGTCCTAGATCTTCTCAAGTACTATGGATTTTTCATAACCCAGATTGCCAAATTCGTGTTAAAACGACCCTCGGTGCTTCTTGCTAAAGCAAAGACAACCCTTTTGCCTAAACTAAAGAAGAAGAGATGAGAGAGACCAGAGTGATGAAGGAGATGAGATGAAGTTGACGGTGGCGCGACTGAGGAGGCAGTGTTGTGGGTGGAGGACGTGGTATGGGTTTCGTGTTTACAATAGAGATTGTGTGGGAATGGGGGCAATTGCAGCAGGAGGGAGAGAATTTGAGAAATTTTAGGAAAGTGGAGGGAGGGTCTGGCGCGTAAAGATTGCTGAAGCTAATTACGTTATTCAATAAAAAGTTAGCTAGGGAAATACTTTGTAGCTAATCCGTAGTTAATTAGCTACGGATTAGCTAGGGAAATATTTTATAGCTATTTGTTTTATAAATTTTTTTTTGTATTCAAAATTTAGCTACGAACTTCTAATTGGTAGCTAATCCGTAGCTAATTAGCTGCGGATTTGCTACCACATAATTCTGTAGCTACATTTCGTAGCTAAATACTAGCTATTCTATAGCTATTTGTTGGATAATTTTTTTTTAAAATCAAAATTTAGCTTAAAATTTTATTTTGTAGCTAATCCGTAGCAAAGTAGCTACGTATTAGCTACGAAATAAATTTTCTAGCTAAATTTTGTAGCTAAACTGTAGCTAATTGTCAAAAAAATTTACATTTAATATTTAGCTACGGAATTATATTCCATAGCTAATCCGTAACTAATTAGCTACGTATTAGTTGTAAAAAATTCTGTAGCTAAATTTTGTAGCTAAATCGTAGCTATTCCTTAGCTATTTGTTTCATACATTTTTTTTCCATCCATTCGTAAATTTGCTATAGAAATTTATTCTGTAGCTAATCCATAACTAATTTGCTACGAATTAGCTACGAAAAATATTTGTAGCTAATGTCTAAAATTCTTGTTGTGTCCACAATAAAAAGAATTGTAGCAATATTTGAAGGAAAATGATTCTTTTGTGTCATCACAAATTGCCACCTACACTGGCTGTGTTCCGAATAAACCCTGAGGCAACTTTGTTCATATGTCAGCAATCTTGTCAATTATCATTTCAAAATTTGAGAGAAAGTCACTTCTGCTCTCTTCCTTTAATGCTTCAATAGCTTTAGATATTGTCACTGCAGCTCCAATTTCAATACCTGTTCGATCTTTTCTGATCTTTGAGAGCTTAGAAATTCCCCTTAAATCAATGAACTTATCATAGCCTTCTTTATCTTTGTAATATCCTATACTTGTATTACTAACAACAAGTTTTATTCGAGTTCCATTGGCTTGGTTTAATTCCAATAAGCTTTGAAGCTCCTTTAAACTAGTAGGACTGTGCCAACTGTGTTTCTCAGATGACATAATTGGTATATTGATCATTTGAAGTGCTAGTGTTGTAAATCAATTGGATGTCAATTTGGAGTCTTCTTTCCCACTGACCTCTAGGAATCAGTTGTGATGCTGAAAACCCATCTCCCAAGTATCTTTGAGAACTTATTTGCAATTTCTTGAGCTTCTTTTTCAAATAGGTGTTCCAATAGTTTTTTATGTCATTATCAGTTCTCTGTGGAAGGTATGAAGTTATGGCAGCCCATCTGTACCATAATCAATATGATCTAGTTTAGTATATGAATCCAAAAGAACTTCCTAAATTAAATACTCAAATCAAAATGGTTAAATATAAATCAAAATTTACATAAAGATATGTATGCTATTACTATATATCAAATTCATTAAGTAGGCGCTTGAAGATAGATTTACTTGTTTCCTGAAAGATCTTGAATATGGATTATCATCTTCTCCTCTTGGTATGTGAAGTTACCTCGTTTGATTCCTGGCCTCAGGTAATTTGTCCATCTAAGTTTGTAACTCTTACTGCACCTTGACAATCCTGTAAACCCCAAAATGAAGCAATCAATTCAAATTGAGTAAACTAAAACAATAAAAACACAAATGACAATTTAAGATCACAATGCTCTTGAACCAGAACTTTCCTGCTAATGATCTAATAGACAGAAGAAAGATACCTAATATACAAAATCATCAAAGAGAGTATGGGATTAACCTGCCTTGGTGGGAACAACCTTTCAATATCCAGGACCATATTCCTGTACATAAGAGACCAATATGATATCTTCTTCAGGAGTCCAAGGCCCTTTCTTGACGCCTTCTTTATCACAACAAGGTGGTCTTACCATGTCTCCTTGTTTCTTTCTCTTTATTTCACCACCTTTATATTTGTATTCTAATTTTCCAGCCCCTCTTTCTCAAGAAATATTGGTCATTTTCCTTTCCTTTCTTTTTGTGTGGTCTCTTCTATTTTATTTCTTTTCCCTCTTAATTGATAGGTTCGAAGGCAAGTGTCCAAGCCTAATGTTTGCTTGGTGTACATATAAATTAATAAATTAACCAGTGAGCAATTGCTAAGAAGGAGGCTTTCTACTTCAAAATACAAATCAATAACCACTAATCATTTTTATCCTTTGGTTGGCACCATTACGTCCATACCTACAAAATAAGTTCAAGAATCAGCTAAGGGATGCAGAGTATTGTAGGAGTTCTATCTACATAAATGTTGTAGTTATAACTACATGCAACTGTATGTATGACTTCATAGGAATAAAGTTGGCTGCAATGACTTCGTTTGAATTAAGTTGGCTGCAGTTATTTATTTTTAAATTTAGATAAAGTCTCGTATATAAATTTTGCACAGTCATGACTGTAAGTTATGTAAATAGTGATAAAGCAAAATCTTATCTCTTTAAGATTTAGTTTGATTTAGTTTTAAATTTATTTTTATAAGTTATGATTATCTTGTCTTATTATTGTCATCAGGATAAGCGTCAGTGATAAATTAAATTATGCATTTAGTAATCCAATTGGATAATTGTCCTATTTTTACCCATAAATTTAAATATTCTTTTTATTAAAGCAAGACAAAATTAAATGCTATCGATTAAATATATTGATTCTCGATTCACAAATAATTCATATAAAGGCTATGTGATCCTACATTGATTAGGTAGGATTTCTTTACATCTACATTTGGAACTTTATATTAGTGCTAGTAGCCATGAATATAAATATATTAAAAAAAAGGTTTTAATTATTAAAAAGGATAAGGTCTTCATGAGTGTTTGGAAAAGTCCGGACAAGGCTCCATTTTTCTGAAAGTTATAGTGTTTCCGATTGACTCAAAATTAACGCTTAATCTGCTTACAGAAAGAGGCAAGATGATAAAGAGGGTTATGAGGGATGGGCAATCAAGAGAGTGTACGAAAATGGGGAAGAAATGTCAATCTTCATGTTGGAATATTTCATATGTATCACTTTAACTCTCTTTTAAGCTCAGGAGATCCTGCCCGAGATCTTCCTGACCTAAAGGTACTTGCCTCATTTTGTTTAGTATGTCAACTTTATCTCTTTAACTCTCTTTCACATGTTTGTTTATGTAAGTTTGCTCCCTCCAAGTCTGTTTGCTTGGAAGCTATCATAAAGGACTTGATGTCATGCACAATTGGCCTTTGAGTCCATAAAAAATCTGGTATGAGTCCATAAAGGTTGAAAAAGCTAAAGAAAAGTTGGCCATTGAGAATTTAGGATGTCAAAATTCTAATCTCTACCCACATGTTGTTTTCTTATATTTGATCTGAAGTTCAGCAATGGGAGTCTCTTTAGTAAATAAAAAATGGCTAAAAATTTAGTCTCTTTACTAAAATATGGTAAAAACAAGACAATTATCCAATCTGAATTACTAAATGCTAATTGACTGCTGCTGTCACATATCTACTTGTTAATGTGAAGGTTCAAGTGTCCTGTTCTTAATTCTAATTGATGTGAGCTTGATTTTGTTTTTTAAAAAAATGATGTGAGCTTGATTTATTTATTTTCCTTTGCAGTTTTCTTAGTGTTCATAGTGGGTTGCTTTGGTATGTTCCTGATCTAGTCATCACTCTCTCCCTTGAACAATTTCGGATTCTGAGGCAGAAGGGCACTACTTTGAAATTTTAGCTTAATTAAACATGCTTTCAAGCTACTTGGTTGTTTTCAAATTTTAGTTATTGATTATTTCTTTCTTTGTGTAGTTTTTTTTAACTACAAGGCTTAATGTGAAAAAACTATAGTTGGACTTAAATTTGAGAATGAATATCTGAATGAGATAAGATATGGATATTCAACAGTGGGAAGAAACTAGTTCCAGTAAACAGGTTTGGAATATATGTGGTATATAGAACAGTTTGTGAAGATTCAAGGTTCTTGATATATAAGCTGTGAAATGGAAGATAAGGAATATGGATGTTTTATTATTGCTCAATGTCAATGATATGTGTACTGTAGAAAACTCAAGTTGAACCTATGAAAAATCTTTATCTTTAGAACTTTGAATCTCTTAATCAAATCAGTCAACATAAAAAAAAGTAAGGATAGCATAAATATCAAACTGATATAGCTAAATTCCAATATATACTTAAATAGTAGTGTTATATGAACAAAATTCTAAAATTCAATTATTTTAACCCTTAGCTAGTTTAGATATTTTAGCCAAGAAACCTAACCTCTTAAAATCTTGGTTCATTTACTGTTTGACATCAATTAAGAAGATTATATTAGGCAAGACCTAGATAAAAAACACAGAATTTGATTTAGAAACTTAGGCTCCAATTTAACACATTTGAAACTACAAACACCTATTTAAGCACCCCCCTAGCAAAAAAATAAAAATGCAACACCTATGAAGTTAACTCAAAGTGTAACCACAATACATGTCCAGCTTGGTCATAATATTCTCGATTACACGGCAAGGTTACTTGATTTTTTCCTCTTTAAAATAATTGAAATTTCAGACTCAAGTAGGAAGGCACTGTCATTTGTGAAGTCCTAACCTTTAAAGAAGTAGAAATTCTTGAAGAAAAATCCCTTGCAAGCCTATTTCTTTTGAATTCCTTTGCAAGCCTGTTCCTTTTTCTTTATTACATTTCTGTTTTATTTCTATACTATCACTTGAAGTCTTTTTTTTTTTAGATGAAGATATTTAAGCTATAGCATATGTAATCCTTCTTGAACCTTCTAGAGGCCTTTGTGAACTCATCTAATATTTGTTTCCTGTTTTTTAGATTTGTTTCATATTTTCTCTAATATGTTAAGAGATCTCATTTTTATTGAACATACAAGAATTGCTGGTTGGAAACTGTAAGTTAATTATAGATTGCTTCGCATAACATATCTTTAATTCATATGTGATTGTTAGAGACTTTCCTTTGCTTGTTTCCTGATGTTCCCCACTTCTCAAATGTTTTACATTCTATTTATGGTAATGGAATCCTTTTTGTCGTCTTCTGTCTACAATTATACAAAATTGTAGTAGTCTATAGTGTTTTTTCTACCATAGCCTTATTAGATGTCACATCTCAAGTACTTATATATTTGCATGTTGCATGGTTGAAATTGAGGCTTTGTTTTTTTTTTTCAATCAAAATAATCATGACTTCCTTAGTATAGCGACTGGCATATAGGGCTCTCAACCTCTTTAATGATATGAAACTCTTACCCAAAAGGAAAGGAAAAGAAGACAAGCATGTCTAAGTGAGGAAGTAGCTTCCAACTTCTAAAAAAAAAAAAACAACACACATCTCTCTTAAGGGTCTACCTAAACCTCCATTCACAAGTTGCTTATAGTTTTTTCGATCCAAAGCCATCCTCTTAACCCATACATTCTTGAAAAAGTCAAGGAGAATATCATTTCTAATATATTAAGCTTCCACACCCTCAGTGCTTACACACAGCTTCACCACTTTCAGAAAAAATTTCTTCATTTCTTCATTAGGTGACTGAAATTCATGAATCAGAATAATCATGACTTCTTTAGTATAGTAACTGGCATATAGGGCTTCCATCAACGGAATTATAAAACTAATTGCCTTTAAGAATGTAGCCAAGACCTTCCCATGGTGTTGCCTAATACCTATCCACAGTGGCTTCAAGACAAAGTCAAAACTTTCAATGCCAAAAGGAGCAACAACCTCAGCAAGAGACAACGTAGTCATGGTTCTCACCTTCTGATTCTCATCATTCAGGCCATGCTCTATAATTTCCATAAGAGATCTCAAATGCGGCAACACAGCGCAACGAATTAAAATGGCAATCTGTTGCATAATCTTAATCCCAATGTGCCGAGCTTGCCATGATTTCTTACTTTGACGAACAACCTTTAAGAAGGGTAAGAGTGCTGGTATACTAAGAGTAGAGGCAACAACACTGAAAGCTCTAGCAGTAGTGTTCCTAACATATTCATCAATGTTTTCTATGTCAGTTCACATAGCAGCAATCATTATGGCCAGTGAAAACTTGGATTTTCTTTATACTTTTCTCTCATATGCCAGTACATATAGGACTCTCTAAATATGACATCAAATCTTGGATGCCGAAAATAAAAGTTATGAATTTCTAACGAATTATATGTTAAGAATCTTGGTTTGATTTAACTTTTGATTGTGTTTTAACATATGCTTAAAGTTTTATTTTCTTATTCAAGTAAAAACTTGAGCAAAACCTTAGTTTTCCATTTAAGATTCAATATTAATGAGCACGCATACCTTTTCAAGGTACTGCTCATTGTATTGAATCTTGAATTGTCCAAGTGGGATAATTTAATAAGAAATTTTTTCTTCACTTGATTAATAGTTATTCTTTAAATCTCATATCTTATACTTGTTGAAATTTCGGTCTGCAACATTTCCTTTTATTCTCTGGGTGTATACTTAAACACGGTAGATCTCACTGCGTTCAAGTCATGCACTTGGAGACCAATTAGAAATGCTGCCAAAATTTCGTCAAGTATAAAATATGAGATTTAAAGAATAACTATTAACCAAGTGTTGAAAAAGTTTCTTATCGAATGAGATAGGGCCATACCATGTTAAGAAGGAGATGGAGATATAAAGATTGTATTAATGTGCTAAACCAATTTCAGTAATCATGAGACCCGATCAAAGTTAGATGTTACAAAGAAATGATCCTACTAGCTATGTAAGTGAAGAATTCATGGACAGAGTTAATGATTTCATCAAGGTTGCTCAAGGAGATCCGACAGTTACTGATGCATTAAATCGCATCCTTTGTCCATGTGCTAGATGTAAGAATCGTGTTTGGAGGGAGGTATTTAGAGTAGAACTACATCTGTATAAGTATGGATTTGTGAATGGTTATGTAAATTGGACCATTCATGGTGAGGACAAATAGGGGGATAACGACTCAACATCCATTGTCCATGATGATGAAGTGGATCCTAGGAATCCATACGTGGATATGGTTATGGATATCACAGGTGATAGATTAAATCTAGAAGCTCAAGATTTAGAAGAGGATCCACATCCATCAGCTTTGAAGTTTTATGACTTGCTAAGAGACGTTGACGAACCCTTATGGGATAGTTGCTAGAAGCACACGAAATTGTTAGCTGTAACTCAACTTTTGAACTTGAAGTCAGAGTTTAACATGAGTGAGAGTTGTTATGATAGAATGATTGTCATAATTAAGAGCATGCTTCAAGAGCTTGAAAGGTTATCCGAAAACTTTTAGAAATTGAAGAGAATGGTTCGTGAGTTGGGATTATGATATGAGAAGATAGATGCGTGTCCTAATCAGTGCATGTTGTATTATAAAGAATACAATGACAAGAGACTCTACTCAGGTTTCTTAGTATGTGGACACCCACAATTCAAACCGAAGGCTGGACGTTCATTGAATGAGAAGGATGTGCCGCACTCAGTGTTGCGATATTTTTCCATTATGCCTAGACTCCAACGTGTATTTATATCCAAAAACATTGCACAATATATGAGTTGGCATGCAGATGGAGTGCGTCAAGATGAATCAGTGATCAGGCATCTAGCTGATGCTGATGCTTGGAAACGATTTGATGTAACATCCCGAAAATTAATGATTTTAGGATAAATGATCATTTTACAATATTTGGGATTTTCTAGAATTTCTCTGGATTTTTCTGAGAACGCAGAATATTTTAATATATTCTTCGTTTTGCGTGAAACTCGAGCAGAGTCGTGAAAACGACTGTAGTGCTTCAAAAATTGGAAAATTATGTGACGAATAGTCATTTTATAATATTTGAAATTTTTGGGAATTTTCTGGGAATTTTCCGGAACCGTCGAATATTTTAATATATTCCTCGTTTTGCGTGTACATTGATGAGAATTGCTGAGACCAGTGTAACACTCCGGAAATTGATTATTTCACCATGAATAGTCATTTTCCAATATTTGTGATTTATGTGAATTTTTTCGAATTATCCGGGAACGATGAATATTTTAATATATTTCTCGTTTTGTGACGAACATTGAGCAGAGTCGTGAAAATGACTGTGACGCTTTAAAAATTGGAAATTTATATGACGGATAGTCGTTTTATAATATTTGTAATTTTTGAGAATTTTCTGGGAATTTTCTCGGAAACGTCGAATATTACAAGATATTCCTCGTTTTGCGTCTTGTACGAACAGAACAGGGAAACGCGATGTTTTCTCTGCGAACCTTGGACTATGGACATGCCGACGGGAGATCTTACTAAACCCGAGGCTTGACACAGTTTACGAGGTTTCATAATTTTCGAGAAATTCTAACAGACAAAATAAATCAATACAAATGAAAAAAATTCATCTGTTAGATTAATTAAATCGACTTCATTAATCTGTAACTATTATCTATTGGATAATAGTGTGTAATAAAAATCCTATCACATTATCCTAATGCAATCTACTTTATGTCTAATCCATCCACTTTAATTCAAATTTAATAGTAAAATAATCAAAGCTTCCTTAAGAAGCTTTGACCTTACCTTTGACCCATGTGTTTTGGCTTCCTTTGGAAGCCAAATTTCCCACCCATCTCTCTCTCTCTTTTACGTTGCAGCTGCCACTCAAGGAGAAAGAATTGATTTCATTGTCCTAATATTACATTTAACACATTATCACCCAAAACACCTTTTCTTTCTTCCTTCGTCATTCTTCTTCTTCTTCCTTTCTTCTTCTTCTCCATTTCTCTCCCACACCACACAGCCAGCCACCATCCAGCCCCTCCATCTTCACAAAAATTAAACAAATTACATTTTCTTACTCTCCTCACCATTCTAAACACCTTTCCTCTTGGAGCTTCTTGAGATTCCACCATTTTCACCATTTTCTCCAAGCTCCAACTTTGAGCATTTTTGGGTAAGTTCAAGACCACTCTTCTTTCCCTCTCATTTTCGTGCTCATGGTCTCTTCTATGACCACTCATATTTCATTTTTCCAAGCCTTAGTGTTCATTCTAACAAGTTGCCATTTTTAGGGACTTTGGAGGTTGAATCAAGAAAATTCCAAGGAGCATTCTTGGAGCTCTCTTGATTTCTACACTCAAGTAAGAGGAAGACACTCCTCTTCAACCATTTTTAGCATCTAGGAACCTTGATTGTTTGATTTGTGGAAGAACCCTAATGAGGGTTGTTCTTGAATTTAATGATTAATTATGCTATGTGTTGATTTTTATTTATTTATGCTATTGGATTGAATTGTTGAATATAATGGAATGTTAGATTGGATTTAATGATTTAAAATGGAATAAAAATGATTGAACACCCACCATGTAGTGTCACGGTTTTAGGCTAGAAAACTAGAGGAGTTTGTGTTAAAATTGTAATTGGTATAAGATTCAAATTAACCAACGTATGTAATGGAATATTTGAGTGGATGTTGTGATTGGAAATGGAAGAATGACCTTTGAGAATCCTTCTTGGTAGCCACGGTTTTGGGGCTAGTAATTAAGAGAAATTGTGATAAATTGTAACAAGCATTGAATTGGAATTAATCAAGAGATAAAAATGGGATGTAATGGAAGAAAAGAATTGAGATTGAAACCCGAGTGGTGGCCACGGTTTTGAACCCAATTTGGGGTCATTGGTGAGCTAGTGTAACAAGTGAGGATCAAGTGAATTTAGGGTGCAACCAATGGTGTGTTGAGTTGGAAAGAACTAGGAATTGAGTTCCTAGGGAGGTCACGGCCCTAGCCCTTTTTGGGTGAAATTATGTAATTTGGTAGCTTGAAGGCATAATTAATTAGGCAAGTAATAACCTAGGTGTTGGAGCGGATAATTAAGGGATTGAAATGATTTGGTAAAATTTAGACTAAAAGGTGAATCCATCATAAGACTTAAAGGTAAATCTAAGTGAGTAAAGAATATGAGAGTGTGAGACTTAAGGGCTTGCATAAAATGTAAATTATTAAAAATTGAATTGCCATGGTATGTTAAATTGACTTTTGAACATGAACCTTGAAATGAGGAACAAATTCTAATTTAGGATTCATAATGAACTTAATGACGTATAAATTGATGTGGTATTGATATTATGTGATTATGGGTCCATGTGAGTGACCACTTATATATTGATGTTTATATTGGCCTAATGTGGCATATTATGAATTGTATGAAATTATGAATCATACATGTGCATGCATAGTGGTATGCATTGTGATTGTCCTTGTGGACTGTTGTAAGGCCTAGTTGCCTAGGAGATTGAACAGACTTAGTGCGGGTGCGAATAGACAAGTGTGGGTCGTGTTATGACCTCGGGGGCGTCGGGGTGCGGGTCCTCCACATGGACGGTTTAGAGATGCACCGTGGGGCAAACCGATGCAAACACACCGACGATCCGGACTTGACACCGTCCTATATCGTGATCTAGTGTAGAATGTCCGTACAATGCCATGATTTGCGCATGAGAAAATTTATTGATAGCAACGGCCTCGACGTAAGTTACGTACATGTCTCCCGATCTTTCTCTCCGCTTGATTGAGTCTAGCTCCATGGAGTAGGAATTTGGGGAAAGCATGCATATGAGTCGTGATATACCCCGTCATTGTTAATATTTATTTTTCCATAACTATGTGATTTAATAATCTTGTGATGATTATCACGCTGGAACCTGTTTAATTGCTTCTTGTTGGAATTTCTGCTCATTAAATTGAATATGATATTCGAGTTGCTAATTGGGCGCGTGGCGCCGTTCGTTTCTAGCCGCTATGATTGGTAATGATGGTAGGATGTCTTACCTCTTTCTTGTATTCTTGTGCTTCGTTATGTATATATATATGTACGTTTGATAAAAGATCGTGAGGGAGATGAAGAGGAATCTTGGTTGATTGGATTGGGCGTTTGGACAAGGTTTCTTCGGCTATGTACGAGTAGTGGCGTGGAGGCATTGATGCCTGACTTATTAACTGGGACTCCGAGCGTCGTACGTGTATATGGGGTCGGCTTTGTCGCTAGTAGTACCTATCCCTGGGTCACTACTTTTCCCCCTTTTAGTGTTTTATTCCCGCTGTATTTTATTGAACTCTGTAATTGTTATATTCTATGTCATCAGTGATTTGTGTAAATTGACTATATATATATGTATAAGAGATATGATTTTATTTCAGTGGTTGTATCATGGCTTGAATACATTTATATTTCATTCGAGGCTCATATTTTCTACCTATGCATAAAAAAAAAATATAGACTCTTGAGAATTTAGTTACTGTTATCATGACTGTGACACACTTGGATTTAGTAACTGTGGTGTAATGACGATTATGCTTCGGTTGCTACATCAAGGGGTGTTACATTTGACGCTATTTGTAACATCCTAATACTGAAATCCTAGTATACCTGACATATACCTGGATAAACAGTATTAGTTATGCTACTTCTAACTTATTCATAAACTAATCCATAACTTTTATACAAATAAATCATCATGGAGAGCCTTGTGGAAACAATATCCACTTATATACATAACTTTTCACTATTACATACCTGATTTTCTTTTATATCCTTAATCTCATATACATGGAAATAAAAAAAATCTATCTACTCAAAATAAAATTAAACTATACTATTATTCATTCTTCACCTTCTCTGAGTTCTTGAATCTACAACCTGGATTTAAATGGAACACACGGGGTGAGAATTCATAATTCTCAGTAGAAGCGTACCAATACCAGCAGTCGTATAATATGATACAACCTATAATATCTGAAATGAAACTTTAACTAACAATTAAACCATTATTCCTTACTCAATCATAACATCATAAATAAATCAGTATAATCCTTTGAATTTCTATTCTTTACTCTAGGAACATACACATTCTCTCTTTATGTAATGTTCCCAGTCTAGCCATAACTCTGAACTAATTCCTCTTTACAAGATAAGACAGTTGCCCATACAACTGTCAATGCATGTTCAGAAGGTAATAATCAATGATATTGAACCACAGCCCATACAATAGAATAATAACATTGAGCAACCACACACAAACACAAGGAATCATCAAACACAATGATAATCATACGTCAAGTAATGCAATGATATTATGATACAGAATATGAGGTATGATTATGCTCAAACAAGAATATGTGATGGTGTAAGTGCAATGTCATAAATAATGTCATAAATCTCCATCTCAGAGATTTACAATGTCATGAACTTACTATTCCTCTTTATGGTAGGGAGGGAATATATAACCTCCTATAACCTACCATTTCTCTTTCTGTGAATACAATGTCATGAATATGCTATTCCTTTTTACAATGGGGAGGGAATATGTTACCTCCTTAACCCACTTTCTAAACTGAGAACTAACCTTTTTTCTCAATTTTCCTTGCCTTAACTTTTCTTAGAATTGCAAATGTATAAATGTATGAATGTCTGTGCATAATGTGGTGTTATGCCTAACTCTTGTATAACCCCTACATAATCTCTATACTTGCACTACTAGCTCTACCTCTATGAGAGCGTTCATACAACTTTAAATATACTTCTCTTGGATATTCTAAGGTTCACACCTTTCTAATTCTCTACTAGAGTGAATACTATTATGCCTACTAGCATACTTATCTTCATTGCACTATCTCATCACATCTTAAGTGATATCTAATGCAACACTAAGTTGCCTAAGGTGCTACTAAAAATTCTAGTGTCCAACTTTCTCAAAAACACCTCCAATCTTGCTTAAAAAGACTGATTTTCAAGATTGCATCAAACATGCATAATAACTTCTAAAATTCTGAAATTTTATGAGTACATAGATATTTCTCATATCTTTCCAATGCCACAAACCTTGCTTCATTTGGCTAAGTGTAGCCAAAGTTATGCAACATTTTGTAGAGGTCAAAACAGAGCATTATCTGATTTACCCATTTCTGACCTAACTTTAAACTGAAACTGGGAATAAACTACATGTGGGAAAATTCTGAAATTTTTATCACATGAAGCCTTATGCCTTAGATTTCAAATGGCACTGGTTTCATGTCCATACGACATCAGAGCAAGAAATTATGCAATCTGGTTTACTGACTGCCAGAATGCCTTTCTCTGCAGAATTTGCCTTGGATTCAAACCGAAACTGGTATTGATTGGCTTGCTCAAAAATTCTGAAATTTTTACCACATGAAGCCTTATGTGTTAGCTTTCAAATGGCACTAGAATCAAGTGATTCTGATATCTACAGCTCGAGTTATGCAGCAAACATCGCTGACTGCTCACTGGATTCTGCAGAATTCTGCAGAATTCTGCAGAATCCGAAAATGATTCCTTTGGAACAATTCTCAATTCCACTCATTCAAGATCATTTTATATGTGATTTCTAACACCAATCTAGGCCTCTAAACTTGTTATAACTCTTTTACAACCTATTAATTCTCTTGGGGCATAGATCTAGGTCCAAAATCACATAACTTTAACTATTCTCCAAATCCATTTTCTATGGATTCTAAGGTTGTTCTTGAACCATAACTAGCCATCTAGCATTATCTAAGTTTAAGCTATCCTAACCTAGTTCTTAGAATCAAGAACCAAGTTAAGAACATGGATTTGGCTATCCAAACCCCTATTTCTATTCAAAACCCCAAACTATATTCATGGATAATCAAAGAGGGAGAAATGAATAGAAAACCCTTTACCTCTTGAAGCCTTGAACTTGATCATTGATCTTCCTCTTCCTCTTTTCCCTTTCCCTTCTTCTTCTCCCTTTTCTCCCTTTTCTTTCTTTTCTTTCTTCTTTCTCTATTTTTCGGTTCTCTGCCGAGGGAGAAGAGAGAAATAAGGGGGGTGGGACGTGGAGGGAAATACGGGAAAAGATTAACTTAAGTTTCTACACTGAAACTTATATCTGCTAAGGACATCCGAATTATGTTAATTCAAGTTTTTCAGCTTCCAACAACTTTAGAATAAATCATAAGATTCATCTAAATTGTTGTCTCACCATTTTCATGATTTTCTATATCTGCTGCTAGTCATTCGGTATTCAAATGCACAACCAGTATGCCTAAAAATACCAAACTGACTCTGATTCTCTTGAAACTTTTACCACATCTTACTTGGCTTATTTGTGACCTAGAAATAAACTCTCTATGTTTATTTCTTTCAACTTAGCAACTTATGCTATTATCTGAGTCATTTTAAGCTACTTTTCAACTTTTGTGTTGTAACTAAGTGCATAAACGAACTCAGTTTGTCACAAAACTTTAGAGACATGTTAAACAAGTAATATATTACCTTTGTAACTAATTACAAGCTTAACATGATTTTCGGGATGTTACATTTCTCCCTTCCTTTTAAAAATTTGTCCTCAAAATTTGGTTCGCCTAAAGTAAGATGTCCCATACCACCTCTCTTCAAGTATAACCAAATCTCAAGAAACAAAACCATACACTTACCTTTTCCTAAACCCGTAGGCTGCATTACCTTCTTGCCTTGCAAGATAAACACTCTCTCCAGCAACACGTGTCTTTTTCCTTTTTAGAGAACCTTTCGCTTCATTCTCCCATTCACTTTTGAAGAAACTAACTGTTGTGATGGATCCGCTTTAATCCTCTTAAGAATCTTGCTAATAATAGCAACTTGCTCCCTCATAACTGTTGCCATTGCCACTAACGCTTCTACCAAACTAGGACTCTCTGGAACTAGGTTCCTTACTTCTCTAGTTCGCCTCTTTGGTGTCATAGTTTCCTGTACTCACAGATACAACACATATTGAGCTGCAGTCTCAATATCATGTAACTATGCCCCAGTAGCCAATGACAAACCAAATTAAGGCAACTCATGAAATCATATCCTCACATCTAACATGTGAGACAAGAAATGCATAGCTCATAGCGAAAAACACTAAACTTGCCTAAGCCTAGCCAGTCCATACCCCGGCTCAATAGGATGAACTGCTCTGAGACTAAAATGTAACATCCTAATACTGAAATCCTAGTATACCTGACATATACCTGGATAAACAGTATTAGTTATGCTACTTCTAACTTATTCACAAACTAATCCATAACATTTATACAAATAAATCATCATGGAGAGCCTTGTGGAAACAATATCCACTTATATACATAACTTTTCACTATTACATACCTGATTTTCTTTTACATCCTTAATCTCATATACATGGAAATAAAAAAAATCTATCTACTCAAAATAAAATCTAACTATACTATTCTTCATTCTTCACCTTCTCTGATTTCTTGAATCTACAACCTGGATTTACATGGAACACACGGGGTGAGAATTCATAATTCTCAGTAGAAGCGTACCAATACCAGCAGTCGTATAATATCATACAACCTATAATATCTGAAATGAAACTTTAAGTAGCAATTAAATCATTATTCCTTACTCAATCATAACATCATAAATAAATCAGTATAATCCTTCGAATTTCTATTCTTTACTTTAGGAACATACACATTCTCTCTTTATGTAATGTTCCCAGTCTAGCCATAACTCTGAACTAATTCCTCTTTACAAGATAAGACAGTTGCCCATACAACTGTCAATGCATGTTCAGAAGGTAATAATCAATGATATTGAACCACCGCCCATACAATGGAACAATAACATTGAGCAACCACGCACAAACACAAGGAATCACCAAACACAATAATAATCACACGTCAAGTAATGCAATGATATTATGATGCAGAATATGAGGTATGATTATGCTCAAACAAGAATATGTGATGGTGTAAGTGCAATGTCATAAATAATGTCATGAATCTCCATCTCAGAGATTTACAATGTCATGAACTTACTATTCCTCTTTATGGTAGGGAGGGAATATATAACCTCCTATAACCTACCATCTCTCTTTCTGTGAATACAATGTCATGAATATGCTATTCCTTTTTACAGTGGGGAGGGAATATGTTACCTCCTTAACCCACTTTCTGAACTGAGAACTGACCTTTTTCTCAATTTTCCTTGCCTTAACTTGTCTTAGAAATGCAAATGTATAAATGTATGAATGTCTGTGCATAATGTGGTGTTATGCCTAACTCTTGTATAACCCCTACATAATCTCTATATTTGCACTACTAGCTCTACCTCTATGAGAGCGTTCATACAACTTTAAATATACTTCTCTTGGATATTCTAAGGTTCACACCTTTCTAATTCTCTACTAGAGTGAATACTATTATGCCTACTAGCATACTTATCTTCATTGCACCATCTTATCACATCTTAAGTGATATCTAATGCAACACTAAGTTGCCTAAAGTGCTACTAAAAATTCTAGTGTCCAACTTTCTCAAAAACACCTCAAATCTTGCCTAAAAAGGCTGATTTTTAAGATTGCGCCAAACAAGCATCATAACTTCTAAAATTCTGAAATTTTATGAGTACATAGTTCTTTCTCATATCTTTCCAATGCCACAAACCTTGCTTCATTTGGCTAAGTGTAGCCAAAGTTAGGCAATATTTTGTAGAGGTCAAAACAGAGCATTCTCTGATTTACCCATTTCTGACCTGACTTTAAACTGAAACTGAGAATAAACTACATTTGGGAAAATTCTGAAATTTTTACTACATGAAGCCTTATGTCTTAGCTTTCAAATGGCACCACTTTCATGTCCATACGACATTGGAGCAAGAAATTATGCAATCTGGTTTACTGACTGCCAGAATGCCTTTCTCTGCAGAATTTGCCTTGGATTCAAACTGAAACTGGTATTGATTGGCTTGCTCAAAAATTCTGAAATTTTTACCACATAAAGCCTTATGTGTTAGCTTTCAAATGGCACTAGAATCAAGTGATTCCGATATCTACAGCTCGAGTTATGCAGCAAATATCACTGACTGCTCACTGGATTCTGCAGAATTCTGTAGAATCCGAAAATGGTTCCTTTGGAACAATTCTCAATTCCACTCATTCGAGATCATTTTCTATGTGATTTCTAACACCAATCTAGGCCTCTAAACTTGTTGTAACTCTTTTACAACCTATTAATTCTCTTGGGGCATAGATCTAGGTCCAAAATCACATAACTTTAACTATTCTCCAAATCCATTTTCTATGGATTCTAAGGTTGTTCCTGAATCATAACTAGCCATCTAGCATTATCTAAGCTTAAGCTATCATAACCTAGTTCTTAGAATCAAGAACCAAGTTAAGAACATGGATTTGGCTATCCAAACCCCTATTTCTATTCAAAACCCCAAACTATATTCATGGATAATCAAAGAGGCAGAAATGAATAGAAAACCCCTTACCTCTTGAAGCCTTGAACTTGATCATTGATCTTCCTCTTCCTCTTTTCCCTTTCCCTTCTTCTCTCCTTTCTCCCTTTTCTTTCTTTTCTTTCTTCTTTCTCTGTTTTTCGGTTCTCTGCCGAGGGAGAAGAGAGAAATAAGGGGGGGTGGGACATGGAGGGAAATATGGAAAAAGATTAACTTAAGTTTCTACACTAAAACTTATATCTGCTAAGGACATCCGAATTATGTTAATTCAAGTTTCCCAGCTTCCAACAACTTTAGAATAAATCATAAGATTCATCTAAATTGTTGTTTCACTATTTTCATGATTTTCTATATCTGCTACTAGTCATTCGGTATTCAAATGAGTATGTCTAAAAATACCAATCTGACTCTGATTCTCTTGAAACTTTTATCACATCTTACTTGGCTTATTTGTGACCTAGAAATAAACTCTCTATGTTTATTTCTTTCAACTTAGCAACTTATGCTATTATCTGAGTCATTTTAAGCTACTTTTCAACTTCTGTGTTGCAACTAAGTACATAAACGAACTCAGTTTGTCACAAAACTTCAGAGACATGTTAAACAAGTAATATGTTACCTTTGTAACTAATTACAAGCCTAACATGATTTTCGGGATGTTACAATATCTATTCAACATTTGCGCTAGAGGCTCAAAATGTTATGCTTAGCCTTTGTACAGACGATTTTAATCCATTCAGCGGTTCAGCCACACTATATTCATGTTGGTCTATTTTTGTCACACAATACAATTTACCTCCAAGTATGTGTATAAGAAGGGAATACATATTCCTCAGTCATGTGATTCCTAGACCAAAGTCACCAGGTAAAAGTTTAGATGTCTATCTTAGACTCCTAATTGACGATCTAATGATATTGTAGGACAATGGGTTGCAAACTTATGATGCTTGGAAAAAGCAAAATTTTGATATGAAAGCGGCTTTGTTGTGGATAATAAGCGACTTTCCAGCCTATGGAATGTTGTCTGGATGGAGCACTCATGGAAAACTTTCTTGTTCACTTTGTATGAATCACAGTAAGTCATTTGTATTGAAGGACGATAGGAAATGCTACTGGTTTGATTGCCATCGCCAATTTCTACCTTTTGATTATCCATTTCACTATGATCGAAATTCTTTTAAGAAATCAACAGTGGAAAAATCTAATCCACCGCAACGGCTGAGTGGGACATGCGTCTTGAATAGAGTGACTCAACTTAAGGAAGTCTCTTTCGGCTTGAATTCAGGAAAATAAAAACAAGATGGCTTTGGTATACACCACAATTGGGTGAAGAAGAGCATATTCTAGGAATTGCCTTGTTGGTTCACTAATCTAATACGACATAATTTAGATGTTATGCATGTCGAGAAGAACGTGTTTGACAATATCTTCAACACTGTCATGGACATAATGGACAAGACAAAATATAATGCAAATGCAAGAGAAGATTTGAAGATAATATGCAAACATCCCACCTTGGAGCTAATAGTTGAGAATAGCAAGTGTAAAAAACCAAAGGTGACATATGTCTTGGATGCCAATCAAAGGAGGATGGTGTGTGAGTGGATAAAACAGTTGAAATTTCCTGATGGATATGCGTCGAATATCGCACGTTTCATCAATGTAGATGGCGGGAAGATATATGGAATGAAAAGTTACGATTGCCATGTTTTTATGCAAAGGTTAATTCCTTTGGCATTTCGTGATATCTTTCGAAAACCTATATGGGGACCATTAACAAAACTTAGCTTGTTCTTTAAAGAACTTTGTGCAACTAAAGTTCGTGCTTCCACCATGGAGAATGCAGAGCTTTCCATTATTGAAACAATTTGCAAGTTAGAGAAGATTTTCCCTCCAACATTCTTTGACGTGATGCAATATCTAGTCGTGCATCTCCCTTATGAAGCTAAGGTTGAAGGACCAGTGCATTACAGGTGGATGTACCCCTTTGAGAAGTGTATGCTATACTTGAAAAGGAAGGTCCCAAATAAGGCGAAAATTGAAGGATCTATTTGTGAAGCGTCTATTTTAGAAGAAATTTCTAATTTTGCTTCATTGTATTTGATCCCCACCTATAGGCCAGGCGCACTCAAGTTCCTCGGAATGATGATGGTGGGGAAGATTGATGTGTGTGAAACAACATCATATTTTGTTCTTGTGTTTGCATGCATTTTTATACATTCTAGGCATTTTAGTTTTCCTTTTTGTTTGTTTTTCCCTTTAGTTCGGATAACTGCGGTATTTTTGGTGTTGTTGTGCAGGATTGGTGCTTAATTGGCCTAGAAATGGATGGAAAGCTTGCACAATTGAAGTTGGAGCTTAAAGGGTAGCAATTTGGGACAAAAAGCTCATTCTAGAGAGCTCCACGGCCTGCCCGTGGCTTGAACCACGGCCATGGTTCGAGCAGCTACGTGAAAAAGCAAAAGGGGAAGTCCAGAGACAACCACGGCCTGGCCGTGGTGGCCACCACGGCCGTGGTTGAGATTTTGGTTGAAATGTCTACGTCCAGAACTAACCACGGCCTGGCCGTGGTCCCCACCACGGCCATGGTTCGGTGTGCGTGTCAGATTTTTAAGTCCGTTTTTATCTTTTCTGATGGGCTTGAACCAGTTTTAACCCATGGGGTATATATAGATGTTCTGAAGACAACATTAGGGTTCGAATTTAGTTTGGAAGGAGGCACATTGGAGGCTCTTGATCTTCATCTTCCTCTCTTCTCTCTAGGATTACGGGTTTGGGATGTTCTTGGAACTTGATTTCTGGTTTCTTCTTCTCCATGTCTGAGTAGTTCCTTTTGTTTCTAGGATTGGGCAATGCCCTTTTATACATTGATGATGATTAATTGATATTGTTTACCCCTTTTATTAATCTTGAATGTTGTTGATTCAATCCTTATTGCAATTATTCATGTGAATTTGCTGGCCACTTATTTGCATCTCATAAATATCTAGGGACGTACTGAAAGGTGAACCTAGGTGTTGGAACTATAAGAATTGAACTTAAGGTTTAAATCACGAGAGTAGGTTTAGCCTTTCGAGGATTAATGAATTATCAAAAAGTGTAATGAGTTCAATTTAGATTCAATTACCACGAGAGTAGGAATTGGTTTAATTGGGCACGGTTCTTGTATCTTGAAAGGGAACATTAACTAATTTAGGGTAATTCACCTTCAATTGAATTTCAAGTGTTAATAAGAGGATTGTCAATTAGGAGTCTTGTATCATTGTGGTTAACCCCAATCCTGGAAGCTTTCTTAAATCTGAAATCTTTTCTCAACAATTTGCTATTTTTATTCTCAATTTTGCGTCTTAACTTTTATTTATTTAATTGTTTGGTTTCTACGTTCTTGTTCAACAATTATATTCTCTTTTGTTTAATTTAGTTGAATTAATTAATTAATTGGTATTCATAAACATAGTCCCTGTGGATTCGATATTTTTATTACTTGACGACGAAACCGTACACTTGCGGATTTCACCCCAATCAAGTTTTTGGCGCCGTTGCCGGGGACTGTGTTCTTCTTGAATATCAGTTAAATTTTTAATTTAATTATTTTAAACCTTTTTACTACTTTCTTGTTTTCTCTTTGAGTGTCTACAGGTAATTCTCTTGTTTATGCGAAGAACTAGATGTTTTGGGACTCTTGAAGAAGCTGATCCGGAAATTAAAGAAACCCTTCGCAGAAGGAGAAGACAACAAAGCCAAAGAGCAAGAGATAGACTTGAGCCAACGCTTGTCATGGCTGCACTGTTGATAATAGACCTCTTAAAGAGTATGCAGCCCCTAATGCTCGGGGTTTGCTCGGAATTGCTCGGCCGACATTGAAGCTAGGCAGTTCACCATACCACCGCTTTACTCACCATGATAAGGCGAGAACCGGTTTGGAGGATTGCCATCGAGGACCCAAACATTCATGTGGATATGTTCTTGGAATTCTGTGAGACCCTCAAGATTGAAGGTGCCTCTGTTGATGCTATTCGCCTTCGCCTATTTCCATTATCATTGAGAGATAGAGCTAGGGCTTGGTTGAGGTCAATTCCTGCTGAGACCATCACTTCTTGGGACCAATTGGAGCAAACTTTCTTGAACAAATTCTTTCCACCATCCAAGACTGTTCATCTGAGGACCCAAATCACAAGCTTTGTTCAGAAAGATGGTGAATCATTATTGGAAGCTTGGGATAGATATAAGGCTTTGCTGGAAGCCTGCCCACACCATGGGTTAGAAAAATGGTTGATCGTCCACACCTTCTATAATGGGCTAGAATATTCTTCGAAGGTGTCTCTAGACTCCGCAGCTGGTGGAGCTTTGATGAATAGAAGACTGACAGAAGCCTATGAGATCATTGAGAGTGTTACCACAAATCATCACCAATGGGCAAATGAAAGAGGTAATAACCCGAGAAAACTCTCGGGAGGTAAGTTTGAGGTAGACGGAGTTGATTTAATTATGTCAAAATTTGATTCTTTGAATAAACGTTTTGACATGCTTGAAAAGGCTCATGTAAATGCCATAGGTGTCTCTAACATTTTTTGTGAGATTTGTGGAGCATAGGGACACATAGGTGTTGAATGCCAAGTTGGAATTGGCTCCTCACAAGGTGCACCGGTGGAGCAAGTGGAATCATGCCACAATTTCCATGACTTTAACCAAAAGGGGAGGAATGATCCATATTCTCAAACTTACAACCCCGGTTGGAAGTCACATCCCAACTTCTCCTACCGGAATAGTCAACACCAAGCAGGGCAAGGTAGTGCTAAACCCTCTTCTGGACTCCAACAGGTACAAAACTCTAAACTTGAGTCTCTTCTTGAGAATTTTGTTGAGAGTCAAGCTAAGCAAAATGAGGAGTTTAGGCAACATGGGCAAGTTGTGATTGAGGCCATTAGAGAGTTGTCATCTAAAGTTGAAAATTTGGCCATTCATAATAAATTGTTAGAAACTCAGATTGCCCAACTTGCATGCACTTCACATAGGCAACAAGGTAAATTTCTGGTCACCGAAATGAATCCAGGTAATGAACACTGCATGTCTGTTAGTTTGAGAAGTGGTAAGAACCTAGAGGATCCCAAGGATAAGGAGGTTAGTGACAAAGATGAGGGGAATGAGGAAAAAGACACTAAGACACAACCCTTCGAGGAAGAGGAAATTAATGAAAAGGTGTCTAAGTATGTACCCCCTGAACCATGCTAACCCCCAGTGCCATTCCCTCAAAGATTGGCTAAGGCCAAGCTAGATATACAATTTGGGAAGTTCCTAGAGGTCCTTAAGAAATTGTACATTAATGTACCCTTCACTGAGGCGTTGAAACAAATGCCTACCTATGCTAAGTTTCTTAAGGACATTTTGTCTAATAAGAGAAAGCTTGATGAATATGGGACCGTAGCTTTAACTGAGGAGTGTAGTGCTTTAATTCAAATTAAATTGCCTCCTAAGCTAAAAGATCCAGGTAGCTTCTCTATTCCTTGCTTGATTGGTAACACAAATTTTGATAAAGCTCTGTGTGATTTAAGGGCTAGTGTCAGTCTTATGCCCCTTTCTGTGTGCAAGAAGTTGGAAGTGGGTGAGCTGAAACCCACAACTATTTCACTCTAGTTGGCGGATCGGTCCGTCAAGTACCCCGTTGGCATCTTGGAAGATGTTCCTATTAGAGTGGGTAAGTTTTTTATACCTGTTGATTTTGTTGTGCTTGACATGGAAGAAGATGCTAAAATGCCGCTCATACTTGGGCGACCATTCCTCGCCACTGGAAGGGCAATTATTGATGTCCACGAAGGGAAATTGACTTTGCGATTGAATAATGAGGAAGTAGTTTTTAATGTTTTCAATTCTGAAAAAAATCTTAATTCCTCTAATTCATGTAATCGCATAGATGCTACTGATGATGTGGACAGAGTTGTACTTTCAGATATGCAGGAATCTGTGACTCATGCTATATTAGAGGAGACCTTGCCCAAGGTTGCTTCCAAGTTCGAGAAGGTCAAGCCCTGCAAGAAAAGACCAAAGAAGCGGGATGACAAATGCGTCAAGAAGCGTGAATTTAAACCAGGGGATAAAGTTCTTGTTGATAACTCGCTTCTACATTTCTGTCTAGGTAAGTTTTGGTCGAAATGGTCTGGACCATATGAGATTGTTCGAGTCTTATCCTATGGTGTGCTTGAGGTGAAGATAGAAGGCCAGAAGACATTTCTAATAAACGGCCAAAGAGTGCAACACTATGAAGATGGAGTGGGGACTGAGTACCACTCTATTGACATCACCTGAGCATATAACAAACTCACATTCAAGCTAATGACTATAACTTAGCGCTTCTTGGGAGGCAACCCAACATTCTATCTCTTTTCCTTTATTTTCTTATTTTTATTGATTAACACTTTTTTTTTTTTTTATTTTTGTTTCTTAGTTAGCTATTGTTGAGTTGGCTTTGGTGCCTCCCCGAGTTCGGAGCCTTTGTAGGGGGATGTATATAGCTGTCGGCCAAAAAAAAATGGAGTTTTAGACCGGATGTTCGAGTTCATGGCTACACGTCTCCTTTTTCCACCACCGCAGTGAGTTCTTTTCATTTATTTCTTCCATAGTTTTAGATTTTTACATTGGAGACAATGTAAGGTCTAAGCTTGGGGGTATTTATTTTTTATTTTTATTTTTATCTTCATTATCATGCATTCCCATATCTCATTTTGCATTGCATTTTCTTGTTGCATTTTCACACCATCTTATATTTCGCTTTTTGGTTGAACCTTGTCCTCTCTCTTTTGGGGATTTTGAGATGATAATTGATTTGGAACCCAATTTATTGATTCTTGTGGTAGGCAACATGGCATTGTCTTTAATTGATAGTGGAGGTGATTTCTTGATAGTTGATAATTAGCATATGTTCTCTGAATTTGTGCTTCTCATTGATTTTTGAAGCTCTAAAAGTGAGTTTTGAGCTTATGGGATTTATTCACTATATGATTTTTCATCCCATTCTTTGTGTTGAGTGGTCATTCCTCATTGATTTTGTGCTCTAGAACTTGATTTGAAACCATTTTGAGGCGAAATCTTGGTTTGCATGCTTGAATGTGATTAAGGCATCTTAGGTATTTTTCTCGGCCTTGAATTTGTTACACTTTCATCCTCTAGTTGCCCATTTTGAGCTTATTGTATAATTGTTTTCTTGATGCCTATGATGATACATTGTCGGTGATCATTTAGAATATTGAATGGAGCAATCTGAGTTTGAATGTTGTATTGGGAATCATGTATTTTGAAAATGAGGTCTCTCCCTTCTAAAAAAAATGAGGAAAAAGGGAAAACAAAATAAAAGAAAAGCTTGAGATGAAAGCTTGAAAAGAAAGGGGAGAAAATGTGGAATTATGCCTTGATTGAAAACTGTCTTTGCTCCATGTATGTTATATTGGGTTTCTTGTGCTTGTTGAAAATGTTGTTAGCCCTTTGTGCATACCCTCCTTTCTTTATCCTTCCTGACATCATTCCCATGGCCCCATTATATCCCTTGAAAAATCTTTTGATTCTTGCTATCATGCTGATTATTAGTGAAAATTTGGTTTCTTATCAAGCTTATGGAAGTGCATTTTCTTTGAGGAATATTGAGCGCATTGTCTTCATCCTTAAATACTTTGAGTGTGTTAGTTGAGTGATCCTAATTTAGTGAGGAGCATGATTTCTGAGAACTTTAGCCTCTAATTGGACTTGATTTTGATTACCTCTCTAATTCTTGGTTTGTCTTTGCCTATTGCTTAGTTAGATGTTTTCTCGGGTTCCTCATTCATTATTGTCTCATAATCCCATTTCTTAGTTAGTCTTAGTTATTGCTTGGGGACAAGCAAAATCTTAAGCTTGGGGGTATTTTGATGTGTGTGAAACAACATCATATTTTGTTCTTGTGTTTGCATGCATTTTTATACATTCTAGGCATTTTAGTTTCCCTTTTTGTTTGTTTTTTCCTTTAGTTCGGATAACTGCGGTATTTTTGGTGTTGTTGTGCAGGATTGGTGCTTAATTGGCCTAGAAATGGATGGAAAGCTTGCACAATTGAAGTTGGAGCTTAAAGGGTAGCAATTTGGGACAAAAGCTCATTCCAGAGAGAGCTCCACGGCCGCCGTGGCCCGAACCACGGCCATGGTTCGAGCAGCCTACGTGAAAAAGCAAAAGGGAAGTCCGGAGATAACACGGCCTGGCCGTGGTGGCCACGGCCGTGGTTGAGATTTTGGTTGAAATGTCTGAGTCCAGAACGGACCACGGCCTGGCCGTGGTCCCCACCACGGCCGTGGTTCGGTGTGCGTGTCAGATTTTTAAGTCCGTTTTTATCTTTTCTGATGGGCTTGAACCAGTTTTAACCCATGGGGTATATATAGATGTTCTGAAGACAACATTAGGGTTCGAATTTGGTTTGGAAGGAGGCACATTGGAGGCTCTTGATCTTCATCTTCCTCTCTTCTCTCTAGGATTACGGGTTTGGGATGTTCTTGGAACTTGATTTCTGGTTTCTTCTTCTCCATGTCTGAGTAGTTCCTTTTGTTTCTAGGATTGGGCAATGCCCTTTGATACATTGATGATGATTAATTGATATTGTTTACCTCTTTTATTAATCTTGAATGTTGTTGATTCAATCCTTATTGCAATTATTCATGTGAATTTGCTGGCCACTTATTTGCATCTCATAAATATCTAGGGACGTACTGAAAGGTGAACCTAGGTGTTGGAACTATAAGAATTGAACTTAAGGTTTAAATCACGAGAGTAGGTTTAGCCTTTCGAGGATTAATGAATTACCAAAAAGCGTAATGGGTTCAATTTAGATTCAATTACCACGAGTAGGAATTGGTTTAATTGGGCACGGTTCTTGTATCTTGAAAGGGAACATTAACTAATTTAGGGTAATTCACCTTCAATTGAATTTCAAGTGTTAATAAGAGGATTGTCAATTAGGAGTCTTGTATCATTGTGGTTAACCCCAATCCTGGAAGCTTTCTTAAATCTGAAATCTTTTCTCAACAATTTGCTATTTTTATTCTCAATTTTGCGTCTTAACTTTTATTTATTTAATTGTTTGGTTTCTACGTTCTTGTTCAACAATTATATTCTCTTTTGTTTAAGTTAGTTGAATTAATTAATTAATTGGTATTCATAAACATAGTCCCTGTGGATTCGATATTTTTATTACTTGACGACGAAACCGTACACTTGCGGATTTCACCATAATCAAAGATACAATTAATGATCAGTTGTCTGTTTTTAAACATCCATGTCGTCTTATTGGGAGAGGTCGAAATAGATTCTTGACGAATGTGGAACTTCAGATTACTAAGACATATGTGCTTGTAAATTGTAGAGAAGTAGAACTTTATCTTCAGTAAGTCTACTCCCTATCTATTGAATTTGTTTATTTTTCACTAAATTTTTGCTAAATATTAATTATTATATTGATTAGACAATTCGAGGATTCGTCGAAGGAAACAGATCCCAATATCACTGATGATCAAATATTGGAAGATCGAGATAAAGATTTCAGTAGGTGGCTAAAACATCTAGTGAGTCCTTTTATCCATAATCACATCTATCATATTAAATTCAATGTTGATTATGCTAAATGTTATAACTATCAACCGTCTATGTAATGATACAGGTTAATATAGGTCAAGTTGAGGATCAAATGATATGGGGGATAAGTTATAGTCCATCCAAGTCCGTTACTTCTAACTATGGCTTAGTAGTTAATGGGTATAGATTTCACACTAAATAGTACAAACAAAATAAAGCTACCATGAATAGTGACGTATGTGTTAGAGGTAGTATATATGGTGAGAATGACTTCAACTATTATGGCATCATTGAAGATATATTGGAATTGTCAGATGTAAGAAATCAGAACATAGTATTTCTTTTACAATGTCATTGGTTTGACCCGATTAATGGAGTCCATATTGATGAGAGATATAGGTTGGTTGACATCAAGCATAAATCAAGACTTAACTCAAATGAACCATTCATCTTAGCTAAACAAGCACAATAAGTGTACTATACAAGATACCCACAAAGTGGGAATAGAGCTAATGGTGAATGGTGGGCAGCTTGCAAGGTCAAAGCAAAATTCTTCGTGACTAAGACATTGAATGACAAAGGTGATGAATTGAATGACCTAGCTGCTACTGATTATTACCAAAAGGATGGATCCCTTGGAACACACAATATTGTCATAAATGATGAAGCTGTTTCCTTGTTTGATGCACTTGCCCAAATGAAAGAAGTGAACATACATGATATACATTATCCAATGGACATTCTGGTTGATGATGAGTTCATTGATGACAACAAAGATAATGAAATTAATGAATTCTCAAATGAAGATGAGGAATCTTTTGCTTCATACTCAAGTAGTTATATTTGAATCTTGTTCAATAAATTTCGTTAATGGTATTTACTCTGAAATATCATTATTATATTTTGAGGTTTTTATTGACATATAGTATATTAACTCATCATGTTTCATTATGTTTCCTTATGCAGATATTCATCATGACCATTCAAGGTAGAGGCGCTGGACGCGGTTGTGGGAGAGGCCGTAGCAATACATCCTAGCCTTCTCCATCATCACCAGAGCCTTCTTAGCCCTCCCTAGGTATACCTGTAGGATAATCCTTTTAATTATTGGTAACGCATGGTTTATATAAATATAATATTAATGTATTTTTTTGTTTATCGATAATTATGTGTTACTAAGTGGCTTCCAGTACTCAAGAGGGGGTGAACTGAGTATTAAATTCTTTTTGCAAAAGCGTAAACAAATTAATTATGCTAAAAGTAAAATGTTAAAATGGGGTGGAAAGAAAGGAAGAGAAGAAGAACAGTCAATAAATAAATTGCGAGAGATAATAAAATAAATGCAGATAAATAAAAGATTAAGGATAAGAAAAGCAGGCATGATATTTATCCTAGTTTGACCACTAACCACTTATGGCCTACATCCAGTCCTTGAAACACAATTCAAGATTTTTCACTATTCAAGACAAGCTTAAAGCAGGTGCTTGCGACCTTTACAATCAAGAGCACTTTTCACACATAGGGAAACTTTACCCTTGTGCTAAAACCTCAAACTGTCAGGGATACCTCACCCTTACACAAACTTTCAAGGGATACCTCACCCTTGTTACAAAGCCTTTGAGGGATACCCCACCCTCTCATAAATACAGCAGAAAATAGATGAAAATAAACTCTCACAAAGAGTAAATATCACAAATTGAAGCACTATAGAGCTCTCTAAGGATATCTCAGAATTTTGGCAAAAAAGCACAGAAAATAAGATAGAAAATTATAAATCACGTTTTAGCACAAGTAAAAATAGTTCAGATTGTTCGGGACCTGCAGAAGTGACCCAAGGTCTCTATTTATAGAGCCTCGTATGAGAATGACCGTTGGGTGCAATTAATATGATAATAAATGCAGAAAAAGTTTATGTATGAATTCAAAATTCAAAACAGAGCCTTGTGGGTTATTCGAATACCATCATGGTTATTCGAATACCACTGTTTAGTGAGAAACAGTTCTGTAGGGAGTTATTCGAATACCTATAAAGTTATTCAAATACTTCTGTTTAAAAAGGCTTGTGAAATCAGTTCAGAAGAAGTTATTCGAATGCTTCTTATGTTATTCAAATACTTATGTTTAAGAACAATTTTCTGTAATCAGGTATATTCGAATACCACATGGGTTATTCGAATACCTCACATTTGAAAACAGATTTTAAGAAATCCTGTATTCGAATGCCTAGTGAGCTATTCGAATACTTCTGTTTGAAAACAAGAAAAACGTAGCAGGTTATTTGAATACCTTGGGGTTATTCGAATACTCCTGTTAGAAAATCATTTGAAAACCTTTAGAAAACTGCCCAGGTGATTTCCGAATTTCTAAAATCTTTTGATCTTTTAAAACCATATTAAAACTTTAGTTTAAATTTATAAGGAATAGGTTTTTAGATATTTTAAACAAAATAATGAGATATCCAGTAAGAGCTCCGTACAAAAAGATCCTAAGTCCTAAAGCTAATCTTTGAAGATCTTGGACTTAGTCTTCTCATCATCTCCATGTTTGTTATCATCAAAATTCATCTTCATTGTTGCATAGTAATCACATTCTCTCCCTTTTTGATGATGACAAACTATCATTGAGAAAAAGATTAGTTCATATAAATTGGAATTCAAAAAGGTAGGTGAAGAGACTTACTCCCCTTCTTTTATATAAGAGGTGATGTAAATCAGAGATACGCGCAACTCTCGCTTATTTTTGGAATCCAATATGTGTTACTTAAGTTACCTGTCTTTTCTCAAAATTTATTGGTTATATATTTCTTCCCCTTTTGCATAATAAAAAAGATATAATGAGATATATATATATATATATATATATATATATATATATATATATATATATATATATATATATATATGTTGAAAGCTATAAAGAGAGATACATAATGCATCAAAGAGTATTGATTTCATTTATAATTAAATTGGCCAACATACATTTACAATTTTGCATAATAAAAAACATGTAGCCAATACAAACAAAAAATAAACTAAAAACAAACCCTAGAAATAGGCATCTGGTGGAGGAGGAGGGAAGTCAGAACCCCTCGGAGTCAGCAAGGCACGTAAGGCAGCTTGCTCACGTTCAACACCTTCAAGACGATCAAATAAGATAGAGAAGGAGTGCTCTAGGTAAGCCCGATTATCCTCCATATAAGCTTGGTTATCCTATAAGGCGGCCATGACTTGATCCAGAGTAACTAGACCAGCAGCAGCAACAGGAGCTGCAGGGGCAGCAGGAACAACAGAATTTGCAGGATCAGCTGGTTCATCTTGAGGGTTGTCCTCATCATCTTCAACTTCAACTGGGAACACCCAGCCTTCATCAGTCTTGATCATCTTCATTTTGTTCAGAGTGACGGACCCAAACATATGATGATGGGTCAGCAGAGTCGGTTGCTTGGTTTCCAGAATCTGAGGGTACTTGCCTAGGAAGGCAGTGATGATCACTCCATAGGGTAGCTCAGACCGCTCTTTACCTTTTGCCCTAATCATATGCTTCATGATGAAGACAGGCTAGTTAATCTGGTATCCTCTTTTTAGGATCCACAACATGAACACATCATCTTCACTCAGGTAGGTGTTGTTCCCACCTCTAGGAGCGAGGATGCGGGCATAAGCATAATGTACGATCCTGTCATGGTTCTTCATCATGCCTCATTTGACTCCCTTTTGAGTCGAAGGTAATGCCAACCCAAGTCTCAGAACATCTTCAATTACTCTGTTCTTGTTGAAGTGCTAGAGAAATGATTCTTCATCTTCTTCAATGTTGCGGCCAGTTGACTGCAACCCAAACAACTGAACCCAATCCTCGGATATAATCACAATGTGTTGGTCGCAGACATTGGAGTATAGCTCCTGACCTTCAATCTTCAAGTTGCAGTAGAACATCTTGACCAGGTTGGGGTAAAGAACAGCTTTGTAAGAGCAAAACCGAAGTACGCTATGATGGTTTTGTTGGTTCAGAAAATCAAATCCACATTCTTTTTCAAAGAACCCTAAGTCGAGGTACTTTGGTTGCACCAGATTACGCTCTCAGAAATGTGAGATGAAATGACCAAGCTTTTGTTGGTTGGATGAGAGCCTTTGAAGGTTCAGCAGGTTATTGCATGGAGCTGTCTTCATGCAGGGACGTTTAGGGCGAGAAGAGGAGGAAGCCATTGATGGAAGGGAGATGGTGGAAGAGATGGAAAATAGATGAGAGGTGGGAGGCCAACAAGTTCAGAAATGGAGAGAGGAGGGAAACCAAAGGATTTGAGAGAAATAGGAGATGTATTCGAATGAACGGGTACGAAGAGGGGGTATTTAAAGAATACCCAAAGGCTATTCGAATACCATGAGATGTATTCGAATAGATCCCTTGGGAAAGACCAAAGGACGCACCCTTTTGATAGAAGGTATTTGAATAACTACCCAGTTATTCGAATAGCTAGGCCAGTTTGGCTTAGCTTCCAGCCATGGGTTATTTGAATACCTCTTCCTGTACTCGAATACCCACCACATAATTATAAACAAGGAAAGAGCAAGTATTCAAATACTTTGGAAGCTATTCGAATACTCCAGAGGCATGTGAGAAACACTGATATTGATATGTCTTAGGTTATTCGAATAACTACTTGGTTATTTGAATACACCAGCTTATAAAAACACAATAATGTTGTACTGATGTATTGTATTCGAATAGCCATAGGTCTATTCAAATAGACCTATCAGAAAAAACACAAATTTATACATACAAAAGCAATGGTATTCAAATACCATATGAAGATATTCAAATAACTTAAACAGGAAAACATGTATATTATGTCCAGAAATGTATTTTGAGAGACGAAAACTTACCTTTTGATAAAGTACCTGCAAAAAAGATTTTGGGATATCTCCGACGCTCAAGTCAGTAATAATTCAAGAGGGATAAATTCATAATTAAGCAAATAATTACAAGCAATTATATGTTAGATTGATCAATTATGCCCAATTCTCCTCTAACATAAAGGAATGCTTCTTTTGCTAGGGGTTTAGTGAAAATGTCTGCAAGTTGCTTAGATGTTTCAACAAATTCAAGAATGCAGTCCTTTTTTTGTACATGATCTTTGATAAAATGATGTCTTATCTCTATATGTTTTGTTCTATAATACAAAATGAGATTCTAAGAGAGATTTATTGCACTAGTGTTGTCACAACTTATCGGGATGTGATCAAGCTGAAGACCATAGTCTAAAAGTTGTTGCTTCATCCATAGAATTTGAGCACAACAACTCTCAGCTGCAACATATTCAGCGTCAACGGTAGACAAAGCCTCATGATTTTGTTTTTGCTATGCCAAGAAACTAAAGAGCTACCAAGCTAGTGGCATGTCCCACTAGTACTCTTCTTGTCCATTTTGCATCCCGCAAAATCAGAATCGGAATATCTTATTAGGCTATATGAGACACCCTTAGGGTACTGCAAACCCATTTGAGAATTGCCTACTAGGTATTTCATTATTCTTTTAACAACACTTAAATGAGATTCCTTAGGGTTAGCCTGATATCTAGCACACATGCAAACACTAAACATAATATCTAGCCTACTAGCAGTAAAATAAAGAAGAGATCCAATCATACCTCTATATTTCGTTATTTCTACGGATTTACTTCCTTCATTTTTATCCAAATAGCAAGAAGTGCCCATTGGTGTAGCCATGTGTTTAGCATTGTCCATTTCGAACTTTTTGAGCAGTTCCTTACAGTATTTGGTTTGACTTATGAATGTCCCTTCTTTTGTTTGTTTAATTTGAAGCCCAAGGAAGAAATTAAGTTCTCCCATCATTGACATTTCGAATTCATTCTGCATTGACTTAGCAAAATCTTTGCAAATGGATTCATTAGTAGCACCAAAGATAATATCATCCACATATATTTGTACAAGGAGAATATCATGTTTTTTGTTTTTAATAAAAAGGGTAGTATCGACTTTTACTCTTGAAAAACCATTTTCTAAAAAAAAAACTTACTCAACCATTCATACCAAGCTCTAGGAGCTTGTTTTAAGCCGTACAAGGCCTTTTTAAGTTTAAAAACATGGTTAGGTAGTTCATGATTTTCAAAACCCAGAGGTTGTTCAACATATACCTCCTCTTGAATAAAACCATTTAGAAAAGCACTTTTAACATCCATTTGTTTTAGCTTGAAATCCATGATGCAAGCATATGCAAGTAACATTCTAATAGCTTCTAATCTAGCTACAGGTGCATAGGTTTCTTCATAATCTATTCCTTCTTCTTGGTTATAACCTTTTATAACTAATCTAGCTTTATCTCTTATTATCAAGCCATTTTCATCAAGTTTGTTTCTAAAAACCCATTTAGTTCCAATTATAGGATGATCATTAGGCCTAGGAACTAATTCCTAGACTTGGTTTCTTTCAAGTTGATTTAATTCCTCTTGCATAGCTAAGATCTAATGTTCATTATCAAAAGTTTCAGTTATATCCTTAGGTTCAATTTGAGAAACAAAGGCTAAGTGATTACATGCATTTCTAAGATATTTTCTAGTAATTACCCTTTTTGAGATATCACCTATCACGGAGTCAAGAGGGTGGTGTCTTGATGTCCTCCATTCTTTAGGAAGGTCCATGACTTGTGATTCTTCTTGATTTGGAGGTTCCTCTTCTTATTTCCCTTCTTCCTTATTGTCCAAATGTGATTTCGCCAATGCTTCGACTTTGCCGACTCCAAGAATCTTTCTTTTGTTGTTATCTTCCTAGGTTACACGTCTATGAGTTTTGGGAACATGGAAAGAGAATTTTGAGTTGTCTTCGATCATGTGCTTGGAGCATCCGTTATCGAGGTACCAATTTGAGTTCTATGCCTTCAAGTACACCTACAACACAAATTTAATTTTTAACCTTTGGTACCCAAATTTTCTTGGGTCCTTGAATGTTAGTCGTGGGTATTGTTCCCTTAGGAACCCAAACTATTTTTGTTGCAACCTTTGTATTAATATTTTTCCTTGCATTGCAAGTTGATGCACTGTGACCCTTCTTCCCACAATAGAAACATTTAATAAAAGGGCTACTAGAAGTATTTGAATAAACAAAGAAATTTTTATACGATTTGTGCTGATTTTTCGGGTTGTAACCAATTCCAGCCTTTTGAAAAACAACCATTTGTTTTCCTAATATGATGTTTAAATTATCTCTTCCAAAGGTGAATTTTGCAAGGGTGTTCTTTAAGTCTTCAATTTCTTTTTCAAGCAAACGGCGTGAAGAACAAGATGACGATGTAGAAGCATGTGAAGAGTGAGATGTACATGCATTAATAATTCCCAAAGTTTCATTTTCAATTTTGAATTCTTCAATTTCTTTATTTAAAATAAGAATTCGATTTTCTAGAGAAGAAATTGTTTTCTTAGAAGAAGAGATTAATTTAGTGAGCCTTAGTGATTCATCATGTAGTTCTTCAAAGGCATCTTGTAATTCATTATAAGAAGGCAATAAATCAGAATTTACCTCATTGTCACTTTCTTCTTCTTCTTCTTCTTCTCATTTGGCCATAAGACATAGATGGGCTTCTTTGCTATCTGAACTATCAGTTGAGTCTATGTCGTTATCATCCCATGCTATGTAGGTTCTTCTTCCTTTTCTTTCATTAAAGGGTTTCTTTTCAAATTTCTCTATCTTCTTTTGATAAATTGGACACTCCATTTTCATGTGTCCAGATTTTCCACACTTGTAGCAAGTTGGATTTGAAGTTATTCCTTCCCCCTTATGATGAGTTTTCTTTGGTGGAAAATGTGGTCTTCTTTGGTTTCCTTTCTTTCTGAGAAACTTACCGAATTTCTTAACCATAAGGCTAAGGTTTTCTTCATTTAGTTCAATATTTTCGGTGCTTTCTCCATCCTTATGATCATCTTCATCAATTGCTGAGGCATTGGCTTTGAAAGCTATATCTTTTTTCTTCTTATCACTTTCTTCACTTTGACTAATCTATTCAGCTCCAATTCATATTCATGGAGTTTTCCAAAAAAGGTAGCTAATGTTATAGTTGATAAGTCCCTTGATTTTGATACGGCTGTAACCTTGGGTTGCCAAATCCTGCTTAGACATCTCAAAACTTTGTTAATCAAGTCTTCATTAGAAAAACTTTTTCCTAATGATGTAAGATGATTAACAATGTGGGTGAACCTCTTTTGCATTTCTTGAATGCTTTCTCCTTGGTTCATTCTAAATAATTCATATTCGCGAGTAAGAGAATTGATTATGAACCTCTTAACTTCACTAGTACCCTCATGGGTAACTTGTAAAGTATCCCACATTTCTTTAGTGGTTTTACAGTTTGAAATTCTAAAAAATTCATCATACACCAAGGCAGTGGTAATGATGTTTTTGACTTTTAAATTATATTGAACTTTCCTTTTATCATCATCAAACCATTCACTCCTTGGAGTTTCAGTCTTTACACCATTGATTGTTTTTGTAGGTATAAATGCAACGTTTTTGATAGCATCCCACACATCTAGATCAATAGCTTCAATGAAGATTTTCATTCTTTCCTTCCAATATGCGTAACCATCCCCATTGAAAAAGGGTGGTCAGTTTATGGAAGATCCCTCTGAAAAGCCATTTGAGGAAGTCATGTTCTCTTGAAGCGGCTAAGCTCTTTATACAAGAGTCTAGCTCTGATATCACTTGTTACCAAGTGGCTTCCAGTACTCAAGAAGGGGGGTGAATTGAGTATTAAATTTTTTTCGCAAAAGCGTAAAAAAATTAATTATGCTAAAAATAAAATGTTAAAATGGTGTGAAAATAAAGGAAGAGAAGAAGAACAACCAATAAATAAATTGCAAGAGATAATAAAATAAATACAGATAAATAAAAGATTAAGAATAAGAAAAACAGGCATGATATTTATCCTGGTTCGACCACCAACCACTTGTGGCCTACGTCCAGTCCTTGAAACACAGTTCAAGATTTTTCACTATTCAAGACAAGCTTAAAGCAGGTGCTTGTGACCTTTACAATCAAGAGCACTTTTCACACACAGGGAAACTCTACCCTTATGCTAAAGCCTCAAACTGTCAGGGATACCTCACCCTTACACAAACCTTCAAGGGATACCTCACCCTTGTTACAAAGCCTTTGATGGATATCTCACCCTTTCAGAAATACAGCAGAAAATAGATGAAAAAAAAACTCATAAAAAGTAAATATCAGAAATTGAAGCACTATAGAGCTCTCTAAGGATATCTCAGAATTTTGGCAAAAGAGCATAGAAAATAAGATAGAAAATTGTAAATCACGTTTTAGCACAAGCAAAAATCGTTCAGATTGTTCGGGACCTGCAGAAGTGACCCAAGGTCTCTATTTATAGAGCCTCGTGTGAGAATGACCGTTGGGTGTAATTAATGTGATTACTATGCAACAATGAAGATGTATTTTGATGATAACAAACATGAAGATGATAAGAAGACCAAGTCCAAGATCGTCAAGAGTGGCTTTAGGACTTAGGATCTATCATGTATGGAGCTGCCAATTAGATATCTCAATGGTTAATCTTAAAAGATCTAAAATAATCTGCTCCTTAAATTAAACTGAAGTTTTAAAATTGCTTTTGAAAGATCAAAGGTTTTAAAAATTGAAAATAGCATTTCGAAGCAATTTGGAAAGGTTTTTTAAACTGTTTTTAACTGAGGTATTCGAATACCCCTCTATGGTATTCGAATAACCTGATTCATAATTCATACCTTCTGTTTCTTCCAAAACAGAGGTATTCGAATACCCCTATATGGTATTCGAATACCATGATTTCAGAATATATCTTTCTAAATGAGGCATTCGAATACCCTTGATTGGTATTCGAATAACCCCAGCTTGATCAGTTTTTTTAAATATATTTTGACAGAGGTATTCGAATACCTCCTGCTGGTATTCGAATAACCCACAGGAATCAGCTTTGAGTTTTTGAATTCATACGAGAATCAAAACCATTTAATACCATTTTAAATGCTCCTAACGGCCATTTTCTCATACGAAGCTCTATAAATAGAGGCTTGGGTCACCTCTGATCATTCCCGAACATTTTGATCAATTTTTGCTTGGCTGAAAATGAGGTTTACATTATTTTCTCTTTTTCTCTGTGCTCTTAATATTGAATCCTTGAGATATCTGTGAGACAGCTCTTTAGTGCTTCAATTTGTAATTATTTACTCTAAGTGAGAGTTTCTTTTCTTCATCTATTTCTCTAATATATTGTATTGAGGGTGAGGTATCCCTCAGGATTGTATAAGAGTGAGGTATCCCTCAGGATTGTATAAGGGTGAGGTATCCCTGATTGATTGAGGCTTGAGCACAAGGGTAGAGTTTCCCTGTGTGTGAAAAGTGCTCTTTATTGTAACGGTTGCAAGCACTTGTTTTAAGCTTGTCTTAAATAGTAAAAAATCTCGAATTGTGTTTCGGGGACTGGACGTAGGCCACAAGTGGTTGGTGGTCGAATCAGGATAAATACTGTGCCTGTTTTTCTTCCCTTATTCTCTTTTCTTTATGCACTTTATTTACTGTTTCCTGCAATTTAATTATTAATTGTTCTTCCTTTTCTTATCTCTTTCACATTCTTTAATATTTAAATTCAGCAAAGTTTATTTGTTTGAGGCTTTTGCGAAAGTTTTTGTTACTCAATTCACCCCCCCTCTTGAGTACTGGAAGCCACTTGGTAACAAGTGGTATCAGAGCTAGACTCTTGTATAAAGAGCTTAGCCGCTTCAAAAGAACATGGCTTCCTCAAATGGTTTTTCAGAGGGATCTTCCATAAACCGACCACCCTTTTTCAATGGGGATGGTTACACATATTGGAAAGAAAGAATGAAAATCTTCATCAAAGCTATTGATCTAGATGTGTGGGATGCTGTCGAAAACGGCGCAATTATACCTACACGCGTTGTCGATGGTGTAAAAATCGAGACACCTAGAAGTGATTGGTCTGATGAGGATAAAAGAAAAGTTCAATATAATTTAAAAGCCAAAAACATCATTACCACTGCTTTGGGGTATGATGAGTTTTTTAGAATTTCAAATTACAAAACCGCTAAAGAAATGTGGGACACTTTACAAGTTACCCATGAGGGTACTAGTGAAGTTAAGAGGTCGAGAATCAATTCTCTAACTCGTGAATATGAATTGTTTAGAATGAACCAAGGAGAAAGCATTCAAGAAATGCAAAAGAGGTTCACCCACATTGTTAATCATCTTGCATCATTAGGAAAGAATTTTACTAACGAAGATTTGATTAACAAAGTGTTGAGATGTCTTAGTAGGATTTGGCAACCCAAAGTAACAGCCATTTCAGAATCGAGGGACTTGTCAGCAATGTCTTTGGCTACCCTCTTTGGAAAGCTTCATGAGCATGAACTAGAACTGAGCAGATTAAGTCAAAGCGAAGAAAACGATAAAAAGAAAAAGAGGATAGCGCTCAAAGCCACTTCCTCAACAATCGACAATGATGATAAAGAAGATGAAGAAAGCTCAGAAAACATTGAGGTAAATGAAGAAAATCTTAGTCTGTTAATTAAAAAATTTGGTAAATTTCTCAGGAAAAAGAGAATGCAAAGAAGACCTCCTTTCCCTCTAAAGAAGACTTATTACAAAGGCGAAGGAGCTTCATCAACTCCTACTTGCTATGAATGTGGCAAGCCTGGCCACATGAAAATGGAATGCCCAGTTTACCAAAAGAAGAAAGAGAGACTTGAAAAGAAGCCCTTCAAGGAAAGAAAAGGAAGAAAAGCCTATATAGCATGGGATGAAAACGACCGGAATCAATCGACAATGATTTCGGATAGCGAAGAAGCTCAACTTTGTCTCATGGCCAAAGGAGAAGAAGAAGAAAGCGAAAATGAGGTAAGTTCTAATACTACTTTAATGCCTTCTTATAATGAGTTACAAGATGCCTTTGAAGAATTGCATGACGAATCTTTAAAACTCACAAAACAAATTTCTTCTTCTAAGAAAAAAATCTCTTCTCTAGAAAATCAAATTCTTATTTTAAATAAAGAGATTGAAGAATTAAAAATTGAAAATGAAACTGTGGGAATTATTGTTGCATGCTCATCTCATCCCTCACATGCTTCTACTTCTTCGTCTTGTTCTTCATGTCATATACTTGAAAAAGAATTTGAAGATTTAAAGAACACTCTTGCCAAATTCACTTTCGGAAGAGACAATTTAAATATCATATTAGGAAAACAAAGGGTTGTTTTTGAAAAAGCTGGAATTGGTTATAATCCAAAAAATCAGCATAAATCTTATAAAAATTTCTTTGTTTATTCAAGCACTTCCAGTAGTCCATTTATTAAATGTTTTTATTGTGGAAAGAAGGGTCACAATGCTTCAACATGCAATGCAAGAAAGAATGTTAACACAAAAATTGGGACAAAAATGGTTTGGGTTCCAAAGGGTACATTGCCCAAAACTGACACTCAAGGACCCAAGAAAATTTGGGTACCAAAGGTTAAAAATTAAAATTGTGTTGTAGGTGTGCTTGAAAGCCAAGAGCTCAAATTGGTATCTCGACAGCGGCTGTTCCAAGCACATGACTGGAGATGACTCAAAATTCACCATGTTTATTCCCAAGAGTCATGGACACATTACTTATGGAGATAACAACAAGGGAAAAATTCTTGGAATCGGCAAAGTTGGTAAGAACCCCAACTCCTCTATTGAAAATGTGTTGCTTGTTGAAGGCTTGAAACATAACCTTCTTAGTATTAGCCAATTATATGACAAAGGAAATAAAGTAATTTTTGATTCAAATTGCTGCATAATTGAAGATAAAAATGATAAGCATGTTAAATTCATTGGTCATAGAATAAATAACATTTATATGATTAGTCTTGATGATATATCTTCAAATGATGCGAAATGCCTTTTAAGTAAGAATGATGATTCATGGTTATGGCATAAGAGAATTGCACACATTCACATGGATCACTTAAGGAAGTTAGTCTCTAAAGAGCTAGTAATTGGACTACCAAAGCTTAATTTTGTTAAAGATAAATTATGTGATGCATGTCAAAAGGGTAAACAAATAAAGGTCTCTTTTAAAGCAAAAAATATAGTTTCAACTACTAGACCTTTACAACTTTTGCACATGGATTTATTTGGACCCTCTAGAACTATGAGCTTTGGTGGGAATTACTATGCCTTAGTGATTGTGGATGATTTTTCTAGGTTTACATGGACTTTATTTCTTGCAAATAAAAATGATGCATTTCTAGCATTTAAAAGACTTGCCAAAGTTATTCAAAATAAAAAAGGTTTTCAAATTTCTTCTATAAGAAGTGATCATGGTGGCAAATTTGAAAATAATGTTTTTGAAAATTATTATGATAAACATGGCATTAATCATAATTTCTCTGCCCCTAGAACTCCGCAACAAAATGGATTTGTAGAAAGAAAAAATCGTTCTTTAGAAGAAATGGCGAGAACTATGCTTAATGAGGCTGCTCTTCCTAAGTATTTTTGGGCGGATGCTGTAAGTACAGCTTGTTATATTATGAACAGGGCCTTTATAAGGCCTATTTTAAAGAAAACCCCATATGAGTTATACAAGGGAAGAAAGCCAAATGTTGCACATTTTCATGTTTTTGGATGCAAATGTTTTGTTTTAAATAATGGAAAAGATAACTTAGGCAAGTTTGATGCTAAGTCTGATGAAGGTATATTTCTTGGTTATTCAAATCATAGTAAGGCTTTTTGCATATATAATAAAATAACTATGACTATTGAAGAATCTATACATGTTGCATTTGATGAAACTGACCCAAATGAATCGAGAAAGGATCTTGTTATTGATGATGTTGCAGAAGTCTTAGCGGAAACACATTTGGATAGCAAGGAAAAAGAAATCAAGAAGCAAGAAGATAAACAAAGACAAGAGGATTCACAAGCTTTGGAACTTCCCAAAGAATGGCGTACATCAAAATATCATCCGCTTGATCAAGTAATAGGTGATGTATCCAAAGGTGTAAGTACTCGAAACTCCATTAGAAATGCATGTAACCACTTAGCTTTTGTTTCTCAAATCGAACCTAAAGACATCAATGAAGCCTTTAATGATGAACATTGGTTTCTAGCTATGCAAGAAGAATTAAATCAATTTGAACAAAACCAAGTTTGGGAACTAGTTCATAGGCCTAATAATCATCCTATAATTGGCACTAAATGGGTGTTTAGAAACAAGCTTGATGAAGCTGGCATAATAACAAGAAATAAAGCTAGACTTGTAGCAAAAGGTTATAATCAAGAAGAAGGTATAGACTATGAAGAAACCTATGCACCTGTAGCTAGATTAGAAGCTATTAGAATGTTACTTGCTTTTGCTTGCATCATGGATTTTAAATTATATCAAATGGATGTTAAAAGTGCTTTTTTAAATGGCTTTATTCAAGAGGAAGTATATGTTGACCAACCTCCAGGTTTTGAAAATTATGATCTACCTAACCATGTTTTTAAATTGAAAAATGCTTTGTATGGCTTAAAACAAGCTCCACGAGCTTGGTATGAAAGGTTAAGTAAGTTCCTTTTAGAACACGTTTTTACAAGAGGTAAAGTTGACACGATTCTTTTTATTAAAAATAAAAACCATGACATACTTCTTGTACAAGTATATGTAGACGATATTATATTCGGTGCTACTAACGAAAATTTGTGCAAGGAATTTGCCAAAATCATGCAAAGCGAATTCGAGATGTCCATGATGGGAGAGCTCAATTTCTTCCTTGGACTTCAAATCAAACAAACAAGGAGTGGAACGTTCATTAGCCAAACAAAGTATTGCAAAGAACTTCTCAAGAGGTTTGGAATGGACAACTCAAAGCATATAGCTACACCAATGAGTACCTCATGTTACTTGGATAAAGACGAAGCAGGTAATTCTGTAGAAATCACTAAATATCGAGGTATGATTGGATCTCTTCTCTATCTCACTGCTAGTAGGCCTGATATAATGTTTAGCGTATGCATGTGTGCTAGATATCAAGCTAATCCTAAAGAGTCGCATTTAAGTGCTGTAAAACGAATTATGAAATATCTAGGTGGCACTACACAAGTGGGCTTGTGGTACCCCAAAGGTGCCACTTGTAGTCTTATTGGTTATTCTGACTCTGATTTTGCTGGATGCAAATTAGATCGGAAAAGCACAAGTGGAACATGTCACTTGTTTGGCAATTCCTTAGTTTCTTGGCATAGCAAGAAACAAAATAGTGTGGCGTTATCCACTACTGAGGCTGAATATGTTACAGCCGAAAGTTGTTGTGCTCAAATTCTATGGATGAAGCAACAACTTCTAGACTTTGGTCTTCAGCTAGATCACATCCCTATAAGATGTGATAATACTAGTGCAATCAATCTGACAAAGAATCCCATTATGCACTCTAGAACTAAGCACATTGAGATAAGACACCATTTCATAAGAGATCATGTTCAAAAAGGTGACAGTGTGTTAGAATTTGTTGAAACCAATAATCAACTTGCTGATATTTTCACAAAACCTTTACCTAAAGATTCTTTCTTTCATTTAAGAAGAGAACTTGGCATTTTGAATCAATCGTGCATTTAAATTCTTACCTTTGTTGCTTATTTATTGATTTATTAATCTTAAATTGTTACTGACTTGAGCGTCGGAGATATCCTCAATTCTGTTTTGCAAGTACTAATTTAATTGGGTAAGTTTTTATCATTCAAAAATGCATTCTGGACTTAATTTATGCGTTCTTCTGCCTAAGTTATTCGAATACCTTCATCTGGTATTCGAATACCATCATCTGTTTGTATGTTTTCATGGTTTATAAGCAGGTCTATTCGAATACCTTAGTGGTTATTCGAATAACCTGAGGCTATATGTTATCAGTGACTTAATCCTGTCTCTGGGCATTCGAATACCCTAAGAAGTATTCGAATACCTACAAGAATGAGGCCAAGTCATTTTGGTAAGTCTATTCGAATACCTGCATAGGTATTCGAATACCCACTATCGATGGCCCATCTTTGCGTCTCGACGGAATTTGTATTCGAATACCAATTGAGGCATTCGAATACCTTGGGTCAGTTTTATATAAACCCCCCTTCGTTAAACCCGTTGCCTCACTCTTTCCTTCTGAAAACTCTTGGCCTCCCCATTCCCTCCTTCTTTCTCTCCTCCCTATTCGAATACCTCCATCCACCCAACCGTTCCATCTTTCCCACTCTCTTACCTTCAAACCTCCATCAATGGCATCCTCCTCCAAGCGTGCTCGCACAAAAATTGTGCCATGCAACAACCCATTGGATTTGCGAAGGCTCTCCTCTCACCCAGAGACCCTTGGACGCTTCATCTCTCATTTCAGAGAACGCAACCTTGTGCAGCCCAAGTATCTAGATTTGGATTTCTTTGAAAAAGAAGGCGGATTTGATTTCCTACACCAGCTGCATCTCCAGGGCGTGCTTCGTTTTTGCTCTTATAAAGCGGTTCTCTATCCTGATCTTGTAAAAATGTTCTATTGCAACCTGCGGATTGAGGGTCTGGAACTCCATTCTGATGTTAGCGATCAGCACATTGTGATCACTCCTCAAGACTGGGTTCACTTCTTTGGATTAGAATTTGCTGGCCGTAACAACGAAGACAGTGAAGAGCTTGTCCAGCGGTTCGACAAAATTCGAGCCATTGAAAATGTGCTTAGACCTGGGTTGGTGTAACGCCCCAATTTTTAGAAAATATTCTGAATGTACTGTTTTCTGTTTTTCATGCTTTTGTATGAATGACCGCTGTGTCCCTATTTTTCTGTTCTTGAATTTTGTATGAAAACAACTACGATAATACAGGTTCAAATTTTATTTGATCGTTTTACGTAGTTTGCTTCGAGACGGTAAAATAAAAATTTTTCTGAGCTACTGTATTAATTTTTCTCGAAAGATATACAGCCTAAATAATCTGCTTGGATATTTTATTTGAACGTTTTGGACGATTACCTACGTTGTGGGAAAAACGGGAAAATGACCGTTACGTCCCGAACGTCTTGTTTTCTCTGTTTTTTGTCTGTTTTTAATTGTTTTCTTCTTGATTTAAGGCCGAGAAAATACCGCCTGTGATTTTATATGAACTTTTGTGTGATTTGCTCGAGCGGGAAAATAATATTTTCCGGGCCGGGAAAATCTTATTTGATTATTTAGAATTGTGGGATCTTACTTAACCCGATTCGAATGAGACTAAAAATAATCTTTTAATTTTTAGGATTTAATCACAAATAAAATAATTTTATATTATTATAATATTATTTTATTAGTCAAGATATGTTTTAGTGAAAAATGGACCCGGAAATATTTTGCGGGACCCACAATTAGCAGTAACGGTTAGATCGGTAGCTTAAATAATCACCGTAAGTCGTAGAACTTTCAGAACAGTGACTCGACTAGTGACTCAAACAGAGCATTTATTACGCTAAAGTGTGACTAAGCCATGTGAGTCACCGGGAACCAACCAATGAGAATTAGGCTTGCTCACCAAGGCTTAATCTTAGCCTTTGATTCATCCAATGGCTTGGATGAAGCAAGCAAGGTGCCCACCTTGCACCCCACATCAAGTTCACGGCCAAGAGGCCTTAGGAGACAAGAATCACTTTCATCTTCATCACTTTTCTCTCTTCTCTCTCATCAAGAACCCTAGCCACCATTCTTGTCCATTTTCTTCACCATATTCGCCAAGCTCATTTCCTAACCATCCAACCATCCAAAAATTTTTCTAACCAAGTTTCCTTAATCTAAACACCATTCTAAGAACCTTTGTAGTTGGGAGTTTCTTCAAATTCTTCCATCTAAGGCTTGGAAACCAACCTTGAAAGTTTTACCTAGAAGGTGAAATTTCATGCTTTTCTTTCTCTTCTTTTTCAAAGTTCTAAGCCATGATTTTTCCATGGTTTAGCTTCTTTTTCATGGTTAGTAACATGTAGGTTTTGTTTGAAATTTTTAGGTGTTTGGTGGAGTGAAAACCGTGACCTAGGAGGTGAGAAAGCAAGCTTTTTGTCTTCATTTAAGGTAAGAGGAAGACAATTCTTATCATCCCTTGATGGTGGTAAGAAGATGGGTTGTTTGTAGAATCCATAAGGATTCGGTTGTGGTGTGTTTATTGATGTGTATTTGTTAATTTTTGTGGTTGCTAGTAGCTTAAGTGTTATGTGTTAGTAGCTTTCTTATTTGGTAATTGTAATAATTTTGCATGTCTAATAGCTTTTGATTGTATGTCTATAAGCTTTAAATTAGGTTTATGTGTTAGAAATATTTTGCATGTGTTAGAAATATTTTGCATGTGTTAGAGATATAAATGCATGTGTTAGAATTGTATGATAAGGTTTAGGATGTGAATAACATGTGTATTTGCATGAGTGTTCCAAAGAACACATCCAATAGCTCACGGCAATGCCAAAATGTGAGGACCAAAATGTTCTCTTCATTTTTCCTAAAGTGCAACTTAATTGATTAGGAGAAATAAGAAGGTTTTAAATGGTTTTGATCAAAGAAAAGGAATTTATAAATCAAATGGTAAAAATTTAGTACATTTTGGGCCAACATGCCTAAAAGATTTATTTGATTCATAATCATTACTTTATAACATGATTTAATGAATTTAGATAAGATAATACCTTTGACATGATTTAGAAATCAAATGAAAAAGTTTTAACAAAATTCGCCAACATGCCACTATAGGTAATTATGATTTCTAAAACTTGATTCCAAACCTTTTTCAATCAAAAAGAAACAATACAAGTTAAGAAGAAATTTTCTATAATGATTTTTGAAAGAACCAATTGATTAGAAGTAAGTTTAAAGGGTCAAAATTCATAAGTTTATCATTAGGAAGGAAATACAGTAATGTTAAGAAATTTTCTAACATATAGCTCACTTTAGGTTTTGAAGCATGTTAGAGATTTCAAAAAGTATTTAATGAAATGGTTAAAAATTAGGTAAATAGAAATTTTATGGAAAATTTAGAAAACTATTATTATAAGTTTATAAACAAAATACTGTCAATTTTTAGTAAAAATGAACCTATAAGATAGTAACAATATCCTAATGACAGTATGCGGTATGAAAAATTATTCAACGTAGTTTAAATGTACTAAGTACTATTTCTATCTGTTTAAACAGTAATTTTAAAGGCATTCGAATAAGAAAATGATTTAAAAATCCTACGCGATTGAGAAAATGTATTAAAAATGCTACGCGATTTTAAAAACAGAAAAATATCCTTACCCGATTTTTAAACGTTTGTAAAAAACGACGAGATTTCAAAAACGCGATAAAATTTCTACGCGATTGACCGTTACTATATTTAATTTTCGCTGTCGGGAAAATGTGAACCCGATACATGCTTGAGAGGTTACTTCATTTGTCGGGAAAATGTGAACCCGTATAGGCTTTATGCCATTGAGGGTATATTTTTATCTTAAGGGCATTTTCGTAATTTCATATATTTGGAATTATGTTTTGTCTTTATACCAATTTTTGGTGTTTTGGGTTGACGAGGAGACGAATCACATCGTGTTGTCGATGCGATAAGTGTAGTGTAGTTTATTGTTCTAATAAACTTGGAGACTTTAGTGTACGGGATCCCACATGTGGACGGTTGGTAGCTCCATTTGGGCCGTGGTAAACCGATAGCACACTAATGTACTCGACATTCACTATATTTAATCGAGGTTTGTAAAGTCTAGTAGTACATTGCCTATAGTGCCACAACGGGAGATCGTGAACTATACTACGCTGGATGGTGGATTCCCGTGTCGTAGGCTATTAACGCAACGTGTGATCGCGTAATAGTTGGTTGGCAAGCAGCCGTGGTACTAATAGATTTTGCAAGTCATTTCTCTCGATATCTGTTTGGGTTTAGCTCCATGGAGTAGGGTTGTGTTTTGATGTATTTGATTATATCTTGGATAATATTCCATTTTCTCTATTTATCTTTATCTGGTAACATCTTGGATGTTTTTACATTTTCTCTATTTGTATTTATCGATAATTTTTATGTTAGTTGTCTATTTCTTATCTTATTTTATCGTGAGATTGATTTATCGTGTGAATTTCTTTATTTGTGTTATATACGTGATGTTCGAAACACTAGGATATTTAATATGTATTACTTGTTATAGCTTATTTGTATTGTATGTTGTGTAGTAGTTATTTGTCGTCTTCTTATTTGCCATGTTGTGATGATTTTATGTTGTCTTACCTCTTTATTGTATGTGTCTATTGTCTATTTATTTTATGCGGTAAAGAGTTTGAAGAGGAAGAAGAGGAACAACCTCTTGAGATCGTGTACCCCGAGGAAGAGGAAGGTCGACAAGCCGACGATCGCTTTTCGAACAAGAACCATCCGATCATCCATACCCTCGGATTGATTGTGTGGGGGATGGCGACGCCTTTGCATTTTTGGGATTCGTAGAGCTGGTATTCCATGGAGGTGATCGGCTTGGCATTTACGAGGAGATCGTGCTTCGTTACCTATCCGGACGTATGACCGTGATTCTACGTCATCGGTTTGATGGAGATCCGATTGCGACGACGACATTATTTCGCACTTAGAGTTACCCTTATCCATTAGGCGTTATTGGGGTCTTTGAAAACCCCGAGCCTAGTGAGATAAGCATCGTATCGACCGCGCGATCCCGTTATCGCCGTGTGTCGAGACATCCGGATATCTATCTCCCAGATGATCATTTTCGACCGAGAGTGATCCATCCGAGGATTAGATAACCATGATGTTTTTTTTGGGCGCGTCGGCGTATGCCGTACACGTATATATTAACTCTTTTATTGCTTTCTTTCTTGTTTTTATTTAAATAGTTGTAGACTTAGTTGTAAATTATTTGTACAGTGTATAACTTAATCATATGTATATTATCGGTAATGAAGTTTTTTTTTTTTATTTCGTATTTTCCGCATTATCTTTTTATTACATATTTTCGGTCTATCGGGAATTATTTTTACAACCCGTAATAATTTTAACAAATATTCCGCAACTTGGGTAGATTTTATTTCTATTTATTTTATTTTCTTTTATGTGTGACATCCTCAAAAGGGTGTTACATTAGTTGGTATCGAGCCCAAGTTAGAGTTTTTGGGGTTGTGGTTGGGTCTGTTTTTGTTTGTCTTTGTGTGATTCTCTGTGATGTTTGTGATTTATATCCTTTCGGAAATATCTAGAAGGATGTATCTAACTTTGTTTTGTTATGTTTGAAGAAAGAAGATGGCTAGTAGAGGTAGAGGACGTGCTAACGTAAATCGAGATGAGGACCCGATGTTGGTTTCTTCTTGAGGCTATGCGGTGAGATGGTGAAGTGATAACTCAAAGAAAATTTGAGAGCACCCAACAAAGAAGATGCTACAAGTGATGCCCTAAATTTATCTGAATTTAGGCGCCATAATCCGCCACAATTTAGAGGCGAGGTGGATCCGGAGAAAGCGAGTCGGTGGATGCAAGATTTAGAGAGAATCTTTGAGGGGATGAGATGTACGAGATGAAAAGAAAGTAACTTATCTTGTTTTCATGCTTTGAGAGGAGACTGAGAACATTGGTGGAGAGGAATCCGCCGAGTGTTGCAATTTGAAGGGACCGAGATCACACGGGAAGTGTTTTCTAATACTTTTCGGATAAATATTTTCTCTGCGAGTGCTAGGCATGCCAAGGAAATGGAATTTCTTGGTTTGCGACATGGGGAATATGATGGTGAATGAGTATGCTACAAAATTTGAGAGTTTGTCTCAATTCTCGGATTATGCTCGGACACGACAAGATGATGTGTGGAGATGCGGGAAGTTTGAATCGGGTTTAAGGGTGGAACCGAAACGAGGAGTGGTATCTTTGAGGATGACTCGGTTTCATGCTTTGTGGATGCTTGTGCTCGACTTGAAGAGTTGGAGCCATCTAGAGATCAAAGGAATCGGAATTTTGGACCGACAAGGTTCCGGAGAGGTGGAGGTGGTAATGCAAATCGGTTTCGGCGTAAGAAGCCGTATACCGAGCCAACGGAAGTCAATCTCAACGACCATCCGTTAGTGGAAGTGCAAGTGGTAGTGGAGCCGGACATGGAGGGTGGCGTTTACGCCAACATGTTTTAAGTGCGGGAAGAAAGGTCATATTTCTCCCGAGTGTACGCGATTAAAGGTGCGTTTGTTTCAATTGTAAACAACACGGGCACATAGCAAAGGATTGTCCACATAGGAGAGAAAACCTGCCATTCGGTATGTTAAAGCTAATCGGCAAAAATCGGAAGTACTCAACCGAGATCCGGAGGACGAGTGTATACAATGATGGGATCGAGATTTCTAAGTCGATGATCTTATTCAAGGAGAAGGAGACATTGGAGGTAACCTTTTGACTGTCTTGTATGACTCGGGTGCTACACACTCGTTTATTGCATATGATTGTGTAGAAAGGTTGAAGTTGCCCATATCTTCTCTGAATGTTATGTTGAATGTATCTACGCCAACTGCTAAACCTGTAGTTACTTCTAAGATCTGTTTGGATTGTCCAATTGTTGTGAAGGACCGTTTGTTTTTGGTTGATTTGATTTGTTTGCCTCTCATTGAGATAGATGTAATCTTAGGGATGGACTGGTTATGTTCTAACCATATCCTCATAGATTGTGCAAAGAAAACTATAGTTTTTCCTAAGGAAGAAGAGTCGGATTCTTAGCCGCGTTAAGGTCAAGTCTTTGTTGAGAAATGGAGCGCGGGGATATACGGTATTGTCTTCTCTAGAAGTTAAGAATGAGAAGGATGTGAATACTATTCCCGTTGTCAACGAATTTCGAGATGTTTTTCCCGAAGATGTACCGGTTTACCGCTTTGAGCGGGAGATCGAGTTCTCAATTGATTTAGTACGGAACAGTCCTATCTCAATTGCACCATATCGTATGTCGCCGTAGAGTTGGAGGAGCTGAAAAAGCAATTGGTGGAGCTGTTGGAGAAAGAATTTGTACGGCCTAGCGTTTCCCCGTGGGGTGCACCAAGTACTTTTGGTCAAGAAGAAGGATGGAACGTCACGACTTTGTGTGGACTATCGGTGAACAAGGTGACTATCAAGAATAAATATCCGCTTCCAAGAATCGACGATTTGATGGATCAATTGAGAGGAGCTGTGATATTTTCCAAGATAGATCTACGATCAGGTTATCACCAGATTCGTGTAAGAGGGGAAGACGTGCCGAAAACTGCTTTTCGAACTCGTTATGGACATTATGAGTATCAGGTAATGCCATTCGGGGTGACGAATGCTCCTGCTATATTTATGGATTATATGAACAGAATATTTCGTCCATATCTAGACAGATTTGTCATTGTCTTTATCGATGACATTCTGATCTATTCTCAATCGAAGGAAGAGCATGTTGAACATCGAGTGTTGTTCTTGATTTTGAGGGAGAAGCGGTTGTATGCGAAGTTGTCTAAGTGTGAGTTCTGGTTGGAAGAAGTTCAATTTCTTGGACACGTAATTTCTAAAGAAGGTATAGCGGTGGACCCATCGAAAGTGGAGACTGTTTTACAGTGGGAGAGACCTAAGACAGTAACAGAAGTTCGAAGTTTTGTTGGACTTGCTGGTTATTATCGGAGATTTATCGAAGGTTTTTCCAAGATTGCTGGACCGCTTACACAACTAACGAGGAAAAGTCAAGCTTCCGAATGGACAGAAGAACGTGAAGCTAGTTTTCAAGAGTTGAAGAAGAGGTTAACAACTGCGCCGGTGTTAATCCTACCAGATTCGACGAAATCTTTCGATGTGTATTGTGACGCTTCTTATCAAGGACTAGGATGCGTGTTGATGCAAGACCAGAATGTGGTGGCGTATGCTTCTCGACAATTGAAGATTCATGAGAAGAGTTATCCTACGCATAATTTAGAATTGGCTGCGGTAGTTTTTGCTTTGAAGATATGGAGACACTTTCTCTATGGAGCAACGTTCAATATTTTCAGTGATCACAAGAGTTTGAAATACTTGTACGACCAGAAGGAGCTGAATATGAGGCAGCGAAGGTGGTTGGAATTTCTGAACGATTACGATTTTCAACTTTTATACCATCCTGGTAAGGCGAATGTCGTGGCCGATGCCTTGAGCAGGAAGATTATTAGTGTTTCTGCGCTAATGATTAAAGAAAAGGAGCTCATTGAACAGTTTAGAAATGAGTGGTCATTTGTTGAGTTGAAACCGGGGAAGATCTGTATTAGCATGGTTACTATCTCGAGCGAGCTGATGGAAGACATAAAGGAAAAGTAAAATGCCGATAAATTTTTGCAAGGAATAAGGGAGCAAATGAAACAAGGCGAGACACTAGAGTTCAAGGAAGGAACTGATGGAATTCTAAGATTTCGGGGTAGAGTCTGTGTTCCTCGTAATCGAGAGTTGAGAAGATATATTGTGAAACATGCCCATACTAGTCTATTGAGTATGCATCCAGGCATAACAAAGATGTATCAAGACTTGAAGAAGTTATTCTGGTGGCATGGAATGAAGGGTGATGTTGTTTAGATGCGTGTAAACTTGCCTAGTTTGTAAAAAGTCGAAAGTGGAACACCAAAGACCAGTGGGATGTTGCAACCATTATCGATTCCAGAATGGAAATGGGACAGCATTTCTATGGATTTCGTTACTGGTTTACCAAAGACAAGGAGAGGTCATGATGCAATATGGGTTATAGTTGATAGACTTACGAAATCAGCTCATTTCTTACCAATCAATATTAAATATTCATTGGAAAGATTAACCCAGTTGTATATCAGCGAGATTGTCAGATTACATGGAGTGCCTACATGTATAGTTTCTGACAGAGATCCGAGGTTTACGTCAAGATTTTGGCGAAGTCTACAAGAAGCTATGGGAACTAAGTTACGACTGAGTTCAGCGTATCATCATCCGCAGACTGACGGTCAGACGAGAAAGAACTATACAGTCTTTGGAGGATTTATTGCGTGCTTGTGTTTTGGAACAACGGGGAAGTTGGGATGAATTTTTATCTTTGATAGAATTCACCTACAACAATAGTTTTCACGCAAGCATCGGAATGGCACCTTATGAAGCATTGTATGGAAGACGATGTCGAACGCCGTTATCTTTGGTATCAAGATGGAGAAAGTATGATGTTGGACCGGAGCTTGTACAACAAACTACGGATAAAGTCAAGATGATACAAGAGAAGATGAGGACGACGCAAAGCGAGACAAAAGAGTTACGCGGATAAGCGAAGACGACCTCTTGAATTTGAGGAGGGTGAGCATGTGTTTTCGAGAGTTACTCCTACGACCGGTGTCGGAAGAGTAATTAAGTCTAAGAAGCTTACTCCTAAATTCATTGGACCATATCGATCATCCGACGTATTGGTCTGTAGCATATCGATTGCTTTGCCGCCGTTTCTATCCAATTTGCATGACGTGTTTCATGTGTCTCGATTACGGAAGTATATGCCGGATCCGACACATGTTATACAATCGGGATGACGTCTGATTAAAGGAGAATTTGACTTATGAAACTTTACCTGTCGGGATAGAGAGACGAAAGGTAAAACTTAGAGGGAAGATGATCGAGCCGGTGAAAGTTATATGGAATGAGGTGACGGGTGAAGCTACTTGGGAGCTGGAAGGTAAAATGAAGGATCAAGTATCCTCATTTGTTCGGATGAACATCAATTTCGAGGACGAAATTTTTATTTGTTGGGGAGTGTTGTAACGCCCCAATTTTTAGAAAATATTCGAATGTCTTGTTTCTGTTTTTCATGCTTTTGTATGAATGACCGCCATTTGTGTCCCTATTTTTTACGTTCTTGAATTTTGTATGAAAACAACTACGATAATACAGTTCAAATTTTATTTGATCGTTTACGTAGTTTGCTTGAGACGGTAAAATAAAAATTTTTTCGAGCCTCTTGTATTAATTTTTCTGAAAGATATACAACTAAATAATCTTTGGATATTTTATTTGAACGTTTTGGACGATTACCTACGTTGTGGGAAAAAATGGGAAAATGACCGTTACGTCCCGAACGTCTTTTTTCTCTGTTTTTGTCTGTTTTTAATTGTTTTCTTCTTGATTTAAGGCCGAGAAAATGTCTGTGATTTTATATGAACTTTTGTGTGATTTGCTCGAGGCGGGAAAATAATATTTTCCGGTGGGAAAATCTTATTTGATTATTTAGAATTGGGGGATCTTACTTAACCCGATTGAATGAGACTAAAAATAATCTTTTAATTTTTAGGATTTAAGCTGTCAAATAAAATAATTTTATATTATTATAATATTATTTTATTAGTCAAGTATGTTTTAGTGACAAGTGGACCCGGAAATATTTTGCGGGACCCACAATTAGCAGAAACGGTTAGATCGGTAGCTTAAATAATCACCGTAGTGTAGAACTTTCGAGCAGTGACTCACTAGCCGACTCACAGAGCATTTATTACGCAGTGTGACTAAGCCATGTGAGTCACCTAGGAACCAACCAATGAGAATTAGGCTTGCTCACCAAGGCTTAATCTTAGCCTTTGGTTCATCCAATGGCTTGGATGAAGCCAAGCAAGGTGCCCACCTTGCACCCCACATCAAGTTCACGGCCAAGAGGCCTTAGGAGACAAGAATCACTTTCATCTTCATCACTTTTCTCTCTTCTCTCTCATCAAGAACCCTAGCCACCATTCTTGTCCATTTTCTTCACCATATTCGGCCAAGCTCATTTCTAACCATCCAACCATCCAAAAATTTTTCTAACCAAGTTTCCTTAATCTAAACACCATTCTAAGAACCTTTGTAGTTGGGAGTTTCTTCAAATTCTTCCATCTAAGGCTTGGAAACCAACCTTGAAAGTTTTACCTAGAAGGTGAAATTTCATGCTTTTCTTTTCTCTCTTCTTTTAAAGTTCTAAGCCATGATTTTTCCATGGTTTAGCTTCTTTTTCATGGTTAGTAACATGTAGGTTTTGTTTGAAATTTTTAGGTGTTTGGTGGAGTGAAAACCGTGACCTAGGAGGTGAGAAAGCAAGCTTTTTGTCTTCATTTAAGGTAAGAGGAAGACAATTCTTATCATCCCTTGATGGTGGTAAGAAGATGGGTTGTTTGTAGAATCCATAAGGATTCGGTTGTGGTGTGTTTATTGATGTGTATTTGTTAATTTTTGTGGTTGCTAGTAGCTTAAGTGTTATGTGTTAGTAGCTTTCTTATTTGGTAATTGTAATAATTTTGCATGTCTAATAGCTTTTGATTGTATGTCTATAAGCTTTAAATTAGGTTTATGTGTTAGAAATATTTTGCATGTGTTAGAAATATTTTGCATGTGTTAGAGATATAAATGCATGTGTTAGAATTGTATGATAAGGTTTAGGATGTGAATAACATATGTAAATTTGCATGAGTGTTCCAAAGAACACATCCAATAGCTCACGGCAATGCCAAAATGTGAGGACCAAAATGTTCTCTTCATTTTTCCTAAAGTGCAACTTAATTGATTAGGAGAAATAAGAAGGTTTTAAATGGTTTTGATCAAAGAAAAGGAATTTATAAATCAAATGGTAAAAATTTAGTACATTTTGGGCCAACATGCCTAAAAGATTTATTTGATTCATAATCATTACTTTATAACATGATTTAATGAATTTAGATAAGATAATACCTTTGACATGATTTAGAAATCAAATGAAAAAGTTTTAACAAAATTCGGCCAACATGCCACTATAGGTAATTATGATTTCTAAAACTTGATTCCAAACCTTTTTCAATCAAAAAGAAACAATACAAGTTAAGAAGAAATTTTCTATAATGATTTTTGAAAGAACCAATTGATTAGAAGTAAGTTTAAAGGGTCAAAATTCATAAGTTTATCATTAGGAAGGAAATACAGTAATGTTAAGAAATTTTCTAACATATAGCTCACTTTAGGTTTTGAAGCATGTTAGAGATTTCAAAAAGTATTTAATGAAATGGTTAAAAATTAGGTAAATAGAAATTTTATGGAAAATTTAGAAAACTATTATTATAAGTTTATAAACAAAATACTGTCAATTTTTAGTAAAAATGAACCTATAAGATAGTAACAATATCCTAATGACAGTATGCGGTATGAAAAATTATTCAACGTAGTTTAAATGTACTAAGTACTATTTCTATCTGTTTAAACAGTAATTTTAAAGGCATTCGAATAAGAAAATGATTTAAAAATCCTACGCGATTGAGAAAATGTATTAAAAATGCTACGCGATTTTAAAAACAGAAAAATATCCTTACCCGATTTTTAAACGTTTGTAAAAACGACGAGATTTCAAAAACGCGATAAAATTTCTACGCGATTGACCGTTACTATATTTAATTTTCGCTGTCGGGAAAATGTGAACCCGTACATGCTTTTGAGGTTACTTCGCTGTCGGGAAAATGTGAACCCGTACAGGCTTTATGCCATTGAGGGTATATTTTTATCTTAAGGGCATTTTCATAATTTCATATATTTGGAATTATGTTTTGTCTTTATACCAATTTTTGGTGTTTTGGGTTGACGAGACGAATCACATCGTGTTGTCGATGCGATAAGTGTAGTGTAGTTTATTGTTCTAATAAACTTGGAGACTTTAGTGTACGGATCCCACATGTGGACATTGGTTAGTAGCTCCGCACGCTCCATTGGCCGTGGTAAACCGATAGCACACTAATGTACTCGACATTCACTATATTTAATCGAGGTTTGTAAAGTCTAGTAGTACATTGCCTATAGTGCCACAACGGGAGACTGTGAACTATACTACGCCTGGATGGTGGATTCCCAGTGTCGTAGGCTATTGACGCAACGTGTGATCGCGTAATAGTTGGTTGGGCAGCCGTGGTACTAATAGATTTTGCAAGTCATTCTCTCTGATATCTGTTTGGGTTTAGCTCTATGGAGTAGGGTTGTGTTTTGATGTATTTGATTATATCTTGGATAATATTCCATTTTCTCTATTTATCTTTATCTGGTAACATTTTGGATGTTTTTACATTTTCTCTATTTGTATTTATCTGATAATTTTTATGTTAGTTGTCTATTTCTTATCTTATTTTATCTGTGAGATTGATTTATCTGTGTGAATTTCTTTATTTGTGTTATATCTGTGATGTTCTGAAACACTAGGATATTTAATATGTATTACTGTTATAGCTTATTTGTATTGTATGAACTGTGTAGTAGTTATTTGTCGTCTTCTTATTTGCCATGTTGTGATGATTTTATGTTGTCTTACCTCTTTATTGTATGTGTCTATTGTCTATTTATTTTATGCGGTAAAGAGTTTGAAGAGGAAGAAGAGGAACAACCTCTTGAGATCGTGTACCCTGAGGAAGAGGAAGGTCAGCAAGCCGACGATCAGTTTTACGAACAAGAACCATCCAATCATCCATACCCTCTGGATTGATTGTGTGGGGGATGGCGACGCCTGCATTTTTGGGATTCGTAGAGCTGGTATTCCATGGAGGTGATCTGGCTTGGCATTTACGAGGAGATCGTGCTTCTGTTACCTATGCTGGACGTATGACCGTGATTCTACATCATCAGTTTGATAGAGATCCGATTGCGACGATGACATTATTTCTGCACTTAGAGTTACCCTTATCCATTAGGCGTTATTGGGGTGCTGAAAACCCCAAGCCTAGTGAGATAAGCATCGTATCGACTGCGCGATCCCGTTATCGCCGTGTGTCGAGACATCGGGATATCTATCTCCCGATGATCATTTTCGACCGAGAGTGATCCATCGAGGATTAGATAACCATGATTTTTTTTTTGGGCGCGTCACAACAGATGTCGTATATATTAACTCTTTTATTGCTTTCTTTCTTGTTTTTATTTAAATAGTTGTAGACTTAGTTGTAAATTATTTGTACGATTGTATAACTTAATCATATGTATGTATATTATCGGTAATGAAGTTTTTTTTTTTTTTATTTCGTATTTTCCGCATTATCTTTTTATTACATATTTCGATCTATCAGAATTATTTTTACAACCCGTAATAATTTTAACAAATATTCCGCAACTTGGGTAGATTTTATTTCTATTTATTTTATTTTCTTTTATGTGTGACATCCTCAAAAGGGGTGTTACAGTTGGCATTACCTCCGACTCAAAAGGGAGTCAAAGGGGGCATGATGAAGAGCCAGGACAGGCTCTTACATTATGCTTATGCCCACATCCTCGCTCCTAGAGGTGGGAACTACGCCTACCTAAGTGAAGATGATGTGTTTATGCTGTGGATCCTGAAGAAAGGATACCAGATAAACTGGCCCATCTTCATCATGAAGCACATGATGCGAGCTAAAGAAAAAGATCGATCAGAGTTACCTTACGGTATGATCATCACTGCCTTCCTAGGCAAGTATCCTCAGATTATGGAGACTGAGCGCAAAACTACGCTGACCCATCATAATGTGTTTGGTGCTTATACGCTGAACAGAATGAAGATGATAAAGACTGATGAAGGCTGGGTATTCCCAGTTGAAGTTGACGATGATGAGGACGACCCGGTGATCCTCGCCTGCTGGCTGCTGCCCCGTAGCCCCCGCCGCCCCGCCGGCCGTCGCGCCCCGATAGCCCCCGCCGCTTCGCCTGCCACGCCCATGCTCCTGCTGCTGGTTTAGTTACCTTGGATCACGTCATGGCCACCTTACAGGCCAACCGTGCTTATATGGAGGATAACCGAGCTTATCTGGAGCACACCTTCTCTCGTCTGTTTGACGAGTGCTTAACGGTGTTGAGCGTGAGCAAGCTGCCTTGCGTGCCTTGCTATCTTCAAGGGGTTCTGATTCCCCTCCTCCTCCTCCGCCAGATGCCTATTTCTAGGCTTTGTATTTGTTTTGCTTGTTTTGGCTACATTGCTTTTTCTTTCTGATGTATATGTATGTTCGCCAAACTTATTAATGAAATCAGTTTTTATTAATGTATATGTATGTATATGCTTCTTTATGCCTTCTTCTTATGCATTCTATATCTGATTATCTTTTTGATTATGCCAAAGGGGGAGTATAATATAACCAGTATATTTTGAGAAAAGATAGGTAAAATAATAACCAATATTGGATTCTAAAATTAAGGGAGAGCTGCGCACATTTCTGAAATTAATACCTCTTTCTGACAAAGAAGAGTGTAAGTTTCTTACCTTGTGAATTCCAATTATTTCTGTACTGATGCTTTTCTCAATGATAGTTTGTCATCATCAAAAAGGGGGAGAATGTGATTACTATGCAACAATGAAGATGTATTTTGATGATAACAAACATGAAGATGATAAGAAGACCAAGTCCAAGATCGTCAAGAGTAGCTTTAGGACTTAGGATCTATCATGTATGGAGCTGCCAATTAGATATCTCAATGGTTAATCTTAAAAGATCTAAAATAATCTGCTCCTTAAATTAAACTGAAGTTTTAAAATTGCTTTTGAAAGATCAAAGGTTTTAAAAATTGAAAATAGCATTTCGAAGCAATTTGGAAAGGTTTTTTAAACTGTTTTTAACTGAGGTATTCGAATACCCCTCTATGGTATTCGAATAACTGATTCATAATTCATACCTTGTTTCTTCCAAAACAGAGGTATTCGAATACCCCTATATGGTATTCGAATACCATGATTTCAGAATATATCTTTCTAAATGAGGCATTCGAATACCCTTGATTGGTATTCGAATAACCCCAGCTTGATCAGTTTTTTTAAATATGTTTTGACAGAGGTATTCGAATACCTCCTGCTAGTATTCGAATAACCCACGGGAATCAACTTTGAGTTTTTGAATTCATACGAGAATCAAAACCATTTAATACCATTTTAAATGCTCCCAACGACCATTTTCTCATACGAAGCTCTATAAATAGAGGCTTGGGTCACCTCTGATCATTCCCGAACATTTTGATCAATTTTTGCTTGGCTGAAAACGAGTTTTACATTATTTTCTCTTTTCTCTCTGTGCTCTTAATATTGAATCCTTGAGATATACGTGAGACTGACTCTTTAGTGCTTCAATTTGTAATTATTTACTCGAGTGAGAGTTTCTCTTCTTCATCTATTTCTCTAATATATTGTATTGAGGGTGAGGTATCCCTCAGGATTGTATAAGGGTGAGGTATCCCTGATTGATTGAGGCTTGAGCACAAGGGTAGAGTTTCCCTGTGTGTGAAAAGTGCTCTTTATTGTAACAGTTGCAAGCACCTATTTTAAGCTTGTCTTGAATAGTGAAAAATCTCGAACTGTGTTTCGGGATTGGACGTAGGTCACAAGTGGTTGGTGGTCGAACCAGGATAAATACTGTGCCTATTTTTCTTCCCTTATTCTCTTTTCTTTATGCACTTTATTTACTGTTTCCTGCAATTTAATTATTAATTGTTCTTCCTTTTCTTATCTCTTTCACATCCTTTAATATTTAAATTCAGCAAAGTTTATTTGTTTGAGACTTTTGCGAAAGTTTTTGTTACTCAATTCACCCCCCTCTTGAGTACTGGAAGCCACTTGGTAACAATTAATATGATAATAAATACTGAAAAAGTTTAGTATGAATTCAAAATTCAAAACAGAGCCTCATGGGTTATTCAAATACCATCATGGTTATTTGAATACCACTGTTTAGTGAGAAATAGTTCTGCAGGGAGTTATTCGAATACCTATAAGGTTATTCGAATACCTCTGTTTAAAAAGGCTTGTGAAATCAATTTAGAAGAAGTTATTCAAATGCTTCTTATGTTATTCGAATACTTATGTTTAAGAACAATTTTCTGTAATTAAGTATATTCGAATATCACATGGGTTATTCGAATACCTCACATTTGAAAGCAGATTTTAAGAAATCTTGTATTCAAATGCCTGGTGAGCTATTCGAATACTTCTGTTTGTAAACAAGAAAAACGTAGCAGGTTATTCGAATACCATGGGGGTTATTCGAATACCCCTGTTAGAAAATCATTTGAAAACCTTTAGAAAACTGCCTAGGTGATTTCTGAATTTCTAAAATCTTTTGATCTTTTAAAACTATATTAAAACTTTAGTTTAAATTTATAAGGAACATGTTTTTAGATCTTTTAAACAAAATAATGAGATATCCAGTAAGAGTTCCGTACAAAAAGATCCTAAGTCCTAAAGCTAATCCTTGAAGATCTTGGACTTGGTCTTCTCATCATCTCCATGTTTGTTATCATCAAAATTCATCTTCATTGTTGCATGGTAATCACATTATGTTAGGTGCAACTTCAGCTACTAGCCCATTGACCAGTGCAGGCCTACTAGCGTCTATCCCATTGACCATTAGAGGTGCATCAGCTTCTGTCCCACCCCGTATTGACCCAGCCCTTTTCTATGCCACCCCCTGCTGACCCACCCACTAGCGCCCCGAGTGTGGTGCCTTCTAGTGGAGAATCCCTTGTAGAAACTAATAGCAAGGAACTTTTATATGCGGCGCTTGTCCCTGACCCGTAAGTAATAGTTCAAGTCATCTTTTATTACATTTATTTACTTTTAGATTACTAACATTATCTTCTTGTACTTACAGGAGGAGGTTTCTCCCACCGAGAGTGACACATGACATAATGTACAATGTCATGACAAGGATGCCAACTCCAGCTAGTACGTGGAGAGATTATCCTGCTAATATGAAGGAAATACTATTTAATGACTTTATGGTAAGTAATTGTGTTTATAGAATTATATATTATACGTTCATCAAAAAATTAATATACATACATAACATTTGTGTAGGATAAGCATCGGTTCACATCTGATTCTAATCGTAGCATGGCGAGAACTATCTGAGAATGGACTTGCATGGACCGTTATCCAGACCATTTGAACAAAGCACGGGATAAGGCCTTTGATAAGGCAAATTCAAATAACTTAGCTGATCTTAAGGGTTAGGGGCCCAGAGGAATGATGACAGAAGTGTGGGATGGCCTGGTCGACATTTGGATGACAGATATATGGATGACAAGGTCTGCAGCTGCCCGAAGGAACAGGGCAGCCATGCTTGATGCCTTGAAGCATACAATAAGGTCGATAAGCTTTGGTCGACATAAGAATAAGATGGTAATATAACTTGTTCATTTAAAGTTTTGATGGTAATCTGTTTATTAATATGACTGGAGTTTTCTGAGTTTTATTTTATTTTATTAATCTGTTTATTAACGTGCTGTAATTACTTACTTGAGTTATTTACCTATCTTGAGTATGACATAAAGGCATTGGTTTTTTAGAGAGATTGCCTTACTTTCGATATGTGTTTATTATACATTCTTCCATATGTGGTTATAGGAGGCAGAGTTAAAGCATCTAGTTTCTCACAGAGATCTCTATGCAAAAGTTCATAAGAAGAAAAATGGAAGCTATGTTTCCGAGCGCTCGAGGAATCTTGTTGTTGGTGTTTTTAAAATTCAAAAGTCATTTATATTTGTTTAGTTATTGATTTTTTTGTTAATGTTTTTCTTGTTTTGTTATTTTAGGAGTCATATGATACTGCGATGATAGAAAAATATGTAGAAAACTCTTCCTCTCATCCTATGGTTGACCCGAAGGTCTGGTTGGATGCGGCAGGTCCCAACAAGAAGGGACAGGTCCATGGCATAGGTAACAACTTGCACATTGGCATTAATAATACCATGCCAGCTTCAACCTCCTCAGTTGCGAGTCCTTCCCGCTCTACATCGTTGACACATGACATAACTGGGCCCATCAATGAAGCTGTCAATGCAGCAGTGGCAACAGCGATGGTTTCTTTTGTCTAGACTCAACTTGTCCTTATGTTATCGCCCATCCTATCTACGATTGGATCAACAAATGTTACTCCACATGCACCATCGCAAGGTGCACCAGTTGGGGAAGGTCGAGAGGATGATGATGACGAAGACGAAGACGAAGCTGACTTAGATTAATTGCCTGTTATTTTTATTCTTGTTTTGTACGACATTTTATGAACTATTTGTATAATAATAACTTTGATATAACTAGTACATTTATTTTGGATTTGCACAATTTTGTTGCTCTTAATCTGTTGTTGCTGGATTTCTATTTGATACAGGTTTTGGTAAGTCAATAAAATATGCATAATTAAAAAAAACAAATTAGCGAGGGATTAGTGATGAAATAGCAAGGAAAAATTAGCAATAGATTAGCGACGGAATAGTGAGGAAACTATTAGTAACTGAATAACGAGGAAATAATATAAGTGATAGCAAGAGATTAGCGATGAAATAGCGAGGTAATTTAGAAATGGATTTGCGACGTAATAGCGAGAAATATCAACGACGGATTAGCGACGAAATAGCGAGAGAAATGGTTGAAATGGATCCATAATTCGAACAAATTTTTATTATACAACAATGGAATAGTGACAAAATTTCCCTCACTGATTTGTGAGGGAATAATGGCTTATATTTGTGACAGATTAGAGAGGGATTAGAGAGGGAAATTATTATGCTAGCGACGGATTAGCGAGGCAGCACTTTCCCTCACTAATTAATGACAAAAATAAAGTGACTGACTTATCCCTCGCTAGTTCATTGCTGATCCCTTGCAATTTATATTTGCGAGGAATCAGTGATGGACTAGCGAGGGAAATTTCCCTCGCTAATTTGCTTATTTCTTGTACTTAATATAGCCATTACGGAAATTTTGACTCGTGGTAATTGATTACATGGATGTTGTAATTGATTACATGGATGTTATAATCGATTACATGGCTCTTAGAACACGTTATGGGCTTTTTGAGCAGGATGTAATTGATTACAAGCCTCATGTAATCGATTACATGGCCTCTGCCCAAGTTGTAATCGATTACAAAGCTTATGTAATCGATTACAACATTCTAATGCTTGAAAAACAATTTTAAACAACCATAACTTCTTCATTTCTCATCCGTTTTAAGAAAATGATTGCTCATTGGAAAGATCTTTGAGTCTGTTTTCAAATGAAACATGTTTTAGGATGAAACTCAAATTATTGTGAAAGTTATTATCAAAAGATTCACTAAAGGTCGACTTTTCGAAACTCAAACTTGACTATTTTCATAGTTTTGAACTACTACCATGACTAGCTTTTCAAAACATGTTTCTTGAGCATTTTTGCACATAAGAACTATTTGTAAAGATTCAAAAACATTATAAAATATTTTGAGATATATTGAGAGCTTCTCACATAAAAGACTCTAAGTCCTATAAACTATATCATTTAAGCTTCCTTTAGACTTGGTCTTTGACATGGCTTTGTTGTTATCAAAACCTTCATGAAATAGGCATTCACATTCTCCTTGATTTGAGCATAATTGAGATCTTTTACATTCTTGTTGTAATGTTCATTCTTGGTACTTGGACTATCCTTCAAAGTATTACTCACTTAAAATATAGTTAGTCCAAACTCATAATTCAATATATTCATATGCATAATTCATAAATGTATAACTCTAGTTAGTCTAACATACATATAAGACTTTCATAGACATATCCAAATAAGACATTTATTAATTATTAATAGATATACTCTAGATTGGATGTAACAAAGAACACATTGCACATTTTCATTTGAATAGAGTCAAATCTAATATTAATTTAATATCACTCATGTAACATATTGTTGGATATATCCTATAAAAGATTCTATAAAGAATATGCATGGTTCTCATATGAAATAAAAAAAGATAGAGTACATGATCCTGTATGATCCAATATAATATATTAAGTACATCTATGTAGCATAAGCATCATTTTTTTTGGTATTTGTCATCATCAAAACTAAATATGTTAAACCATTAAGGTAAACTTATTTCCACATTCTTTAGTTTCTTGGCATAACAAGAAACAAAATAGTGTGACATTGTCTACGGTCAAAGCAAATATGTTGCAACCAGAAGTTGTTGTGCTCAAATCCTTTAGATGAAGCAACAACTTATGGATTATGGACTCTAGTTTGATCGCATTCTATAAGATGTGATGATACTACTACAATCAATCTAACTAAGAACCCAATCTTGCACTCTAAGACTAAGCATTTTGAAATTAGGCACCACTTTATGAGAGATCATGTCCAAAAGGAAGATTGTGTGCTTGAATTTGTGGAAACATCAAAACAACTAACTCATATCTTTACAAAACCTTTAGCAAAAAAAAGTTTTTTATTTTATTTAAACGGAGAACTAGGAATAATTGATCAATCATGCATTTGACTGAATGTTTATGTTTGATACATTTTTATTGTGGTTATTCATTTAAATCCATTACTAACTTGAGTGTCGGAGGTTTCTCCAAATTTGTTTTGCAGGTATTTGATTCATGACTAGGTCCCTTAAATCCATTACTAACTTGATTGATGAGTTTCTGATGTTTCTGGTGCTCGCTCAATAATCAATTATTGGTTAAAGATATTCAATTATGAAGTGTCACAACAGCTCAGAGCTGTGTTTTCAGCAGAGAATAATTGATTATCTTTGGTAAATAATCGATTATCATCATATCAGAAGGCTCAAAAATGTTTTTGGTCAACAATAATTGATTATAGAAGGGCCATAATCGATTATCATCATGGCAGAAGCTCTTTTTGTTTAAGAGATAATCGATAATGAGATAGTCATAATTGATTATCTGGAATTTTTTTTAGATTCTGTGAAGCACGCAGATAATCGATTATCTGCGAGTCTATATGAGACAATCCAACGCTCCTGTCATCATTTCAAATCCTTTCATTCTCTCGCTTCAACCCTTTTCTCCTTCCTCTCTCTAAACTTTAACCTCCTCTACCCTTAAACCACTATAATCTAGTATTAAACACCTAAAACCAACCACCCAAACTCTTCCCTTTCATAAACCTCGACCCATCTTCCTCCTTCCCTCTCCATTTTCCCCAAATTTTCAACCAAAACCCCATAGCCCTCACTAACTCGTAACCTAACCTCCATTGATGGCTTCCAGCTTTCACTCAAACCAAGCCTGCACCAAGAATGCTCCTGGTGATGTCAATCCCATCAATCCCTTAGATCTTAGGCGGCTGATCTCTGATAACTCCCAGATGAAATGCTTCAGGTGCTATTATCTTTGGAGGGACTTGGTCCAATCCAAGTACATGGACCATGATTACTTCCATAGAGAAGGTTTCCAATTTATCCACCTTCTTGAGCACTAGCTGGTGTAACACCCACCATAGCGTGCCACATTTAAACGTTATTATTACCGAATTACCCCCAAGTGTAAAATTTCTTGATGTTAATAAAATAAACTTAGCAAAAAATAAAAATATTACAATATCATCACAAATAATTTACATCATATATACATTTCAAAAGTACTGTCAAGATTATTTATATACAGACATAGTCTTCATAGTATTTGAAGATAATTTAAAACTAACATAATGCCCAAGTATAAACTAGACAGCAAAACCCTCATACGGGTCCTTTTCAGATTCCTCAGCAGGTAGGAATTCAGCTTGACGCGAAGTCCTACGGACAGGTGTCTGAGCAGACGACACGATGCTAATCTCACTAGGAGTACGGTAGTAAGCTCCCCAGTACTGCCTAATGGACAACGAAAACTCTAAGTGTACATAAATATTTACACTAAAATAAGGGTTCCCTTGATAAAGTCTACTCAGGGTAATATTTAAGGCTCCTATATAGAAAATACACTCTCTATCAAGATGGACATGCCAGGCCTCCGGACCTCCTCGAAACTGCAACATCATATATCCTAGGAAACTAGGCATCACCATCTTCTCAAAACTCTGCTTCTTCAGGAGGAATCTGCTCTTCTTCACACTCTTGTTCAATCCCTTGCTCAGTGTCTTTACAAATATAATTACGGTACAAAATAGACATACAAAGAGGTGAGATCACCTACGCCAATACCAATATGGTAGCATGGAGATAACACAACAGCACACCATACATATATATCATACCATAATTACAATAATGCACTCAACATTATTTATCATAACAGATACAATAATTACAATCATGCCCTCAATCATTATTTATCACAACAAATATAATAAATAATAATTACATTATGCCATTAACATTATTCAAATCACATGATAATTACAATAATGCCATCAATATTATTTATCATCATCATCATCCAATATTCCTCAATTAATATATCACACAGATATAAATACTCAGATTATGCATGTGCACATAGACTCAATTTCCTACTCCATGGAACAAATACTCAAGTCAAAAAAATTGATCCAAAAGATCTGTCTATACCAACATACCTCAGACCACGTGCCACAACTCTCAAAAGTATTTGCACATCTAGCATATACACAACAGTCTTTATTAGATCTTGATTGGGAATAGTATCTCGGTCAGGATCATCGGTGTATTGCATCGGTCTAACCCATGGTACAGAAGATCTACCAACTGTCCACTCCAGAGGTGTATTCTCTCCTAGGAAATTAGCCTTATCCAGTCCATCGGACCTTTCCAATGCATGTATAATGCACCAAATGCCAATCACAGGAAAAACTCATAATTTTCTCATACAGTGTCCATACATTGGTTCAACAGTAATCCTACTATATATTCAATTACGAAATCATATTATCGCATTTTCATAGTCGCGCAACACTTTCGTCGTGTTTTCACAATCGCGCAACATTTCTATTACGTTTTCACAATTTTGTAACATTTCCATTGCATTTTCAAAATTTTGCAACATTTCTGTTGCGTTTTCAAATAGCGTAGCGATTTTCCATTGTTTTCTCAATCACGTAAAAATATTTCATCATTTTTCAATCACATAGTGATTTTTCAACAATATTTTAATCGCGTAAAAATATTTAAATGCTTTCCAAATCGCGTAAAAATATTTAAATATTTTTCAAACCGCGTAGCTTAAAAATCACATTTTTAAGTTACGTAAAGCATTTTTCACCATTTTTCCACTACGTAAAATATTTCTCAACTACGTAAAATTCAGTTCAACATTTCTTAAAATAATATGACTTCTCACTTCATTTTCTACATTTTTTTACTCAAGAAATCCTTTTCACAATAAATTCCACAATTTCACCATTTCATTGAATTAAATCAATGTTTTTAACTTAAAATTTCCTAACGCGCTCCAAAACCCAAAGGATGAGTTATACGTTAGAAATTTTCAAGTTACCAACGTATTTTCCATAATTCATGAATCAATTCTAAAACCCACTTCTCTTTAAAATAAATTGAGGTTCAAACACTTTGAATATCTCTTTTTCTCTTATAACCGAAATTTTTATTTTTTTTCAAGTGATAAAACACTTTGTTTCCATTTCTTCAATCCTTGTACTAAATCAATTATATTTCCACTTTGAAATCACTTTGTTTCATAAAACCAAGGCATTACAAGCCTTCAAAATCGTGGTACATGGTCATTGAAACCATAATATATTTTTCATTCTAAATCAACTAAGTTCCATTCATGTTTTTACACAAACAAAACCAGTAAAATTCCTCCAAAATCGTGAGACTCTTGGTCTTTAAAACCAATTCATTTGTTCATTTTCCTTGCTCTTCAAATCCTCTAATTTTACCATTCATGAAAATATTAATTTGTAAACACCTATTTTGAGGTGTGAGGCCGAAATTCCTCTTGGTCTTTGGAACCAAAAATTTATTTTCCTTTCATCATCAAATCATAGCATACATAATATATTCATATCACATAATCAAGCATACCTTAAAGCAATAAAAATCACATAAAGCATGCAAATACAAATAAATAATTTAAAGTACATAAACACCCACAAATAATTACACAACCATTGATATGAACCCTCACATGGATTCACCATCCACCAAATACCAATTCATCTTTCACCGCCATACTTGGTTGGTGAGATGGATCTCCCTCTTACCTCTTGAAGAACCTCAAAAACTCCTTGCTTTGCTTCTTTTTCCAAGTCCTTCACCACCAAGGGCTTCTCAAATACAAAACAAAACACAAGTTTATTAGCATATTAAGCTTGAACAAGGAGAACCATGGATCAAACATGGCTTGGAACATTGAAAAGAGATAAGAAGTGCAGTTTCCTTAGAACATTGAAGATGATGGATTTAGAACTTGGCCTAAACTACAAAGGTTCTTGGATTGAGGTATAAATTCAAGAAGTAAGGTTGTTTAAATTTTTGAAGAGTGATGGTGGGTTCAAGAGGTCATGGTCATGAGCTTGAGTGAAGAGAAATGGAGAGAAAAGTTTGAAGAGCTTAGCTTTTTGGAATGATCAAGAATGATTAAGATGAGTAATAATTGTGTCTTCAAACTTTGCTATGGCCTTAAGCCATCACAAAATTGTCTCCCCCTCCTTGTACACTCAAAGAGTGACCAATCTCAATAGCCACTATTTTGGGCATTGTTAGCCATTGATTAGATCAATGGTTAGTATTAATGTAGATTCTAATTATAGCCTCTAGATGTAAGACTAAATCTAGGCCATTAGATCTTTCTTCCTTGAAATCCTAGCCATTAGATGTATCTCCAAAATGAAGGGTCAAGATCACTCCTTCATACTTTACATCCAAGGGTCACAAATGGTCCTAGCCATTTTATAAGATCAATTCTTCACCGTTGATTAAATCAATGATGGATATCCAAAGGCTTCAACCTTAAGTTTGCTTCCTATTGGTCCGTCATAAAGTCGTCATAACCACTAATGTTGACTAAGCAGTATAATTTTTATTTTTATCTGCTATTACCCTACAAATAATATTTTTACTATTTTTTTATTACCCGATAATTAAATATAGTACAAAACACAGTAAAAGAAAATTTCAAAAACTGTTTCTAGATTCAGGTTTAGTAAGATCTCTCGTCTCCGTCTCAACAGTACAAAATTTTATGGTTGTAAAATTTTTTTTACTTTTTCGGACCCATATACAGCCCCCTGGGCCCATAAACGGCCTATGGATAATACTAAAATAATCAGAGAATTATAAAAATTTCATAATCATCCACAAATCATAAAAATTATAAAACTTACGAAAATCAAATCAGATTACATAAAATAATTAAGACTTAATAGTAATAATTAAAATACGTAAGATTTTCCCCGGCCCAAAAATTATTATTTTCTTGACACGGAGTAAATCACACAAAATGATCAAATGTATTCACGGAATACTCAAAATAATTTTACAGTACACAGAAATCACTAAACAGTAAAATTCTGTTATTACTGTCAAATAGTTAGAAAATTTGGGGTGTTACAACTAGTAATGCAACTCTGTATTCACCACAAAAATTCTATCTTGATCTATTAAGGTATTCTACTATAACCTTCATATTGCAGATGAGGATTTGGTCATGAAGTAAAGGGGCATAAGATTGTGGCAAAGCCCGTGACTGGTTGGATCTGTTTAGACTGCATTACACTAGGAAAAGGTTATCTAAGAATAGATACAAAGTTTAGGAAGGCTACAATCGCACTACAACGATCCGTTTAATAATCAAACCGGGCTACTCCGTCCCTGGAGGTTCCTTCACAACTGGAAAATTTATAGGTTTGGACCGTCTTCTGCACTATGCATATGCATGCATTCTTACTCCTCGAGGGGGAAACAATGCTAACTTAGGCGAGGATGACATCTTCATTCTTTGGGCCATTAAACAGAGATTGCATATTAACTGACCTTACTTTATCATGCATCACATGATAAAAGTGCAAAGTAGGAACAACATGGATTTCCCTTATGCTTTTCTCATCTTCGAAATTCTGTTTCAGTCGTTTAAATTTGCTTTTAAACAGAGATTGCATATTAATTGACCTTACTTTATCATGCATCAGATGATAAAAGTGCAAAGCAAGAACAACATGGATTTTCCTTATGCTTTTCTCATCTCCAAAATTTTGTTTTAGTCGTTTAAATTTGCTTTTATTTGAACTTTGCTAGTTATGTTTGGTATTTATCATGCTAATCTAATCATAGTTAGGTTTATTTTTTTTGGAAATGCATAGTTGCCTTTAGTAAAAATTAAATATATCATGCTAATTAATCCATTGGTTTTAGTTGCCATTATTTTTTATTGGTCTTTGATTGGTGGGTATCTTGAATGAACATGCTATTGATATTCTGCTACTTGAATGAATATCTTGTATTCTGGCAATGGTTTTGCTATTTTCTCTTTCCTACACATCTTTTTTATCATGAAAAAGGAGGAATAAATATAACATCCTAATTCTAGATACTGTAGTATACCTTAAGTATACTAAGTAATTAGAATTAGTATGCTACTTTCTAACTTAAGCGTAATTTATAACCTGTTTAATATTTATTTAACGAATAAATATATAGAACGTTTACAGAAGTAAGAGAGCAAGACGTTTTACACCTCATGAAACTTGCTCTTTACTAGAAATCTATCTGATATGACTGAGATTACAAAATATACAAAGATTTAATCATAATAATTTAAGTTACAGAACCATTAATATAAATACAAAGCTAAAATAAATAATTACATTATCAATCTAAATAAGTCTTCCTCCCTTTGCTCTACGCTTGCTTAAATCCTCCTCTAGATTTATCATGGAAAACATAAAAATATCTAGAGTGAGAATTAATAATTCTCAGTAGTAAAATTTTAAATCGTGACATCATGATAAATCCAGCTGCTTTGGGGTAAAACACAATTTGTACTTAGTCATTTGGAAAGGTGGCATAAGTCAAAAGTCAGTCATTTCCCTTCCCAAAACAGACAGTTCATTCATTTATAAAATAATTCATTTATTACATAACAATAAATTCAAACATGTACTTTAAACATTTATCATCATACTAAAAATAACACTTAATTCACTTTAAATATTATTCTCAACATTTTCTAACTAGCTTTTATCCTTAATCTCCATATTTAATAAAAACAAAATAATTGCCCGTACAATTGCCAATTTTATGCAATGTATGATGATGTATGGTTATGGCTAATGATAATCCTAAAGTATGTTCATGTAATGATTCTTTGAAAAGATTTTATTTTTAGAAAACATATGTTATTTGATTATTTCCAAGAAGCCCTTTTGTTCCAAGAAACCCTTTTGTTCCTTGTATTATTTTCTGGGTATGCAGGATGCCCTTTTGTTCCTTACATAACCAAACATTTATAACATGACACTTGGAGCCCTTTTGTCCAAGCCATAACTTACAATACATGGAAACACCAAATAACAAGTTTGAAAACAAAAACATGCATAATATTAAAAACTTTTCTTTCTTTAACTTTTACTCAATCATATCTTTCATTACATAAAAGGGAAGCAATATCATAAACATTAAACTTTCTTCTTATACATTATCATATATAATTGTAGAGAGAGACTTATTTAACCTTATCTACCTTTATCATTCCTTTTATATTGCTTCCAGAATTATGTTTGTCAACATTACTCATAACATGGTTCAAGGCTTCACTTCTCATCATCATATATCTTTAATTCTTACAAAGTATAAACAATGGTGCACATTATTTAAATATGTCAATTTCTCAATCAATAAAGCCAAGGTTCATATATTACATCCATACCATATCATTAATCAAACCATACTTTAGTCATTTTCCATTTCTAACTCTTTCTTACATAATAAAGGAGCAAATCCTTAATCATTAAACAATAAGCTTTACACTTATTCATTACTTTGTAAAGAGAGAATTACTTACTCTACTTCACTACCTTTAACTTTTCATTTTAATGCCTCCCAATATTATGCTTGACAAATCTCATTCATGAATAAACTCATTTTATTCCATTTACATTTTATTTCAATACAAAACTTTACAAACAACTTCATGAATAAACCAAGTCATTAAATACAAACATTAAATACCATACATTCATTCTATCTCATCATTTATCCTAATAAACATTTTTTTTTATCAATTCTTAGTATTTTAAATAATATTATGTTTAAACTATAATTTGCTTGAATTATTCATGCTTGTTCTTATCTAAATTAGCATAAAAAAAATATCACTAAACATCACATTCTTCTTCTTCCTTTAAGCTGGACTACCTAACAACCATGTGTATGATTCTCGGATGAACAACAACACGAGCGTGTTACTGTTCATGCTGGACAACAACAACATGCTGCTGCTACATTTTCACTTGCAACAAAAGATTCTTCCATTTAATCATGTATTTAAGTAATTTCTAACATCACAAACACATCAAAACCTTTAATCACACTAAAAACTCATTCATTATGAATTAAAATCACAACCAACTCTCCATGATAAACCCCTTTTCATTTCATCAAAATCGTGAACAATCCACTTCCAATTCATCCAAAAATCATAGAAAACAAGTCACAAATCATGTTCTTTAACATATTCACAACTCAAGCAAACTAAAACCCAAACAAATCTCATTCCCTAAAACCTTATTGTAGCTGTGAACAGTACTCAAACCGACCCCCATTTTGGCATTCAAATGTTGCAGCAAATGGAGGAAAATAAAAAGAGAAAACAAGGAAAGAAACCCCCTACCTTTAGCTTGGATTTGGCTCTTGGTTTGCCCCATTTTTTTCTCCTTTTTTCCCTCTTCGTTGCTGCTTGCATGGCCGCATTTTTCTCTCTCATTTCTGCTGGAAAACCAGCATGAAAGAGATGAGAGAAAGTGAGAAATGTCTCACTTTTAAAGACATAACACTAAGGGCATTTTTATCCTTTCACAAAATTCATATCTCCTAGAAATATTTTGATCTTATTATTTCAAGTTTTCTAACCTCCATAAGTATTAAAATAAATTTTAAGATTTACCTTAATACTTATTTCATAGTTTCCTTACTTTTTCATATTTGCGCTGAATCTATTTGGTATCAAAACACATACTCGGTGTGTTTAAAAATACCAAATGAACTCAATTTACCTTCAAATTTTAACTACAACTTCCTTAACTCATTTATGACTTAAAAATAACTTATCCATAATTGTTTCTCTTATCTAGGCAATTTATGCCTTTTTCTAGGTCATTTTAGGTCATTTTTCATATTCTGTGTTGCGGTAAAGTGCCTAAACTAGCTCAGTTTGTCATGAAACTTTATAGGCATGTTAAACTAGTATTAGGCTACTTCGGTAACCCTTTACAAGCCCAACATGTTATCGATGATGATACAATAAAGGTATTTAAGGTAAAATGATCAAAGAATTCCTAATAATACTAACAATAAAGTGTCATTATGATAGTTCCAACTGCTTTGACATTTCTGTAAAACTTTTAGAAATAATTTAGAATAGTGACATAAGCCAAAAGCATCCATTATCTGCGAGGCATAGGTTCATTTTAATAGTCCAGTTCAATATATTGTCATATTTTTCCAGAGGACTATTAGAACACAAACAGAATATCCAGACATCATACAGAGATAGACAAAGCATTCACAAATTCACAGTGTGCCAACATTCAATAGTAAAATATTAACATAATACGACAATAATGCAAAAATACGATGCAACTTCTTTTAATTACCTCATAGTGCTCATTATCTTCATTATTTATCCATAAGCTCATTTCTCATACCTATGTCCTGTTTATACGTAAGAAGTCTCATGCTTCACTTACAATTAGTGATAGTCTGCTTATCAGGCCTGAGCTTATCCTATACGTGACAGTACTCCATCATACAACCATATCCTTAGTAACGCGGCCTCACTTATAAGTTACTTTCATAAGGTAATAGCACATAATGATCACCACCTGATATGAGGATCATCTCCATATCTTTTAATTATTAAGCACTTAAGGATGCACTTTCCATTACATTTCATTTACTAGCTCACTTAATCAAATTCAAGGAGCATATCAAATGTAGCACATTCCAAGTTCTCATTCATCATGCTAATGTTATATTTCACATATCAACATGCAACTCATGTGATTCTCAAGATAACTTGGCAAGCAAGCAATGTCATATACATGAGATGAAAATAAAATAATCATGCTCATAGATAAGCTAGCTTATCTCATTCATAAGCCATATCATCAAGACATGAAACATTCTTTGAAATAACAAATAGCTATTAATTTATCAGCTAACTCATAACACAACAGATTGTCATATTATTACCAATCACATATCAGTAAACTCATAACACAACAAGGTTATCAAACAGCTAGCAAATGCACTTTAGTTAGCTTGTAACTTTGATGGAATAGTTTATAACTCTTTCACTAGAAAACTTGTAACTGGATTAAATAATTGATAATCAGTGCAGTTTATTTGCCAATTAACCATGTATTAGTTTCAAGGTATCTCAAATTAACTTAATTGACCTATTCCAAGCTAGTTTATGTAATAAAGAGATCTTAGAGTACATTGATGTTGGATTTATAGGAGTCCAGTAATCACCTTAGGACTCACACATACGTATGGGCGTACATCAAGGGAGCTTGATAGCCCAGCCTACGGGTGAGCCATGTGTGCATTGCGAAGCCCCTCATTCCCCCCCGCAGCACGTTGTAGACGCGGGGCTATGCGCTACTACTATAAGGATATAAAGTTACGCTCTGACTAATAATAATAGCTTTTGGCCTAGTGGTAAGCGCTTGATCCTTACAATTGACTCAATTATACCCTTAACCCACTTAGACCCGAGACCATGAATTGGTTTCATACATTCAATTTCATCTCAATTTAACCTGGTTCTATTTAAATAGGCAACACTAAATCTTAAGCACATGAGGAATACTCGCTTAATGCAAAATTCCTAATGAACTGAGACCTACACCATACTCCCATCAACCAATTAACCCTTAATCTAGCTTAGTTCCTTGGTTTTAATCATCAACACTTAGTTGGATTTACAATTACACTTCCTTAGGTGCAAGAACTCCTTGTGGCTGTGGTACATGTTCTCACAAGTCCATCATCAAAACTCAAATCAAAACCACATGCAACCATGGATTTCTACTCGAAGAAACTCAACAACTCAAGGAATTAAGAAGGATTAAGAATAACACATCTATACCTACCTGATAATATGCTAGATTATCTATTTTTCCAAAGCCTTTTGAGTGGATTTCACCGCTTAAGCCTAACTTTTGACGTTGTTTTGACCTTAAAATAGTTTTATTTTGTCTTTTTAGTTAATCCATTTTAGTTTGTTAGATTGAGTTCATTTTGATTAGAATTATTGGTGCTTTACCTCATTTGCCATTATTTTGATTGTAGGAACCAAAGGAAACATGATGAAGCTCAATGTGACAAAGAAACGCACTTAAGAAAAGAGGACTTAAAGCTTTGAAGGAAGATCAAAAGCAATTTTGCTGGACAATCAGTGCCTAGGCGCTACAGAAGCAGCGCCTAGGCGCCCAAGAGTGCATTAGAAGATATTCTCTGGACGTTGAGTGCCTAGGCGCTCAAAACGAAGCGCCTAGGCGCTCATGCTCATGACAGCAAAATGCGTTCTGGACGTTAAGCGCCCAGGCGCTTCAGACGCAGCGCCTAGGCGCCCATACCAGAGTATAAATTCATCTTTTCTGACCTAAATGGGAGAGCTGCGTGGAGAGCGACTAGGAGAGCCGTTTTGGAGTAGAGAAGAGCCCTATTTTGAGAGCTCTATGGTGGATTTAAAGAGGACATAGGAACTCAGATTTTCTTCAATCTTCCATGGAGTTTTGAATCTTCTTCCCTATTGTTTTAGTTTCTACCTTTATTTCTATGTCTAGCTAAACTCTCCCTTGTTGGGATTAGGTGGATTTTGATGGATCTTGGTTGTTATTGACGTTGGATTCAATTAATTCATGTTACTATTTCTATTTTAAGTTTATAATCTCTTCTCTTAATGCTTTCTAAAGATTGATTCTCTTTCGGATGAATTTAGGATTGTATGTTGAATGGAAATTTGATATATAATTTGTGCTATGAGATTATGAACCTTGCTTATCTCTAGGCTAGGAATAGTCATTGATTTGCTTGTTACCTCTTTGAATTCTAAACCATAATGCTTGTTATCTCTTAGAATCACCTAAGGAATTAGGGTTTTTAATTGGAAACAAAGGGTTAACTGCCTAAGGAATTAGGAGTTAAGTATTTTAGAGAATTCGGTGGCAAAATAAGAATAGTAGCTTGTATTAGTTCCAATTGATATGCAACAAGTGAAATCAAATGAAGCTTGATCCCAACTCTTTCATAAATTGAATTTCAATCGTTTTGCATACCAAGTGCTTGATAAATTGCCAACAATAAAAACCTAAAAATATTATTTTTGCTTTTGTTTCTTTTGATTTTGTTATTGTTATTGGAACTCACTTAAATCCAAGTTTTAGTTTAAATAGTAGTTAACTTCGTATTTTGGTATTTGGTCATCGATCCCTAAGAACGATATCCGGTATCTCACCGTTTTTATTACTTGACGATCCAGTACCCTTGCCGCGGTCCCATCAAGTTTTTGGCGCCGTTGCTGGGGATCGATTTTACCAATATCGGTAATATCAAAGGCAGCCACTAGTTTAAACAATTTCTCTTTTGTTTATTCATTTTAGTGTTTAGTTTCTTTAGTTTACTTATTTCATTGAATTATTTTTATTCTAATATTGTGTCTCAAGTGTATGCGAGGTACCATTCATCCGGACAACCTTCTTTTTGACTCTGAAATAGAAAAAACTACAAGAGCTTTGAGAAAGCAAACGAGAGAAAGAAGAAGGAATTTAGGCAGTACTCAAGCAGTTGTTGAAGATATGGCAGACAATGGAGAAAATGTAGATCCTCCCCCACCACAACCACCGGTTAGGATTCTCATGGATTACTCTATTCCTAACATGGATGGGTGTGGGGCAAGCATAACAAGACCTCCAGTTCAGGCAAATAATTTTGAATTGAAGCCAACCCTACTCCATTTGGTTCAGAACAATCAATTTGGAAGATTTGACAATGAGGACCCACATGCACACATAGCGGGTTTCTTACAAATTTTTGATACTGTGAAGCTCAATGGGGTGAGTGGAGATGCTATTCGTCTAAGATTGTTTCCCTCCTCTGTGAGGGACAAAGCTAAGAATTGGTTGGACTCACTGGCTAGGGGAAGCATTACCACTTGGGCTGTCTTGGTCCAGAAATTTCTCACAAGGTACTTTCCTCCTTCCAAGGCTGCAAAACTGAGAAGCGAGATTACTTCTTTCAGACAACATGATGGGGAATCTCTAAGTGAAGCGTGGGAGAGATATAATGAAATATTGAGGAAATGCGCACACCATTATTTTGATTTTTGGATCCAAGTGCAAAGCTTCTATAATGGCATGTTGCCTCAAACTAGAGCATTGGTTGATGTTGCAGCAGGTGGGGCGTTGAATTATAAGACCCCATAGGAAGCTTGGGAGTTGTTTGAGATGATGGCTAACAATGACTATCAAAGGAATGGGGAAAGAGCTGTAGTAAAGAAAGAATACTTGGAAATTGATTCCATGAATGCACTGTTGGCTCAAAATAAGATTTTGGCTCAACAGCTTGAGGATCTCACAAAAAAGGTCGGCGCTCTTAGTGTGATGCGGTGAGAAATACTCCTTTGGCCTGTAATTTCTGTGGAGGTGAACACGGGAATGTGGATTGTCCAGGAAACATGTTTGGACCTCCAGTTCAAGAGCAAGTGAACTTCTTGAACAATCCTCCAAGGCAACAGAATAATCCCTACTCCAACACGTACAACCTAAGGTGGAGAAATCACCCAAATTTTTCATGGAGTAATCAGGGAAATCAAGCTCAACCAAGATAGCAGATGGGATATCCAGGACACCCTTAACAGTCATCATATCAAGGTCCTTCATCATCGCAACCTCAGTCTAATGAGAAAAAGGCTTCTTGGGAGTTAGCCTTAGTGAAGTTGGCCACACAAACCTCGTCTTTTGTTAAAACCACTACTGATTTTATGGAGGAAACAAGAGCTGGGTTCAGAAATCAAGATGCTTCAATCCGTAATCTAGAAACTTAGGTAGGCCAGCTTGCAAAACAAATTTCAGAAAGGCCCCCAGGTTCACTGCCAAGTGACACAGTCCCAAATCCTAGAGGAAATGAACATACTTTAGCCATAACAACTAGGAGTGGGAAGGTACTTGAGCCTCAACCAAGGAAAGAGAAAACCAGTGAAGAAGTGCCACATGAGCAAGTTGAAGTATCTCAAGGTGATTTGTCCAATGACTCTATTGAAAATGAGTCACAAAAAGAACAAGCAGTGAAGATGCCACCACCAACTATCAAGTTGCCATTCCCTCAACGACTCAAGAAGGAGCAAGATAAAAAATAGTTTGGAAAATTTCTAGAGGTGTTTAAGAAGCTGCAGATTAACATTCTTTTTGCTGAGGCACTTGAGCAGATGCCATCTTATGCTCGATTTATGAAGGATTTGCTGTCAAAGAAAAGGAAGCTGAAGGAAGATGAGACTGTGGCACTTACTGAAGAGTGTAGTGCTATAATTCAGAGGAAACTACCACCTAAATTGAAAGATCCAGGTAATTTCTCCATTCCTTGCACCATTGGTAAGCTGAACATTGAGAAAGCTCTTTGTGATCTTGGGGTAAGTGTTAATCTCATGCCGTTATCTATCTTGCACAAACTTGGAATTGGAGAGGTTAAGCCTACTATGATCTCCCTTCAATTAGCAGATCGATCTATCAGACATCCATAAGGTATTGTGGAAGATGTGCTAGTGAAGGTTGACAGATTCTTCTTTCTAGTAGATTTTGTGGTCTTAGACATGGAAGAGGATGTTGATATCCCTCTAATTCTAGGAAGATCATTTTCTAGCAACTTCAGAAGCATTGATTAATGTGCCAAGATGTGAACTGATTTTGAGGGTGGATGGAGACCAGGTGACCATCAATGTCTTTGATAAAGCTGCACTGAAATCAGATCTCTATGTCTCCGTAAATTGCATCCAAGGTAAAGCTCAAAAAGAGTTGACTGGTAAGAATTCTTCACCATTGATTAATGTTGGTTCTCCCACTTCCAAGAGTGTTGATGAAAAGGAGAAAGGTCTTTCTCTCTCTAAGATTGCTGGAATAGGAAAAGATCATCCAATTTCTCATAATTCATTATACAAAGGGCCGAAATCTTCCGATAAGCTGAAACCTGATCTGTCATCAGTTGAAAAATTGAGACCTCCATGGCCTGATGAAATCTCACATGCTGAGGTTTATTCAGAACACATCTATGCCTACCCTTCACCCTTCAAACCGGAGACCAACCTCATAGATAATATCACAAAACTTGCATCCAAATCAACATACAACTCATAGGTTGATCATAGAAGAGAAAAGGAAGAGAAATAGGTAGCAAGAACCCCAGTTGGTCTCTAAAGGCTCGTGGGTATGGAGGATGGAGGGTGATGAAATAACTTGCTTTGAGAATTGAACTAGACGAGGAGGAAGACAAGGTTATGAGGGGCAAGTTTGCTTCTTAGTGCAAGATGAGATAAGGTGATTTGGTTCTTCATGTAAGAGCTTGAAGAGAAGCCTCCATGGTTGTTATTCCTTCCCCTAGGCCGAGAGAGAAGGGAGAATGAGAGTTGTTTGTGTGTTTGTGTTGAGGTGGAGCAGAGTGAAAGAGAGGGAGTCATAAGGTGGACTACTTAGTCACTAAGTTGATGAACTTGGTTGGCGGTTTAGTGAGCTTTAAGGCTCCTAGGAATGTTTTGATCATCAATCCTATGTTTCTAGCATCAATTTAAGTCTTAAGAATTCTTAGAATTTATATAGGATCTTAGTTTAGGCCATTTGATATCAATTAGGTCCTAATTTTTACCAATAAATTAGTAACTTAGGGTGCAAGTAACCTCCATGCATGAAGTCCTATTGGTTTAATTCTAATCAAGCTTTAATCACTTAAAAAATATGACTTGAAGTTAGGCCAATAATAGCTAAGCTAAGTGGGTTTCACTTTTATGTATGAATTCCTATTGAGTGTAAAGTAATGATGTCTTTAATTTCTTTTATTCTAATTTTATTCTTATGCTTGAACAATTAATCTAATTTATCTTTATTCATTTTATTAAGCCATATGGTGATTATAAAATTACAATCAATCATCATTTAAATATTTCCTTTAATTTATAAAATTGTTTTCATAATTTTATCCTATTTATTCTAATTTCTACACTACTTTTTAAGCTAATAAAATCATTAAAATTACTAAATTAAATTATTTGAGTTAATAAAAATAACCAAAATTCATTTTATTTATTTATAACTCAATTACAGTTTTTTCATATTTATTTTAGTTAATTTACTAATTTCTATTATTATTTGGGTTATTCTAGACTTAAATTTTGCCCTGCGTAATTGTAGTTACAAGCAAACTAATACAGGCATACACAAAAACAAGCAGATAAGCTTGGTAATAATTATAAATATATTTATATGATCTATAGAAGTAAACTGGAGCGGAGAATGTTATGGTTCTCCCCTCATTTTAAAAATTTTGACCTTAAAATTGAATTACCTAATATAAACAACCTAGGATAATCTCCTCGAAGTTCATCCCTACCCATGCCACTTATACTAAAGGAATTTTCTTTCCACTAAGCTCCTTAACTCCTCTATCTATCATCCGTATAGGTCTTATCTGGTAAGTTAAATAATCTTTTAATTGCATAAACTCGTTTTCCAATATATGAGAAGGATCTGGATTATATTTTCTAAATTAAGAAACATGGAAGACATTATGATGATTAGATAGATTAGGTGGAAGGGCTCTCCGATAAACAACAAGTCCAATTCTTTTTAAAATTTGGAAAAGACTGAGAAATCGAGTACTCAGTTTTCTAGACTACATGACTCTACCTATACTAGTAATAGGAGTAACTCTTAGAAATGCATGTTCTCCTTCCTCAAACTTTAAAGGTCTCTTTCTTTTGTCAACACAACTCTTTTGCCTACTTTGAGTAATTACTAGTCCGTCTCTAATCATTTTTAACTATTATATGATTTGTTGTACTAGTTTTGTCCCTACATTTGTCTTCTTACCTACTTCATATCAACATAGATGCAATCTACATTTTCTATCATACAATGTCTTATAAGATGTCATTCCTAAGCTGGTGTAGTAACTGTTATTATAGGCAAATTCTACCAAAGGCAAATACTAATACGAACTACCCTGCTATTGCAAAACACATGGCGTAAGCATATCCTCTAAGCTCTAAATGGTTCTCTCAGTTTGTTGATTAGTTTGTGAGTGATAGGATGTACTAAAACACAACTTGGTTCTAAAAGCTACCTATAATGCTCCCCAAAATCTTGAAGTAAACCTGAGATCTCTATCTGACACTATACTGGAAGATATTCCATGTAGTCTAACTATCTCTTGTATGTACAGTTGAGCTAATTTATCCAATGATGAGCAGTTAGCTCTAATTGGCAGAAATTGAGCAGACTTAGTTAACCTATCCATAATGACCTGTATAGAATCATATTCTGATTGGGTTCTTGGTAATCCCATCACAAAGTCCATTGAAATATTATCCAATTTCTATTCTGGGATCTTTAAAGGTTGCAAAGCCCCTAAAAGTTTTTGATGTTCTATCTTAACTTTCTCGCAAACTAAGCACTTAGACATGTACTGTGCAATATCTGCTTTCATCTTAGTCCACTGAAACATTTTCTTAAGATCCTAGTACATCTTAGTTGCACTTGGATGCACAGTATAACTACTTCTAAGGCTTCCTCTAAGATTCCATTCTTTAGTATAGGTCATTTTATTATCAAATTAAAACCCTTTTACTAATTTTAAAAATTAAATTTTAGCATAGTGGCAAATAGGATATCATTCCCTAAGAAAAAATAATTGATTAAGCTAAATAATTAATATGAATAGCAAAAAAAAAGAACAATTAAAATTTAAAATTAAATAATTAAATTAACCAAAATGAGAAATTTATGAAAAATGATGTGTTTAAAATTTACTAATTGATTTGGTCTCAAGATCAGTTTCCACCACTAAGATTATTATTTCTTTAATTTAATTTCAATTAATTCCCTTATTCACTTGAACTAACAACTATGAGTAATTAAATGTAAACTACACATCCCTCCAAAATAGCTAGGACGAAAACGTTCCCTCCTAATTCTAACCAATAGTTAATTCTAAAATGTATAGAACTAAATTATCAATTGAAATAGAAGGTAAGTTCTTCTAGGTAAGATAGTCTCATATGGAACTTATGAACCTATGTTGAATTCTTCCTTGAAAATTAACCATTACTTGACAATAACAATTAATCACAAGTGCTACAATTAATTAGAATTCCATGGAAGCACAAAATCCTAATATAGCAATATATAATTTTAAAACAACCTTAGATGATTAGGCTAAGAGAATTTCAAATATATCATAAACATTAAAGTAATGGAGAATTACAAACAACTCAAGTATATGAATAGAGAAATAAATGTCAAATCAAAATAGAGAATATATTATCCTAAGTATTCAACATCACCCTTAACTAAAAGGAAAACTAGCCTAACATAATGGAGATAAAAATATTAAAATATTTAGAATACATCAAAAGTAGAGAAAGAAAAAATTAAAAACTCTTTGAAGAACAGTTCCCCAAATTATAATTACCTGATCCTCTGTTTAATCTCCTTTGTGTTGTGCAACTCTCATCCTTTTTTTTCACATTCTCGTGTTGATTCTTCTATTTATTCTAATTTTGATAGCTTGGGCTACACCCAATTTGATTAAGTTTTTAACTCCTTGATTTTTTAATATGGATAACAATCCAATCAGAATCAGTTTTGGAGTCTTCCACCATCAATTTAGTATTTAGAAAAGTTTTAGAATTTGAATAAAATTTCTTTAAAGTTTTATCTTCAAGATCTCCCAATCTAACCCAAAATCTTCTAGATTATGCTTAAAAATTCAAATAAAGCTATAAAATAGATAGCGACAATAAAATATTAAAATCTAAATAAAACTAATTAAAATAACATAAAATCAAAAAAAAATCCTAACAAATAAAATAACACAAAAACACTAATTTTTACATGATTTAAGCTTGGAACTAACATGAAAAACAATAAGATAAATGCTTGAAATTGCACTGATCAACTTCCTATGGGATGCACAACCTTCCTTTGTACAGGATGGTGCCATCTTCTATTCTACCAATCCCATTTGGTTTTCCTTGCGGGATTTGTTCACTTACTTTCTACAAGGCTTGATCTTTTTCCTGATCTTCTCTAATATGAGTTCTAAGATCATTGGCTATTTTTATTTCGCTCATATAGAGATTATGTGGCAATATAGTCACAATTAGACTTAAATTTTTAAACTTCTCCAAGATTTACATCTTTTGAATCTTCATTCAAGACACATATAGGGATTTCCTACTAAGTGCATCAATCACTACATTGACTTTACTCAGATGATACTTTAATTAGAAGTCATAATCCTTCAAAAACTCCATCCATCTTCTCTGCTTAATATTCAACTCTTTCTGATCAAACAAGTATTTCAAACTCTTATGGTTACTAAACAGCTCAAACTTAACTCCATACAAGTAATGGCTCCAAATCTTCAAGGCAAAAACTATTACTGCCAGTTATAAGTCATAGGTAGGATAATTTTCTTCATGTGATCTCAATTATCTAGATGCATAGGAAACTACCCCTTTGTTCTGTGTCAACACACACCCTAATCCTTTTTTTTAGGCATCCCAGTATACCTCAAAGTTTTCCTGAGGATCTAGAATAACTAACACATGTGTAGTGGTCACTTCATGCTTCAATTCTTGACAACTTTGCTCACATTCCTAGGTCCGTTCAAAAGGATTTCCTTTTCTTGTTAGCCTAGTTAGAGGCAATGTTATCTGTGAAAACCTTTTATAAACCTCCTATAGTAACCTACCAATCCTAAGAAACTCTTAATCTTAGTCACAGTAGTAAGCCTCTCCTAATGCACTACTATTTCTACTTTACTAAGATCAACTAACACTCCTCCTTGGGATGCTACATATCCTAAGAGTTGCACTTCATTCATCTAAAACTCACACTTTGCTAACTTAGCAAAAAACTATTTTTCTCTTAGGATTTCCAAAACTATCCTAAGGTGTTGCTCATGCTCTTCAGCTATCTTTAAATAGATTAGAATGTCATATATAAATACAGCTACAAACTTATCCAGGTATGACTTAAAGATTTTGTTCATGTATTCCATAAATACTTCTAGTGCATTAGTCAACCCAAATGATATCACCAACTACTTATAATGTCCATACCTAGTCTTAAAGGCAGTTTTAGGGATGTTTTCTTCTCTAACCCTAATCTGGTGATACCTTGACCTCAAATCTATTTTAGAAAATACAGTGCCACCTCTCAACTGGTCCATCAAATAATCTATTCTAGGCAAATGGTACTTATTCTTGACCGTCACTTTGTTTTACTGTCTATAATCAAGACACAACCTCATACTTCCAACTTTTTTTTCATTAGGAGCATTGGTGCTCCCCAAGGTGATACAATGGGTCTAATGAATTGTTTATCTCGCAATTATTCTATTTATTTCTTAAGTTCTACTAGCTCCAACGATGACATTCTATAAGGTTCTATAGATATAAGTTCAGTTCTGACACTAAATCTAGAACAAACTCTATTTCTCTTTCAAGTGGAAAACTAGTTACCTCCTCGGGAAATACCTCTGAGTACTCCCTCACCATGGGTATACTTTCTAAGGTTTGCTCAACTTCAGATATTGAGGAGAATATGAGAACATATCCCTGAGCTCCCTCTAACAGACAATTATTGAATTGAGTAGCATTTAAATATAGTGACTCAAATGGAATACGTACAAAAAAGGGAATCAGAATTAATCACTAAAATTTTATCTAAACAATTTAGAATGAAATGATTAGCAAACAACCAGTGCATACCAAGAATAACATCAATACTAATAAGAGGTAAGCGTATAAGATTCACAACAAAAGATCTACCATCTATTTGTAAAGGACAATTTAGACAAGCACGTGAGGTTATCACTAGCTTTTCTATTGGTGTAAAGACTAACAAGTCATAAAGAAGTTATGACACAGGCAAGTCTAACAACTTCATACAATCATAAGAAGTAAAATAGTGGGAAGCTCCAAAATCATACAATATAGTTAAGAAATTATCTTTAATTACACATTTACCTTGTATCAGATCAAGAGATTGAGTTATATTTTCTCCGCTCAAAGTAAACATCCTTCTGTTAGTTTGTGGGGGTTTCAGTCCCTGTCTTTGTGTGTAGTTGTGAACATCCGATTTTGTCTGGGTCATCAAAGAAATTCAGAAATTCAAAACAAAAATTACAATTACAGAGCCTAAGTCCACTAAAAAATCAAAAATTGAAAAAAATGAATGAAAATCTGGGAAAAAATTGAAAAAGAATAAATTTGAAAAAACTAAGGTATCTAGATTCATTGTATCACTAAGTCTCACATTGAAGAAGTCATGCTCCTTCTGCCTCCCTTCTTTCTATATAAAAGAGTGATTCTCAATTATTTTGGCACTTAATACTGAGTATAAGAGCTCGAGGACTTTAGTAAAAAATTTTCTTGAAAGTTAGTTACTTTTCAAGGTATGATTTGAAGAGAACATGTGGGGTCCTGTGCACTAACTTCTTTGAGCATAGCATTTTTATACGCCTTGGAGGTAAGCTTGTTTATTTTTATTTTTTATATTATTATTTTTATTATATATATGTGTTATTCATTTTAGCTTATTCATTTGTTAGTTTGGTTTATTTATTTATTAAATTTTTCTTGTAAACTTTTTATTTTAAAATTAATTTAAGAATAAAACTGGATTAGCTGAGCTGTGATAGCTTGTTAATCCTGTAATTTTTAGAATCATTTAAGTTGTAACAACTTATTAATTCGAACCTTTTTCTAAACATAAAAAAAAAATCAAATGAGTTTTCAAAACACAAGTCTTTTCAAAATTAAAAATAACTAACCCACAATCGTTTTTCTAAAGAACGACGTGACTTTAAATTTCTCATTACATCCAAGGATACGTAGGAGCATAATCTCAATTCTACAAGCCAAAATTAAATTTTCGTGATTTATTTGTCTAATTAATTTTTTTGAACAAAAGGGGTAAAACAAATATTTTCAAGAATTTTAGTAAATTTGCACAATTGACTTAAGGTACCGTCTCAAGATGAGTGTGTTAGAGGTGCTGTGAGATTAAGTTTCTACCCTTTCCTATGCATAATCGACTCTCGAATCTAATATGGATTCAAAGATTATTTTCTAAGAAAGGTGTTCTAATTTTTTTTATTTTAAATAAAGTTGGCAGCGACTCTATTGCATTCCTAATAATTTATTTTTCGCCTCTCTCACCGCGATCCTGGTCATGACAGATGACGACTTCACTTGGGACACTTGAGAGTCAGGCCTTTATAAGTTAGTTGTGCAAATATTGTGACATTTATATGTTTATTTTACCCTTTTTGTTTTTGTTCTTTTTTTTGTTTAATTTGTTTATTGATTATTTTAGCTGTAATTTTATTTGCTATGCAAACCCTAGGATAGAGAAAATTTTTTTTGGAATTTGTTTTGTGTTTGTTTTATTTTGCAGGATATGGGTAGTTTTAGAATTATGAAGGTTTATATGCTCCCTACACACATTGCACTTACACGTTTCTCATACACATTCAAGTAGGGCCCTATACCCGGGTCTATGTGAAGCCTAATCTAGGTAGATGTTGCGTAGTAGTAACCATTTTGGATGTATATCCTATTTGGTTATCGCGAAAACTTCATCTAGAATGTTTTTTTTTTCAAGAATGTCCCATACCTAGTGGTTTACCCACTGTTTGTGGTCAGTATTCTGAAATGAGACTTAACTTTAGAGGCCTTTAGAGCAATAAAGCCACCCAATGAAAGTTCTCACGAATCAGAAAGACTCGTATATCCTTAGAATATAACTCTTCAAATTTAAGGCAATCCCTTAGGGTACAAAGGGAGCATACCTTTTTTGTTATCTTTAGATTTATCTATATCATACATATACATCATACGTAGTGTGGTCCATTATTGTGAAAAGTCATAATCAAACCTCTCTAAAAAAATAGTTTTTTGCTTAAAAAAATTTTCTTTACAAAAAAAAATGGGCTAGTCACTATTAATGGACCAAAAAAATTTCATCATGCATTCTTGTATATGTACACTTTTTTTTAAATAAAAAAACTTGAATCATTGCTCGTCTTCGGAAAATGCAAATTGCACAAACTTGACCTACAAGACTAGGTCGCAAGCTAGGCTACAAAAGATGTCAATTTCGGAAAGAAATTTGGGTCGAGAGATGAATGAAATGAGGGGAAGAATTGATGCGATGGAAGAAGGACAATCAAGAGTTGAGAATTTACAGAGACAGTTAATTGTGACCCTTAGAACAATAAATGGAACCTCTGCTAACATTGGAGTAGATGCAAATGAAGGGGCTGATTCCATGAACAGAAATCTTGAAGGGGAGAATAATATTGTAAAAGCCACTAATGAGCAGGCAGTGAAGATATTCCTAAACAGCATCTCAAAAAAAGAAAAATGAAGAGATGAATGGATCAGAAAGATGTAAGAGCAATTTAAAGCCATTCAAGGTCCTAACCCATATGACTCGGTGGGAATCGATGAACTGTGCCCAGAGGCTGAAGTTAATATTCCTAAGGATTTCAAAATTCTAGATTTCTTAAAGTATGACGGAAGCACCAATCCAAAGTTTCATCTGAAGTTTTACATCACTAAAATGACCATTTGGTCACGGGATAAAAATTCCTAATCAATTTCTTTCATGAAAGCTTGACTGGGCCAACTTTAGAATGGTACATGCAACTTGACCAATCAAAGGTCTCTTGCTGGATGATTTGACAAATCTATTCTTAGGGCAATATCGATCCAATATCGACACTGCACCTACCCGAGAACAACTAGGGGCAATGCAAAAGAAGAATGATGAGACTTTCAAACAATATGCTCAAAGATGAAGAATGTTGGTAGCCCAAGTTCAACCACCATTAACTTCGTCAGAATTGAACTCGTACTTTATGGGGGACCTTAGAAGCACCTTTTATTGGGCTGATGGCAAGGGCTATCTATAGGGATTTTTTTGACATAATTTTGATTGAAGAAAGGATTGAGAACCTTGTAAGATCGGGTAAGTTACTTGTCGGGAATATAGAGAGTAGTTTTTCTAAGCAGTGGCACCGATAAGGGAGGAAGAGTCAAAAGTTAGTGCTTACCAAACCTAATACCAAGTCAATAATGTTCCCTCGCCATGTTTATATGTCCCAACTCGTCCTGTCTATACCAATCATCTTCCCACACCTCAAAATCCAAGAAACCAAGGGTATGCTCAACCTCCCGTCGAATCTACCCCATTTTCCAGAGTTATCAATCTCCAATGATGATTTGTTTTAATAGTTGTTCAATGCGCACTTGGTCGTGTGTGTTCCTTCTCGCCCCATGGTACCCTCATTCCAATCTTGGTACAGTCCCAATGCAACTTGCAAGTTCTATATGGACAATCCAAGACACTCAATTGAAGTTTGCAAGCTATTTAAAACAACAGAGAGGAAATTGATTGCATGTGGAAAACTAGACTTTAAAGAAGAGAAATAGCCCTCCATTACTGGCAATCCAATTCCAAATCATGAAATGGGAGCAAATGCTTATGAGGGAAACTTCAGAAAGCTCAACTAAATAATGACTTGTTTTTCAACTATTGAGAATGAACAGTACTTTGCAATCCTCCAGCATTAAAAAACTTTTGAGCTGCTGGTTTTTTGATTTGTTTGTCAAGTGATTATCATGAAATGATGGTTTAATTGTATTGACTCTTGGATTGTTCAATCATTAAAACCATTTAGGGTTCTTGAACTTTTGTAAACTTTCTTGAAGCATTAATATAATGGATTTGTGTGGATCTCAGCGTACATTATTTCCTTTTCCTATGTTCTTGGCACTCATGTCTTTCTTGTCATTCTTTTCTTTCCTCTACTTGCTTTCTTTTGGTTCGGACCCCATGAGACTCTCATTCTACAAAACTTTTGGTGGTCATGACCCCCACGTGTGCAGGTGCCCTTTGCAAAAACAAAAAAAAAGGAAAAAATATGAATAAAAAAGAATAATAAAAGGGAGCAAAGAAGTAATCACTTGTTGTGCACTATCTTTTTGTCTATAAACTAAAATTTTTGAAAATGAGTAATCAAGATTTGAAATGAAGATTAACCATCTTTCTCTCTCCTTCACAAGAATTCATCTTTTCATTATTGCTCGTTGCCCCTTTTTGGGCTTGAAAGTTTTCTTCAATAAACCCTAGACAATGATCAACCTTACACTAGGGGATAATACAAAAAAGGTTAATTGCCATAATGACTATTTTGAAGTATGATGGAAAAAAAGAAAAGGAAGAAAAGGTGAAAGTGGCAGGAAGTAAAAAAAAAACATAATGGAAAACTAAAAAAGAGAAAAAAAATTAAAAGAGAGAAGGGAAAGAAAGCAGAAAAAATGAAATGAAATGGGTCATGACAAAGGTGAATGACTGAAGTGAAAAGAAAAAGGGAACAAATATAGAACAATAAGAGAAAAATGTGATTGAAAATGCAAAAGCAGTTAACAAAATTTAATTTTGAACATGGATCCTTAGTCCTATTCAGCTCTTAAATACTTGTTTGAACCTTATATCTTTTCTTTCATAACCACTAACCTTGGTCACATTACAATCCTTAAAATGTCCATTTTGACCAATGAATGGTTGCTTTTATTTTAATAAGTTTTAATTTTGAGACAAAAGGTTATGCTCATCCTCGTATCTAGTTCATTGTTCTATAAAAAAAATTACATTAGGACAAATTTCTACCCTGTTTGAGCTGGCCCTACACTCGGGCATTTTTTTCCTCTAGCTCAGTTTGGCCTACGCTTGAGCAAATCTTTTAGTTCAATTTGACCTCACACTAGGACAAGTTTCTAGCCTATTCAATTTGATTCTAAACTAGGGTAATTTTTTCCTTTCCTTAGTTTAACTTTACCTACGCTAAGGCAAATCTTTTGATCACTAAGACGAGTTTTTGCCCTAATCTATTCAATCCTAGACTAGAACAAATTTCTCTTTGGTTCAATTTGGAGAGATATAAATGCTCAGTAGAGAGAAATCATTGGCTATAATGTCCAGTAGACAACCAAAGATCGATTTTATGAAGATCAAACCAATCCATATTAGAGCCACACCACTTTGAATCCTATACCACTGTTTGTGTCTTTTCCATATATTCATCCCTTATAAATAGCCCTGTGTAGTCAAACTTCCAAGACCAATCTGGAAGTTGTTCACTTAGTAAATCTCTTTTTTGTTGTACTTTTGAATCCATGTCTGCATGTTACGTAATGCTTTAGGTAAGGCAAACATAAGTACAACACTATGATTTGACCATCTAATAGTAATCCTTTGATGAACAATTCAAACCGAAAAGAACTTAGAAGTTCCAATTGAAGGAGAAAATGATATCTCAAGGGATAATCCAGAAACAAGAGGTACCCGAGCAAAAGAGATGGAAGTGAGTATTTTGAAGAAAGCACGTCACAAAGTTCATCCAAATTAAAAGTCAAAAAACGAGCATGAAAGTGGGTTTAGTTGTATAAGGTTTTTTTTAGGAAGAACATGGTTTAAGAAAATCTTTTTTTTTTACTAAGAAACTTTTCAAAGATACTTTTTTTTGTCTCTTTTAAAATAAAATTGAAGTCCGTTGTTTGATGGCTTTACAAAACTCCAGTTCCATGGCCTGATGAAGTGTAAAAATAAAATAAAATTCAAGTCCTTGGCTTGGTGGCTTTCACAAAACTCCAAGTCCATGGCCTGATGAAGTGTCAAAAAAAAATTCTAAGTCCTTAACTTAGTGGCTTTCACAAAATTCCAGGTCCATGGCCTGATGCGGTGAAAAAAAAAATTCAAGTCTTTGGCTTAGTAGCTTTACAAAATTCTAGGTTCATGACTTGATGAGGTGTCAAAAAAGAAAGAAGAGAAATTCCAAGTCCTTGTCTTGGTGGCTTTTACAAAATTTCAAGTCCACGGCCTGATGGTGTTCCAAAAAAAAAATCCTAAGTCCTTGACTTGATGTCCTGCTTTTACAAAATTTAAGGTCCACGGCATAATGATCTTTCCTAAAAAAAATATAAAAAAATTAAATAAATAAATAAATAAATCTCTTGGGCCAAGAAGCCAATTTAAGCCCATTCTCTTTTTAAATTTCGAGTCAAACCTACTGTCTTTTAAATTCCAGGTCAAGTCCACTATCTTTTTAAATTCTGGGTCAAGCTCATTGTCATTTAAATTTGGGGTCAAGCCCATTGTCTTTTAAATTCAAGGTTAAGCCCATTGTCTTTTAAATTCAGGGCAAAGCCCACTGTTTTTTAAATTTCAGGCCAAACCCACTGTCTTTTAAATTTCGGGCCAAGCCCACTGTCTTTTTAAATTTTGGATCAAGCCTATTGTCATTTAAATTATGACTCAAGCCTACTGTCTTTTAAATTCAAGGTCAAGCCCACCATCTTTTAAATTCAGGGCCAAGCCCACTGTCTTTTTAAATTCTGAGTCAAGCCTATTGTCATTTAAATTTTGGGCATAGCCCACTGTCTTTTTAAATTCCAGGCCAAACCCATTATCTTTTTAAATTATGGGTCAAGCCCATTGTCTTTTTAAATTCTGGGTCGAGTTGATTATCATTTAAATTCCAGGTCAAGCCGATTGTTATTTAAATTCCAGGCTAAGCTCATTGTCTTTTGCGGTTCGGGTCGCGAGGTCACCTAATGTCATTTACGTTCTCGTTTTTAATAAACTCTTTTTAATCAATAAATGTCAATTGAGCTGCGTCAGCTTGTTGGCAAGGCAGTGAAGTCTCTTGCTTTACACTGAGCTTCACACTAGCAAGATTAATGATGCTGCGATAGCTCGTAAATCTGCATTTGACCTCGCTGGTTTGCAATTAGCATCTTTACTTTGTCAATTTACATTTGTCCTATGCATTCCCAGACAAAATCTGAGTTTATGTCTTTACTCATTTCATACAATGATAATTCGAAAACTATGGTTATACATATTCTCTTGTAAGCAATAAGTAAAGAGGGGCAACTGTGAACATCTGATTTTGTCCGGCTCATCAAAGAATTCAGAAATTGAAAAAAAATTACAATTAGAAAGTTCAAGTCCACTAAAAAATCTAAAACTTGAAAAAAAAATGAACGAAAATCTAAAAAAAATGAAAAAGAATAAATTTGAAAAACTAAGGTGTTTAGATTCATTGTATCACTAAGTCTCACATTGGAGAAGTCATGCTCCTTCTCCATCCCCTCTTCCTATATAAAAAGGTGATTCTCAATTGTTTTGTCATCCAAAAAAGTTACACACTTGGACTTAATACTAAGTATAAGAGCTTGAGGACTTTAGTAAAATATTTTCTTGCAAGTGAGTTACTTTTTAAGGTTTGATTTGAAGAGAACACATGGGGCCCTGTGCACCAACTTCTTTGAGCATAACATTTTTATAAGCCTTAGAGGTAAGCTTGTTTATTTTTATTTTTTGTATTATTTTTTTTATTATAAACATGTATTATTCATTTTAGCTTATTCATTTGTTCGTTTGGTTTAATTATTTATTTATTAAATTTTTTTGTAAACTTTTTATTTTAAAATTAATTTAAGAATAAAACGGGATTAGCTGAGCAATGACAGTTTGTTAATCCTACAACTTTTAGAATCATTTAAGTTGTGACAGTTTGATGATTTGAATATTTTTCTAAACATAAAAAAAATTAAATGAGTTTTCAAAATAACAATCTTTTTAAAATTAAAAACAACTAACCCACAAACGTTTTTCTAAAGAATAACGTGGCTTTGAATTCCTCATTGCATCTGAGGATACGTAAGGGCAAAATCTTTATTCTATCAAGCCAAAATTAAATTTTCATGATTTATTTGTCTATTTAGTTTTTTTTAACAAAAAGGGTAAAACAAATTAATAATTCCATAAAATGCAGTTATTTATGCCTTGTATCTATGCTATATAGAATGATTAGTCCTTGTTATTATGCATATATTGAAGATTTTAGGCTTATATTCATCAAATTCTATTTTTTGATATCTTCCTATATGATCTTGAGAAAATTTAGCATATTCTTTAGGTGATTAACTGAATTTGAAACTATTATTAACTTGATGATTTCTTTATTGCAGGTTAGGCTCCAAACAAGCAGATTTGTGGAAGACTTAGACCTACATTGGAAGAGAAAGCCCAAGGTGAATTTCAGCATATCACGCTGTGGCACAGGTAGTTTCATGTCGCGGCGTGGTGCACCCAGCCTGCTGCATATTGAAATTCGAGGCTAGCATGTCGCGGCACAAAGGAATGTATGTTGTGACATGGTGACCTAAATTCAATGCGTACCACGGCGCAAGACGGTTCATGCCGCGACATGAAAGTGAAAATTTAGCCTATAAATAATGATTTTAGGCTATTAAAAAAAAGCTTTTTTGAAACTTAGAACACAGCTGCTAGGGTTAATATTTAAGATTGAAAGGAAGCTAAAGGAAGCAAAGTTGGAGGTCATCTTCATCAAGAAGCAAGATTCAAACATCAAAGAGCACATATATTGAGCTTTCATTTCTTATTCTTTTTACTTCTTCTCTTCTATTGCCATGAACATGATTATTTGTAATAGATTTTCGTGTGTCATGAGTAGCTAAGCTGTACATAAGGATTTCTTTCGATTCTTCTATAAATATTAGTGATTTTGTAACCCTTTGAGTTAATATAGATGAATTGGATTTGTTTAACCATATTTCTCTTAATGCTCTTAAGTGTTTGGTCAACATTTAATGTGATTTGATTAAATCTATTAAACTAGACAAAGGAATTCAGGTTTGAGATCATGGATATGGTTAATGCATGTTTAATTTCAGTCAATTGGTTGGATGAGTTAATTAGCTAATGGGATAGACATATACCTATTGGTCATGCAAAGTTATTGTTGAGATTCATTTTTAATGAGTGGAGTTTGCACTAACTCTCACAGAAACATAGTGAACTAGGTGAATGAAGTATGATTAAATGACCTAGACATAGGCTTTTAACTAAGTTAGTTTCTTAGGCTAACAAATGCCTTTTCATGTATGTTGCTTAAAAGGATTACATATTACCAATTGAAGTAAGAGGTGAAGAAGGATTCCTTATTCTTAATCATTATCTTTTATTCTCGATTTACTACATTTAAGTCTTTTAGTTAACTTACATAACCCTTTCTAATTTGAATGTTTTTCAGTAGCATTAAGTAAGTTATTGGTTGATAGTTAGCGTTAGAAATTGACCATATCCTCGTGGGAACGGTATCATACTAATCATTATATTACTTATGTAACCCGTGCACTTGCGATACACAAAGGGACAAACACAAATATTTTTAATAATTTTAGTAAATTTGCACAATTGACTTAAGGTACCGTCTTAGGACGGGTGTGTTAGGGGTGCTATAAGATTTGTGTTAGGGGTGCTATGAGATTAAGTTTCCACCATTCCCTATACATAATTGACTCTCGAATCTAATCTGGATTCAAAGACTATTTTCTAAGAAAGGTTTTTAAATTTTTTTTCTATTTTAAATAAAGTTGGTGGGGACTCCATTCCATTCCTAATAATTTATTTTTCACCGCTCTTGCTGCAATCCTGGTTGCTGCAATCCTGGTCGCGACAGTAGTCCCTAGCCAAATCTCCAATTTTACCATAAGCATCTCGCATATTCTGATCAAGCCAATAGGGAGTCGTTCCATGATGTCTACCACATTTGGCACGCCTTCAACCCCAGCATCCTGCCTGATCTTACTTTCCCTTATACTATGATTGCTTAAACTAAGAAGTATTACCTTTATACTTGTCTTCTATTCTTTTCCTCTTCTAAAATTTTGGTGACCTCTACTCAGTTAGGGTTTTAGATCGTACTTGTCTATGATCATGCACTTGTTAACTAGAGTGGAGAAGTCTCTGATCTCCAAGTGGCCTACAATTCTCAAAATATCCTTTCTCAACCCTGTCTCAAATTTCACATATTTCCAATTCTCATATAGGTTATGCCTAAAATAGGAAGAGAATTTAAATAACTCTTCAAATTTAACCACATATTGGCCTACTATCATATTCCTTTGCTCTAACTTCAAAAATTCTAACTCCTTAGCTTTCTGTAAATTCTTAGGAATATACTTGTCCAGAAAAGCATTCATGAAAACGTCCCAGATGATATTGGTACCAAAAGCCTATAACAGTCTTCTAGCATCTGTCCACCAATAATCAGTGTCCCCTACTAACATATATGAGGCAAAAGAAACCATATGTGCGTCAGTACACTCTATTATAGCAAAGATCTTCTCCATCTCCTTAATCCATCCCTCAGTTTTAACTAGGTTGTACTCTCCCTTGAAAGATGAAGGATTGGCATTCCAGAACTCAGAAAGTTCTTGGAAGTTCTGGTTATCTACTAGTCCTATATTCATCCTCGGATGTGGTTGTACAAGTGGATTGACTTCCATCCTTTCCAGCATCCTATTTGTGGTGGCAGTCTTCTCCTTTATAGTGGTAGCCTTGTCCCTAAATGTTCCTATCATTTGTTCCATATCCCCAGTGGCAATATCTCTACTAGTAGAACCTCTCCTAGTGGATGCCATAAACACCTGTACACATAAATACATATTCAGCTGGTCAGTCTTAATATGCTGGAAACAGTGTGGCAGAAACTTCTAACAAGTACACCAATGCAGTTATGCATATCTATCTAACTATACCTGTCATCATTATAGAAAAGAATTTACAATAAATATCTATCTAACATATAATGGGAACACATATGTATGCCAAAACCATAGTCAGTCCATACCTTATACTCAATCAGGATGAACTGCTCTGATACCACCTAATATGTAACACCCCAAGTATAACTACCCCACTATACCCTAGCTTATAAGGAAGTAGTCATGCTTAGGCCTGTCATATGTCACTATCCCATTGCTCTTGTATTTCAAGTCTATGATAGACTAGTACCTTATAATATAGTATCTCATCTTTATTTCTTACCCAAACTTGTTCAGGGAAATTTTAGCTTAACTTTGTGAGCAAGGTCGTTTTCCTATTAAATAATTACCCAAGTTATTTTTACTATTCCATTGTTAGTTTTATTTGTGCAAGTAGGTTCTCGTTGGAAGAACCCTAGCCATTAAACTCATAATCTTAAAATTCATCACAACATAGTATAAGATATATGTACAAAAACTTATTCATCACTTACTTAGCATATTATATCAAAGATGCAGGCATCAGTACCTACACTACATCATTGTGCATTGAGCCTCAGGCTCATATATATACAGACAAATGAAATGGCAAAGCAAAATAAGGGTGTCATGTACAGTATCCAAGAACCAGTGATACGCCATTAGAATTAGTGTTAGAGTCATCTCTACATAAATATTGATAGGTATATCTATATCTGATATACATCCAAGCGCAAATGTGATATATAAGAATAACTCCAATAAATCACATTCTACACTATACCTATCACAAAAGGATTAGTCAAGTGTCAGCAGTCTGTCGGATGAAGGAAGAATCATTGGTGAGGAAAAAGAATGATGACCCCAGGAGAATAGCGTATGTATAGCCTTATGTCCATATAGATCATGTAGGTGCTAGACTCTAAGTCATGCATCCACCAACTCTCAACAGGCTCCCAGTAGATAGTTAAAATAGGCATCTTTAGCTATCAATAGTATTGGGTGCTAGAATATCACAAAATAAGCAATGTGGTGAGAATTTTAAGAATTCCTAGTAATACTAGCAAGCTAATGTTATCAAGATAATTCTAATGCCAACGGGGTTTTCGCAAAACTTTCATAAATAACTTGAGCGATGGAGTGCCTTGTAGGTACACTACCTCCCTCATTACCACTGTCGCTACCACACAAAGAGGAAACCATTTTCTTTAACCTTCAACAACCGCTTAGAATCTGATCAGGTATGCCTTTTTTTATTTAAGTTCAGAACATAGGCGCCGACTTTGGGAACTCAATGAAACCTCCTTACACTCTTAAGTTGTCTATCATTGTTGATCTTAAACTCATGTATCACACCTCAAAAAGGTAAACCCAAAAAGGTCATACTTGAAGGTAAACCTAAATGGGTTACACCTAAAATAAGTAAACCCAAATGAGTTACATCACAAGAAAGTAAACCAAGATAAGTCACATCTTAAAAGGTAAACCTAAAAAGAGAGTATCATAATCATACTCCAAGAAGTCAAACCTCAAAAAGGAAAACCCAAAAGGGGTCACACCTCAAAACAGGATAAACCCAAAAAGGGACTACCCTACTCTAAGGTCACATCTCAAAAAGGTAAACCTAAAAATGGATTACTCAAGAAGGTAAACCTAAATAGGGACTACTGCACTCCAAAGAGGGTAAACCCAAAAGGGAACTACCAAAGAGGGTTAACCCAAACGGGGACAACTATATGCCAAGAGGGTAAACATGAAAAAGGACTACCTAAGAGGGTAAGCCCAAAATGGAACTACCATCCTCTAAAAAGGTAAACCCAAAAGAAGACTACCTAAGAGGGTAAACCCAAAAAGATATTACTCAATAGGGTAAACCTAAATGGGGACTACTGTACTCCAAAAGATAAACCCAAACAGAGACTACCATACCAAAAAAGGGATTACCGTACTGCAGGAGACATATGCTCTTAACATTATAACAAGCTATACATTATAGCGCATTGCCCATAAGTTCATCACACCTCGAAAGGTAAACCTAAATAGGAACTACCATACTCATACTCTAAGAGGTCAAACCTCAAAAAGGTAAATAAAAAAGGAGACAAGGTAAGCCCAAAAAGGGACTACCAAACTCCAAGGTGACATCTCGAAAAGGTAACCAATAGGGTAAATCCAAAGAGGGGGCTACCATATTCTAAAGAGGGTAAACATAAAAAGGGACTACCTAAGAGGATAAACCCAAATGGGAACTACCATATGCCAAGAGGGTAAACCCGAAAAGGGACTACCATACTTCAAGAAGGTAAACTCAAAATGAGACTATCCAAATAGGGACTATCGTACACCAAGAAGGTAAGCCCAAAAGGAGACTACCTAAGAAGGTAAAGCCAAGTGGAGACTATCATACTCCAAAAGGCAAACCTAAATGGAGATGACGATACCCAAAAAGAGAATACCATACTCTAAGAGGCCTATGTACTCATTATCACAATGCGCTCTACATTATAAGACACTACCCACAAGGCCATCTATGACTGCCTTGACTAGGTATGAGGGATTATCGTCCTAAAAGCATGCACTCAACATCTTTTGAGTAACCCCAAGGCCGTATGTGGTCGTCTTTCCACGATTAACGAGGTTTTACCTCACCAAAATGCCTACACAATCATAATGCACCCACAAGGCCGATGAGGCTGTCTTGTTGTGGTTATCGAGGTCCTCACCTAACCAAGACACCCACTTAATCCAATTGTGCCCCCAAAGCTCTTAAGGCCACATTGTTGAGGCTTACAAGGTATTCAGCCCTCTCAAGTACTAGACACACGTGAGAGACACACAATGTTGATGTGCACCAAATCATTGAGGTCACCTGAAAGCCCGAGATACAGGTAACAACATTGACCGGATCTTAAGTATATGATCCTCTCTGAGGCTCACCCACACATGATATAAACTATTTCTCCAAGGGTGTCGAAAACTCGGCCAGTACCTCAGTAGGCCTTCACTTCTATGAGTACCTCAACTTGATCTCACCTTGGCCAAGTACCTCAATAGGACTGCACATCCACAAGTATCTCGGCAAAGCCACCCCCGTCGGTACCTCAGCTCGATCTCATTTCAACCAATACCTTGGTAGTGTCACCTCTTCCGTTGCGTTAGTCCGATCTTACCTTGGCTAGTACCTTAGCATGACTTAGTATCCATGGGTACCTTGGTCTAATGTCATTTCGGCCAGTAACTTCGCATGACTTAGTGTCCATGAGTACCTTGGTCCAATATCTTCTCGGCCAGTACCTTAGCATGACTTCGCCTCCACTAGTACCTACGCTCGATCTCATTTTGACCTGTACCTTGGTAGGATTCCATCTCCACCAGTACTGCGCCCTGATCATCTCGGTCAAGTACCTAGGCAAGACTTCACATCCATTCGTACCTCAGCCTAATTTCTTGTCGATTAGTACCTTGACAAGGTAACTTCCGCTGGTACCTTAGCCATATCTCATCTCAACTAGTACCTCGATAATGCCACCTCCTTTGGTGCATTGGCCCGATCTCACCTCTGCCAGTACATTGGCAAGACTTTGTGTCCATGAGTACCTCAGCCCAATATCATCTTAGCCAGTACCTCGACAGGACTTTGTGTCGCAACTGAGATCGCGGTGAGAGCGACGAACAAAATAAATATGTTAGGAGTCACCACCAATTTTATTTAAAATAGGAAAAATTAGAAAACCTTGTTTAGAAAATGGTCTTTAGAAGCAGATTGGATTCGGGAGTCGGTTATGCATAGGAAAGGGTAGAGACTTAACCCCCACAGCACCCCTAATACATCGGCTTTAAAACGGTTACCCTAAATTAGTTATGCTAAACTTAATAATCTCACAATATATTTGTTTTATCTCTTTTATTTTAAAAAAATAAAAAACAAAGAATTTGAGAAAATTTAAAATTTGGCTTAACAGAATAAAAATTCTGCTCCTACGTACCATCGGGTGCAATAAGAAACTCAAAGTCAAGTAGTTCTATAAAAAATAAGTGTGGGTTGATTGATTTTATTTAAAGAAAAGATTTATTTTTTTTTAATTTTTATAAAAATTTGAATTAACAGGTCGTCGCGACTCTGTTAATCAAATTAAGGTTTAAATAGGTGAAGCTCGCGTCACGCTAGAGATGTCACCCACTAATTATTGAATTTATTACTATTAAATGAGATTTTTTATCTAAAATTACCTAAAAAAAAGAGCAAATAAAAAAATGAATTTTGAGTCTTTATTAAATAATGATTATCTTTTTAAATAATTTGAATCATTAGGTTGTCATAACTCAGATGATCCAAAATAATTACTAGATTAACAAGTTGTTACAACTCGATTAATCATATTTTTTTTTAGAAAAATATTTAATTATTTAATATTTTCACTTTTTTTCATTATTTCATTTTTCCATTTTTTAGGTTTTTAATTTTTTTTTCTTTCCAAACCAATGAACTCTTTAACCCAAGCCCATTTTTGCCCAAAAATAAAAAAAAAACATAATAGAAGTCAAAAACCAAATAAGCTACTCAATAAGCTTACAACAAAAACTAAAATAAGGGTTCTATTTTGGGATATTATGCAAAGGTGAGAGACCAAGGCAGAGGAGCAGCGGCGCGAGATGGTGGACTGGCGAGGGTGGCGGCTTCGGGATCTGGTCGGCGACGAGGAGCGGTACCAGCAGGTTGGAGGCGATGGGTCGGTTTCACTGTGCCGGATTCAACGGCTTGTGCGGAGGTCCTGGTTTGCGTTCGTCGACGATCTGGACGTTGGTGCGGGTCGCGATCTGGCGACAAACAGGTTGCGCTGCTGGTTTCGAATCTTGGCACGTCAAGTCTCGCAGTGGGTTCCGAACCTGGGCATATCAGGTCTCGCAGTTTTGGGTCGGATGGCGCAACTCGGCAGCGTCTGGTTGGTTTTGGATCGCTGCAAGCTCGGTGGTACGGCTCGGTAGGGATGACTGTTTAGTTTTGAGATTTACAGGAAAGAGTAATTATGGGCAGAGGTTATGGTATGAGGCCATTTGATAGAGATGAAGGATGGTTTTTTTTTGTTGGGTGTTGGATTGGTTTAGAGGGTTGACCGTGAATGGGCTGTGTGCTTGGTGAAGATGAAGGTGGTGAGGATCATGGGTGGTAGTAGATACATGAATGGTGAGTTGGTTCTTTGTTATGGTGGGATGGTTAGTGAACGATGATGGTGGTTGTTATGATATGATTGAAAGTGATGGAAGATGGTGGGGTGAAGAAATTTGGATGGGTGAAGGTGGTGAGGAGTTTGAATGTGGAGTGGTGATGGAGGGGTATTATGGCATAGGCTTGCTGCAAAGAAGTTTTGTATGTGGAAGTCTTAGGCTGAAAGTGTATTAGACTAAAGGTCCCTCTTTTAAGTGTGGGTTATGAATTTTTATATAGAGATTAGGCTGAAGTGTTTTAGTTAAAGTATGATTGAGATTGGTTTAGGATAGTGATGGTTAGTTTAGGATGAGTGTTAGGGTTTGTTTATGATGAGTATTGGGATTTGTTTAGGATGAGTTTAACTGATGGGGCTTATTTTGGATAAGTTCTAGAGTTAGTATAGGATGGGTAAACGGGTCATGTTATGGGTTATTGGGTCTTGGGTGGTTAAAATGGTCATGGGTTGGATAATGGGTTATGAGTTGGATAATAGGTTAATGGGTGAAAGTCTGATTTTTTTCTTTATTTCTTTTTTATTTTTATTTTTTTTTTCTTTTTTTTTTTACAAAATACCCTGGACAAAATTAGGTGTAGGAATTTGAACCGAAGAGAATCGAAGAGAAATTTGTCCCTGTCTAAGACTGAATTGAGTAGGACCAAGACTTATCCTATTGACTTAAAGATTTGCCCCAATTTAGAGCCAAGTTGAACGAGGTACAAACTTGTCCTAGTGTAAAGCCAAATTGAACCCAAAAAAAAAAATTTTGCCCCAGTATAGATTAAATTGAACTAGGGAAAGAATGCCCCGATGTAGGACCAGCTTGAACAGGTTCGAAACTTGCCCTAATGTAAGCCTTTTTTTTCTTTTCATTTTTATTTTTTTAAGAGCAATGAACAAAATACTTGGATGAACATAACATTTTGTCTCAAAATTAAAGTTAACGAAAATGACAACAACCCTTCATTGATCAGAATGGACTTTTTGAGGCTTGTAACGTGGCCAAGGCTAGGGGTTATGAAAGGAAAGATATAAGGCTCAAGCAAGTGTTTAAGGGTGGAATGAGACTAAGGATCCTTGTTCAAAATTAAACTTCATCAACTGCTTTTCCAGTTTCAAACACATTTTTCTCTTATTATTCTTCGTTTCTTCCCCATTTCTTTCATCATTTTTTATTTTTACCCATTTCACCTTTTCTTCTTTCTTCATTATGCTTCAGAACATTCATCATGACAATCAACCTTAGTTTTATGTTATTCCCTAGTGTAGGGGTGATCCTTGTCCAGGGTTTATTTGAAGAAAATTTTAAGCTCAAGAGGGGTAACAAGGGATAAAAATGATGAAATTTTATAAAAGATAGAGAAAAATGGTCAGTATTCATTTTTAAATCATGATTGTTTATTTTCAAAACTTTAACTTTGAGACAAAAAGATAGTGCCCACCAAGTGATTACTTATAAGCTCTTTTTTTTTCTTTTGCAATGACACTTACACACGCAGACCCAAAAGAGAATTACCAAGGAAGATGCTTTAAAGAAATGAAAGAAAATAATTATCCAGAAAGACAAAGTGATGAAAGGAAACAAGGTACCCATGCAAATTCATTACATTAATGTTTCAAGAAGGTTAACATGAGTCCAACATCACTAATTATCACTTCAAGAGTTATTAACAATACTAGGTCCAACTATTTCTTCAATGTCAAGCTTCCCATAGGCAGTTAGCTTCCTTACTACAGTCTTGAAGGATTCACAATCTTCAATTGAGTGCCCTGCGGCATTCATGTAGTATTTGCAAGTTAAACTCGAATTATACCCCGCTGGGAATGGTAGTTTTAAGGGACGTACAGGATTTCTTGAAATGAGGTGAGCATCAAACAACCTCTGGAAAAAATCTGCATTCAAAATGGATAATCTTGGGAAATGGGGTAGGTTTTGGGGGTGAAAGCGACCTTGATTTTGAAAGTTTGGCCGAGGTTGTGGGTGATTTGGGTAATTTTGTGGAGGTGGAGGTGGATATCGGGTATAGGTTGGGTGAGGTGGTGCATATGATTGTGGTATGGGAACATTGTTGATTTAGAATTGTAGAGTTTGGGTGATGTTTGTGGTTAGTATAATTTGGTGTGGAGGGTAATAAGGAAGTGTAGGTGTATGGTATGGCAAATGAAGGTTAGAGTTATATAATGGTTGATGATTTGGGTGTTGTGGGGAATATCAGGGTCTGAAGGTCTGTTGATGCTAGACATAATTCACTTCAGGTTCGTTCTTTTTCGGTTGGAATCCCTTCTTAGCAGTGATATCCTCTGTACTACTCATTGGCAACTTCCCAGCCTTGGATAAAATCTCAATTCTTTCCCCAGCAACGATCAAGTCAGCAAAATCTTTGTAGGCTACTCCGGCCATTGCTCTGATAAAAGGATTTCCCAGGATTCCCAAGAAATATGAGCACGTCTCAAACATTATCAACGGGGGTTGAACTTGAGCCGCCAAGGCCCTCCACCTTTGTGCATACTGCTTAAAAGATTCATCATTTCTTTTCTGCACTGAGTTTAACTATTTTTGAGTTGGGACTGTTTCCAGGTTGAACCGATACTGACCCATAAACAGGTTTGGGCATTCATCCCAAGAAGAGATCTTGGAGAGATCTTGTTGGATATACCATTCCAAAACAGGCCCAGTCAAGCTTTCATGGATGAAGCTGACAAGGAACTTCCAGTCCTTTGACCAATTTGACATTTTTGTAATGTATGATTTTAGGTGAAAAAATGGGTTGGTGCTCCCATCATATTTGTCAAATTCTGGAACGTTAAAGTCCTTTGGGATGATAACATTGGCAATAGGGCATAACTTTTCTATCCCAAGGGAAGCATAGGTGCTAGGACCTTTAATTGCTTTGATTTATTCCTCCATCTTTTCCATCCATTCTTCTTCCCTTTTATCATTTTGAATGGCCGCATGACCAGTACTAGTAGGAAATCCCATTGATGTAACATTTGATGGGTGAAAGTGTGCCCCAATTACTCCTATACCTCTGGCTGTCTCCATCAAAGTGAGGGTCTCCCTCATGGCCGACAACATTTCTCCCATTCTTCTCTGAGACTCTGTCATTTCATTCATCCTTTCTTTCATCTCATCTACTTCCATACTCAGATTTCTTCCTTCATTTTCAGTTGTCATAGCTGTAAGCTTTGTTCGAGCCCTTGTGTTGTGAACTCGAGTTTAATTGGTGTCTTCTTTCCTTAGTCGCGCAATGATGCTGAGCACGGTAACACCAAACAAAAATAATGAGATGAAATGAAAAGAATGAGATTCGTGAGATGCATAAAATGAAATGAAAATATTTTTCTTTCCTTTTTTTTCAAAAAAAATGCAAGGAATGACATGAAAAGGCATGATTTTTTTTAAGAATGTTAGAAAATGCCATCAAAATGAATGATTTTTTTCTTTATTTTTTTTAAGAATGCTAAAAATGCCATGAAAATGCATGTATTTTTTTCATAATGAAAATGCAAGGTGCTGAAAAAAAATGAGGGATAACTAGATAAAGAAGAAGTACGCTCCCTTCGTGTCCTACGGGGTTGCCTTAAAAGGAGACATTCTATCGTAAGGATTTATGGGTCTTTCTGATTCGTGATAACTCTCATTTGGTGGCCTTTCTATTCTAAAGGTTTCTAGAGCCAAGTCCTATTTCAGAATGTTGACCACAAAATAGTGGGTAAACCACTTAGTGTGGAACATTCATGAAAAAGGCACGCTCTAGATGAGGTTTTCGCAATAACTAAACAGAATTTACATCCAAAATGGCTACCACTACGTAACATCTACCTAACTTAGGCTTCACTCAGACTCGGGTGTAGGGCCCTACTCGGATGTGTGTGATGAACGTGTAGGTACGGTGAGTGTAGGGAGCATACAAACCTTTGCACTCCTAAAGACTTCCCATATTCTGCAAAACAAAGCAAACACAAAACAAAAATTCCAAAAAAAAAAAATCTCTACCATAAGGTTAACAAACAATTAAAGGTGAGAAACAAAAAGAAAAAACAAAGGTTAAACAAATACACAAGGATCACAAAATTTTGCACAACTAGCTTATACAGGCTTGACTCTTAAATATCCCTAGTGGAGTCACCATCTGTTGCGACCGAGATCGCGACAGAAGCAACGAACAAAATAAATATGTTAGGAGTCACCACCAGTTTTATTTAAAATTGGAAAAATTAGAAAATCTTGTTTAAAAAATGGTCTTTGGAACTAGATTGGATTCGGGAGTCAGTTATGCATTGGGAAGGGTGGAGACTTAACCCCCAAAGCACCCCTAATACATCCGCTTTAAAACGGTTACCCTAAATTAGTTATGCTAAACTTAATAATCTCATAATATATTTGTTTTATCTCTTTTATTTTAAAAAAAACAAAGAATTTGAGAAAAAATAAAATTTGGCTTAACAGAATAAAAATTTTGCTCCTACGTATCCTCGGGTGTAATGGGGAATTCAAAGTCACGTAGTTCTATAGAAAATAACTGTAGGTTAGTTGATTTTATTTAAAGAAAAGATTTCGTTTTTTCTTTTATAAAAATTTGAATTAACAAGTCGTCGCGACTTTGTTAATCAAATTAAGGTTTGAATAGGTGAAGCTCGCATCACGCTAGAGACGTCACCCACTGATTATTGAATTTATCTAAAATTACCTAAAAAAAAGAACAAATAAAAAAATGAATTTTGAGTCTTTATTAAATAGTGATTTATTTTTTAAATAATTTGAATCATTAGGTTGTCACAACTCAGATGATCCAAAATAATTACTAGATTAACAAGCTGTGACAATTCGGTTAATCCTATTTTATTTTTTTAGAAAAATATTTAATTATTTTATATTTTCACTTTTTTTATTTTCATTATTTCATTTTTTTGTTTTTTAGGTTTTTAAATATTTTTTTCTTTCCAAACCAATGACCTCTTTAACCCAAGCCCATTTCTGCCCCAAAAAAAATAAAAATAAAAAAACATAACAAAAGTCAAAAACGAAATAAGCTACTTAATAAGCTTACAACAAAAATTGAAACAGGGGTTCTGTTTTGGGATATTATGCAGAGGTGAGAGACCAAGGTAGAGGAGCGGCGACCGAGATGGTGGACTGGCGAGGGTGACGGCGTCTGGATCTGGTCGACGACGAGGAGCGGTGCGAGCAAGTTGGAGGCGATGGGTCGGTTTCACGGTGCCGGATTTGACAATTTGGGCGGAGGTCCTGGTTCGTGTTCGTCGACGGTCTGGACGTTGGTGCGGGTCGCGATCCGGCGACGAGCAGGTTGCGCGGCTGGTTCCGGATTTGGGCACCTCAAGTCTCGCGGTTAGTTTCGGACCTGGGCACGTCGGGTCTCGCGGTTCTGGGTTGGATGGCACGACTCGGCGGCGTCTGGTTGGTTTTGGATCGCGGCAAGCTTGGTGGTGCGGCTCAGTAGGGGTGACTGTTTAGGTTTGAGATTTACAGGAAAAAGTAATTATGGGCAAAGGTTATGGTGGGAGGCCGTTTGATAGAGATGAAAGATGGTTGTTTTTTTTTTTGTTGGGTGTTGGATTAGTTTAGAGGGTTAACCTTGAATGGGATGTGTGCTTGGTGAAGATGAAGGTGGTGAGGGTCATGGGTGGCGGTAGCTACATGAATGGTGAGTTCGTTGTTGTTATGGTAGGATGGTTAGTGATCGGTGATGGTGGCTGTTATGATATGATTGAAAGTGATGGAGGATGGTGGGGGTGAAGGTGGATGGGTGAAGGTGGTGAGGAGTTTGAACGTGGAGTGGTGATGGAGGGGTATTATGGCATAGGCTTGCTTTGCAAAGAAGGCTTGTATATGGAAGTCTTAGGCTGAAAGTGTATTAGACTAAAGGTCCCGCTTTTGAGTGTGGGTTATGAATTTTTATATAGAGATTAGGTTGAAGTGTTTTAGTTAAAGTATGATTGGGATTGGTTTAGGATAGTGATGGTTAGTTTAAGATGAATGTTAGGGCTTGTTTAGAATGAGTATTGGTATTTGTTTAAGATGAGTTTAACTGATGGGGTTTGTTTTGGATAAGTTCTAGAGTTAGTATAGCATGGGTAAATGGGTCAAGTTATAGGTTAATGGGTCCTGGGTGGTTAAAATGGTCATGGGTTGGATAATGGGTCATGAGTTGGATAATGGGTCAATGGGTGAAAGTTTGATTTTTTTCATTTCATTTTTCTTTTTTTTTCTTTTTTTTTACAAAATACCCCGGACAAAATTAGGTGTTCACACTTTGCCTCCGCTATACCTCAACTCGATCTCATCTCAACTAGTGCCTTAGTAGGATTCCATATTTGCTAGTACCTCGACCTGATCTCATCTCAACCAAGTACCTCGACAAGACTTTGCATCCACAAGTACCTCGGCCCGATTTCGTCTTGGCCAATACCTCGGTAGGGCCACCTCGACCCAATCTCATCTCAGCTAGTACCTTAGTAGTGTCATCTCCTCTAGTGCATCGACTTGATCTCACCTCGGCCAATACCTTAGCAAGACTTTGTGTCCACAAGTACCTAGGTCTGATGTCATCTTAGCCAGTACCTCAATAGAACTTTGCCTCTGCTAGTAACTTAGCTCAATCTCATCTCGACCAGTACCTCGGTAGGACTCCATCTTCATCGTACCTTAGCCGAATCTTACCTTGGCCAAAAGGACTTTGCCTTTGCCAATAACATGATATGACTTTTACTCAACTAATCTTTGCCTTAGTACCTCTTTGATTAAAAAAAAAATCTCAATAACGACGATTAGTCTCTATCTCATCCTACATTGGATCTCTAAGCTTAACAAGCTTAATTCCCCACGCCACTTCACGCCACCTTTGCAAGGATATTAATACTACAATATCATCACCCACAAGGTCGTATATGGCCACCTTGGCAAGGTTCGTGGAATTTTCATCCCAAAATATATTCTAGTTATTTTATGTGTTACCCACAAGGTCGTTTTTGGCCAATTTGGCGAGGTCCAAGGGATTTTAAGAAATGGAGAGTGGAAAACCCTCAAGGTCATTTGTGACAACCTTATTATGGAAAGTGGAAATGGCAGCCACTTTCCCCACTTCCCTATTTATAAGCAACCATCCCCTCAACTATCACTATTAAGAGAGGTATATTAATCATTTTGCACCTATTTGAAATCATTGTGGCACAACAATCAAATGACAAAGTCCACCTTATGGATGCCAAATGGGTATTGAATATCTATCTAAGCAACTCAGACAACCTTAGCCTTCAAATGAAGCGTCTGCAATAAACTGAGTGTCGCTTCACTACAACGGACTTTTGCTATAATGTAATAGATCCCAGCCACAATGCCCCTAAATAGATCCTTGTGACTGCGATCATTAATCGCTACTGTTGGCCTCACTTGGAGTACCTTAACACTTCATTCTCATATCAGAGCATCGAGTAGCGGGAAACTGTTCTAGACTGGTATCCTGAATTCAGGCCTAACATAAGTGGCCCAACGTAACTGTCCTAATCATGGTCTCAAGCTATCATGGCCATCATAATTAATTACTCATATAATGGCTAACTACTAGCTCAATAAGATAAGTATCTTATCTTCAAAGCAAGCCTCTACACCTAATAGCCATGAGATTGGTTTTGAACAAGTTCCTTGATTATTTTTTCATTTCTTTTTTTGTTCTTTGCTAAAGCTTTTGGTTGCAGTTTATAGGCAAATACTGGTAACTCACACAATGATATAGTATATAATGTTTCAATGAGACTAGCATAGCTTGGATTCACTTGCATGGTTGTTCTAGTTGAGAGTTTTCATAGTTGTGAGCGACGAACTACATTGGGGACTAGGTTTTGGCTACAATTACAAAGATTTCATCATTAGACCAAGCTAGGTACTTTGTTCTTGTTGAGTTGTGGAATGGCTATAGGCTTCATGACAATAGAGGCCAGCCTCTCTAGCTATGGATTAAGTCTAGATGTTAGAGATTTTCATGGCTAACCAATTTCCTTTAGCCAAGCAAGAGCAATTACTGAAGAAGCATGGCCAACTGAGAAAGCTTTGATGTGGAAAAGTCAACATAGTTGATTAAGAAGGAGACTTTTCTCTCTGATATGGCCAACTCGATGTGGCCAGTCAAGGACAGCCGACTCGGCATCACCGAGAAGGATTAGTGTTAATTCCTAAATTGGCTCTTCATCATCTTGATGATGAGTGGCTCTATGGGCAAATTACCATGTTCAAAGGTAAGATTAGGGCAATGCTTGATAAGTTATCATGTTTGAATGCATAAGACCTTTTTTATTTTATTTGTGACTATAGCAAGTGTTGTGGTAGTCATTGACACCTTGTTTGGCATTTCACCATTACGACAACATAAAACATAATAGTTATGACATGGCCACCATAAGGTGAGGGTCGTGAAGGGAGATCTGCAGTTGACAAGAAAGGTCTTGGTGTTGGCAAGATTAAGATTTGGATCAAGATTGTGCTCTTCCGAGACATGATGTGCATCGAAATTATGCTTTTCTAGGACTTCAGGGAGCTTAGCCTATACCAAAATAGGTCTATGGTGAGTGGTTTGAGGCGCTTGCTTTCTTGTTGCTTATCAATTTGTTGTACTACTCTACTTGTGTTGCTTGTAGGTCTACATTTTTTTAAAAGTTTGATGATGCGTTTATACCTAGGTCATAGAGAGTCTCCTTAATCTAGCAGTTCAAGATCTTCAAATTGGTGTATGGAGAGGTGTGGATTAAGTTTTTTGTTATTTGCAAGCCTGTAAGTGCACGGGTCATACAAATAAAAAGTGATGAGTGTGAATATCGTCTCCCAAGAGATTGATATAGATATAGTAGTAACTACTAACCAATCGCTACTAAGTCCTATTCAAGCAATCAATTTTGAATTGTAATTAAGTAACAAAACAATTAATAAGCAAGAATTGAAAACAAACAAAAGCAAATCTAATTTACCAGAGACAAAAGAAATGAGTTAGAACCTAGGGTCCCCCTTTTCACCTACCACTTCGCTTGAGTTCTTGTACTTCCCATTTATTTTAATAAATGGGTTAGTTTGTTAGCTAAGACATTTCATTAGTTAATAGCTTATGTTTAGGTCAATTAAACATGGTCTCCTCACCTAATACACTATGTGACCATGTCTATTTGCCTAAGTTCCTCTTATTAAGCACAAGTCTTACTAGGCTAAGCTAGGCCAATGGCCATATATCTATCTCATTGGCCAATCAACACACCCATACACTAAGATGTAATTGAACTAGAATTGTTCACAACCAAGGTCCAACACTAAAATTCCTATGTCTAGTACATTGGGGTTTCCCACATTAAACAATTGGTGATCAAGTAATTGCAAGTATTAAGTAAAAAAATTGACAAACAAACCAATTTCATTAATCAAAATTCAAGAAAATACACAAGTCTCAAGCCACATGGTTGGGATTTAAAGGATCCCCTAGCAAGAGGTTTAGCAATCCATCAAAACAGGATAAGCAAACCCTGGATCAAGATACGTTGCAATCTAAAAGAAAATCAAGTAAAGGAAGATGAAGAAGAAGAACTAGAAGTGGCCTCCTTGAGCTTGAATCCTCCTCCAAGAGCATGATCTTCAAGGTTGAAATCCATCTCTCTCTAGAGCTCCAATGACCAAAATCAGACCCTCTTTCTCTAGAACAAAAAAAGGGGGAAGCAAAGGATAGATAGAAACCCCAAAAAAAATCCAATAAAAGGTAGAAACCATAGGGTGGATCACATGAGTTTGCCTTAGGTACGTCGTGTACAGCTATGCCACATTGTCATGATGCGAGTTACTAGCGTCGCGTCGCGAGATAACTTAGTTTTCTTCTTCAACTCTTCAAGTCAGGTCTAACTCTTGTTTGGTGTAGATCAAAAGACAATTTCAGTTAAGTAGGGACTAAGGACAATAAGAATTGAAAATATGGTAGACATAGTTGCACAATCATGGGTATATTCGTCACAAAATATAAATTGGTGCCTGAATTTTTTTACGGCATGTGTGAAATAATAGGTGAAATTTTTTAGTTACACATTTCAATGTTTGTGTGGTTTTTATATGGTAAAAATTTGTATAAATAGCATTACTCTTGAAAACATGACCACAACCTTTAATATTGATGTGATGAAAAAAATTTTAAAAAAAAAGATAGTAGCCCAATAAAATTTGGATTTAATTTGAATGTACTATCAGTGTAAAAAAAATTATACTGTTATTTGATTACACATTGCCACGTCATAAAAAATATTTGACTCTCACAATAACTACTTCAAAAGTTACATATGTGGTAATATATGATGAGTTCATAATGTAAAAACTTTACGCTAACAGTGTATTAAAATTATACTCATAAAGATTTTTGGGGTAATGGATGACATGAACAAAAGACTAGGTTATTTTTCTTATTAATTGGTTAGTTGATCCATTTAAAGAGAATAGTAGCTTATGAGGAGAGAGATGAAACACATAGATAAGGTAGAAAAAAAAAGAAATGAAGATATAGATACTTAGGCCCTATTTGGTACATAGTATAAGATTTAATAATATAAGTTTATAATATATGGTTTATTGTTACCATATGTTCAGTGTGCCATCTGACAGGATAAAGTTATCCTATCCACCCAATTTTATTCCATGATTATAGAATAAACTTATGAAGCCTTAGATCACCTAATAAGACATGATAAGATAGAAATACAACATTCGAATATCAAATCAACTATATCCCCCATATTCTCCTCTTATAGTTATCATCTCGCCTGTGAACATCCTATTTTGTCTAGGGTATAAGTTCAAATTTTTTTTTCTTACAATATTAGATGATATTAAATTTTAAATAAAATAAATTTTCTAAAAGTTGAAAATAAAAAATAATATCCAAATCCATTTAAATATGGTTCAATATATAAAGATTATATACCTATAACAATTTAGTAAATAAAAAAAAATAGAGAATGCTGCAAGAGTTTCTAGCATGAGAAAAAAAGAGTGGGAAAGCCCTTAGTACACTGCAAAACAAAAGTGCAAATTGGAGACAAGATCAGCTGTAAATCTTTGAAAAAGTAGGTAGAAATCTCAAAGCAATATTGAGGCAGAAGAAATTCAACCACCCTGTACCATCAACTCATCATTTCCTTTAGATTCTAGGGGTGCTCGTCTTACATGATTTCTCATGGTCTATATAAAGCAAGCAAAAATAGCGAAAAAAGAAGAGAGGAGAATTTCGGTTTCAGAATTTAGCATTAGAGAAAACACAAAGGGAGGAGAATTGAGGAAGAAAAGGGCTTTGGTCTTCTGTTTTTGTTTGAGTGCTACACCGAGGTAAGACAAATTATGTTCCCCTGTTGCTATGTTCTTTATTATTACTCTATGAAATTTTGAATCCTCTAGCAGCATACTCCTTCTTGGTATATCCTATTTTTCTTATATGAAATATAATGCATACTCTAAATTCATCACATAGCACATACACTCACATTTTATCTCCTTCACTAAATCACACACACATTATCAACCTCTCCATTACAAGGTTAACCTAAAATCCAAAACAAACATAAACAAGACAAAGCCTCCACCCAAAATCACCACTACCCATAACCCCCAAACAACCATTAACAACAAAAACCAACGGTGAAAACAACTTCACAAATAATAAAAAAAGGATAAATAATTTGTCATTGTTAATTTTTTTAAAAAAAAAAAAGCTAAAAAGACAATCTCTACAATAGAAAACAATCCCCATCGAAGCTTCCTCCACCTTAAACTAAACCCGATTAAAAACCCTAAAACCACCGGTTTCGTCCAACTAAAACACCGACCACACATCCCTACAACTACCTTCAAACCCAAACAGCCATCAACCACTAAAACTCCTTGCTCCATCGCTAGAATCCACCATCACTGTCCAAACTAGAAACAAATCTCATGCTCAAGAACCCCTCACCACTGCCTAAGCCGCCATCGTCGCTCTTCCACGCTGCCAAGCCCTATGACCACCATCAACCACCTCTATACGAACCACCTTGCAACCAACCAACCCCAAAATTCTGTACCACAATGACCTACCAATCACACCAATTAGAGATGGACCACCGAACGTGACCTAACTACCTTAACCTCAGAACCACCATGACCCCCTGCGAAAAGCTATACACGACCCTAAACACTCCCACAATATTATCGAATCAGCCACCCTAACACCAAATGCAAATCACTGTCGTCCCTATCTTCTCTAGTGAGTCATACCAGTCAAGGCTGCCACGCTGTCCTAGTCTCACTACAGTCACTTTAGCCCCTATGTTGTTCCCTCTTCCAAGCTCCTCTATTCTTTCAAAACCCAGACTCCTTAGGCTTTGTTTTTCTTTTTTTGGTATAATTATCTTTTTAGTCCCTCTAAATATAATCATTTTTGGTTTTGGTCCCTCTATTTTTTTTTCTGGTTTTGGTCCATTTAAAATTCGAGATAGGTGAAATTAGTCTCTGATGTTATCTCATCTCTATTAAGTGATGAAGTAGCAAACGACACTCCACCTCAACCTTGCCACATGTCTTAATCTCATTTCATTTATGCCATATGGATGATAAGTCATCTACATGGGTCTCACGTCACCTTCTTCTTCCTCCCCTTTTCTTCCTCAATGTGCAACAAGTCCTAACTTGCAGATACATTACCATTCTCCCCTCTCTCTCACCTATAGTTGGAATTCCAACCTTGATTCTTACTCACCCAGCCTGTTTTCTTCATTCCATATATTTGCTTCCTCATTTGTGACCAATTTGTTGCCATTTTTTATCCCTTATCCCTGACTTGCAAAGACATTACCATGGCTAGGGTTTCGCGATCTTCATCATCAACTTGGGGTACCCCCTCCATGTCATTACAAAGGAGACTTTGTGGCTATGGATATAGAATGTTGTACCTCACATTAAGAAGTGTGAAGAATCCCAAGCCCAAATTGGAGAGTAACCATAAACCATTTCTGATACAAGCATACTTGGGTTTGCTAAAATATGTTTTCAATCCCTATAAATATTATGAGTTTTGGTTTTGATCCCTATAAAATGTCTTGATATGGCTTTGGTCCCTATAAAATTTGAGATATGTGAAATTAGTCTCTACCCTTATCTCATCTCTATTAAGTGGTGATGAGATTTCTAAGTTTGAGATTTCTATATATCTAACTCCCCATTCACTTAGTCAAATCAAAGCAACCACATGAGCCTTCCTTCTGCAAAAAAAAAATATAAACAAAATACAAGTGGTTGATGAGATTTCAAGGTTTGAGATTTCTGGTCATGAATGAGGAAGCTGATAATCACATATTTTATACATTCATAAACCCTTATTTTTAGTCATTTACACTCTCCATGTACTTAATGGATTAAGCCTGGTTATGTTTTGTATGTTTGGACTCAAATTAGACTTAATTGATTTTTTCAGCACTATTTTGATCTTACACTGTTTCTGTATTTTAGTCATATCTTGAGTTCTAGATATCTTATAATTATGTATCTTACCTTGTAAGAAATATAAGAGAGAGATTTACAACTTTCATGAGAGCTCTAGGGAAAAATCGGACATCTAGTGGAGCTAATTGGGCTTGGAAGTCAGAACACGAGTTTTGTGACTGTAACCCGAACAGTGTGCAGTAATGATTGTATAATTCGAGTTTAAGGAACTAAAATAGGCTGAAAAATTGGCATATAAAAGTGAAGACTCATATCTACAACTTTCATAAAGAACACAAGAGCTCAATTGGACAAATTAGAGGTCATATTGGGTCTGGAAGTCAAAATAGTGGTGCTGAAACTGGGCCTGAATAATCTGCAGTAATTAGGTCATATCTTGGGCTGTAGGGCGAATTTTTGGATGATTTTGATGGCATTGGAAAACTTAGACAATTTTCTAGAACTTTCATGAAGACCACTTTGCTTCATTCTAACATTATTCATGAGTTCATCACTGAATGATTTTGGAGACAATAAATTTCAATAATTTTCCACTCACAAAAGTTCTTTGGCATTTTCCACTCATCCACCCACTCATCCACTCACTCATTAATCAATTCCCTTGTCATTTTATATCCCTAATTCTCTATAAAAGGGACCATAGGCAGATCATTTGGGTAATCTTGGCTTTGCTTAGATTATGCTATTGTGTTATTTGTTGTAATTTTCTTTTGTTCTAAGTTGAAATTATGTTCAGCTTTTTCTTCTACTCTTTTTCTTTCTTCTTGTTTATGGGTAACTAAATCTTCATCTTGCTTGGGTGAAGGAGTGAAACTTTTGGTAATAAAATAAGGTTAGATTAATTCCTTTCTTATGCTTAAATGATATATTATCAAGTGATCATTATACGTATTGTATTTTGTTTTCAATCAATTTAAAAACCCTCATTGTAAAGTGGAGTTCTTGATTCATTGTAGACAAGTGGATTGGCACAATGAATGCTTGAACCCATTTACAAGTGCAAGTGTTAGTAAATAATTAAAGGAATCATAATATAACTACATATATAATTCTAAATGGACTTTGAATGTTTTATTCTCCGATTGAAACCTCTGTTGTGCATGAATTTCAATTGAGTTATAAAAAAATTAATCTTGTCCTTAATTTATTTCCAAAAGTGGATCTCCTAGCCCAAGCAAGTTCTTTAATTTAATTGTAAACAAGTTTTATTATCTTTATTATTGTGACAAAACCTTCCCTTACCTCAAAGAATTTTTCTTCATCATTTCCCTGTGGATCGACCTTGGACTCTTGAGAAATTTATTACTTGAGATAACCTGCACTTGGTTTTGCATCCTTTAATCCGAACCAAGTTTTTGACGCCGTTGTCGGGGACTTGATTTGAAATTTTAATTTATTGAGGTTCTTTTTCTTTAATAAAATCTATTCTTTTTTCACCCTCACCGGAGCAAAAGATCGGCTTGCTGGTCCTTTAGTTTCTTTACTAACTCTCTAACTTTCTAACTATCTAACTTACTAACTTACTAACTTGCTAACCTACTAACTTGCTAACATACTAACTTTTTAACTTTTTTATTTATGTCATTTATTTATGTTTACTAACTTTTAATTTATGTTATTTATTTTTGCTTACTAACTTTTATTTTTTGCTCTCTAACTTTTAATTTACGTTATTTATTTTCTACTATCTAACTTTTTAATTTTTATTATTTATTATTGCTTTCTAACGTAATGAAATAATCTTTCTTCTTCTCTTCTCTTTCGCTGGCTCTGGTGGGGCTCTGCCTCTGCTCGCTCTTTTGCTTACCGCATGGGTCGCACTTATAGTGTAGTTAGGAGTCCGATATCGTTCTCACGATGAAGATTGCTAATTTAGAACTAATTATTAACCAATAGTTTAATAATTTCTATCTAAGAACATTCAAATTAAAAAAGTTGTGTATAAACTAATGGAAATAGTTAAATGCTAGCTAATTGGAATTACAGTTGTTGATTAAAGAATGGGGAATTCTTCTTCACCTTCTACTTCAATTGATGATATGCATACCTCTTTATTAACATACATGATATGGAATTTCTTGGCTTGAGAATCTTATCTAATTAAAAGCTTATGTCTATGTCATTTAATCATGCTTCGTTTACCTAGTCTCTATGTGTCCATGAGAGCTAGATTAAATTTCACTCATTAAGAACAAGCCTCAATAATAGTCATGCATGACTAATAGGTATATTTCTATCCTATTAGCTAATCAATTTATTCAAGTCAATTGAATGAAATCAAACATGTATCAATCATATTTATGATCTTAAATCTAATCTTCTATGTCTAGAATCATTAGATTTAATCAAAACATATTAAATATTGGTCAAATATTCAAAAGCATTAGGAGCAATATGATTGAACAACTCCTAACCACATATATTAACTTAAAGGTTTACAAAATCATCAATATTCATAGAAGGATCCAAGGAAATCCCTATACACAGACTAGCCACTCATGACAAACGAAAATACAGCAAAAAATACTCATTGTCATGATCTGACTAGAGAGGAAGGTGAAGGAAAGGAAGTTGCAAGCTCTATAATGGTAGTCCTTTGTGCTTGAATCCACCTTGTGGAAGGATTTGGCCTCCAACTTTGGTTCTTTTAGCTTCCTTTTAGTCTCAGAAATGAACCCTAGCAACTGTGTTTTTTAACCAAAAATGTTCTCTCTTTAAAATCTGATAGAACAGTATTTATAAGGCTCTAGAAAACTGTCTCACGTCGTGGCGCTCCACATTCCGCGCCGCGGCGCGTGTTAAAATTAGGTCAAGCATGTTGCGGTGCTAATTCTTCATGCTGAGGCGCTCCAAAATGCGTAGCTTCTACCTGAACAGGGGGAATGACACACGCCGCGGCACTGAATGCTGAGCTTCATCTAGTGCTTTCTCTTCCAATGCAGCTTTAAGTTCTTGATCATTATTCTCCTTTTTGAGTCCTTCCTGCAATTAAGAAGTCACCAGATTAATGACAATAGTGAGTTCACATAATCATTGGAAGCATTATATCAATTTGCTCAGAAAACATATAGGAAGATATCACAATTGAAATCAATGAATTTAGCTTAAAATCTTCCAATTATGCCTGATAACAAAGACTAAGCAATCAATACAGCACAGATATAGGGTCACAATAACACCATTTTATGGAGTTATCACACCCCCCAAACATAGGATTTTGCTAGTCCTCGAACAAAACAAAGCCTGATTATGCAAACCAACTAAACAACACACGCACCACATTCACTCAGCATTTGTCAAGAGTTCCCAATATTACTGAAACCATAACTAGTGTATCAAGATTGATTAAATCCTCAGAGATTGCTAATGTCATACCATCAAATTCACATATATGTATTCATCAGCATACAAATATCCAAAATCTTTTCTCAAGCAGAACACATATCCCACTAGCATGCTAGTTAAACTTATCCTAATCAAATCACATTTATGCAGATAAGTTTATGAACATACATGCATCAGAATCACATAATTGAGGATCAAAAGAGACTTCAACAACTTGTAATGATAGGCCAATGGTAATGGGATAAAGAATAACATAGAATGGATATAATACAAACATTAAGACACATAAACATGCTATTTCAAGACTTGAGCCTTCAAGTGACAATATCTAGGTGTTCAACAAAATTCAAAGATCAGAACTCTTAAGAACCATTCAATGCCTTTAGGATTTAACTTTTCTTTTTCTTTTCTTTTATAGTTACACAAAGCTTTTCTTTTTCTTTCACAACAGATGGTTCTTTCAAGCTTAATTGACATTAAACATTCACCCATATCCTTTAGACACAAGACTCAAGTCAAGAAATAACCTTTTATGCACTTAACAAACTATGATGGTAGGATAGAACTGCAATGTTTTCACATGCATTTAGGTTAGTTACATGGGTAGGGAATATATAGGTGATGAAAAACATGTAAGGCCAATCATATATCAAGCTTCAAGGGGGACCTATGGATATATTCATATCAGGATAAGCTTCTTAAGGCTTAATCGGTCCAAACAATGCCCTAATCGTTTCCTCAATCCTGCACAGTCTAAGATTTTGCCTCAAGAGAGTTTAAACACAATTTCAAGATAATCAAAACTTTAACATGCACCTATTCATAAACCCTCTCTAGACAACACTCATATCATGATCAAAGTTGCACCAGCATACAAGTGGGATCTAAATCATGCATTTGAAAAGCAACTGGATTGTTAAACATGTTTTTTGATTACAAATGGTTTCAATCAAAAGATGGCACTTCGCAAGCAATAATATCATGGGGCAATCAACACTACACCAGCAATTGGTACATGATGTACATCAAAGTATTTCAATATTTCAAACATACATGTAAACTATCATGCACCTTAATGATATATATCAGATCCATACTGTAAAAGGTAACGACAATTGTATCTTGAATGAGATTTTTCACATTTGCATTCTCCTTCAGATGATATCATACTAACTACTATTTAATTGGCCCAGAATGATGCATTTCAACAGATTCAAATTCAAATATTCAAAACATGCACTCATTTAGGTATTAAAACATAAAACTAAGTATTCACAATTTATTTACTCAGAATACTAAATATAAACACAATAATAACATAATATTCACTAATTATCACGCCAAAAAGTCTAACATTATAACATGCTCTTGAACATTAAAAACATACACCCATACATGTTATAATGCCCACCCCCAAACCTATGGGAAATAGTGTCCCACTGTACAAAAACAGAATGAATGACAACGAAAGAAAGTGTCCTGTATGAAATCGGGCTAGGCATCCGTGTCCTCATCCACATCATTATCAGCATCAGGGGCATCCGATTGGGGTTGGGGCGGGGGCGGGTCTGCTACCGCCTGGGGTGGGAACTCTAGCACAGGATAGTCATCATAGGAAGCTGGAGATGCTCGGCCATCCATCGCTGAGTCTGGAGACTGTAGGAGACCATGGCTGTAAGTTGCACGATCTGAGCGCGCAAGTCTCCGTCATCAGCTGGGGCAGCAACTCTCGGCTGCTGGCGGGTCTGCCGCTGTTTGGCTGGGGCTGGGGCTGTAGCTCCTCCCACACGCTCCATGAATGAGTCATTGAGAGGTTGTTTACCGTCCACTAGCTCCTCATTCGGCCCCCACTGCACCCGCTGACGGCTGCACGAAGTGTGGATCAGATATGAAAAGAAGAGACTAATCGACTCTCGAATGCATCGCCGGATCTGATCACGGATGATCTGTGCTACGTCAATGTGGTGGCGCTCCGAGATGCAGTAAATCAGGATGGCCCGATCATGTGTAACCTCAGATAGGTGAGTAGACGGAAGGAAACGGGTGGTAATAAAATGATATCGGACCCGCGCCTCCAACGTCAAGCATGATCGGAGAAAGTACCAAGGCCAGTTGGTCTGAATGCTCATGACCCACTGCACTGGCTGGGAATCTAGTTGACAGATCCGGGCTATGACGATCGCAAGATCTATGCCCTCAACTGGCTCCCACTGGCAAAAGGCTACATAGTCACATAAAAGCGGGGGCTCAAGCAATCCTAAAGTAAATTAACAGCAATGGCGGAGTAGGGTACATTGCGCCCCCGAACGCGCATAATAGTAATTCCCTCGGCAGCATGGAGAACGTTTGCATAGAATTCACGAACGATGGGCAAAACAGCTGAATCCTCTGAATGCTGAGTAAACTAGCTCCAGTTGAGCTCGTTGAGGAGACCCTCAAGCTCGGGTGGATCGCCCTGGAGAAGGAGAATCCCCTCTCTGCTATAATGGTTTTGATGACCGTGACCCTATATGTCTGAGCTGCAGCGGCTGAGGGAAGAAGGCTCCCTATGCTGACGACTGCTCTCTACTCGCTGACATTTAGGACCTATGGTACCTGTCAAAAGAAAACATATTCTTTCATAATTGAATTGATAAGATAAAAGAAACAATAAAAAGAATCAATTCTATAAAATTGGGGACTATGCATCGCGGCATTCAACAGATTCATGAACACGTTGCGGCGTAAACATTCCACTCCGCGGCATTCAACACCATATACAAGGAACGCCGCGACGTTATATGTACACGTCGTGGCATTCATCAAAATAAACCAGAATGCTATGGCGTTACATGGTCACGCCGCGGCATTGATACAAAATTAACAACAATAATGCGGCGTTACATGGGCACGCCGCCGCATTGATACAAAAATTAATAGAAATACAAATATTAATAGTAAATACGTACAATAAATCAAAATAACTAAAATAATCTTATACATACCTCGTAAAGAGTGGAGAAATGAGGAAGAACAGGAATGGAGGCAATAAAATAGGAAGAAGAAGGCAGAGAATCATAAAGAACAGAGAAATGTTGGCAGAACGTAAAAAGGATAACCAACCGCCGCGGCACTTAAACCCACAGGCAGCATGATGCCGCGGCGTAAGTTGTGTAACGCCGCGACGTTCATTAATTGCACAAAATTTACTAATTGTTATTTTTTCTTTTTTTTTGAACAGCACGCCGCGACCATCAACATAGTTGCGCCGCGGTGCTCTAGCCTTTAGAATTTGGCTGATGCACCACGGGTGCCGCGGCATGACAAGCACCACGCCGCGGCGTGAGAGGTCAACCTGCAGAATTCTGTAGAATTTTGCATTCTGCCGCTGTTTTTGCACAATTCCAGCCTCCAACACATGTAAAACTTGGGCAAAAGGTTAAAACACAGTTTGTACAACAAAAACTTAATCAAACTACAAAATCAACATATTAACATATTAAAGACTTAAAACACTTGACATTAAAAATTTGGGTTCCTTCCTAAAAATGGCCTCATTTATAGTCCCAGCAAGTCTTTCTCGACCTCATGTTGGAGCTGTCAAAGTGAAGGAGGTCTTCCCCCTTTGAATCTCTCCTCCATAGTAAGGTTTTAGGTGCTGGCCATTAACCTTAAAGCTTGATGAACCATCCAGGGGAGCTATCTCCACTGCTCCATGAGTGAACACTCTCCTTATCTCAAAGCTTCCTGACCACCTAGATTTTACCTTTCCGGGAAACAATTTAAGCCTAGAGTTGTAAAGGAGAACTTGTTGACCTTCTTCAAATCTCTTTTGCACGATCTTCTTGTCGTGCCAGAATTTCACCTTCTCCTTATACAACTTTGCATTCTCATATGCTTGATGCCTAAATTCATCAAGCTCATTGAGTTGCAGCAATCTCTTCTCCCCAGCAGCTTGTAAGTTGAAGTTTAGTTGCTTGATTGCCCAATATGCGTTAGTTTCAAGCTCAATTGGCAAATGACATGTCTTCCTAAATATCAGCTTATATGGGGACATACCAATGGGACTCTTATAGGCAGTCCTATAAGCCTACAGTGCGTTGTCCAGTTTTTTTGACCAATCCTTTCTAGAATGACACACTATTTTCTGCAAAATTCGCTTAATCTCGCGATTGGATACCTCTGCCTGCCCACTTGTCTGTAGGTGATAGGCAGTGGCAATCCGATGGGTTACCCCATACTTAGCGAGAAGAGCTTCAAAGAACTTGTTGCAAAAGTAGGACCCTCCATGACTTATCATGGTCCTATGTGTTCCGAATCGGGTGAAGATGTGTTTCTTTAGGAAGCCTATCACTACCTTTGCATCATTGGTAGGAAAAGCACATGCTTCCACCCATTTGGACACGTAGTCCACAACCACGAGAATATATAGGTTTCCGTATGAGGGAATGAAAGGACCCATGAAATCTATGCCCCAAACGTCAAAGACCTCAACTTCTAAAATGAAATTTAGGGGCATCTCATTCCTTCTTGAGATATTACCTGACTTTTGACACCGCTCACAACTTTGCACAAAGAAATGTACATCTTTAAAGAGAGATGACCAATAAAAGCCAAATTGGAGCACATTTGTAGTTGTCCTGTCACCACTATAGTGTCCACCATATGGAGAAGCATGACATTGGTCCAGGATCTGCTCCATTTCTTTCATAGGTACACACCTCCTAAGTATCTGGTCGGAGCACTGCTTGAACAAAAATGGCTCGTCCCAGATGTAGTGCCTAACATCATGCAAGAATTTCTTCTTCTGGTGAGAAGTTAAAACATCACTACAACAAAATTAGTCTATGGTAACCCTTCAAAAGTGTACTCTAAAGTATGTTGAAGTGTAGCCTTTGATGAAAGCTACACTTTTTTGCTCTAATGCAATGCTTTTAGAGGGGTGACCTATTCAGGCGTGGCCTATTATCTAAGGCTATGCTTTTTCAGAATCAAAGGGGACGCTTTTCTTCTTCAGTCTATGGGTACGTTTATCAAGCGTTGCCTTATGTCAAACTCTATGGGTACGCTTGCAAAGCGTTCCCTTATGTCAAACCTTATGGATACGTTTGCAAAGCGTTCCCTTACGTCAAACCCTATGGATACGCTTACAAATTGTTCCCTTATGTCAAACTCTATGGGTACGCTTACAAAGCGTTGCCTTATGTCAAACTATATGAGTACACTTATAAAGCGTTTCCTTATGTCCTTTCTTACTGTATATTGTTTGGCCTACTTAATATTCCCTCTTATCCCATTATTTTGCACAATATCTGCTTGCATTGGCTAAGCCTAAAACCAATCACATTCTACATGACCAAATTATGAGCAAGCTACAAGTTAACAACAATTATTGAAATGGCTTGAGGCTTTTAAGCATCATGTCAATACCAGAAATAGTGTATTATGTCTTCGCTTTGGTGTTTAGTACATTCTTTGCACTGCTGAAGTGGAACGAAGTAAGGTACAGTAGGAAAGGAATGCCACCAGGAACATTCAAGCAGTGCAAAGAAATCAACATGCAACATGGCCCAAAAAAAATTATATTCTTTCCTCAAATTAAACTTTATGCAGACTTGATATCTCAGCCAACAATAAAGATAGAGTTATATAATAAGCAATTCTATGCTAACAGTAACTGAATAAACCTAACGTTATGGGAGGCGAAAATTTCTTTTCTTTACTTGTTTTCAATGTACAAAATGTCAAATTATGCTCTCACTCAAAACATATCTAATTAACGACACATACCCAAATATGTTTCCCAAAGAAAACCTTGATATATTTGCATATATTCATACACATACACCATATTAGAATTATATTTTGCAGCTATGTCTACCAAATAGTGAATGCCGACCTTCTGCTATCAATTCTCCAGTTGCTTTATTTTTTTAGGAGAACAATTGTTCTAGAATAACCTCTTTTCCTTCCTAACAGCCTAGAAGTAATCTCTACTTCATCCTGCAATAACATAGATATAATAATACACAAATATTAAAGTATGTAAAAGTATATGTCATACTCTAAACATTAAGGTTCATATTGCAAAAGTGCATGTTGGTGCACACAGCAGAAGGAAAGACAGGAAATAAGAGCATGAAAGTTGGGAACTGGGTTGTGTTGCAAAAAAAACCTAGTTGTAGATGAAGTCTGAAGCAAGAAACTTACAATAAGAATTGATTCTATATCAAGTGGTTACAAACAATACACATGTCAAAGAATGAGGTACTAGGTCTGAACCTTAACAAAAAGGCCGGGTATATCTTCATATAGGGTACAAGCTAAGAGCAGTTTGGCAGGAAATAAGGGAACTGTTGGATAACATATCTGAGTAGGAATTATAGTGCAGGCTATAAGTAATGAATCTTAATGAAGTTTCAGGTGTATCAATTCACGAACTTTCCCAATTCTATTCCTATAAAAACTGGCATACTAAGTGTGGACTTGGTAGATGAGATGCATGGTTTGATACAGAGACATTGTTAATTTCCACCCTATACAATGGGCAAAAATTAATGATATATCTAGATAGAATGGATGATTTGATACACATCTATTGTTAATTCCCACCCTTTCCTCCCACTTTCCCTCTTATAAGTATAAGCAAGCTCAACCTAGCAAAATAAAACACTACACATCCTGACATTAAATTAAAATGCACACAGAAAGGGTGTTATGACTTACATCAACATGAGCAGTTGAAAGAAAAGAAATGGACATGTTAACTAAACATTCATGGGGAGACCCTCAACATGGACAATAGCACCTCCCACCTCATCCACAAGATTTGCAATTGCACCATTAAATAACTTCCCAGTCCTGTCCTGTAAAAGAAGCAAACCTAACATGTTGCACACACTCAAAGATCTTCATAAAAATATGTATATAAAAAGAGTGCCCAAATTTCATTAATTTCAAAGAATGGCATATCCATAAACATTGTAGAAGCATGAGCAGGTACTCTTCTGAGTTATTATTACATACCCAGTAAGAATTAAACACTAAAAAATAACATTTTATGCCTAAACATTCCTAACCATGGCTAAAACAAAGTTCTTACAATCTAAAAAAAACTTGTGATCAAATAGAAACATCTGCTAAACTCTTTATAATAAGCCAAAACATTTGCTACTGCCATTGATGATTGAGCTTTGGCAAAGAGGTACTGTCACACAGTCAAACTAACATATTTTTCACCAAGTAAAAGCTTAACTTTACTTTTTTTTTTCATAATACAATTATTTATGCATGCAATTATTTGCATATGATGGGAGCCAAGAAAATGATTTGCATCTCTTTATATATGCACAATTATTTGCATATTCAATGGAAAAAAAACAATTGTTTATGCATCCAATTTTAAGCAGCAGCCTCTGCATTGGACATTGTTGTTGCCATTTCCTCATAAGAAGCAGCATGTGCACCATCTACTGGAAGCAAAAGCGATATATAGAATTTGCAAAGTACTGTAGAAAAGTATTTATTTTAGTTCTCGAGTTTTCTTTATTAGTTATATATATATATATATATATATATATATATATATATATATATATATATATATATATATATATATATATATATATATATATAGGGTTCCCATCATACTTGTTGAATAATAGCTACATTACTGCCAGAACGTTGTACAACAACCATGAAAGATCTGAGCTAATTAGCTAAAAATGATATTAAGGGAAGCTACTAACTGCTAATACTAAGAAACCAAATCAAATTAAAAACAAGTATTTAAAAACAAGTCACAAAGTAGTGTCATATATCACATCCACAGAAGTATATTAAGCCTATACAAAGGAAGATTATAATAACTACTTTGATAATATTAACATTAAATAAGATGAGGAGTGAATACAAAAAGAAGAGGAGGACAAGAACCAGCTTTTAGGCTCCATTATTAATTTTATGATTCTATCATATCATGGATTTTTAGAGTAAATGGAAATGAAATAACTTAGATCCAGAAATGCATATGGGAGAAATATTGCTGTACAATTTGTATATAAGTAAAAAAATTTGAAAGTATCCAAGAAACCAATCATGTTAACTTCACATCACAAGACTCTAGGATAGTAATAGTCAGGATAAGGATATATAATACAACAGTGATCTACAACAAAATAAATTTTCTAACACATATCAATGCGACAAAGATGCCTACTTTACTCCTCTGCTAATAAAAAATGAGCAATTTAGAAGAATATATATATATATATATATATATATATATATATATATATATATATATATATATATATATATATATAAGAAGAATGTCAAATGCACAAAGTGAGTAGTACCAGGGTAGGAAGTTTAGCAGGTTTTCCAGATTCCTCATTTGGAAGATATATAGCAATAGCATTAGGAGGTTGAAGATATTCTGCAACTCCTCTATTGTCTACAGCATCTTCCCTTTCTTCAAATCGCTTGATCACAAACTCGGGACTGGAAAATAATAATAATAATTTTATATCATATTTTTTCAAACAGAATATTCAAATTTTCTTCTATCCTACTTCATTGTGATTTTGTGATTTCATTGTGCGCAATGTCAAAGACTCAAACCTGTGCTTGTTGAGTTCAACATATAGAGCACTCTATTTGGCGGCATCTTGGGGATTTTCGTCGGCCTCTGAAATTAATCTTGCCAAACGCCTCTCCTGCTGTTAAAACAGCCACCAATCTATGAAATTCGAGAAAGCCTTTTTTATAGCTTCTCTCGCCCTCTCCCACAGACCAACGAAGAACACCACTATTGGTAACCTAGCAATAGCATCTCCAACCTCCTCTTTCGTATACTTTCCCTCTCTACTTACTCCGTCAATCTCCAAATTCGATTCCACAATGCCATTTTGTAACAAAGAGTGGGAGCTTTCAGCATGGGTTCCGTCAACACTCGTTTGAATTTGTTCCAATGAATTTGGACTTTGATTGTGGATTGGATTAGAAACGGCATGCAAGGGAGTGAGTTCGGACCGGGAAGTTACGTTGCGAGTGGTGGAGAATAGAAGGCGTGGGCGAAATTGCAATGGAGAAAGAGGGTTGAAAAAGAGGGAAATGAGACTGGGAGGGAAGGTTTGTAGAGGAGTGAAGCTTGAAGCATGGCCATGGCTTGGAGAAACTTTAGCCGAGGGCTTGGAGGCACGGTGGATCTATATTGGTAGTGTTAGGGCTTGTTAATTCAAAGTTTGGCTTATGAAAAGATACGAGAAATGGTGGGAATTGAACACTTTAAAATTGTACTTTTTATACTTATAAAAGTGTTTTTAATTAAAATTTAGGGTACACTTTTAAAGTGTAGTTATAAGTCTTAGAAAAGGTTACATTTATAAAAGCGTTCCCTATTAAGATTTAAGAGTACATTTTTAAAGTGTAGTTTAAAAAAGTGTAGCTATAAGTCTTAAAAAAGACTACCCTTATAAAATGTTCTCTATTAAGACTTAAGGGTACACTTTTAAAGTGTAGTTTAAAAAAGTATGTCCATAAGCCAATTTTGTTGTAGTGCATGGGGCAACATACCACACACTATGTAGTTGACCATATCTGCATACCATGGACATGATTGAGCGGTGGTTGCAAAAAGCTGCTCATCCAGAAAAGTTTCCCTAATTATGAGCGGTTCCACTTGATGGTCTTCATTCTCAAGTCTTGAAAGGTGATCAACAACTTGATTCTCTGCACTTTTCTTGTCACGGATCTCCAGATCAAATTCTTGTAATAGCAAAACCCACCTGATCAAACGTGGTTTTGCATCTTTCTTGCTGACCAAATACTTAATGGCAGAGTGATCAGTATAAACAATCACCTTAGTCCCCACTAAATAAGCTCGAAACTTATCGAATGCAAAGACCACAGCCAGCAGCTCTTTTTCTGTTGTGGTGTAGTTTAGTTGGGCATCGTTTAGTGTTTTGCTCGCATAATAAATGGAGCGAAACACCTTCTCTTTTCTTTGACCCAATACTGCACCCACAGCATAGTCGCTGGCATCGCACATGAGTTTAAATGGTAAGTCCTAATCTGGAGTGATAATTACTAGCGCTGAGACCAGTTTCTTTTTCAGCTCCTCAAATGTAACCTGACACGATTCATCAAAGATAAACTAGATGTCTTTCTCCAACAGGTTACAGAGAGGCTTGGCCATCCTTGAAAAGTCTTTTATAAACCTCCTATAGAAACCCGCATGGTCAAGAAAACTGCGGATTCCTTTGACAGAGTTAGGCAGAGGAAGCCTTTCAATCACATCTATCTTTGCCTTATCCACTTCTATCCCCTTGATAGAAACCTTATGGCCAAGAACTATGCCTTCTTGGACCATAAAGTGGCATTTCTCCCAATTGAGGACAAGGTTGGTTTCTTCACATCTTTTCAGTACGGAAGATAGGGTCTGCAAATAGCTCTCATATGTATCTCTGAATACTGAAAAGTCATCTATAAACACTTCTAGGTCATGCTCAATCATATCTGTGAAGATGGACATCACACAACGTTGAAAAGTCGCGGGAGCATTGTATAGCCCAAATGGCATTCTTCTAAACGTAAATGTACCATAGGGACAAGTAAATGTTGTCTTTTCTTAATCCTACGGTGCTATGGCAATTTAGTTATATCTAGAATAACCATCTAAGAAGTAGTAATACGCTTTTCCTGCCAGACGATCCAACATCTGGTTAATGAAAGGAAGCGGGAAGTGGTCTTTTCGTGCGGCCTTGTTTAGTTTACGATAGTCCATGCATACCCTCCATCTAGTAACCTTCCGAGAGGGAATAAGCTCATTATTTTCGTTTATGACTACCGTCATGCCACCTTTCTTTGGCACGCACTGAATTGGGGATACCTAGGGGCTGTCTGAAATAGGGTAAATTATCCCTGCATCCAACCACTTGAATATCTCCTTCCTCACCACTTCTTTCATTATTGGATTCAGCCTCCTTTGGTGTTCCACAACACCTCTTTGATTGTCCTCTAACAAGATCTTGTGCATACATATGGAAGGGTTAATGCCTTGAATATCAGCAATAGTCCATCCAATAACATGTTTGTATTTTCTAAGCATATGGAGAAGTTTCTCCGTTTGATCTTCTGAGAGGGCAGACGATATGATTACCGGCAGGGTGGAGGTTACTCCCAGATAAGCATAATGTAGATGGTTAGGCAGCGGCTATAGCTCCAGCCTTGGAGGTTCCTCAATGGAAGTTTTAGATGCTTCCTTTGTTGGATCGGAATCCAAGGTTTCAAACTTAGGTGACCGATATTGCTTAGGGGGCGCATCAAGGTGCTTGATGTAATCCGACACATCCTTCCTAGCTTCTTCATCATTATCAATTGATGAAGTCAAAGCCATGGTAAGAGAATCCTCAGGAATATTGGCTTGGAATACGTCATCAATGATGTTATCCAATACCCCAACATAAGAACACTCTTCCATATCTTGAGGAAATTTAATTACTTTAAAAATGTTGAAAGTTACCTCTTGATCTTGAACCCTCATAGTCAATTCTCTTTTTTGCACATCTATGAGTGTTCTCCCTGTGGTTAGGAACGATCTGCCTAGGATCAAAGGCACTCTTTGATCCTCCTCCATATCCAGAATCACAAAGTCCGCAGCGAATATGAACTTGTCCACTTTCACCAAGACATCCTCTATAATTCCCTTAGGATAAGTATAAGAATGATCAGCAAGCTGGAAGGTTACGGATATGGGCTTGTATTCCCCCAAACCTAACCCCTGGAATATGGTTAGGGGCATGAGATTAATACTTGCCCCTATATCGCACAATGCTTGGCCTAGGAAGTTTTCTCCTATGGCACAAAGAATAGTAAAGCTCCCTGGATCCTTCAACTTAGGAGGAAGCTTCTGCTGCAAGACAGCACTGCATTCTTCAGATAATGCAAACATTTCAAACTCGCCCAGCTTACGTTTCTTTGAAAGAATATCCTTCTTGAACTTGACGTAACTAGGCATCTGCTCTAAGGCTTCAGCAAAATGGATGTTTATGTGAAGTTTCTTGAAAACTTCTAAAAACTTCTTGAACTGCTCATCCATCTTATGCTTAATTTTCCTGCTTGGAAAAGGTAAAGGATGAATATAAGGCCTGTTCTCTACCTTCTTGTTATCGGCCTTCTCTTCACCTTTCTTTTCTTCTACTTTTTTGTGGACAGCTTCTCCTTCCTTTAGGCTTTCATCACCCATCTTCTTCTGGTCTTTACCATCAACCTCTTCTTCCAACAGCTTTGTCTTCGGATTACCTTCAATCTCCTTCCCACTTCTCAGTGAGATCGCCTTACAATGATCAGTTAAGGAGCCTTTTGGATTATTGATTGTATTACTCGGAAAAGTGCCTGGGGGTCTATTATTGATCGCATTTGCTAATTGCCCCACCTGAGTTTCCAAAGCCCTCATAGAAGCTGACTGGCTCTGTATCACTGAGTCATTCTTTGCTAAGTGAGCTTCTGTATTTGTCATGAAGGTATCAGTTTTCACCATTAACTACATAAACATATCTTCAAGAGATGGTTTCTTATCTTGAAATTGCTGCCTGGGTTATAAGGGGAATCCAGGAGGATTATAAGGTCGTTCAGCTCCAGGCGCTGAAGAAGAGGTTCCTTGATTATCCCTCCAAGAGAATTTGGATGGTTCCGCCATCTAGGGTTATATTGGTTGGAGTATGCGTTATTCGGCTGGGAGCGATAGTTACCCACATAATGTGCACTTTTAGACATACTAGGGCACCTATCACTCACGTGATTATCTCCACAATTGTTGCAAAGGACAAATGGGCTTTGATGAGATCTTTGTTGTCCCATACTGTCCATCTTGCTTGCCAATGTCGCAACCTGTGCTGCTAGTGAGGTTAAGGCATCCACTTCATGCACATTAGCCACTCTCCGCGGAGTGTTCCTTGCAGCAAGCCACTAATAACTGTTAGCAGTTAATTCCTCTAAGAGCTGGAAGACATCATCGAAGGATTTGCTTAACAAGGAGCCTCCGGCTGTAGCATCAACTAGTGGACGGTGGTGGTGGAGCAAGCCCTTATGAAATGAATAAATTTGGTGCCAAGGTGGTATGTCATGATGAGTCAGACTGGGTGAATGATGTAATATCATTCACCATCTCTGCAGTCTTGGCTGGAGGGAAGTATTTATTCAAAAACTTAGTACATACCTCCGCCCAAGTTATAATTGATCCTGCTGGAAGTGAGTGTAACCAGCTTTTGGCTCTATCACTTAAAGAGAAAGAAAAAAGCCTTAGGCGAATAGCATCCTCGGACACTCCGTTATGCCTAAACGTGTCACAAATCTCCAAAAAGTTAGAGAGATATGCATTGGGATCCTCATTAGATAAGCCGCCAAACTGTACAGAAGTTTGGATCATTTGGATGATGGCCGACTTAATCTCGAAGTTGTTTGCTCGGATAGCAGGACATCTAATGCTAGATTACAGATTATCCATCTAAGGAGTAGCAAACTCCCTCAGTAGCCTTGTATGACTATCGTCCTCCACCTCGTGCGTAGCAACTTCTTCTGCCATCTTTAAAAAGTTATTAAAAACAAATAAAAATTAAAACTTAAAGAAATATGCACAAAAGAAACTTAGACTAGAACTAATTAAACTCGGTGTTAATATTAGTTCTACCGAAATCATGTCGTAGTCCCCAGCAATGGCGCCAAAAAACTTGTTAGCTTTTTTGCTTACCGCAAGTGCACGGGTCGCACTTTTAGTGTAGCTATGAGTCCAATATCGTTCCCACGAGGACTATTGCTAATTCAGAACTAATTATTAACCAATAGTTTAATAATTTATATCTAAGAACATTCAAATTAAAGAAGTTGTGTATAAACTAATGGAAAGAGTTAAATGCTAGCTAATTGGAATTACAATTGTTAATTAAAGAATAGGGAATCCTTCTTCACCTTCTACTTGAATTGATGATATGTAGACCTCTTTATTAACATACATGATATGGAATTTGTTAGCTTGAGAATCTTATCTAATTAAAAGCCTATGTCTAGGTCATTTAACCATGCTTCGTTTAACTAGTCTCTATGTATCCATGAGAGCTAGATTAAATTCCACTCATTAAGAACAAGCCTCAATAATAGCCATGCATGACTAATAGGTATATTTCTATCTTATTAGCTAATCAATTTATTCAAGCCAATTGAATGAAATCAAACATGCATCAATCATATTTATGATCTTAAATCTAATCTTCTATGTCTAGAATCATTAGATTTAATCAAAACATATTAAATGTTGGCCAAAATATTCAAAAGCATTAAGAGCAATATGATTGAACAACTCCTAACCACATATATTAACTTAAAGGTTTACAAAATCACCAATATTCATAGAAGGATCCAAGGAAATCCCTATACACAGACTAGCCACTCGTGACAAACGAAAATACAACAAAAAAACTCATTGTCATGATCTGAATAGAGAGGAAGATGAAGGAGAGGAAGTTGCAAGCTCTATAATGGTAGTCCTTTGTGCTTGAATCCACCTTGTGAAAGGATTTGGCCGCAAACTTTGGTCCTTTTAGCTTCCCTTTAGTCTCAGAAATGAACCCTAGTAGCTGTGTTTTTTAACCAAAAACGTTCTCTCTTTAAAATCTGATAGAACAGTATTTCTAGGGCTCCAGAAAACTGTCTGACTCCGCAGCGCTCCACATTCCGCATTGTGGCGCGTGTTAAAATTAGGTTAAGCACGCCGCGGCGCTAATTCTTCATGTTGCGATGCTCCAAAATGCGTAGCTTATGCCTAAACAGGGGGAATGACACACGCCGCAGTGCAAACTTGCCCACACAATGGCGCTGAATGCTGAGCTTCATCTAGTGCTTTCTCTTTCAATGCAACTCTAAGTTCTTGATCATTATTCTTTTTTTTGAGTCCTTCCTGCAATTAAGTAGTCACCAGATAAATGACAATAGTGAGTTTACATAATCAATGGAAGAATTATATCAATTTGCTCAAAAAACATATAGGAAGATATCACAATTGAAATCAATGAATTTAGCTTCAAATCTTCCAATTATGCCTGATAACAAAGACTAAGCAATCAATACAGCACAGATATAGGGTCACAATAACACCATTTTATGGAGTTATCAGCCTCTCTCCGATTTTTATATTTTAAATTTATTTTCTGCAATTTACTTTTTGCACTTTACTTTTTGTATTTTACTTTCTGTACTTTCTAACTTACTAATTATTAACTCTCTAATTATCTAACTTTATAATTTATCAGTTATCTAACTTTTTACTTGTTAATATTTATTGGATGGTTGGTTTATACCATATTCTTGTTAATATTTAATGGCTGATGTAAACCGCTGACTTGTACATTATTTTTTATATTTTAAGTCATTTATTTATGCTTAATTAGTATCATTATTTAAATTCTGGTCGTTTAATTAAATTTAATCCTGGTACTTTATATATTGATTTGTTTGAATCACAATCACACACAATTGACACAATGGTTAAAAATGAAAGTGTACATGATAAACATGAAAATCAACAGTTGCAAACCACCTCGAAATTTTAATTCATCATGTTTTATCTTTCCAGTCAATGTCAACAATTTTAGATTTAAGTCATGTATAATTTCTTTACTTCCTAATGTTTATGGTTTAGAATCTGAAAGTCCATATTTACATCTAAAAGAATTTGAGGAAGTATTTATTGCTTTCAATGACCAAAATTACACTGAAGAGATTATTAAGCTTAAATTGTTTTCTTTTTCTTTAAATGATAAAGCAAAAACTTAGCTTAACACTTTGAAACCAAGATCAATTGGCACATAGCAAGAAATGCAAGGTGAGTTCTTAAAGAAAATTTTTCCAACACATAAAACAAATGCTATGAAAAAACAAATCCAAAATTTTTCTCAAAATTCAAATGAAGCATATTTTCAATGTTGGGAATAGTTTAAATATTTGTTAAATTCTTACCCACATCATGGTTTTGAAAAATGGCGCACTGTAAGCTTCTTTTATGAAGGTTTAACACCTAAAACTAAATAATTTGTGAAAACAATGTGCAATGGTGAGTTTCTTGATAAAGAACCTGATAAAGCTTTAGACTATTTAAACCAGTTGGCTGAAAATTCTCAATCTTGGCATAGTACTAATATTTCTGAAAATTCAATTCGATCTAACCTTGCAAGTGCTAATAAAGGAAAATATCACCTTAGTCAAGAGGAAGATCTAAATGCTAGGTTTGCCAGTTTGACTAGAAAAATTGAAGCAATGAAATTAGGAAAAGCAAAAGAAATCAAATCTGTGCAAAATGAAGAAATTTGTGACATTTGTGATGACTTAGGGCACTCAACACATGAATGTCCTAAGATTCTTGTTTTTAAAGAAGTTGTACATGAGCAAGTAAATGCAACAAATAATTTTAAAAAGCCATTTACTTCTTCTTTTTCAGATACATACAATCTGGGATGGAGAAATCACCCGAACTTCAGCTGAAGGAACAATAATCAGTCACAATTTGTGCAACCACCACCTCCTCAGGCACAATAGGACTCTCAAAATTCGCAAAGATATGCACCTTATGTCCCACCATATAGAAAAAACCTTGAAGAAACACTGCATGCATTCATAGAAAAGTAAGAGGCCATTCATAAACAAAACAATCAAACCATGACTGACATAAAAGAAACTCTTGCTAAACTTACTTCTGCACTCACCATTCACGAGAAAGAAAAATTTCCTTCTCAATCTCAACCAAATCCCAAGAGTCAGTATAATCTAAATGAGAGGAGTTCAGAAAACTAACAAATAGATCAAGTCAAGTCAATGATAACTCTTAGGAGTGGAAAGGTTGTTGAAAAACAAATTCCCAAACCTTGTGAGAAAGAAGATGAACTAATTTCCCAAGAAAATGAAGAAGTTGACCAAAAAGAGACCAAACTCTCGTTTGCACCCCTATTTCCTCAAGCATTAAATAATTCAAGGAAATTGAATCATAATGCTGAAATTTTTGAAATTTTGAAACAATTGAAGGTCAATATTCCTCTGTTAGATGCTATCAAATAGATTCCTTCTTATGCCAAATATTTGAATGACTTGTGCACTGTTAAAAGGAAACTAAATGTGAAAAAGAAAGCATTTTTGGCTGAACAGGTAAGCTCCATTCTTCAGAATAATAATGCGTTGAAATATAAAGATCTTGGTTGTCCGATATTCAGTTTGCTTCCATATTCAGTTTATCAACAACTCAACTTGGGTGAGTTAAAACTAACTTCTGTAACTCTTCTACTTGCCAATAGATAAATTAAAATTCCAAGAGGAATAGTGGAAGATGTGTTAGTTCAAGTTGATAAATTCATATATCCAGTGGATTTTATTGTCTTGGATACTGAACCTATGGTTGATAGTTACAAGTTAATTCTTGTTATTTTAGGCTGTCTATTTTTAGCAACATCTAATGCTTTGGTAAATTGCATAAATGAAGCAGTGAAGCTAACATTTGGAAACATGTCACTAGAGCTCAATGTTTTTAACATGTGCAAGCAACCACAGGAAGTCCTTGATGAAAAGGAGGAAGTTGAAGGAATTGAACCAATTATAGATGATCATCTTCAAACAATGAGTTCTTTTGACCCATTAGAAATTTGTTTAGTCAATTCATTTGATTCAGGCATGCAATTAGAAGATGATATCTCTGAAATATGCTCTTTATTTGATTATACATAGGTAATGGAGTACAAGGGATGGAAGCCAAGATTTGAAGAGCTAAAACTCATGAATGATAATGCCCATGAAGATGTACCTACATTAAAACTAAAGCTATTACCTGCTGGGTTGAAGTACACATTTTTTGGAGAAGATCAAAGCTTTCCAGTGGCAATTTCCTCATCCCTTATTGAAGAATAAGAATATATGTTAACAGAAATACTTAAAAGGCATAAAAGTGCAAATAGATGGACATTAAAGGATATAAAAGGTATTAATCCATTAATTTGTACATATAGAATACATTTAGAGGATAATGCTAAAACTTCTCAACAACCTCAAAGAAGATTAAATCCACACATGAAAGAGGTAGTTATAGCTGAAGTCCTTAAATTGCTTGATGTTGAAATTATCTATTCTATCTATGATAGCTAGTGGGCAAGCCCTACACAAGTTGTGCCTAAGAAATCTGGAATAATAGTGGTTGAAAATGATAAGGGTGAATTAATACCTACGCGAGTCTCATCTAGTTGGCGTATGTGTATTGATTTTAAAAAATTAAATGCTCCTTCTAAGAAATATCATTTCCCCTTGCCATTTCTTGATCAAATTTTAGAAAGGGTAGCAGGACATCTATACTACTGTTTTCTTGATAGTTATTCAGGTTATAATCAAATACCAATTGTATTAGAAGATCAAGAAAAAATCATTTTTACATACCCCTTTGGTACTTTTGCATATAGAAGGATGTCTTTTGGCCTTTGTAATGCTCTAGCAACATTCTAAAGATGCATGCTAAGTATTTTTAGTGACATGATTAAGCATTATTTAGAGATTTTCATGGATGACCTGACAGTTTTTGGAGATTCATTTGAAATTTGTCTTGATAATTTGGAAAAAGTTCTTAAAAGATGCGAAGAAAAAGGATTTGTGCTAAACTGAGAAAAATGTCATTACATGGTTACGTCAGGAATAGTGTTAGGTCATGTGATATCTTCTAAAAGAATTGAAGTTGATAAGGTCAAAGTTGAATTAATTGCTCATTTACCTTTCCCAAAAACAGTCAGAGAAGTTCGTTCCTTTTTAGGACATACAGGATTTTACAGAAGATTCATTAAGGACTTTAGTGCTATATCTAGACCATTATGTAATCTTCTGTTGAAAGATTCACCATTTGATTAGACTCAAGAATGTCAAAAATCTTTTGAAAAATTAATTAGTCTTCTGACATCTGCTCATATCATGCAATCTCCTGACAAGTCTTTACCTTTTGAGTTGATGTGTGATGCTAGTGATTTTGCTGTGGGCGCTATTTTAGGCCAAAGAAAGGAAGGTAAGCCTCATGTGATTTATTACGCAAGTAGAACTTTAAATAGTACACAAATGAATTACACCACTACTAAAAAAGAACTACTTGCTGTGATTTTTGTACTGGACAAATTTCGATCTTACTTAATTGGTTCTTCTATTGTGATTTTCACCGATCATGCTGCTGTTAGATATTTGATGTCTAAGCAGGATGCCAAACCAAGATTGATACAGTGGATCTTGTTGCTTCAAGAATTTAACATCACAATAAAAGATAAGAAATGAGCAAAAAATGTTGTCGCTGATCATTTGTCTAGACTTACAACAGGCTCACATTTTGATAGCACACCCATCAATGATTCTTTTTCTAATGAATTTTTATTTTTTTTTCAATTTCATGCCTTGGTTTGCTAACATAGTCAACTTTCTTGTAATAGCAAAGATGCCGCCTCAATGGACGCACCAAGATAAAAGAAAATTTTTGACAGATGTGAAAATTTTTTATTGGGATGACCTATACTTGTCCTAATATTGTCCTGACCAAATCTTTCGGAGATATGTGCCCGACACTGAGGTAGGTAGTGTCATTAAATTTTGTCACTTAGAAGCATGTGGAGGTCACTTTTCTTCAAAGAAAACAACTGCAAAAATCTTGTTGTGCAGATTTTATTGGCCCACTTTATTTAAGGACTGCTATACTTTTTGCAAAAGTTGTGAAAATTGTCAAAAATTAGGCTCAATTTCAAAAAGAAACATGATGCCTCTGAACCTCATCTTTGTCATTGAAATTTTTTATTGTTGGGAAATTGATTTCATGGGCCCATTTCAATCCTCGTTTAGATTTGTGTATATTTTAGTTACAATTGATTATGTCTCAAAATAGATTGAGGTGATTCCATGCCAACACAATGATCATAAAACTGTTCTCAAATTTTTAAAAGAAAATATCTTGTGTCGATTTGGAATCCCTCGAGCTATCATCAGTGATGGGAGAACACAGTTTTGCAATAAACCATTTGAATCTTTAATGAAGAAATATGGTATTACACATAAAATTGTCACCCCTTATCACCCTCAGACAAATGGACAAGTTGAATTAGCAAATAGGGAAATTAAACAAATTTTAGAAAAAAATGGTTAACCCAAATTGTAAAGATTGGTCTTGAAGACTAAATGATGCACTTTGGGCTTACCGTACTACTTTCAAAACATCTTTGGGTATGTCACCCTATCGGTTAGTCTATGAAAAACTTTGTCACTTTCCTGTAGAATTGGCACATAAAGCATTTTGGGCCAATAAAGCTTTCAATCTAAATCTTGATGATGCTTGCAAGATACACAAATTGCAATTAAATAAACTAGAGAAATTGAGAAATGATGCATATGAAAACTCATATTTATAAAGTTAGAATAAAAGCTTTTCATGACAAGACAATTTTGAGAAAATCTTTTGAAATTAATTAAAAAGTTCTGCTTTATAATTCTCGTTTGCATCTATTTCCTGGAAAAATGATATCTAGGTGAAGTTGTTCTTTTGTTGTCAAACATGTGTATCCTCATGGGGCCATAGATATTGAGAATCCTAGGAATGGTAATGTGTTTAAAGTCAATGGACAAACACTCAAACCATTTCTGGAAAACCAAGTTGATGAGGTAGAATTCATCTCTCTTTCTGATCCTTGTTATGAATAAAATTTATTCTAATTTTGTTGCCTTGTTTTTGCAGTTCTTTGTGTTCCCCGTTAAGTGACAGATAACGGTACTCCGTGGCTCTCGAGTCAATTTGTTTTTTATTTTCCCAAAATAACTGAATCCTTTTCCTTTAAAATAGATGTCATTCTTTCAAACCTGAGAAAATATTTCCCTTCCCTCCCTCAAAATGCTCTAATAAAAATCTATAAAGTTAGAAGTGAAAGATTGAGACTGTTAATATACAAGAGTATGCTAGAAGATATACGCTGTATAATTGAAGCAAAGGTCTGACTAGTAGGTGAGTCTTCAATTTCATTTGACTCATACATGCCAGGTCTTGGAAGAAGTTCGTATTCTAAAAAAGAAGAGCAAAAAGGTTACAAGTCTGTCATAAATGTGCACGATGGAATTGTAACAAGCGATATCGTTCTTTGGAGATGGTGTCCGCAAACAGAGAAGATAAAATTTTCTTCATTAAGAATAGACTGAGTAAGAAGTCATTTGATGATATTTTATTAACTCTTGAGATGCATTCTTGTGGATTTGTGCATCGTGACCTTCTTAATTTGTGGAATCTCTTCAAGGATGAAGAAAAATGCTACAGTCTTAGGAATCTAACTCTAAAAGACCTTGTTTGCCAATTTATAAGAAAATTGGATGGGAAGCTTATCCTTGACTCATAGAAGACATTTAAGCCGTTACTGGACGTGAAACCAGAGGCAGATGTGAGCTATATCCACAACAATCTGTACATATTATCTTCTTCTTCTTCATGTTTTCTTGAAAAAAAAGTAAAAAAACAAGGTTAAAAGAGACAAAAATGAGAAAAAGAGGGCGAAACTTCGGTTTAACTTGGTCTTTAATTAGATTAGGAGCCTCGGATGGATGTCCGTCTTTTCATATACTCAGGAGGAGACCTTTACACACCGGTATATAAATAAGGTTCGTGTGCCATGCTCTGTAGAGAGCTGTTCTCAGTGTCCTAAAGTTTACCTTCTAGGTAAGCTGAGATGATGGGCAAAAAGAAGCGCCCCATGTTAGCATACTCGCGTGACTATGCAACTGAGCTGGATCCTGTGATTTAATGTCATGGGCTCTCCAGCGACCTCTCACTGGTTGTGGTCCTTAAGTGGTGGCAGTCAGATTTACGCACTTTAATTAGTTGCGTCGTAGCTCAATCCAATATATTCCACAAGCGGGAGGCAAAAGAATTCTAAGATTGGCTTAGCCGTCTTAGTATTACTGCACTAGTACACTCATGATGCGCAGTATAAAGATATGTTATGAAAACTATACATAAAGGTATGTCATCATTTGCTATTATATTTCTTTTATCTTTGTATGATTTTGTTGTATTTTGGTTTTGGACAGACGATCCTTTGAGCAGGGTCCTTCAAGAGTTTCTAGACTTCTTTACCCTGATGGTTTTCTTGACGTCAAAAACAAAAACAAAAACAAAAACAAAATAAAAATTAAAAAAAAAATTATGTGTTTCTTAATTTCAAACTTTTCTAAAAATAGCCAACCTACCCTTATAGGTGCTATTATTACCCTTTCCATTCTTTTTCCTATTTAAACACTCCATTTCCTCTACTTTCTTCTAACTCAGAATCATCTAAAGGGAATGTGAGTATAGAAATAGAAGGTGTTTATGTTCGTCAACTTAAAAATATATGTGTATTTTGTGGGTCTAAGTATGGGAAAGATTTAGAGTTTGTAAACGCAGCTACCACTCTTGGTCGATCACTTGCTGCTAGGAATATTCATGTTGTATATGTGGGAGGTTTTCGTGGGTAGATGGGAGTTGTATCACTTGCTGCATATATAGGAGGCAATCATGTTTTAGGTGTCAATCCTGAACATTTAACTCAACAGAACATCACTGGAAAGATAATTGGAGAGGAACTTAAGGTATCATCTGTGCATGAATGAATGAAGGTAATGCTTGACAACTCTGATGCATTCATTGCCTTACTAGGTGATTTTGGTACCTTGGAAGAAGTTTTTCAAATTGTCTCTTGGGCCCAACTACACATCCACCATAAACCCATAAGTTTGTTGAATGTAAATAATTTCTTTGATATTTTGTTACTTTTTCTTGACCATGCTATGGAACAGAAATTTATCACACCTTCGGCAAGACAACTTCTTATCTCTGCTTCCACTATTGATGAGTTGATTGATAAATTAGAAGTTTTTGTTTATAAACTTGACCCAACAATAGCTCAGATAGATTGGTCAGGAGGAAGCAGTGAGAGAACCAAGATGAAAAGAAAGTCAGATTTGACACTTCGTTTATAGCTTTCCTTTACCTTTGATTTTATTTATCATACTTTGTTTCTGTTTAAATTTGTGTCAGATTTCTCCAACAGGTAATATCTTTTATCCTTTACTCATCTATATTTTAACATTGCGGACAATGTTGTCATCTGGTTGGGGGGAAGGATAGTTGACTAAAAAAAATTCTTTTTTGGGAAGTATGATATGATTGTCATGGACTTACTAAACCAATGAATGATGGCAGAGTAAGGAGTAATTTTACTCCTGAGACGCATCTAAATTGTGAAGTATGTTTAGTAATATGACTGTCAGAAACCTATTCGTAGTAAAACTAATTAAGGGTGACAGAGTAAGGAGTAAATTTTACCTTGGAGGTAAGTTTACTCTTGAGATGCATCTTAGTTGAGGAAATAATTATTTTATGTAGAAGTAGCAAATGGATTCTTAGATCTTAGCATAAATTGTCTTCTTTCTTAAAAATCACAAGCTTAGGTATGAATGTTGATATGGTGGATTGAGAATGATAGAAATATATCTTGTGAGATTTTGAGCCTATTGATGAATGAATTGAACATTTGTACCATTCTCTTCTTTCTTGTGTGATTTTCACTCGTGGAATTGTTACTCTAGAACTTGCTTTGATTCTTTTTTAGTCTACATTTTCACATGCATACATAAATATGATTGAGGCATTTTGAAATAGCTACTTTGACCAAATAGTCATCCTTGTATATTTTTCCTTATGTAACTCCTTTGAGCTTATTTGACCATTTCTTGTTTTTACCTCATTATGTGCCTTTAAAAAAAAGAAGAAAAAAAAAGAACATATTTTTACCTAACCTTTGAGAATAAGAGAGCATTGACCTTGTTCTTGAACAAGTGTGGGGGTGTGTGTGCAAAATGATCAAAAAAAAATTGACCACTATTGCAATCAAAGGATTATCAGAGTCTAGAATAAAGGTGGATGCTTGGAAACAACATGAAGAAAAGGAGACAGTTCAGGCCTAACAATGAATTCAATTCACCAATTTGGGATTGATCTTCAACAAAACAATAGTCAAATATTTGTGATTGTCCTTTATAATGAATGTTCTCAAACATCTTCTCCACTCTAACTATACCATAATGCTCTTTTATTCTCTTTGGTATTTATCTTCTCATATCCATATTATCCCCTCTCCTTTACCATGACCCCATTACAACCTTGAATAAAGTCCTCTTGATTTTTATATGCATGTGTTTTGAGTAGCAGAGAAGTAGAAGATAAGCAAGCTTATGATAGTGCAATTGTTTATGGGTTGAATAGAGTGAAATACTTACCTTTTAAACACCTGAGAGATTGAGAGTGAATTCTGTAAGGATCTATCATTCTTGATTCATTCTTTTCAACAGAAGTTCCCTTGCTTGTTGGTTTGAGATGTGAAGAAATGTTACCTCATTAATGCTTTGATCCTTTGAATTTATGGCTGCTCTTCTTATTTCATTGAGTCTTTTAGAGTTTTTAGTTTTTGAGTCTATATCATTTTTCTTTGTTTCCTAACTTTGGTCTTATGTGTTTTGCCCAAGAGTGTAAAAAGCTAAGTGTGAGGGAATTTGATAATCACATATTTTATACATTAATAAACACTCATTTTTAGTTATTTACACTCTCTAAGTACTTAATTGATTAAGTCTGGTTAAGTTTTGTATGTTTGGACTCAAATTGGACTTAATTGATTTTTTTCAGCACTATTTTGGTCATATCTTGAGTTCTAAATGTCTTATAATTATGTATTTTACCTTGTAGGAAAGATAAGAGCTCTATAACTTTCATGAATTCAGAACACGAGTTTTGTGACTGTAACTCGAACAGTGCGCAGTAATCATTGCATAATTCGAGTTTAAGGAACTGAAATAGGCTGAAAATTTGGCATTTGAAAGTTAAGACCCATATCTACAACTTTCATAAAGAACACAAGAGCTCAATTGGATAGCTTAGAGGTCATATTGGGTCTGGAAGTCAAAATAGAGGTGATGAAAGTGAGCTTGAACAGTCTGCAGTAATCTGGTTATATCTTGGATTGTAGGGCGAATTTTTGGATGATTTTGATGGCATTGGAAAGCTGAGACAATTTCTTAGAACTTTCATGAAGACCACTTTGCTTCATTCTGATGTTATCCATGAGTTCATTATTGAATGATTTCAGAGACAATAAATTTCAATAATTTTTCACTCACAAAAGTTCTTTGGCATTTTTCACTCATCTACCCACTCGTCCACTCACTCATTAATCAATTTCCTTTTCATTTTGTATCCTTAATCCTCAATAAAAGAGACCATAGGCAGATCATTTGGATAATCTTGGCTTAGCTTAGATTATACTATTGTGTTATTTGTTGTAATTTTCTTTTGTTCTAAGTTGAAATTATGTTCATCTTTTTCTTTTACTCTCTTTCTTTCTTCTTGTTTATGGGTAACTAAATCTTCATCTTGCTTGGGTGAAGGAGTGAAGCTTTTGGTAATAAAATAAAGTTAGATTAATATCTTTCTTGTGCTTAAATGATATATTATCAAGTGATCATTATACGTGTTGTATTTTGTTTCCAATCAATTTAAAAACCCTCCTTGTAAAGTGGAGTTCTTGATTCATTGTAGACAAGTGGATTGGCACAATGAATGCTTGAACTCATTTACAAGTGTAGGTGTTGGTAAATAATTAAAGGAACCATAATATAACTACGTATATAATTCTAAATGGACTTTGAATGTTTTATTCTCCGATTAGAACCTCCGTTGTGCGTGGATTTCAATTGAGTTATAAAAAGAATTAATATTGTCCTTAATTTATTACCAAAAAGTGGATTTCCTAACTCAAGCAAGTTCTTTAATTTAATTGTGAACAAGTTTTTTTATTTTTATTATTGTGACAAATCATTTCCTTACCTCAAAGAATTTTTCTTCATCAATTCCCTGTGGATCGATCTCGGACTCCCGAGAAATTTATTAGTTGAGATAACCTTGGGTTTGCATCCTTTAATCTGCATCAGAAGCAAATGTGGGAAAGTAAGAAAATGATCTGAGGAGGAAGAATCAAGGTTGGAATTACAACTACAGGTGAGGGACCGGGGGAGAATGGTAATGTCTCTGCAAATTAGGACTAGTTGCACATTGGTGAAGAAATGGGGAGGAAGAAGAAGGTGACATGGGACCCAGATTCGACTTGTTATCCCCATGACATAAATGAAATGAGATCAGAACATGTGGCAAGGCTAAGGTAGAGCGTCGTTTGTCATTTCATCACTTAACAAAGTTGAGATAACATCAAGAACTAATTTTACTTGTCTCGAATTTTAAAGGGACCAAAACAAAAAAAAAGTGAGAAGGACCAAAATAAAAAACGACTATATTTAGAGAAACTAAAAAGATAATTAAGCTTTTTTTTACTTAATTATCTTTTTAATTCTTTTAAATATAATTATTTTTTGTTTTGATCTTTCTAAATTTTTTACTTTATTTTAATCTTTTTAAATTTCGAGACAGGTAAAGTTTGTTTTTACTGTTATATCATCTGATAGATTAATTTCACTTGTTTTAAAATTTAAAAAAATTAAAATAAGGTAAAAAAATTTAGAGAGATCACAACTAAAAATAACTACATTTAAAAGGACTAAAAAGATAATTAATCCTTTATTTTTTTATTTGAGTTGGTCAATTGATAATTTGGTTTATTTGAGCTTATTTTCTATTTCTATATTGGGCTAGTAAATTTGGGCCTTTATGAGATTTGGTTATTTGCTGTCATGAGGTTTTGAGATGTGGAGTCTTAGTTGATTTTATTGATCTGGGCTAAGGTTAAAGTAATTTAAAAAATAAACAAAAAAAAAAAGATAGTGAAAGATAATAAAAAAATGTTGAGTCCCCTTGTTGACTTATTGAGGTTTGGTTTATTTTACAGTGAGTTAGGATCTTCTTTTAAGTTTTTCTTAGTCATGTTTAAAATAATATAAAAAGAAAAAAGAAACGAAAGAGAAATGAGTAAAAAAAAAAGAAGAAGAAAAAAGAAAAATAATTGAGCCAATAGAAATAGGTAAACCAATCAAAAATACAAAAAGAAAAATGCTTTCACAAGAACCTAAAAAAAATTTGAGTTCTTTTGTTTTAGTTGTTTAGAATTAGTTTACTTCTTTGTATTCATGTTTACTTTACTCAATAGCGTGACTTTGTGTTAATTTTAAAATGTTATTGCTTGATTATCCTAATGTATGTTTCTTACTTTTTTGGTGGTTATTAAAAAAAAAAAAAATGATAATTTTGTAGTTATTAAAAATTGTTTAAAAAAATCTTTTTAATCCACGCAACAATATGCAACGTAGATTGTATGGTTTACCATCCTCAAGTGTTTATGAATTATAAGGGTTTATCGTACAATCTTGTTATCTTAAACTCTGTTAGGAGTTGATTTGTTTTCAAAATTAAATCTTTTTAAAAAAATATATATTTTCAAAATTAAAATCAACAAATCTATAATTATTTTTTAAAGAATTATGTTGACTTTAAACTTCTTATTACCCTTGGGGACTATGTAGGACAAAAATCAAGTCAAAGGCAAAGGCAAATCTAGCTCTGACTCACCCTCCATCATCCACCATCTACCTTCACCTCTATGGCCAAACCCACCTACGTTAAATGTAGTAGCAATGCTAAATTGAAAATGATCGTTCTGATTTGACTTTGATGGCTTAAGCCCCTGAATCTGATTGCTTAAAGCCTTGGACCCAATAGAATGCAAAAACTTGAGAACAAATTAGATACTCACCCACATGCGCATGCAAATATGCCTATAAATAATGAAATAGATGGGCTCCATTGTTGAGAAATGGTATTGCAAGAAGCACAGCTAGAGGAAGAAATTAAGGGTCTTGGGGGTAAGGAATGGAAGGAAAGGGTGGGTGCCTCCATGGAGTTTGTGTTGTCGTTGTTTTAGATACGGGCTTCAGTTGCAAAGCAATGCTAAGATTCAAGGTGCTTTGGGGTGCTATTGGTGTGTTCTGGTTTGGAGAGGTTTCCGATAGGGCTATGGTGCTGCCGGAGCTTGGTGGTTCACAGGTGACGATGGAATCTAGGTGCTAGGTGGTTCACAGGTGCGGCTAATTTCTTGGCTACTGTTGGCAGAATTTGGGTGCTAGGTTGGTGGTGCAAACATCGTTATGTTTACATGGAAAAAAGATAAGTTATTTTTTTTAATTGAGTTGGCAAATTTTAATTGGAGACTGAAGATTTCAATCCCTTCCCTTCATCATTTTGTCATTTTATCATAATTAAGATTGAAAAATGATGATAGATTAAACATATTTCCATCGATTGTGGAATAGATCCAGACCCACCTTCATCACCTGGGTGAGATGCATTGTGTATGCGTTGTGTATGCCTTCATCGTCTTCTATTATCGTAATAAAGAGATTTAGTTTTGGGGAACCAAGGAATAATATATTATAAATTTAAAATATTCTATAATATTTAGCAGCCAAATTATAAAATAAATTGGAGTTTTTTCGAAGTATATTCTTGTCCATTATTAATTTTGTTTTAAAATTCTTTCAAAGTGAATTCATTAAAAGAATAGGAAAGAAAAAAATGAGAAAAAAAAAATTGTTATCCAAAGAGCTATTGAGCAGTAGAGGTGTCACTTCATGTTAGGCTAATTTTGGGCCTGAATAAATCGAGTTTAGTATGTTTTGCTACTAGCTTAGCATAACTTATTGTATTCAGCTGGTTGGGCAAGTTGATCCATTTGCCTATCAACTCTTTTTTTATTTTAAAAATTATACAATAAATTTAATATTTAAAAAATTTGAACAATTGAAAATTAAAAAATTTGGACAACTTAAAGATATGTTTGGTTTATTCATTTTTTTTGTTTTCATTTTCAATAAAAACTGAAAATGGATTTGAAAATGTGTTTGGTTGTGTTTAAGAGAAAATGTTTCTTTGTAAACATTTCCTAAATGAGGCCCGAAACAGAAAACAACATAAAGATGTTGTCAGTGTTTCCAGTTCAAAATTTTGGAAAGACGAAAACCTGAGAACGCGGTGGCATCTACGTGATTTTTAACTACTTTTATCCATCTTCTTCTGTTTTTCTCTCTAAGCCCAACGTCCCAAGTCCCAACCGCGGTATCCTTTGTTCGAACCCCTCTTCGCTTCTTCCTACTCCAGCAGCTGCGTCTTTGTTGTTGTTTCTTGGTGGTTGGTTACTTTTTTGAGATATTCTTAAGTGAATACAAATTTAATACGTTACATTTGTACACATTCATAAAAAATTAAAGAGAAAAAATAGACGAATCTCAGTAAACTTATTCATCACAAAAAAACATCTTATCTTTTCAATTTTTTGTAAATGTATATAAATCTGACGTGTTAGATTTGTATTCACTCAAGAATATCTCTACTTTTTTACTCAAAGTGCCATCTGGTATGAATTTCAGCCATGAATTCTCCTCCTTTGATTTTTTTTCTCCTCCCCTGTCTCTGTCGACGTGTCTCTTGGTGCAGTGCTGGAGACGTTCAGGCAAGTATATAAGCATGCAGTGAATGATGAGGAGAGGTTGTTCACTTGGCATCTTGCAAATTTGGAGTATGCAAATGTTGGGTTATTGTCAAATCTTTCATTTGCATTTTGGGACCAAGATGAATCGTATGTTATGGGTGGGGAGGGGATCATTGCTTTGTGTCTGGAACAAATGGAAAGCTGGTTCAGGCTTTGGCTGAGAATGTGCTCATTTTATATGAGAAAATTGTAGGGATTGTTTTAATATGAACTCGTCAAAGGTTTAATGATGGACCTTTGACTTTATCTATGATAATAGGTTTATGATATTTATAACAAATGATAAATTATATATTACTCTTAAATCCTTATATTCTATATATTTTCATATTGAAATTGTTTCATCTATTATTATTTTCACTTTAATCTTTTATCTTCTTCCTCCACCTGCAAATTCGATGAAGGTTCCAGATCTGGGGAGTCAAAAGAAAAACACAAGCTGGGGGGTGGGTGCGGTTAGGCGGTTTCTGATCTAGCTTGGGTGAAAGGTGGTTGGATTTGGTGGATCGAGGTGTGTCGTTTGGGTTAGGTTGCGGGTTTAGTACGGATTGGTGTCTCGGTATGGGGCGGTGGTTGTGGGTCGAGACAGAGGTGCGAGCCGGGCTTTTCGGTGGTTTGGTTGGTGTTGGTTTACGGGTGCGACGTGGGTCTTTCCGATTTTGATGCGGCCGGTGTTGGGCCGGACGTATAGGTGGAGGACTGCGGCTCTGGGTGGTTGGTCGCTGGAATGCGTGACGGCTTCATGGTTGGGGTGGTTTGGTGGCGCAGTGGAGCTGAAGGGCTCAAACCTGAGGTGGTTGCGGGGTGTTGTAGTTGTGGTCGTTTTGAGTCAAGGCACAGTGGTCTGCATGTGGCTTACATGGGCTAGATGGTGGTTGGTCGCCGGTGGTTGCTGGAGCAGTGGTGGCAACCTAGTGCTTAGGGGATTAGCAGTAAAGGTGGTGTGTTGGAGGTGGCTAGTTAAATCGCCATGGAGATTGGACGGCGGAGGACATGGTATTTGATCTGTGGACTGCGGTTCTGGGGTTTTGTTTGGGGTGGTTGACAGTGGCAGAAGTGGTGGGTAGGAGGTGATAGGACTTTACAAAATAATATTTTTGATGTATCAATTTGTAATATCAATTTTTTTCTACTTACCTATTTATCATGTTGCAAGTAAATGATCATTACCGTTCATCTCACTTTACACAGATCTAACGTTTTATATTATAAAGTTCACCGTATAACTTTTGACTACAGGGTCTATATTAAACTCACCCAAATTGTACATACTATTAGGTACAGTAATAGCGATGGATTACAGGTTATTGCAGGAAGTTAGGTCTTTGAGGGTGATATGGTGTTGTGTACTATTCTGCTAGGTGTATTAAAGAAAGGGTTTGTCAAATTTATACCAAAGTTGCCTCAAAGAAAGCTTGACGGAATAAAATGATTGGGTTTTGGTCTACTCAATAAGGATGCTATGCTTTTTTCCCCATGTGTTCCGGGAGATGGATCTTGACACATTTGGGCGTCTTTATGATGATCCAAGTAGTCGTGGGGAGTTTTTTCTGTTTTACAATTATGCAACAGTTGCTGGTGGTCCCCTGTTGATTGCTTTAGTAGCAGGGGAAGCTGCACATAACTTTGAGGGCATGGCCCCTACAAATGCAGTCACAGAGGTTCTTTAAATTCTCAAGGGTTAATCTTTAAATGAAAAACTACAACCTATATTTAAGTGTTTATTATTCATAATTTTTTCATTAACAAATAATTAAACACATTCATTTAATTTAAAATTTATTTTTAAAATTTTCAGTTCTTTAAAATGAGTAAACTAAACATATTTTCGTTGTTTCATTTTCTGAAAACAAGAAATAGAAAATCCAACCAAACATGTTTCCTAAAATTTGAAAATTTAAAAATGAAAATTAATTTTAAAAAATCAAAATAGGAAATGAAATCAGAAAATATTTTCTTAAACCAAATAGGTCCTTAGTTTTGCGTCAATAACAAATAAATTAAGGAACTAGTCCAATTGTCAATTATATTTTAATTTCTCAAACAAAAAAATGGTAATATGCACTTATGTGATAAGTTGTAAGATTTTAAAATAAATTAAATACTAGACTAACAGGCCGATCAACCTGAAGCTGGTTAACTTGATTTTAGGCCAATCTAGATTGAGTCGGGTTAAGTGGAGCTAAAATAAGTTTGAACTTGAGTTTTGTTAAAGCAAACCACATATTTTATCGAGTTATTTAAGTCCGCTCATCAAGTTCAATTCATTTTGACAACTCTATATAGCAGTAAGGTTTTTATTAGGAGAAAGGAGTGATTGGCCTTTTTAAGTTATTTCACGTTATTTGTGGGTGAGTGACATAATTAAGAGTGTTTGACAATCTTGAAAAATTAAATATCTATGTATAATGATTTTTATATGTAGGGTGTTTGATTATTACTAATTATTGTTTTGTTTGTTAAATTTAGCTGCTTTTAAGTAAAAGCTATGATTTTAATTATTTTCTTTATAAAAAAAGAATATAATAATATGTTGTTCCATGTAAGAATGGATATTCATTTAGACAAGTATATGAAAATATTTCCTCTATTTGATTTATTTTTCACATATTCCTCTATTTTCAAAAGGTACATAAAAATCTCGTTAACATTTACACAGACACCTCTTGTATTTTGAAAAATTGTTATACATAAATTCAATTGAGCACAATAAGCCTAAAATTGATTAAGAAAATTGTTAGCTAATCATTAATGACCTTGAAATGACATTTTATCCTTAATTTTGTCAGTGTTGTTTGTAATAGTGATGAAATTAAGAGGTTGAAATGTTATTTAGGATAGAAATTTAATGATAAAAATGTTATTTTAAGCCAAAATAATTTAGTATTACAAGTAATATAAATGAAAATAAGAGTAGAAATATCATTTCAAGATCATTAATAGTTGTCTAATAACTCTTAGTAAATTTTAGGCTTATTATGCTTAATTGAATTTATCTATAGTGTTTTTTCAAAATAAAAAGGGTGTATGTGCAAGTGTTAAAGGGGGTTTTGTGCAGTTTTTGAAAATATAAGAGATATGTGAAAAATTATGCAAATAGATGGGAGATTGGAATATTTTACTCAAACATTTATTTCTTTTTATCATTTTAGAAAATCAATAAAGTATTAATTATTTTTTAACTTTATTCTTAGTATTAATAAGTGAAAGAGAAGATTAATGTAGTCATAATAATATTTTGAGTATTTTAATAAATAACAATTTAGTCAAATGTACTTATTTTTGCTTATAATCCAAATTATTTAATGAATTTATTAATTTTTGTACAATTAGATAGAAAAATGGAGGAAATAAAATTTTTTTTGGCATAATAATGACAATGAGGTTTAAACCTATTATTGCAAACTATTCAAACCATTCACCATTATTCTAATCCTAGTAGCTTAAAGTTGTAGATATTTAAACAATTTTTTTTTCAATCATATGAAATGCAGCAAAGGGGACGAAGATAGTGAGAAAAACATAGAATATTAGGAGGCCTTTTTTTTCATATGTAGTTTATATATTTTCACTAATAATTATAAAATTGTAATGACACTTTTCACTTTATTTCCTGATTTCAAATTTTTATGAAAGAAATTTTGAAAACTCTTATTTTCACTATTTCTTTTACAAAAGTATGAGAATAAGAAATAATGTGAAAATAAAGTGACAATTTTGTAATCATTAATGAAAACATATTATCTGAAAATGAAAACTGAAAACTATCCTAATTAACAGCCCCTTATTATCCCACAAATGGATTAAAATACTACCATATTAGACTTTCAAAACTACTAGTTGCACATTCGTAATGCTCACATCTATTGTATCTGGGAGTGTATGACTGAGTTAGAATATAGGTATATAAAAAATAAAATGAGATCAATTATAATTAAGTAACAAAAGTTGTGCAAATATAAAATGGTACATGTGTAAATGTTAGTAAGTAACAATGTTAACTGTTCACTACACCGATTCTAGTTTGGCCCAATAATTGCTTGAGCAGCTGGACCACTTAAAACTAGTAAGAACTGGTTAAAATCGGATCGTTTTAATATAGACTTGCCGGTCAAAGGTCCAGTGATGAACTTTTGACTTTACCCACTATTGTAGGTTTTTAGGTTTTACAAAAATAAAAATTATTTTATTAATTTAAGTCTTTTAAGTGTACATATTTTTAGATCAATCTTTTTTTATTTTAAATTCATATGTACCAGAAAATTTAGATTAAGATTTCAATTCTTCTCATTTCTTCGCCGTCTCCTAGTAGCCATTACTGCCACCACAAAATCATAAAGGCGTCAAGTCTGATGTTGTATTGGTATTTTCATAACCCCTCCCTCTCTTTTTTCCATTTTTAACAACAGCTTCAAGATTGGTCATCATTGTTGTTCTGACTTACTGTGTGTGGGCATGGAAGATGAGTTACGCATTATATGAACAATGAATATAGAAGCGCATAGCATTTAAAAATCAGATTTTTGTAAGAAGTGCATATATATATTATACAGAGATTTCAGCATATGCGTTTGTTGCATAATTTCAAAAGGAGTATAAAACCAAAAACTTTTATTTATTAGCAGAGAAAATAGAGTAACACTCTTGAGTTTTTTTTTTTCTTTTTTGGCCTTTGTTTTGGGTTTCTACAAATGAACCCCACCAGAAGTGGAAAAAGCTTTAGCTTATGTGGTTTTCCACTTTTGTGGTCTATAACATTTTCCAAACGCAATTTACAACAAAACCCAGAAGCAGATACACAAAAATTCGAAAGTTGAAGCTCGCTGAAGTGGTTCAGAAGCAGTGTGATTCATGTCCTCAAAGAAAGTTGGAACTTTTGCAATGAAGGGAAACTCTTGAAACGATACGAAAAAGGAAAAAAATGGAATCAAAACAAAAGGAAAAAAAAAAAAGACCCAGACAATGAGAGGAAGTGAATAAGAAGAAGAAAGAAAAGGCAAATGCAGTAAAAGAAAGATTGATTGTACAGAGAGGAATGAAGAATGCAGAGTAATGAGTATATTTAAGGGGGGCACAGAATGAATTTACGCAACTTCTGAGCTGGTAATATATGAAACTATAATTGTAGTATCACCAAGCTTGCCACCATGGTAATGGAATCCTGCATCTTGAGCAGCAATTGGAGAAAGGGGTCTGCCTGTCTTTATTTAGTGCCCCTTGACTTGCCAATGCAGCTATCTTCTGGGCTGTTACGTGAGAGCTTTATCATTTCCTTTTCAACCTGATTAGCAAGTCACGGGTAACACACGACAACCGTCCATTTAATTTACAAAGCATCCAACGGCTCAAACAACAAGGTCCATCAATGGACCTTAAATAAGGGGGTCCATATTAAAACGACCCGTTAAAATCGGCCAACTACACAGTTTTGAACCAATCGTTTCTCTTATTGATTTTTTTTAAGGAAAAAAAGGTGAGAAAAATTCCTTCAGCTCGACCTTTCGAACTCAGTCATGTACATTTGGGGCTGCTCTGCCTTCAACTCACTCCCACAGGAGTCGTCCAAGCTTTGACGATGGTTCTGGGATAGGGTATGGTTAACTAGTAACCGTATTAAGGTTATTTGAAGGGATTGAGTATGGTGGCGTTGGGAAATGTGTGGGTAGCAAATTAATAATGATTATCATGATTATTTATTTTCAAAGAGTAATATTGTATTTTTTATTTAATTATTTTAATAATAATTTTAATATTAAATAAAAAATTAAATAGATTTAATATTTTAAAAATATAAAAATTATTTAATATTTTTTTATTTAATAATTAAAAAAATTAATAAAAAATTAAGTAAAAAAATAAATCATTTTTCATTTTAAAAAAGGACTTGTTAGAGAAAACTCGAGCATTTGCACTCACATTAATTATCTTCTGTGCACAAAGTTAAGACAAAAGCTTGAGGATCTCAACCACCGTGGAAGAGATCTAGTGGGGTAGATCTTTTTTGAAACTTGTTTTCCAGACCAATTGATCTATGGGTCTCTCTCTAAGCACCTTGTTTTCTAGTACATGTTTTTAGAATGGAGCGTCCATGCTCCAACCCCTCAATGGAGCATGGTAGACGACTCCAAGTCACTGCTCACACTCATGACTTTCATCCTCACTTCCTCTTTTCCATTTTGCAAGCTGCGGAATAGTTGCTTTCGCCTACTTAAAGTATCAAACTTTCAGACTCATTTTCCCCTTTTTTCTTTTATTACGCTATAAGTTGCAAGTTCATGTAAGGATTCAAGTATCAATTCGCGTTCATTGGGATTCTAAAACTGCACCTATGTAATAGTTTACACAGTAAAAAGACCGATAATTATTGGTTAAAACATATGTATAGCGCTGCACCAAAAGACATTATGGTGCAAATTAGAATCCTCACGTTTAGCGCAGAAACAGTCGAGCTTTTAGCAGCATATCCCTTCAAAGAATAAAAAAACAAAAAGTGAGGTGAGGAAATGACGAATCATAAAGGGCAACATTTGACATTTTCAAAATGAAAACCTATATCTCTTTTCAAAAAGTTATGATGCGATCAGCACATTTAAATGGAAATATTTTGAATGTTCCTAAATAATTTTGGAGCATTGGTGTTCCATTTTGTACACAGTTAATTTTGTTTGAAAATTGATTAAAAAATGATCAACGACTCATATTTTATACCTGTAACCTTAATAACAGGTAATCTCTAATACAATAGGTAATTACAAGTTTTGTCCTTAAAATATTTTAAATTTATAAAATGAAACCCTATGATTTTGTCTCTCCATCCTCTAACTCAGCTCCCTCACCACCATCTCTGTTAGCAACGCCTTCCTCAACTCTTACCCAGAACCGTCCCGTATCGAAAACTGATGTGTAGATAAAATACACATATCTTGTAATTGATTTGAGGTAGATTTAGGTGTGTTTTGAATGATTTATGTTAGAATTTATGTCACATTTAATTTATTATCCTTATTATCTCATGATTGGTCTTTCTCTATATTTTTTGGTCCAAAAGAGATGTTTTGACATGACTTTATGAAGTTTTGGATGAATTCATTGTAATGGAGTTGAGCTCAGAATTTATATAGTCAAGAGTCGTAGAGTTTTTGACCTTTGTACAATAAAATGAGTATAACTTGAGTTACGGAGGTCGAAACAAAGTGATTCTGGTGGCATTGGAAAGCTAAGAAAGAGCTACAACTTTCATAAGATACTTTCTAACTAGGAGACACGGTCGTGTCTCTTGGTCACGTGGCCGTGTCTCCTCTAAAGTTGAAGTTATGCTGTTTTTCCAATAAACACAATCATGTCTAACTCAATTGAAGCTTCTGACTTGGAGACACGGTCGTGTCTCACTTGAACGTGCAAATTACATTGTTTTTCAAACTCACACGACCGTGTTGAGCTTAGACACGGCCGTGTGAGGTCTCCTGAGCCTAAAAACAACAACTTTTCACCCCCAAACGATTATAAATAGGGAAAATCCCTAAACTAAAATGAGAATTTTGACTAGAGACTTGTGTGATGATAGGTTTTCAAAGGAGAGGCGCAAGGATTAGAGGCGAAAGCTTTGAAGGCAAGAGCAAGAGTATTTGAAGATCAGCAATTGAAGTTCTTTTCTCCATCTTCATCTTCTCCATCTTCTTTTTTTTCTTTAGAAATCATGGTTGTTTCTTTAATTTGTGTTCTTGTTTGTGCTACAATTTCCATGAGCGGCTAAACCTTTTTTCTAGGATTATGATGAAATTCTCTATTTCTTTATGATTGTTGAAAACGTGTAAATATCTTTTGTATCTATGTAGTTTCCTTGTATAGGCTAATCAAATCATAACCCTAATCTTTGTATTTATTATCATAGATCTATATAAACAGCTCTCCGTCGTGTAGTTGAGACACACGGTTTCTCAATCCCTATACTTCTATTTTCTCTCTTAATATAGTATCTAGAGCCTAAACAGAGGCAATCCTAGAACCGCGCATACCCGGTGGGTTCACTGCCCTCCGGTGAAAATTTTTTCCGGCCAACCGTGTTTTCATTCCGGTTTGCTGGCCTTTCTCCCTTGCCGTGACATCTTTCCGGCCTTTTTTCTCCCTTCCCCGTCGCTGTCACCACCGTCCACCGACCCCACCATCCGAACCGTCTCCCGCCGATCGCTAAACCCCAGAAGCCCAGCCCCAACGCCGCCGGGACACGCCCCTACGCGCCGCCCTTCACCGTAGCCAAATAGCCACCGCGCGGCTCGTTTTCCAGCGCGTCCAGCCGCTCCTCCGGCCACCGGTTCTCTCGCCTGACTCGTCTCAGCCTCCTCTATGCCGATCTGCCCTCAGATCCTTGTTCTCTTGCGTTGGACTTTTCAGGTATCTTGTGTTTTCCATTTTTTCCCTTTATATTTTGACCTATGGCGAGTTCTACCTCCCCAGATGGCTCTAAAGATCATCCCAAGGCTGAGCCTCCTATTTTCACAAGTTATCTCCATACCTCTCTCTCTGCTGATAAGTTAGATGGCAGCAACTATGATACTTGGGCTTCAGACATCAAGTTGTGGCTTGAAAGTTAAGGCTATGAAGACCACCTCACCACAGACCTTACCTCTGTGCCTGCAGAAGAACAACCTAGGTGGAAGAAGATTGATAAACAGTTGTGCATTATCATCAAGTCCACCATTTACTCATCTCTCAAGCAGATCTTCCGTGCTCAGACCACGTGTGCTCCTATTTGGGAGCAAGTGAAGGTTCTTTACACTAATGACACTCAGCGGCTATATGGGGTTTGTTACAACCTCATGAGTATTATTGCTCCTCGTCAGTTTGATGGACCTATGTCTGTTGGGTAAGGTTCATGGTGCTCTCCATGATTTCAATGAGTTGCTACCCCCTGCTACTACCCCAACACAAGAACTTGAGCAACGCAACACCTTTTTCATGCTCATGGCCTTTTATGGTTTGCCTCCATAATATTCTATCAATTGTGATCAGATTTTGGGTTCGCCTACTATTCCCACTCTGCCATCAGCTTGGTCTACTTTGCTTCGGGTCCCAGCGAAACAACCCTCTAGTTCTGTCCTAGCCTCGGTTCCAATTGATACTTCTGCCCTCGTCTCCCAAAGTACCAATCGTGGTCGTTCTCATCCTGGCATCTCGGGTAGGCTCCGTCCGAAGTGTACATTCTGTAACAGGTTAGGTCATACTGAGGATCGCTGTTGGACCCAACATGGCCATCCTCCACGGGCTGCCAATATTGCTCAGGCCACTGTACCTGATTTACCTGAGTCTTTTGCTCCACCGACCCCATCTCCGGCAGCCTATGCAGATTTTTTGAAATGGTTTGAGCAACAATAGGCTTCTAACTCTATTACATCTGTTGAGCATACTGGTAATGCATTTGTTTGTCTCTCTCAATCGCCACCCTTAGGTCCTTAGGTACTTGACTCTGGTGCATCTGACCATATCTCTGGTAATAAACGTCTTTTTTCTAAATTCTCTAACTCTGGCTATTTACCTATAATTACTTTAGCAAATGATTCCTAAACACAGCCTGAAGGGATTGGCACTGTCCATCCCCTCCCTTCTTTGTCTGTTAATTCTGTTCTTTATGTCCCTGGTTGTTCTTTTAATTTACTATCTATTAGTCATTTGACACGTTCTTTAGATTATCATATTAGTTTCACTAAAGACTCTGTCATTTTGCAGGATTGGAGTTCAGGACGGATGATTGGCGCTGGATGTGAGTCTAATGACCTTTACCAGCTCTCTGCCACCTCTCGTGTGTGCTCTATTACGGATTTCCCTCTCACCATCCACGCTCAGTTGGGTCATCCTAGCCTTGCCAAGCTATAGCAAATGGTGCCAACCTTTTCTAAGTTATCTACTTTACCTTGTGAGTCGTGTCAACTTGGGAAACACACCCGTAGTCCGTTTCCCGATAGAGTGTGTCGTCGAGCTGCGTCTCCTTTTGCTTTAGTGCATTCTGATATTTGGGGTCCTAGTCGTGTTGAGTCTACTTTTAGGTCAAAATACTTTGTTACTTTCATTGATGATTATTCTCGGTGTACTTTGTTATTTTTAATGAAAAACATATTAGAGTTATTTTCAATTTTTAAGACCTTTTATAATGAAATCAAAACTCAGTTTGGTGTTCCGATTCGTATTTTACATAGTAACAATGCCCGTGAATTTTTGTCTCAGAATTTTCAAACTTTTATGACATCTCATGGCGTTCTTCACGAAACATCTTGTGCTTATACCCCTCAACAAAATGGGGTTGCTGAGCACAAAAATAGACATCTTATTGAAACAACTCGGACCCTTTTGTATCATGGTCGTGTTCCCTTTCGTTTTTGGGGCGATGCGGTTCTCACTGCTTGCTATTTGATTAATCGTATGCCCTCTTCTGTTCTTGATAACCGGGTACCCCATTCTGTTTTGTTCCCTCACCAACCCCTCCACTCTCTTCCGCCTCGTGTCTTCGGGTCGACATGTTTTGTCCATAATGTCACTCCCGGTCTTGACAAACTATTTGCTCGCTCCATCTAATGTGTTTTTCTTGGTTACCATCGGTCTCAAAAGGGTTATCGGTATTTTTTACCCACTCTTAAGCATTATCTAGTCTCTGTTGATGTCACATTCTTCGAGGTTGTTCCTTTCTTTGAGTCTTCTGACATGCCTCTTCCACCCATTACTGAGGTCCTCCCTATTTTTCCTCCTTTTGTCCCTGTTGACCATGCTCCATCACCACCTTTCCCTGTTCGTGCCCCGGTCCCTACTACTGGCCTTCTCCAGGTTTATCATCGTCGGTCACAGCCACCACCACTGCCACCACCACCATCAGAGGTTGTAGACATTACTGAGGCCCCTTTGGACTCTCATCCGGCACCATTTCTTTTACCAGCTCCGGCACTGCCTCCTGCGTCAGACCTTCCCATTGCTCTTCGAAAAGGTATTTGATCCACTCGTAACCCTTCTCCTCACTATGTTACTCTCAGTTACCATCACCTCTCTTTATTGCATTATGCTTGCCTTTCCACCTTGTCTTCTGTGTCTATTCCTAAATCTCTATGTGAAGCTTTATCCCATCATGGGTGGCGACAAGCAATGATTGATGAAATGTATGCACTTCAGAGCAGTGGTACTTGGGAACTTGTTCCTCTTCCTCCTAAGAAGTTTGTTATCAGATGCCGGTGGATTTATACAGTCAAGGTTGGCTTTGATGGCACTCTCGATCGCCTAAAGGCTCGTTTGGTGGCAAAGGGGTATACCCAGATATTTGGTTTAGATTATGGCGACACTTTATCACCATTGGTCCCTTCATCAGTTGGATATCAAGAATATTTTTCTTTATGGTGATCTGGAAGAAGAAGTCTACATGGAGCAACCTCCAGGGTTTGTTGCTCAGGATGAGTCTTCTGGCCTCGTTTGTCATCTACACAAGTCCTTGTATGGTCTCAAACAATCTCCTCAGGCTTGGTTTGGTCGATTTAGTACTGTTGTGTAGCAGTTTGATATGACTCGCAGTTAGGCTGACCACTCTATCTTCTATTGCTATACAGTCCGAGGCTGTATCTATTTGATTGTGTATGTGGACGACATTGTTATCACCGACAGTGATCACCAAGATATAACTCAGATAAAATAACACCTCTGTCATTACTTTCAGACCAAAGATCTTGGCAAACTTCATTATTTCTTGGGAATTGAAGTGGCACAATCCAATGATGGCATAGTAATCTCACAAAGGAAGTATGCTATGGACATTCTTAAGGAAACATGACTATTGAATGCAAAGCCGGTTGACACTCCTATGGATCCCAATGTTGGACTTTTACCGGATCAGGGGGAGCCACTTTCAGACCAAGGAAGATATAGACGATTGGTTGAAAAACTTAACTATCTTACTGTTACCCATCCAGATATCTCCTTTACGGTGAGTGTAGTAAGCCAATTTCTAAACTCACCTTATGAAGGGCATTGGGATGCAGTGATTCGTATTCTCAAACATATTAAGGGAGCTCCAGGAAAAAGCCTTGTCTATGAAGACAAAGGACACACTCAGATTGTAAGGTATTCAGATGTTGATTGGGCAGGTTCTCCTACTGATAGGAGATCCATTTCTGGTTGTTGTCTATCCGTTAGGGGTAATCTGATTTTCTGGAAAAGTAAGAAACAAAATGTGGTTGCAAGGTCAAGTACCGAAATAGAATATCGAGCCATGGCCTCAGCTACTTGCGAGCTCATTTGGTTAAAACAGCTTCTTAAAGAGCTTAAGTTTAGAAACGTTATGCAAATGACTTTTATTTGTGATAATCAAGTTGCTTTGTATATCGCTTCCAATCCAGTGTTTCATGAGAGGACCAAACATATTGAGATAGACTATCACTTTATTAGAGAAAAGATCTTGTCTGGAGACATCACCACTAGCTTCGTCAATTCAAATGATCAACTGGCAGATGTTTTCACTAAGTCTTTGAGAGGTCCTCGAATAAACTATATTTGTAACAAGCTTATTACATATGACTTATGTGTTCCAGCTTGAGGGGGAGTGTTGAAAACATGTAAATATCTTTTGTATTTATGTAGTTTCCTTATATAGGCTAATCAAATCATAACCCTAATCTTTGTATTTATTATCATAGATCTATATAAACAGCTCTCCGTCGTGTAGTTGAGACATGCGGTTTCTCAATCCCTATGCTTCTGTTTTCTCTCTTAACAATGATGAATTGTCAATTTGATTCTTTGTTAATGAAAATTATTGTTCTTGATTCATTCTTGGTATGCTTAATGCTTATGGTATGTTGCACACCATATTTATATGATCTTAGGCTTTAGGTGAAGGATCGAAAGATGAAATCTACTTGTTTGATAATTCAAGAATTGAACTTAGGAATTGAGACCTAGACATAGACTTAAATCCTTCAAGAGTTAAACGATTGTCATGAATCTTAATGGGTTAAAACTTGGATTAATTGTCATGAAAATGAGATTGATGAAGTTTTAACACGTTTTTAGTGCCAAAAAATTAGGCTTTAAATAATTTAGGACAAATCGCCTTCAAGAACATAATTGAACATTAACAAAGATAAGATTACAATTTATCGTAGGGGGTAGTATAGTGGATTCCGAGTCCTAGGTCTTTAAATATTAGTTGAATCTCGTCTTTTTTAGTTTCAATTGTTTACTTTATTGCTTTAAGTTTTGTTCTAATTTTAATATAGCTTTCACTATTGTCTTTATTCGCTTAAACAATAAAAAATTATCGTAAGAGTTAGTAGTCAATTGATCCTCGTGGAAATGATCTTTATTTTACTACTTGTATGATCCGTGCGCTTGCAGAAAAGCCACAGTAAAAACACCACCCACAGTCGTCATTCAACACTACAAGCCGCACTGTTGCCCAGATCTGTGCTTACCGCCCAGAACTCACCACGTGAATCAACACCACTTCTACGAAACCCAGAACCTCACCCCCAACCAGATCTAAAACCTCACCGCCAACCAGATCCGAAACCTCCAACCCCTGCAAACGCAAGCCGCCACCCATGGCCATCGTTCATCTAACATACCCACATGTACCATCACCACCGCGTAGCACCTCCACTTCCATGGTCGCAACACCACGAGCCTGACCCCCAGTGACTGCGCACATAGTCGTATTCACATCCTCTGTGAAACCCCACAGTGTGTTTCTTGATGAAGTTTTCATTGGCTAACTTGGAGTCATAAATAGACTCGCTGCTAATGTCGTTTTCGGCGGTGAACTCACTGTTTTGGCACATGAAGAATAGTGAAGGGCCTTTCCGAAAAAAAAAACCTCAACAGAGAAGAAGAACAATAAGAACTTATGATCAAAATAAAAGAAATATAAGGTTTAAATGATAAATAACTATTTTTTTTTAAAGGTCAACGGTTGATTTTACCTATTATTATAGGTAATTTTAGTTGGAATACTGATGCTCAAAACTTCAATAGGAACATTGTAAATGTCTCCCATTTAAATATTATAAAATGTCAAGTCTAATAATATTTGTTTTTTTAATTAAGGATTTGCCAATTAAATGGCACATATTTGTTTTGATATTTATACTTAGCATTTTTTGTTATTATAAAAATATGTATATACTTTGTATAATTAATTAATAATTAATTTTGTATCTTATTTAATTATTATAAATTATTTATTAATTGTTCAATTTGACCATCGATTTAACCGGTTTAACCATAAACCACTCTCCTGTCTCATTTGTTGGTTGAATTAATTTTTAAAACATTGGTGGGTAGCATTATTCTTAGACATTTTATTGGAATTTTTTTTTACTATTTTAATGAATACAGTACTCCGAGTAAATCATTAAGTATTTATTGAATAATGATTTCATAATAAATGTTTAAAATTCTATTAAAAATAGCTAGTAACTAATAAAATATTTACAAGACTTCACTATTACTAATTAAATATCAGTATTATTAAGCAAACTTCTCACAGTATGAAAGAAAAAATGTAGTTTCACAATTCTGATTTCTGTACTTGTTCAACTCGAAGGTCGACTGTGAATTTCAAAATTGACTTTATTTGAAATATCATGTCAAATAAGTGAGAAAATACTCAGTAGAGGTAAAAAAAATAATGACATTTTTAACTAATGATATTCTATCCGTCATGTGTATAGAAAATGATTTTAATGCTTCCTTTTTTTCTTCAATTTTCTATCAAGCTATAATCTAAAATTCATAAGTCTTTCTATAACAGTTTGTGTTAAAGAAATTAAGTAAAAATTAATTCCAATATTAAATAATCATAAATTAAATAGAATGGTGCATTTTTTCTAAAAACTCAAAAAAATGTTTTCTCATTCATTTTTAATTCTTGTACCATTATTTTAGGAATTTAATCTCAAATTACTCATTCTCTTTATCATCATGTACAATATCACATTATATGAGCTCATATCTACTCAGAGTGCTCCCTAAGAATTTCTTCTCAGGGCCATAAGGTTGCACACTTAATCTTGGTACTTTAGAGATATTATTTCTATCTAAATTTTCTTTCATTTGGGAAAAATCTTTTCCAATAAAATCATGAAAGACATCATTTAGTATGCTGCCAAATGCAAGTAAATTGAACCAAACAGGTAAAAAAAAAAAAATCGTTGGCTGAAAATCTTAATCCATTAATGTGTTTTCATTCAGAACTTAAAACAGATCTTCATGAATATTTGCATCAAAATGCTAAGGTACATATCTGAAAAATAAAATCAATCAACTCGAAACATGCAATAAAAAAAATTAGCTCAACCATACAACTCGATTCTAATCTTTAAGAAAAATGATAATACAAGTTACATCATGAAAAGAAGGATAAAAAAAAACTACCCATAGATTTTTTTTATAGCTTCAAAATAGAATCAATAATAAAAGGAGAGAAGCCAACAAAATCAATAATAAAAAGAGTGGAGCCAACATAATCAATAAATAAAGGAGAGAAGCCAACAGAAATAATGAATAAAAGAGAGAAGCCTGTGACAGGAAGAAAATAAATAAAAAAGAGAAAGTTTTCTCGTTGCCCTCGTAGAATAAAAAAAATGTCCAAATCACACTTTATTTTCAGAGTTCATCTGAGGGAGTTCTCTATCTATATGTTAATAAAATCAGTACCTCATTCTTAAAAGAAGAACGTAATTTTTTTTTTTCTAGAGTAATACAAATAATCAGAATTTCAATATTATAGCAGTAAAAGAAGAAAAAGAAAAAGGGAAAGTTTTTCATTCATCTACATTAGTTGAAGATTGAACGAAATGAGAGAGAAAAGTTCTGCATAGTTTCAACTTTTTGCTGCGGTGTTTCTGCCGTAGATGTGTAGAGACGTTTTGCCATTTTATAATGTAATTATTGTACTTACCTCATCCCTTTGTTTGTGCTACTTAGATATTTTTTAGGACAATTATAGAATACTTTTACGTGCTCATTCTCTTTTATTATTATTTTTTTAACCCTGCATTAATGATTTTTTATGTGTATAAAATATTGTACTAGTTACAATATTTTAAAGAGAAATTATATTTGATCACTAACATAACATCAAATATTTTTCCTAATTTGCTATAGACACTAATGTTTTAAATTAAACTTTAATGATGCGCACTTTGTTACTAATTATGAAAAATAAATAGTTTAGTAACTTATTAGCAATAATTCCTCAAACCCGATTAAGTCAATTATAAATCTTAAAAATTAATCATCAATTCTTCTCTTGTTTATGCTATGAAGCTCACTTATGCTATATGCAAGTTCATTAGTAGTAATTACTCCAACTCGATTAAGCTAATTATAAAATATAAAAATTAATCGTTAGTACTTCTCTTGTTTAGTATATTTATTAGCTTAGTTATTCCTCAAACATAATTAGGTCAATTATAAAATACGAAAATTATTTATTAGTATTTTTCTTGTGTAGTCTATTTAAAAATTCACTTACCAATAATTCCTCAAAGTCAATTAAGCCCATTATAAATTAAAAATTAATCACTAGTACTTCTCTTTTATAATTTATTTAGAAACTCACTTAACAATAATTAATCGAATTCAGTCAAGCCATTATATATAATGAAAATTAATGACTAGTACTTCTATTATGTAGGATTTTTTTTTAAAAGAGAAACCACTAGTAATTCTCTTGTTTAGGGAATTTGGAAGCTCATTTACAATCATCACTCAAACTTGATTAAGCCAATTATAAATAAAGAAAATTAATCACTAATACTTTATTTGTTTAGACTATTTAGATGCTCACTTTGAAATAATTCCTCAACCTCAATTAAGCCAATTATAATTCATGATTAGCATTTCACATAGCAATAATTCCTTAACATTGGTTAAGCTAATTAAAAATTATGAAAATTAATCGATAAGACATTTTTTAAGTGTATTTTGAATCTCGCTTAATTATTCATTGACAGTAACTAATGTTGAAAGGATTTCACTCTACCAAGATTGCATTACCTGAACCAATTGGAGCTAATTTTACAAGTCTTTATAAAGTCATCACGAAATTTGATGTCATAATTTTATAAATTTGAGTAAACACACATTCTAATCCCCTAAGATGTAGGTGGGTAAGTTTTGTAATATCTAATTGGCTTAATCAAGTTTGACAAATTGTTGCTATGCCCCACGTGAAATTGGAACTTGGAATTAGAATTCAACCTACTAATTTTTTTCTTTTTATGTTTGATAGGCCTTTTTGAATTAGAATTATAATTCTATGAACTTTTTTACCAAATTATCATTAGTGGTAAAATAATTTATCAAAATGTTATTTTTTTAAACAATTTATTAAAATGTCACCCTTTTAAAATTATTTTTCAAACTGCTATACTTTGGTCCTACGTGATATTTTTTATTTTTTTTCGACTACGTGAGATGCACCAAAGAGCTTGATGCATCCACGTAGATTGCATCAACACGATTGGCGCAATCTACGTGGATGTGCTAGGCTCTTTGGCGCATTCCACATGATCAAGGACACTAAATACACCATAGCATTTGGTGTAACCTATACAAATACGTCAAGCTTATTAGCTTAACTTAACTATATATGATTCCTTCCTCTCTCCATCTGTGGCATTCACCCCATTTTCTCAATTCTCATTCTCTCTCTACAAATTTTCTCTCTCTAAACTCTCTTAGCTCTCAATTGTTGCTATAAGTGGTGTCTTCTAATCATTCAGATATTATTCCTTGTATTTAAGTATTTATTTTAATATTAGAATATTTTTTGTTATAATTTGTTGGCCATATAATAATATTAATTGTATGTTTATGTTATTTTATACGTATTTAATGGTTTTACAATTATTTTTTTGCTTGACTGATTAATAATATAATTAATATGATAAGTAGTGTGAATTGTATGAATTAATTATACGTAGAATAAAAGTATGATTTTTTTCTTGAGTACTTAACATGTTTTAATTAACTAAATGTAGTTTAATTCAAATTAGTAGGGCTTAGGAAATTATTTATACGTAAAATAATTAACACGCGTAAATTGATTGCATGTGAGTTGAATTATTATTCTTCAGAAGTGATATTGAAATGACAAAGCCCTTTAATGTGCTCATTTACTTCAATGAGACAATGTATGATGGTGAAGAGAGTCTCATGTATCAAGGTCCTCCTCCCAGACCTATTGTGATCACAACCAATATGACTTTGGATGGACTGAAAAATAAGATTCATTCAAAGTTGAGGCTCCAAGCATGTATATATGTGTCAAAGGTTGCCTATCGATGTCCACAATGCTATAATCCATGGAGATGGATAAGTTTAGGGTTAGAAGACAATGATGATGTAAAATACATGATAGATTATTTTTCTCAAACTCCGAACATGGTCTCGATGAAGTTGTATGTTGAGGCAGAAACAAGGGGGCATGAAGAGCATGTTGAAGTTCCTGGTCAAACAGAATCTCAAGTTGGTCCTTCTAATCCAGTTGAGTCATGCAATATGATTGTTATTGGTGTTGAACGGTTGAAACTGATAACCCACTTGTAAGAGATGCAGTGTGAGAAACAAGTAAAGATGAAGAACAGATAGCTGAGGCTAATGATTCGAATACTGACATAGAGGCAGAAAACTTTGATGTTGAAGAAAATTTAGAAGAAGATGACCCTCCATTGTCGGTTGCCCCTGAATCCATGGTTGTGTCTTCAAGCCCTGAATCTGTGTTTATGCCACGATACCCTCAATTTTCTCAGATTAATTAGGATGCATTGGAGAATCCTGATAACTTGCCTGAATTAGATCATCATGGGACTTGGAGCATAAATGATGAATTATATTAGGGTTTGCAGTTTTCATCAAAAGATGCCGTGAAGTCAGCACTCAAACATTATGTGATTCGCAGGCATCAAGAGTACAAGATTGAAGATTCTGATTCACGAAGGCTAACTGCTAAGTGCCCTAGATTTGACGAAGGTTGTAATTGGAGAGTTAGGGGCATACAAAGCAAGAGGTCAAACGCATGGTAGATTACAAAATATGATGGACCTCACACCTACATCAACCTAGTTGTGTCATTAGATCACCGTAAGTTGGACTCCCGTATGATCTGCTCTTGTATTTTGGATATGGTTATATCAAAACCCGATGCACCTGTATGCTTAATTGTTGAGAGGATTTGAAGTCAGTTCGGTTATCAAGTTTCATATCGAAAAGCTTGGAAGGCAAAACAATTGGCCATTGTGAAGGTTTTTGGGGATTGGGATAAATCTTTTGAAGTATTTCCCAGATGGTTAGTGGCCATGAGAAGAGATATAGAAGGCACAGTGGTAGAGTTGCAAGATGAGGAATGTTTTGTGCATAACCGACTTGATCAGTCAAAAAGAGTATTTTCTCGATTATTCTGGACATTTAGACCATGTGTTGCTGGCTTTCGTTATTGCAAGCTCATTGTTCAGATTGATGCTACTCATTTGTATGAAAAATACCGTCATAAGTTGTTGATTACAATATGACGAGCGCCGAACTCAGTCAAAATTATAACCGAAGTTATTACCTAAACTTGTCGTATAGTGAACAACACCGGATCGTCTCCTCAAGGATCGTAGATGCAATTTGATCAAATCAAGTGAAAGTTAGAAAAAAGGGGGGTTTTGATGGTTCAAGGATCGCAGTGACAAGATTTAAAGAGAAATAACAATTAGAAGAAACAATAATTCAGAAATCTATCCGAGATTGGGTGGATTCAATCATAGACCTTTCAACAAACATTTGAAGCACATTTGAATGGTTAACTTGGATCTAACCGAGATCTCAAAGATTAGATCGAGAATTCATACTAGACAATCGTCCGTAATTCAATTGACAAGTAATAAACATAAATCTGCAATCGCACCATTCATGTAGATATATATCAATTTAAGCACCGAATTCAATTAACCTAGGCACCAATCAAGTAACCTAACCTCTTCAATTACGTGATTAGTTCAGATCAATCAGTTCTAAATTTCATCACAATACTTAATCTTAAACCAAGATCAAATCGGATCAAACATAAATAGAATCACCATTCATGCATTCAAGATCAAGAGAACGAAGAAGAAGAAGAGAAGAGGAATTCAAATATAAATCAAATACATTACATAACCAAGGTCTCAAGAATCCAAGCCACAATCTCTTCAAGAGTCCCGAATTGACTAGAAGTGACTTAGCTCTCCATTACAATGAAGGAAAAATATACAAGAACTATGAAAAGCTATCTCTAACACCAAGTGTGTGTTGTGTTTAGAGCTCTCCACATGCTTCCTTTTATAGAGGATTCAGAGTAGTAGTAGATGGGTAGATGAGATTAGTAGGTGGAATTAGTAGGTGAGCTTGGTAGGTGAGATTGGTAGGTGAGCTTGGTAGGTGAGATTGGTAGGTGAGATTGGTAGGTGAGCTTCCTTGTCTCTGAAAGTATTCATTGCTGAACTCATTGATTTCGTCATTTCTGAGCCAAGTGGTCTTCATGAAAGTTCTAGGAAATTGTCTAAGCTTTCCAATGGCTCTAGAAGCACCCAAAAATTCGTCCTACAGCCCAAGATATGACCCAATTACTACAGACTGTTCAGGACCAGTTTCAGCACCTCTGTTTTGACTTTCAGACCCAATATCTCCATCAAGGAGCCCGAATCAAGTTTTGTGTTTGTCATGAAAGTTGTACATATGGGTCTTAACTTTCAGATTATAAATTTTCAGCCCATTCTATAAACTCAAACTCGAATTATGTTCTGGTTACTACACACTGTTCGGGTTCCAGTCACAAATCCCGTATTCTGATTTCCATGCCCAATTAGCTCCACTAGATGTCTGAAATTGACTTTGAGCTCTTCATCAAAGTTGTAGAGCTCTCTCTTATCTTTCCTACAAGGTAAAATTCATAATTATCAGACATTTAGAACTCAAGATATGGCTAAAATACAGAAACAGTGTAAGACCCGAATAATGCTGAAAAAAATCAATTAAGTCGATTCGAGTTCAAACTTACAAAACATAATCAAATTCATCAATTAAGTACATGAAGAGTGTAAATAACTAAACATAAGGGTTTCTTAATGAATAAAATATGTGATTATCAAATTCCCCCACACTTAACTTTTTGCACTCTGGGCAAAACATATAAAACTAAAGTTAGAAGACAAAGACAAACGACATAGACTTAAAAGCTAAAAACTCTAAAGGACTCAATAAAGCAAGAAGAGCAACAAGAAATTCAAGGGATCAAAGCATAAATGAGGTAAGATTTCTTCACATCTCAAACCAACAAGCAAGGAAACTTCCGTTGAAAAGAATGAATTAAGAATGATGGATCTTCACAAGATTCCCTCTCAATCTCTCAAGTGTTTAAAAGGTAGGTATTTCACTCAATTCAACCCATGAAAATTGCACTACCATAAGCTTGCTTATCTTCTACTTCTCCACTACTCAAAACACATGCACACACAAATCATGAGGACTTTATTCAAGGTTGTAGTGAGGTCAAGGTAACAGAAGAGGATAAAATGGATATGAGAAGATAAATACCAAAGAGAATAAAAGCAAATGAGAAAGTGAGTTCAAATAACAAGCATAAAAGTTCATCTCAACTCTAATGTATATCTCTTTACATATTCATTTCCCAATCCTTTTCTCTTTTTTTTTTTATATATATGAACATAACTATATACATATATTTTTTCTTTTTTTTTTTCTAGGCACCTTTTTTTTTTTTTTTTCAACAACCATTTTGTACACACACCCCCACACTTGTTCAAAAACTCATCATTTAACCAGGCTAATGTTCTTTTATTCCCTAAGGTAAAGTAAGAACACTATTTTTCATTTAAGGCACATAATGAGCTAGAAACAAGGAATGGTCAAATAAGCTCAAAGGGGTTAAGCAAAGGAAAATATACAAGGTTGGCAGGAATCAGAGAATTTTCGAGAGGTCAAAAGAGTGCTTGATATCATATTGAAAACAAGGTTGGCTATTTGGTTAAACTAGCTAAGAAAGAGGGCCTCAATCATGTTCATGCATGCAAGTGAAATGTAGCCTCAAAAAGAATCAAAGCAAGTTCTAGAGTGGTCATTAACATGAGTGAAAATCACACAAGAAAGAAGAGAATGGCATAAATGTTGAATCCATCCATTAGGCTCAAAATCTCACAAGGTATGCATCCATCAAACTCAATTCATCAATTCAATCATCCATCACCAAGCATATCAGTTCAAGAAGGGAGAAAAATTATTCAATCATGCAATGAACCTCTTTTCTTTTTTTTTAACAAACGAAAAGAAACAGAAACATGCTAAAATCTCTCCCCCACACTTAATATAACATTGTCCTCAATGTGAAAGAAAGAGATAGAAAAGAGCAACACAACCTGATAAGAAGTGAATCAACGCTAAGCGAAAAAGAAACACACTTTGTCGTCGCATCGACTCGAAAAGAAATCAAACAAGAAAACGTTAGTACTTCCACAATTCAATACTAATTAATTACTACCTAAAAACTCCTTACTCGCCACCAATTAAGATGCGTCTCAAGAGTAAAATTACTCCTTACTCTGCCATCACTAATTGGTTTAATAAGTCCATGACAATCATATCATACTAAACAAAACAACAACAATTTTTTTTAAATCAAACCCATTAAAGAGAAAGTTTCAGATCGGCTCTTGTTTCTTGTTACTTCTTCCTTCGCCGCTTCTGTTGACCAATCTATTTGAGCTAATACGATCGGTACATACTCAAAAGCTTCTAATTTATCAATGAGCTCATCAATAGTGGAGGCAGAGATAAGAAGTTGTCTTGTCGAAGGAGTGATAAATTTGTTCCATGACTTTGTCAAAAAAAAATAACACAAGATCAAAGAAATTATTAACATTCAACAAACCAATGGGTTTATGGTGGATGTTCGGTTCGCCCAAGAGACAATTTGAAAAATTTCTTCCAAAGTACCAAAACCACCTGGTAAGGCAATGAATGCATCAGAGTTTTCAAGCATTATCTTCATGCGTTCATGCATTGATGATACTTTAAGTTCCTCCCCAATTGTCTTTCCATTGATGTTCTGTTGAGCTAAAGTTTCAGGAATGACACCTAAAACCTGACTGTCTCTTATAAAGGCAGCAAGTGATACAGCCCCCATTAACCCACGACAACCTCCCCCATATATAAGATGAATATTCCTCGCAGCAAGTGATCGACCAAGAGTGCTAGCTGCGTTTACAAACTCTAATCCCTTCCCATAACTCGACCCACAAAAAACACAGACATTTTTGAGGTTACGAATAGAAGGCCCCATTCTATACTCTTCCTCCCTTTGAGTGTTTCTGAGTGTGAAGGAAAATAGAGAAAATGGAGTGTTTAAATAAGAAAAAGAATGGAAAGGGAAATAATTGCACCTATAAGGGTAGGTTGGCTGTTGTCAGAAAAGGTTGAAATTAAGAGACACAGAATCTTTTTTTTTTTCGACTTCAAGAAAACCATCAAGGTAAAGAAGTCTAGAAACCCCTGAAGGACCCTGCTCAAAGGATCGTCTGTACAAAAATCAAAATACAATAAAATGATACAAAGATAAAAGAAATAGAAAATGATGACATACCTGTATGTACAGTCTCCATGGCGTATCTTTATACTGCGCGTCATGAGTGCAGTAGACATCACGTCCTTTTTTTTTTTTTTGAAATTGTTAGAAAAACTTGATGAAAGATGAGTGTATACTTACTTAAGATTGGGATGGAGGTAGTCTGCTCTTTCGGCTTTGTGCCAAAGCATTGTTGACCAGTATTCGACCCATTCAAGACCAGCGCAACATAGGGCTCCCAAAAGGGACAAGTGGCCATAATACGACTGGCTGCCTCACATGTGGGATACAATCTACCTTCTTTGTTTTTCAATTAAGAAGGCTGGATCAGGATGCATGCATTTCCCCATTCACGGTTTGTGTTACCAAAGCCAACCCTAAGAAGTATACATTTTTTTTTCATTTTTTTTTCTTCTTTTTTTTTTTTTTTTTTTTTTTTTTTTTTTTTTTTTTTTTTTTTTTTTTTTGTTTTTTGAAAAATGACATGAAGAAGAAGAAGAGGATGATATGTACAGATTGTTTGTGGATATGGCTCACATCTGCCTCTGGTTTAACGTCCAGTAACGGCTTAAACGTCTTCTATGAGTCGAGGATAAGCTTCCCATCCAATTTTCTTATAAATTGACAAACGGGGTCTTTTAGAGTCAGATTCCCAAGATTGTAGCGTTGTTCTTCATCCTTGAAGAGATTCCACAATTTAAGAATTTCACGATGCACCAATCCACAAGAATGTGTCTCAAGAGTCAATAAGATATCATCTAATGACTCCTTACTCGATCCATTCTTAATGAAGAAAATTTTATCTTCTATTTGCGGAAACCATCCCCTTAGTACGACATCGCTTGTTACAGTTCCATCGTCCACATTTGTGACAGACTTGTAACCTTTTTGCTCTTCTCCTTTTAGAATATGAACTTCTTCCAAGACCTAGGGCATATATGAGTCAAATGAAATTGAGGACTCACCGCTAATCGGACCTTTGCTTCAATTATCCAGCATACATCTTCGGCATACCCTTGTGCATTAACATTCTCAATCTCTCACATCGAACTTTGTAGATTTTTCTCAGAGCATTTTGAGGAAGAGAAGGAAAATGTTTTCTCAGGTTTGAAAGAATGACATCCATTTTGAAGGAGAAGAAGGGTTCAGTTATTTTGGGAAACTGAAGAATAAACCGACTCAAGAGTCACGGAGTACCGTATCCGCCACTTAACCGGCAACACAAAGAACTCAAGAACTTGGTTTTCCAGGAATGGTTGAGTCTTTGTCCATTAACTTAAGCGCAGTACCATTCCTAGGATCCTCAATATCTACGTCCCCAGAGTAGGTGCAGACGATAATCTCAAAGCAGAACTTTTTGACCAATTTCCGTAGCTTTTGCAAAAGGTGTAACAGACCTTTAATAAAGTAGGCCAATAAAATCCATACTGCAAGATTTTCGCAGTTGTTGTCGCTGAAGAAAAAATGACCTCCACATGCTTCTGAGCGACACTACCTACCTCATTGTCGGGCACACATTTTTTTTTTCTTCTCTTTTTTTTTTTTTTTTTTTTTTTTTTTTTTTTTTTTTTTATTCATAATGCGGATGGAGAAGGTTCATCACCTCCACTTCGCATTCTCACGGAAGTTCATGATATTGTTTGAGGCGGTGTCCATTTACGATGAAAGCTTTGGCAGTGACCTCACTTTTAATCTGAACAGCACCAGAAGGAAAAACATTAGTAACAATAAATGGTCCATCCCATCTAGACCTTAATTTGCCAGGCATGAGTCGGAGGCGGGAGTTATAGAGGAGAACTTTTTGACCAATCTCAAATGTTTTCCTCGAATCAACTTATCATGGAAGGCTTTGGTCTTCTCCTTATAAAGTTTGGAACTTTCATAAGCCTCCAAGCGGATCTCCTCCAATTCTTTGCAGTGCAGACTTCCTCTCCATACCTACTTGATCTAGGTCCAAGTTGCACCTTTTCACCGCTTGAGAATGCTCGATGCTCAATTTCCACCGGCGGGTGGCATGCTTTTCAAAAACAATTCGATATGGAGACATCCCGATTGGTGTCTTATAAGCAGTCCAGTAAGCCCATAAAGCATCCTCAAGCCTCTTGCTCCGGTCCTTTCGTTAGGTTGAACTGTCTTACGGAGTATCCGCTTAATTTCTCTGTTGGAGACCTCGGCTTGCCCATTGGTTTGGGGGTGGTAGGGTGTAGAAACCTTGTGTTGGACTCCATACTTCTTCATCAAAGCCTCCATGCTTCGATTGCAAAAATGTGAACCTTGATCACTAATGATGGCTCTCGGGACTCAAACCTACGAAAATATGTGATCTAATAAAATCCACAACAACTTTAGAATCATCGGTCCGAGTGGCCTTAGCCTCCACCCATTTAGATACATAATCCACAAAGAAGCGAGAATGTAAACAAAACCAAATGATACGGGAAAAGGACCCATAAAGTCAATACCCCAAACATCAAAAATCTCACGAGAATAATAAGGGTTTCGGGGCATTTCATTCCTACGAGAAGTATTCCCTGTTCTCGGCATTGATCACAAGATTTGCAAAACATATATGCATCATGAAATAGAGTGGGCCAATATAATCCGAGTCTAAAACTTTCCTAGCAGTCCGTTGAGGACCGAAGTGGCCGCCACATGCAAGTTTATGACAAAAGCTAAGAATGGAATGGAATTCATCATCAGGCACACACCTCCTAATTACTTGGTCACTGCAAAATCTCCATAAGTAAGGATCATCCCACACATAATACTTTGACTCACTTTTCAATTTATCAATCTTAGCCTTAGTGAAATGTGCGGGTATTGCGTTAGCAACCAAGAAATTAATCAAATCAAGCAAACCAAGGGATGTTGCCTTGACTTGAAAAAGCTCGCTCATCGTGGAAAACATCATGGATGGGAAAAACATCTGCCTCCCTTTCAATTCGACTCAAGTGATCAGCCACCAAATTCTCCGCTCCACTCTTGTCACGGATCTCAATATCAAACTCCTAGAGGAGCAACATCCACCTAATCAACCGGGGCTTGGCATTGGGCTTTTTCAGGAGAAACTTTAATGCTGCATGATCTGAAAACACAACCACTCTAGAACCAAGCAAATATGATCGAAATTTATCTAAAGCAAAAACAATTGCTAAAAGTTCCTTTTCAGTTATGGTGTAGTTGATTTGTGCAGGATCTAAAGTTCTCGAAGCATAGGAAATGACATGAGATACTTTACCGACCCTTTGTGCAAGAACAGCTCCCAATGCATAATTAGAGGCATCACACATCAACTCAAATGGAAGTGTCCAATCCGGTGGTTGGATGATAGGTGTACTGGTCAATGCTTGCTTCAATTGATTAAAGGCATCCTGGCACTTCTTGTCAAAGTGGAACTCCACATCTTTTTGCAGTAAGTTGGATAGCGAAGTGCAATTTTTGAAATCCTTTATGAACCGCCGATAGAAACCTGCATGACCAAGGAAAGAACGAATCTCCCGCACGCATGTGGGGTAAGATAGGCATGAAATAACATCTATTTTTGCAGGATCTACCTCAATTCCCTCACGAGATATCACATGCCCTAAGACTATACCTTGTTCTACCATGAAATGACATTTCTCAAAATTTAGAACGAGGTTAGTCTTAATGCATCTATGCAAGACACTGAGCGACTATCTAAACATGCATCAAAGGAAGATCTATAGACAAGTAAAATCATCCATAAATACGTCCATGCAATTTTCTAAAAATCAAAAAGATACTTACCATACACCTCGAAAGGTGCCGGAGCATTGCATAGACCAAAGGGCATCCTCCCGTATGCAAATGTGCCAAATGGACAAGTGAAAGTAGTTTTCTCTTGGTCTTCGGGGCTATATGAATTTGAAAATAGCCCGAATATCCATCCAGAAACAATAATGTGACTTGCCGCCTAACCGCTCCAACATCCGATCAATGAAGGGCGCGGGAAATGATCCTTTCTCGGTAGCCTGGTTGAGCCGCCTATAATCAATGCAAACTCGCCAACTGTTTTGAACTCGTGTGGGCACAAGCTCATTGTTCGATTCGCAACCACTTTGTGACCCCGCATTTCTTGGGAACCACTTGCACGGGGCTCACCCATTGGACCGTCGAGATATGGGATAAATAATGCCGACTTGAAGTAGCTTTGTAACTTCCTTCTTCACCACATCTAGAATCGGGGATTTAGTCTCCTTTGGGGTGTCTAACTAGTTTGATCCCTTCTTCCAATAAAATCTTTGCATGCATGTGGAGGGACTAATACCGGGAATATCTGCAAGAGTCCATCCGATGGCTTGCCTATTCCGCCTCAAAATCTGCGCAGTAATTTTTCTTCTTGATCGGGTTATAGGTTTTTAGCAATGATCACCAGGAAGTGTCTCACCATCTCCCAAATATGCATATTTAAGATGGTCCGGTAAAGTCTTCAACTCCAAAGATGGAGGTTGCACAATGGAAGGTAACAAGTGATCTGAAACAACTATCTCAGCAACATTAATTTCAGCATGGTACTGACTTTCATTCTCAATTGTTGCATCATCAGCAGCTGTATCATTACTCATAACAGAATAAATCTCAGCACATGCAGCACATGGTTCAACATCACAAGTGGCACATGTATCACAAGAAATAGAACCAAGATAGTCAACAATATCAGGGAATTCAGCATATAAATCAGTATAGACATCATCAACCAGCATCTCAATCATATCAACATGGAAAACAGAATGCTCCTCTAGGGGGTGTCTCATAGCATCAAAAATGTTAAATTGTACCAAATCGTCGCCAAACTCCATAGAAAGGGTGCCAGCATGCACGTCTATCTTGGTCTTGGCGGTCTTGAGAATGGTCTGCCTAGAATCAATGGAGCATGGTTTGTTGGAGACTCATCTTCCATGTCCGAGAATGTAGAAATCTTTGAAAAAATCAACTCATTCACCCGAACTAACACATCTTCCAAAGACACACTGCGGGATGAGCAAGTGGCTCTATTTGCCAACCGAATCACGATACCGGTGGGTTGCAAAGTACCAATGTTTAAACACTTATACACCGACATGGGCATGACATTGATCGAAGCACCCAAATCTAGCATTGCATGCTCAAATCTAGAGTTTCCAATTGTGCAAGAAATTGTGAAAGTTCCAGGATCTTTGCATTTACGTGGCATGCTTGGCGAGAATCATTGCAGAAACATTTCTACCCATGCCGATCTTCTCATCCCCTTTCAACCTTCTCTTATGAGTGCACAACTCCTTGAGAAATTTAGCATATTTTGGAATTTGCTTGATTGCATCTAGGAGGGAATATTGATTTCCACTTTCCTGAATGTCTCCATGACTTCTTTTTCCATTTCTCGCTTGCATTGTTCTCTTGGATTGTGTGATCCTATTTGGAAAAGGTAATGGAATGGTAACATCTGAATTCTCTGCAATTTTCTTGGTGTACAGATTTACGGACTGAATTATCCATTTCCTACCGTTTTTGGTCAATTTCGATTCTTTGTAAGGTTGGAACATCAACTTCTTTGCCACTTCTCAAGGTAATTGCACTTACGTTGCCTCTTGGATTGTTGATTTGTTTGTGAAGGCAATTGGCTAGAACCTTGACTCTTTAGCTCGCTCACAGTGGTTGCCATTTGCCCGATTTGAGTTTGTAAATTTGAATGTTGGCACCGACGTTCACTGAACCGAATGTTATTTGTGGCCATTTGTTTCATCAGGTCTTCCAATGATGGCTCATTTGGAGTGGATTGGACAGATTTGAGCAATTCTTGTTGTCCGAATGAGGGATATTTGTTGGTATTTGTTACTTGGACTGCTGACTTGGTATCTAAATTGTTGTTCTTCTTGGTGGGGCCGTTGTTGTTCTTCTTGGTGGGAAATTTGTTGCTTTGGCTAGAATTCCCATATCTCAAATTGGGATGGTCTCGCCAACCAGGGTTATAAGTACTAGAAAATGGATCATATCTAGATTGTTCTTTGTTGTTCCGATATTGGGATCTACCGGGAAAAATACCGGTTGCGAAAGAACACATTGATCGGAAAAGCGGAACCATCTTCTGAAGTGTAGGCCATGAATCAAGTAGGATGAGATGAATTAGAGCAAATTCCACACACCGATGCGGTCATCTGCATGGGTGGTTGTTGACCCACGCTATCTGTCTTACCAAAGAAGTCAATTCATCTAGTCGTGTTCCATTCTTTGTTGGTCCATATGAGATGCTTGAATTTCATTAACTCCTCTCTGGTTGTGGTGATGATCCGCGAGCCAAAGCTGTTGGGTATTGGCGCCATGTTTGTTATCGATCTCTTGCGGCGGTAGGAGTTTTGTCTACTAAGGCTCCTCCGGAGGCAAAGATCGATCATGCTTCTATCATTTGGCAAAGCAAGCCCTCATAAAAGTATTGAATCAAGAGCTGGTCACTAATTTGGTGATGAGAGCGGCTCGAACACAACTTCTTGAATCTCTCCCAAGTATTCATGCAAAGTCTCACCGGACATCCGTCGATGCCACATATATCCTTCCTAATTGCAAAGCAGCCTCTAGAGGCGGGGAAGAATCTCTCCGGGAACAACCTCTTCATGTCATTCCAACTTCGACCGAACCTGGTGAAAGATAAAACAACCAATCTTTGTCTGCATCGACAAGTGAGAAGGGAAATGCCCTTAACTTGATGTGTTCCTCAGGGATGCCTTGTGGCTTCATGGTTGAACACACAACATGGAACTCTTTCAGGTGCTTATGAGGATCTTCACCCACAAGACCATGAAATTTTGGTAACAAGTGTATCAAACCAGATTTCAACTCAAAATCTGCATCAAGATCAGGATATTGAATGCACAAAGATTGGTAAGATACATCGGGAGCAAGAAGTTCCTTAAGGGTTCTATTATGCATGTTATCAACCATGATTTCAGGATTACTTAAGTTATCAGGTTCACTCCCAAAATTAGGTTCAGAATTAACTCTGGAATTTATCACATGAGCTCTAATTAATCTATGCAAGGTCCTATCAATCTCAGGATCAAGATCAAGCAAGATATCGATTGGACCTAGTCATGCATCAACTAAAGCACAAAAACACAAAAGCGCAACTAAGCAAAATACACTAAACAACACTCAAAATATGTAAAAATAAATCTAGTTAATATGTCTAAACATTTTTAAAAATTATGGAATCAACACAGAACAAAATCTACATAAAAATGAAACTAGAAAATGCAATAAAAAATATTAAAAAATTGAAAAAGTGGTCTAAATGATAGAATTTCGAAAAACCAGGGGTGACCTCACAATTTACTGTGAGTCTTGTTTATCAGGCTGTTTTCCTTCAACCGACCAAGTTTCAGCTCATTCTAGGCATGTTTCAGTTCGAAAATTGCAATAGTTACCCGTAATCACCTGTTTTCCGTCTTTCCTAAATCAGAAAAATTCAAAAGCTAAGATAAAAATGTTAGTATGGTATGAACAATGTTAGTAAATGAAAAATAACTGTTAGAATAGGTAAGAAAGAACAAAAATTAGTAAGGTTACTCAAAATGAAAAGATTACACCTACGAGTTCCCCAACAATGGCGCCAAAATTTTGACGAGCGTCGAACTCAGTCAAAATTATAACCGAAGTTATTACCTAAACTTGTCGTATAGTGAACAACACCGGATCGTCTCCTCAAGGATCGTAGATGCAATTTGATCAAATCAAGTGAAAGTTAGAAAAAAGGGGGGTTTTGATGGTTCAAGGATCGCAGTGACAAGATTTAAAGAGAAATAACAATTAGAAGAACAGTCAATTCAGAAATCTATCCGAGATTGGGTGGATTCAATCATAGACCTTTCAACAAACATTTGAAGCACATTTGAATGGTTAACTTGGATCTAACCGAGATCTCAGCATTAGATCCAGAATTCATACTAGACAATCGTCCAGAATTCAATTGACAAGTAATAAACATAAATCTGCAATCGCACCATTCATGTAGATATATATCAATTTAAGCACCGAATTCAATTAACCTAGGCACCAATCAGTAACCTAACCTCTTCAATTACGTGATTAGTTCAGATCAATCAGTTCTAAATTTCATCACAATACTTAATCTTAAACCAAGATCAAATCAGATCAAACATAAACAGAATCACCATTCATGCATTCAAGATCAAGAGAACAGAAGAAGAAGAAGAGAAGAGGAATTCAAATATAAATCAAATACATTACATAACCAAGGTCTCAAGAATCCAAGCCACAATCTCTTCAAGAGTCCCGAATTGACTAGAAGTGACTTAGCTCTCCATTACAATGAAGGAAAAATATACAAGAACTATGGAAAGCTATCTCTAACACCAAGTGTGTGTTGTGTTTAGAGCTCTCCACATGCTTCCTTTTATAGAGGATTCAGAGTAGTAGTAGATGGGTAGATGAGATTAGTAGGTGGAATTAGTAGGTGAGCTTGGTAGGTGAGATTGGTAGGTGAGCTTGGTAGGTGAGATTGGTAGGTGAGATTGGTAGGTGAGCTTCCTTGTCTCCGAAAGTATTCATTGCTGAACTCATTGATTTCGTCATTTCTGAGCCAAGTGGTCTTCATGAAAGTTCTAAGAAATTGTCTAAGCTTTCCAATGGCTCTGGAAGCACCCAAAAATTCGTCCTACAGCCCAAGATATGACCCAATTACTACAGACTGTTCAGGACCAGTTTCAGCACCTCTGTTTTGACTTTCAGACCCAATATCTCCATCAAGGAGCCCGAATCAAGTTTTGTGTTTGTCATGAAAGTTGTACATATGGGTCTTAACTTTCAGATTACAAATTTTCAGCCCATTCTATAAACTCAAACTCGAATTATGTTCTGGTTACTACACACTGTTCGGGTTCCAGTCACAAATCCCGTATTCTGATTTCCATGCCCAATTAGCTCCACTAGATGTCTGAAATTGACTTTGAGCTCTTCATCAAAGTTGTAGAGTTCTCTCTTATCTTTCCTACAAGGTAAAATTCATAATTATCAGACATTTAGAACTCAAGATATGGCTAAAATACAGAAACAGTGTAAGACCCGAATAATGCTGAAAAAAATCAATTAAGTCCAATTCGAGTTCAAACTTACAAAACATAATCAAATTCAGTCAATTAAGTACATGAAGAGTGTAAATAACTAAACATAAGGGTTTCTTAATGAATAAAATATGTGATTATCACAATAACCCAAGATGGAGATAGAAAACCTCTATTAATTGTATTTGCCATTGTGGAATGGGAGACAATGGATGCTTGGAGTTGGCTCCTAGCCCAACTTCGGGAACATGTCACATAACAAGAGGGCTTGTGCTTGATATCTAAAGGCATCACATATTCAGTGAATAATCCACATCTTGGATGGCAGCCGCCAAATGTGTATCATGTCTTTTGCATACGGCACATTGGTTCAAATTTTAACTCCAGGTTCTAGAATAAGGAGCTGAAAAGATATTTAATCAACATAGGTACTCAAAATTTTCACTTGTATTCTAATTTATTATACTAATATTTAATTCCTAATACCAACTCAAACCATGTCTTGTATCAGGGTATGAACTAATTGTAATGAAATTTAATGCTAGGCTTGAGAAGTTGACAGCTACTACCGAGATGGCAAATTGGATTAATGCTATTCCAAAGGAAAAAAGGAGTTTGGCATATGATAGTGACCGTAGATTCGGTCATACGACTACCAATTTGTCAGAGTGCATCAATGAAGTGTTGAAGGGTAGTAGAAATTTACCTATAATTGCATTGGTTCAGTTAACATATACTAAATTAGTAGAATACTTTGTCAACCGGAAAGATGAGGCGAATAAGAAACTCGTTACTGGGCAGGAATGGAGTGATGATTTATTGAAGCACTAGAGAATGAACATGGCAAAAGCGAGCTCACACCAAGTTTGTCGGTACGATATGTAGAACACCAAGTTCATGGTTGAAGAGGCCTTTAATCCTGTGACATAACAGTGTGGACTTTCTTATACTTTAAACTTGCGAGAAGGCCGATGTGACTGTGGGGTGTTTCAAGCATTGTATTTTCCATGCTCTCATGCGATTGTTGTGTGTGCTTCTGTGTCACTTGACTCATTCAAGTATGTGCATATGGTTTACAAATAGGAAAATATTTATAGAGCTTATGAGTTTGAATTTGAACCAGTTCAGGCTAAACCATGGTGGCCTGCAGGACCTAACACCACTTTGGTGTCTGATCGTGCATTGCTTAGATCTAAAAGTTGACCAAAATCAACCCGACTCAGGAATGAGATGGATTGACACGAAGTAGGGTTAACACAAATGTGTAGAAGATGCCATCAACCTGGACATAATTCTCGCACCTGTCGTGCCGATGAATCGAGCTCCTTTAGGGATGATGGAGAAGCGCCATGTAGTTGATCTAGGACATATTTTGGCAGTTAAAGATTCTTGTATTAGCCAACCATGAATGTGTATTTTGGTTAAATATAATTTGTGTATTACTCCGTTATGATAGTGTATTCAAGTACTATTAATATATGTTAGTTGATTATGTGTATTACTTTTAATTATGCCTTATTATTTTCTACAATCGGTAACAAATATTATATATTACTTTTCATATTGTCACACTAATCCTTGTTATTTTTTGACATACAGCGTGATAGATGACTTTTTGTGTAAACCTAAAACCAGAGGATGGATCGGTTTTGGAGTTGCAGGAGTACCATGTGTCTCAGCACATTTGGCAGGGACATGAGGACCAACATTTGCGTGTAAGACGAGCTCAGAAAACGAAACATATGGACCCACCTGCACTCATTCTTCCATATCTAGAGCGAGTTGGCTTCTTGAGGGTTGCCTATATGGGCTACTGCAACATCGATCACTCATTGATCAGTACGTTGGTTGAGAGATGGCGTCTGAAGACACATATATTCCACATGTCTACCGAAGAGTGCATCATTACGTTAGAGGACATCGATATCATATCATGTCTTCCTATCGACGGCGCTGTTGTTACTGGCCTTACCCACCGGTATGATTGGCTCGATCTATGTAGAACCCTATTCGGGATTGATGACATAAAAAACCTCATATCCAACGGATGCATTAATATGATAAATCTGTGGTAGCCAATTGTTATAGAGTTAACTGCTGATGTTTCTGATGAGGTCGTGCAGTAACATGCATGACATTTCATACTTAGAGTAATTGGGGGTTTCTTATGCTCGGATCATACCGGTAGGTTTGTGCACTTGATGTTTCTTCCGCTGTTGGAGGACTTTGCTGTTGCTGGGACATACAGTTGGGGGTCTGTAGTCTTGGTGTACTTGTATAAAGAGCTTTGCAAAGCTACGGATTACCAGGCGTACGAGATCAGAGGAGCTTACATCTTATTACAATATTGGGCCTGATACATATTCCCCGGACTTGCCCCTTCACTGGCGGACCATTATGAGCCCACTGATCGTGGTCAATTCCGTCCATTAGGCGGCAGTAAGTTCTTTTCTTATCATTTTTTTACATTACTTTGTTCCATTACTTACTTTGCTTTATTTCTCACTTATGTTCATAATACTTTGACTCATAAATAGGTGGCGCAAGCATAAAGTTTTGAATGATACTGTGACTAGCATACTTGATTATTATCGTCGGTTCTTCGACCAACTTAAGAATGATGAGGTATATATTATTTTACATTCATTTGAATTATGTATATGGCTTCTTAAGTCAGTGTCCATATCATTTTGCAGATTATATGGCAACCCTACACAGATGAGAGGGTGGCATCACTTCCACCGGCTTGTGTGGCTGGTAGGGACATAGCATTAGCAGTTGTCCCTCTCATATGTTTTCACATTGTTGAGTGGCACCAACCAGACTGGGTGATGCGCTAGTTTGGTCTTGACCAGCCCATCTCACGGAGACTGCACCAGCCTGACAGTTTGCACTCAATTACATTGGCAGGTAGGCATGATGAAAATTGGCCAGCTACACTTATTGTTTACATAACTACATGAGATAGTCAAAAGGAGAAGCTTGTTAGGGGAACCCCATTGCAAGCACCGCTCACTTCACATTCTGAGTACATGCTTTGGTATAAAAGAATTACTAGATGCTGGGTGTCTACTGCTGGTGCGTCTATTGGGAATGTGGTAAGCTTTTTACCAATTTTCCAGTTACTATATGCATTTTGTAGTGATTATAATGACATTTTTATTTGTTTCTTAGGCGAATATTGCAGAGCATTAGTTCAGTTCGACTAGTAACGATGCCGCTCGAGAAGTTGTTGTGCAGATCCTACATTCATTGCAGGAGCATGATTGCATTACCATGGAACACCTTCGTCTAGCTTCAGCAACAGATGACATTGCAGGGCCACTTGAGGAGTCCAGTGCACAAGGGATGCAGCGCCGAAGAATGAGAGGGTTAGCGAGCACTCAGATGTGACTTCAGCATCCTGAGAACTCCATTTCTACGAGCCAGCCCACGACTTAGCTTCCTACCACTGTTACCACTGCTACCACTCCAGATGTAACTTCTACATATCTGGTCACTCAGCTACCACCTACATATCACCCACCATACCCACCACACCCATACCCACCATATCCTTACTCGTCGCTGGGTTACCCACCATATTGTTACCCACCACACCTGTACCTGCCACGCCCTTACCCTCTATATCCTTACCTGCCACCGAATCACCAAGCATACCCATCACAACTAGGTCCTTCAGCTGATCCCTCTCACAGACCACCGTATTCCGATGATGGCCCATCTCATTGACGTGTATATTAGAATGTTATATTTAGTGGCTTTGACTAAATTATTGTTGATGATTTTCAATTATGATTTTGGTACTCATGTTGGATTGAACATGTTTGTTGTTTCATTTCTATTGCTGATCTTAGTACTATGGTGGAATTAAACAAGTTTGTGTGCTTTTGGGGAGGTCAATATTTAGAGGAAATTTTGTCAAAATTTTCATAGAATCCAAATGCCCGAACGCATAAGTATTTGGATTTTAACGCTCACAATTTTCTTTAAAATTTATTTTATTTAAATACTAAGCACGCATCCCATTATAATTTAAATTATCTAAATAATAATTTTATAATATTTTGTCTGTATTTAGTGGTCATCTAATACTAAAAAGGACACCTAGTTAGCTGTTACCCTAATCTCATATCATAATTGTTAAGTACCCTAATTTCATGTCCAAGTAACCAATGAGAATGTGAGATGTCATTGGTGGCATTCACTTTGTATATGACCAGAGAATACTAAAAAATATATATAGGTTGGAGGGGGTGAATGCCACAGATGAAGGGAGAGGGAATCATATATAGTTAGGTTAAGCCAACAAGTATTGCGTATTTGTACAGATTACGTCAAATGCTATGGCGTATTCAGTCTCCTGGGTCACATGGGATGCACCTAAGAACCTGGTGCATCTACCTAGATTGCTCCAAGCGTGTTGGCGCAATCTACATGGATGCGCTATGCTCTTTGGCGCATCCCACGTAACTCAAGAAAAAATAAAAAAAATGTCACATAGGATCAAATTGTAATAGTTTGAGAATAATTTTAAAAGAGTGACATTTTAATAAATTATTTAAAAAAAATAACATTTTGATAAATTATTTTACACTGTTTGGTAAAAAAGCCTAAATTCAAAGGACTTGTAAAACAACTTTTAATCTGAACCTAATAATTACCAATTCTAAGACTTCATATTTTTAACTCTTCTTTCTCATGTAACTCATTAAAAAAATATGACTTTGTAAACTTTTTATTTTTAAATAAATATTTTATTATTAAAATAATAATCATAACTTTAATATTTTTAAAAAGTTTTATAACTTTAAAATTGTGATTTCTATATTATAAAACGTTATTACAGTATTAATATTTTTATGTTATGATTTTATAAATAATTTATTTATTTTATAAAATTATTATATTTTTTAATATAATTTGTATTATAATTACTTAGTTTTTTATTTTATATAAATTTAATATCTTTTATATATAAAAGTATAATACATTAGTGTTGTCCTAGGGTTGCTATATGGTTTACTTTTCCTCTTAAATTGAGAGTATTTAACGTATTTTATAGTTAAGTGTTATAATTAATTACTTTGAAACTTTCAACAATATTTAGTATTTTAAATTTCTTAAAATATGTACTATCTTAATTATCTTTTATTTTTTTTCTAAACATTACAATTCCTATACAACTCTCTTAACTATATTTTCACTAAATATTTCAACAATATTAAATGTTTTAAATTTCTTAAGCAACTATCTTAATTACCTTTGATTTTTTTCCAAGCTTTATAATTCTTATACAACTCTCTTAATTATATTTCCACTATACTTAATATCTAATTTTCACTCACATAATATTTAAGGGTTAATTTAGATAATTTTATGAAAAAAAGAATTTTTAAGTTTTTATTTTTTATTGATTTATTTGAAGATTAAATTTATACAAAACTAAAATAATGTGCAAGAAATTTTATAATGAAATTCGATGGTTCCTTCATCCAAATAATATGTTTATATTTCCACTATACTTAATATCTAATTTTCACTCACATAATATTTAAGGGTTAATTTAGATAATTTTATGAAAAAAAGAATTTTCAAGTTTTTATTTTTTATTGATTAATTTGAAGATTAAATTTATACAAAACTAAAATAATGTGTAAGAAGTTTTATAATGAAATTCAATGGTTCCTTCATCCAAATAATATGTTCACAAATCTTGACATAATTAGTTAAGAAATCGGTCACCATATCTTTTATATATTTTATTTATCTTTTATATATAAAAGAAAAATATTTTGGTGTTTCCCTAAGGTTATCTAGGGTTTCATTTTCCTTCCTAAATTGAGAGTATTTTGGATATTTTATATTTAAATGCTTTTAATTTAATTACATTGAAACTTTCAATAATTTAATTCCCACTTCAATATATTTTATGAGTTTCTAGGAAGATACTCCATTGATTTGTTAAATCGAAATTACATTTATAATAAAAATTCATATATTTTTATTTTAAATGCTTTCAAAGACTCAGATATTTTATTTGCATATAAAATTTCTTAAAACGATATTCAAATGCTTGAATGATCTTTATGTAGTCCCTATAGGGGAGTGACTCGAACAATGGTTAGAATATGGACGAAGCTGTAGTCACTAATAACATGAGTCCAACTATTTTAATATAAAATATTCCCAAAACTCATGAAAAATGCGCTTTCCGTAAATTAAAAATTTAAAATGTCTCAACTATAAAATTAAGTGATTTCAATCTATAAGAAAATTCAATTTGGTGGTTACACATTACGATATTTCAATCAATAAAATTAAGAGATTTCCCTCTTTCCAACATTTTTAGTGATGTTAGTTTTATAAGAGATTTCAATTTATACAATAAAAAATGTACTCTCCAACACTTGAAAAACCACTTCAGTTATTTATATTTAATATTTAATATTTAATATTTAATATTTAATTTAATAAATACTGTAGTGGTTAAGCATCATTAATGTCCAATCAAAACTCATTGTAATTTGCGGACAAAACTTTTAGAGTTATTGACTATAAATATTCAATGCCATCCAAGGTTTTAAATCTCAATCGCAGTCGAGATTGCAGTTGTGTTGTGATTTTTGTGATTACGAATGTTGCGAATGTTGTGATGCGGATTGCGGTTGTTGCGACGTGAATTCTTCACAACTTAACACAAATTAAATTAAATTATCTATTTTATTGTATAATGTATCATAACTAATAATTTATAATTTTTTTTAATAATAAGAGATATCTAAAAATAATAAATTAATTAACTAATAAAATGATCTATTTTCATTCCCTCTAATTTCCCCATTCCGCCCATTTTTTCCCATTCCCTCCCACCCCCAATTTTTTTTCCATTTCCCCCGCCTCTCATTTTTTATCCCATTTCCCCCTCCCTCGGTTTTCTATTTCCCCCTTCCTTCTCTGTTTCTCACTTTCTCAATCCCTCCCCCTCCATTTCTCCCATTTCCCGTTGCCCTCGCCCACTCCCTCACCTCTGTTTTGTTGAGATCACTGGCCACGGGTCACCATGGCCTTCCCCTTCCCTCACTCCCTCACCTCTCTGTTTCCTTAAGCTTACCCACAACCTTCTCCTTTCCCATTCTCACAGCAACACCTACAGTCACAACAACCCAAGATGTTCAGAAACAAAGGTTCAAAAGATCGAGACCACCATAGATCCACACCTCCACCATGGATCGCGAAACAGAGGTTCAGAAGATCGACTGAACAGAGACTGTAGCGGCTGAAACTGCATTACGTCTCGTCTGTTGCGACTACAACACCGTTCCGTTGCGGCCATCGCCCGTGATTCTCGAACTCAGCCTTGTCGCGGGCTGAAGCGGAAACGGTGACCGTTGCGACCGTTTTGTTGCGACCGCTACAGTCGTCTCGTTCCGAGATTTGAAACCCTGATGCCATCATTACTATAACAAGTTATCTTAATCCTATTTGAAACAACTTTGTCGGTTGATATTGCATTTGCAAGTGTTGAAGCCATTAACGCATGCAAAGGTTTCTTTCACACCACCATTTTTTCATTTGCAGTTCACGTTGTTGCAAGTGTTGTTTCAAGTAAAGCAAAACCACATGTAAGAAAAGCCCCTGGATATTGTTTACAATTGTTCAACCTCAAGTTGCAATTTTTGTGCAAAGTAAAATAAATATTACTCATATTATTAAAAATAACTAATCGAGCAACCTAATAGGCTTAACTCCAGCAAGCACATCATCGATCAATCTTAGTGGATTAACTTCAGCGGGTCCACTTGAGACCAAAAGCCTTCGTCGCATACTCACAAACCTGCACCGATCACTAACATGCTGACCAAGTAAGTGAATTGGTTCCTTTTGAATAGCATAACTCGAAGTATAAAATGCTATTTTTTTGTGTATTAAGAAAAAGAATATCTCAAGTTTCATTTTTCAGCCCCACAGATACCATTTCTTTCAAATCTTTTTATGGTACAAGTGTTCATATTGTACAAGACTTAAACACTTCATAGGTCCAATTAATTTATATATTGGATTATCAGCTTATCAAATATTTATAAAATGAATTTACTGAGTTTTTTATCATAAGATTTTGGGAGTAGGAATTCATGTTAGATTAATGATACTTCTCATTCAAGATGGGGTTTGTTCTTTATTAGTGCTACATCCAATTATTCTCTTCTGATTCTGTTATGATATTTTGTTTATATTGCTAATCATCTTACAATGTGGCAATAGTTATAGAGTTTTTATATATCCAACGTTTGAGTTGTTGTGAATCTGAGTGTTATCTATAGCAATTAATTTCCTACAGCTTTTCTTGAAGACAATGATAATGACAGGAGTACTAAGGTATGAATTGATTTTTAATTCTAAGGAGCAAATGCCACTTACCTATTATCTTTGTTTTTCCTTCTATGAATAAATTATTTGAAAGAATCATAGATCTGACTGAAAAATAATTATTCGTTCTGCCAGAGTATTAGAATAATAATCTCAGAATGCTTCCCTATAATTGGTTGTAAACTACCATGGCTCAAAATTTGTCTATGAAAAGGAAACATGACAAATCATCATTAGATTTGAAGATAGGGAGGCACAATTTGCTCAACACAATATACAAAAAAGTGTTTCAACCAAATATATATATTTCTTTTGAAACTGCATCAATTGGAAAATACACAAAAAGGAGTCCATTGTCTAATATCACAAATAGTATGTTAATTTGTTAATTCCATTCTAATAGTCGTTCTATAAATTATATTAATGGGAGATATTTCATTTAAGTTATTGAAACAACATTTTAATCATACTTTTTTTAACTTTGTTATTCATGTGGTTCAATTACCATCTACCAAGATACCATTGAAAGGGGAAAGTATGTGATAACAAGTGTTCAAGTTAAAGCTAATGACAATATCTTTGGTGAATGCGTAACAAATCAATAACAAGATATTTTATTATTATATGATAATTATGTATTTATTATATTTAAATTTATTTTGTTATATAATCAATAATTTGTTTATATTTACATTATACATTATACGAAGATAATTATTTTGAATTTTTTAAAAATATTTTACAGACTTTTGAGGCTGATATGGTTGGAGATAGTATGAGATTTCTCAGATGCAAAAATTGAAAATAACCAAATTAATCAAAATCTTGATCCAGGTATATATAAATAAATTGTTTAAAAATATACTCATTCTTAATTTCTGAGTTTATTATTATTATTATTTCAAAATTATTAACAACAAATTGGTCATCTTTATATATAGGTATTTTATCACCAGAAGATGTTATAATCAATCATCAGATAGAAGAATAAAAAAATTGCATCAAATCTGTTATTTTGTCAAATTCAAGTATGTTACCCAGTTGTAATTTAAACGAGTATTTTAGTGATTTTGTTTTATTTAAAATATTTACACTTCTATAAATCTAATACTTAAATCTACCAGCTAGAAAGCATGTGATAGCAAGTGGTGATGATAAACCATCACCAAATGACACTAACAATATCCTTGATGAATGTGCAGCAAATCCACAACAAGACATCTTATCACTACTAGAAATTTAGTTTTTAGAGACTCAAAAATCGGTCTATAAATCAAGAAAATCGGTCTCTAAAATAGTTAGAAACCGATTTAAATTGGTCTCTAAAAGTCTCATCGCTAAATATTATAGACCGATTTTAAAGAGACCGATTTTTTCGGTCTCTAAATCGGTTGCTGACTGCGGGATTTAAAGGATGCAAACCCAAGTGCAGGTTATCTCAAGTAATAAATTCTTGGGAGTCCGAGGTCGATCCACAGGGAATTGATGAAGAGAAATTATTTGAGGTAAGAAAATAATTTGTCACAACACTAAAAGTAATAAAAGATATTCATAAATGAATTTAAGAACTTGTTTGGGTTAGGAGATCCACTCTTGGTAATAAATTAAAGGCAAGATTATTTATCTTTATAACTCAATTGAAATCCACACACAACGGAAGTTCCAATCGAAAAATATAACATTCAAAGTTCAATTATATATGTAATCATATTATGATTCCTTTAATTATCTACCAACATTTGTAAATGAGTTCAAGCATTCACTGTGTCAATCCTATTATCTATAATAAATCAAGATCTCCATTATACAAAGAAGGTTTCTAAATTGATTGGAAACAAAATATAACACATATGATGTCCATTTAATAATATATCATTTAAGCACAAGAAATAGAATAATCTAACCTTATTTCATTACCAAGAGCTTCACTCTTTCACCAAAGCAAGATGAAGATTTAGTTACTCATAAATAAGAAGAAAGAAAGAGAGAAGAAGAGAAAGATGAACATAACTTCAATTTATAGCAAGAGAAAATTATAACAAAGGAAAATAATAAACACGTATAACCATAACTTCTAAAAACTAAGCCTAACACCCAGAGCCCCAAATGATCAGCCAATGATGCCTTTTATAGAGGATTAGGGATACAAAATGACAAGGGGGCTAAATAAGAGTAGGTGAATGAGTGGGTAGATGAATGAAAAATGCCAAATGGTGAGTTGGTAAGTGGAAAATTATTGAGATTCTTTGTCTCTGAAATCATTCATTGCTTAACTCATGGATTCCGTCATCAAATAGAAAAATCATCTTTATGAAAGTTGTAGAACTAGGTCTTAACTTTCAGTGGCCAAATTTCAGCTCATTTCATCACCTACAGCCCGAGATATGACCCAATTACTGCAGACTGTTCAAGCCCAGTTTTAACACCTCCGTTTTGATTTCCAAACCCAATATCACCTCCAAAATGTCTGATTTGAGTTTTGTGTTATTCATGAAAGTTGTAGATATGGATCTTAACTTTCAAGTATCAAAATTTCAGCTCAAGAAAGTTCCTATAGCCCGAGTTATATTCTGATTACTGTATACTGTTCAGGTTCCAGACACAAAACTCGTGTTCTAACTTCCAAACCCATTTAGCTCCTCTAGATGTCCATATTTTACCTGGAGCTCTTCATGAAAGTTGTAGAGCTCTCTCTTATCTTTCCTACAAGGTAAGATACATAAAACTCGTGTTTAATACCATATTTTTTTTATTAAAGATTCAAATGGTTTATTGCAAAAATGTGTTCCCCCATCATTGATGATAACTCGAGGGATTCCAAATTGACACAAGATATTTTCTTTTAAAAATTTGAGAACAGTTTTATGATCATTGTGTCGGTATAGAATCATTTCAATCCATTTTGAGACATAATCAATTGCAACCAAAATATACACAAATCCAAATGAGGATGGAAATAGACCCATGAAATCAATTCCCCAACAATAAAAAATTTCAATGACAAGGATGGGGTTCAGAGGCATCATGTTTCTTTTTGAAATTGAGCCCATCTTTTGACAATTTTCACAACCTTTGTAAAAAGTATAGCAGTCCTTAAATAAAGTGAGCCAATAAAATCTACACTGCAAGATTTTTGCAGCTGTTTTCTTTGAAGAAAAATGACCTCCACATGCTTCTAAGTGACAAAATTTAATGACACTACCTACCTCACTGTCGGGCACACATCTCCGAAAGATTTGGTCAGGACAATATTACAACAAGTATGGGTCATCGTAATAAAAAATTTTCACCTCTGTCAAAAATTTCTTTCTATCTTGGTGCATCCATTGAGGCGACATCTTTCATGTTACAAGAAAGTTGACTATGTTAGCAAACAAGGCATGAAATTAACAGAAAATAAAAATTAATCGGGAAAAGAATCATTGATAGGTATGCTATCAAAAGGTGAGCCTGTTGTAAGTTTGGATAAATGATTAGCGACAACATTTTCAGCTCCTTTCTTATCTTTTATTGTAATGTTAAATTCTTGAAGCAACAAGATCCACCGTATTAATCTTGGTTTGGCATCCTGCTTAGACATCAAATATCTAACAACAACATGATCGGTGAAAATCACAATAGAAGAACCAATTAAGTAAGATCGAAATTTGTCTAGTGCAAAAATTACAGCAAGTAGTTCTTTTTTAGTAGTGGTGTAATTCATTTGTGCACTATTTAACGTTCTACTTGTGTAACAAATCACATAAGGCTTACCTTCCTTTCTTTGGCCTAAAACAGCACCCATAGCAAAATCACTAGCATCACACATTAACTCAAAAGGCAAAGACCAGTCAGGAGATTGCATGATAGGAGCAGATGTCAGAAGACCAATTAATTTTCAAAAGATTTTTGACATTCTTGAGTCCAATCAAATGGCATATCTTTCAATAGAAGACTACATAACGGTCTAGATATGACACTAAAGTCCTTTATGAATCTTTTGTAAAATTCTGCATGTCCTAAAAAGGAACGAACTTCTCTGACTATTTTTGGGGAAGACAAATGAACAATTAATTCAACTTTGGCCTTATCAACTTCAATTCCTTTAGAAGATATCACATGACCTAACACTATTTCTGAGGTAACTATGTAATGACATTTTTCCCAGTTTAACACAAATTCTTTCTCTTCACATCTTTTAAGAATTTTTTCCAAATTATCAAGACAATTTTCAAAAGAAGTTTCAAAAACTGTCATATCATCCATGAAAACCTCTAAATAATGCTCAATTATGTCACTAAAAATGCTTAACATGCATCTTTGAAATGTTGCCGGAGCATTACAAAGGCCAAAAGGCATTCTTCTATATGCAAAAGTACCAAATGGACATGTAAAAGTGGTTTTTTCTTGATCTTCCAATGCAATTGGTATTTGATTATAGCCTGAAAAACCATCAAGAAAATAGTAGTATAGATGTCCTGCTACCCTTTCCAGAATTTGATCAAGAAATGGAAAAGGAAAATGATCTTTCCTAGTAGCAGCATTTAATTTTCTAAAATCAATACACATACGCCAACTAGATGAGACTCGCGTAGGTATTAATTCACCCTTATCATTTTCAACCACTGTTATTCTAGATTTCTTAGGCACAACTTGTGTAGGGCTTACCTATTGGCTATCAGAGATATGATAAATAATTTCAACATCAAGCAATTTAAGGACTTCAGCTCTAACTACCTTTTTCATGTGTGGATTTAATCTTTTTTGAGGTTGTGGAGAAGTTTTGGCATTATCCTCTAAATGTATTCTATGCGTACAAATTAATAGATTAATACCTTTTATGTCCTTTAATGTCCATTCAATTGCACTTTTATGTCTTTTAAGTACTTCTGTTAACATACCTTCTTATACTTCAGTAAAAGACGAGGAAATTACCACTGGCAAGCTTTGCTCTTCTCCCAAAAATGTGTACTTTAACCCAGCAGGTAATGGCTTTAGTTCCGGTGTGGGTACTTCTTCATGGGCATTATCATTCATGGGTTTTAGCTCTTCAAATCTTGGCTTCTATCCCTTGTACTCCATTACCTGTGTATAATCAAGCAGAGAATATATTTCAGAGATATCATCTTCTAATTGCATGCCTGACTCAAATGAATTGACTAAACAAATTTCTAATGGGTCAGAAGAACTCCTTGTTTGAAGATGATCATCTACGATGACTTCAATTCCTTCAACTTCCTCCTTTTTATCAAGGACTTCATGTAGTTGCTTGCACATGTTGAAAACATTGAGCTCCAGTGTCATGTTTCCAAATGTTAGCTTCACCACTCCATTTTTGTAATTTATCAAAGCATTTGATGTTGCTAAAAATGGACGGCCTAAAATAACAGGAATTGACTTGCAACTATCAACCATAGGTTCAGTATCCAAGACAATAAAATCTACAGGATATATGAATTTATCAACTTGAACTAACATCTTCCACTATTCCTCTTGGAATTTTAATTGATCTATAGGCAAGTGGAAGAGTTATAGAAGTTAGTTTTAACTCACTCAAGTTGAGTTGCTGATAAACTGAATATGGAAGTAAATTGACACTAGCATCAAGATCAAGTAAAGCTTTTTCAATTTTATGTTCTCTAATAATGCATGAAACTGTAGGACAACCAGAGTCTTTATATTTCAATGCACTATTATTCTGAAGAATGGAGCTTACCTGTTCACCAAAAATGCTTTCTTTTTCACATTTAGTTTCCTTTTAACAGTGCACAAGTCCTTCAAATATTTGGCATAAGAAGGAATCTATTTGATAGCATCTAACAAATGAATATTGACTTTCACTTATTTCAAAATTTCAAAAATTCCAGTGTTATGGTCCAATTTCTTCGGATTATTCAATGCTTGAGGAAATGAGGGTGAAGGTGAGAGTTTGGTCGCCTTTTGGTCAACTTCTTCATTTTCTTGGGGAATTAGTTCATCTTCTTTCTCACAAGATTCGAGGATTTGTTTTTTAACAACCTTTCCACTTGTAAGAGTTATCACCGACTGGACTTGGTTCATTTGTTGGTTTTCTGAACTCCCCTCATTTAGACTGTATTGACCCTTGGGATTTAGTTGAAGTTGAAAAGGAAATTTTCCTTTCTCATGAATGATGAGTGCAGAAGAAAGTTTAGCAAGAGTTTCTTTTATGTCAATCATGGTTTGATTGTTTTGTTTATTAATGGCCTCTTGCTTTTCTATGAATGCATGCAGTGTTTCTTCAAGGTTTTTCCTATATGGTGGGACATAAGGTGCATATCCTTGAGAATTTTGAGAGTCCTGTTGTGCCTGAGGAGGTGGTGGTTGCACAAATTGTGACTGATTATTATTCCTCCAACTGAAATTCGGGTGATTTCTCCATCCCGGATTGTATGTATCTGAAAAAAAAGAAGTAAATGGCTTGTTAAAATTATTCATTGCATTTACCTGCTCATGTACAACTTCTTTAAAAACAGGTATCTTAGGACATTCATGTGTTAAGTGTCCTAAATCATCACAAATGCCACAAATTTCTTCATTTTGCATAGATTTGATTTCTTTTGCTTTTCTTAATTCCATGGCTTCAACCTTTCTAGCCAAACTGGCAAATCTAGCATTTAGATCTTCCTCTTGACTAAGGCGATATTTTCCTTTATTAGCCAAACTGGCAAATCTAGCATTTAGATCTTCCTCTTAATTCCATGTACAACCTTTCATTTTGCGTCTAATAGAGGAATATTGATCTTTACTTGTTTCAAAATTTCAAAAATTTCAGTGTGGTGGTCCAATTTCTTTGGAGTATTCAATGCTTGAGGAAATCGGGGTGAAGACGAGAGTTTAGTCTCCTTTTAGTCAGCTTCTTCATTTTCTTAGGCAATTGGTTCATCTTCTTTCTCACAAGGTTCGGGAATTTGTTTTTTAACAACCTTTCCACTCCTAAGAGTTATCACTGACTTGACTTGGTCCATTTATTGGTTTTCTGAACTCCCCTCATTTAGATTGTACTGACCCTTGGGATTTGGTTGAGATTGAGAAGGAAATTTTCCTTTCTTGTGAATGGTGAGTGCAGAAGAAATTTTAGTAAGAGTGTCTTTTATGTCATTCATGGTTTGATTGTTTTGTTTATTAATGGCATCTTACTTTTCTATGAATGCATGTAGTCTTTCTTCAAGGTTTTTCCTATATGATGAGACATAAGGTGCATATCATTGAGAATTTTAAGAGTCCTATTGTGCCTGAGGAGGTGGTGGTTGCACAAATTGTGACTAATTATTATTCATCTAGCTGAAGTTTGGGTAATTTCTCCATCGTAGATTGTATGTATTTGAAAAAGAAGAAGTAAATAATTTTTTAAAATTATTTATTGCATTTACTTGCTCATGTACAACTTCTTTAAAAACAAGAATATTGGGACATTCATGTATTGAGTGTCTTAAGTCATCACAAATGTCACAAATTTCTTTATTTTGCACAGATTGGATTTCTTTTGTTTTTCTTAATTCCATGGCTTCAACCTTTTTAGCCAAACTAGCAAACCTAACATTTAGATCTTCCTCTTGACTAAGGTTATATTTTTCTTTATTAGCACTTGCAAGGTTAGATCTAATTAAATTTTCAGAAGGGTTAGTATTATGCCAAGATTGAGAATTTTCAGCCAACTAGTTTAAATAGTTTAAAGCTTCATCATGTTCTTTATCAAGAAACTCACCATTGCACATTGTTTCCACAAATTGTTTAGCTTCAGGTGTTAAACTTTCATAAAAGAAGCTTATAGTGCGTCATTTTTCAAAACCATGATGTGGGCAATAATTTAACAAATCTTTAAACCGTTCTCAACATTGAAAATATGCTTCATTTGAATTTTGGAAAAAATTTGGATTTGTCTTTTCATAGCATTGATTTTATGTGTTGGAAAAAATTTCTTCAAGAACTCACCTTGCATTTCTTGCCATGTGCCAATTAATCTTGGTTTCAAAGTGTTAAGCCAAGATTTTGCTTTATCTTTTAAAGAAAAAGGAAACAATTTAAGCTTAACAATCTCTTTAGTGCAATTTTGGTCATTGAAAGCAATACATACTTCCTCAAATTCTTTCAGATGTAAATATGAACTTTCAGATTCTAAACCATGAAAATTTGGAAGCAAAGAAATCATACCTGACTTGAATCTAAAATTATTGGCATTGAGAGGAAAGATAAAACATGATGGACTAGAATTTCGAGGTGGTTACAAATATTCATGCATGATTCGCAACGGTTGATTTTCATGTTCATCATGTACACTTTCATTTTCAGCCATTGTGTTAATTGTGTGTGATTGTGATTCAAACCAATCAATATATAAAGTACCAAGATTAATTTTAACTAAACGAACAGAATTTAAATCACGATACTAATTAAGTATAAATAAATGACTTAAAATAAAAAAATAATGTACAAGTCGATAGTTTACACTAGCCATTAAATATTAACAAGGATGTAGTATAAACCAACTACTCAATAAATATTAACAAGTAAAAAGTTAGAAATAAAATACAGAAAATAAAGTACGGAAAGTAAATTATAGAAAATAAAATACGAAAAGTAAAATACAAAAAAATAAAGTACGAAAAGTAAATTGCAGAAAGTAAATTACAAAAAATAAAGTGCAGAAAGTAAAATACACAAAAAAAATTGTAGAAAGTAAATTGCGAGAAAATAAATTGCAGAAAGTAAATTACAGAAAATAAATTTAAAATATGAAAACCGAGGAGAGAGGCAAAGCCACATCGTCGGTGAAAGAGAAGAGAAGAAGAAAGATTATTTCGTTATGTTAGAAAGTAATAATAAATAACGTAAATTAAAAAGTTAGAGTGCAAAAAATAAAAGTTAGTAAGCAGAAAATAAATGACATAAATTAAAAGTTAATAAGTAGAAAATAAATGACATAAATTAAAAGTTAGAAACTTAGTATGTTAACAAGTTAATAGGTTAGTAAGTTAGATAGTTAGAAAGTTATAGAGTTAGTAAAGAAACCGAAGGATCGGCAAGCCAATCTTTTGCTCCGGTGAGGGAGAAGAGAGAATATATTTATTAAAGAAAAAAAACCTTAATAAATTAAAACTTCAAATCAAGTCCCCGGCAACGACGCCAAAAACTTGACTGCGGGATTTAAAGGATGCAAACCCAAGTGTAGGTTGTCTCAAGTAATAAATTCTCAGGAGTCCGAGGTCGATCCACAGGGAATTGATGAAGAGAAATTATTTGAGGTAAGAAAAGGATTTGTCACAACACCAAAAGTAATAAAAGATGTTCACAAATGAATTTAAGAACTTGCTTGGGTTAGGAGATCCACTCTTGGTAATAAATTAAAGGCAAAATTATTTCTCTTTATAATTCAATTGAAATCCACACACAATGTAACGCCCCTTTTTGGAGAGGGAACGTCATATTATTAAACATAAATGAAAATGCAGAAAATAAAATTTTTCTAAATTAAGACCTGGTTCATCTAGTTTAAGGTTAACTTGTTCGATGCTTTAATACGTGAGTAAAATGGTGGTATGTATTTTTTTTAATTAATAAATAAAACTAAGTGACGAAGCTGGAATGAGAGTAAAGAGTAAGACAGAAAATAAACTTTACATTTGAATGACATGCACATATACATATATATTTAAATATTAACTATACTTTAGATACAAGCCTGAAAATTTTCAAAAACCAAAACTATACCTGCCTATGGATTTTACATACACATCCCCCAGAATATCAAAATATGTAGCCTACCAAAATAATACATCAGGCCCCCAAAATAAAACCCTGGCAGCCGTCAGCAGCTACCAGTAAAATCAGTCCCTCGGAGGAGGAGGGACCGTATCAGGGTCCTCAGCAGGATCCTCCTCATCCGAGGAAACCTCCATCGGAACCACGGAACCACGGGCAGGAGCCCGAGCGGTGGAATAAAAAGAGTCCTCCTGCGAGGTATAGTAACAATCACCCCACATCTCATGGATGGGCAAGTAGAACTCCAGTCGCAGGCTGACATAGCAGGTAAAAATAGGCGTCTCATGACATCTCCAGACTAGAGAAATTGACACGTCCCCCAGATAGACGCAGCGATCGGAACTCAAGTTGATGTGCCAACACCCTGGCCCTCCGAGGAAGGTCAGACGCACATCGCCTAGAAATCCGCGCATGCGTGCCTCCATCGTCCTCTGTAGATGCTAGTCTCGATCTGGCCAGAAGCCGGGGAAATCAGGGGCTTCAACCTCCTTGCCGTCGTCTTCGGTAGATACCGTATACACATAAGCAGCAAATAATAGGAATGCAAGAAAGAGGTAAGACATCCTACCATCATTACCAATTATAGCAGCCAGAAACAAAACGACGCAACACGCCCAAATAACAATTCAAAACAGCATTTCCAAATAATAAACAGTAGGTCTAACAGTAAGCAAATAAACAATTCCAGGCAGAAATTCATTACAGTAATGATCATACAATTCATAGTTACGGAAAGTAATGATTTACAATGACAGATTATCTCACGATGCACATGCATGCTTTCCCAAATTCTTACTCCATGGAGCTAGACACAAATAGTCGGAGAGAAAGATCAGGGGACATGTCTGTAACTCGGCTGCCGTGGCCAAAGTGCTAAAATCAATAATTCTCACGTGCACATCCAGGCATTGTACAGACATTCCACGTTCGATTACGATATATGACAGTGTCTCGGTCCGGATCGTCAGTGCGTTTGCATCGGTTTGCCCCACGGGTAGGAGAGCTACCAACTGCCCATTGTGGAGGACCCGCACCCCGACGCCCCCAAGGTCAAACACGACATACACTAGTCTACTCGCACCTGCACTAAGGTGTGTTCAATCCCCTAGGCAACTTGGCCTTACAACAGTCCACAGGACATTCACAATGCATAAGACTCTATGCATGAACATGTATGATCATCAATTTCATACAATTCCATAATATGCTACAATTGGCCAAGAGAGCATCAATATACAAATAGTCACTCATATGGAACCATAACATCATAATATTGAGATAAAGCCAAACGGTATATTCTTAGATCCATTATGAATCCTAACTTAAATTTTGTCTTTCCTACAAGGTCCATTTCCAATTAAACTCTTATGATTAATTTAGTCTTCGTATTGTAATCCATTCTTTCACAATTAGTAAATCATTCTAAGCTCTTAAAGACTCACACTCTCTTGTTCTTGCTCTCTTGAATTTACCCTAAGTCTTATGAAAGTTTCACTCATGGTTCCTTTAAAATTTATGAAATATCTAATCATATTGAATTCTTCCAATTTATTGATTGCCTATCTCCTTACATAGATTTTTTAACTACTTAATTACCTAAGCTTCTAAGTTACTAAAGTTGCATAATTAAGCCTCAAAAGGCCTTAGAGGCCGTGGCCTCTCAAGGAATTCAATTCCCAAATTTTGTCAAGTCATCACAATACATGTTATACTCTTAATTCATTTCATTGTTCACTTGTTAAATTAGTTCACCAAGAACCCCAATTTGGGCTCAAAACCGTAGCCTCTCTTAGAGGCACTCTCCATGATTTTTCTTCAATTTCCAAGCCATTCTATCCAATCCAATAATTCAAAATACATAACCAATCAATCCAATGTCACAAACATCATAAATTAAGCATGTAAACAATTAATCCATCAATTTAAAGAAAAACCCTTATTAGGGTTTTCTCACAAACAACACAACCAAGGTTCCTAGATGCTAATAGAGGTTGAGGAGGAGTGTCTTCCTCTTACACAAGTGAAGAAATCAAGAGAAACCTCCAAGAATCTCCTTGAAATTTCGGATTGGTGCCACCCAAAACCCTAGAAAATTCAACTTGGTTAGAATAGCATAAGGACTTGAAAAATGGAGTGTAGGTGGTCACAAAAACACCCTTGAAACCGAAAATGAAGAGAAGAGAAGAAGAGTCTTGAAGCTTACCCAAAAACCCTAACTTTGAAGCTTGAAGGAGGTGATGAAAATGGTGGAATTTCAAGATGCTCCAAGCAAGAAAGATGTATAGAGAGGAGAGAGGATTAAGAAAATGTGGTTGGTTAGAATTTTTGTGAAGATTGAGTGGGAGAGAGAGAGGGCTGGCCATAGCTCTTGTAGAGAGAAGGAGGAGAAAACAAAATGCAGAATGAAGAAGAAGAAGAAGAAAGAGAAAGTGTTTTTAGGTTAAATGAATTAATGAAAAGCAACTCATTTCCCTCCCAATTGGAGGCTGCTGCCGTGCATAGAGAGAGAGGGAAGAGAGAGTGTGTGGCTTCCCTTGGAAGCTAAGGGCTTCTTGGTCATTGTTTGGTCAAAGCTTCTTAAAGAAGCTTTGATTATTTTACATTAAATTTGAATTAAAGTGAGTTAATTAGACATAAAGTAGATTACATTAGGATAATGTGATATGATTTTTATTACATGCTATTATCCAATGGATAATAGTTACAGTTGATAGAAGTCAGTATTTAATTAATCTGACAGATAAATTTCGGGCAGTATTATTTTATTTTATCTATTAAAATTTCTCGAAAAATGTAAAACCTCGTAAACTGTGTCCAGCCTCGAGTTTAGTAAGATCCCCCGTCGACGTGTCCATAGTTCCAGGTTCACGGAGAAAATATCGCATTTCTCCAGTTCTGTTCAGTGCGCACGCAAAACGAGAAATATATTAAAATATTCGACGTTTCCAGAAAAATCCCAGAAAATTCTCAAAAATTACAAATATTGTAAAACGAGTATTCGTCTAATCATTTCCTAATTTTTGAAGTATTACAGTCATTTTTCTGACTCTGTTCAATACTCGCGCAAAACGAAGAATATATTAAAATATCCGTCATCTCCGAAAAATTCCGAAAGAATTCACATAAATCATAAATATTAGAAAATGACTATTTGTGGTAAAATAATTAATTTCCGGAGCGTTACACTGACCTCATCAATTCTCAGCTCAGTGTACACGCAAAACGAGAAATATATTAAAATATTCGTCATTTCTGAAAAATTCCAAAAAAATTCCTAAAAATCAAGAATATTATTAATTGATTATTTATAATTAAACAGATACTTTTTGGGATGTTACACACAACGGAGGTTCCAATTGAAAAATATAACATTCTAAGTTCAATTATATATGTAATCATATTATGATTCATTTAACTATCTACCAACATTTGTAAATAAGTTCAAGCATTCACTGTGCCAATCCTATTGTCTACAATAAATCAAGATGTCCATTATACAAAGAAGGTTTCTAAATTGATTGGAAACAAAATATAACACATATGATGTCCATTTGATAATATATCATTTAAGCACAAGAAATAGAATAATCTAATCTTATTTCATTACCAAGAGCTTCACTCTTTCACCCCAAGCAAGATGAAGATTTAGTTACTCATAGATAAGAAGAAAGAAAGAAAGAAGAAGAGAAAGATGAACATAGCTTCAATTTAGAGCAAGAGAAAATTACAACAAAAGAAAATAATAAACAAGCATAACCACAACTTCTAAAAACTAACCCTAACATCCAGAGCCCCAAATGATTAGCCAATGATGCCTTTTATAGAGGATTAGGGATACAAAATGACAAGGGGGCTGATTAAGAGTAGGTGAATGAATGAAAAATGCCAAATGGTGAGTTGGTGAGTGAAAAATTATTGAGATTCTTTGTCTCTGAAATCATTCATTGCTTAATTCATGGATTCCGTCATCAAATAGAAAAGTCATCTTCATAAAATTTGTAGATCTGGGTCTTAACTTTCATATATCCAAATTTCAACTCATTTCATCACCTACAGCCCGAGATATGGTCCAATTACTACAGACTATTCAGACTCAGTTTCAGCACCTCTGTTTTGACTTCCAGACCCAATATTACCTCCAAACTGTCCGATTTGAGTTTTGTGTTCTTCATGAAAGTTGTAGATATGGGTCTTAACTTTTAAGTTTAAAAATTTCAGCCCAAGAAAATTCCTACAGCCTGAGTTATGCTCTGATTACTGTATACTGTTCAGGTTCCAGATACAAAACTCATGTTCTGACTTCCAAGCCTATTTAGCTCCTCTAAATGTCCATATTTTACCTGGAGCTCTGCATGAAAGTTGTAGAGCTCTCTCTTATCTTTCCTATAAGATAAGATACATAACTTTTATATATCTAAAACTCAAGATATGACGAAACTATAGAAACAGTGTAAGACCTAAATAATGGTGAAAAAATCAATTAAGTCCAATTTGAGTCCAAACTTACAAAACATAACCAGGTTTAATCAATTAAGTACATGGAGAGTGTAAATGACTAAAAATAAGGGTTTATTAATGTATAAAATATGTGATCATCGGTCGCTAATTTTTGGTCAAATATTGGTCAATTATATTTCAAAAAAGTACATTAGAGACTAATTTAGAGACTAATTTTTCGGTCTCTAAATCAGTCTCTAAAAGTATGAATATATATTATATATTTTATAAAATTAGTCACTAACGCAGTTTCTAAACTAGAGACTGATTTATCGGTTTCTAAATCAGTCTCTAAATTGGTCCCTAAAACTCTGAATATATTATATATTTTATAAAATCGGTCACTAAATCGGTCTCTAAAGTCTCTAAATGTCTTTTTTAATAGTCACTAGAAGATCCATCTGTAATACCCAAACTTCAATTTAATATATATTATTATTCTTTTTGTTGTTTTTCAGAGAGGAAAACTCTGAATTTTTATTATTTCAATTGACTGTAAAATACAGAGGAATATATAGGAGAAAACTACAGGTTTGCCACTAAATCTCTTTAATTCCAGTAAAAATCTCCTAAATTAAACTTTAAGCATATTCTTTCAACCAATTTGTCAATAAAATGAAGCATCAATGAGTATGTACAAACTTTATATAATGGATGTCCACTGCACTCTAATGGAAGTAATATCATGCAAATCTTGGCAGTTAATTGACTCTTTACCTTCTTAAACAAAGGGCAAACACTATAATCTGACTAAAGAAGAAAAGTTAGACAAATACATTTTCTTTCTTTAATGCATGAGATATAGACTTGCACATGCATTTTAACTCAAAAGATACAAGGAATTTCAGATTAAAAAAAGCGTGAGAGAGAGAGATACAAGGATTTGTCACTATCAAGATGATTCTTAAACAAAATAAAAGAGAAACAAATAATTTCAAAAACTGGATCCATCTTAAGCAATAAATTTGCTCTCGCTACAAGACGAACCATTTCATCTTCTTTATCAAGACTAACTCCGAGTCTTTCTTTGAAAATATCAGCAAATTTATATGCTCCACCACCAGTAGCCTTTGTCACAAAATGAATGCATTAATGGAGTACTTCAACGGCATTAACACAGAAAAAGCAGTAAAGAATTACAAAATTAATTATAATCACAGCTTTCAATTTAAAATATTTACAACTATGAACAATCATAAAACAAGCCAAATATATTACAGATTAATCAACACTACAAAAAAACACGCTAAATTGCCGCAATTTTTAAGAGACTATGGGTTCTAATATAGTTCACATGACTACCCTGTTTAATGATTACCATTAGCATTAAACCTTGCTCGCTTACACAAAACAACAAACAATTTAAAATATGATGATATTAAGACAAAAAAAATTGAAATTGGCTAACTAATTTATAACCAAGCCTTGATTATACACTAAGTTATTCTGGTGGTCCCTGTCCACCTCCATCTTATCCATCTTCAACATTTACAATAGATTAATAAATTATCCAAAATGATAATAAGACAAGGCAAACTAAAATTAGGACTCCGACTAATTTATAACCAAGCCTTAATATTGCACGAAGTTATTCTGGTTGTGTCTAGCTCCATCTTCATTATCTACAATACTATATTAGTGCATAGATATACAATAGTCTATATAGTAGCAAAATGAAAGAGCACCCTAGTTTACAATATGGATTCTTTCATTTTTATTGTACAATATACCACTTATCCGAAAACCAGCATCACAAGGACTTTATCAGTAGGTGAGACTTACAGAGTCATCAAACATTCAATTGTTTGTTTAGCATCCTCAACGCTCCCCATTATAACAATGCTAGGATATATGGTGATTATGCAATAGAGGAAATGAGAACAACAGAAGAACCCTTCTACAAGTGAGGAACTGCATCCTGTATAAACCATAAAGTGGATAACACAACATACAACAATTCCAATTTCAGCAGATCATATGGAGATGACATAAAGAGAAGATGTTGAAACATATATTGCATTCTTTCTTTTCATCTTTTGATTTTTTTGGGCCATTCACTACTTTAGTTACCTTAAGAAGAAGTATAGTGGATTTGACATTTATCTCCCACAGCTTGTCAAGGACTGAGTCTTGGGTTTGCAAAATGGGATCTATAGAAGCATTTACGACAGCATTGGACACAACAACATCTATCTTTCCATACCTATGTAGCAAACCAGAATGTCGAACCTCTTCTTAGAGCAGCATTCAAGTATTTGCTAAGACTGACTTTGAATAAAATATTACACAAACCAATGCACTTAAGAAATCCCAGCTCAATTCTCAGTCTAGCCTCCAGATCAAAATAACAAATCATAATAGACATTATAAATTAGAAGATTTAGACTTGTAGAAAATATGATTCATTAGTGCCAAGATTACAGTAACAGATACAATATCAATTAGTTTAGCTTTACACATGCTCTTTTAGGAACTAAACTGCACCGTTTAACTTTCATTTGAACTTGCTTTGACAATTATAAAAACACTAATCTAAAAATAATATAGCAATGACTATGAAATCAAACTACTTGCACTTCTAGAATATATGCACATCCCTGAGTTCATTATAATTCATGGTGAAGCATTATAGACCAGCAACACTCTTAAAGCATCAGGAAGCAGTATATATTGTTCTATCTAAGCACACAACACATTCTTCAATCTAAAAAATACTTGCATACCATAACAATATCATTTTTCACTCAACAACATACACACTACTGCCATGGCATCACAACAACGAGTCTAAGAAGAATCATCATGCATCATTACATCTAGCTTCAATTCACTTCCTTCAACTAGGAGTTTTCTCAAATAGGTTGTAGGTACACACTTATTCACATCTCATGTCTCAGATTCCTAAAATATTAATCTCCATTACAGGCCAACACAATGTTATATCATCAATTCAAATTACATTCACAGTAGATTTGATATGAAATAAAAGAATAAAGGACAATAGTTATTCTTATCCTTATAGGTAACTTTGAGTACCTTAAGGGCACCAAAGACACGATTGCCAGTTGTGGTTTTAATAAGACCAACATCGAGGACAATATCACCAACAATGCTAGTAGATATTATTTGAGCAATGATATCCTTGTTCGTCTAATAATGTGGTTAAGGTTTATACTCAAAGGGAGAAATATTAACAAAAAATTGACTTTAAATTATTAAATGATACTAATCAAATACTATGTGTAAGTGGCATGGCAATTAATAAATAAAAAGTACAAATTCATTTTAAGCATATAAAACCATGTATTCATCAAATATTAACCTATAGATTAACAATAGGATCCAAATCGAACCACAAAGCGGTATTTTGGAGTGTTGTACTTGTTCTTGTCTTGATTAATCAAGTGAATCCTGACTCTATAATATGTTTTTCCCTCTGTAGAATTTTCAGTAAATAAAGTTAGCTATAGAAGCAAAGTGGAGATGAATATGATAGAGAAAGAGGAAGTGAAATGAGGTAAACAACTATGATACCTCTTCTTTTCTTAAACTTCACTTGATATCTCTTGAAGTAGGCCTTTGATTTCTGAGCCTTAACATATGCTCTTAACCATGAAAAAATGTTATTAGTGCTTTAATTTATGAAAAGGGAATAGCCATATATGCTAGCTACTGAAAATATCATAGCAATATGCACACAAACGATATTTTAAGGAACCAAACAACCCCAGAAAACTATACATACAAAGAATCCACAACATAGATTGTAATTCCTTTTGGCCGTATCAACCCAGATTTTATTATCTAGCACAACCATAAATTCCTCTAAAAGGAAATAGAGAGAGTGCAAGATTTGTCTAAAACAAAAATGCAAATGCATACAAATTCAAAGTTAATTGCAAAAATAAAAAGTGAGTTAATTTCAAATGATTCTAAACATTTGTTCCCAAAATCCAACCTAGTTTTTTAATTGGTCGTATACCAACTTGATTTAAGTTTATCTCTCATCATCAAAACAATAATAATTGGTAAGGTGACATAACAAATTTATGCATACAAAGTGATATCATGAAGTTGTTATATAAGTGTTGTCAAAATTGCTAAAAACATAGACTTAACTACCAGGAAGTCAACTGCAACATAAACTGTCTATGAACAGAATGATATTGATTTGGCATAAAGCAGTAATATAGCCATAAAACACATGACCACTAATATATTAATATTATCACAAAAAAAAAGAACTATGAAGATGCCAATCTCGTAGCAAATTACAATTAACCCCAATCAAATGGTTTCCTAGATGTTAATTTCCCCAAAAAAGTCCCCATTACTAAATGTATATGTAGCTCAAACAACTTGAGCATTACTAGATGAATAGAAGAACTAGTGACTACCCATTACAATAGAATCAATAAAAAATGAAAATGATTTGGAAAGTTGGGTTTTTTTACAAGGGAAAAAAGGAAGAGAGAGGAGCAGTATGAGAAAGAAAAGAACCTCTTCTCGCCGCCGTTGTAATACTCCTGAGGGCATCAGAGTCATTGTCGGAATTGGCGGAAGGATAGTTGAGATCAGAGAGTGTAACACCCTCCCTAGGGTATCACATGTCTGACTTCCGACTCATAAACTGAAAATGTTTTCATAAAAGGTTTGAGTTAAAAACGTGGGTTTAAAAAAATTTTCTTTCTTGCTGAAATATAAACTTACTGTAATCCATAAGTATTACTAAAAATATATTTAAACTGATTCATATACAACATTGACACCAATTAATATTTCACAATTTAAAGAGAAATATAAAATTAACAGACTTTTCTTTTTTTTTTAATAGTAGCAAACCCCATGACGGGTCCTACTAAATAGCACGGTATAACACTAACGATAAAACTTAAGATACTCATTCCTTATCTTGTATCCAGCGTGTTGCATCAAAACTCTACTCCTTGTCTACTCAAAACACCTTCGAACTTGAGACAGCCACTCTTCAATGTTTTCATCAATCTCTGAGTATCCATCGCCCGTTATGTCTAAGACAACTCGATCCTTCTATTATTTGATTTTAACAGTACAGACACAGCAAAACAACATAATACAGAGGTGAGATCACCTACACCAATACCAACATGGCAGCATAGAGATAACACAAACAGCAATATCATACAGAGATATCATACCAAACTTCCAATAATATATTCAATATTAATCAACTATCATCATCATACCATTAACATTACTATCATCACACAATAATCACAATAATGCCATCGATATGATTATCATCATCATCATCTAAATATTCAAAACAATTGTCATAGCCAATATTCCTCAATTAATATATCACACAGATATAAATGTTCAGATTATGCATGTACACAAGACTCGATTTCCTACTCCATGGAGCTAAAACTCAGGTCGGAGAAATGATCGAAAAGATCTGTCGGTACCACATGCCTCAGACCACGTGCTATAATCCTCATTTTGATTTTTGCACATCTAGCATATACACGACAGTCTTTATCAGATCTTGATTAAGAATAGTGTCTCGGTCAGGATCATCGGTGTGTTGCATCGGTCTAACCTACGGGAAGAAGCGCGACCAACCACCCGTGTAAGCAACCCGCTCCCCGATGCCCCCAAGGTCAACAAGTGACCTACACTACGCATATCGCACCCACTCAAGAGGTGTGTCTCTCCTAGGCAATCACCATATCCAAATTCTCATCGGACCATTCCAATGCATGTATAATGCACCAAATCTAATCATAGACAAATATGTCATTTTCTCACAAAAAAGTGTATGGACACCTGGTTCAACAAGAATCATCTTGTACTTTCAACAATAAAAATCAGGTTATCACGTTTTCATAGTTGTAAAACACTTTTACCGTATTTTCACAATCGCGTAACATTTCTGTTACGTTTTCACAATCCAAAAACGTTTCTGTTATGTTTTCACAATACCATAACGCTTCTATTATATTTTCACAATACCGTAACACTTTTGTTACGTTTTTTTTTTAAAATTTCAAAACGTTTTTATTACGTTTTTACAATACCGTAACACTACTGTTACGTTTACAAAATTTCGTAACATTTTTGTTACGTTTTCAAAATGTTGCAACTCTTCTGTTGCACTTTTAAACCACGTATAAATTTTTAACGTTTTTCTCAATCGCGTAAAAACATACGTTTCTCAAATCGCATAGTATTTTTCTACTGTTTCAAAATCGCATAACTTAAAAATCATCCTTTTAAGTCGTGTAAATCATTTTCTATCATTCTCACAATCACGTAAAAATATTCTGTCACTATTCAAATTACGTAGTGATTTTGCAACAATATTTCAATCGCGTAAAATATTTAAACGCTTTCCAAATCGCGTAGAAATATTTAAACATTTTTCAAATCGCGTAGAAATATTTTACTGTATTTCAAATTATTTTTAAGATACGTAAAATATTTTTCAACATTTTTCAATCACATAAAATATTCCTCAATATTCCAAACATTATTTTGGACTTAAATAAATCAATATCATTTTTAACACATTGTTCAAAATTGCGTAGTTTAAAAATCACGTTTTTAAGATACGTAAAATATTTTTCATCACAATTTCATTACAGAAAATACTTTTTAACCTTCAAAAATTCCTTTTCAACTTTTCTCAAAATAATATAACTTTATATTTCATTTAATATATTTTCTTACTCAAGAAAATATTTTTCCACAGTTCTTTACTCAAGAAATTCTTTTTCAAAATATACTTCACAAAAATCACTTTTCCATTGATGTAAATCAACGTTTCAAAACTTAACATTTTCTAACGTATTTCAAAACTTGAAAATAAGTTATACGTTAATAAATTTTCAAAACAACATTATATTCTCCATTTTTTCCAAATAATTTCCAAACACAACCTTCTTCAAAATAAATTGAAGTTCGAAAACATTTTCGTTTACTAAAACTTGATTTTCTCAAGTGATAAACGCCGATTCTCTTTCCAAAATCCTTGTATTAAATCCGAGCACGTTTCCACTTTGAAATTCACTTTGTTCATAAAAATCAAGGCATTACAAGCCTTCAAAAACGTGGACATGACTATTGAAATCATCAAAATATATTTTTTTCTTCTAAATCAATATGGTTTTACACAAACAAAACCATTAAAGCCATCAAATACTTTTCCTTTTAAATTGATATAGTTTTACACAAACAAAATCATTAAAATTTTGTTTTTCAAAACCGAAATATCAATGGTTATAAAACCAAACCCATTTGTTCAAATTCATTTTTACTTTCTTTACAAATTCTTTTTCACTTTCTTTGCAAATCCTTAAAATCAACGTTTGCCCGTTTTCATTCAAAACTCATGTTTAGAAAAACACTTAACATCTTTTTACACAAAATAAATCAATAAAAATTCCTCCAAAAATCATATTCTTGTTCTCTTGAAAAACAAATCCTTTGTTTATTTTCCATACTCTTCAAATCATCCATTTTCATCTTTCATGAAAATATTAATTTGTGAACACCTATTTTGAGGTGTCTTGTTCGAAATCCACCATGTTCTAAGTACTCAAAAATCAATTCTTTTGTTCTTGAAAATTTTCAACATGAACCCTAATCAAGGGCATCAAAACCGTAGCTCTTCCTTGGCAATTGGAGCCAAAAATCAATTTCCTTTCCACCATCAAGTCATGGCATATACATATATATTTCATCATAAATAATATAAGCATACCATCAAAGCCATAAAAGCATGTATAGCATATCAAGCATATCATCAAAGCTATAAAATCATGCAAAGTATATCAAGCATAGAAAATTAATCAAAGCTCATAAACACCCACAAATTAATTACATGACCATGGATATGAATCCTCACATGGATTCCACATCCATCAAATAAAATACCATCTCTCACCACCATGCTTGGTTGGTGAGATGGATCTCCCTCTTACCTCTTGAAGATCCTCCAAAGCTTCTTGATTTGTTTCTTTTTCCAAGTCCTTCACCACCAAGGGCTTCTCAAATACAAAACAAAACACAAGTTAATTAACATATCAAGCTTGATTAAGATGAACCATGGATCAAACATGGTTTAGATCATGAAAAAGAGAGAAGAAAATGAAGTTTCCTTATACTTCACCTCAAAAACCCAATAACTTTGATCTTGAAGAAACTCCTTGAAGATGAATGATTTAGAAGAAATCTTCAACATGAAAGTTGCTTAGAATATCATGGAGATTCAAGATCTAAGGTTGGATGAAATTAAAAGAGCTTGGATGGTGGTTTTAGGTAGTATGACCGAATGGTGTATTTTGAAGAACAAAGATGAAATTTTTGATTTTTGATAGAAACTTGAAGCTTGGATTTGAAGATCAAGATGAATGATTTTGGAAAAACTCATAACTAGAGATGTTCTTAGAATGATGTTTAGGTTTAGAAAATCAAGTTGGATGAAATTTTTGAGTGATGGAAGGTAGATGATGGTGCCATGGCCGTGAGCTTAGAGAAGGAGAAGGAGAGAATTTTTTTCTAAGTGTTTTAAGTTTTTTGAAATGATCACAAATGACTTAGAATGAGTAATGATAGTAATGAAACACTTTCCTATAGTCTAAAGTCTTCAAAAACCGTGCCCCCCCTTCATGCATTCTTTGGAGTGCAAGTAGTCACTAATAGTCAAGAATGATGACTAATTGATCAAGACATGCATAAAGCTTGTCTCTTTGTCACCAAAACACTACAAAAACCGTCCCCTCCTTGCATTCTTCTTCCATGTAAATTGATAAATAATGATCAATAATATTGCAATATTGACCAAGACTACTTAACAATGACATAATGCAATTAATCAATGCATTGAAATATTTTTTTTTTCTTTGTCTCCAAAAGCATGCAAAACTGTGACCTCCCTCCATGCATGCATTAAATCATGTTGTCATCTTTTTCAAGCCATTATTTGAAGCATTTCTAGCCATTGATTAATTCAATGGTTAAGATTTAGGTATATTTTTAATTTTAGAAGACTAAATCTAGGCCATTGGATTTTTCTCCTTTAAATTCTAACCATTAGATGTGTCTCCAAAATTAATGGTTAAGATTGCTCCTTCTAACTTTTAATCCAAGGGTCATAATTAGTCTTTGTCACTTTTTAAGACTAAATCTTCACCATTAATTAAATTTACATCCAATGGTCATAAATGGTCCTTTTTTTACAAGACCAAATCTCCACCCTTGATTAATTCTTCATCCAATGGTCATAAATGGTCTTTGTCACTTTTTGAGACTAAATCTTCATCCTTGATCAATTCTAAATCCAATGGTTATAAATGGTCATAGCCATTTTATTAAACTTATCCTACACTGTTGATTAAATCAAGATCAAGTCTTTACCGTTGATTAAATCTACAGTTGATATTCAAGTCTTCAATATTAGAAGACTTGCTTCTTATTGGTTCGTCAAAAGTTGTCATAACCACTAATGTTGACTTAACAGAATAATATTTATTTTTATCTGCTAAAAATCCTACAAAAGATTATATTTACTGTATTTTTATCATCCGATAAATTTAATACAGTACAAAACACAGTACAAGAAATTTTCTAAAACTGTTTCCAGGTTCAGGTTTAGTAAGATCCCCTGTCTCCGTCTAAACAGTACAAATTTTTCTATGCGTAGAAAAATTTTTCACTTTGTGGGACCCACCTGGGCCCACGTATGGCCACCTGGGCCCACATACACCTTGCGGGGCCCACAGACAGGAAAAAATCATAATCATCCACAAAAATCACAAAAATTATAAAATGCACAAATATCAAATCAGATTACGTAAAATAATTACCTAACGGTAAAAATTAAATTACGTAAAGTTTTCTCTGGCCCGAAAATTTTTATTTTCCTGACACGGAGGAAATCACTCAAAACAATCAAATACGCTGACGGAATAATCAAAATAATTTTACAGTGCACAAAAATTACTAAACAGTAAAATTCTGTTAACTGTCAAAATTACTGTTTAAGAGATACGGAAATTTGGGGTGTTACAGAGAGCGTGCGAATTCTGCCTGCTCCACTGCTTGACGCCTTTGAGGCCTTCTTGTTGTCTCATGGTGCCAAGAAGAATAGAAAGAAACACAAATTCAACGAAACAGAAAGAAAGAAGAATAGATCAGACAGCATCAGCGAACCAGAGAAAGAGAAAGCGTCAGCGAGAGCGCACAAACGAGCGAGGGAGAACGGTGAGGGTGAACGAGCGAGAGAAGACAAGCGGCGACAGGGGCGACAAGCAGCGGCAAGTGCTCTGCTAGGCTTCAAAATGGTGGAAAATGAAATGGATAGAAAAAAGCCAGAGGGTGAGGGTACACAGAAGGCTTAAAATGCGAAAAGGCTTAGTGATTGCATTTTCGGTGGCTACATATTTATTTATTTTTTTGTAATTTTTTTTATTTAGAGACCGAAATTTTAGTCTCGAAAACTTCTTTTTTTATTTTATTTTTTATTTTTTTAGCGATCAAAGCTAATTATTTATTTTTTATAATTTTTTTTATTTTGAGACCGAAATATCGATCTCTACTAATAAGATAAATTTTTATTTCTTTTAGTTTTTTAGCGATCGAATTTGCGATTGCTATCTATTTATTTTTTTGTAAATTTTTTTTAGAGACCTAAATATCGGTCTCTAATAATAAGATATATATATTTTTATTTTTTAGCTACTTGAATTTGCGATTGCTTACTTATTTATTTTATTTTTTTGTAAATTTTTTTATTTAGAAACCAAAATATCAGTTTCTAATAATAAGACTTTTTTTTTAATTTTTGGCGACCGAATTTGCGATCGCTACATATTGATTTTTTTATAATTTTTTTAATTTAGAGACTGAATTTATTTCAGTAGCAAAATATATTTTTGTTTCTTAATCGGTCTCTATTTCGATCTCTATAGAGACTGAAATAAATCGGTTTCTATCGGTCTCTAATACTCAAATTTCTAGTAGTGTATTGTTGTGATGATGAAGGTCTTGATCAAGGTATATATAATTAAATTGCTTAATATTTATTAATTCTTAATATTGGAGATTGTTATTATTTCATAATTATTAACAACAAATTGGTTATATTTTTGTATGACTACTTCATCACCACAAGATGTTGTGATCAGTCATCAGGATGAAGAATTGGATAATGACATTGAACCTGTTATTGTGTCAAATGAATATGCGTTTTATCAAGTAGTTATTTAAAAATATATTTTAGAAAATTTGTTATATTTAGAATATTTACAATACTGTTAATCTAACATGTATCCATTAAATTTATAAAACAATATTTATGCAACTTTCTATCGTTCTTTTTATTTATATAACTTTACGTGATATTGCATCTTCAGAAGATGAAATAGATGTTCATGTCTTACAAGAAACAAATAATGACTTGGAACCCATAACAAACGAATGTTATAGTTATGATTAAAATAAGTTACAATATGACTAATTCTATTTTATTTTATTAATATAAGTTACAAAATGACATTGCGTACAATAAATATATCTTTGTTGTATTGCAAAATATTGGGACATAAGTGATCCTATCTGGGAGTGTCAATTTTGTAGTGTATTGTTGTGGTATGATAAAAGAGTGCAAAAAATGTTAAAATTTTAACTTGGAAGCAGGAAATAATGACATGTGCTGCACAAAACCGTGGGGGACTTTTTTACCTGTATGGATATGGTGACATTGAAAAAACATTCATTTGAAAAACAATTTCTTCAGCTTTAAGATCTAAAGGTGAAATTGTCCTCACAATTGCATCAAGTGTGATAGCAGCTTTACTCATTCTTGATGATAGAGTTGTGCATTCAAAATTTGCAATGTCTATAAACATTAATGAGGATTCTTCTTACAACATTAAACAAAGGAGCCCATTGGCTGTGTTGATAAACAAAGCAAAGCTAAATATGGGATGAAGCTACTATGACTCACAAACATTGTTTCGAAGTTGTTGATATAACTTTCAAGGATATCCACATATTCTCAAATAAATATAGCACGAGTCAACCTTTTGGGATAAAGTGGTTGTTTTTTGTGGTGACTTTCAACAAATTCTACCTATGATCCGAAAAGGAAGAAGACAAGAAATTGTGTTTGCTAGCATTAATGCTTCAAATCTATGTATATTTTGTCAAGTGCTCACACTCATAAGAAATATGAGGCTTCAAACCACGAATGCAATTACTAATGTCACAGAAATGAAGAAATTCTCAGATTGGGTGTTAAGTATTGGTGATGGTAATATTGGTGATCTGAATGATTGGAGAGGAATATTGAAATTTCAGACAATTTACTCATTAAAGATTCAAGTGATCCAATAGCTTCGATTGTAAACAAAACTTATCCATCATTTTTGGAGAGGTTGAATGATCTTAGTTACTTACAGCAAAGGGCTATATTAGCTCCAACATTGATAATCCATGTATAGTTAATGAGAAATTGATAAACCTGATGATATTCATACTCCTGAATTTTTTAACACCATGTCAGCTTTAGGCCTTCCAAATCATGAGTTAAAACTCAAAATTGATGTTTCTTGTCATGTTGTTGAGAAATATACATTGATGATGGTAATATTGGTGATCCTAATGATGGAGAGGAATATTGAAATTTCAGACGATTTACTCATTAAAGGTTTAGGCGATCCAATAGCTTCGATTGTAAACAAAACTTATCCATCATTTTGGAGAGGTTGAATGATCACAGCTTCTCACAACATAGAGTTATATTAGCTCCAACAAATGAAATTGTTCAAATAGTTAATGATTATATGCTATCATTGGTTCTTGGGAAATTAAAATCATATCTCAGTTTTGATAATCCATGTACAATTAATGGGATAGGCCCGATGGTATTCATACTTCTAAATTTTTTAGCACCATTTCAGCTTTAGGCCTTCCAAAATCACGAGTTAATACTTAAATTGGTGTTTCCTGTCATGCCGTTGAGAAATATAGATCAGTTTGCATATTTGTGTAATGGTACTTGACTTTCAATTACTCGGTTGGATAACTATGTCTTACAAGCAAAAAATCATATCCAAAACAAACATTGGACATAACGCTTTTATTCTGAGATTGTCATTAACTCTATCTATCAATAGGGTTCCTTTTCAACAGGGTTTCTTTTGCTTTGACAATAAACAAAAGTCAGGGTCAATCTCTCCAATATGTTGGCATATATCTTCTGAAACCTATTTTTTCATGGATAATTATATATTGCTATCTCACGAGTTACCTGCAAAAATGGTTTGAAGTTATTAATCACTAGCAAGGATGGTCATATTTCAAACACTACTAAAAAAGTAATTTATAAAGAGATCTTCTAGAATTTAAGCTAAGTTATTTACATTTGTTTTGACTTATATAAAAGTTTCAATAGAGTTTTGTACTCAAACAAATTTAAAATTATTTTTTTGTTACAAAAAATGTTATTTATTATGCTTATTTATCTACAAAAAGAAAGAATATTTACTTTTATAAACATTAGAATGTAAAACAATTGTTGATGAAGTCTTTATTTATGCTATTTAATTAATAGTCTTTTTGGTTATTAGGTACCCACATCCATTGAACGTCTTAAGTTTTATAGTTGCCTACATGAATCCGTTAAACAATTATATAATATTTACAAAATACAAGTAATAACTAGCTATTTTCTCTAAGATAAAAAATAATAATTCTTTTCTTTACTTGTACTCAATTATATTTACATCGTATGTTCATTTTTATTTTAATTTATTTTTGTTATATATTGATCATGTTTATTATACAACTTTTACTTTACATATCTGATCATAGGTTTAATTTCAAATTTGCATAATGAATTAATTATTTTCAAGTGATTTGATCAATTATTTAACTAATTCTCTTTATACAATCTTCAGGTTTTAATACATTTTGTTGCAATAATCAAATTTTTAGGTTGCCTATGCTTAAGAGATGGAAATAAAATCAAGTGAACAACAAATGTCCTCCAAAATAAATGAATGATTAGTGATATCATTGTTTATTTATAAATTTTTTTATTATATTCTTTTGCTACAGTTAGTATTCAAATTATTATATAATTTTTACTTTATTATTTCGTCAAATTCACATTTCAACTTGTTAAATACATTTTTCATTATTAAATTCAAAATTTTTATATTATACTATTTATAAAGATAATTCCATCATCCTTTAATGTATATACACCCTATATCGATCTTAAATCACAACCCTAAATCTCAGGTAATAACATATGCACCAAAAAAACTCTAAATCACATCCACTAATTTACAATTTAAAAGTTATGACCGAAAATTGGAAGCTGGAGCAAGCGACGACCGGTGTGCAGCGACTATGGTTCTTTGGCTTAGTCTTTGGCGGGGTTTGTGGCGAGTTAACCATCATCGGTGTTATTTTTCCTCACTAGTTAGGGAGTTGATCTCATTCATTCTCGCTAGTTGCAACCATTTGACGCTCCAACACTTGCTGTTTTGATTTATCTCATTTTGTAGTTTCATTATGAAGAAGAAATTTTGCAGAGATAGATCAATCTGTCGAATAGAGAAAAAAGAAACAAGGAAGGACCAACTTCGTCAATAGGTTGCAAGTAAAAAACACAAGTCGTTGATCTTGTTTTATACAAAATCAACAATCTTGATGTTATGGAGTATGGATACTCCAAGAGTTAAATGGAGTATAAAATTGCCCAACGAGCAACATCATTTTCTTCTTGCTTATAATAATGATGTGGCTCGTTTCATATTAATTGCTTATATAACCTATAAAACGTTTAATATGCTCTTTAGAGGTGATCCCAAAGGGAACTCTCGGACCATCTACATAGATGGCTCCTCGAATCCTAAAGGGATCAATGCCTGAGTCATATTGGAGAATGAAGTCGGACTTATCCTCGAGCATTCTTTGAGGTTCGAGTTCTCAACCTCAAACAACTAAGCGAAATACAAAGCTTGTATTGCTGGTATCAATATGGCTAAAGAAATGGGAACCTCCAACATAATACTATGCAGTGATTCATAATTGGCAAACTCCCAAATTCGAGGTGAATACTAGGCCAAGGAGCCCCTCTTACAAAAGTATTTGATCAAAGTGGAGAAACTTCTAGAGAATTTTGCAAATGGTAAGAGTGAGCACATCTCCAGATAGCAAAACTCCTGAACCAACATCATTTCAAAGCCTGCCAGTATAAATAGTACTGACAACAATAGATTTGTGATCTAGGAAACTCTACTGGCACAAAGCATTATGGAGTTTGAAATCCTCTTGCTTAAAGAACAGGAAACTTGGATCACTCATGTTACTACCTACCTCTGAGATAGAACCTTTCCCAAAGACTAGAAAAAGGCTCAAAAGTTAGTACAAACTGCTAATGTGATATACACTTTATGATAATAAACTATACTATTGTGGTTTCTCATCCCCCCTCCTTAAGTGCCTCAGAACAAAAGATGTTGGATATATTTTGGTCGTGATCCACGAAGGGAGCTATGGGCATCATCTCGAAGCGAAAGCATTAGCTCAGAAGGTGTTGTGTGCGGGTTACTATTGGCCTATTATGGAGGTCAATTCAATGGATCACGTCCAGAAATATGACAAGTGTCAGTAGTTCTCAGATGTCTACTCTACCCCTCCAAAAGAACTCTCAACGATGTTCGTGCCCTAGCCTTTCTATCAATAAGGAATTGACATCTTAGGCCTCTTTCCACAAGCAGTCGAGCAAGTGAAATACTTAGTGGTAGTGGTAGACTACTTCAATAAGTGAATAGAAGCAGAGTCATTGTTCACCATTACCTCGACACGTATACAAAAGTTCACATACAGAAACATTATCAGCAAATTCGAGGTACTGAAGTCCATCGTAACGGGCAATAACACCCAATTCACTATCAAGGTTTCCAAGATCTATTCTCTATACTCTGTATCAAACAATATTTCACCTTAGTAGAGCCCCCCAAAAACAAACGACCAAATTGGGGCTGCTAACTGAGTTATTCTTTAAGGTATCAAGAAAAGATTGGATGAAGCAAAAGAAAAATGGGTAGAGCAACTTGATCATGTTCATTGTGCATCAGATCATGTCACATTCCACAATTAGAGAAACTCCCTTCAAGTTAACCTATGGTTGCGAGGCAATGATTCCAATTGAAATTGGAGAACCCAGTTGGCAAAGTCAACATTTCTCTAAAGGCACTAACCCAGAGCTCATCCGTTAGAACTTGGATTTGTTAGAAGAATGGTGTTGCATCGTACATACCCACGAAGCCACCGTCAAACAGAGAATAACATCTTAGTACAATTCCAAAGTGATTCCACGGAGGTTTGTGGCTAGCAATCTTGTTCTACGAAAAGCGGATATTGATAGCAAGAATTTGTCTCATGAAAAGTTAGCATCAAATTGGGAAGACCCATGCCATATCAAAACCAAGACGGATATCGGAGCCTACACCTTGAAAACCCTCACTGGCAAAGCATATTAAGAACTATTGGAATGTGGAAAAACTCATGGAATATTATAATTAGCAATTATTTCAAGTTTTTCCAAGTTTTAATATTACAACCATGTAAATGATAGATTTCGACATCAATAAATAATCTCGGATTATTCATATAATTACTCCTTTCATTTACTTATGTTTTAATGCAACCCACAAGGTTAAAGTACCTTTGCAAGGTTCGAGGAATACACATTCTGATGATGATCAACTATTTCGATCACACCAAAGGTCAAAACAGGCAGCCCACTTGACCATTATATATGGTCTTGATGCATGCATAAGGCTTATCCCTTGCGCCCCCAACGAGCCTAACCTTAACCCACAAGCTAAAAAATGAATTCGACGAGGTTAAACGTATATAATGGGAGCCCGACATTTGGTAACCGGGATCTGTTATAAAGAACCCCCTTCTGAGGTCCTCCCATGATATTTTTGCATAAAGAAAGTCCCTATGAACATTGAGAAAATTCTCTGTCAAGGAAAAACTTATACATGATAATTGCACTTAAGCCTAACAATCGTCCCTCAGGGTCTGAGATCACTAACTTACAGCGTCCTTAGGGGTCCAAGATCTTTACAAATATAGTAATAGGTGTATAAATTCCTTAGCAATTTGTCCTTTCGAGGTTCACATGCAATTTTGAGCATTGGATTCGAAGTGAATGAAGGTAAAAGGAAAGAAAAATTTCATAAGTCCCTTTCGAGGTTCACACACAATTCTGGGTGTTGGACCCAAAACGGAGAGAGGTTAAAGGAAAAACAACATCAAAGCAACATAAGAAGATATAGAAATGTATTAAAAGTATAAATTAAAGTATGCAACCTTCTCTAAACTAGTAATATGCTGCTTCAGAGTTTGGATTCAACCTGGGCGGCCCTAAGCTTCTTCTCGGTCTCCTCCATTTTCAAATGTTATGCTCTGAGATCCTTATCCAATGTCTCTTTCTCACCTTCAGTTTCCCTAAGTCGACCCCAGTTCAACCACATTCTCGACCTTAGGTAGAGTCCTCCCTAAGAAATGAAAGAGATTCGCGTTCCTCAAGCTCCAGATCTCGCCAAAATGGATCATGTGGGAGACGTTGGCCTTTGCCATTTTCTCTAAGTCTACCTCCGTCAATAGTGACTTTCCTATGATCTCAGAGAAAGGAAAATCCTTTCCTTAGATGGAAGAAGTCATGAAGTAGACAGGAGCATTGGGAGACAAGTCCTTGCCTTAAGGGGTTGTTAAATCCAAAATTAGACCCTCAGCCGCAATCTTTGGGTTAACCATCCTGGACTACTGCCCTTAGATTGCGAGACTGAAATTGCGCACCTAGATCTATTGGCTCTATGTTTTAATCTCTGATTTCCAAGATCTATTTGTTGAGGGGAGTAGGGGCTACTTATTTGCCCTTTGTTGCCCGATTGGGTAGCTCTCTCCACGATCCTCAAATAAAGATCCCCAAGAGTCAAGATTGTCAGTGGGGGCCATACTTTTTGGATAAGGAAAAAGAAAAAAAGTCTAAGTCCTAGAATATAATCAAAAGAAAAAAGCACAAATAAACAAATTCAATGCAACAAGCTCATATAATTTTACCTAGGTGAGCGCAGAGTTCATTCTCTGGCGTTTCAATCAAACCCTTTAAATGAATGAAGTTCTTGTTGGTGACCTACTTGATCAAAAAGGCCGCCACATCTACTTCATCCTTTGTTACATCCTTATCCTGGACCTCATACTCCATGGGGCATAAGTCAAAATGTCGGGATACCCAATAGAGGTACATCACCGGCTCCCCTTTAGCGGTAATAAAAATGGCTGCGTTCTAGGGATTGCCTCAGTATTCATCTTTAAAGTTCTTATAAGACTTAACAAAAGTATACAAGATTTTTTTGTTACTCCGAGCACGAAGAATGACCCAAGCTTTCATTGGCCCTTCGCCATCAGACCAAACAACTTAGAAAAGGTTGAAAAAAGAAGGAACGAAGAACGAAGGATCTAGATGCTGGTGTAGCAGTTAAGATGCCCAGACATAGGCCCACGCGTTTGGATGCATTTTCATTGGCACTAATCAAAGATGGTTCAGGACATCCATCTCAAAGGGGGAGAACGGAAGACGGATCCCAAGCTTGACAAACATAGTTTCATATAAATACATATAATATTTATTGTCAAAGGTTTGTGTTGAATAGACCCTATCCTCCCTACTAGCCAGATGCACCTTAGACTCTCCTTCCCATATATCATCCTCCGTAAATTGGAGGTACATCCTTAAATCAGCCACCTTCGGCATGGTAGTGTATTGGGAGGCAATACTCATCCATCTATATAGATCTACGGTTGAGGCCACATTCATTTGTACAAACTTAAGGTCGAGACCATGTTTGACATGAGCGCCGAGATTGTAAATGGAGTTGTGACCTTCCTTTTTCTCCTCATATGTCAGACAACGAAAGGACAACCTACGCGAGGGTCTAAGCTTAGTTGCTTCCCTCGCTGCCTCTGTTCTCTGGATAGTATCCAAGACAAAACTTGAAAGTGGCCTTTGCACTTTAATAGTGTCCCTATAGGAGACTTTCCTTTGCGCCTCCATCGCATAAAGAGGCGGGGCTACAGACAATGCCTCCATAGAATTACTACCCTCTTCACTGTGATACTCTGGCCCTCATACCCTCACCATGATCCAAATAAAAATAAAGGAGCGATTGAGAAAAGAAAACAAAGGTTGGGGCAGTACCTTTGAAGATAAGGTGGAGGAAAACTGAAGAAAGGAACAAAGTAACACTTGAGAAGGTGAAAACAAAGAGGTGTACGATTGCACCACCACAAGTGCCGCAAAAAGGTCGCTTGAAATCGTTTCTGCCACCAGAAAGCTCTCTGAACAGGGTTGAAGAAGCAGGATAATGGGAAGTTTCTCCCACTTTCCTATTTATAGACCCACGATGCCTCAACTAGCACCATCATGACAAGGACACGTTGGCCATTTTCAAAAGTTTGAAATGATGTAGCATGAAACCCTAACGGCGACTTCCACTCATAATTTTCCACGTGTCTCCCAAAAGCTGCAATAGTAGTTAAAACAACTCAGATCGCAGATGAAGCATTGTAGACAAGCCAAGCATCACCTACCCCCTAAACACAATCGTAGATCACGACCAAAGATGATTCCAGATAGAGGATATCAGAATAACTTCCCAGACCCCTTTCTACTAAAAATAAAACCAACTTAGATCCTGACTAAGCAAACAAACTCTACTAGAAACACTCCTAGATTCCGGTACAATCAAAATACCACTTCCTCCAAGGTTTAGCAAACAATGCCACGAACATCAGACTCATAAAAGAATATAGCACCATTCGAGATATCTTGACACTCCACTTACAATGAAATGGCAAGCTAGGGGCAACTATTTTGGCCTGAGATCCGGAACCCCATGCCTTTTGGGGGCATCTCGACGAACATGAGCTTCCCGACACCACTTACAGCATCGAGCACGACCTAAGTTAGTGCCATATCACCAATGACAATTATGTAATCAGGATATAATCACTCCCAACAAATATGATGGAAATAAGAGTGATTTTGTATATCTTTATCAGCCATAATTGTCCATCAATGATAATTCAAATTATAATTTTCCTTATATCCTGCTTAACCCTTAAGCAACACTCTCCTATAAATACTAGGCTGGATCACTTAGGTGTCTCTCTTGACCCTAAACACTTTCTCCGAGTGCATAACCTGACATAAGCATTGAATTTCCTTTTGCAAGTACACCAACCTTATGCTCCACCACTTTGGCAGCCACACGACGGAGGAAAACACCATCATTAACCCATTAAAAAGCATTTCAAGTAAACCCCTCTGACCCATTTAGAACAAATATTTAAGATGATTTTTACAAAACTATTTTAAAATTTAGAAATAAGAAAGTTAGAACGCATGGTTCAATAGAAACTTAAAAATTTAAAACAATGATATTAATCTTAAATGGCATTTCATGTGTGTCCTATCAATTTGTGTTTGGATTCTTCTCCAAATTAAGTTTGGCAAAACCCTAAGAAGCTGACACTTGAGCTTGTTCTTAGAGGGAGAAAGAAAAAAATCATGGGCACTAATGCAATGTGTTTATGCCTGGAGTATTGGTCGTGAGGAGGCACGGTGGTGCTTCTATGAGGTACTGTTGTCTTTGGCAGTGCCGTGGTGTTTGTTTAGGTGGAGGGATCACAACAAGAATTTTACAAATTTGCTACTACATTTAACTACGAAATTTTTTTGTAGTTAATTCATAGCTAATTAGCTACGAATTAACTATAAAATAAATTTTCCTAGCTAAATTTCGAATGCATAAAGGATAAAATTTTACTACGCAAATAGCTATAGAATAACCATGATTTAGCTATAAAATTTAGCGACAACAATTTTTTGTGCTAATCCATAGCTAATTAGTTACAGATTAACTATAAAATAAATTTCCATCTTAGCACTTTGTCGCCAGTTGCACCACCATTGGCGTCAGCCACAACAACGTCCACTGCTACACTATCCCTAACCTAAATGTGAGTTAGGGTTTATTTTTCTCTTCATCTTCTCTCTGGATCTGCTACCATTTCATAAATTTTTCTCATGATTGTTCTCTGGATTTGCTTGTGGTTTTAATGCTCTATTTGCACTAATAAGGATGAGATAGAGGTTGAATGAAAAACAAAACCATGTGAAGTTAACTCATTGCTTGACTTCTCAGTTTAATCACTTCATAACCATGTGAAGCAGAGATTTCATTGGTTGCTTTGATTTGGTTAATGGGTACGAAAATCAGAGGTTTATCAAGGCTAGGAGTAAGAATGATTTTCTTATTCATGATGTTTTAGCCTTCGGAAGTGGTCGAATTAGAATAGGGCTCGATGTTGGAGGTGGGTCTGGATCCTTTGCTACTAGAATGATTGATAGGAATGTTATAGTGATTACTAGTACTCTGAATATTGATGCCCTGTTAGTGAATTCATTGTTGCAAGAGGGCTTTAGCTACGAATTTGCTACAAAACTTACTACAGATGTGCTACAATAACTACAAATTTACTACAAACTTACTACAAATTGTTAAAAATTAGCTACAGAATTAGCTATGAAAATATTTGTAGCTAATTAGCTACGGAAACAAAGGAAGTTCTGAACGAAAATTAACTACAAATTAGCTATGGATATTTAATAATTAGCTACGGATTAGCTTCCAAAAAAATTGTAGCTAATTAGCGATGAGAATTTGACTATGGACTAATCTGTAGCTATTTTGTAGCTAAATTGATTAGCTACAGACCAATCTAGCACTTCTATGAGGTGTTGTTGTCTTTAGCAGTGCAGTGGTGTTTGTTTGGGTGGAGGGATGGTGGTTAATGATTGTCTCAATTACTCTCAACTCTATGTGGAATTTTGTTGAACTGAGCATGGACTATATTTGTTCTTGTGTTTATCGTGAATGGAGGATGAAGATGAGGTTCTGTTTATGACATAGAAAATTTATTAACTAGTTTGATGATTTACGAGCATTTATACGGTACCCATCTTTTTTTATACACAAGTAAGTTCTCAAACATAATATATATTATAAAATCATAATTTAATGAAATGTTTGATAACTCACTACCATACACATAAAGGTATGTATTGTTATAAATATATATGTGGGTACTAAATTTTTTACTGAAAAATACCGAAATAGGGAAAACAAAAAATCAATAAGATAAATCAACAAGAACAGATGAAGGATTAGAACGAGTATACCATGAATTGTGCTAGGTACTCTTCTTAAGAGTTTATCTCCTCCCTACCCAAAGCAATGCTCAATGGAATAACCTTGACAGGCAACCCTCTAGGATTAGACGTGAGTCTCTTTAGGAACTCATTCACATGATGATCCTAGTATTCTGAGCAGCAACACCTCCCGTTCTAATACCAGAAGTCGTAACAGAGAAGTGGAGGAGTTTTTGGTATGCGCATAGTGGCAAAAAATAAAAGAGGAAGAAGATGAACAGTAGTGAAAGCAAAATATACATGAGAAGTAAGCTGATAAGTAATATGATAAGTGTATGGTTCTAGTAGTGGAGCACAAAATAAATAGATCAAGCCTAATGGATCTATGACAATGGTCCAAAGATATATTTTAGTCTCAAAGTGAGCTGACAAAAGATAAGCGCAAAAGTAAAACCAAATCAAGCCCACACACACAGAAGGGGCGGGGCAGGGTAGAGCACACACTTGTGTGTATTAAGTACAAGTCCACATATCTACCTTAATACCATGCGTGTAGGTTTGGCTCCGACAGCCATCAAGTGTTTTTTTTTTACTTTTCTGGAAAATTCTTTTGAGGCCATGACTACTAGAAAATGTTTATTAAAAAATTATTATAAAAATTTATTAATTTTTGGGGAATAAAAAATAAAGTAGAACTTATACCAGGCAACAAGCACACGTGATTAGCTTATTGGCAATTGGGACTATAATTCACACGACTTAGAGAACCAAAGAGTAAATACAATTGTGTTGCGTGGGAATAGAGCAAAATCATACGGAGGGCAAAATGTTAAAATTTCTAAGATTATATGAAGAAACTAACGTGCAACAAGGTGAAGCTAAACAAATAAGTAGTTAATGATCTGCGTCGAAACTAACGTGCAAACTTATCCTTTAATGCTAAACAAATAAGTTAGGGTTTAACTTACTACAGGAATTTGAAAGTAGTGCATTTATTATATATCAATAAACACAACCTCAGTGACAAATAAAATTATTACAGCAACAGTCACTAATAAAACCATTACAATATGTTGTAGCGCAATGTAACCGCTACTATAATTCTATAATAACCATTGTTCTAGGTCTTATTGTAGCTTTTTCTTCTGTCACGGATAACTAGTACGCACGAAGGTCCATGGAATCATGTAGCATAAAACTTGCAAGATGCAGGTCATTCTCCGCAACACCACTGTTACTATAAGGAAACTTTGAATCAAAAGACCAGGAAAGAACATCATGTGTTTCAATGTAGCCTTTAGTTTCTCCTGTGGTAGCTGAGAAACCAACTCTTACCCACTCTGGAACAACACTCTTAAAATCAACAGCAGCAAAGGTGATATAACTTGTTTTACTCGAAGGATAAACTAAATAGGCAACTAAGGTGTTGGAGGAAGTTTGATAGCTTATGACAACATTGGCTACGTCGCCATTCCTAAGACCCCATGTCGTAGTTTTTTCCGACATGATAGTGTTGTCATCAATTCCAATATATGGACCTTTTGGATCCCCGCAGGCTTCGTTATAGTAACTGTCAAATTCAACTGCCAAAATGTAGTTAGAGCTATTGTAATTTTTGTCATTGAAAAGTCCAAGGAGTCCTCCAATTTTTTGGGGCTGGGTATCTATTGGTGCGAGAAAGAAAGCTAGACCATCAACAATTTTGGTTGGATCAGGTGCGTTTATGACAAAGGAGAAGGAGGTGACAAAGCTTGCTACATTGCCAGTGTTGTTATCCCAAATGTGGACAGGGGTAGCATATAGAGCTCGGCCAAGAGATTTGTAAACTGGTTTATCATTTTCTACCTTGGTGAGTTATAACTTCCCTGTTGACGTAACAAGGGCATCACCTTGGAGGATTAGATTTTTTTGGTTTGTCCAAAACTTGGTGAAGGAAAAAGAAAGTACTTCTGTGGAGTTCACCTTGTTGAGTAGCAAGAGGAAGAAAGTTATGGAGATGGCTAGGAGAACAGAGAATGGTTTCTGGGTTTGGAAGTTGGATGTAGCCATGGCTTTTATGCATTTCCTCATCAAGAAAAACATATTCATTTTTCAAAGTTTTAATTTCATTTTCAATGGAGGAAATGTTTTCAAGGCAAGATAAATTTTTCTTTTCTAAATTTAACAAGTCATAATACAATTCATCATATGCACATTTTAGCTTATCATAGGAAGGACTATAATCTAGTTTAGCAATATTTACCTCAAAGTCCTTTTGAGCCATATAAGAAGTAGTATCAATTTCTAGCATACTTGGCTTTTCCTCATTGTTGTCCATCAAGGATTCAAGAACATCTACCATTTGGTTTTGCTTTGCTACCTCTTTAAATTGAGCATCATCATCATCAAGAGGTATTGGTTTCCCTTCATTAGTTTGAACATCATTTTGAGGACATTTTTCATGACAAGCTTCCTTCAATGGCTTTTACTCTTCTTGCTTTCTATATACAACTTTATACACAAAATCATTGTTAGCAATATAAAGAGCATCAAGGGTGTCCCAAATTTCTTTAGCACTAGAGCAATTCTTAATTTTAGCATAAGCTTCATCATTTAAACTACTTCTCAATATTTGCATTGCTCTAATGTTCAAGGAAAAACATTTCTTGTCATAAGCATTCCAATCTTGTTTTGGTTTAGGAGAAAAACCATCAAACATAACATCCCACAAATCAAGATCAATAGATTGCATATATAATTCCATTCTAGCTTTCCAATAAACAAAATGCACACCATCAAAGAATGGTGGTTTATCAATTTCAAGACCCTCCATTTTGAAAAGCTTTTTAATGGTTGCCAACAAACAAGGATCTTTAACTCTAAGCTGTTAAGCTTTCACCAAAGTACGAAACTTTGATACCACTTGTTAGCCATGACAACCATCACCCAAGAGGAGGGTGAATTTGGTGATTACAAATTTTTTAAAACAACTTTGAGAAATTATTCATTTTGATACTTTCAATCAACACTTGCAGTAAAATAAGCTTGACAAAGGTACAACTAAAGAGATTTTTCAAATACTATTTGGGCTATAGGATAAGTCAAGCAAATAAGCTATATATATTAAATTAAACTCAAACATATATAATTAAGGCACAAATGTAAAGAGATAGAGTTAGAGAAAAACAAATACAAGGATTTATCTTGGTTCAGCCACCCCTTGTGACCTACGTCCAGTCCTCAAGCAAACCACTCGAGATTTTCAACTAAACTTCAAACTTGAACGGGTGCTTAAAAACCTTTACACAATAAAGCACTCACCAAACCTTGGGATACCTCACCCTTTGTGCTTGAGCCTCAAAACAGGGATACCTCACCCTTTTTACTAGAGGGATACCTTACCCCCTTTACCTTTAAAGGATACGTCACCTTCTTTACAATAAGGGATACCTCACCCTCTTTATAGAATAAACAAAGTATTTGAATGATATAAACTCTCTCAAAGAGTAGATAATACAAATTGAAGAACTATGGGTATCAAGGAATCACACTTTGAAGCTCAAAACAGAGTTTTGGAGAAAGAGATGATGAAATACGGATTTAATGCTCAAGAATTATTTTCAGATTGTTCTCCAACCTATAGTCAATGCCTAATAGCTTTCATTTATAGCCCAAGCAATTTTTGAGACATTAAAAGTGGTTGGGGGCATTAAATGTCATTAAAAGAGTCGTTGAGAATGAGCTCTGTGACATACCATAATCTATTATGGCAAAGCCATAATCGATTATGGCTTTTGTGAAAGGCTTCCAATGTTTCTGACCAACAAAATAACCTGTTATGAGATTTCATAATCTGTTATGAAATGTTTCATAATCAATTATGAAGGAATTCATAATCTATTATGAAACATTTATAATCAGTTATAAATTATGCCATATTCGAATATGGCTATTTAAAAACGGGTGGTTACATTAGGAGATTCCAAATAATCAAATATAAAGAAGCTATATTCGATTATGGCCATTTGGAAAACATAAGTCATGCTCTGACTTATCACATAATAGATTATGAAAATATCATAATCTATTATGAAGCTTTTAAGACAAAACGTAGGATGGCTTTTTGCATCAGTGAAAGGCTTGTTTCATTACATCCATAATCAATTATGGAGACATCATAATCTATTATAGAAAATCCATAATCTGTTATGAGCTTTAGAAAAACATGTTAAAAGCTTCTGACTTGATCAATAATGTAACACCCTCCCTAGGGTATCACATGTCTGACTCTCGAACTCAAAATAAAAAAGAAGTTCGCACAAAGTTTGAGTTATAAAAGATGAGTTTTAAAATTTCTTTCTTACTGAAACATAAACTTACTGAAATTTATAAGTAATACTGAAAAATATATTGAAACAGATTCATATACAACATTGACCCAATTGTTCCATTTAACAATTTAAAGAGAAATATAAAACTTACAGACTCTTTTTTTTTTCTAACAGTAGTAACCCTATGACAGGTTCTACTTAATAGCACGGTATAACACCAACGTTAAATCTTAATGATAATCACATATTTTGTTCATTAAGAAACCCTTATGTTTAGTTATTTACACTCTTCATGTACTTAATTGACTGAATTTGATTATGTTTTGTAAGTTTGAACTCGAATCGGACTTAATTGATTTTTTCAGCATTATTCGGGTCTTACACTGTTTTTGTATTTTAGCCATATCTTGAGTTATAAATGTCTGATAATTATGAATTTTACCTTGTAGGAAAGATAAGAGAGAGCTCTACAACTTTGATGAAGAGCTCAAAGTCAATTTCAGACATCTAGTGGAGCTAATTGGGCATGGAAATCAGAATACGGGATTTGTGACTGGAACCCGAACAGTGTGTAGTAACCAGAACATAATTCGAGTTTGGGCATATAAAATGGGCTGAAAATTTGTAATCTGAAAGTTAAGACCCATATGTACAACTTTCATGACAAACACAAAACTTGATTCGGGCTCCTTGATGGTGATATTGGGTCTGAAAGTCAAAACAGAGGTGCTGAAACTGGTCCTGAACAGTCTGTAGTAATTGAGTCATATCTTGGGCTGTAGGACGAATTTTTGGGTGTTTTCAGAGCCATTGGAAAGCTTAGACAATTTCCTAGAACTTTCATGAAGACCATCAGAAATGACGAAATCAATGAGTTCAGCAATAAAGAATTTCGGAGACAAGGTAGCTCACCTACTCACCCACCTACTCATCCACCTACTCATCCACCTACTAATCTCATCTACCCATCTACTACTACTCCGAATTCTCTATAAAAAGAAGCATGTGGAGAGCTCTAGGAACAACACACACTTGGTGTTAGAGATAGCTTTTCATAGTTCTTGTATATTTTGATGATTTCCTTCATTGTAATGGAGAGCTAATACGGTCAATTTGGGACTCTTGAAGAGATTGTGGTTTGGATTCTTGAGACCTTGGTTTATGTAATGTATTTGATTTATATTTGGATTCTTCTTCTCTTCTTCTTCTTCTTCTGTTTTCTTGATCTTGAATGCATGAATGGTGATTCTGTTTATGTTTATTTTAAGATTAAGTATTGTGATTAAACTTAGAACCTGATTGATCCGAATTAATCACGTAAATGAAGATTGAAGATTTGTGATGAAACTTAGAACTGATTGATCTAAATTAATCACGTAATTGAAGAGATTAGGTTACGATTGGTGCCTAGGTTAATTGAATTGATTGCTTAATTTGACATATATAATGGTGCGAGATTTATGTTTATTACTTGTCAATTGAATTCTGGACGATTGTCTAGTATGAATTCTGGATCTGATGCTGAGATCTCGGTTAGATCCAAGTTAACCATTCAAATGTGCTTCAAATGTTTGTTGAAAGGTCTATGATTGAATCCACCCAATCTCGGATAGATTTCTGAATTGACTGTTCTTTTAATTGTTATTTTTCTTCAGATCTTGTCATTGTAATCCTTGAACAATCAAAACCCCCCTTTCTAACTTAACTTAATTTGATAAAATTGCATTTACGATCCTTGAGGAGACAATCCGGTGTTGTTCACTATACTGCAAACTTAGTTAATAACTTCGGTTATAATTTTGACTGAGTTCGGCGCTCGTCACTTAACATACTCGTTTCTTCTCTTGTTTCCAACTTGATGCATCAGAACTCTACTCCTTGTCTATCCGGCACATCTTCGAACTTGAGACAGTCACTTTTCAATGTTTTCATCAATCTCTGAGTATCTACCATCAGTTTCTTCTCGGAAAACTCGTTCTATCTATTACGTATTTATTTCACAACATAAACCCAACCAAAACATAAAACAAAGAGGTGAGATCACCTACGCCAATACCAACATGGCAGCACAGAGATAACACAAACAACAATGTCATACAGGTATATCATACTAGAGTTCTAATAATGTATTCAACATTAATCAACTATCATCATCCAATATTAATCAACAGCTCAATTATTCCTTCATTTATATATATCACACAGATATAAATGTACTCATAAAATGCATGTGCATTTAGACTCAATGTTCCTACTCCATGGAGCTAAACTCAGGTCGGAGAAATGATCGAAAAGATCTGTCGGTACCATATGCCTCGACCACGTACTATAATCCTCATTTTGATTTTGCACATCTAGCATATACACGATAGTCTTTATCGATCTTGATTAAGAATAGTGTCTCTGGTCAGATCATCGGTGTGTTGCGGTCTGGTCTAACCCACGGTACAAAAGCGCGACCAACTGCCCATTGTAGGCAACCCGCACCCCGATGCCCCCAAGGTCAACAAGTGACTTATACTATGCATATCGCACCCACTCAAGAGGTGTACGTTTCTCCTAGGCAAATAGCCTCATACAGTCCATCGGACCTTTTCAATACATGTTCAATGCACCAATGTCAATCATAGGCAAAATTCATCATTTTCAGTCCATTGGACCTTTCCAATGCATGTATAATGCACCAAATACCAAATCATAGATAGAATACTAATCACAGGTTTAACTCATAATTTCTCAAAATATATTTTATACAATGCACTAATATCTCAGTGCAAGTCCAACCACAAGGGCCATACTTTTCAATTTCATTTGTTCAATTTAAATCATATGTTTCAACGCATATTTTTCCAATACGTAGAGTGCCCTAAATACCAAATACAAGCATCTCTTTCCAATGCATATAAAATGCATCAAAAGCCAATCGTAGGCAAAACTCGTCATTTTCTCACACAGTATTCATACACTGTTTTGGCAGTAATCATCATGTTATCATGTTTTTATAGTCATAAAATACTCTTACCGTATTTTCACAATCGCGTAATATTTCTATTACGTTTTCACAATTCAAAAACATTTCTGTTATATTTTCACAATACCATACTATTTCTTTTACATTTTCACAATACCGTAACACTTTTGTTACGTTTTTAAAATTCCAAAACGTTTTTATTATGTTTTCACAATACCATAACACTACTGTTACGTTTATAAAATTTTGTAACATTTCTGTTACGTTTTCAAAATATCGCAACTCTTCTGTTGCACTTTTAAACCACGTACAAATTTTTCAACATTTTTCTCAATCGCGTAAAAACATACGTTTCTCAAATCGCATAGTATTTTTTCACTGTTTCAAAATCGCGTAACTTAAAAATCATTCTTTTAAGTCACGTAAATCATTTTCCATCATTCTCAAAATATTTAAAACACTTTTCAAATCTCATAGCAGTTTTCTGTCATTTTCACAATCGCGTAAAAATATTCTATGGCTGTTAAATCATGTAGTGATTTTTCAACGAAGAGTTTAAATTACTTAAAATATTTAAAACTTTTTCATCGCTTAAAATATTTAATCGTAATTCAAATCGCTTAAAAATATTTCAATGCATCTCAATCGCGTAGAAATATTTTACCATATTTCAAATCGCGTAGAAATATTTTATGTATTTCAAATCACATAAAAATATTTTTCTTGTATTTCCAAACACTTAGAAATATTTTCTTGTATTTCAAACCATGTACTTTAAAAATTACGTTTTTAAGATACGTAAATAATTTTTCACCATAATTCTATTATAGAAAATATTTCTCACTCTTCAAAAATTTCATTTCCACTTTTCTCAAAATAATATGACTTTATACTTTATTTAACACATTTTCTTACTCAAGAAAATCTTTTTCCACATTTCTTCACTCAAGAAATCCTTTTCCAAAATATAATCCACAAAATCATTTTTCCATTGATATAAATCAATGTTTCAAATCTTAAAATTCCCTAACGTATTTCAAAACTCGAAAATCAGTTATACGTTAGTAAATTTTTAAAATACCATTATATTCTTCATTTTTCCCAAATCATTTCCAAACACAACCTTCTTCAAAATAAATTGAAGTTTGAAAACATTTTCGTTTACAAAAACTTGATTTCTCAAGTGATAAACGCTCTAATTCCCTTTCCAAATTCTTGTGCAAAAATTATTTCGTTATAAAATCAACGTATCCGTAAGTCTTCAAAAACCGTGAACGTGTTCATTGAAAACTGTCAAATCTTTCGAGTGACAAAATACTTCATTTTATAAAATATCACTTTGTTCCATAAAAATCAAGGTATTACAAGCCCTCAAAAATCGTGGTACTTAGTCATTGAAATCATCAAATATCTTTCCTTCTAAATTGATATGGTTTTACACAAACAAAACCATTAAAATCTTTGTTTTCAAAACCAAAATATCGATGGTCATAAAAACCAAACTCATTTGTTCAAATTCATTTTTACTTTCTTTACAAATCCTTTTTCACTTTCTTTGCAAATCCTTTTTCACTTTCCAAATCCTTAAAATCCACGCGTTACCCGTTTCGTTTTTCAAAATCAAGTTTAATAAACACTTAAAAACTTTTTACACAAAATAAATCAATAAAATCCCTTTAAAAAAAACGTGTTCTTGTTCTCTTGAAAAACATATCCTTTGTTCATTTTCCATGCTTTTCAAATCAATCCAATTTTATTCTTCCATAAAAATATTAAGTTATAAACACCTATGTTGAGGTGTCTTGGCCGAAAATTCCATAGCCTTTAGAACCAAGGAAATTCATTTTCTCCATTTCATAATTTTTATTTAAAAAAATCAATTTCCTTGTTCTTGAAAAATTTCAACATGAACCCTAATTAAGGGTATTAAAAACCGTAGCCTTCTCCCTTGGCCATTAGAGCCAAAAATTGATTTCCTTTCCATCAACACATCATGGCATACACATACATATTTCATCATAAATACTACAAGCATGCTATATACTCATCATGCATAATATAAGCATACCATCAAAGTCATAAAATCATACAAAGCATACCAAGCATAGGCAAATAATTAAAGCACATAAATACCCACAAATAAATTACAAGACCATGGATATAAATCCTCACATGGATTCACCATCCATCAAAAATAAGACCATCTCTCACCACCATACTTGGTTGGTGAGATGGATCTCCCTCTTACCTCTTGAAGATCCTCAAAAGCTCCTTGGTTTGCTTCTTTTTCCAAGTCCTTCACCACCAAGGGCTTCTCAAATACAAAACAAAATACATAGAAATTAGTATACTAAGCTTGATTAAGAAGAAACATGGATCAAACATGGTTTAGATCATGAAAAAGAGAGAAGAAATGAAGTTTCCTTACACTTCACCATAAATACCCCATAACTTTGATCTTGAAGAAAGTCTATGAAGATAAATGATTTAGAGGAAATCTCCAACATGAAAGTTGTTTAGAATAAGGTAAGGATTCAAGAAATATGGTTGGTTGAAATTAAAGAGTGATGGAAGATGATTCTATGGGTCATGGCCGAAACTTGCTTGGAGAAAAGAAGGAGAGAAAAATTTGATGAAGTCTTGGCTTTTTGGAGGAGACAAAGGTGAATTATGATAGCAATAATATTGTCTTCAACTTTGCCAAGCTCTTAAGCTTCACAAAATCGTCCCCCCTCCAAGAAATCTTCTAAGGAAGCAAACAAAGCAATAATGGTCAAGAATGATGTAATATTGACCATGACAAGTAATAATGGTCATAAAGTTTTTCTTTAGCTCCTAAACAACTCAAAAACCGTCCCCCCCTCCATTTTGCATACAATAATGTTGTCATCTCTTTCAAGCCACCATTTAGAGCATTTTAGACCATTGATTAATTCAATGATTAGGATTTAGGTAGACTTTTGATTTAGAAGACTTAATCTAGGCCATTAGATTTTTCTTCTTGAAATCTAAGCTATTAGATGCATCTCCAAAATGAAGGTCAAGATTACTCCTTCTTACTTTTAATCCAAGGGTCATAATTAGTCTTTGCTATTTTTTAAGACCAAATCTCCACCATTGATTAAATTTATATCCAATGGTCATAAATGGTCTTGTTACTTTACAAGACCAAATCACCACCCTTGATTAATTCTTCATCCAATGGTCATAAATGGTCTTTGTCACTTTTTGAGACCAAATCTCTACCATTGATTAAATCCATATCCAATGGTTACAAATGGTCATAGCCACTTTATCTGACCAATTCTACACCGTTGATTAAATCGATGGTCGATATCAAAGCCTTCCTTATTAAGCTTGTTTAGATTAAATCTCTACCATTGATTAAATTAATGGTGGATATCTAAACCACCAATGTTGACTTAAGCAGTATAATATTTATTTTTATATGCTAAAACCCCACAAAATTATATTTACTATATTTTTTATCGTCCGATAAATTAAATAAAGTACAAAACACAGTAAAAGAAAATTTCAAAAACTGTTTCTAGATTCAGGTTTAGTAAGATCCCCTGTCTCCGTCTAAACAGTATAAATTTTTCTATGCGTAGAAAAATTTTCACGTTTTGGGACTCATCCCGAGCCCACGTAGAACCATTGGGACCCATAAATAGTCCAAAAACGGTCGGAGAATCATAAAAATTTCATAATCACCCATAAAATCACAAAAATTAGAAAACGTACAAATATCAAATCAGATTACGTAAAATAATTAAAACCTAACAGTAAAAATTAAATTACGTAAAGTTTTTCCCGGCCCGAAAATTTTTATTTTCATGACACGGAGTAAATCACTCAAAACGATCAAATACGCTGACGGAATAATTAAAATAATTTTATAGAATCCAGAAATTACTAAATAGTAAAATTTTGTTAACTGTCAAAATTACTAGTTAAGAGATACGGAATTTTTAGGATGTTACAAATAACCTATTATGCATATTTCATAATCTGTTATAAACCTTTTAAAAACATGAAAAACACTTTTGACTTGTGCAATAATCGGTTATGGATATTCCATAATCGGTTACGGCATTCTAATTTTGAAAGCTAACTTTAAATGATCATAACTTTTTAATTTCTCATCTGTTTTAAACAAATGACCAGTCATTGGAAAAGTATTTGAGTTTATTTTCATATAAAATAAGTTTCAGAACAAAACTCAAAATATTTTGGAAGTTATGATTAAAAGAGTGACCAAAGGTCAGCTTTGCAAAACACAAACTTGACTATTTTTCATGGATTTGAACTACCACCAAGATTAGCTTTTCAAAACATGTTTGTTGAGCATTTTAGCATGTAAGAATCATTTGTAAAGATTTGAAAACATATTTGAGCTTAGTGTGATTCTTTTTTACCTTTACACAATATCTAAGTCCTACTAGCTAATCTTAAAAGACCTTGGGACTTGATCTTTGCATTTCATTACTTTCTTGTTTATTGATCATCAAAACCAAGACCATTACCATTCACAAATTTTAATTATATAATTAATACATAATAATATATATAGCATCATCATTTTTTCTTCAATTTGATAAATAATAGTTAATAATTAATAATTAGCATCACTAATTGCCCCTAACGAAAATTTATTATATATATAATATAATATAATATATATGAAAGCATATCTAATAAAAGAAATTTTTATTATAAAAAAAAAAATCTTAATCATACAATTATATTATAATTAATTATATGTAATAATTTATTGACCTAATTCGCATAAGTTAAATACATCAGGTTTAGGTAAAAGTTTATCTATTATATAATAGGATTGGTATATATCATGAAATACATTTGGGAAATGCCTCCCGAATGAGGTGGCATGCTGTTATATACTTACTCTACATTTTGTTTCAATAAAAATGAGAATAAATACTTAAATCGGTCCTTCAAAAATATAAGAGACATGAAGTTAGTCTTCTAAAATTTTTGAATATTAATTTGGTTTATCAATGTTTAAAATTAACATTAATTTAATTTCTTAATGTATCATTTGACATCAACTTGATCTCTGAATTGACACTTATTTTATACTATAAATAAATGACTAAATTGATATTTCAAAATATTTATTCAGAGGACTAATTTTAAGTCCTAATATTTTAAAGGATCAATTTAAATTTAAATATTTACTAAATTAACTACCTCCTATAGATTAAGAGTAATACTAATTATATATATTCGCACTCATTTTATTTAATATTTGCATAATATTTACCATTTATTTATATATGATACCATTTTTTTATTTTTTTTTTTTGATAAGTAAAAGTTTAAGATTAGGTGAAGTTCTTTTTATTTTAAAATCAGAACAAATTATTAATTTTAATGATAATTTACAATGAGATTATTAATTACGTCTGATTTTATCAGTGTAAAAAAAATTTATATTAACATTCAATTATGTGTTAATATTTTATTTAGTAAATTTAATTATATTTAATTATATGAGATATCAAACTTATTATATGATATAATAACATATTATTAAATATAAATATAAAGTTTTTATACTTTTATAAAATATTGAAATTAAATTTTTTTTTTTTTATTATATATAAATAGAGATATTACTAAAACTATATTAATGTCAATAGGAAAAGCCGAAACACGGAAGTACAATCAATGATGCACCACCACATATGGGCCACAAATAACTGCCATATTACTGTTGCCTACTTAATAACGTGGACCAAGTTAGAGGTTTTAGCCTTTTCAGCCGTGCATGAAAGCCATTATAGAAAGAGGTTTTTATATAAAACAAAATCTAGGTTAAGTTTTTATATTTTTTATTTAATTCTCAAATCAAATAATAATATATAGGTAAAAAAATATTATTTTTGAGTTAAGTGTGTATTGTTGAGTTAAAAAAAATTTATATCATTATTTAATCTGAGAATTGAATAAAAAATATAAAAAAACTTAAATTAATTTTTTTCTTTTTATATATTCTAGGAGCATTGCACTGATCCAACAAAAATATAATATATGACACCACATAATTATATAAGCAGTTGAATCAAATAAAAAATATTATTGAATTAAATATAATCAATTAAAAATTTGCTAAAAATAATATTTTAAAAATAATTTGCTTCTGTATATTTTAAATGCCCAGTCTTGAGAGTTTGATGATCTTTCAGGAAGGGAAGGAGGAATGGTGCTATTGAGATAACAGTGCAAGATCATTTAACGAAATAAAGTATAACAAGGTGATTAAATATCAATGAGATGGAAAAATTAATCTACATGTCATCTTATAATTGGAGAACATAATGAGATGAACTCATTCTAAATAAGATAAGTAGTGGCAACGAAGAGGATGTGGAGTCATTCTGAATCAGATATATGACGAATTGTGCATTGAATTTTGATGGAGATTACTATATAAGATGAATTCAAATTTGAAGGAGTAAAGAAACGAGAGAAAGAGAGAAGATGATTTGAGGAAAAGGATAACATAACGAGATGTAAATAACACGTGAGATGTCAAATAGTTCGGGCATCCAGATTTCGGACACTTTTTCTAGCTCAACAACATTTTTCTATCATATATGCTTATTTATGGTGATGTTTACGGATCCTCTTTCTGTGTAGCTGTGTGGCTAAGGCTTTCAAGAGACGAGATGGCTGGTCTTGCCAGCAACTCTTCAATGCTCACATTCATGGTGGGTTCATTGATGCTCACAAAATATGAAATCACTGATTAATGAATATTGAATGGCAAGAATTTATTACTTATAGAAACGATTAAAATGCTCCTAAAATACTGTGGAGTATGGATGCTCCAATTGTTCAAACCATTGATATATATTGTTAAGAAATAGATCCATAATTGTTGTTGATTACTGGTAACCTTTATAACCAGCCATATTTATTTATTAGGCTTTGAATCTTTAAATTCAAATTTAGATCATCTTCAACTAGTATCATCAATTTTTAAAAGTCAAAATGAGGAAAAAGTACCGCTAAACACAGGCCTCTACCACTATTGAAACTACGTATCTTCTCCAACGTGTCTCTACCTACCACCACAGCTCACCCCTAGTCCTTAGAGTCCTCCCACCTCGTAGCCACCTACTCTCCTACTTTGTCTAATCAGCACCTAGAATGCACCTTTCAAGCCACCATGGAGAAGCCACCATCAATCCACAAACGAAGCCACTGACAATTGCAAGCCCAGCCCCTTGAAGCCCAACGCACTGCCATCCACCCCACCAACCACCCCAACAGCAACAGAACTACCGTTGTGCCACCACGAATGCACATCGCCTCAAACCCCACTAGATGCTGCCACACAATCACGGTGCTATAAACTTCATCATCAATCTCTCACAGCCCTTTGAAATTGAAAAAAAATAAAGCTTTAATCTCCTCAGTGCACATGCAAATTTCACAGAACCATATGAAATGCAAAAAAAAAAAAAAAAACAAATTAATGAAGCAAAACTGTGAAAACAAATTCTTATAATAATTAGAAATTAATTAACATGATGAATTTCAAATTGAAGAGAAAAAAGAGAGCACCAAAATGCTTGTTTGCGATGGAAAGCGTCGCTCGCCGAAATTGTGTAGATAAAGATTGGGTTCCATGATGTTATTTTAACACTTTTTAGCCACAGTTAATTACCAGATTTTTTATTGGACCAATTGGTCATTGCAGGAGAAGTAAATGGAGCATGAATGTTGAAAAAATTTAAATGTCTCCTTCTTTATAGCAAGTTTAGATAAAGATTTGTAAATTGCAAACTTAGTAATGTAATGAAATAAACGGATACTATTTCAATGATATTTGTAAAGATGTCCTTAGCCGTTGGAATATTATATAAGTTTATTTGATATGCACTTACACTTACATTCATTAATATTTTGACACATTATTTTTATTGGCATTTACATTAACATTTATTAATATTTTGACATATTATTATTTACTATTATCTCATTCTCTTAATAATTAATGTAAAAAGAACAAAAATAATGTGTTAAAATATTAATAAATATAAATATAAAACTCTTTTACATTAATAATACAAGTTAATTAAATTCATATTATATATTATATTAAAAATACTGAAACTGACCACAATGGAAGTTAAAATCACATCTTACAAGATTCAAAAGTGTCAAGTACAAAATTTTAAAATAAGAAAATATTAATCCATACTCGTAGGCAGTGGTGGAGCTAGGCCCCAAAGGTTAGAGGGGCACTAGTCATAACATATAAAAGATAAATAATAATTAACTATTGTAACTGCTAAATTTAAAAAATATCTTTTTAATTATTATTTTAATTAAGAGAAACTTTGGTATTCAAAAATTACTTTTCTTTTATAGAATTTATTTCTATCAATATACCTTATTAAAAAATTACAATTAATATTATATTGCTACATCAATTTATCTAAATAATTATTATTATAGCACTTTAAATTTTAATGAAACTACATTACACAAGGTCAAATTCTAAATATCAATATCATGAAAACAAGAACTAAAAGCACTAAAGACATGCATAGAAAACAATTAGAGATTTTTTAAATATCAATCTCACAAAGGAAATTATGTAAAGAAAAATGTAGCACCCTAAAATTTATTTATTTTATAATAAATATTTATTTTATAATATTTGTGATTTTTGAGAATTTTTAGATTTTTTTGAGAACGTGAAATATTTTAATATTATTTTTCATTTTACATACAAACTGAGCGGAGCTGGGAAAATAATATATTTTTCCTGAGAACCTTGATCTGTGGAAATGTCGACAGGAGATCTTACTAAATCCGAGGCTGGATACGATTTACGAAGTTTCACGTTTTTTGATAATTTTATTTGATAAAATAATAAATTGTTGTATAATTTTATCCGGCGGACAATTAATACTGACTATTGTCAACTATAACAATTGTTCATTAGATAATAATATGTATTAAAAAATCTTATCACATTATCCTAATGTAATCCACTTTATGTCTAATTAAATTCACTTTAATTCAAATATATTGTATTTTAATCAAAGCTTCTTTAAGAAGCTTTGACCACCAAAAGACCAAGTCGCCCTTGACTTGTTGGGGAAGCCATTCCATCCCCTTCTCTCTCTCTATTTCTGCGGCAATGCTTGCCCAAGGGAAGCAAAAATTTGCTCCCACACTTAACATATTCACTCCAAAAATATCACTTATTCAACTATCATTTTCTCTCTCTTCATTTTCACCCTTCTCCATTTTCTCTCTTCTTCTTCTTCTTCCTTCTTCACCTCACGGTATTGCAGCCCAAAGGAGACCACTGCTCTTCATTTTTCAACCTCACCAACACTATTTCTACATTTTTCTCAACATTCTCTACACTTCCTATTTGAAGAGTTTCTTCAAAATCCATCATCTCCTTCATTGTCTTCCAAGATCAAGCTTGAAGCTTTAAGGTAAAGCTTTCATTTTTCTTCTTCTTTTTCTTCATTTTCGTGTTCCATGGTCTCATTGGAGACCAAAGATTCATCTTTTTCAAAGCTTGGTGTTGATTCTTTGTGTTTGAAATTCTAGGGTTCTTGGAGGCCCTAAAACTGAACCATCAAGAAGCCAACAAGGAGGCCATTTTCATGTTCTTCCCTTAGGTAAGAGGGAGATCTACTCACTTCAACCATTATTGGTGGTGAGGAGACCTTTGTGTGGTTGTAGATGGAGAAATCCATCTTGGATGCTTACTTTGTTTGATTGATTTTCATGTTGGTGTGATCTTGCTTAAGATTTAAGTTTGATTGTATAAATATCTTGATAATAATGGAATTGATGAATGAAAAATCTAGGATTCCCTATCACCTATGGAGGTCACGATTTTTGACTAAAAATTAGGGATGTGAATTTGATTTTGTATACAAATAAAATGAAGCTTATGTAATTAAGTGTTGAATGATAATGTTAGATTTAATAAATGAAAAAGTTTGGGGGTTTGCCACCCTAAGGAAAGCCACGGTTTTGGTTATGGATTTTAAGGGATTGGATTGATTTTGTGTGAAATAAGATTTAAGTGATTTGGTATTAAGTGACAAATGCATAATATGAAAAGAAATTTGGAACCTTGATGACCTAGGGAGACCACGGTCTTTAGAGGAAATTTTGGTTCCAAGTGATGCTTTGGTGCATCCTTGGGAATTAAGGACTTAGAGACATACATAATCCATAATGAGATGGAAGAATTAAATTAAGCAATAACTCTTAAGGGAGCCACAGTTTCTAAGGGTCCCTTAACCTAAAATTTTTACAATCGATTAAGATTTAAGACATTCGAAATGTTGGATTCCATAATATGAAATCATGATGATTGTTGAACCATACATATATACGTTGATATTGAACCATACATGTATACGTTGATATTGAGAATTGGTTCTATGTTATTGTGAGTCCATATGAGGGACTAAGTATTTGTTAATGTGTACTTGATAAAATTGCGGCATGATATTATTAAGAATTGTTTATATGTCATTGTGCTATGTTTCGTGAGAAATGCCTTGATGATGAGTATGCATATGATGCTCTGTTTATGAGGAACATATCATTAATATACATACATGATTGAAGTTGAGTCGTCATGCATATGTGATGTCCGTTGGATTTTATTGTGAAAGGCGATGTATGCCTAGAAGATTGAATAACACATTTGTGCAGGTGCAAGTAGACTAAGCATAGGGTCATAGTGGTTGACCTTGGGGGGGTTGGGGTGCAGGTGTCTCACAATAGACAGTGGTAGCTCTACTGGAGCCGTGAGATAGACCGATGCAAACACACCGACGATCCAGACTGAGACGTTGTCCTATATCGCAATCAACTGTTGAGGTGTCATGTATAAGTCATTTGCGTAAATATTTTTTATGAGATGAAGCACACTATTTTTTTAAGACTAATGAGATACTAGCATGACTCCTTGATCATTTTCTCTGAAAATATTTATGTCTAGCTCCATAGAGTAGGATTTTTGGTACCATAATGCATTGTGCACTGTCCCTTGTCAGTCTCATATTTCATTGAGCATGAGCCCTTACGACCGTTAAATTATCTGCTTTTGCTATTGATATGACTATCTGATTTAATAAACTGTCTACTGCCTGAGATTCTGTTGATATTCCTCTTTTATTGCTCATTTAATTACTGTTGTTATTTTATTCCTTACTGTTGATGAATATATGTGTTGTAATGCTATATGGGCATCCAACGCCATTCTATTTTCTTGCTGCCATTTTGGTAATGAAAGCTGGGTGTCTCACCTCTTTCTATATTTTGATATTCCCATTTATTTATGTACTTCTGAGAAGACGTTCGCAAGGAAGAAAAAGAAATGCCTGAGTTTTCGAGTTTCTAACCACACTACGACTAGGGCTTGCTGAGGATGTCGTCACGCCCACGCCGATTTTTGGGTTATACTCGGGTAATTTTTCATGGAGGTCCCGACTGTTGGCACATAAATGTGCAAACAGATCAATGCATTTATCGTGGAGAGCTGACGGTGTCTCTAGCTTAGGGTCGTTATGACCCGACTGTTTTCGATTTCACTGCTTTTGTTTTTCTGGAATTTTACCTGTCTGTCAGAGATTTGTGGGAGGATTTTTATTATACCCCACAAGAGAACTCTTTCCTCTCCACTGCTCAGGTTTCTGCTCGAAAGTCGGTCGCTCCGATGGCAATTTCATCGAATGAGGAGGACCCTGCTACGATCCCTTCTCGTCAGTCTTAGGGGCTGATACTGTCGATGGCTACTGATGGTTATCCGTTTATCTTTTTGGGAAGCTTGACGTTTTGCTAATTTGATGGGATGTAAATTTGTAATCATCTCAGGTGGGTAAAGCCTTATATATTTTTTTTTGTATATTTTGTGATGTAACTAAACAAGCTGATGCATATAAATATATATATAAATATGTTATGTATGGATGTATGGTTCATTTTAAGTTGGTTTTTACTACGACGTTCTAACTATTATCTCGCTACGAAAAGAACCTCTAAATTTACTCTTTTGATACTACTTGTTAATAATACAATTTAATAACAAAAAAAAATGTAATGCCATTTAGAAAGGAACCTATACATCAATAAAATGAACCGGGTCTATGAGGTTTAAAATAATTATTATTTTTTGCAATTTATTTCATTTTTACTTCACTATGGTGTGATGTTCTTTCTTTCTTCCGGAAAAAGGGACGTTGCAAAAAACAGAGAATTAAAAAAAAATACGCTTCCTAAAGTGGATAAAAGTAACAAAGATAAACAAAAAATAATAATTACACAATAAATAAAAAATCTCTACCACTTTTTTAAAGTAAAAGTTGAAGTTCCATGCTTAAAATTATACCAAAATAAAATAATATAAACTAAAGATATAAACTAAAAGTAAACCTAACTCAATATAAATGTCTTATTTTTATTAATCATTCTCTTACAACTTAAGCTTATGAAGAGAGCCAAGCCTAAAATACTAACCTATTAGATGGGAGAGCCTTACGATTTAAGCATTATGTTGAACTTCCTTATTTACTCATTGTGAGAATCGTAACATTGTCAGCCGACGTCCACAACATTGCCCTGGTGATAGCCCTTTTCTCTTTGGCAGTTTTACTCATCTATCAATATTCCATACAGTACCCAACGAGAGCGTATTGCACCTTAATCTCACCTATAGGCAACCCTATCTATAGCCTAAGTCTCAATGAAAACGTCAATTTTTACAGCTTAAGCTCATGAGAAAAATCTAATACAAAAGACTAGTTTATTGGGTGGGAAAACCTCATGGGCTTAAGGTTGGGTTGAGGTGGTAAACAACCTCAACCTCCTAGGACAAGAATGTATGTTCAAATCCGAGGGAAGCAACTCTTGTATGGAGATCGTATAACTCTCATGTTCTTGCTGTCGAATGACAATTAATCTCATATGCTATTTAAATGGGCTAAACTTGTAAGGATACCTAATAGTCTTACAAAAAAAAAAACTACATATTGCTTCCTTAATTACTCCATGTGAAACTCTTAACATTGCCACTACAATTTAAAAACAAAATTATAAATTTTATAAAAAATCATAATACATCAAACTAGTTGTCAAATTATATTTTTATTGTATGTCATTTTTTATCACATATCTTTCCATTTTTTCGTTTGTTCGTTTATAATTGAAAGTTGACAAAAATGTTATTTCTCATCGATCCATTCTTTTCAATACCGTTCAATAAACAATACTTATATTTTTACATTAAATAGTATATATACTCCTTTTTATATCTTATTTAATATCATTTATTATACATATTTTTTTTTATTTTCTCTCACTCAATCACATCTCTCAAAAAAAGTATGAATAGTACCTATATCCTTAAAAAAAATGTAAGATGATTATTTTCCTTCAACAAATTATTTATCAATAGCTAGGGAGATCTTTGTAAATATCATTTAATATGTTGTACTTTTCATTCCTTAACAGGGGCCTTAACAGTACTTGGTAGAAAAGTCCTTCTTTTAAAGACGGATTAAACTTCTTAGTAATTTTTATTGGCTATATTTTAAGTTATGTTTTATATCTTATTCGGGTACTAGCTTTTTTTGTAGTTGATTAGTTATTAGAAAACGAAAACTGAATTACTTTTTTTGAACTTATAATAAAATCAACTAAAGTCTTTGTATTTTATGCTTAGACTTTTTCTTTGTTGACCATGGACTCAATCATTAGCACAACAAGTGGTGCAGTCTATATGCATGTCCTCCTTTAATTTCTCACACTGTTATATGGATTGCCTGAATTAAACATTCTTGTGTGGCATCTCCTTGCCTCCAATATATAAATCATTGTTTTTCCTTCACTGCAATCCACCTTAGGCTAAACTGCTTTATTATTATTATTTTTTGTATCAATACAATCTTTATTTTCTACATTTTGTATGCAAAATGTACTACTAGTTTTTGATAACAACCTTTTTACTGTTAGATAAGACCTTTTTACTGTTATCCTCAATTATCTTCATTGTGGGAGGGGGACTTTTTATCCTGCTGCTGGTATATAAAGGTGTTTATTGCATAACATGGAGAATCTTGATGGAACCAGGTTGCAAGTGTTTTGAGCATTTTGGGTGATGAGCTGATCCAGAATGTTGGAGACTACATTTTATGGTTAGTTTCAAGAAGCAGTAACTTTAATTTTGGCATAAATCTGGTTGTATGTTTCCAGCTTTGAGAGCAATGTTTAGAATTAAAACTGCATGCAACTTAAACTAATTATTTTTGCTTTCTACTGTTTAGACTGTTGATTGATTTTCCTCAAGATCAATTTGCAAGTGTTCAAACACATGTTGGCATTAAAGCAAACTGTTTTATGATCTCTTCACTAACTGTTTGTGGCCTCACATGGGACCTTTGTATAGCCACTGGTAATAATGGAAGGCCGCATTAATCACAATGTGGGTGGTATGGCATGCTGGGGTACTGAATTCTCTCCCTTTTTTTTTTGGGATGCTCTAAAATGGTTTTGGCATTAACGCAAACTGGTTTGTGATCTTTTGATTAACTGTTTGTGGCCTTAAATGAGACCTTTTAAGTATAGCCACTGGAAATATTTAAAAGACCCAATAGCCACAATGTTGGTGGTATGTGTTATGTTAGGGTACTGAATTCTCTCCATTCTCTCTTTTTTTTTTTTTGTTGCGTTAAAATGCTTTTGGCTGTTTTTACAGAGAATTTTTAGATAGACACGGTCTAATACGTCATCATTTAGATATTTAAAGTATTATTTAATATGTGTAAAAGTATTATTAATGATTGATATAATTTTATGATGATTCTCATCATCTTGCACATGTCAAATAATTATTTGAGTATTTACGGTAGACTGTACTCACTTAATAATTACTCGTTTTTACATTAGACATTGTTTGGTTGGCTAATTATTGTTCCAGCTATTTGATGGCTTTGCAGAAGTCTGGGTTTATTGGTGTTAACATCAGTTCAATGTCAACTAAAAGAATGAAATAATTATTTGCATGCTGTGTAATTCATAAGTGATACATATTCTCTATGGCTTTTCTCTGCAGCTGTCAAACTTATGAGGGTGGCATTGCTGGCGAGCCTGGTTCTGAGGCTCATGATGGGTATGTGTCATCATGTTCTCTTACTCTGCTTGTTATTCCTCTTCCCAATAATAGATGTCGAATTAAAAACATAAGGGGGTATGAGATGTCTTCATAGGTTTTGACTATTTGTTAATCAGGTACACTTTTTGTGGATTAGCTGCAATGATTCTGATTGGTGAGTTTAATCGCTTGGATCTGCTTCTTTCAGTTGTAAGAGTATTGTTCCTTTACTTGTGGCTTCCAGTTAATCATAAGAACTTCTTTTGAAGCTGCCAACACTTTAAGATGCATAAATGATATATTAATCTGAGGCCTTGTATTAGGAGTGGGTGGTATTTCGGCAAGGTAAGGAGTGTGGATTCCAGGGGAGAACAAATAAATCGGTGGATGGATGGTACTCCTTCTGGTAGGTAATTGAGATTTTATATTTTCTTCGTCAGTCTTCTTTGTGATATAGTTGGATTGAAACCTGAAAGTAATCAGGGAGGTGCTGTTGCACTATTGCAAAGATTGTATTCTATTATCGACAAAACAAATGGCAGAGGCCTCACAGATTTCTACAACATCTGATATATATGAAGAAGAAGAAAGTTTGGATGGAACCTCTAGTGATGCAACTTGCCTTTTTAGGCATGGAGGTAGGTTGACTTTGAAGTACGACGTTGACATGTTTGAAAAATTCCTACTTCCATGAGGTTAAGCTTTCCCTTTAATACCTATATTTCTTTCAAATTTCATTTTTCATGAGATTAACACTTTACGATAAATTCTTCTGCCCTGCCTCTATTGGTTGTAGAGAATCTCAATCTAAGCAAGGGCTGTCCTCCCACATCTTTTCTTGTTGAACAATTAATTTTCTTGAGGACCAGTTTAGTGTTATCAACTTTTGGAGTCTTTCTAAGCTTAAGTTGACATTAGCTGGTCTTTAGAGTTAGTTTTATAAACTGCTGAATAAAAGGTTATATATTGAATACTATACCAGCCATCAATATATTTTTGTGTGGTTCAATTTTCACCATACCAACTTCTATTAGATGTTGACCCCTTTCATACCATTCATGCAAATGTGTTCTACCATCTCTTAGTTATTCGTTGGACTTTTTTATTTGCTAAAATCTGAAAATATTTTTCTTTTCAATGACAGGGAACTTCATAGTAATAATCTAACTAGCAAAATCCCAAACGAGCTTGGAAGTTTGACAAACTTGGTGAGCTTGGATTTTTACTTGAACAAGTTAACTGGTCCCATACTAGACACATTGGCCAACTTTAAAAAACTACGTTTCCTGTATGACATGCTTTCCTTTATCTCATACCTTTAATCTGTATAAATTATTTAAACCTGTTTCAATTATTTAAATCTGTTTCAATTTTGTTTCTTCATTTACCTTTTTAGCATCATACTTTTTGCTTTCCCACACAAAATGCTGGTAGATGCAGCCTAGAATATGACTATTTCAGTTCCAACAGAGTTTGCAATATACTTGTACTGCCTAAAGTATCATTCTACATAATCACATGAAATAGATGATGATTGAAGATAGTGCTCAGATAGGTTGGTCTAGTTAAAAAATAAAGCTTCAGACTATTTAACTGGTTGGCAGAGTTGAACAGTGATCTCTGATGGTGGAGATATCAGATACCTTATGCATAACTTCTTCTGCATGCTTAAATTTATAGCTTCTTGAGGTGGATGTTACTGATGGTCAAATTCGGGAGTTAATAATGTTGTACTTTTTTTATATTCTATTCAATCACAGTCGAAGTTTTTAAATAGAGTTATGCTTTCCCATTTAATTATGTTAATCCTTGTAGGTAACAGTGCTACTGGAGCTATTGCTGGAGGAGTTGTTGCGGGTGCTGCTCTGTTGTTTGCAGCCCCTGCAATTACACTTGCTTATTGGCGAAGAAGGAGACCACAGCATTATTTCTTTGATGTTCCTGGTTAGTTGACTAACAGAATAGATGGCATACATACTAATTAAAGCTGCATATGATAGCCATTACTGATTTACCAAAATTTTATGTGTCTTTTACTGGCAGCTGAGGAGGATCCTGAAGTTCACCTTGGTCAGCTTAAAACGTTTTCACTGCGTGAGCTGCAAGTTGCAACAGATAGCTTTAATAAAAAAACACATTCTGGGTAGAGGTGGATTTGGCAAGGTTTATAAAGGACGCTTAGCTGATGGTTCTCTTGTAGCAGTAAAAAGACTTAAAGAGGAACGCACCCAGGGTGGGGAGCTGCAATTTCAAACTAAAGTGGAAATTATCAGCATGGCTGTGCATCATAATTTGCTTCGGCTGCGTGGTTTTTGCATGACACCTACTGAACGGTTGCTTGTGTATTCTTTCATAGTTAATGGAAGCGTAGCATCATGTTTACGAGGTACCCTTATTAGTACTCTGGTTGTTTATTTAGTATTTTGATGAGGATTAATGTGATATGCATTGTTTTTGTTAATAAGTAAAAAACTTTCTCTCGTATATCCTTTTCTGTTAGAAATGTGTTGGGAAAATTGATCAGAGATTTGACACGCATCGGATACTTCTCAGGATCACATTTTCCCACCACGTAATAATACGTACTATGAAATTACAAATAGAAAGAGTAAATTTCAAAGACACCAATTTTAACATAAAAAACCCTCCAATGTTTAAAGAAAAAATCATGGGACAAATTTTGAAAAATATTTCACTATAATAAAGATAATTACAAGTATCCTCACATACTCCACTCTCTTTCAAGTGATACAAAAATTATAGTGATACTCAATGAGACCTTTAGAAATGAAACCCAATATTTCCCAATGTATACCCACACTCATAAACTAATGGAAATTACTCAAACTCTATTTCTCACTCAAAGAAAATACTCTGCACTCAAAGAACTTGCCTTTTCTTTCTCTCTTATTGCCTCTTGGATGTTCCTTCAAGGTCTGGCTTCAAGGCTATTTATAGCCAAGCTCCCATTGAATTTTGTGGTTGAGAGAGCACCACAAAATGTGTGGCTTACAATGCACCACAAAATGTGTGGTTCCCAAATTTTCCAAATAGGAAATTATCGGCTGGACCCCAACAATTCTCCCCCTCCAGCCCAAGGGGAAAGAGAATGATCAAATGGAGTGGATGCCGGCCATCTCGGCACATAGTTGAAGCTTCTCTCGAGCTACAACTTTTGTCATCATATCAGCAAATTTTTTATCAGTGTGGATCTTCTCTAATAGAAATTGTTTTTCTCCCACTGTCAATCGCAACCAATGATATCTCACATCAATGTGCTTCGTGCATAAGTGATACATAATATTTTTGCTCAAATCTAGAGCACTCTGATTGTCACAGTAAATCACTGTATTTTCTTGCTTCACTCCCAATTGTTGAAGGAATCTAGTTAACCAAAGCATTTCTTTACCTGCTTCGGTTAGAGCAATATACTCTGCTTCAGTTGTAGATAAGGCAACACACTTCTATAGTTTAGACTGCCATGATACAACTCCCCCTACAAAAGTGAATAAAAATCCTGAAGTGGATTTTCTACTGTCAAGATCACCTGCCATATTTGCATCAGCATATCCCTTCAAAATTGGTTCAGACTCATCAAAGCACAGACACATTTTTGTACTGCCTCTGAGATATCTCAAGATCCACTTCACAGCTTCCCAATGGTCTCTACCTGGGTTAGAAAGAAACCTGCTGACAACTCCTACAACGTGAGCGATATCTGGACGAGTACAAACCATGGCGTACATCAGACTCCCGACTGCAGAGGAGTAAGGAATTCTAGCCATGTCTTCTTTTTCTTTTTGACTTGTGGGACAACTCCTTTTGAGTTTAAAGTGACTAGCCAACGGTGTGCTAACTGGTTTAGCACTCTGCATGTTGAATCTCTCTAAGACTCGCTCCACATATTTTTCTTGTGATAATCATAGCTTCTTTGCTTTTCGGTCTTGCAAAATCTGCATTCCCATAATTTGCCTTGCAGGTCCTAGATCTTTTATGTCAAATGCTTTTGACAACTCATTTTTCAGATTGCCAATGATCACCCTGTTTTGCCCCACTATCAACATATCATCTATGTATAGCAGAAGAATAATGAATCTGCCATCTGGGAAAGTTTTGAAATACACACAATGATCTGCATCAGTTCTGGTATATTCGTGACTTATCATAAAAGTGTCAAACTTTGTATACCACTGTCTCAGAGCTTGCTTTAGCCCATACAAGCTCTTCTTTAATCTGCAAACCATATGTTCCTTCCCATTCTTCTCAAACCCTTTTGGTTGAACCGTGTAGATTTCTTCCTCCAAATCATCATGGAGAAATGCAGTCTTCACATCCAGTTGCTCAAGCTCAAGATCCAACCTAGCTGTCAAACCCAATATGGTTCTAATTGAGCTGATTTTGACAACTGGGGAGAAAATTTTGTCAAAATCAACCCCTCACTTTTGTCCAAAGCCTTTCACAACTAAGCAAGCTTTATATTTTACTAGCTTGTTACAATCTCTTTTAAGCTTGAACACCCATTTGTTTTTCAGGGCCTTCTTGCCTTCGGGAAGTTCCACAAGCTCATAAGTGTCATTTTCTGCAAAGAATTGATCTCATCCTGCATGGCTTTTATCCACTGGGCTTTATCCTTATGAGTTTGAACTTTATCAAAATTTTCTGGCTCCCTCTCATTAGTAAGAAGGATATACTCTAAACTGGAGTACCTAGTAGAAGGTCGTTGCTCTCTCTCTAATCTTCTAAGCTGAGGTGAAGGGAGTTGCTCCCCCTTCTCAATAACCTCATCATCATCTCCAACATCATCTGCAGAAGCATCATCTGCCCTTGGTTGGTTGGCAATTTGTTCATCACCTTGAGTACCATTAACAACTGCATTAGGAAAATTCAGCATAGGAACTGAATCTAGATCAACCAAGTCTTCACTGCTACTAGACACTTCCTTCTTAGCTTTCTCAATATCATCAATGGTTTGATCTTCAATGAATACTACATCGCGACTCCGAATGAGTTTCTTCTCAATCGGATCATACAATCTGTAGCCAAATTCATCAAGACCATAACCGATAAAGATGCACTATCGTGTCTTAGCATCAAGCTTTGATCTCTCGTCTTTTGGAATGTGAAAAAAAACTTTACATCCAAAAACTCGTAAGTGATCATAAGAAACTTCTCTGCCATACCAAACTCTGTCAGGGACATCACTATTCAAAGCTACTGCTGGAGACAGATTGATAACATGTACTGCTGTGAACAATGCCTCCCCCCAAAAAGATTTTGGTAATTTTGCTTCTGAAAGTAAACATCTGACTCTCTCAATTAAAGTTCGATTCATCATTTCAGCTACACCATTTAATTGTGGAGTCTTTGGAGGCGTCTTCTGATGTCTAATACCCATCATTCTGCAGTACTCATCAAAAGGACCAATGTATTCACCACCATTATCAATGCGAATACACTTCAACTTCTTACCAGTTTCCCTTTCAACAGATGCATGAAATTGCTTGAAAACATCAAGCACCTGATCTTTGGTCTTCAGAACATAAGCCCAAAGTTTCCTTGAATGATCATCAATAAACGTCACAAAGTAAAGTCCACCATTAAAAGACTTTACCTTCAAGGGATCGCAAACATCATAATGCACTAGTTCTAGCAAATCTGATTTCCTTGAAGGAGAGTGACTCTTGAAGGCAACTTTGTTCTGCTTTCCAGCCATGCAGTGCGCACATTTCTTCAAAATAACACTCTTTATACCTGACAGTAGTTTCTTCTGAGCCAAGCAGTTTAGTCCCTTTTCACTTATGTGGCTAAGTCTCCTGTGCCACATCTCGGTTGCTTTTCCATCATCAACCGTCATAACTGAGTCACCAATAATCTTAGCTTGTGTCAAATACAAGCTAGGACTTTTCTCTCTTTGGGCCACAATCAATGAACCTTTAGTAAGCTTCCACTGTCCATTACCAAAAGTGTTACAATAGCCTTCCTCGTCAAGTTTTCTCACCGAGATCAAATTAAAGCAGATATCAGACACATGCCTAACATCCTTAAGAAAAAATTGTGTTCCAGTATTGGCTTCCAAATGGATGTCTCCCATGCCAGCAACCTTTGAAAAACTATCATTACCCATCTTTAACACCCCAAAATTTCCAGGTGTATAAGATGAGAATAATTCCTTCCTTGATGTAACATGTGAGGAAGCTCCACTGTCAATGACCCAGCTTGTCTCTTGACAGGAAAAATCAATTACCTCTTCATCACAAACAATGACAAGGTCGGCTGTAGCAACTGTATCATTGTGATCATGGTCTTTCTAATTGTCTTTAGCTTTGCCTTTTTTTTATCTTTCTTAAAGAGGAAGCACTTCTTTTGAATGTGTCCCAGCTTGCCACAATAGTGACACTCTACATCTTTGTAATTGGGCTTTGACTTGTTTTGACTTTTACTTCTACCTCTTGAACCTTTGTTTTTACTTATCCCCCTATCTTCTGCGACAAGAACTTCAGATTGTGAAGACGAAGATTGAGATCTTCTCCTTATCTCTTCATTTAAAATAGCTCCTTTGACAAGTTCCATCGTCGCCACGCCATTAGGAGCGGAGTTGCAAAGGGACATTCTGAATGTCTCCCAAGAGTCTGGTAGAGTTCCAAGTAGCCAAAGTGCTTGAATCTCATCATCAAACTTTACACCCATAGAGGACAGCTGCTGCAAAACTCCTTGAAAATCACTTAAGTGATCAGAGATAGTCATATCCTCTTTGTATTGTAAATTCATCATCTTCTTGATTAAGAAGAGTTTGTTGTTGCCTGTCTTCCTAGCATATAGAGATTCAGGTTTCTCCCACAATGATTTTGCATGCATCTCATCACAAATATGATTGAGCACATTGTCATCCACCCATTGCCGAATAAAACCACGTACTTGGGCATGCTCAAATTCCCATTCTTCGTCGGTTTTCGATTCATGCTTTAGTGTAGCAAACATCGATAGATGCCAACTCTTCACATAAAGGAGATCTTTCATTTTCCCCCTCCATATGTGATAATTGGTCCTGTTCAGACTAATCATTCTGCCTATACTGATTTCCATCAAACTTCCACTTATTCACCAAGAGTTATAACTGTATATAAGAATAATGCCAGTATGTGAACAGTACACCAAGTAAGTTCCCAGGAAAGAGAGGTGGATCATAAATGGATACACTTAAATACCAAATTTTTTCTTAGTTAGAACTTTTCCTAGACATGCACTTCCACCCTATCACAATTCTGACATAGTACAATCAGGTGTATAAGTAGAGTGCTTCACGCCAAATAAACCAAGAATAATTCTTTTCTGATGTGGAAGATCAATTAATGTTGCAACCACATAGCATACTAAGAATTTCTTGGAGAATCTGATACTGTCATAACCAACAGCTCTTGATACCACTTGTTAGGAAAATTCATCAGAGATTTGATACGCAGCGGATGCTTCTCAGGATCACATTTTCCCACCACGTAATAAATGCGTATTATGAAATTACAAACAGAAAGAGTAAATTCAGAGACACCAATTTTAACGTGAAAAACCCTCCAATGTTTGAGGGAAAAATCATAAGACAAATTCTAAGAAATATTTCACTATAATAAGAATAATTACAAGTATCCTCACACACTCTACTTTCTTTCAAGTGATACAAAAATTATAGTGACACTCAATGAGACCCTTAGAGATGAAACCCAATATTTCTTGGTGTATACCCACACTCACAAACTAATGGGGATTACTCAAATTTTCTATTTCTCACTCAGAGAAAATACTCTGCACTCAAAGAACTTGCCTCTTCTTTCTCTCTTATTGCCTCTTGGATGATCCTTCAAGGTCTTGCTTCAAGGCTATTTATAGCCAAGCTTCCATTGAATTTTGTGGTTGAGAGAGCACCACAAAATGTGTGGCTTACAATGCACCACAAAATGTGTGGTTCCCAAATTTTCCAAATAGGAAATTATGGGCTAGACCCCAACAAAATGTTATTTATTAGTTTTCCATGTCAAATTTATATCTAGTTTTGATATTTTGTTCATGAAATAGCAATTAGGTATTTCTGAGGTATTATCTGGTAGGGAAACATACACAACAATGTGGAAATATGTCAATAGTTTAATTTTGATCCATTGCCAGAATTTATTTTTTCACACTATTTTCCAATCATGTGTTACCACATTATTTAATGAGTTTGACCTCTTAGGTAGTTGTTATCAAAATCAAACCCTTTAAATGATGCATCAACACATGATTGAATGATAGTATAAAAACATTTTACACAAACAATGGATACGAATTAAATCATCAACATATAGCTATATGATTGCATTTGCATCTTATCCAAGAATTTGAACATTTAAATTGGATCCATTTGACAGCATATTCTGTAAACATACAGACGGATGAGATAATGAGAGGTAGGAATTTTAGATTTCTGTAACTATGAATTTTGACAAAATCAAAATGTTAGTTGAATCAGTTGAATGCACTTTCTGGCAATTGAAAAACAAAGGCAAGGTTAACCTTTTGGTAATTTGATTGATGTTAAAATGTTAAAATCAATTGAAATACAGTTGAATGCGTCTACGATTTATTTTTCCTGTTAAAATCAACTTCCTTTTTTGACATTTGATTGATGTTCTTTACTTCAACTAATTCTATTTATGTACTTATATGCTAGTCTCAGGTTGTTGAAATTTGCATTAATTTGTTTGTCTAATCTAGTGATCAGATCACATAATGCTTTGATCCAAATCAATGTACAACTAGTTTTTGGAGTTTGTTTCCTGTTTAATTACTTGGAAAAATGGAGCATCAAATTTCTATATAATTTGTTCAATTAGGTCTGAGCAAAAAGAAAAATCACTTTGGTTGAGTTATATGTTAATAACACTAGCATTTGACAGGAGAAGGTTCAATACTATGATATAGCAACAGAAAAACACACTAAATTTGATAGTGAAATGGCAGAGTATAACAAGAAAATGGTAAGCAATATATCATATTCATGGTTAAAGTGCAGAGTCTTATTTACATAGTTAAGAAATATACAATTTTGTTCTCTGCTGCTTGGCAGGAAAATGGTGAATACAATGAAACTGATGAGGAATCAGAGTTTAATGAGTAGAGTCATGTAATTATTTTCTTAGCAAGAAGGTTGGATCTACATCAATTGAAGGTACTTGGACTAAAAGCTACCTGCAGTTAGAGAGGATCATGAAGTTGATGATAATGATGATGGAGTTAACTTGAATTGATTAGTTGTGCTTATTGATGATGATAATAAGACTAACTTGTTTTAAACTATTTGTATTAACTTAGACTTATTGATTAGTTATACTTTATTTGTAGAACATGTTTTGATCTTACTAATGCAATTATGATATTTTATTTCTTTGCACAACTTATTTGTTGGAATTTTTATTTGGATTGAAATATTTATACATATATAATTTTAAAATATACTAATTTTCATTATAAAATTAATCCGGGTTAGCTTCATAATAACTATGGAATTGCTAGGAATTTATCAATACAATAACTAAGAAATAATTACGAAATTGTTAGGGATTTAGCAATACTAATAGCTAGGAAATAGCTATGGATTTGCAACAAGCTTGGGTTAGCTAGGAAATAGTTACGAGATTACTAGCGATTTAACAATACAATAATAGCTAAGAAATAGTTACACAATTGTTAGAGATTTAGCAACACTCATAATTAGGAAATAGTTACGGAATTGCTAACGATTTAGCAAGACAATAGCTATGGATTTGCTACAAACTTGCTTTGGATTGTTAAAAATTAGCTACGGAATTAACTACAGAAATATTTTGTAGCTAATTAGTTATGGAAACAAAGGAAGTTCTGAACGAAAATTAGCTACAGATTAGCTTCAGATATTTAATAATTAGTTACGAATTAGTTACCAAAAAATTACGTAATTAATTAGCAACGAGAATTTGACTACGGACTAATTCGTAGCTAAATTGATTAGCTACGGACCAATCTGGCGCTTCTATAAGGTGTTGTTGTCTTTGGTGATGCGATGGTGTTTGTTTGGGTGGAAGGATGGTGGTTAATGATTGTCTCAATTACTCTTAACTCTGTAATGCCCTTAAACACATGTTAGACTGGTAAATGGTTACCAAAGGTAGCATTTGACTTGTTTAGCATGTCAGTGAAGTTTTATGACAATCTGAGTTCGTTTAGGCACTTAGTTACAACACAGAAGTTGAAAAGTAGTTTAAAATGACTCAGATAATAGCATAAGTTGCTAAGTTGAGAGAAATAAACATAGAGAGTTTGTTTCTAGGTCACAAATAAGCAAAGTAAGATGTGGTAAAAGTTTCAAGAGAATCAGAGTCAGTTTGGTATTTTTAGGCATACTGGTTGTGTGTTTTAATACTGAATGACTAGCAACAGATATAGAAAATCATGAAAATGGTAAAACAACGATTTAGATAAATCCTAGTATTTATTCTAAAATTGTTGGAAGCTGAAAAACTTGAATTAGTGTGATTTAAGTGTTCTTAGCATATATAAGTTTCAGCACAGAAACTTAAGTTAATCTTTTCCCTTATTTCCTCCACGTCCCACCCCCTAGTTCTCTCTTCTCTCTCAGCAGAATGAAGAAAAACAGAGAAAGAAAGAAAAGAAAGAAAAGGGAGAAAAATAGAAAGGGGAAGAAAGGAAGAAGGAGAGGAAGAAGATCTAAAGAGGAAGCTAAAGGATCAAGTTCAAGGCTTCAGGATCAAGAGTCTTCAAGAGGTAAGGGGTTTCTATTCATCTCTTCCTTGCTTTGTTGCTCTTGAAAGGGGTTAGGGTTTGAGATGGGGGAAATGGATTTGGAGAGCCAAATCCGAGTTCCTATCTTGATTCTTGGTTTCCAAGAGTTGAGTAAGGTTAGTTTAAGCTTAGTAAAGCTAAGAGAGTCGTTTACGGCTCAAGATCAACCATTAGGATCCATGGTTTTAGGATTTTGACAATGGTTGGAATTATGTGATTTGGACCTAGATCTATGCCTAAGAGAATCCATAAGTTGTAATTGAGTAACAACAAGTTTAGGAGCCTAGATTGGTGCTAGAAATCACTAGAAAACCGATCAAAGAGTAATTGAAAGTGACAAATTGACCAATGGAACAGTACCACGGTTCTGCAGAATACTGCAGAATCTGGTTTTTTATATAAGCGCTGCGGCATGGGAACGCCGTGCCGCAGCGTGAGCATATTTTGCTACGTGCGCCGTAGTGTGCACAGAGTTGTGCTGTGACGTGAGGGTGTTGTATTGCTCAATAGTGAAACTCGTGGCTTGAGCGCTGCGGCGTGCACAAAGTTGTGTCGCGGCATGGAGTTCTGGAACCTCAAAAGTGTCATTTTTGATGTTTTGAAGTTCTAAAGTAAATGGACTCATTTATATATGTTTCCTAAAGTGTGTTAAGGCATAAATAGGGATATTTTCAAGTGAAAAATTGTTACCTATCAAGTATGAGAAATCATAGGCCTTTAAGCATCCTAAAGGAAAAGTTTGCTTTAGGTAATGACATAGTACCTTAGGCAACTTAACGTTGCAATAGATATCACTCAAGATGTGATGAGATAATGCAATGGAGACAAGTATACTAGGATGAATAGTAGTATTCATTCTAGTAGAGAATAAGAAAGGTATGAATCTTAAGAGATCCAAGAGCAGTGGATGATCTTAGGAAGGTACCTAGAACTTTAAGCAACAAAGAATTGCAAATAAGAACCACTCTTGCATTGGATTCACTTGAGTGGAGATAAGGTTGTGTATTAGTTCCAAGAAGGGAATGTTTATGTACTAAGTCTCTATTTAAGTGGAACCTTGTGCATTGCTAAATACACAATAAGTTGAATTGTGACTAATAAGTTGTCATAATCATAAGGTATAACAGAAATGTGCAATAACTCCTTTATTAGCAAAGATGAGTTAGAATTGCAAGATGAAGGGGATTTACTTCCTTAAATACAAATGAAAGTATGGAAGTTTAAGTCCTTAAGCATTCCATAAGTTAAGAATAACTAAAGAGGTATCTGGAACCTTAAACACTCTAGTGTAGCATAGGTTACTACTAGAAGTATGATGGAAAGGAAAGCTAGGCATAACCAAAATAAGTATGTTATACTTATCTAGATGCATGAATTACTAGAGTTTAGTTAAGTATGCAAAGTTTTAGAGAAATGCTCATTTATTTCCTCAAGTAAGGTTAAATGAGACATTAATTAAAATAGACTCTTTCACTAGGATGAGTTAAGTCTATAGGAAAGTTAATATGGTGTTTATGTAAGAGATAAACATAATACTATGCTTTTCACACACTAGTTAGTTAATCTAGTATGTGAGTGAAGAGGAAGAACCTTAGTACAACCAAGATTAATAGTTTGCTATAAGTGAGTACCTAACACCTCAGCAACATAGTGTTGCGTTAGAAATCACTTAAGAGATATGAGTGATAAGGTAGTGTCTAGGTACAAGTATGGGAATGGTCTAGTATTGTTTACCTGAGAATGTGACTTTATATGATGAAAGGTCATTTAGCCAGAAAGAAAGGAAATCAGAAGTTCGTAAGGGGACAAGTATTCCTGACTAAGTGCTAGGGTTACATGTAGTATGAGGTTACGGATTCTCTTCATTACAAATGGTAAACATAAGAAGCTAAAGTTCCTAGCAGAATATGCTTAGGTCGTAAAGAAACTAAATATATAAAGACGTATGTAAGTCTATGAACTGGTCAAGTAGTATTAATCTTGGTAAGTATCCTTTGATGTTAATTCATGGAGGCCAAGGGAGATAGATAGGTGTTCGAAAGACTTTTGAGAAGGAAATAACCCTGATATCTCGACAGTGCCAAGGCCAAAAGAGATAAGTGAAAAATTCAAAAACGCTCTTTGAGCAAGGATGAAGTCTGAATTTCTCAGCGTGCCAAGATATGTGTAATGTGAGGATGAGCTTTCCCTCTATTTACCACTAGATGATATATTGAACTAGTTCCTAACAATCTTCTTTGTTTTTAACATAAACTTTTGCATGTATTTCAAAACAAAACCCTGCATTTGCATTTCATCCACATACTCGTAGGATCTTCTTAGGCATATTCATATTACATATCATTCTCATTGCATTCACGGACAGTTGTATGGGCATTGTCCGTCACTGTTGATATTTACAGCTATATGGGCGTTATATATATTAAAAGTGTGTAGGCTATCAGTTGATATCACACTATAAGAAAGTGTGCAGATATGAGAAAAGAGGAGGAAACTCCTATGTTAGAAATTATAGCAATTGTTATATAATTGTTATACACAATGTTATAGTTAGCTAGTATTGGAATTGCTTTTACTCAGAATATTAATTCTCACCCCTGTTGTTCTTCCATGTAAATACAGACGCATGCACAGGCACAAGTACGATGGTACAGACCCTGCTTAGGGTAAGAAGACAAAGCATGAAGACTAGAGTAGTTTTTATTGTTTTATATAGACAGAACTTACGTAACCAGTTTATATTTGTTATGTATGTTTTATGCTATATGTATTACAATAAGCCCTCTTGTGGCTAAGTTTGTATATATATGTATAAAGTTTAAGTTTTTTCACAATCTCTCAAGGCTTTCTATAATTACTCTGTAGTGATTATGGATATATGTTAGTATTTAGTATGTAGAAGTGACGTCTCTAGTACTAGTTATCTTTATATATCTAAGATATATCTAGATATCTGTATTAGGATGTTACAAACTCTGCGTGGAATTTTGTTGAACTGGGCATGGGCTATATTTGTTCTTGTGTTTATCGTGAATGGAGGATGAAGATTGGCTATCAGTTTGATGATTTAAGAGCATTTATATTGTACCCATCTTACTTTATACACAAGTTCTCAAACATAATATATATTATAAAATCATAATTTAATGAAATGTTTGATAACTCACTACCATACCCTTATGGGTATGTATTGTTAGAAATATAATTGTGGGTACTAATTTTTTTACTGAAAAATATCGAAATAAGAAAAACAAAAAATCAACAAGAGAAATCAACGAGAACAGATGAAGGATTAGAACTAGTATACTACGAATTGTGCTAGGTACTCTTTTTAAGAGTTTATCTTCTCCCTACATGGAGCAATGCTTAATCGAATAGCCTTGACTGACAACCCTCTAGATTAGACGTGGGTCTCTTTAAGAACTCGTCCACACGATGATCTTGGTATTATGACTAGCAACACTTCCTGTTTTAATACCAAAAGTCGCAACAAAGAAGTGGATGAGTCTTTGGTATGCGCACAGTAGTAGAAAATAAAAGAGGAAGAAGATGAACAATAGTGAGAGCAAAATATCCATGAGAAGTAAGCTGATAAGTAATATAATAAGTGTATGATTCCAATAGTGAAGCAAAAAATAGATAGACTAAGCCTAATAGATCAATCTTAACAATCCAAAAAGATATTTTAGTCTCCAAATAGATTGACAAAAGATAAATTCAAGATAAAACCAAACCAAACTCATACACACAGACAGGGCGGGGTGGAACAGAGCACACACGTGTGTGTATTAAAATAAACTCAAATTCACATATCTATCTCAATATCATAAGTTATTTATCTAAATACATAGTCTACATATAAATACTCTTTAATAATCTATTCTACTTAATATAAAACTTAATCTTACACAAAATACATACAAGTATAATATAAATTTAAAACACTCTCAACACCTAAATTTAACAATAACCATATCACTTTTCATTATAGTTTATGGTAGAAGAAAGTCGTTCATCGTGAGTGTTTGGAGGTACGTTTTTGGGTTTGAAACTAGAGAGATGATAGCGTGTTCTATTTTTCTAAGACAGGTCTTGGGACCATGCGTGTAGGTTTGGCTCCGACAGCCATTAAATGTTTCTTTTTACCTTTTTTGGGGCCATGACCGCTAGAAAATATTTATAAAAAAATAAAAAATAATTTATCCTCTTATTTAAATTTTTTATTATTATTTTTAATTATTAAATAAAAAAATATTAAATAATTTTTATATTTTTAAGATATTATATGTAATTAATTTTTTATTTTATATTTTTTTATTTAATATTAAAAAATTATTAAAATAATTGAGTAAGAGAATATAACATTATTTTAAAAAAATTATTAATTTTTTGGGAATAAAAAATAAAGTAGAACTTATACCAGGCAACAAGCACACATGATTAGCTTATTGGCAATTGGGACCATAATTCACACGACTTAGAGAACCAAAGAGTAATTACCATTGTGTTGCGTGGAAATAGAGCAAACCATACGGAGGGCATAGTGTTAAAATTTCTAAGATTATATGAAGAAACTAACGGGCAACAAGGTGAAGCTAAACAAATAAGTAGTATAATGATCTGAGAGTAGTGCATTTATTATATATCAGTAAACACAATCTCAGTGACAGATAAAACTATTATAGCAACAGTCACTAATAAAACCATTGCAATATTTTGTAGTGCACAACGTGACCGCTACTATAATTCTATAATAACCATTGTTCCTGGTATTATTGTAGCTTTTTCTTCTGTCACAGATAACTAGTACGTACGAAGGTCCATGGAATCATGCAGCATAGAACATGCAAGATGCAGGTCGTTCTCCGCAACACAACTGTTACTATCTGGCAACTTTGACTCAAAAGACCAGGAAAGAACATCATGTGTTTCAACATATTCTTTATCAGACAGTCCTGTGGTAGCTGAGAAACCAACTCTTACCCACTCTGGAACAACACTCTTCAAATCAACAGCAGCAGAGATTATATAACTTGTTTTACCCGAAGGGTAAACTAAAGAGGCAACTAAGGTTTTGGAAGGAGCTAGATAGCTTATGAGAACATTGGCCAAATTCCCATTCTTAAAACCCCATGATGAAGTTTTTTTCGATTTGATGGTGTTGACATCAATTCCAATATGTTTACCTTTTGGATCCCAACCTGTGTTAACGAAAGTGTCAAATTCAACTGCAACAATTTGGTTAGAGCTATTGTAATTTTGGTCATTGAAAAGTCCAAGGAATCCTCCAGGTTTTTGGGGCTGAGTATCTATTGGTGCCAGAAAGAAAGCAAGAGCATCAGCAGTTTTGTTTTTATTAGGTGCGTCTATGACAAAGGAGAAGGAGGTGACAAAGCTTGCTACATTGCCAGTGCTGTTATCCCAAATGTGGACAGGGGTAGCATATAGAGCTCGGCCAAGAGAATTGTAAACTGGTTTATCATTTTCTACCTTGGTGAGTTGTAACTTCCCTGTTGATGTAACAAGGGCACCACCTTGGAGGATTATATTTTTTTGGTTTGTCCCAAACTTGGTGAAGGAAAAAGAAAGTACTTCTGTGGAGTTCACCTTGTTGAGTAGCAAGAGGAAGAAAGGTATGGAGATGGCTAGGAGAACAGAGAACGGTTTCTGGGTTTGGAAGTTGGATGTAGCCATGGCTTTTATACTTGAACTAAATTGTGACGCACAATGGGGGAGTCCATTGTTATGTATTTATACTAGTAGGTAACGCCCCATGTTTAGATTTTGAATGCAAACATACGGAAATAAAACGATAAGGATCATGAATAATTAAGGCTGTAGGGCCTTGGCCATTATTATTATTTTCAATAGTGCATAATAAATGATTCCATTGTTGTTACTCTTGCATGGTGGCAAGGTAAAATAAATGATTCTGAAACCTTGTTATTAGAGAAAAGAACAAAAAAATGACGTAATGTGTACGCTAAAATAAATAGAGAAAAACTTCATAAATTATGTATTCAAGTTAAATACACTAAATCAATAATATTATTGATTATCATTAATCATGATAATTAATTAATAATTAATTATAATAATTAATTATTAATAATATGATTAATATAATGCATCTAACTTCAATGTACAAAATTTATGCAAGAACTTTTTGAAATAATTGTAAGCAGAATAAAAGAAGCATGGGGAATAATTAATAAAGTCTGATAATAATACATTTTTTTATCATACTTAAAAATAATGATATTTATACATTATTTTTTTATATCATTTATACATTACTTTCTTTTTTAATAACAAAATAAAATAAATACATATCTTGATACATATTTTCACTCTCTTTTAATTTATTTTTTAAATAAATAAAATGTAAAAATGATATAATTATTTTGATATGCTAATAACATTTTCTCATTAATGGTTAAACCGTAAAAGTATAAGTGAACCACGACAATTTTCCTCAAACTTGCCCCTTTCTAATGCCGACAAGGTACCTACAGCATTTGCTGGCTCTTTTTATCCTCAAATACAAGGAACAATTTATTGTAAAATATACACATGTTATATGTGGTTGATGGGTACTTTAATTTAATTTAAAAGATATTATTAATAAGGATTGATAGTTATAATTTTTGGTGTGGTTTATTGCTTTATAATCATTACACATAATTTGTAATATTTAAATATAATGGTGCATCGTATATATTAAGAAATGTAATCACTCTCTCATTTTTTATATTTGAAATCTTAGATAAAGATAGATATCATATGAAGAAATAAGAAGATAAAATGTAATTAATTCTTGAAAAATTAAATTTTAAATTTATATTTTTTTGTCTCAATCTCTTTATATTCTCTTTTCTATTTTATTCTTATTTTGATCTCTTTATATTTTTTCTTCTTTATTTACAATATGTTATCAACACGATTAAATCTATCCAATGTAACAAAATTCTTCTAAGTTTCTTTCATATATCATGGTAAGAATTTATTTTATCTAATATGTGTTATACATATCTTTTTTTCATATAATCAAAATATATATATTTATATATTTCATGTTGTATGTGAAATGTTTTTTTTTTTTAAAATCCTTAATTATCCATCTAATTTTTTTTGTCATTTTCTAGTGTCTTTTCATATGAATAATGGGCCGAGTTGATGTCGGGCGAGTACCCGGACCTCGTGGACGTTGATGGAAAGCCGCAGGCTAATAAGAATGGATCAATGCAGTAGTTCAAAATGGATGAAGAAGAATTGCAGGACTACTACCCTTAAAAAATAGGAACTACTGATTAAGCTGTTGCATGAACATTGCACACTTAAATGAAGCTGGTAACTGAAGATAGGTATCGAGAAGCAAGCAACTATCACTTCCCATGAAATCCAAATAGGGGGGGGGGGGGGGGGTTAAGCATTCAACTAATAGGTTAATTGTATCTAGATACATTTTTGTATAAAATTAACTGAGGCCGGGTTTACAGGATTATGATGAGTTAACGGCTAAATTTTATCCTATAAATAGTGTTGAGAGCTTAATTGTTGATAGACACACAACGACATCATCAATAATCAACATAATATTACATTTTCAATCTCCTTCTTCAATCCTACTTTTGGCACCTTGATTTTCAGCTCTTTACTCTACTGCTTTACCATTTACTTGCTTTTATCATCTCTTTATATTTAGCTATTCTACATTTAGCCATTAGCTGATTACGTTAAAACTCTCTCATAACTTCCAACTAGGAGTTTCTTTTTAGTCATTCTAAGAACGTTCAGTCAAAGAACAAAGTCCCTTCATTAATATTAAAGGAGGATTCTCTGGTTCCTTGGAAGTACCGTGTTTCGGAAAAGAAAAAATACAAAATTAAAGATAAGCTTAAAGTAAAAAAAAAAAAATTGACGGTATCTGAAGAAATCGAAGCTATGAATAAAAATTTAACAGAAATATTAATAGAAATTAATAAAAATATAATACTCCTAATTGATAATACTAATAAAATTGCAAATTGTACATGCGATAGAATACAAAATGAAAAGAATGAAGTAAACAATATTAAAGAAACATTAAATAATATTAATAAAAGTAAACAAATCAACAAAGATGAAAATATTAAACGAATTGAAGAAATCTTACAACAATTAAAAATCTTGTAGATGAAGAACAGATTAATAAATGTATTATGAAAAAAGACTTAGAAGAATTAATACATATAAAATGAAAAGATGAGATAATTAAAATAGAAGAATAGGAACCTTCAAAATTTTTAAAACCAGTAATTTCATGGAGGGGATAAAAGATGATTATATAAAATTACTAAGAAAATTGAATGATATAGAAGAAATTCAACAATTATTAAAATAATTAAAAATAATTGAAGAAAAAATAAACAGATACAAAAAGTAAAACAAATTAAAAAAAATAACGGAAATGAAGAAATAATTCTAAATTATAGTACTTCTAAGGAAGAAGAATCAAAATATGATGAAATATTTATGGAAAAATGAAAACAAGTGGAACAAAAACTAAAAGAAAATGGGAAGAATTTTGGGGATACCTAAAAGAAACATGAGATAGATATGAACAAGAAACTAATATAATAAAGGATATGCTCGAAAAGAAGGGAGATGGGTTAAAATACTAGAAGAATTTAATCCTCATTATGAAAATATTCGAACAAAACCTAGATTAAATATTGATTGTGCTAGAAATAAGGAAGAAGTACTCTTTAATGGGTTAAGTTTGATAGATGTTAAGAATTTAATTGTCTATAAAATAGAAGGAAACATGCAAAAATTTCTAATGAGCATTACTGATGATACATGGACACAATATTCAAGAACTGCAAGAAATAATCAAGAATTTGTTAAATTAATTATGAGATTAATTTATCAAGAATTTGTTAGATATAAAACATTTGAACATAAAGATGAAGTAAATAGATTTTTACATAAAAAGGCTAAAGCACATTTAAACCAAATGCAAATATGTAATATGTGTGAAATTGAAAGTTTTATTTGTGAATATCAGAAATATTATTATCAACTAAATATTGATGCTAAACATATATATTTGGATATTTTTATTGATAAACTCTCATATTCACTAAATACTAAAATACGAACTATCTGACAAATGCAACCAAGAGAAACTGCTAATACTTTAGGAAGAATTATACAAATCTTTTATCATCAATTAAGAGAAACAATATATACAGAGAGAAACAATTAGACAACTAAATAAAGGAAGAAATGTAATTTGTTGTGATTTACGAGAAATAGAAAATCCTAGAAAATATGGATGTGATCAATCTTTTAAGAAGAAAAAATATTATAAGAAAAAACCCAGACTTAGAAAAACTTACCCTAAAAGAAGAGCCTATAAAAATACTAAAAGAAAATTTAGAAGAAAAAGAAATACACTAAGAAAATATTGTCCAAAGGGTAAAAAGAAATGTGTCTGTTGGATATGTAATGTTGAAGGCCATTATGCTAATGAATGTCCTCAAAAGAAAGAAAAGACTTTAAAGAAAAATAAAGAATCATAAAACAAGTCTATAAAATATATCAATTAGGACCATTAGAAGAAGAATTAAGTACTACTAAAAACAATATATATGAATATTCAGAAGATGAATTATCTACAAAAGAAATAGAATTTGAATAGTACTTATATTAAAATAAGTATCGAAAAAAGTAATAAAGAAACTGAAGCTTATATTGATACTGAGGCAAGTATTTGTCTTGCGATCAAAGCATTATTTGACAAATGAGAAAAATTAGAAAAATCATTAAAGATTCAAATTGCAAATTGATCTATATAACTTTTATATTTAGTTGTCAAACGAATAACCCTAAATATTCAAACTAAACTCTTTATTGTTCCAACTATTTATCAACAAGAAATAGGCTTATACATAATTCTTGGAAATAATTTTCTACGTCTCTACTTACCCTTTTGCCAATACTTAGAGTATATCTCACTCAAAACACCATATATATGCGAAAAATAGTTAAAAGAATTAGTTACTATCTCGATTACTCATTATTCATATTGTACTTACTCTAAAAACAATCAGAGTTTAGCAGACTTAAACATGGTGAATTAGTAGAAATTATATATAGAAAAATTCGTTATGCACTTATTAATTTGGAACCAGAACAAAGAATCCCAACTCATATTGAAGAATTATTAGAAAAAATATGTAGTGAAAATCATCTAGACCCAAAAATTAATAATAAAAATATAGAGTTAATTGAATTAAAATTAAAAGATTCAATGAAAGAAATAAAATGCAAACCAATGATCTATACAAAACACGATAGAGATAAATTTGCAAAAGATATTAAGGAAATGGAAGAAAAATGATTAATAAGACCATAAAAAAGTAAACATTCTGCACCAGCATTTTATGTTGAGGAAAAGAGGAAAAAGACGCATGGTAATTAATTATAAACAGATAAATGAAGCAATGGAAGGAGATGCATATTATTTACCTAGAAAAGATTTAATTATTGAATAAATAAGAAATATGCATTGGTTTAGTACTTTTGATTGTAAGTCAGGATTTTTTCAAATGAGGCATATAGAAGAATCTAAAGCATTAACAACATTTAGTTGTCCTCAAGGACAATATGAATGGAATGTACTTCCTATAAGAATGAAGCAGTCATCAGGTATTTTCCAACGAAGAATGGATTCAATATTAATGGACTTTAGAAATTTTTGTCTTATTTATATTGATGATATATTAGTCTTTACAAACAAAGATTTAGATAATCATTTCCAGAAAATCGAATTAGTTCTAAATAAATGTCTTGAGAATAGTGTAGTATTAAGTAAGAAAAAAACTATTTTAGCTCAAAATAAAATCAATTATCTTGGATTAGAAATCGAAAAAGGAAAAATAATAATGCAAAAGCATGTATTAGAAAAACTTCAAAGTTTTCCTACAAAATTAAAGGATAAAAAAGAGTTACAGAGATTTTTGGGATTATTAACATACATTTCTAATGAAGGTTTTATAAAGAATCTTGCAGCCGAAAGGAAGATACTTCAACAAAAGCTTAAGAAGGATGTTCTTTGGTTTTGGATTGAAGATAATGAAGCAATTATTAATAAATTAAAGTACTTATGTGAAGATATTCCTGAATTATATCATTCATTCGATGTTGACTTAATTATTATCGAAACTGACGCATCCAATGAATGTTGGGGTGGTGTAATGAAGGCAAAACCCTCTGGACAAAAGAAGGAATTACTATATCGATATATGTCTGAAACCTTTTCAGATAGTGAAATTAATTATCCTACTCATGAAAAAGAAACACTGGCACTTATTCGGATGTTGGAAAAACATCAAATTTATGTACTTGACAAAGAATTTATTGTTCGAACTGATTCTACTTATGTTGCAGGATTTAAGAATATTAATCATAAAGACACTTATTAGTCGAGTTGATTAATTAGATGGCAAATAAGCTTACTAAATATAATTATTCAATTTCGCATATCAAAGGTGAAAAGAATGTTCTTACAGATATACTATTAAGAGAATGGAGCAAAGCACATCCAACCTAGTAAAGCGACAATTGGAGTTTAAATAAGCACTGAAAGATCAAAAGCTGAAAGAATTAGAACTTCTAAAAGCATGATAATCACATATTTTATATATTAATAAACCCTTATTTTTAGTCATTTACACTCTCCATGTACTTAATTCATTAAGCCTAGTTATGTTTTGTAAGTTTGGACTCAAATTGGACTTAATTGATTTTTTCAGCATTATTTTGGTCTTACATTGTTTTTGTATTTCGGTTATATCTTGAGTTCTAAATATCTTATAATTATGTATCTTACCTTATAGGAAAGATAAGAAAGAGCTCTACAACTTTCATGAGAGATCCAAGAAAAAATCAGACATCTAGTGGAGCTAATTGAGCTTAGAAGTTTAGTTTTTTAACAAATAACGATTGTGCGCAAGTAATCATTGCATAATTCGAGTTTAAGGAACTGAAATGGGCTAAAAATTTGGCATCTAAAAGTTAAGACTCATATCTACAACTTTCATAAGAACACAAGAGCTCAATTGAATAACTTAGAGGTCATATTGGGTCTAGAAGTCAAAACAAATGTACTGAAATTAGGTCTGAATAGTCTGCAGTTATTGGATCATATCTTGGGTTGTAGGATGAATTTTTGGATGATTTTGATGGCATTGGAAAGCTGAGCCAATTTCCTAGAACTTTCATGAAGACCACTTTACTTCATTCTAACGTTATCCATGAGTTCATCACTGAATGATTTCGGAAACAAGAAATTTCAATAATTTTCCACTCACAAAAGTTCTTTGTTATTTTTCACTCATCCACTCACTCATTAATCAATTCTCTTGTCATTTTGTATCCCTAATCCTCTATAAAAGGGACCATAGGTAGATCATTTGGGTAATTTTGACTTAGCTTAGATTATGTTATTGTGTTATTTGTTGTAATTTTCTTTTATTGTAAATAAAAGTTATGATCATCTTCTTCTACTCTCTTTCTTTTTTCTTGCTAATGAGTAACTAATCTTCATCTTGCTTGGGTGAAAGAGTGAAACTTTTGGTAATAAAATAAGGTTAGATTAATTTCTTTCTTGTTCTTAAATGATATATTATCAAGTGGTCATTATATATGTTATATTTTGTTTCCAATCAATTTAGAAGATTTTGGTAAAAAAAATAAGGTTAGAGTAATTTCTTTCTTGTGCTTAAATGATATATTATCAAGTGGTCATTATATATGTTGTATTTTGTTTCCAATCAATTTAGAAAACTTTCTTTGTAAAGTGGAGTTCTTGATTCTTGATTTCAATGAATGTAGTAAATAATTCCTCCTTGTAAAGTGGAGCTCTTGATTCATTGTAGACAAGTAGTTTGACACAATGAATGCTTGAACACATTTACAAGTGTTGGTGTTGATAAATAATTAAAGGAACCATAATATAACTACGTACATAATTCCAAATGGACTTTGAATGTTTTATTCTCCGATTGGAACCTCCGTTGTGTGTGGATTTCAATTGAGTTATAAAAAAAATTAATTTTATCCTTAATTTATTACCAAAAGTAGATTTCCTAACCCAAGCAAGTTTTTTAATTTAATTATAAACAAATTTTATTATCTTTATTGTTGTGACAAAGTCTTTCCTTACCTCAAAAAATTTTTCTTCATCAATTCCCTGTGGATCGACCTCGAACTCCCGAGAAATTTATTACTTGAGACAACCTACACTTATGTAACACCCCGAAAATTTATAATTTTTTAATAAATATTCATTTTCTAATATTTGTAATTTTTGTGAATTTTTCTGGATTTTTCTAAGAACGTGGAATATTTAATATTATTTCTCATTTTACGCGCATACTGAGTAGAACCGAAAAAATGAAATATTTTTTCCGAGAACCTTGGTCTATGGAAACGTCAACGGGGGATCTTACTAAACTTGAGGCTGGACACGGTTTATGAGGTTTCATGTTTTTTGAGATTTTTATCCGACAAATAAAAATCTCTGTGTATTTTATTATCTGTTGGACAATTAATACTAACTTCTGTCAACTGTAACTATTATCCATTGGATAATAGCTTGTAGTAGAAATCTTATCACCTTATCCAAATGTAATCTACTTTATGTCTAATCAAATCACATTTAACTAAAAAATAATGTATTTTAATCAAAGCTCCTCAAGGAAGTTTTGACCACAAATGACCAAACTACTCAAAGCTTGCATGGGAAGCCACTCACTCCCTCTCTTTCTCTCTTCATTGTCGCAGCTTAGGGCTTTAGGGGGGAGTCCAAAAATTAAAATTTTACCTTATCACACTTGTTACTTCCTCACCCAAAAATTCACACTTATTTTCTACTATCATTTTCTCTCTCTTCAATTTTCCACTCCATTTTCCCAACTTCTCTCTTCTTCTCCTTCACCCTCTCCACGACACCACCATCTCCACCCACCTCCACCATGGCAAAAATTTCAAGTCTTCATTTTTTTTAAGCTACTACACATCCTAGACACCATTCTTCTTGGATCCATCTATAAAAGCTCACTCCTTTACCATTTTTCTTCAAGATTCAAGCTTGGAGCTTGAAGGTAAAGCTCCTAAATTTCTCTCCTTTTCTCTTCATATTCATGGCCCTTGGTCACATTGGTGACCAAGGAGTTCTCTTTTTCGAGACTTGATGATTGATTGGTTACACTTGGTTTTCTAGGGTTTTGGGGAGCCCAAAATCGAACCACCAAGGGCAAGCAAGGAGGTTCTTTTCTTGTTTTTCTCTTACGTAAGAGGGAGATTTACTCACTTCAACCATTATTGGTGGTGAGAGAACTTTTGAGTGATTGTTGATGGAGAAATCCATAATGGATTGCTCTCTTTGTATGCTTATTTTCATATTGTGTGCCTATTTGATTTATATGGTAATGTTGGTTGTCTTGAATGTCTTGATGATGTTGGATTGCTTGGATTTGATGAATGGAAAATTGAGAGTTTCCTACCCTTTGAGGGAGGTCACGGTTTTGACCCTAATTTAGGGGTTTGGATTTAATTTTTGTATGAATTGAAATTTAAGTGATTTAGTGTTATGAAAATTAATAATGTGATGGAAGAAATTGATTTGGATATTATCTTTGAGAGGCCACAGTTTTGAGGGTCTACTTGGCCTAGAATGGTGTAATTAATCAAGACTTAGGTAATTAGGAATGTTGGATTTATAAAATGGAATTGGAGTATGTGTTGAACTTTATATATGCAATGTTGATATTGAAAATGGATTGTACGACATTGTGAGTCCATGTGTGGGACTAAAAACTTATTGATGATTAATTAACCAATTTTATGGTATGATGTTATTAAGCATTGATTTTATGTCATTGTGGTATATTTCATGAAAATGTATTATTGATGAATATACATGATATGCAATGTTTATGAGAAACATATTATTGATGAAAATACATGATGTATATTGAGTCATCATGCATTGGTGAATGTCCGTTGGGCTTTGTTATAAAGGTAGTGCATGCCTAGGAGATTGAATTACACCTTAGTACGGGTGCGAGTAGACTAAGTGTAGGTCATATTGTTGACCTTGGGGGCGTCAGGGTGCGGGTGTTTCACAATAGACAGTGGTAGCTCCACTAGGGTCGTGGGATAGACCGATGCAATCACACCGACGATCTAAACCGAGACACTATCCTATATCGCGATCTTGTTAAGAGTGCCATGTATAAGTCATTGTTGTGCAAAATATTATTTTTCTGATGAACACTTTATTTTAAGGCTAACGAGATACTGACATGTGCTCCCTAATCATTCTCTCCGAATGTTTATGTTTAGCTCCATGGAGTAGGATTTTGGTACCTTATGCATTGTGCATTGTCAGTCACATATCTCATCTAGCATGAATGTTTATAAGTCTGGAATTTATCACTTTTAATGTTGTGATCATTATTTGAGTGATGAGCTGCTTACTGTTTGAGATATTATTGTTGCTTCTCTTTTATTGCTTGTTCTTATTACTTACTACTAATATATATGTGTGTGTGTGTGTGTGTGTGTGTGTGTGGGCACCCCACGCCGTTCTGTTTTCTTACTGCCATATTGGTATTGAATGTTGAGTGTCTCACCTCTTTCCTATATTTCTATATTTCTGTTTATTTATGCGTTTCTGATAAGACGTTCACAAGGAAGAAGAAACACCTGAGTTTCCTGGTTTCTGGCCCGATTATAACTAGAGTTGCTTGAAGATGTCGTTACGTCCATGTAGATTTTTGGGGTATGCGAGGATGACCTTTCATGGGGGTCTTGACTGTTGGCACATAAACTTGCGCACGGACCGTTGCATTTATCATAGAGACTTGACGGTGTCGTTGGCTTGAGGTCACTATGACCCACCTGTCTTTAACTTTACCGCTTTCGTTCATTTAGAGTTTTACCTACCTGTCCGAGATCTGTGGAATGATCTCTACTACACTTTGTACTAGGATTCATTCTTATCCACTGCTCGAGCCTTTGCTTGAAACTCGGTCGCTCCAATGATGATTTCATCTGACGAGGAAGACCCTGAGAAGGATCCTACTACGGTTTCTTCTCGTCAGTCTTAGGGGGCTGGTACTATCGATGGCTACTGATGGCTAACCGTTTATCTTTTTGAGAAGCCTGACATTTTGCTATTTTGCTGGTTTGTATATTTGTAATCATCTCGGGGTAGGTAAAATCTTTTACTTTTTGTAAATTTGATGAAGTAATTAAACAGTCTTGATGCAATTATATATGTATAAAATATATGGATGTATGATTTCCTTTCATGCTGATTCATACTATAACTACGTTTTATTATTCTCTCAAAAAAAAAGAGAAGAAAATAATATACATGTATTTCAATACCCCGACTAATACACACTTACGATTGAAAATGTTTATTCATATATTGAGAATGAACCAGGTCTTAGTTTACGATTTAATTTATATTTTTTGTATTTTGTTTCACTTCATTATGGTGTGACGTTCCCTCATCTCCTAGAAAAAAGGGCGTTACAACTTGGGTTTGCATCCTTTAATCCGCATCAAGTTTTTGGCGTCGTTGCTAGGGACTTGATTTAAAGTTTTAATTTATTGAGGTTCTCTTTCTTTAAGTAAATTTCATCATCTTGTATATTCATCATTTGGTAAATTCTATATCTACTCTTTTAATTTTAATTTACTAACCTACTAACTTTCTAACTTATTAACTAACTTTTTTTATTTATATAATTTATTTATGCTTTTTATTTTATCTTTCTGACTTATTAACTTATTAAAGCAGACATCAAAGTTCTAAATCTGCAACTCAAGGCATAAGGATTTCTTGAAGAAGCACTAAAGCAAGAAGAAAAGAAAATTAAAAAATGGTATGTAATCTTCAATGGACCATTCCTAGGCATCTATGACGACTGGTACAAAGCAGCACCTCATTGTCAAACGATTTATGGAATTGTACACAAATCATACTCAACTAAGGAAGAAGCAGAGAAAGCACTCAAGGAATATTCATCCAAGGGAAAAGAAATCTATCTTGGCCCAAGAACTTATTTAGAAACAACAAAAAATCCACCGGTAATGCAATCTTCACTCAAAATTCTAGGGAAAATTCCTCATTCTCTAGATAATTTTCAAATTATTTCAAGGAAAGATCATGAATTACAAGTACAGTTCTCAGAAGAACATTTCTGGGAAAATTTCAAAAGAATGGTTAATTGGAGTGACAAAGAAAAGGTCAACTGTTTTTATATGATTGATCATAAACTCTTCGGTATCAAAACAATTATTCTTCCAGGAGCACCTCAAATACTGACATTCAATATGTATTAGTTTGGTTTTATTGACTGTCTTTATTTAAGCTTGAATTTAGAAGAAATTAATCTGTTCCCTCACAGTTTTAAAGAAGCAGTACAAATGTTCAAAAGAAATGTGGCAAAAGAACGAAGTATTTTTTTGAAGTTCTACTCAGCCTATCCAGACTTCATTACCAAGCAGCCTGCTAAGCATCTAAATCTTTATTGGTGTAAGCAATAATAATTTTCCACTAAAAGACGAACCTACTAGTGTTGTCTATGATGAAGATCAAATCACTCAAATATTGGGCAACCAGCTGGCAAGCATTTTCTCACAATGTCAAAATATCGACAAAGAATCATTTATTAAGACGCTGTACAAAGGACCCTATACTTTGCTTCTAAGCAAAACAAGTGGCAAAGTAATCAAAGAAAAAGACATGAATATTCTGACAAGTTTTGAATTCCCTTTCTATGCACTCCAAGGACCGCAGATGGAGTACTGACCAGTTGTCCTCAATAATTTATATGCAATGATTAAAGCAAGCGGGAACCAAGCATGTGATAGATGCACAACGAAAAAAGCAATAGCTGACACCGACAAAATTAAAGATGAGGTGCTTGATGAAGCAATAATAGAAGAGTGATGTAAGTTCTTACGTCACTATGTAAATAATTAAGTTTTTGATATAAGCACTTACGTCTATAAGGATAACTTTGTAAATTTGTTTTCTCACTCTCTGCCTATAAATAAGCCCTCTTATGCTGAGGCAAAGCAGACTTTGGAAAATATTTTGAAATCTCAATTGAGAGTGTTTTCTTCAAAAAAACTGTGCTAGTCTCTTAGAGAGCTAGTCGGACATTTGAGAGTATGTCCATCTATCCTGTACTTATTATCACTTATAAATAAACACTTCTTTTACTTATATCTCAAACCTATTTACCTCACTCAAACCATCAAAACATGTTATGCAATTACGGAAGCAGTAGTGGGCGAAAAGAAAAGGAGGAACAAATCAGTAGATTTTAGAAACCTCGACCAGGTATGTTTATCCAACTTCTCCCAGATAATCATTGTCAATATCATGTGTTAGGATTAGTTAATGGAATTATTATACGCATACTTATTGATACTGGATCATGTCTTAGTTATGTAAGTAATGATTTAATAGATAATTTTGAAGAAATAAAACCAAGAACAATAATTGGATATAGACGAAAGGAAAAACCTTTTAATGAAAAAACAATTATAGAATGTTATTTTCAACAAGATGCAAAGATTCAAATTGAAGTATACGTTGAAGATAAAACAAATATTAAGCTATTATTAGAAATAGACTTTCTAGAGGTAGTAAAATCATATGAAATCATATCTGAAGAAATATTAATATCTCTAAATGAACGAAAAATAAGAATTCCAAGGATTAATTTAAGTATACATACAATAAAAACTTATTTAAAGCTAACAAAATAAATGGAGATTGAAAAGATTGAAGATGTAGAACACTTACGAATTAATGATGAAGAAGGAAACTATGAAGGAAATATTTTAATAAATCGGTCATTATTTAAGAAAATTCAAAAAAAAGGAACAAGATCTAACAAAAAATGCAAATATGAAAGGAAGAAAATGATTAAGTAGAATATTAAAAAGATTCAATCAAAAGGATAATATTATTTATTATGGCAAAACTAGTCGTGAAACACCAATAGATATATCTAATACTTACAGAAATATCAGTATTCAGCTACTCAATAAAAAGAAAATTATGCAACTAAAAAGAAATATAAAACGAGAAGAAGATAGAAGAAAAATCGGATACATACATATAGGTGCAGTTCAAGTACTAATAAAATCTACCTTTCATGAAGAAATAAATTCACCAGTAAAATTAATATTAAAAGATGATAGAATCATGGATCCTAAGGATAAAATATTAGGAATAATAGCAAGAAATTTTGTTTATGGAAAACTAAAATTTGAAATTCGACCAAACATTGGAATACCTTTAAGTACCCAAAGAATAGAACAATCATTAACATTTGAACATAATTTTTTAAGAAAGAATTTAATGAGACCAGGAGATAAAAAAATTTTAGTAACTTATTATATTAGTTATGCATTAACAAACTCACATCATAACATTACATTTAGAAATAGTGATAAAATTGATATTCTATATTTATTTACAAAGATAAGAAGAATTTACTATCCCAAGAAAAATGAAATAACAAAAATAGGAACTTTTAATTCAACATTATTAGAATATAAAGAAAAACAAATACCAAAAGCTATTAGATTTAATGAACCAGAAAAAACTACTAAAGAAAATGAAATTAATAAATTAACAACTCAAGTAAATGATTTAACACAATATTTAAAACAAAAGATATTGTAACATCCCGGAATCCTAGTACCTTAAATTGTGATTCTACGAAGTCTTAGATTTTTAGTTAAGATTAACATTTGGTACTTTGTAAGCCAAAAAGGATTAAGTGGAGAACTTTGATTCAATTAGAATTCCTAGGCAAGTTCACAACAAAAACTAAGTGGAAGGTAACTTAATTCTAATATAAGAAAATGATCCATTCAAGTTAAATTTCAAGGATTAATCATAACTTAGTATGTATAGATTAAATTTGTCCAAGTGATAATTACTTGAGTTGGCCACGAAAATGGAAAAGAAAAACATGTAAGCCAACAAGAGATCATTTGCATGTCATTATTCAAAAAACAAGTATTGATGTCCATTTTCTAATGTACGGTTGCAAGGGTGAATAAAAGAAGGACAATTGTAGACATGCACCAACTAATCAAAGAGAGAATAAAAATTAGATTCCCTTAATTTTTAGAGCAAGCCACGACAACAAGGCAGCACATGCAAGATGAAATTATCCTATACAAGTGTCAAGCTCATCCAACCTTTTGACATGCAAGGAGCCATGGGAATAACACATAGAGGGCTGCATGTTCACCTCTAAACCAAGTGTTTTGCATGTGTTTTCATAATCAAGCCAACATGGCACATACACACCCACGGCTGGACAAGAAAGGCAGCATGTGAAATAGTCTAATTTACTCATAAATTCAAGACAATCAAGGCTGGAACAAGTGGCAAGCTGCATGCCTTGGTAGCCATGCAAAATGACATTTCAAAATGCCATGATTTCTTGGCATTGCAAGACAACCACGGCTGGAAGTCTTTTGGACAACTGCTTGCCTTCAATCAAAGCTTGCTTGACACCTCTCAACCTCCTATTTCACGCCAAGCCAAGTGTACAAACCGAAGCACACCATTATCATCAAGAAATGACATAGCTAACATGAAGATTCCAAGACAAATATCCCATTCAAACAGCCACAACGTGTTCAGCAGCAAGGAACACAATGCATGACACTTTACACTAAGTAATTCTGACCGTAAGACACTTGGGTTACATGCCATTCCCCTCTTCATGCAAATGACACTACTCAAGTCTAAGAGACTACTTAATTCATGAGGAGAATAGGGAGCAGTAGAAAACTTCACATCTTTCACTTCATCTTTTCTCCAATTCTTTCAAATTTGCATTCTTTGTTATCAACGAAATGACATCTCCAAGTACTCAACCAATACACCCTTCCATTGATAGAAATTGCCACCAAGGCAATCCTAGACCTAGTCTAGTCAAGAAGGTGATGATGGCAGCCTTGCTTCTGCCCAAGAAAATCGTGAACACCATTTTAAGAAGTCTCAAGTTTTTGAAGCTTCCCTTGGATAACATACCTCCCTCATTTCCTTTCCCACCTAGCCGAGAACTCTCTAAGTCACTTTCTAAATCACCATACCCTCAAACACTTTCTATTCTTATCTTCATTAACCGAGGACATTGGAAGAAGTATCATCCATCTTTCTCTCTTTTAGGAACGTGGTTAAGGTAGGAAAATAAAGGGGAAATCTCTTCTCTACAACTTTTCTCCATGAAACTCTTCTTAAACCTCCATTCTTCTATTCTCTTCTAACAAGATCACATTTCGTTTTTCAACTTTTAATTTATGAAGAAGGACTCTAAATTAAAGTACTAACACTTTATTATAAGCTTTGTTAATAGTATGTTGCTGTTTTAGATTCAATTCACCACTTGTGATTTTAAACTTCATGTTGCCCACCTTTGGTTCTTAACGTTTTCTTTTAACTTGGAAGAATGTAAAGGTAAGTTTTGATTTAAGAAGACAACCGTACTTCAATGTTTATTGAAAGGATGATATGGATTATGATTATGAAATACATATATGCTTGAAATTGCTTAACATACAAGGCTTGAGTTTGCTTGTATTATACTTGACTAATATTATTGGTTGACATAATCTTGGTTACTTTACTATGTTGTTTGGAATATAGTGATTTGTACAAAGTGATCTTACACCTATGCTTATGAGGAATCCAAAATTGGAGATTGGATGTTGAAAATTGGTAATTGGTCATGAGCCTTGAAATTGCATCATTAGAGTAATGAGTTCTATTTTATGACACCACAAGCTCTTAAATTATGGAATGTGTAAATATAATGAAAGTGGAAAGATAAGGTTTCCTTAGGATTAGCCTACACGATGATATGTGAGGAGTAAATTGGGGGGTGGTGAAACCCTTGGGAGTAATGCTATTGTGACCACACGTATGTGTCCTGGTTGGACTGTGATTTTGTTTATCGTGGGGGTCATTTCCGGAGGTGGCATTACTTTGACATGCCCTTTTTCTCCAGGACGATGGAGAGCATACAATCGGAGGTATGTGTACTCTCATCCATCTGCTATCCCAAAGGTGCACTCCATGGAGTTGGTTTAATAAAAGATACTTAAAACATTCTTTATGATTATTTTATCTTGTGTATATTATAATTGTGATCTGTGTTGATTTGCTACCATTCTATATGCATAACTATGATTTTGTACGTGTAATTGTTTCTATTCTTTATTAATGCAATTTTATTGTTGTCTGTAATATAATTTCTTATCACCTAAACTTCTAACATTATTTTATTTGTAGAGAAGGTATTTTTGAAAGGTAAAAACGTTTTGGGAATCAGAGATTTTCCTAAAGTTAAATCAATTACTATCATGAATATTTTACCTAAAACACCGATTCCCCTAGAACGCCATTAGTTCTATTTTTTTTAAGTCTTTTTCCTAATGAGAATTATGTTCTCACCCCCTGTGATTTTTATCGTGGTATTCCAGACCCGCAAACATGAGTACTATTGTTGTTTGGTTAGGAGAAGGAAACCGGTCTTATGATTTGGAGACCAAGCTGTTCACCTTTATCGAATAGATCACGATCCAAGTTTCCTCCATAGCCCACCCAGAATTCGGAACCATAACCATTTCCAGCCACTTCACGTTTCAAGTGGTTCTTCCCCCATGGTGACCATGATGTAGCCTGCCTCAGTTATGCTGACCATGACCGCTGCTGAATTCTCCGCTACATACTACTTGAACAAAGGAGAAAAGTGTTGATGTTTTCTTTTGTGTTGTTTTTAATCATCAGCCTGTATATGACCTATTATAGTTCAAATTTTGTGATTTCCCTCTAAACATATCCTTGGCTATTTGAATTATGACGTTTGTTTTTGGAATATTCTGCACATTAATTTTTTCAAGTTATTTTTTTCATGTTTAAAGAATTCACGAAAACGTCATCTTACTAATCATGTTAGTTAAAAATTGCAATAATTAAAATATCTTTTAACATGATAGGAAGTATTGTTTTAGGTTGTTACAGATATGCTATATAATAATAGAAAAAGCGAAGGCGATAAAAAGAAAATAATCAAATTATGGAGACAAAATAAATATTGGTATCAGAGCTAAGTATTAATAGAAAATATTATAAAAATGAAAATTAAAAATAAAGTACAAATAGAACATACTATTTAAACACTTAAAGAATTAGGTGAACATTTACAGTACTATATAAGAACAAAATGACTAAATAACGAACAAAAAGATAGAAAAATAAAAAAATAAGTTATCAGATAATAAAATTGAGAATTTATTAAAAGAACAAAAAAAGAATAAAATAAAATTGATAAATTATTACAATTAAAAGAAAAAGAAAATTGAGTCTATCGATAACATTACATTTGTGGTTCCACTATAGAAGTCACCTAATATTAATTGCTTGATTATGAAGAATGAAAAGTTACATGTTAACTAAGAGTGTCAAAACGAACCGATTTCGGCCCATTCTCGGAGGTAATTCATTTGGAAGTCGGGCTATTTTCAAGTCAATTTCATTAATCATGTAAGTTTTCGGATTATTATTTTATTAATCTAACTCAATTTATTTAATTTTATATAGTGTTAAAAAAACGGATCGATTTCGATTTATTTAAACTTAATTCATTCAGATCATATAAATTTTATATTAATATTTTATTAATTCAATTTATTTATTTTATTACAATATCGAAAAGACTCATCTATTTTGATACTTCAAATATTAACTGATGCTCAACTGACCAATCAATTGTAAAAAATTGTAAACAATATAATAAACATTTTTTTTCTAAACGCCCGTGTAACTCGTGGCTACACTTTAGTGAAAGTCCCATGCATTGTCTTAGTGACAGACAGATAGACGCATCACTCCAACTGCAACACGTGGTGCAAAAGTTGTAGTATCAAGTATCAACTTTGATCATTCGTGAAATTTCCTTCTTTTTTTTACACCGTTGAATGAATAAAAATATTCTTACATTATTGAATAATTATTTAATAAATAACTTTTTTATAAAATTTATTATTAAATTAAAAGTTCGGATTATATAAATTATATTTATAAAAAAATTATTTAAAATTATTTAATAATTTTTTTATATATATTAAAATTAATGTAATATATGTTTTTAAAATATATAAAAATAAAAATTATTTAATTATATTTTTATTAATATTTAATTTTTAAAAAAATTTAAAAAAATAATTAATGTGTTAGATAATTATAATTCAATAGTTAGATAAAAAAATTATATTTTATAAAAAGTTATTAAATAATATAGTTGTAGTTATATCAAATTTTATACTGATATATTTTAATTCCTCATATATATATATATATATATATATATATATATATTGAAAAATATTATTAGAGAAAAACCTATTTGAAGTCATTAGTTTTGACCACGACTAACACCCAATGTAACTCCATGATCTAGTATGTTTAACCAAAATAGTAAATACCAATGTCCTGAAACCAAGCCAGTAATTAAACGGACAAAGGAATCAATTTACTATTTAATGGTTTAACCGTCGTTAAATTAAAATATTATTTTATATATAAATATTAGATATTTTCATAATATATAAACATTATATTTATTACATTATTAAATATTAAGTATTTTTATATTAAATATTAAAGAAATAAGATTATATATTATAATGTGAACATTAAAACTCGACAATTCAAGTGGGCATGTACCAAAATAAAAACAATTCAAGGGGGCGTGGGCAAGTGGTGAAGTGTCTCTAATACCACGAATCATTTCAATCGTGATGGATAGAGCAGAATTTGCAAAAAAGTTGTTCTGAGCAAATCAGTGCACCAACTAAAGTGAATTGTGACCATATAAATTATGATAGACAAAGCATTCAAATAATAGAACACAAGTTATATTTCCTCTTGTACCGGTTATTTGGAATTATAATATAACTCATGGTACCTATGTTTGATCCTTCTATAGAACTTCGTAATATTTTTTTACTAAATGCCTAAAGCGTAGCTTGTTGGTTTTTAGAACATTGGTAAATATACAAGTTTATGCGCTAGCTACATTTATCAATAGAAATTCTGACGAGTCAATTCAATCGTGACGGATAAAGCAGAGTTTGCAAAAAATAAGTACTGAACAAATCAGTGTACCAACTAATGCGAATATATATATATATATATATATATAATAAACACCCAATTTTGACCAGACAAAAAAAAAATTAATTTGTGGTCCTTTTTCTTTTCTAGTTTTTTTTTAGAGCCCAAACATAAGCCCACTTAAAAAAAAAGGAAAAAAGAATAAAAGAAAAATAATTTAAAAAAAATAAAAATAAAAAAATGAATGAAGGTATCTGTTGCATCCCTCTCTCTTGCACTCTCCATTTTGTTTTATTCCTTTCTTGGTATACAGCTAGTTGTGCTTTTCTTTAGATAGCTTCTTTGAGCCATGCAAACACAGCTCACTTCCCACACTGTGCACTGTACACTGCTGCACACACAGACAGGGGTCTTGTTTTGGGTTTCCCTGGCTTTACACAAAAAAGAAGGCACTCACGTAGGGAGCCAAAAAAAAGGGAACCAGAGGAAGAGCATTTTTAGCAGGGAGGCAGCATCTTGGTTTGGTTGGGGGTTTTGTTTTTCTCGGCTTTTCAAAAAGAAACCAGATCAGATGGCAGGGGGACGGACATAGGGGGGTAGCTTTTTTTTTTTCTCTCTTCATTTTCTCTTCCCAGGCATAAACGGTAGCAGCTCCTCCATCAACCCACCAACCTCCATTCTGACCATCATCCTACACACCATAACAACGTCCAACCTCCATTCACCCTTCATTCACTTCCCCACCATTCTCACGTGAAACCAAACTCTCAACTTCATCATCCTCAAGCTCACCATCTTCTTCCTCAACTCACCTTTCTCCTTCACAACACCTCCCACACCCTCAAGATCCCTCACAACCGTAACTCCACTTCCTCATCCACTCTCACCTCTCCTTCCTACCACCCCTCACGTAACCATTTCCCTCCATCACTCAAGCTCACAAACCCTACGTCCAAGCTCCACACCACAACACCATCAAGAACCCCTTCTCACCATTTCTTCCAAACCACCACCTTTCAACCCTTCATAACATGCCCTAACTATTTCCAACCGTGACCATCAACCCACCATCTTCTCACCATCTCACCCAACCTCCTCCACGTGAAGACCAACAACCCAACCTCAAACACCCTTCAACCTCTCAAGCTTCACGCACCACGTGAGACCATGGCCTCCACCATTTTTTTTTTTTTTTCATGCTCTACCACCTCTCCTCACCATGACAAGGATTCTCATTTCAACCAGATTTCCTTCCTTTTAACAACACCATGCAGCCACCTTCTCCACACCCTCGAGTTGACTCAAGTGGCCATTTCCTTCAACCCCCTCCAGACGGCCCCACCATTTTTCCAAAGCAACCCCATGCACTAAAAAAAAAAAAAGCTCTCCCATAACCACGTGAAGCCTCCCTCCATCCACACCTCCATCTTCCACCATCAACCTTCTCCTTCAACCTCCATAACACACCATCCACATCACCAAGCACTCAAGCTCCATCACCACCAAACCGTGAAGCTCACCACGAGTCCAACCCAACCACCTTGCACCACCGCGTGACTCACTCCACCTTCGCACAACACCCAACACCACCGTGAGGACCCCTGCTGCGAGTCTGTTTGCGTTTGACCAGCAACTCAGGTGAGCTTCTTTCCTCATTCCTAATATTTAGTTCCGAAACTTGATTTTGGTCTTTGTTTTGAAATATTTTTTTTTTATCGGTGTTCAAAATGCTTGATTCTGTAAATAAGCTATAAGTGGGTTTGAGTTTTGTGTTTTATTTGAATTATTATGACAAAAGAAAAAAGTATGAAAATATTGGGCAGCTTGGCAGCACAGCCCACCTTACGTAAGTTTGGTATTTTGTTGGAAATAGAATGATAATAACAAATAATAAGGGGTTTGGCTTTTGTGCTTTTTTTTTTTTTTTTTATGAAAAAGGTGACAATAATCATAAATGATAAATGTATGTGTTTGGATTTTAGTTTTTTTTTTTTTTGTTTAGTAGAATTTATTTTACTTAATATTTTTTTATGTTATGTCTTGTGAACAAATAAGAAGTTAAAGTAAAAAAATATGAAGGAATGTAAAAAAATATATATAAAAAAATAAAAAAAATGAAATTCAAAAAATATTTTTATCAATGCAATGACTAACGTTAGTGATTGAATAGCGGATGCTTATCTTCAATATCGTTTGGATCATAAGGGTTTATTGAGTGAACTTCAACTTGCAATGCAAAAAAGAAAAGAAAGAAAGAAGAGAGAAGACGACTTTGCTTTCAAATAAAATCTTTTCTTTAACTAAAATCAATCAACTCACATTTTATTTTATATAAAACTACGCTGATTTTGAGTTCTATGAGGATACGTAGGAGGTTCATCAATCCAAAAATTAAATTTTCATAATTTGGTTCTCTTTTTTCTTTTTTTTTTTTTTTTAAAATATAATAAAAAAATAAAAATAAAAAAATAAAAAAAGTAAAAAATAAAAAATGTTTTTAAAAGGGATAAAATAAATAAATTTGAGATTATCAAGTTTTTGCATTGATTTAAAGTACCGTCTTAAGGACGGGTGTGTTAAGTCTTTGTGGGATTAAGTTTCCACTTCTTCCTTAACCATAATCGACTCCGAATCCGATTTGGTTCCAAAGACCATTTTCCAAAAAAGTTTTCCAATTTTTCTTTAATTTAAATAAAATTTGACTCCATATTTTTATTTTTTTAAAAATTGAAATTATATTTTTTGTTCGCGACATATATATATATATATATATATATATATATATATATCTAAGTTTTTCTTTAATAGTCAAATATTTAAAACATGCTTAAATTAACTTATTTTGATTTTAAAAAAAATTATATTTAATTTTTTTAAAAAAAATTAACAAAAAAGTTTTTCAAATGTTAAATAAATTAACATAAGCGTACTTATAAACTTATAAAGTATAATATATAGATTTTATTTAAAATTTAATAATAATATGACTGATTTTTTTTAGACAATATTTTGGTGAACTTCAAATATAAGTTTTATATATGTAATTTAATACTTAGCAAGTTGTATAAATAGAGTAAAAAGTGAATAAAAATAATTTTAATTTATTTTGACATATTAAATTACTTTGTTCATAATATGAAAAACTTTTATAATTTTTACTCTTTTCACTATCTTAAAATTTATTAATGACTTTTTAACACAATTTTAATTATATAATTAATACATAACAATATATATAGCATCATTATTTTTTCTTCAATTTGATAAATAATAGTTAATAATTAATAATTAGCATAACTAATTTCCTCTAACAAATATATATATAAGATCTTACTTTGATAAGAAAAGTCTTTATTGTAAGAGATAAGAGAAATAAATATTGATTATTAAATTTTATATGAATGGTCATTTATACATGTGTGTGTATAGAGAGAAAGAGAGATCCAAAGGCTGGAATCCCGACCGAAAACTTACTAGGTTGCCAGAATGCGAGAGAGAGAGAGAGTAGAAACTCGAATGAGGGGTAGAAGGCGTTATGCGCCGATATAAAGGAAGTTTACCGATGGAATCCCAGTGGCTATTTCTATTGGCAAATCATGTTTAATAAAACGTGTATTTCATTAAACATGAGTACCTGACGACAAATCTTGTTGGAAAAGGATGACCTTTCACATTTCCTGACTTTTCATTTGCACCATAGCTATTGTGGAAATAAGTTTGCCATAATGATTTAATATGTTAAGTTTTGATTGTGATAAATATAAGATAAAAAGAATGATAATTATGTTACATAGATGTACTTAATGGATTACATTAGGTCATGTATGATCATATACTCTATCTTGTTATATTTTATATAAGAATCATACATATTTTTTACAACATTTTTTATAGAATATATCCAATAATATGTGATATGAGTTATATCAAAATTAATATTAGATTTGACTCTATTTAAATGAAAATGTACAAAGTATTCTTTGTTGCATCCTATATAGAGCATATCTATTAATAATTAAATGTTTTATTTGGATGTGTTTATGAAAGTCTTATATGCATGTTAGACTAACTAGAGTTATACATTTGTGTATCATGCATATGAAGATATTTAATTATGAATTTGGACTAATTATGTTCATTTTAAGTGTACAATACTTTGTAAGATAGTTCAAGTACCAAGAGTGAATATTGTAACATGAAAGAAAAAAATTAGAATTATGCTCAACTCAAGAAGAATGAGGAATGATAAATGTTTCAAGCATTTGCAAGATTTGAAGAGAAGAATTTTTTTTGGAAGTTTGGATTACATCAAGAAGCCTATGGACTAGAATTTGTATATATTCTTTTTAGGTTGTCTCCTATGTAAAGATAGAAGTGTTACAAGAAAAGAGTTCAAATATGTTTTTAAATCTTTACAAATGGTTATTAGATGTTAAAATGGCCATCAAACATGATTTGAAAAGCTAATCATGGTGGTAGTTCAAAACTATGAAAAATAGTCAAGTTTGAGTTTTAAAAAATTGACATTTGATTACTCTTTTGATCATAACTTTCAAAATACTTTGATTCTTGTTCTGAAATTGTTTTATATGAAAATAGACTCAAATATCTTTCTAATGAGTGGTCATTTGCTTAAAACGAAAGATAAATGAAGAAGTTATGAGTATTTAAAGTTATTTTTTAAGAATTAAAATGTTGTAATCGATTACGAAGTCATTGTAATCGATTACAGGCTTCCTAAAATGTGTTTTAAACAAAACAGAAGCATGATAATCGATTACAAGGAGTCCAAAAACTTTTTTTCAAGCTGGTAATTGATTACCATATGTTGTAATCAATTACCATGCATTAGAATATGCTCCCAACGACTATAAATAGTTAGTTTTTATATAAAAAAATCATTTTCAAATACTACCAACAACTATTTTATTACTTAATCTCTATAAATAAGTGGAGACTGAAGCTTTTACAACTCTTGAACACTTGATTTAATCTTTGAATAATCAAAATCATATTTTGAGCTCTTCATTGCAAAATTCTTCTATTTCTTTGTTCTTCAAGTTGTATATCTACTATTTGAGAGAGTGTATCTTGTAATCTTTATTTTAAAAACTTGTAAGAGGATGGAGAGTCCCTCAAGTAAGATTAAGGGTGAGGAATCCCTATTGAAAGGTTGAGGGTGAGGTATCCCTCAAGGTTTGTACACAAAGGGTGAGGTATCCCTTTGTTGAAAAGAGAAATTATAAGAAGGTGAGGCATCCTTCTACATTTGTGATAAGGGTGAGGTATCTCGTTGTTGAAAAAATAAATTATAAGAAAGTGAGGCATCCTTCCACGTTTGTGATAAGGATGAGGTATCCTTTTGGTTGTGAAGCTCAAACACTAAGGGTAAGATATCTCAAGAGTGTGAGGAGTTCTCTTTTTTGTAAAGGTTTATCAAGAACCTAGTTGAAGCTTGAAGATAGTGAAGAAAATCTCAAGTTAAGCTTAGGGAATTGATGTATATCACAAGTGATCGGTAGCTGAACCAAGATAAATTATTGAGTTTGATTCTCTATTCCCTACACTTTTTTTTTAATTTCAATATTTGGTGCAATATATTTATTTATTGCATATTTTGTCATCTTGATGTTTTGATTTTAAGAACTTGATATCTAGCTTATTTGCTTGATTTATCCTATAACCTAAGTTGTATTTGAATAATATACAATAGTTATATCTTTATTAGACTTATTTCGTTACATGTGTTGATTGAGTATATCAAAATGTATGATTTCTCAAAGTTGCTTTAAAAATTTGTGATCACCCAATTCACACCCTTTTTGAGTGATGGTTGTCATGACTAACAAATATTTCGTTGATATTTGAATTGAATACTCTTGCCCCTTTTCATTGACGTAATCATCGATAAACTATTAATATCAAGACAAAAAATATTAACATTACAAATTACCAATGGAATTACTAATGGACCTATTCTTCGACAGACTAACTCGCCACTATACTACATTATATCTTGGTGTGACAGAATCACCAACAAACTGTCTATACCAACAAATACATCCATCGATATTACTGTCATTAATGGAAAAACTCTTTTTTTTTAAAAAAAAAATGTTCTTTAGGTAGGTATTTCCGTCTTTGTTGATGAACCTTTAAAAATTCATATTTTTATTGTTCAAATTCTGTATTTTTCATTCTCATTTAATATGTTTAATTGAGTTTTGTCCTTAAGTTTATTATGTTTTTATTATTTTAAATTAATTTTCTTATTTACGTGATTTTATTTTATTTTTGATAGGTAAACACATATGGATGAAGAGTGGATTTGATCACAAAGAAGAAATATTGAAAAAAGCTCTCTAGTCATTCAGCGTTCAAGCCCTCAAGAGCTAGCTCTCAGCAGAATGTGGGGATTTTCTCTGGTATCCCAGTGCTCAGGCAGTGGGAGTTCAGTGCTCAAGCACGCAACAAGTAGAATGAAGTTGGTCTCTGGGAAGCAAGCACTCAGGTGCTGGGAAGCAAGTGCTCAGGCGCTGGGAAGCAAGCGCTCAAGTGCTAGGAAGCCAGCATTCAGACGCAAGCAATGTAGGAAATTACTATATGGTTCTCTAGCACTCAAGCACTGGTAAGCCAACGCTCAGGTGCTGGACGCGTAACAACATGTGGACTTTTACCTATAAATAGAAAGTTACGCCAAATTCAACCCACACTTACACATAACTCAGCAGCCGTTAATGAGAGAAGCGACTACACAAATCCTAGTCTAGTGTGGGTGCATTCAGGAGGAAGATTAGGAATTTTCTTCATCCTTTCCACTTGAATTCTATGGAGTTTGTCAATTTCTTCTCTTTGTTTTATTCTTTATCCATGTATAACAAATTTTTCCTATTTAGGGGGATGATGGATCTTGTTCTTTGACGATATGAATTAATTTATGGGTTTAATTTAAGTTTCTATTTTATAATTTATGTGTTTATCTCTATTCTTAATGTTTTTCCCAACCTGATCAATTTGGGGATGATCTTTGGGTTTATATATGATTTGGAAAAATTTGCATGAACTTAGAACATGTGATAAACACCACAATTTCTGCAGTTGCTAGGAATAAACGTTGTAGGTTGTGTGATTTTCTTTTAATTCCCTTATTTTTTATAAAGCCTTCTCTATTTGAGGTTAGACTAAGGGATTAATTAATTCTAAATAGTGTGAAGATGATTGATATACCAAGGAATTAAATATTGATTAATTTTGGGAATTGATCTTAAATCATGAAAGAGAGCTTAATTAAATTACTATTTTAATTTTAATCTGAGGAGTTCAAGTGAAGTCTGAACCTTAACACTTTCTCATCATTGTTTTCAACTTTTTGTTTAATTACTTTGATTTACTTTGTTTATTTTTAATTACTTTCTTTTAATTGTTTTTATTCTTACTTTTGTCAACTCTCATCTTTTGGGTAGCCTAGATAGTGTTAGTTTAACGAACTTGGTAATTGACATTATAATCCTCGTGGGACAATACTTCATTCACTACTTTATTACTTTTTGTGATTTGGTGCACTTGTCAAATTTCACATCAAGTTTTTGGCGCCGTTGTTAGGGATTATTAATTGTCAATATTAAGTAGTAGTTAAAAAACACTAATTTAGGCATTTATTTTATTTTGTTTATTTTTATTTTTATTTTTATTTTCTTTTAATTATCTTTTGATTACTTTATTTTTTCGTATCTCACTTTTGGTTGTTTTGTTTGCTTATGCAAGGTACTGAGAATCCGGAACAACTACTTTTTGACTCGAAGATTGAATGGATAGCTAGAGCAAACATACGAGCAACAAGAGCAACGAAAAGACTTGAAGAAAAGATAATGGCTGAAACTCCTGAGCAAAGAAGATGCACTATGGCTTACTATGCCACTCCATCTTTTGAAAGTGTCTTAACCAGTATTGTGCGACTTACTGTTCAAGCTAATAATTTTGAGATTAAATATGCTCTTTGGAAAGTTAGTACACATGAATCAGTTTGGGAGGTCAGGTAGAAATCCTAACTTGCACATTGCTAATTTCTTGCAGCTCTGCGATACTATCAAATATAATGGAGCTACTGATGATGTCATACGGTTAAGGCTTTTCCTATTCTCTTTAAGGGACAAGGCTAAGAGCTGGCTACAAGCTCAGCCTCAAGGAAACATCTCTACTTGGGATGATCTGGTTAGTAAGTTCTTGACTCATTATTTCCCTTGTGGCCTTGGAGGATTTCCCATATAGTTGACTTGCTCTAAAGAATAACACCTGAATTTCCTACCTCACACTGACCATTGACATGGTTGACTCCATAGAAATTGCAAGTCAGGCTTGGTGATTGACTGAATTTACATGCAAATTACCAACTTGCTTAGTGAGGTTGACAATGTGTTGCATCATAGTCTTATTCTGCACACATAAAGCATCAACAACGCCAAGCTCTTAAACTCTATGTTTAACTATAGATCTTCTACTAGGGACTTGGTACTCATTAGTGGCTGAAACTCCTGAGCAAAGAAGATGCACTATGGCTTACTATGCCACTCCATCTTTTGAAAGTGTCTTAACCAGTATTGTGCGACTTACTGTTCAAGCTAATAATTTTGAGATTAAACTTGCTCTTTTACATTAGTACAACAGAATCGGTTTGGGGAGGTCGGGCAGAAATCCCAACTTGCACATTGCTAATTTTGTGATTTGGTGCGATACTATCAAATATAATGGAGCTACGATGATGTCATACGGTTAAGGCTTTTCCTATTCTCTTTAAGGGACAAGGCTAATTGTCAATACAAGCTAGTAGCCTCAAGGAAACATCTCTACTTGGGATGATCTGGTTAGTAAGTTCTTGACTCATTATTTCCCTTGTGGCCTTGGAGGATTTCCCATATAGTTGACTTGCTCTAAAGCAATAACACCTGAATTTCCTACCTCACACTGACCATTGACATGGTTGACTCCATAGAAATTGCAAGTCAGGCTTGGTGATTGACTGAATTTACATGCAAATTACCAACTTGCTTGGTGAGGTTGACAATGTGTTGCATCATAGTCTTATTCTGCACACATAAAGCATCAACAACGCCAAGCTCTTAAACTCTATGTTTAACTATAGATCTTCTACTAGGGACTTGGTACTCATTAGTGGCTGAAACTCCTGAGCAAAGAAGATGCACTATGGCTTACTATGCCACTCCATCTTTTGAAAGTGTCTTAACCAGTATTGTGCGACTTACTGTTCAAGCTAATAATTTTGAGATTAAACCAGCTCTTTTACAGTTAGTACAACAGAATCAGTTTGGGGGAGGTCAGGCAGAAATCCCAACTTGCACATTGCTAATTTCTTGCAGCTCTGCGATACTATCAAATATAATGGAGCTACTGATGATGTCATACGGTTAAGGCTTTTCCTATTCTCTTTAAGGGACAAGGCTAAGAGCTGGCTACAAGCTCAGCCTCAAGGAAACATCTCTACTTGGGATGATCTGGTTAGTAAGTTCTTGACTCATTATTTCCCTTGTGGCCTTGGAGGATTTCCCATATAGTTGACTTGCTCTAAAGCAATAACACCTGAATTTCCTACCTCACACTGACCATTGACATGGTTGACTCCATAGAAATTGCAAGTCAGGCTTGGTGATTGACTGAATTTACATGCAAATTACCAACTTGCTTGGTGAGGTTGACAATGTGTTGCATCATAGTCTTATTCTGCACACGTAAAGCATCAACAACGCCAAGCTCTTAAACTCTATGTTTAACTATAGATCTTCTACTAGGGACTTGGTACTCATTAGTGGCCATGGTTTCGAATAATTCTTGAGTCTCATTTGGAGTTTTGTGTTTATACACCCACCTGCAAATACATCAAACATAGCTCTAGTACAATGACTCAACCCATTATAAAATATTTGTACTTTTTGCCAAACTTTGAAAGCATGATGAGGACATTTTCTTAGCAGATCCTTAAATCTTTCCCATGCTTCATAGAGTGATTCTCCTTGATTTTGAGTAAAGCACACAATCTCACTCCTTATTTTCACAAACATTGATGGAGGGAAATAATGAGTCAAGAACTTACTAACTAGATCATCCCAAGTAGAGATACTTCCTTGAGGTTGAGCTTATAGCCAGCTCTTAGCCTTGTCCCTTAAGGAGAATAGGAAAAGCCTTAACCGTATGACATCATCAGTAGCTCCATTATATTTGATAGTATCACAGAGCTACAAGAAATTAGCAATGTGTAAGTTGGGATTTCTGCCTGACCTCCCCCAAACTGATTCTGTTGTACTAACTGTAAAAGAGCTGGTTTAATCTCAAAATTATTAGCTTGAACAGTAGGTCGCACAATACTTACAATCCAAGTTGGAAGAATCATCCTAATTTTTCTTAGAAGAATCAAGCAGTACCATTGAATGCTCAGCCCGAGCAGAAGTCTCCTCTTAAGATTGCAATAGAAAAACTTTTTTCTACAGACCTCTGTTTTTGTGCAACAGACTTATGCTTTTATAGAGAAAACACAGACTAATTACAAGAATCAAAAGGCTATTATTAGAAGCCTTGAAAATCAAAGTGGGGCAAATAGCGAAATAACTTCAAGAGAGACCTCCAGGTAGTTTACCCAGCGATACTTTGGTTGATCCAAAGGAGCAGTGTAAGGTAATCACCTTAAGAAGTGGTAATACTTTAGAGGAACACAAGAAAGAAGCATTTCGTTCTTTAAGAAATCAAAAAGAAAGTAATGAGGTTTCAATTGAAGAAGTCTTGTCTCAAGATGAAAATAAAGATGTTGAAGTTAAAGAGGAACAACCGAGAATGCTGAGAAAAAAAAAAGACCTAGAGTTGAAGAAAACAATTGATCCCTCACTGTATGCTAGACTTCCATTCCCTCAAAGATTAAAGAAGGAGAATCAGGAGAGGCAATTCTCCAAGTTTTGTAGAAGTCTTCAAGAAGTTACAGATAAATATTCTTTTTGCTGAAGCACTTGAGCAGATGATCTCATATGCTAAATTCATGAAGGACTTATTGTCAAAGAAAGGGAAGCTAAAAAAGGATGAGATAGTGATGCTTACTGAAGAATGCAACGTGATAATTCAGAGGAAACTTCCCCCTAAATTGAAAGATCCAAGTAGTTTCACCATTCCTTGCACCATCGGTAAACTTGTTATTGGAAAAACTCTTTGTGACCTTGGGTCCAATATCAATCTCATGCCTATATCCATTATGCATAAGTTGGGAATTGAATCAATGAAACCAACAATAATTTTTCTTCAACTAACAGATTGATCTATCAAGCATCCTTATGGTATAGTTGAAAATGTGTTAGTTAACGTGGATAAATTCATCTTTCCAGCTGATTTTGTAATCTGTGATATAGAAGAAGATGCAGACATCCCTTTCATTCTAGGCAGGCCTTTCTTAGCAACTAGAAGAACATTGATTGATGTGCAATAAGACGAGCTTATGTTGAGAGTGCATGATGAGAAGGTTACATTCAGTATTCTTGATACAATGAAACATCCTATGAAGGAAGAACAATGCCTTAGAGTGGACATAATTGACTCATTAGTTAATAAAGCATTTGAGCAGAATATCCCAACATCTCTATTTGAATCAGTGTTGGTAAATTCTAAAGTTTTAGTGGATGATGATGAAGAGACAACATCAGAGATATCTAAGTGCATAGCTAATTTAGAAGCTCAACCAATCTTTCCTCGTTCTAATCTCAAATACGTTTTTCTTGGTGAGAACAATACTTTTTCAGTGATCGTAAATGTGGAGCTCAGTTCTGAAGAAGAAGAAGAGAAGCTTTTTAGAGTTTTGAGAGAACATAAGTCGACTATAGGGTGGACTATTGATGATCTTAAGGGCATCAGTTCTACTATTTGCATTCATAAGATCTTAATAGAGGATGACTACAAGCCAGTGGTGTAACCACAGAGAAGACTGAATCCCATCATGAAGGAAGTAGTAAGGAAAGAAGTGATGAAGCTTTATGATGCAGGTATTATTTATCTTATATTGGAAAGCTCATAGGTGAGTCAAGTTCAAGTTGTTCCGAAGAAAAGTGGGATGACAGTGATGGTCAATAAAAAAAAATAAACTCATCCTCACAAGGACAATTATTGGCTGGAGAATGTGCATTGACTACAGGAGACTCAACAATACAATGAGGAAGGATCATTTTTCCATCCCATTTATTAATCAGATGATAGAGAGACTAGCTGGGCACACCTATTATTTCTTTTTAGATGGTTATTCTTGTTATAATCAGATCTTGGTGGCACCTGAGGATCAGGAGAAGACAACTTTTACTTGCCCATAAGGAATCTTTGCATACTAGAGGATACCTTTCGGATTATGCAATGCTCATGCAACTTTTCAAAGGTGTATGTTTTTCATTTTCTCTGATATGATTGAAAAGTTTGTTGAGATTTGTATAAATGATTTTTTTGTCTTTGGATCTTCTTTTGATACTTGTCTTTGTAACCTTTCTTTGGTTTAGAAAAGATGCCAGGAAACTAATTTGGTTTTAAATTGGGAGAAATGTCATTTCATGGTGTAGGAAGGCATTATCTTAGCTCATCGCATTTCTTCAAGGGGTATTGAGGTTGATCAAGCAAAAGTTGAGGTTATTGAGAAACTACCCCCTCCCATCAATGGTAAGGGAGTAGGAAGTTTCCTTGGGTATGCTGGCTTTTACAGGAGATTCATAAAGGATTTCTCCAATATCACAAAGCCACTTTGTGAATTACTCATCAAAGATGCACCGTTTGTTTTTAATGATGATTGTTTAAATGCATTTAATGTTCTGAAAAGCAAACTGATTTCTACTCCTATAATTGCTGCTCCTGATTGGAATGTACCATTTGAGTTAATGTGTGATGCAAGTGATTTTGTTATGGGTGCTGTTTTGGGAAAAAGAAAAGATAAAGTTTTACATGTTATTTATTATGCTAGTAAAGTTTTGAATGAGGCATAGTTTAACATGCAACCACAGAAAAAGAGTTACTTGTTGTAGTTTTTGTATTTCATAAATTTCATTCTTATTTGGTTGGGTCAAAATTTATTGTTTATGCTAACCATGTAGCTTTGAAATATCTCTTGACTAAACAGGATGCAAAGCCTAGGTTCATCAGATGAATTTTACTTTTACAAGAGTTTGATTTGGAGATTCAGGATAAGAATGGAACAAAGAATTTGGTAGCCGACTATTTGTCGAGAATCACTTATAAAAGAGATTCAGAAGAAGAACAGGTGCCGATTAAGGAAGAGTTTGTAGATGAACAACATTTTATTGTGCAAATATTTCTTTAGTATGCAGATTTTGCGAATTACAAGGCAACTTGAATAATCCCATAAGATTTCACATGGCAACAGCAGAAAAAGTTTTTGCATGATGTCAAATAATATGTTTAGGTTGAACCATTTTTTTTTAAGATATGTGCTTATGGAATGTTGAAAAGGTGTGTTTCAGATGAAGAAGTACCAAATATTTTGTGGCACTGTCATAGTTCTGACTATAGAGGGCATTTTGGAGGTAATAGAACAGCAACAAAGGTATTACAATCTGGTTTTTATTGACCTACCTTATTTAAAGATGCTCATAAATTTGTTGAAGGTTATGACATGTGCCAGCAAGTAGGCAATATTTCTAGAAAACATGAGATGCCTCACAACAACATTTTGGAAATGGAACTATTTGATGTTTGGGGGATTGATTTCATGGGTCCTTTCCTTTCTTCACCCTTTAATCAATTTATTTTAGTGGCTGTGGATTATGTCTCTAAATAGGTAGAGGTCATTGCCACACAGACTAATGATGCTAAGGTGGTTGTCCGGTTCATTTAAAAAACATTTTCACTAGATTTGGCATCCCTAGGGCAATAATCAGTGATGGTAGAAAACATTTTTGTAATGGAAAATTTGAGGCTATTCTGAGCAAATTTAGTGTTAAACATAAGATAGCCACTTCCTATCATCCTCAGTCAAGTGATCAAGTAGAAGTTTCTAACAGGAAATTAAAAAGCATTTTAGAAAAGACTGTTAATACTTCTAGGAAGGATTGATCACTTAAGTTAGATAATGCATTCTGGGCTTATAGGACTGCATTTAAAACTCCCATTAGAATGTCCCCATATAGGCTAGTCTTTGGTAAATCGTGTCATCTCCCTATGGTACTTGATTTTCCAAAGAAGAACTTGATGACCTCTAGTTAAAAGAAGAAGAGGCCTTACTGGAGAAGGCTCAAGTTCTTCTTCATTTGATGCACATTATTTCTGCTTCGAAATACACAAAAAAAATGTTTACCAATGCACTGTTGAAAAGAAATTTCATTCAGGAACAAGGGCTTATTTTAAAAGAGGACGAGTATCCAGAAATTTATTCACAAATTATAGACAAAAACTGGGGCAAATTGTGTGAAATTCCAGACCTGAGATCGTAGATGTTGGTCTGGGTATTCTATGCTAATTCTTTTTCTGACTCCACTGATGGGAACAGATATCACAGCATGGTGCAAGGGACACCTATAGAGTTCATTAAAGATGTGTTGAATGATTACTTAGATCAAGAATATGAGTACCCGATCAAGTGTGAGTATCATGCTCTGTTCACGGAACCATTACATGCAAACATTGTGCTCAGAGTGTTGTGCAAGGAGGGTGTACAATGAGCTTTGGACACAAAAAACTAACCCAAATTTTTTAAGAAAGCTGATTTTAAACCAATCCTATAGGTTTGGTGCACTTTCGTTCAAGCCAACATTCTTCCTTGCTCCAACATTTCTGAAGTGCGAGTCAAGAGGGCCCTGCTCGTCTTTGTAATTGTATCAAGTAGTGTTGTGGATATCAGAAGGGTCATCGCCTTTAATATACAAATGACAGCTCAAGAAACTTCTGGAAGCTTGCCATACCCTTTTCTCATTTCAAGATTATGCTCTGAGAAGGGTATACAGATTACTGTTGATCAACTCATCCAGCCTACACCTCCAATCACAGCATCAGTGACTGAAAGGTACTTTGAAGAGGATCATGCAACTTAAGCAACCCCTGCACCTCAAGGCCCAACAGTTAGGCTACCTCGTAAAGTGCTCACCATGGCACAAAGAATGGATAGAATGGAACGTGTGCAGTGCCAAAACCAAAGAAAATTTAACTATATCATCCAATCTCAACAAGCTTTGGAGCGCATGTTGCGCAGCATGGCCGAGCAGTTGAACTTGGATACTCCAGCTATGGGTGGACTTCCTCTCACCGATGAAGAGATTTTGGTGAACATGAACTTTAGTGACGGTGATGAGGCAGAGAATGACGAAGATGAAGAGCAAGATTGATCTCACCACCGAAACAATAAGCCTTTCTTTAACCTCACTCTTATTACTTTTCTGTTCTTCATTGATAATTGCACTTGGTTTTCTTTGAACAGTGAGGGCACTTTTTTATTTTAAAGTTTGGGGGGAGGGGTAACTTCGTTATTTTTGTTCTATTTCTCTTGTCTTTATTTTGTTATTTGATTAGTCTTTTGTTTTGAGTCATTTTGTTACAATTAGTCATGCTAGTGTTTTGAATTGAATATCCAATGATTATCTGAACTGTGAATTGATTTTTATTCTTGGGATATCGCATGTCAATCCATGAGTTACTTTGATCTCTGTTGCTTTGATTGTGTATAAATGTGCTTCACATCTTTATGTTTGATAGACCTTGGAATATGCATGTCAGGTTTAGAGAAAGTTTATAGGATTGCATTTGTATGGAAGATTTGTATCTAGAAGTTGTTAGATTCTCTCTTGAGGCGAAATCATAAATGATGCATGATTAGGAAATGATAAGGGCATTCTTTGAACCGTTTGAGCCTTTCAAGCACACTTGTAAACACAGTGTATCCCTAGGTCCCTTTTTGTAGCCTTGTATATGTTTGGCCTTAATTTCTTTTCTTTTACCCACATTTTCCTTTCTCATACCCATAAAAAAATATTTTATTTTTTTTACTCACTCTTTGTTGAATGCATGTCTTGTATTATTTTACCATTCAAACCTTAGTCATTCTATGCATAAGTTATTTGAGGAGCTTGAAAAGGAAGAAAAAAAAAGAAAAGTGAAAGTCCACCCAAAGTATTACAAAGAAGTAAGTTTGGGGGTGGATTTTTTTTTTTTAAAAGAGAAAATATTCAAGGCAAATTGATGAATTATGATGCTCCTTTTCGAGCCTGTTTAATATTTCGAGGCTTGGACATGATCATGTATTTCAACCTTTGTTTTATTTATCCTACCCTTTCTTTCCTAAACCATACCCTTGGCCTATCATTACAAGCTTATAAAGACCCTATTGATCCCTGGTTTTGTGTTGTTTACAATAGTGGAGAGAGAGAGAGATGAAAAACAACCCTATAGATGTAGGTTTGATGTACGTTTGCATTTTTATAAACCTATCTGGGCTTGAACTTCATTGTGAATTGGTCTTTCATTCATATTTATGGAAAGTCATTTATATATGAAAGTTGCATGCGAGAGCATTGTGACAATTGGATTTTACATATTTGATCCCTTGAATTGAGATTATGGAGCAGTTTCTGAGGTTATGTATGATGTTCATTACCCGGCAATGTCATGTTTTGGTTTGCATGTTTTGAGTTGTTAGTTGTTTACTTTTCTTTTTCTCTTGTTTTCAAGTGAATGTTGAGTCGGCTTAAGTGCCTCCCTAAGTTCGGAACCTTTGTAAGGGGATGTATATAATTGTCGGTGGCAAAAAAGGTTTTCCTTTTTATGTTTTAAATTCTTTTTCTTTTTTTTTCTTTTTTTGCTTGAGGACAAGCAAAATCGTAAGTTTGGGGGAGTGATAAACCTTTAAAAATTCAAATTTTTATGATTCAAATTCTGGATTTTTCATTCTCCTTTAATTTGTTTAATTGAGTTTTGTCCTTAAGTTTATTATGTTTTTATTATTTTAAATTGTTTTTCTTATTTACGTGATTTGATGCATTTTTTATAGGTAAGCACATATAGATGAAGACTGGATTTGATCATTGAGAAGAAATGTTGAAAAAAGCTCTTTGGTCATTCAGCGCTCAAGCGCTCAAGAGCCAATGCTTTTGGCAGAACATAGGGATTTTCTCTAGTGTCCCAATGCTTAGGCACTGGGAGTTCAGCGCTCAAGCGCACAACAGGCATAATGAAGTTGTTCTCAGGGAAGCCAGCGCTTAGGTGCGTGCATTGTGGGAAATTGCTATCTGGTTGTCTAGTGCTCAAGCGATGGTAAACCAGTGCTCAGGCACGAGACGCGTAACATGTGGAGTTTTAATTATAAATAGATTATGCCAAATTCAACCCACACTTATACAAAACTCAGTAGCCGTCAAAGAGAGAAGCAACAACACAAATCCTAATCTGGTGTGGGTGCGTGCAGGAGGAAGATTAGGAATTTTCTTCATCCTTTCCACTTGAATTCTATGGAGTTTGTCAATTTCTTCTCTTTGTTTTATTCTTTATCCATGTATAACTAATTTCCCCTCGTTAGGGGGATAATGGATCTTGTTCTTTGACGATGTGAATTAATTTATGGGTTTAATTTAAGTTTCTATTTTATGATTTATGTGTTTATCTCTATTCTTAATATTTTTCTGAACCTGATCAATTTAGGGATGATCTTTGGGTTTATGTATGATTTGGAAAAAATTACATGAACTTAGAACACGTGATAAACATCACAATTTCTGCAATCGCTAGGAACAGACGTTATAGGTTGTGTGATCTTCTTTTAGTTCCGTTGTTTTTTATAAAGCCTTCTCCATTTGGGGTTAGACTAAGGGATTGATTAATTCTAAATAGTGTGAAGATGATTGATATACTAAGGGATTGAATATTGATTAATTTTGGGAATTGATCTTAAATCATGAAAGAGAACTTAATTAAATTACTATTTTAATTTGCATCCGAAGAGTTCAAGTGAAGTATGAATCGTAACATTTTCTCATCATTGTTTTTAACTTTTGTTTAATTGTTTTGATTTACTTTGTTTAATTTTAATTATTTTCTTTTAATTGTTTTTATTCTTATTTTTGTCAACTCTCATCTTTTGGGTAGCCTAGATAGTATTAGTTTAACGAACTTAATAATTAATATTATAATCCTCGTGGGATGATAATTCATTCACTATTTTATTACTTTTTACAATTTGATACACTTACCAAATTTCACATCAGTTGTTTGCCACAATTTTTTATATGTTGGTAATTTCATTAATGAATGTATATTTCTACTACTGGGTGTTGATGCAAATAGACATGTAGAGATCCATCCCAATGAAGTCACCCATAAGGATGCAGCTAAGCATGTGTATGCAACTAACCATGCTAATGCTTTTTATGTCATTCATGCCATGCATGCTTATATCCCATGTAGGTATGCAGCCTTCCTATTAGGCATCTATACCAAAGGGTAAGGAGGATGAAGATGATGATGGTATGTTTGTATTTTTTTTTATTTGATTGGATTGGATTATATATGTATTATTTTAAAATTTGACAATAAATAATTAATAAACATTTAATTAATCTTTTTAGTATGTAATTATTAATAATATTTATTTTCAATTATTAAGTATTTGAGATATGTTAATTATCAAATATTTTGAATATATCCTATATAATAAATATTGAAGTAAAATTATTATATAATAAATGAATTAATTAAAAAAAATTCAACCGCATAGGTGGTGTAAAGTATCAAATGTGAAAGCTACCACATATCACATTTTTCAACAGCTAAGATCGCTAGAAATTTCTAGTCTTGAGAAAACCTCAATCCCACCATTGACCATGTCATTTGACACATCCAAGAGCAAAGGTGTTTGGTAGGTTACTAGAGGTGTTTGGTGAGTTGGATCAAACCTATAGGTTTTAACCTAACTAAACTTGCAAAATGCAGGTTAGATTGGATCCTTCGGTTAGGTCAGGTTGGAAAATACTCTAACTTGTAAGGTATGAGTCAAATAACAAGTTTAAAAAGTTCTAACTCACACAAACCCTCATCTAACCATGGTGACATTTTAGGTTGTTTTCCTTTAACTCCTCCCATTTTTAATTTCACTTTCTTCTTCTTTATAAAATCTATATGCAAAAAGATTTTATTTTTCCAATAAGCTAGTCATGATGTAGAGGATACCACTGGTGTAATGTATTTAATATCTAATATTTGTTTCTTTATTCTTTCATCACTCTTTTCATAAAAGTTCCTATAATGAAATAAAGTTCATTTTTCATGTTGTAACTATTTTAATAAATGCAAGATGCAAATATAATATTGATTGAATAAATTAAATTTATATAATTAGGTTAATTTTAGAATAAATTTTTACTTATTAAATGTAATACACTTGTTAAGATTAAGAATCTCTTATTAAAAGAAAGAAAAGAATTTTCTACTCATACAAAAAAGAACAAGGTAGTTAGACCTAGAATGTGAAATATAAATGTCATTACTCCAAAGTCATTTATTGCTATATATTATGATGTATATTTGATAATGTAATTTATGAATTTTTCTAGATCCGTCCTAAAGATATATAGTGAGAAAATCACATGACATTTTGTTCTAGACCGAGTTTTGGGTTAGTGGAACAAGAGCAACCCAACCCGCTAGGATTGGATCCCAGATATTTATGAACGATATTAGATAAGTAAATATTTCTATTTATGATGAGTAAATATCTAACAAAATCCCTCATAGATAGAGAAATTAATTATTTCCATCATAAATAAAGGAATCAATTATAAGATATAACAATCTTATTGGATTCTTATCCTTATTAACAACATTTAATGCAGATTTAACTATGATTCTTATAAACCAAGACGTTTCTATAAATATCACACATGGTAACAAATATATGCATCTAATTTCAAATACTACCCACTTTGTGCACAATCTAATTTGAGCATCGAAGTGTCTTTTATAAGTACTCGTCCTCCTACCATCGTCGTATCCACCGTGCATCGGAGGAAATCACCTTCATCAACCTTATTCAAGTGATTCTTTGAAATGCATTCAGAACATTGGCGCTGCCTGTGGGGAAAGATAAATATTCGATTCTCATACCATCATCATGGTTACTACAAGGAGAAATCACATTTCTACCACTCAGAATCAACCTTCTTTTGTCCGCCGTCCACCATCTGCCCCTATTTATGAGCTAATTCAAGAGCCAGTCACAGCCCAATCGGAACCCAAGCAAGAAGGGGTAGAGACTTCGCATACTGGCAAAAATCTCTCTCCTCTGTTGCGGTGAGTTCTAGTGAGGCAATAACTCTGTCCACAAGGTGTACCTTCTAGAAATACCGGACAACAAGTATCAATACTACAATGCTTGGGAGCACGGGCGAACAATGACAAAGTTCAGTCCCCTTAGGGCGAATCCAGTCTCCCAGAGCTATCCGAAGAAGAACTCATCTATCTTGTTAGACTCCAAGATGAACGTATTCATAACGTGGAGATAGCTATCAACTAAAAGAAAGAAGGTGAAAACCGAATTCACATAGGAATCAAGAAAATCGAAGGGACCTAGCCCACCAGGGGGTACGTTATCCGGAATATTCTAGGATCATGGAACCTAGTCAGATAGATGAAATCCTAATTTAGGGAAATAAAGAGTTGGATTAAGGATTAAGGAACTTGGTTAAACAAAACCATCTTTCTCTGATGAACTAATGGCTTATGAGATCCCTAGCCGTTTTAAATATCCAACAAATATTAAAGCCTATTACGAGACCACAAACCCTCAAGAGCACTTAGATTCTTATGTTTTTGTTCTCCTATTTGCTAGAGGAGATGATCCATTCATATGTCGCACTTTTCCTCTTTCTTTAAAAAAAGCCTCCCTAAGATGATTCACTGCTTTGACTCCTAAATTAGTTATTAAGTAGGAAGACTTGTCCTTAAGATTTTTGCTATAATTCACCGCTAGTAAGGCACATTTGAAATCCATTTCATGTCTCTCCCATATTAAACAAGGAAAGAAAGAATCTCTTCGAGACTTTATATCTCAGTTTAATAAAGAAATAGTGAATATTCATGACTAGGATGAAAGACTCGAACTATATTACATGAGTGAAGGACTCCACCTTGGGTCGTTATCTTTTTCTCTTGCCAAAAAGGAACATATGACTATAGATGAGTTCCGTGCTAGAGCTGATAAATACATTAATGCGAAAGATATTCTCTGAGCTAGTAAGCACTTGGAGAAAGGAGAAGATGTTAAATCTAAGCCTAGACAATCATCCCAACAAAGCCGAAATTTGAAGCCACCTTTGAAAGGAAAGTATGAGAGTTACACCCCATAAACACACCTCAGACTCAAATTTTTTAGGAGATGATCAATACGGAGTTTAGGAACTTACGAAGACCTCCCCCTTGAGAAAGCATGCACAAAAGGATAATTCTAAACAATGTGCATATCACAAAGTTCATGGGCATAATACTGAAGACTACATCAAACTTCAAGACGTTATAGAATCTTTGATTCAGGATGGTCATCTAGGCCAATATGTGCATCAATCTCATAATAATAATCCAAGGGAAGGATAGAATTACAGAAAATGGAGTTACAGTCCTCAGAGAAACCCATCTCCACTATACCAAAGAAGACGCTCACCTGCGAGGAATGAAAATCCTGGCGCAGGCCCATCCCGAGATAACATCCAAAATCAAGAAAGGGCACAACCCCTGGATAACCCCAATCTAGACAATGAACGCCACCACGCAGAAGCAACCTGGACAATCAATACTATTTTAGGGGGGCTTCGCGGATGGTGGTGAATCAGGAAATGCAAGGAAAAAGCACTTTGGGTTGTCTTAAGCGTAGCATCTCTCTCAAGATCTAAGTTGGATAACGAAGCAAGAAAGACCCTATCAATTTCATTTAATGATAAGGATTATGGATGCACTATCCCAAAGCATGACAATCCCATGGTGATCTTAGAAATAATAACCAATGCTTAAGTCTGTCACATATTTGTTGACTAAGGGAGCTCGATTGACATTATGTTCCTAGATCTATTTGGACAGTTAGGATTATTAAAGAAGGAATTGATCTCGTATATCGGAGAGTTAATCAGATTCACTAGAGATAAGATTGCCCCAGTGGGATACATCGAGACTTATTTGAGTTTGGGGAAGGATTCTTTTTTCAAGACACTTGAGGTTAAATTTCTTATCGTTGGTTGCCTTTCAGCTTATAATGTCATATTAGACCACCCATCGCTCAACGCTTTCGGGCTTGTCATCTTTACACCCCACTTAGCCATGAAGTTTCTCAACCAGTATGACAAAGTCATTACGATTAAAAGAGACCAGGCTACAGCAAGGAAGTGCTATAACAAAAGTCTGAAGATTGCCAAGTAGCCACAAACCACAAACCAACGTAACAACCTATTTCTAGTGATTATGGACCAGGTCAATGCCATCCTGACTAAGCTAGATGTTCATGAAAAGATCTATAGTACGTGTCCTCAACCTGATGGAGAACTTCAGTCCTTTCAACGTGGTGCCAAGCCCGACCTGGTAACAAAGATTAGAAGACATATGAGCCCGGAAGACCTCCCCCTTGAGAAAGCATGCACAAAAGGATAATTCTAAACAATGTGCATTTCACAAAGTTCATGGGCATAATACTGAAGACTGCATCAACCTTTAAGACGTTATTGAATCTTTGATTCAAGATGGTCATCTAGGCCAATATGTGCGTCAATCTCAAAATAATAGTCCAAGTGGAGGATAGAATTACAGAAAACGGAGTTACAGTCCTCAGAGAAACCCATCTCCACTATACCAAAGAAGACGCCCACCTACGAGGAATGAAAATCCTGGCGCAGGCCCATCCTGAGATAACACCGAAAATCAAGAAAGGGCGCAACCCTTGGATAACCCCAATCTAGACAACGAACACCACCACGCAAAAGTAACCTGGACAATCAACACTATTTTAGGGGGGCTTCGCGGATGGTGATGAATCAGGAAATGCAAGGAAAAAGCACTTCAAGTTGTATTAAGCGTAGCATCTCTCTCAAGATCTAAGTTAGATAACGGAGCAAGAAAGACCCTGTCAATTTCATTTACTGATAAGGATTGTGGATGCACTATCCCAGAGCATGACGATCCCATGGTGATCTCAGAAATAATAACCAATGCTTGAGTCTGTCACATATTTGTTGACTAAGGGAGCTCGATTAACATTATGTTCCTAGATCTATTTGGACAGCTAGGATTATTAAAGAAGGAATTGATCTCGTATATTGGAGAGCTAATCAGATTCACTAGAGATAAGATCACCCCGGTGTGATACATCGAGACTTATTTGAGTTTGGGAAAGGATTCTTTTTTCAAGACACATGAGGTTAAATTTCTTATCGTTGGTTGCCTTTCAGCTTATAATGTCATATTGGACCACCCATCGCTCAACGTTTTCGGGGTTGTCATCTCTACACCCCACTTAGCCATGAAGTTTCTCAACTAGTATGACAGAGTCATTACGATTAAAAGAGACCAGGCTACAGCAAGGAAGTGCTATAACGAAAGTCTGAAGATTGCCAAGAAGCCACAAACCACAGACCAACGTAACAATCTAGTTCTAATGATTATGGACCACGTTAAAGCCATCTGACTAAGCTAGATGTTCATGAAAAGATCTGTGGTACGTGCCCTCAACCTGATGGAGAACTTCAGTCCTTTTAACTTGGTGCCAAGCCCGACCTGGTAACAAAGATTAGAAGACTGCATTTCACAAAGTTCATGGGCATAATACTGAAGATTGCATCAACCTTCAAGACGTTATTGAATCTTTGATTCAGGATGGTCATCTAGGCCAATATGTGCGTCAATCTCAGAATAATAATCCAAGGGGAGGATAGAATTACAGAAAACAGAGTTACGGTCCTCCTAGAAACCCATCGCCACTATACCAAAGAAGACACTCACCTACGAGGAATGAAAATCCTGGCGTAGGCCCATCCCGAGATAACACCCAAAATCAAGAAAGGGCACAACCCCTGGATAACCCCAATCAAGACAACGAATGCCACCACGCAGAAGTAACCTGGACAATCAATACTATTTTGGGGGGGCTTCGCGGATGGTGGTGAATCAGGAAATGCAAGAAAAAAGCACTTTGGGTTGTATTAAGCGTAGCATCTCTCTCAAGATCTAAGTTGGATAACGGAGCAAGAAAGACCCTGTCGATTTCATTTACTGATAAAGAGATTGGATGCACTATCCCAGAGCATAACGATCCCATGGTGATCTCAGAAATAATAACCAATGCTTAAGTTTGTCACATATTTGTTGACTAAGGGAGCTCGATTGACATTATGTTCCTAGATATATTTGGACAGTTAGGATTATTAAAAAAGGAATTGATTTCGTATACTGGAGAGTTAATCAGATTCACTAGATATAAGATCGCCCCGGTGGGATACATCGAGACTTATTTGAGTTTGGGGAAGGATTCTTTTTTCAAGACACTTGAGGTTAAATATCTTCTTGTTGGTTGCCTTTCAGCTTATAATGTCATATTGGACCACCAAGCGCTCAACGCTTTCGGGGTTGTCATCTCTACACCCCACTTAGCCATGAAATTTTTCGACCAGTATGACAGAGTCATTACGATTAAAAGAGACCAAGCTATAGCAAGGAAGCGAAAGTCTGAAGATTGCCAAGAAGCCACAAACCATAGACCAACGTAACAACCTAGTTCTAGTGATTATAGACCAAGTCAATGCCATCCTGACTAAGCTAGATGTTCGTGAAAAGATCAGTGGTACGTGCCCTCAACCTGATGGAGAACTTCAGTCCTTTCAACTTGGTGCCAAGCCCGACTTGGTAACAAAGATTAGAAGACATATGAGCCCAGAAGACCTCCCCCTTGAGAAAGCATGCACAAAAGGATAATTCTAAACAATGTGCATTTCACAAAGGTCATAGGCCTAATACTGAAGACTGCATCAACCTTCAAGACGTTGTTGAATCTTTGATTTAGGATGGTCATCTAGGCCAATATGTGTGTCAATCTCAGAATAATAATCCAAGGGGAGGATAGAATTATAGAAAACGGAGTTATAGTCCTCAGAAAAACCCATCTCCATTATACCAAAGAAGACACTCACCTACGAGGAATGAAAATCCTGGTGCAGGCCCATCCCGAGATAACACCCAAAATCAAGAAAGGGCACAACTCATGGATAACCCCAATCTAGACAACGAACGCCACCACGCAGAAGTAACCAAGACAATTAACACTATTTTGGGGGGGCTTCGCGGATGGTGGTGAATCCAAAAATACAAGAAAAAAGAACTTTGGGTTGTATTAAGCGTAGCATCTCTCTCAAGATCTAAGTTGGATAACGGAGCAAGAAAGACCCTGTCGATTTCATTTACTAATAAGGATTATGGATGCATTATCCCAGAGCATGACGATCCTATGGTGATCTCAGAAATAATAACCAATGCTTAAGTCTGTCACATATTTGTTGACTAAGGGAGCTCGATTGACATTATGTTCCTAGATCTATTTGGATAGTTAGGATTATTAAAGAAGGAATTGATCTCGTATACTGGAGAGTTAATCAGATTCACTAGAGATAAGATTGCCCTAGTGGGATACATCGAGGCTTATTTGAGTTTGGGGAAGGATTCTTTTTTCAAGACTCTTGAGGTTAAATTTCTTATCATTGGTTGCCTTTCAGCTTATAATGTCATATTGGACCACCCATCGCTCAATGCTTTCGGGATTGTCATCTCTACACCCTACTTAGCCATGAAGTTTCTTGACCAGTATGACAGAGTCATTATAATTAAAAGAGACCAGCCTATAGCAAGGAAGTGCTATAACGAAAGTCTGAAGATTGCTAAGAAGCCATAAACCACAGACCAACGTAACAACCTAGTTCTAGTGATTATGGACCAGGTCAATGCCATCCTGACTAAGCTAGATGTTCGTGAAAAGATCTGTGGTTCGTGCCCTCAACCTGTGGAGAACTTCAGTCCTTTCAACTTATTGCCAAGCCCGACTTGGTAACAAAGATTAGAAGACATATGAGCCCGGAAGACCTCCCCCTTGAAAAAGCATGCACAAAAGGATAATTCTAAACAATGTGTATTTCACAAAGTTCATGGGCATAATATTGAAGACTGCATCAACCTTCAAGACGTTATAGAATCTTTGATTCAGGATGGTCATCTAGGCCAATATGTGCATCAATCTCAGAATAATAATCAAAGGGGAAGATAGAATTGTAGGAAACGAAGTTACAACCCTCAGAGAAGCCCATCTCCACCATACCAAAGAAGATGCTCACCTACGAGGAATGAAAATCCTGGCGCAGGCCCATCCCAAGATAACACCAAAAATGAAGAAAGGGCACAACCCCTGGATAACCCCAATCTAGACGACGAATGCCACCACGCAGAAGTAACCTGGACAACCAATACTATTTTGGGGGGGCTTCGCAGATGGTGGTGAATCAGGAAATGCAAGGAAAAAGCACTTCGGGTTGTATTAAGCATAGCATCTCTCTCAAGATCTAAGTTGGATAACGGGGCAAGAAAGACCCTATCGATTTCATTTACTGATAAGGATTGTGGATGCACTATCCCAGGGCATGACGATCCCATGGTGATTTCAGAAATAATAACCAATGCTTAAGTCTGTCACATATTTATTGACGAAGGAGCTTGATTGATATTATGTTCCTAGATCTATTTGGACAATTAGGGTTATTAAAGAAGGAATTGATCTCGTATACTAAAGCGTTAATCAGATTCACTGGAGATGAAATTGCCCCGGTGGGATGCATCGAGACTTATTTGAGTTTGGGGAATGATTCTTGTTTCAAGACTCTTGAGGTTAAATTTCTTATCGTTGGTTGCCTTTCAGCTTATAATGTCATATTGGACCACCCATCGCTCAACGCTTTCGGGTTTGTCATCTCTATACCTCATTTAGCCATGAAGTTTCTCAACCAGTATGACAAAGTCTTTACGATTAAAAGAAACCATGCTACAACAAGGAAGTGCGATAATGAAAGTCTGAAGATTGCCAAGAAGCCACAAACCACAGACCAATGTAACAACCTAGTTCTATTGATTATGGACCACGTCAATGCCATCCTGACTAAGCTAGATGTTTGTGAAAAGATCTGTGGTACGTGTCCTCAACCTGATGGAGAACTTCAGTCCTTTCAACTTGGTGCCAAGCCCGACCTGGTAACAAAGATTAGAAGACTGCATTTCACAAAGTTCATGGGCATAATACTGAAGACTGCATCAACCTTCAAGACGTTATTAAATCTTTGATTCAAGATGGTCATCTAGGCCAATATGTGCATCAGTCTCAGAATAATAATCCAAGGGGAGGATAGAATTACAGAAAATGGAGTTACAGTCCTCAGAGAAACCCATCTCCACTATACCAAAGAAGACGTTCACCTACGAGGAATGAAAATCCTGGCGCATGCCCATCTCGAGATAACACCCAAAATCAAGAAAGGGCACAACCCCTGGATAACCCCATTCTAGACAACGAATGCCACCACGCAGAAGTAACCTGGACAATCAATACTATTTTGGGGGGGCTTCGCGGATGGTGTTGAATCAGGAAATGCAAGGAAAAAGCACTTCAGGTTGTATTAAGCGTAGCATCTCTCTTAAGATCTAAGTTGGATAACGGAGCAAGAAAGACCCTGTCGATTTCATTTATTGATAAGGATTGTGGATGCACTATCCCAGATCATGACGATCCCATGGTGATCTCAGAAATAATAATCAATGCTTAAGTCTGTCACATATTTGTTGGCTAAGGATCTCGATTGATATTATGTTCCTAGATCTATTTGGACAGTTAGGATTATTAAAGAAGGAATTGATCTCGTATACTGGAGAGTTAATCAGATTCACTGGTAATAAAATTGCCCCGGTGGGATACATCGAGACTTATTTGAGTTTGGGGAAGGATTCTTTTTTCAAGACTCTTGAGGTTAAATTTCTTATCGTTGGTTGCCTTTCAGCTTATAATGTCATATTGGACCACCCATCGCTCAATGCTTTCGGGTTTGTCATCTCTATACCCCACTTAGCCATGAAGTTTCTCAACCAGTATGATAGAGTCTTTACGATTAAAAGAGACCAGGCTACAACAAGGAAGTGTTATAAAGAAAGTTTGAAGATTGCCAAGAAGCCACAAACCACAGACTAACGTAACAACCTAGTTCTAGTGATTATGGGCCACGTCAATGCCATCCTGACTAAGCTAGATGTTCGTGAAAAGATCTGTGGTACGTGTCCTCAACCTGATGGAGAACTTCAGTCCTTTCAACTTGGTGCCAAGCCCGACCTGGTAACAAAGATTAGAAGACATATGAGCTCGGAAGAAAGATCCTTGATAATTGAATTTCTTGAAAAAAATAAGGATCTCTTCACTTGGACATTGGCGGATATGCCGAGAATAGACCCTGAATTTATTTGCCACTGACTTTTCGTTATGAAGGATGCAAAGCCGGTGGCATAATGAAAGTGAAAAATCAGACCTGAAAGACAAAAGGTAATTTAGAAGCAGGTAAAAGAGCTCCTAATTGCTGAATTTGTTAGAGAAGTTTCTTATACCACCTAACTCTTTAACGTGGTGTTAGTTAAAAAGTGTAATAGGAAATGATGTATGTGCGTCAACTACATAGACTTGAATAAATCTTGCCCAAAAGACCCCTATCCACTTCCCAACATAGACAAATTAGTGGACAATTCATCTGGATTTTGGCTACTCTCGTTCATGGATGCCTATTCCAGATATAATCAGATTCCCATGAACCCAGAAGATGAAGACAAGACCTTGTTCATAACTGAGATGGGAAGTTATTGTTACTATGTCATATCGTTTGGATTGAAAAATGCAAGAGCAACTTACTAACGAATAATGAACAAAGTCTTCAAAAAACTAATTGGTAAGATGTTAGAAGTCTATATAGACGACATGATAGTCAAGACAACGGAGACTGGTGATCATGTGAAAGATTAGGAAGAGGTATTCACCCAAATACAAAAGTATAGGCTGAACCCAGAAAAATGTACTTTTAATGTACAGGTCGGTAAATTTTTTGGGATTTTTGTTGACAAATCGAGGTATTGAAACTAACCAAGAGAAATTCCAAGTCATCCTTGACATGTAGCCCGCAGTCTGTGAAAGAGGTACAGCAACGAATAGAACAGATAGCGGCCTTCACTCGTTTTTTATCCAAGGCTGCTAAAAAATATTTTCCCTTCTTCAAAACATTCAAAAATGGAAAGAATTTTGAGTGGACCCCAAAGTATGATGCTGCCTTTCAAGAATTGAGTATGTTATCCATACCTCCGATTCTGACGAGATCAGATTCTGGTGAACTACTATATGCCTACCTGTCAGTTAGTAATGAAGCAATTAGTTTAGTGCTGATATGAGAAACTAAGGAGGACAAAGTCCGGTTTATTTTGTCAGTAAGGTCCTACAAGGCCCTGAACTCTATTATCATAAGAATGAGAAGCTAGCTTTGGCGTTGCTAATTACAACGAGAATGTTATGACAATATTTTCATTGTCATCATGTGATAGTAAGGATAGATCAATTGATCTGGTAAGTGCTATATAAGTCAGATCTCCCTAGGAGAATTATTACTTCATCGGTGAAGCTCTCTGAATTCGGTATCACTTATGAGCCAAGATAAGTCATAAAGGCTCAAGTCTTATCTAATTTTCTAGTTGATCTTACATCGAATTCAGGTTATCCTAGAGCGAATTTCTGGACCATCTACGTTGATGGATCTTCAAATCCCAAAGGGAATGGTTCCTGCGTAATGTTAGAAAATGAAGCTAAACTCGTATTAGAACATTCTTTGAGGTTTGAGTTTCTGACTTCAAATAACAAAGATGAAAGATATGAAACATACATTGTGGGCATCAATATGGAAAAAGAGATGGGAGCTACGAATATAATTCTATGCAGTGATTCGTAGCTGGTGATGTCCCAAATATGAGGTCAATACTAGGCTAAGGAGCCCTTGTTGTAGAAATACTTAGCCAAAGTAAAGAAGTAAATGGAAAGTTTTAATAGTGTTAAGGTAGAACATATTCCAAGAGAATAGACTTCCAGAGCCGACATCTTGTCAAAGCTTTCCAGCACTAAGAGTCCTGGCAATAACAAGTCTATAATCCAAGATAACTTACTCACTCCCAGTATTACGAACAATGAAGTCCTTTTAGTAGAAGATGACAAAACTTGGATGATGCCCATAGTTGCCTACCTCTACAATGGCTTCTTACCTGAAGACCAAAAAGAAGCCCAGAAAATAGTATGGACAACGGCTTGGTATATTATCCTTGATAATTAGTTGTACTATCGTGGGTTTTCTTCTCCCTTCCTTAAGTGCCTTCGTCCTAAGGAGGTGAAATACGTCTTGGCCGAAATCCATGAAATAAGTTCTAACCATCACCTCGATAGAAAGTCGCTAGCACAAAAAGCCCTAAGGGTTGGATACCATTGACCTAGTAAGAAAGCTGATAGCATGGAACATGTCTAGAAATATGATCAATGTCAACAGTTCTTAGGTATCTACATTGCCTCACCAGAAGCACTATCTATGATGTTCATCCTATGGCTTTTTTACTAATGGGGGATGGATATCCTAGGTCCTTTCCCCAATCACTAGGGCAAATAAAGTACTTAGTGATGGTTGTTGATTATTTCACTAAGTGGATTGAGGCTAAACCATTATCCATCATCACCTCAGCTAGGATCCAAAAATTTACTTACAAGAATATTATCTTCAGGTTTGGTATCCCAAAGTCTATTATCACAGATAACAGAACCCTATTCACTGATCAAAAGTTCAAGGATCTCTTAACCAGTCTCAAGATCAAACAACATTTCATCTCGGGAGAACACCCAAAAATCAACGGGCAAGCTGAAGCCGTCAACCAGCTTATACTTTGAGGAATAAAAAAAAGGCTCAATGACACTAAGGGGAATTTGGTGGTATAACTCAATCATGTCTTATGGGCATATCAGACTATACCTCATTCCTCCACAGGAGAGACTCCCTTCAAATTGACCTATGAATACGAGGCTATGATCTCGATAGAAATAAGATAATCAAGCTGGGTGAGATAAAACTTTTCAAAGCAGGTCAACCCAGACCTCATCCTTTATAACTTAGACTTATTGGAAGAACAACGTTGTGATGCCCATGTCTGTGAAGCCGCCCTTAAACAAAGGATTGCAACACGATATAATTCCAAAGTAATACTACAAAGATTTATTCCTGGTGACCTTGTACTTCATAGGGCGGATATCGGAGGTTAAAATGCGAAAGACAAAAAGTTAGCTCCTAAATGGGAATGACCATACAGGATCATGTCCATGACAAACACTAGAGCCTATACTCTGGAAACCCTATCTGGAAAAGCCATTAAGAATTTCTAGAATGCTAATAAACTAAGGAAATACTATAGTTAGATGACTCTAATTATTATTTTTATCATGTAAGTGATGAGTTCCAACATGAATAAATCAATCATTATTTTTCCAACACTTTGTTATTATATTCACCTATAATCATTGCAGCCCACAAGATGATCGTACCTTGGAGTGGTCTGAGGAATACAAGGTTTGATTAGGATTAAATATTCTGATACATGAATGAAGGTCAAAAAATGAAATCTACATGACCAAATTCAAGTTCAAGAAGCGAATTCAAGGATTTTAATATATACCTTAATGAGCTTGACCTTAAACCATAAGCCTAAAAAAGGTTTAAAAAGGTTAAGAGTAAATGATCGTACTTCACAATTTGACACTTAGAAATTTGAGTAAGTGTTAAGAATGTTAACAAAAATGGAGAAATATAATTTGATAAATAAATCGAACAAACTCCAGAAAATGAACCATCGAGATTGAGTGTTGGACCTATCTCGGTTAAGAAAAATATGAGTGTTCGATAAGTGTAAGAGAGAAACACTGAGATTGAGTGTTGGAGCTATTTCGATTGAATAAAAGCAAGAATATACGCTAAGTGTAAATGAAGCCACCAATATCAAAAGTTGGACCCATCTCCATTATAAAAAAATAGGGGGCAACAAGAATATGAAGAAAAATATTTTAAGTATAAAAATATATAATGACGAAGCCCGGGACTTGTTCATTTATATATAAAATAAAACCCCACACAAGGGCAAAAAAAATAACAAAATAAAGATCAAGCATCTCAGGTAGGCTTTTCTTGATTGATGACTTCCACCTCGACCGCCTCTACTGGGCTGCCTTCCAAACTCTCTTCCCTCTTTTCCTCGCCATCTTTCGTAGTTATAGGAACTTGATCTAGATTTAACAAGCATAGTTGAGAAAAAGCATTTAAGAAAGATTCATCCACCAAATTGGCTCATTCGTCTTCGATATATAAAATATTGCTTTTAAGCTTGGCCTCAGATTACCTAAGAATCTCATTCTTATTCCAAAGAGTGGTCAGAGTGGATTCGGAAGAAGTCATCTGATCTTTCATATTGTTTTCTCAAGCAACTACATACGCAAGCTTGACTTGGAGGCCGACCACCTCAGCCTTGTGTAGCTTGAGTTCCTCGCCTACTTAAGACAGTTGTCCGTCTTTCTGAGCAACGACCAACTTAAGTTCCCTTTTTTCACTCCAAAGGGCGTCAAGTTCTTTTTACAACTCTCGAGTCTGATGAATCGACTCAAAAGCGGAGGACCGAGGCATTGCACAGATCCCTTACTTATGCATCCCAGATTATCTCTATCAAGTCCTGTTCAATAAGGATGTCTTAGTCCACCAAGGTCAACAAAGTGTTTTCAATAATCAGATCTAGATCGACTCCTCTACTCCAAACCGACTGCCTAACGAATTGAAGAAGGGCCCCTCCGGGATCTCAGATTCTCGGCTATAGGTTGAGTCCACCAGTGTAGTTTTAGCCACCAATCTCTTATGTAGAATTGTCTTTGCCCAAATAGTTTAATGTGTTAAGTTTTGATGATGACAAATGCATTACAAAAGGATATTGATCATGTTACATAGATGTGTTTAACGAGATATATTTTATCATGCATGATTATATACTTTATCTAGTTATATTTTACTTAATAATCATGCAATGAGATATTTATAGCATTCTTTATGTAATATATCAAATAATGCTTTATATGAGTTATAATGAATTAATATTGGATTTGATTTATTTAAATGAAAATGTGTAAAGTGTTCTTATTGCATCCTATTTAGAGCATATCTATTAGTAATTGATAAATTTATTATTTGGATGTATCTATACAATTCTTATATGCATGTTAGACTGACTAGAGTTATACATTTATGGATAATGCATATGAAGATATTGAATTGTGAATTTGGACTAACTATGTTTGTTTTAAGTGAGTAATACTTTGTAAGATAGTCCAAGTACCAAGAGTCAGCATTGTAACAAAAAAGCAAAAGATCACAATTTGCTTAACTCAAGAAGAATGAGAATGATAAGATGTTCCAAGCATTTGCAATATTTGAAAGAGAAGAAATTTTTGGAAACTTGGATTACATCAAGAAGCCTAAGGACTAAAATTTGTATATTTTCCTTTTAGGCTTTCTCCTATATAAAGATAGAGGTTTTACTAGAAAATAGCTCAAATATATTTTTAAATCTTTACAAATGATTCTTACATGCTAAAATTTCCAACAAACATATTTTGAAAAGTTAGTCATGGTAATAGTTAAAAACTATGAAAAATAGTCAAGTTTGTATTTAGAAAAGATGACCTTTGGTTACTATTTTGATCATAACTTTCAAAATATTTTGAGTTTTGTCCTAAAACTTATTTCATATAAAAATAGGTGCAAAGATATTTCCAATGAGTGTCATTTGCTTAAAATGGATGATAAATGAAGAAGTTATAAGGGTTTAAAGTCGTTTTTCAAGCATCAACATGTTGTAAACGTGTTTTAACAAAAGAAAAGCTTGGTAATCAATTACCATGAGCCTAGAAAAGCTCCCAATGGCTTTAAATGGTTAGTTGTCACAAAAAAAAAACATTTCTAAACACTATCAACAGGTATTTTATCATTTGGTCTCAATATATAAGTGAAGATTGAAGAATTTACATCTTTAAAAACTCTAGAACACTTGATTTGATCATTGAATTAACAAAATCATATTTTGAGCTCTTTATTGCAAAATCTTTCTATTCATTTATTCTTCAAGTTGTATATCTACTCTTGTAAGAGTTTTTAATCTGTCTCTTCATCTTAAAATCATTGTAAGATGGTGAGGTATTGTCATGAATTTTTTGTAAGCGCACAGATCGTTCAAGTAGTAAAATAAAGATCGTCCCCTCGAGGATCGATTGATTACTAACTCTTATGGCGACTTTGATTATTTAAGCGGTTAAAAATAATAGTGAAAACTCAATTAAAATCAAGACGACAATCAAAGCACTAAAGTAAGTAAATAAATCTAGAAAAGTTAAGATTCAACCAAGATTTAAAGGCCTCGGACTAGGAATTGACTACACTACCCCCTATGATAAATTGTAATCATATCTTTGCTAATGTTTAATTATGTTCTAGAAGGTGGTTTGTCTTAAATTGTTTAAAGCACAATTTCTTGGCACTAAAAACATGTTAAAACTCCATCAATCTCATTCTCATGACAATTAATTCAAGTTGCAATCCATTAAGTTTTACGACAATTGTTTGCTCCTTAAAGGATTCAAGCTTATGTCTATGTCTTAATTCCTAAGTTCAATTCTTAGATTATCTAGCAATTAGGTTTCACCTTTCCATCATTTACCTAAAACCTAAGATCATGTAAATACAGCTGACAACATACCACAAGCATTAAGCATACTAAGAATGAATCAAGAATAATAATTTTTCAGTAACAACGAATCAAATTAATAATTCAACATAGAAAAGTAGAGAGTTGCATCATAATCCTAGAAAAAATGAATTTAGCCACTCATGGCTAATGTAGCACAAACAAGAACAAAAGTTAAAGAGACAACCATGATTTTATCTTAAGAGAAGATGGAGAAGATGAAGAATGAGAAGATGTCTTCAATGGTTGAACTTCCATTACTCTTGTACTTGTCATCAAAACCTTAGGCTCCAATCTTTGGTTGAGAAAAACTAAAACTCCTTTTTGCCTCTCAAAGTCTGTCGTCGCAAAAAGTCTCCCAAAAGTCTCCCTTAGGTTTAGGGATTTGCTTCTATTTATAATTTTAGGGTGAAAAACTATCGTTTTTAAGCACATGAAGCCTCACACAACCTGTCTAAGCTAGACACGACTGTGTGAGCTTGAGTTGCGTAACTCACACTATAAGGGAGACTCAACCGTGTGACCCAGAGACACAGTCGTGTCTCTTAAAAATAATCACACAAAAGCGTTCTTCAAGTTAGGCAGGGTCGTGTGAGCTTGACAGAGACGTTTCCTAAGTTAAATAGGACTGTGTTTAACTCCTCAATTGCTTCTAAGTTGACACAGGGCCCTGTCTTTCACTCTAAGTTGACATATCACGTTTTCAGAGCAAAAGAGGACCATTTCACCTGCTTTCACTCTAAATGTGTTAAATTTCTTGTAATCTACAAAAACGAAGACAATGATAAGGATCCATCTAAAATTCACCACTAGATATAAGTAATTCACCATAATTTATCTAATATAAGACTATAAAATATAGGCTTATCAGGTATCCCTCAAGAGAGAAAAGGGTGAGGTATCCCTTATAGTGAGACTCAAACATAAAGGGTAAGGTATCCTAAAGGTGTTGTGAGTGCTCTTAAATGAAAAAGGTTTTTCAAGCACCTATGAAGCTTGAAGATTTGGAGGCTCTAGCACAAGGGTGAGGTATCCCAAGGTGTAAGGAGTGCTCTTGTTTGTACAAAAATTTTCCTAGCACTTGTGAAGTCTAGGAGATAGTGAAGAAATCTCAAGTTAAGCTTCAAACTGCTTAATTTTTTTAATGTTGTCTTAAAAGTTTGTGATCACCTAATTCACCCACCCTCTTAAGTGATAGTTTCCATGGCTAACATCTTGCCTCGTGGCTCCCATCTTCCTTCCCCCTTCCTCTTCCGAGTCTGGAATGGTTGAGTGGGAGAATTATGGTCTGCATCTTGAGGTTGGGCATGAGCTAGAAGGATCGAGATGGTAGGTTGAGATCCAGAGCCCAAAGCTCCATCCTTTCGCTGGGCCAACCGTATAGCGAAAGCCTTAAGCCCACCTGGAGGAGCCATGCTTTCCACAAACAAGAAACAAGAATGTTACAACACTTAGAAGTAAATTTGGAAATACAAGTTTACTAAACATATGTATGACGAGATACCTAAGAATGGTTTTGTAGAGTCAGAGGGCTCATCTAGGATATATTTACAATATATGGCCCTACTTTTATCGGTCCACTCAAACAGAAAGTTGAGGACGTTGGCCTCGTCTTCACATAGGGCAGACATCGGAGTCTCAATCTCCTCTAAACTCTGGTTCTAGACCGCCTGTGTCCAATACAAAAATAACCTAGGTTCGCTTTCCAAAGTAACAAAAAAAGGTATTATCCCTTAAGCTCTTTCCACCCTAAAGAAATCATTTTTAAAATTCTTAAAGGATTATTGATAGGGCTTGAACACTTTACGGCCTTCTTGTGCAGGTAAAGTGAGGCAGCCTTATTAGAAGTTATTCCCGAAGGACAAAAACTAGGTGTAGAGAAAGAAAAATGACTTCACAGAGCATAGCTATCCAAAGATTCTGTAAATAAGCTCAAAAGTTCATATGAAACCCCAAGCATTTGGGTTCAGTTGGGTTAGAGCCACACATAAGTGATTGAGGACTCCAATTTCAACTGAGAATGAAAGTCCGACACTGATGCGAGTGAATGGAGCTTTGCACATATGCATAAAATGGTCACCTTTCGTTCTCGTTGAATAAAGCCTTTCCTGGTTAGTCGGAGCTTGGACAAACTACTCTCTATCTTTTAACCTATCCTCTGTTAAGTGTAAATATTCCTATTTGCCATGGGCATCCTTCGAGCTCTCCATGCTGGAGGGAGTGTCTAATACTTCTTGGTCTACCCACTAGTAAAGATTGGCATTTCTGGGGAAGACAAACTCTTTGGGCTCCGATGTAGACGCTTTTCGATGTCCCATTTCTAAACAACTAGCTTCACCTATATAGGTCACACTCATGTTTGAATCAAAAGAGGTTTCATCTAGACTCTCTAGCTCTACCATGAGCACGGAGAGCGGACGTGTTGGTCTTTGTCTTGCAAGTTCTCTTGCACGATCGGCCCTTTGCAAGGCCTCTAGGATGTCCATCCTAGTTATTAGCCGTAAGACCCTATCGGAACCTCCACTGTGATGAGGGTGTCTCCGTTGTGCTTAAGACGGAGGAGACGATGGAGCACTCAAGATGTCTAAGGAACTACTCTCTTTGTCACTGTTTTGAGACATTCTCTCTCACACAATAAAAGTTTTAGTAGAAAAAAAAGAGTGAAAAAGGAAAATACCTTGAAAATAAGTTAAGAGAAGACTTGAAAAAGAGGCTGAAACCACCAAAAACCATCGTCTAGGTTCACCAGAATCACCTATGCTCGCCTAAGTGATAACTGCACAAAGTGTAGTTATTTGTGCCCCATATCTGTATTTCTCTAATTGCTAAAGTCCTTTTATATATGCATATTTAGAAGGTTTTATGCTTAGATTTGTTATATCCAATTCTGATACCTTTCCTATATGTAATTAAGCAAACTATGCATATTATTTGATTGATTAAGTGGATTTACAACTCTTACTGATTTAGTGTTTTCTCTATCATAGGAAGGGCTCCAAACAAGATGATATGTGGAGCATTTGAGCTGGAATGGGAAGAGGAAGCCAAATTTGCATTTCAGACTTCAACGTCGTGACATGGCATGTGAATGCCGTGGCATGAGCCTCCCCTGCATCCAAAGTCAGAGGCCACGAAGAACTGAGCATCGCGGCGTGGAATATTAATGTCGCGGCGTCCTTGACCTAATTTGTTACGTGCTGCGGCGTAGGCATGTTAATGTCGTGGTGTGCCTCTATTTTTCTGAGTCTATAAATAGATTTGTAACAGATTTTTAGAGGAGGGGCCTGGAGAGCTCCATTTTAGTTTTCTAGGTTTTAGAGAGGCTGCGGCCTATTCTTCATTTCTGGGCTGATTAGAGGCCTAGGGAGGCTAGGTTGGATGCCATCTTCCTCATGGAAGGAGATTCAAGCTTCAAGGATACTATCCATGGATTCCTTCCTCTTCTCCCTTTGTTTCTCTTCTCTTCCCTATCTCTTGAGTACTATTTTTTATTGTAATTTCGTGTTCACTGGATTAGCAGTTGTATTTAGGAAATACTTTGGATCTTTCTATGAGTATTGATGTTTATGTTATCTTGTGAGTATATATTGATGTTTAGCTTTGTTCTTCCATGCCTATGCTTAATGCTTACTTTTGTTTGATCAACAATTGCATGATCTTAATTGATGCAAATGAACTAGATATAGGGATTTGTGGAGATAGACATGGTATGGTTGATGTATGTTCGACGAGTTCAATTGGCTTGGATGAGTTGATTTGTTAACTGGATAGAAATATACCTTTTAGCTACGTATTAGCGTGTGTTTGAGAATAGATCGTTCATTAGTGGAGTTTATACTAGTCCTCATGCAAACATAAGAAACATAGTGGATTAGGTAAATGACACCAGGGTTAATCGACCTAGACATAGGCTTTTGACTAAATCAGATTCTCAAGCTAACTAACTAATCATTGATGTTGCTTGTAAGGATTGCATATCATTAGTATGAAATAGGAAGTGAAGAAGGATTCCCTAGATCTCTAAACCATTATCTTTATTGTTTTTGTAGTTTAGATTTAGATTATTTGCTTTTCTTTATTTTATATGTTCTTGGATAGAATTTAGCTAAGCTATTGGTTGTTACTTAGTAATGGAAATTACATATCCTCGTGAGAATGAACTTTTACTCTATATCTGTATTACTTGAACGACCCGTGCACTTGCGGTACCCAAATGGTCTAACACTAGGTAGAAGGCATAAATAGAAAAGGAAGGAGAAAAGTGAGTGGTTTTCTCTTCACTCCTACTTAGAGGTGCAAAGAAACTTCCCCTAGCCATTGCCATAAAGAGGGGTAAAATTGGAAGTTTACATTGAATTTGAACTATTAATCATGGCGGAATGAAGCTCAAATGACAACTTCCAATATCTTTTGGCCACGTGGCGAATTGTACCTAACAAAGCAGTTGAAAGGATAACGCTCAGAGTTGAAGTGATGCATGACGTTGCAAGAAGATATTCAAATTAGATCTCGAACTTATGTTATGATATTATGATATGTTTGTAATATGGATTGCGATTCAAGATCAAATTACTTTCATAATTAAATGGGCCTGATAACTTCATAAAATGTAGTTATTTGTGCCATATATATGTGCTTCATAGATTGTTTAGTCATTGTATTTATGCATATTTAGAAAGTTTTAGGCTTACATTTGTCAACTTGCAATATTGATATCTTCCTATATGATCTTAAGCGTTTGTGCGTATTCTTTGAGTGATTAAATGGATTTACAACTTGTATTTGACTTGGTGATTTCTCTATTATAAGATGTGCTCAAAATTGATGAAATAAAGCAACTCAAGGCTCAACAGCTCAAGAGAAAGTCACGTGAGCATTCCAGTAGAGCATGCCATGGCACAAGGTATGGCACACCGTGACACAATGCGCATCATCAGAATTCACATACTTACACCCGAGGCATGTGATCGTGGCACAAGACATGTCACGCCGCGACGTGAGGCGGCAAACTGAGCCTATAAACACTATTTTATTAGATTTTTGTGAATGACTGTTTAGGGTTTAGAGAAGCTATGCTGGTTTTTCGTTTCTGAGATTGAAGGAGGCATGGGGAGCCAAGGTTGGGGACTATCTTCCTTATAGAGGGAGATTCAAGCATCAATGACAACATCCATAAGCCTTTCTTCCTTTCTCCCTTTGTTTTCTTCTCTTCTCTGATCTTGAACTTGTATTTTGTGATTCTATTTTCATGTTCAATAATGTAGCAACTGTTTTAGGGAATACTTTGAATCCTTTTTATGAATATTAATGATTTTGTTCTCCTTTGAGTTTATATGGATGTTTGGTCTTATTCAATCATATTGTTCTTAATGCTCTTGAGTGTTTGGCCAACATTTAAGTGATTTGTTGAAATCTGATGAGCCTAGACATAGGGATTTGAATTTGAGATCATATATATAGTTGATGCATGTTCGGCTTCATTCTCTTGGTAGGGATAAGTTGATTTGCTAATGGGATAGAAATATATCTCTTAGTCATGCATAATGTGTGTTTGAGAATAGATCATTCATGAGTGAAGTTTGCGCTGGTTCTCATGGAAACATAGTGAGTTAGGTGAATGAAGTCATGGTTAACTGACCTAGACATAGGCTTTTAGCTAATGTAGATTCTCAAGCTAACCTAATCATTGCATTCATGTGGATGAAAAGGATTGCATGTTGTTGATTGAAGTAGGAGGTGAAGAAGGATTTCCTAAACTCTAGTCATTATCTTTATTGTTTTCTAGTCTTTAGTTTATATCCTTTTTCTCTATTTTTATGTTCTTGAATAGAATTACTTAAACTATCGGTTAATACTTAGCAGTGGAAATAAACTTATCCTTGTGGGAACGATACTTTACTCTTCACTTTATTACTTGTTCGGCCCGTGCACTTGCGGCCTTAAAAAGGGATAATAGGGCCCCACAAATAAAATCTAAACCTACCATGGTCCCCGGATAACGGTGTATTGACTTTAAGCAGAGTGATCTATTCCGGATCCCGACCTTATTCATTAACACTTAGGGCATTCCAGTATATATCACGGACATCAGCCCCTTGGTAAAAGCATCACGAGATCCAGCATTCATCTCATGACTTGGATCTTTTTGTCTCATGTGTGTTGTTTGCTCTTGATGAACTCGGATATCTTGACTCTTAGTTATCACATCTAAGCACCAAGTTGTGGGCAACTGTTCTGTATCAAGTTTCAGGTTAGTGGTACATGAGCAACACGGTCTGCTAAGATTAGATCCCAAATATTTACGAGCACTATTAGATAAGTAAATACTTTTATTTATAAGGAGTAAATCTCTAACAGAATCCCTCATAAAAAGGGAAATTAATTTTATCCCTCATAAATAGAGGAATCAGTTATAAGATATAACAATCATATTGGATTCTTATCCTAATCAATAATATTTAATACATACTTAACTATGATTCTTGTCAACTAAGACGCTTTTATAAATACCACATAAGGTAGCAAAGGTATGCATCTAATTCCAAATACTATCCACCTTGTGCATGGTCTAACTTGAGCATCAGAGTGCCTTTTGCAGGTACTTACCCCTCGCCCCATCGTCGTAATCACCGTACATCGGAGGAAACCACCTTTATTAACCTTATTTAGGTGATTCTCTGAAACCCGTTCAGAACACAATTGTATCTGATAAATAAGGTATAAATCTATGAAAAAAGTAATATATACATCAGAATTTCACATTAAGTGATGTATATTTCACATATGCCTATATGACAAAATCAGAATGAAGATATATAGAAAACAAGATGAGACCAAATGTAATAGTTGATAAAAGCTATGTAGATATGAGGTAATGAGGGTAAAAATGTGCGTGGCTAAAATTACTCTAAATATATCTACTACCACATTAAATTTTGCAATGGCTTCTTCAAGTCGGTCTCTTCTAAACTTAATAGCATCATTACATCAACAAAGAAATTCTTGCATAAACTTGATGCATTTAAGTTGGGTAAACTAGGTCAATCATAATATTAATTAATAGATCATTAACATAATTAATTAATAGATAATTTTAATTAACTATCCTAATTAATGTTATGATTGGTGTAATGAACCTATCTTAAGTACACCAAATTTATGTAAGAATTTTTCTACACCAACATCAATTTTATTGGTCATAATAATGATGTGACTATTTTTCACGCAGTAATTGCTTCTAACCCTCTAGCTCCTTCAACCATAAGAATGTCGTTGGTCTTGATACATCAATATTTAAGTATTAGACATTAATAGCAGAAGTATAATATGGTTGCAATTAGATATATCTCTTAACTATGATTCTTGTCAACTAAGACATTCTTATAAATACTACATAAGGTAGCAAAGGTATGCATCTAAATCTAAATACTACCTACCTTGTGCACGGTCTAACTTGAGCGTCAAAGTGCCTTTTGCAGATACTCACTCCTTGTACCATCGTCGTAACCACCATGCATAGGAGGAAACCACCTTTATTAACCTTATTCAAGTGACTCTCTAAAACTCATTCAGAACATAGTTGTATACAATAAATAGGGCATAAATCTATGAAAAAAGCTATATATACATCATAATTTCACATTAAGTGATGCATATTTCACTTACGCCTATATGACAAAATCATAATAAAGATATGTAGAAAACGAGATGAGACCAAATGCAATAGATGATAAAAGCTATGTAGATATGAGATAATGCGAATAAAAATGTGTGTGGCTAAAATTACTTTAAATCTATCTACTACCACATTAAATTTTACATTGACTTCTTCAAGTCAGTCCGTTTTGAACTTAATAGCATCATTACATCAATAAAGAAATTTTGTATAAATTTGATATATTTAAGTTAAGTAAATTAGATCAATCATAATATTAATTAATAAATAACTATAATAATTAACTAATAAATAATTTTAATTAACTAACTTAATTAATGTTATAATTGATGTAATGAACCCATTGTAAATACATCAAATTTATATAAGAATTTTTCTACACCAACATCAATTTTATTGGTTATAATAATGATGTGACTATTTTCACGCATTAATTGCTTCTAACCCTCTAACTCCTACAACCATAAGAATGTTGTTGGTGTAGATACAACAATATTTAAGTATTAGACATTAAAAACAGGAGCATAATATGGTTGCAGATAGATATATTTCCAAACAATAGGTGCAGTATGAAGCACACATGGCTACTTCTTGCTCATAATAGTGTGAGACTAGTCGTCAAAGAAAACATTGAACAATAGTCAAAGGGAGACTAGAATAAAATCTTATGATATTGACAATATAAACATCAAATTACAATTCATTATTTACTAAAATAAGTAATTTGTTAATTATGTTTGAAATTTTACTTTGTTTTATAATTCTCTAAAACTATGACTTTTTGATAATTAAACTCATAAACTGAAAAATAAGAAAAAAAAATCTAAATAACACAAGAGTTTAATTGTAATACCAATTAGTCTAAATTTTTTTTACACTATTAGTAAATTATACATATATATTTTCTAATCCTGAATTATACAATACTTTATGAGTGGAAACATGTGGATAAGGGTGGATCTCTCAGCCATTAAAAATATTTCTTTTAGGATAAAATATTGAATGCAAAAAAAAATTCATGAAATATTAGCCCTTGGATGACTGACAGCACATCGTGCAATTGTTTTCAGAACTCTACAGGATCCACTTCCGGCAACATGTATATGAATAATTAAATATGCAATTATTATATTCACAAAAAAAATCAATTATTATGGGGTAAAGAATTTTGAGAAGTACTCCATTACTTTATTATTGATTTAGAGTATGTTTGATATTATGGAGAGAAAAGAAAAAAAAAAACATGATAGAAAATATAAGAAAAAAAAAGAAGAGAGAGTAGAGGAGTAATTACTTCCTTATTTAGTATCATTCAATGGAAAAGAAAAAAAGTTTTCTTTTCTTTATTTGGTTTCATAAAAAAAAATATAAATGTATGTAAATAAATATTAAATTATTTCATTACCCTTCACAACTCATAAATCATGAAACCATTACAAAAAGTTGCGGATAAAATGAGAATGTCAAATTTGAACTTCTCCTTTCCCTCTCAATCCATCCCTCAAGGGAGGGATGAAAAAATTGTGGGTATCATGAAAACACCGTCCATCCAAATCGTTTCTTTTCCATTGATAAACTAATGCCAAACAAGGGAAGGGGTTAATCCTCACCCCCTTTCCTATCTTTTCCACATCAATGATGCTTTCCAAACATGTCATTAGTTTTTCATTTTATTTTTTTTAGTTTCGTGGCTATTAATTATTGATGAACAGCATATCGTTGTATTGTATTTATGACATTGTTAGTATTACCCAAAGTTGACACGTAAGGGAACGTGTCCTACTGGTGCGTGAAAATGATCTTGTAATGACATGGACGTGTTTGGTATAAATATTAAATGAGAGAAAGTTTAAGAGTGGTAGTTTGTTAAAAAATGAATCGTTTATCCACTTGATTTCATAAATATTTAGTTTGAGAAAATTATGAAAATTATAAACGTATATTAAATCACATACAAATATTTAACGCGATTTGGCTAATATATGATGGTGTTGAATTAAGATTTCATTTGACCTTTCATTATGGAAATTTTTTATTAGTGAAATTCATTTTCAAATATTACCAATTTTGTTAAAAATATTTCTTCAAAATAAAAAATTTTCATTGGATTTAATTTTGACCCTGTCACTGTAAAACTAATTTACACTATCATACAATCATGCAGAAGTTTAACTTTTACAACAATTGTCTAGGATGTCTAAGTCTTTTAATAATGTACTAAAAATAATTGAATAATTGTTGGGGTTCAAAATTAACCATTTTGACATAGCAGTAAAGCAGACAGTAATATGCAGCAATAGAGGCTAAGTTCCAAGAACTTGTTGAAGGTGGTGATTGACAGAGTAGTGAACCCACACCAAAGGAATTTTGACAACTGGTTTAGCCAAGATCATGAGGATCCAAGAAGATCGAGTTGGAAGGCAAAATGATTTGACAAAGGAGCAACACTTTGCCAAATCATGGAGTTTCAAAAGTAGTCACACAAGTAGTTGTCGAAGTCATGCAAGTGAAAGTCTGTCGATTACTTTTTACACTCTCACTCTAAGATTTTTTAGGGATAAAGTTTCTATTTTTACTTTAAGTCGATGGTGGAGCTTTTAATTTATTGTGTAGTTATTGTTCATTTTATTTGTCTCTATTGCTTTTCTCCACTTAGGTAACATATTTATTATTTTTTCTTTTAATTCTTTAGTTTTCCCTTCATGATCTCTTTCATGGGGTTGATATTTAGAATCTCAACTTTTGTAATGTAGTTTTATTAAAAATTTTAAGTGCTAAATTATAATTATTTAAATAATTTTATGGAGCAATGTGATGCTAATTTTTTTAATAGGGTATGCTGGAATAGATAAATTTCTTAAAAAAAATAATTTCTCAACATGATGTTGTTAATAAATTTATATTATAAATCTTTATATTTATTAATTCTCCCTCTAACCTCTGGAGCTTGGCTTCGCCACTTGTCAAAGTTGAAGCCTATGAACGACAAGATGTGGGTGGCAAGCTAGAGATAAGTACGTGGCAGGCCCCATCATTCAATGTGGGTGGTTACCAAGGACAAAGCTGTGAGTGCACAATCGACGTGGTTAATGGAGAAAATATGCAGTTACAAAGAGGAGAGATTAACCACCCATGATCTAGAGCAGTTTCCACTTTGTACATAGTGAAAAAGCCATGTAAATAAATAAGCACAGGCGAAAATCTGCCTGACTATCAAGTGACAGAAACTTAGGGTTGTAGAGTTCAAAATTTAGATGCTAAAGCTAGAGGCTTGTTGCCTATAAATAGGAGTCAGAACGAATAAACCAAGGCTCATTCATCTACTTGAAAACACCCTATAGTTCCTAAGACCCTAGTTTGACGTTCACAGATTGATGGATTGACGGGTTAACAATCAAGTATGACCGTCACTTTAAATTCACATGTCTCTCTATGTTTCAGCTTATGTAATTTCATGTATCAATTACATTCTAGTTAATGTAATATCTTTCTTTTCAAGCTCATACTTGTTTCTTCAAGTTCTTACTTGTTGTTTAAGTTCATGCTCAATGTTGTTGTTGGCTTGCACTTATGGTTAAATTCTCTTTATTTTCCCTTTTTGCAATTTCTTTGCACGCTTTTTCCAACTTAATACAAATTTACACTTTCAAAGCGTTTACTTTCTGCATTTTGTTGATTTTTCATATTCATGCATTTTCTACATTTTTTGCATCATTTTCTTTGTTTGATCTTCATTCATGCATACATTGCATCTTTAACATGTTTTTGTCAACATTTCACTTTTGCATTGGCGTTGAATTTTTGCATGGACATTGACAGCTTACTTTCGGCATTTATTTTGCCTTGTCATTTTTTTTCATGTCAGTTTGCTTCCAACAAGTTATTTTCGACATTTACTATGCATTTGTCATTTATATTACTGTTAGTTTAAATTCAGCATTTATCTTGCATTGCCACCATCAAATGAGCTCCAGTAAGTTTATTTTGATGCAATTACTTTGACACATTGTTTCCATTTTAATTGCATTCACCTTTATTTTCTCTTGACATTTCTAATGTCCATTTTCGTTTTGACTGACACTTAACTGATTGACGTTATTTGAACACTTTGACATCAGAATCTTACCAATCACAAAATACTAGAGAGTCCTAAGAAGAGTCAATTTGCTCTCAGATATTAGATCTTGAATAAAAAAAGAAGTAGCCAACACTTTGATTAAAAATCACCCTAAACAATAATAAAATAAAAAACTTTAAACTCACAACTAATCAAATTTAAAATATTTCTAATTCATCACTTTAATACACCATCATGTAGCAGGCTTACGTTTATTTTATACATTAATGACTATTAATCTAGCCATCCATCTCTTCAAAGGTGGAACTTAGATAGAACATAAAGGGGCAACTCCTCCCTCCCAAAAAAAATAAAATAAAATTGGGCACTTCAAGTTCAAAGAGAGATATAGGTGTTCAACCTAAAAAATCCACCCTCACATGCTTATTTTTCATGTCCTCATCCTTACTTGTCATTACTTCCTTTTTTATATATCTATCTCAGTTTCACTTTTGCTTATTGATTTGGCATTGGAAAACATAGTTGTGGTAGGAGTTTTGCTTATTCCAACCGCCTTTAAAATTTTGCTGAAGTTCAGCCACTACATCTCTTATATTAGTTGTATACCATCTTTGGTAAAATGCCAGACAAAGTGAGAATAAAAAGATAAAGAATAAAAATGTTGATCCAAATTTAATTCATTTAGCAGATAATATTAGATTAAATGGAAAACCAAATTCTTTGAAGAGTTTAAACATCTTTCCTATTTGTACAATGTCCCAAATTGTATAAGAAAATATGTGTTGGGGAATACCTCGTCTCCTTCTACACGTGCTTACATAAGCACAAGTAATCAAGAAAAAACATTATAAATAATCATGCACAAATTTAACGTGGTTCAACCTAACATACCTACATCTACGGATGAAAAGAAAGCAAATTCACTATAAACAACATTACAAAATAATTTTTGCACGGACAAAGCTGTAAACCCTCCCTCACTATAACTTCAACAACTTTTGCACGGACAAAGCTACAAACCCTCTCTTGTTACAACTTTTGTGGACAAAGTTGTAAACCCTCATGGATGCAACTTTTATGAACAAAATTGCAAATTCTCACCACAACATTACTCATGATTTCATCTTCCGCATTCTCATACATCTACCAATTCACCAATACAATTATTTATAACCCACAAGAGATTGATTGACAAGTAACCACCCCCAATATATCCTTATCTCTTTCTTTATCAAGATAAGGACTTTCCTAGTTTCCTATTTAAAAACAAATACATCACATATCACTCTATTATCTTAGTATGAATTACAATTTAAAATTCAAATCTACAAAAAGGAAACTATCCATAGTTATCAAAATAGGAGTTTGGGTCAATCCTAATAATATGTGATAGCACAATGTGATCAAATTAACTTTTATTTAAATTTTAGAATAAATTATAGCTTACCCCTTGTGATTTAACACTTTCTAATTAAACTTACCTCCCTAAACTTTTGTTTAATCACTAAATGCCCTAATAGTTTGGTCCATGATGGAAAAGTTACTTTTACTGTTAAATCTAGTGTTGGTTAACTCACAAGGATGGCATATGACTTGTAAGTTATCAAATGTAACCTTCATGGTTCACATTTGTAGAGGAGAAGTTGAGACAATGAGTTAAGTAAATAGAGGAAAATCTTAGCAAAATTGAGTGAAAATCATACCAAAGGTGGAGGAAGATTCAAAGTGGAGGAAGAAAGCATGGAGAATCTGACACGAGTAAGCCCACAAAATTAGAAATCTCATTTTTGCTTAGTGAATCAGAGGAAGGTGATGAGTGTTGTTACAAATAATAGATATGGGTATGGGGTTTATGGTCTATTGCATGTGGGGTTTATGTTTGTTGGGTATATGGTATCTTGCATGTAAGGTTTATGTGTGTTGGATATTATTGAGAAAGGTCTGGTATGCTATGTGTAGCCTAGAATGTGTTTGTCTTTGTGGGTGGTTTATTTCTTTTGGCATATTAGAACAATATTAGAGAAAATTTAGCTACATTGGAACATGAAAGATTGGCAATTTTTGCTTCCAAATTTGTACTAAGTGCTTTCATGTTTAAGGAGAATATGTCATGAATAAATGAAAACTTAAGTCATATTGAGGGTATATGGTTACAAGATGCTTAAGGTTTAGGGTTTGTTTGTATTGCAATATGTTCTTGATGTCATATTAATGCTTAAGGAGAACATGTAATGTTAATGCTTAATGAGACCATGTCATATTAGTGCTTAAGGGGAAAATGTTTGCTTAATTTAGTCATGTTCTATTTGTAAGGTTAGGGTCTGAAGGTATAATTATGTGTTTTTCATTTGATAGCTCAAACTATCATGCTTCATTGATTTGGTTTTTGGAGTGTGTTATTTTGCTTGGGACTAATCAAGGAATATGGAGCTTAAATGGTGAAAGAAAATGTGGATTTTAGATGAAGAAGCTATTGTTGTAATGAAACTTTTTTTTGTTTTGTCTTTATTTATCAAATTCATAATTAGTATAACAGAAAATGGAGCTCCAATGATGATGAATCCTAGAGAATAGTTCAAATCTTGAATGATCCAAAATCATTATGATCGTTAAAACTTTGTATTTGATGATCAAAATCTATGCCTTTATTATTTTGTGTTGACTTATTTGTTATGGTTGTATGTTAGGATCTTGCAATAATTCCTAGTTTTTAGGGAATTTGGGTGTTTATATATTATTGAGGGATCCAAACAGAAATTCATTCAAAATTGGTCTGTATGTTGATGGGGATAATGGAAATTTGTTTGATGGGTTGTCTAGGCTTAACTCATTTCATTTATTGACTAACAAAACACATATGAGACTCTTTTATATTGGTCACTATTTCTTCAACATGAGAATCCAAGATCAATATCTACTAGAGATAGCATATCCTACAAATGAAGTAAAAGAAGTTATTGCGATAGCTTCTAATGATTATGTGAATTCTAATGATCAAAATTTGAATATAAACTTAAACATATTAATTTGTTTTTTTACTTTGATTTAGTCTTTTATTATTTCATTTTTTTGTAGCATTATCTTGTAAAGTTTCTTTACAGAGTGGTGCAACCAAAAAAAGAAAAAAAATGCAATATTGGTGATGAAGATGGAGTTATTTACAAATGCAACTTCCTATGAAACAAAAGGAGGGATAATGAAGTGAAGACTAAAACTGAAGTTTGAAAAGATTTTTTTTTTTTTGTGAAACCAAGGGGTTGAAAGAAGGAAATATGCACATTTCTCTCATGATGTTGAAGATGAAGCAACATTGAATGCCATTGTAATATCTAAGTGACCATATGTCGTTAGTGTTTTTGGGATGTATTCTAAGTTGAGTACTTCGATTTTGGAGGAGGACCTATGTATGTAATCTACTTTTTGGGTTGATGCCAACATGACAATTCTTATTGCTCATCATTTTGGGATTGAGAACACAATTGTATTTGCTAACATTTTGAGAATTAAAGTAATGACAAATATCCATTTAGTTCAATTCTCATTGTTCATCATGCTTTTCAATTTGGAAACTTGGTACATGTATATGGATTTAGTTTCTTGTGTAAATTTGGAATTAAGCTCTTGTGTAAGTTTGGTATGTAAATTTGGAAGTCACACCATATCTTCCTACTAAAGCTCTTGTCACAACCCAAACCCGAACCTACGACTAGTGCATAGGATGAACTAGTCAACCTAGCAATCCTAATATAATTTATCAATCTAAATAGATAAAATATATAAAGTCTATCAAATATTTGGCAGAGTCTGCTCTAAACATTGGACGTCCCAAAAGATATCATATCTTGTTTAATCGAACATGTTGATTTATACAGGCTACTAGTTGACCAAAAAAAAATTCTTTTTTGAGAAGTATGATATAATTGTCATGGACTTACTAAACTAATGAATAATGGCAGAGTAAGGAGCAATTTTACTCCTGAGACACATCTAATTTGGGAAGTATGTTTAACGATATGACTGTCAGAAACCTATTCGTAATAAAACCATTGAAGGTTGGCAGAGTAAGAAGTAAATTTTGCCTTGGAGGTAAGTTTACTCTTGAGATGTATCTTAGTTGAGGAAATAATTATTTTGTGTAGAAGTAGCAAATGGATTCTTGGATCTTAGCGTAAATTGTCTTCTTTCTTAAAAATCACAAGTTTGGATATGAATGTTAATATAGTGGATTGAGAATGATAGAAATATGCCTTGTGAGATTTTGAGCTTATTGATGAATGAATTGAACATTTGTATCATTCTCTTCTTTCTTGTGTGATTTTCACTCATGGAATTGTTACTCTAGAACTTGCTTTGATTCTTTTTTAGGCTACATTTTCACATGCATACATAAATATGATTGAGGCATTTTGAAATAGCTACTTTGATCAAATAGTCATCCTTGTATATTTTCCCTTGTGTAACCCCTTTGAGCTTATTTGACCATTCCTTTTTTTAGCTCATTATGTGCCTTAAAAAAAATATATTTTTACCCAACCTTAAGGAATAAGAGAGCATTGGCCTTGTTCTTGAATAAGTGTGGGGGTGTGTATGCAAAATGATCACAAAAAAAAAAAAAAAGAAAGAGCTGACCACCGCTGTAATCAAAAGATTATTAAAGTCTCCTGATACACCATGTGACATATCCATACCTAGAGTAAAGATGGCTGCTTGGAAACAATAGGAAGAGAAGGAGAAAGTTCAAACTCAACAATGAATTCAATTCATCAATTTGGGATTGATCTTCAACAAAACATTAGTCAAATATTGGTCATTGTCCTTTATGATGAATGTTCTTAAACATCTTCTCCACTCTAACTGTACCGTAATGTTCTTTTATTCTCTATGGTATTTATCTTCTCATATCCATATTATCCCCTCTCCTTTACTATGGCCCCATTACAACCTTGAATAAAGTCCTCTTGATTTTTGTATACATGTGTTTTGAGTAGCGGAGAAGTAGAAGATAAGCAAGCTTATGGTAGTACAATTGTTCATGGGTTGAATAGAGTGAAATACTTATCTTTTAAACACTTGAGAAATTGAGAGTGAATTCTATGAGGATCTATCATTCTTGATTCATTCTTTTCAACTGAAGTTTCCTTGTTTATTGGTTTGAGATGTGAAGAAATGTTATCTCATTAATGCTTTGATCCCATGAATTTCTGGTTACTTTTCTTGTTTCATCGAGTCTTTTAGAGTTTTTAGTTTTTGAGTCTATGTTGTTTTTCTTTGTTTCCTAGCCTTAGTCTTATGTGTTTTGCCCAGGAGTGCACAAAATTAAGTGTGAGAGAATTTAATAATCACATATTTTATACATTAATAAATCCTCATTTTTAGTCATTTATACTCTCCATGTACTTAATTAATTAAGTCTGGTTATGTTTTGTAAGTTTGGACTCAAATTGGACTTAATTGATTTTTTTAGCACTATTTTGGTCTTATGTTGTTTCTGTATTTTGGTCATATCTTGAGTTCTAAATATCTTATAATTACGTATCTTACCTTGTAGGAAAGATAAGAGAGAGATCTACAACTTTCATGAAGAGCTCCAGGGCTCAATCGGACATCTAATGGAACTAAATGGGCTTAGAAGTTAGAACACGGGTTTTGTGACTAGAACCTGAATAGTGTGTAGTAATCAGAACATAACTTGGGCTGTAGGACCATTCTTAGGCTGCAATTTGGACATTTGAAAGCTAAGAACTATATCTACAACTTTCATGAAGAACACAAAACTCATATCGGACTCCTTGAAGGTGACATTGGGCTTTGAAGTCAGAACAGGGTAATGTACTTGGACTTGAACACTGTTCAATAATTAAGTTATATCTCGGGTTGTAGGTGGCCTTTGGAGCTGAAACTGGTGCCATTAGAAAGATAAGACAAAATGCTACAACTTTCATGAAGACCATATTTTATAAATCTGATGGCATCCATGAGATCAGCACTGAATGATTTCAGAGACAAAGAATCTTGATAATTTTCTACTCATTAACTCACCATTTGGCATTTTTTACTCATCCACCCACTCCTCACCCACTCATTAATTAGCCCTTTTGTCATTTTGTATCTCTAATCCTCTATAAAAGGCTCCATTAGCTGATCATTTAAGAGACTTTGGTTTTAGGCTTGGTTAGGAGAAATTATGTTCATGCTTGTATATTGTCTTCCTTTGTTGTAATTTTCTTTTGTTCTAATTTGAAGTTATGTTCATCTTTCTCTTTTATTCTCTTTCTTTCTTCTTGATTATGAGTACTTAATTTTCATTTTGCTTGGATGAAAGAGTAAAGCTCTTGGTAATGAAATAAGGTAAGATTATTCTATTTCTTGTGCTTAAATGATACATTATAAAGTGGACATTATATGTGTTGTATTTTGTTTCCAATTAATTTAGAAACCTTCCTTGTATAGTAGAGATCTTGATTTATTGTAGATAAAAGGATTGACACAATGAATGCTTGAGCTCACTTACAATTGTTGGTAGATAATTGAATGAATCATAATATGATTGCATATATAATTAAACTTTGAATGTTATATTTTTCGATTGGAACTTCCTTTATGTGTAGATTTCAATTAAGTTATAAAGAGAAATAATCTTGCATCTACTTTATTGCCGAGAGTGGATCTCATAACCCAAGCAAATCCTTTTTCATTTGTGAACAACTTTTATTACTTTTGGTGTTGTGACAAATCATTTTCTTACCTCAATTAATTTTTCTTCATCAATTCCCTGTGGATCGACCTCGGACTCCCGAGAATTTATTACTTGAGACAACTTGCACTTGGGTTTGCATCCTTTAATCGATATCAAGTTTTTGAAAAGGAAACAATTTAAGCTTAATAATCTCTTCAGTGCAATTTTGGTCATTGAAAGCAATACATACTTCCTCAAATTCTGTCATATGTAAATATGAGCTTTCAGATTCTAAACCATGAAAATTAGGAAGTAAAGAAATCATACATGACTTAAATCTAAAATTGTTGGCATTGAGTGGAAAGATAAAATATGATGAGCTAGTATTTTGAGGTGATTGCAAATATTCACGCATAGTTCGCAACGGTTGATTTTCATGTTCATCATGCACACTTTCATTTTTAGTCATTGTGTCAATTGTGTGTGACTGTGATTCGAACAAATCAATATATAAAGTACCATGATTTATTTTAATTAAATGACCAGAATTTAAATCATGATACCAATTAAGCATAAATAAATGACTTAAAATAGAAAAAAAATATAAGTGGGCGGTTTACACTAGCCATTAAATATTAACGAGAATGTGGTATAAACTAATCACCTAATAAATATTAACAAGTAAAAAGTTAGATAACTGATAAAGTAAAAAATTAGATAATTAGAGAGTTAATAATTAGTAAGTTAGAAAGTACAGAAAGTAAAGTGCAGAAAGTAAATTGTAAAAAATAAATTTAAAATATGAAAACCGGAGAGAGACAGAGCCTCAACCAGAGCTAGCGAAAGAGAAGAGAAGAAGAAAAATTATTTTATTATGTTAGAAAGTAATAATAAATAAAGAAATTAAAAAGTTAGAGAAGCGAGAAAATAAATGACGTAAATTAAAAGTTAAAAGCAGAAAATAAAAGTTAGTAAGCAAAAATAAATGACATAAATTAAAAGTTAAAAAGTTAGTATATTAGCAAGTAAGTAAGTTAGTAGGTTAGAAAGTTAGAGAGTTAGTAAAGAAACCAAATGATCGGCAAGCCGATCTTTTGCTCCGGTGAGGGAGAAGAGATAATAGATTTTATTAAAGAAAAAGAACCTCAATAAATTAAAACTTCAAATCAAGTCCCTAGTAACGATGCCAAAAACTTGATGCGGACTAAAAGATGCAAATTCAAGTGCAGGTTGTCTCAAGTAATAAATTCTCAGGAGTCCGAGGTCAATCCACAGGGAATTGATGAAGAAAAATTAATTGAGGTAAGAAAAAGATTTGTCACAACACCAAAAGTGATAAAAGTTGTTCACAAATGAAAAATGATTTGCTTGGGTTAGGAGATCCACTCTTTGTAATAAAATAGAGGCAGGATTATTTCTCTTTATAACTTAATTGAAATCTACACATAAAGGAAGTTCCAATCGAAAAATATAACATTCAAAGTTTACTTATATATGCAATCATATTATGATTCATTTAATTATCTCTACCAATAATTGTAAGTGAGCTCAAGCATTCACTGTGTTAATCCTCTTGTCTACAATAAATCATGATCTCCACTATACAATGAAGGTTTCTAAATTGATTGGAAACAAAATACAACACATATAATGTCCACTTTATAATATATCATTTAAGCACAAGAAATAGAATAATCTTACCTTATTTCATTACCAAGAACTTTATTCTTTCACTCAAGCATAATAAAAATTAAGTACTCATAATAAAGAAGAAAGAAAGAGAGTAGAAGAGAAAGATGAACATAATTTCAAATTAGAACAAAAGAAAATTACAACAAAGGAAGACAATATACAAGCATGAACATAATTTCTCCTAACCAAGCCTAAAACCAAAGCCTCTTAAATGATCACCCAGTGGAGCCTTTTATAGAGTATTAGAGATACAAAATGAAAAATGAGATGATTAATGACTGGATGAGGAGTGGGTGGATGAGTGGAAAATGTCAAATGGTGAGTTGGTAAGTGAAAAATTATTGAGATTCTTTGTCTCTGAAATCATTCAATGCTGATCTCATGGATGCCATCAGATTTATAAAACATGGTCTTCATGAAAGTTGTAGCATTTTGTATTATCTTTCCAATGGCACCAGTTTTAGCTCCAAAGGCCACTTACCGCCTAAGATATGACCCAATTACTAAATAGTATTCAGGTCTAAGTACAGCACCTTTGTTCTGATTTCAAAACCCAATATCACCTTCAAGGAGTCCGATCTGAGTTTTGTGTTCCTCATGAAAGTTGTAGATATGGGTCTTAACTTTCAAGTATCAAAATTTCAGCCCAAGAAAGTTCCTACATCCTGAGTTATGCTCTGATTACTGCACACTATTCAGGTTCCAGTTACAAAACTCGTGTTCTGACTTCCAAGCCCATTTAGCTCCACTAGATGTCCGATTGAGCCATGAATCTCTTCATGAAAGTTGTAGAGCTCTCTCTTATCTTTCCTACAAGGTAAGATACATAATTATAATACATCTATAACTCAAGATATGACTGAAATACAAAAATAGTGTAAGACCAAAATAGTACTGAAAAAATTAATTAAGTCCAATTTGAGTCCATACTTACAAAACATAACCATACTTAATCAATTAAGTATATGGAGAGTGTAAATGACTAAAAATAAGGATTTATTCATGTATAAAATATGTGATTATCAGCTACCAAATATCCAAAGCATCTACACGATGCATACAAACGTATATGTATACATATATCATTTCCAAACTATACAATCACAATGGAAGCTAGGTCTTGCCTGTAGATAATGGAGCACATCTAGGTTTTATGCATTACCAAAATTCCAAAAGATAACATGGTAACATGGCAGCAAAAGAGGATGCCCACATGCAAAAGTTTTAGCTCACCAAAATAGATGACTCCTCTAGCAAATTGAAAAACTTGGACCGGGTTCAACACTAATATATGAAAAACATAAAAGTAACATAGTGAGTCATTGGACCTAGTGAAAGATAATATGCCTATAACGAGAAAAAGACAAGTTAAGGCACGAGTTTCTCATAAACAAATGTTTCTGGAGAAAATGCATAATTCAAATGTACAAGATCCAGATTTCGCAAACCATATTGTTAAAACAGCCATATGATTAGAAACATCAGAATCCATCAAATTTAACATACCAATATAAAAAATATACATAAATCGAATGTCAAATGAGAGGTCTCTAATCTAGAACCAAATATGTTACCTGCTTATCTAGGACTTTAGCCATATCACATGTGTGTACCAACACATCGAGCTAACACCACCCCTAGTGTTAGCTAGGGAATCAATACCACCCATGTCAACTAAACATGCTGAGCTAGCAAAACTCCTTCTAACTAGGGTATCCATACATGGTGCACCAAGGCATTATGCCTACTGCCTTTAATTGCAGCATTCTGTCAAAGATTCCTCCAAAGAAAACAAACTTTTATACTTTCATAAGTACATATCAAAAGTCAGACATTTAGAAATCTAGAAATATATCTCATGTATCAAATAATCAGATATCCAAACTTTGTTTATCGGAGGTTGAAGAATGATATAATGTTAATGATTTAAAAATACATTTATCATATCCAATTTCACTTCATAAACATTCTTTCATAATAATCATATCATAAAAACAAGGAACATATTTTTAAAGATGCTTGTCTCAAGATTTAGCAAGGCCTTTTTTATCATAAGTAGTATAATAAATTCCCAAGATACCCATTTTGATAAACATGCTAAAATGCGATAATAAAATAAGCTCAATATTGTAGAAAATCAATAAGTGCATTTAGTAAAATGATAAGTAAAACCTTTCAAGTTAGATACATACAAATAAACTTGTAAAGAGAGTTTAGAGGGCATAAAAACTTGTCATATAATATATTATCAACTTACAACACAAGCCAAAACAAATAGGTCCAACCCTATGGTATAGCAAAACCAACAGTAACACCTAAACGAGCCTCCAATGAATCAAAGGCAATAAACAAGATAATAAAACCAAGAATTAAGACTTTGAGCCATAGATTAAATAACAATTACGTTGGTTCTGAAAATCTCAAATCAAACCCTAGATTCTGGTAATAACTCATCAAACCTTAATACCCATATCAAAATCTACCATAAAATAAATTTGGAAAGCATTGTGAGTTTTAGTATTACTTTTAGAAGCCAAAACAACAAGGAGGAAGGAGTGGATAACTCTGGGTCTCACCCAAACTGCATCACTCGTCCTCCAACGAGCATCAACCCAAACACCCAACTAGAAGGAATGACAAGGAACGTAACAGTAGCTCAAATTGAAGTAAAAATGGTAAGAAATTGACAGTTTGCTGTAAGAACGTGAGAGAATAAGGAGATAGAGGAGAAGGAGAAGAGGTAGAAGTGTCGAATAGAAGCATCTAGAGATGCATAGCCAAAAATATCAAGGGCATCTTAAGTGGCTTACTCAACATACTACTTGAGTGGCTTACTACTACTTGAATTTCTTGAATATATATATATATATATATATATATATATATATATATATATATATATAGAGAGAGAGAGAGAGAGAGAGAGAGAGAGAGAGAGAGAGAGAGAGGCAGAAATTACTATAGTTAATAAAAAAGTAAAAACTATAAGATTACTAAAATTATTTATCTTAATAAGTATAAAAAGGTTAACAACAAATATATATAATTGTCAATAGGTTTTATCTCCATGAACAAAGGAATAAGACCATTTCATTGAGAAAATATGTTGAGCATTCTTAAGTGTTCAAGCTTATTTTGAAATCTCTTTTTGTAATGGTGGAATATTATGATTTTTTTATCATTTTATGCATTGAATTATGAGAAAAAAAAGTCTTTATTTCTATTTTTAATTCATCTTTTACTATAAAGATGTTTAATAATTATTAATTGAATAAATTTTAAAAAATGAAAAATACTTTAAAGAGATATTTAATAAAAAAAAAAAAATAATCAAGTCATAAATGAATTAAACAAGTTGAGCTTGAACTTTAAATTTTACTCTTTTAAATAAATGAAATAAACTTGAGTAACTTATTTTTTTCACAAGTTAAGTCTGAACTTTAAGTGTGTGACTTAGCTTAAATCATTTATACCCCTACCGCCACCTAATACTATGTAGCATTAAATAATTTGGAGAAATTTTGGAGATGGTCAGCACTTAACATGATGTGGTATTAGACGTCTTTGAAGAGCCAACTTTAATATAGTATATATAGATAATTTCACGACTTCAACCATGACAGTTACATAGAAACTTCTGAAAAAACTATAGTCTCTCTTCATGTGCTTTGATAAATATTCGTAATTAGAAAAAAAATATCATAAACAAATTACACATTTTAATGTGATTCAGCTCAATATGTCACTTATGCGGATTAAATTATGCAAACTCAAGTATAGGTTATCTTAAGTAATAAATTCTTGAGAGTCTAAGGTCAATCCACAGGGAATTGATGAAGAGAAAATATTTGAGGTAAGAAAAAGATTTGTCACAACACCAAAGGTAATAAAAGTTGTTCACAAATGAAAAATGATTTGCTTGGGTTAGGAGATCCACTCTTGGTAATAAATTAAAGGCAAGATTATTTCTTTTTATAACTCAATTGAAATCTACATATAAAGGAAGTTCCAATCGAAAAATATAACATTCAAAGTTCAATTATATATGTAATCATATTATGATTCCTTTAATTATCTACCAGCATTTGTAAATGAATTCAAGCATTCATTATGTCAATCCTCTTGTCTACAATAAATCAATATCTCCATTATACAAACAAGGTTTCTAAATTAATTGGAAACAAAATAAAACACATATAATGTCCTCTTGATAATATATCATTTAAGCACAAGAAATAGAATAAGCTAACCTTATTTCATTACCAATAGCTTCACTCTTTCACCCAAGCAAAATGAAAATTAGTTACTCATAGACAAGAAGAAAGAAAGAGAGAAGAAGAGAAAGATGAATATAGCTTCAATTTAGAGCAAGAGAAAATTACAACAACGAAAAATAATAAATAAGCATAACCATAACTTCTAAAAACTAAGCCTAACACCAAGAGTACTAAATGATTAGCCAATGATGCCTTCTATATAGGATTAGGGATACAAAATGACAAGGGTAAGAGTAGGTGGATGAGTGGAAAATGCCAAATAGTGAGTTAATGAGTAGAAAATTAGTGAGATTCTTTGTCTCAGAAATCATTCAGCTTTGATCTGATGGATGACATCAGAAAATGGCAAAATGGTCTTCATGAAAGTTGTAGCATTTTGTCTTATCTTTTCAATGCAATGGTTTCAGCTCCAAAGGCCACCTACAGCTTGAAATATGACCCAATTACTGAACAGTGTTCAGGCCCAAGTACAACACCTCAGTTCTGACCTCAAAGCCCAATATCACCTTCAAGGAGGTCGATCTAAGTTTTGTGTTCTTCATGAAAGTTGTAGATATGGGTCTTAACTTTCAAGTGTCCAAATTTCAGCCCAAGAAAGTTCCTACAGCCTGAGTTATGCTTTGATTACTGCACACTATTCAAGTTCCAGTCACAAAACTCGTGTTCTGAGTTCCAAGGCCATTTAGCTTCACTAGATGTCCGATTGAGCCCTGGAGCTCTTCATGAAAGTTGTAGAGTTCTCTCTTATGTTTCCTATAAGGTAAGATATATAATTATCGCACATCTAGAACTCAAGATATGACTGAAATACATAAACAATGTAAGACTCAAATAATGTTGAAAAAATCAATTAAGTCCAATTCGAGTCCAAACTTACAAAACATAACCAAACTCAATCAATTAAGTACATGAAAAGTGTAAATGACTAAAAATGGAGGTTTATTAATGTATAAAATATATGATTATCAAATTCTTCCACACTTAGTTTTTTGCACTCTTGGGCAAAACATATAAGCCCAAAACCAGGAGAAAAAAACAACACAAACTCAAAAGTTAAACACTCTAAAAGACTCGATGAAACAAGAAGAACAACCAGAAATTCAAGAGATCAAAGCATTAATGAGGTAACATTTCTTCACATCTCAAACTAACAAGTAAGAAAACTTCAATTGAAAAGAATGAATCAAGAATGATATAGATCCTCACAGCATTCACTCTCAATCCCTCAAGTGTTTAAAAGTTAAGTATTTTACTCTATTCAACCTATGAAAAATTGCACTACCATAAATTTGCTTATCTTCTACTTCTCCATTACTCAAAACACATGCACACAAAAATCAAGAGGATTTTATTCAAGGTTGTAATGGGGTCATGGTAAAGGAGAGGGGATAATATGAATATGAGAAGATGAATACCAAAGAGAATAAAAGAGCATTATGGTACAATTAAAGTGGAGAAGATGTTTGAGAACATTCATCATAAAGGACAATGACCAATATTTGACTAATGTTTTATTGAAGATCAATCCTAAATTGATGAATTGAATTATTTGTTAAGTCTGAACTTTTTCCTTCTCTTCCTGTTGTTTCCAAGCATCGATCTTGATTTTAGGTATGGATATGTCATATGGTGTATCAGGGGACTCTGATAATCCTTTGATTACAGCGATGGTCAGCTTTTTTTTTTTTTTGATCATTTTGTTTCAACATTTTGCACACACACCCCCACACTTATTCAAGAATAAGGTCAATGCTCTCTTATTCCCTAAGGTTGGGTAAAAACATGTTTTTTTTTCTTTTTTCTATATTTTTTTATTTGAAGGCATTTAATGAGCTAAAAACAAGGAATGATCAAATAAGCTCAAAGGGGTTACACAAGGAAAAATATACAAGGATGACTATTTAGTCAAAGTAGCTATTTCAAAATGTCTCAATCATATTTATATATGCATGTGAAAATTTAGCCTTAAAAAGAATCAAAGCAAGTTCTAGAGTAACAATTTCATGAGTGAAAATTATACAAGAAAAAAGAGAATGGTATTGATATTCAATCAATTCATCAATAGGCTCAAAATCTCACAAGGCATATTTCTATCATTCTCAATCCATCATATCAACATTCATATCCAAGCTTGTGTAATTTAAGACAGAAGACAATTTATGCTAAGATCTAAGAATCCATTTGCTACTTCTGTACAAAATAATTATTTCCTCAACGAAGATGTGTCTCAAGAGTAAACTCACCTCCAAGGTAAAATTTACTCCTTACTTTGCCATCCTTTAATGGTTTTACTACGAATAGGTTTCTAACAGTCATATCACTAAACATACTTCCCAATTTAGATGCGTCTCAGGAGTAAAATTACTCTTTACTCTGCCATCATTCATTAGTTTAGTAAGTCCATGACAATCATATCATATTTCCTAACAAAAAAAAAATTAGTCAACTATCCTTCCTCCCTAACTAGATCACAACATTGTCCTCAATGTTAAAATATAGATGAGCAAAGGATAGAAGATATTACCTGTTGGAGAAATCTGACGCAAAGTACAGTAAATAAAATCAAAGGTAAAGGAAAGCTATAAACGAAGTGTCAAATTTAGCTTTCTTTTCATCTTGTTTCCCTCACTGCTTCCTGCTGACCAATTTATCTGAGCTACTGCTAGGTCAGGTTTATAAACAAAAGGTTCTAATTTATCAATCAATTCATCAATATTGGAAGCAGAGATAAGAAGTTGTCTTGTCAAAAGTGTGATAAATTTCTGTTCCACAGTATGGTCAAGAAAAAGTAACAAAATATAAAAAAAGATTATTTACATTCAACAAACCTATGGGTTTATAGTGGATGTTTAGTTGGGCCCAAAAGACAATTTGAAAAACTTCTTCCAAGGTACCAAAATCTCCTGGTAAGGCAATGAATGCATCAGAGTTATCAAGCATTATCTTCATTTGTTCATGCATTGATGATATCTTAAGTTCTTCCCCAGTTGTCTTTCCAGTGATGTTCTGTTGAGCTAAAGGTCCAAGAATGACACCTAAAACCTGACTGCCTCCTATATATACAGCAAGTGATACAGCTCCCATTAACTCACGGCAACCTCCCTTATATACAAGATGAATATTCCTCGTAGTAAATGATCGATCAAGAGTGGTAGCTACGTTTACAAATCCTAAACCCTTCCCGTACTTAGACCCACAAAATACACATATATTTTTAAGTCGACGAACAGAAACACCTTCCATTTCTATACTCACATTCCCTTTGAATGATTCTGAGTTAGTAGAAAGTAGAGAAAATAGAGTGTTTAAATAGGAAAATGAATGGAAAGGGTATAATAATAGCACCTATAAGGGTAGGTTGGCTATTATCAGAAAAGTTTGAACTTAAGAAATACAGAATCTTTTTTTTATATAATTTTTTTTTAAAGTTTTTTGTTTTTTGTTTTTTGTTTTTTATTTTTTGTTTTTTGCTTCAAGAAAACCATCAGGATAAAGAAGTCTAGAAACCCTTGAAGGACCATGCTCAAAGGATCGTCTATCCAAAATCAAAATACAGTAAAATCATACAAAGATAAAAGAAATATAATAGCAAATGATGACATACCTTTATGTACTGTTTTCATAGCGTATCTTTATATTACGCGTCATGAGTGCAGTAGTGGCATATCTTTATACTGCGTGTCACTAGTGTAGTAGACACTCACATTCGTTTATTCAAAGAAAAGAGAAATAAGAAACCATCGTGGGTTTTTATCATGGGTCTGGAACTTAGAGAGCTCACACTTGTGCTCGTAACACCAACAAAGATGCTAAAATTTGAAACCTGTAATGTCCAAGATCCAGAACGTCTCATCCCAAGGCGCTAAGAGCCATTCTAATAAAAGAGAGGATCAAGCTCAGATGTCTCATACGCTTTGGCAGCCGCAGGTTACTTCTCATTAATACCCAGAGTAGGACGCTTCTGCCTGTCCATCAACTCCACAATGCCTAGATGGTAAACATTGAGTTATGGAGTATGGCTCTCTACAAAGCATGGTACACGAACTTTTTTTAAGGACTAGTGTGCAAAGGTTCACCCGAGTCAATGACGGGTCAGCCAAAGGCTGGGGCTCCACAACTAATTAAAGTTATGGTACCCCTTTTGGATCGCCCTTGTTCAAATATTTTTTTCTTTTTTTTTCTTTTTTTTTAAGAAAACATGAAAAAGAAGAAGATAATATCTACAGATTGTTGTGGATATGGCTCACATCTGCTTCTGGTTTCACGTCCAGTAACGGCTTAAACGCCTTCTGAGTCGAGGATAAGCTTCTCATCCAATTTTCTTATAAATTAGCAAACAGGCTCTTTTAGAGTCAGATTCCCAAGATTGTATTGTTTTTCTTCATCCTTGAAGAGATTCCACAAATTAAGAAGTTTACGATGCACAAATCCACAAGAATGCATCTCAAGAGTCAATAAGATATCATCTAATGACTCCTTACTCAGTCCATTCTTAATGAAAAAAAATTTATTTTGTCTGTTTGCGAAAACCATCCCCAAAGAACGACATCACTTGTTACAATTCCATCATGCACATTTGTGACAAACTTGTAACCTTTTTACTCTTCTCCTTTTAGAATACAAACTTCTTCCAAGACTTGGCATGTATGAGTTAAATGAATTTGAAGACTCACCTGCTAGATGGACCTTTGCTTCAATTATCCAGTATACATCTTCTAGCATACCCTTGTGCATTAACAATCTCAATCTTTCACATCTAGCTTTGTAGATTTTTGTCAAAGCATTTTGAGAGAGTGAAGGAAAATATTTTCTTAAATTTGAGAGAATGACATCCATGTTAAATCAAGACTGACTTAAATTGTTATTCAAACAAATTAATATATAAAGTACAAGGATTAATTTTAACCAAACGACTAAAATTTGAATCACGATACCAATTAAGCATAAATAAATGACTTAAAATAGAAAAAATAATGTACAAGTAGGCAGTTTACACCAACCATTAAATATTAAGAAGGATGTGGTATAAACCAACCACCCAATAAATATTAACAAGTAAAAAGTTAGATAACTGACAAATTAAAAAGTTAGATAGTTAGAGAGTTAATAATTAGGTTAGTAGTAAGTAAGTTAGAAAGTTAGAAGTAAAATATAGAAAATAAAGTATAGAAAATAAAATACAAAAAAAAAAAGTACTGAGAAAATAAAATATAGAAAGTAAAGTGTAGAAAGTAAATTTTAAATATGAAAACCGGAGAAAGGTAGAGTCCCACCAGAGCCGGCGAAAGAGAAGAGAAGAAGAAAAATTATTTCATTACGTTAAAAGCATAAATAAATGACATAAATATAAAAGTTAGAAGGTTAGTAAGTCAAAAAGCGTAAATAAATAACATAGAAAGCATAAATAAATAAGATAATAAGTTAGTAAGTCAGGAAGCGTAAATAAAAAGCATAAATAAATGTCATAAATAAAAAAAAGTTAGTTAATAAGTTAGAAAGTCATTAGGTTAGGAAGTTAGAAAGTTAGTAAAGAAATTGAAGGACCGCAACCGATCTTTTATTCGGTGAGGGAGAAGAGGGAATAGATTTTATTAAAGAAAAAAAACTTCAATAAATTAAAACTTCAAATCAAGTCCCCAGCAACGGCACCAAAAATTGATGCAGATTAAAAGATGTAAACCCAAGTGCAGGTTGTCGCAAGTAATAAATTCTCGGTAGTCCGAGATCGATCCATAGGAAATTGATGAAGAGAAATTATTTGACGTAAGAAAAGGATTTGTCACAATATCAAAGGTAATAAAAGTTGTTCATATATGAAAAATGATTTGCTTGGGTTAGGAGATCCACTCTTGGTAATATATTAAAGGCAAGATTATTTCTCTTTATAACTCAATTGAAATATACACATAAAGGAAATTCCAATCGGAAAATATAACATTCAAAGTTCAATTATATATGCAATCATATTATGATTCCTTTAATTATCTGCCAATATTTGTAAATGAGTTCAAGCATTAACTGTGTCAATCCTCTTGTCTACAATAAATCAAGATCTCCATTATACAAAGAAGGTTTCTAAATTGATTGGAAACAAAATACAACACATATAATGTTCACTTGATAATATATCATTTAGGCACAAGAAATAGAATAATCTAACCTTATTTCATTACCAAGAGTTTCACTTTTTCACCTAAGTAAAATGAAAATTGGTTACTCATAGACAAGAAGAAAGAAAGAGAGAAGAAGAGAAAGATGAACATAACTTCAATTTAGAGCAAGAGAAAATTACAACAAAGGAAAACAATAAATAAGCATAACCATAACTTCTAAAAATTAAGCCTAACAGTAAGAGTACTAAATGATCAGCCAATGATGTCTTTTATAGAGGATTAGGGATACAAAATGATAAGGAAATTGATTAAGAGTAGGTGGATGAGTAGAAAATGCTAAATAGTGAGTTGATAAGTGAAAAATTAGTGAGATTTGTCTCCGAAATCATTCAATTTTGATCTCATGGATGACGTCAGAAAATGGCAAAATAGTCTTCATGAAAGTTGTAGCATTTTGTCTTATCTTTCCAATGGCACTAGTTTCAGCTCCAAAGGTCACCTACAGCCCAAGATATGACCCAATTACTGAACAATGTTCAAGCCCAAGTACAGCACCTCAGTTCTGACTTCAAAGCCAAATATCATCTTCAAGGAGTTTGATATGAGTTTTGTGTTATTCATGAAAGTTGTATATATGGGTCTTAACTTTCAAGTGGCTAAATTTTAAAACAAGAAAGTTCCTACAGCCTCGAGTTATGCTCTGATTACTGCACAGTATTCATGTTCTAGTCACAAAACCCGTGTTCTGACTTCTAAGTCCATTTAGCTCCACTAGATGTCCGATTGAGCCTTGGATCTCTCATGAAAGTTGTAGAAGTCTTTTTTATCTTTCCTACAAGGTAAGATACATAATTATCACACATTTAGAACTCAAGATATGACCGAAATACAAAAACAATATAAGATCCAAATAATGCTGAAAAAATCAATTAAGTCCAATTTGAGTCTAAACTTACAAAACATAACCAAGATCAAATTAAGTATATGGAGAGTGTAAATGATTAAAAATGAGAGTTTATTAATGTATAAAATATGTGATTATCAGTCATCATTACATACAAGAAGAGATTAAATTCACTATAAACAATATTATAAGACTTTTATAATCAAAGTTGTAAACGTTCTAGAACTATAACGTTTTATGTACAAAATTACAAAGCCTCTACTATTATAATTTTTATAGACAAAGCTCTTACATAATAATACTTATATTTTTTCTCTCTTTTTTATCATAACTTAAAACAATTATCTAACCCACAAGATTTTTTTTTATAATCAATCACCCCTAATGATTACTCTAATTATAATTCCCTAATAAACAATAATCACCTGTAACCACACAAAAAAAAAAACACCTTTCTTATTTAGATATTAATTATAATTCAAAACATAGTAAATTACCAATAATTAGGAGCCTCCTCGTGCATGCTGGAACTGAACCCAACAAAGTGGAGCTGGCAGTGAAGGAGCAAAGGAGAATGGATTGGGCTGGATCATTGATGTGCTGCACGAGATGAATTGTGGGTCAAGTTGATTTTAACTGGAGGGTTTATATATATATATATATATATATTCTGAAAAATTGGTACATAGGACCAACAAAGAAAATTCACTGTCAATATGTGTTAAAAAAATGTGTATATGTGTTAATCTCAATCTTAATTATATAAATGAGTCAACTTCAGTCTCTATAGGCTTGTCATTAATAACTCATAAACAATTCGTGTATGTATGTATAGATATTATTTATTCATTTTATATAAATAATAAAAATAAAATCACAGAAAAATATAATTTTAAATAAAAGTTAGAGATAATAATAATTTATTTATTATTATTATTATCTAAAAGCTTCTATAAGAAAGTTATGTTTTTTATGTGATGGATTATGAATAAAAAAAGTCTTATTTCTATTTTTAGTTTTTTACACTATCTTCTAGCATAAAGATATAAATTAAATACTAAATAAATAAACTTAAATATTTCAAAGAGAGATTTGATAAAAAAGAAAAAATAATAAAGCTATAAACAAGTCAAACTCAAGCTTTAAATTTGTCTCGTTTAAATAAATGAGTCAAGGTTGAGTATTCTGTTTTTTTGACAAGTCAAACTTAAGTTTTAAGTGCTCGGCACATCTTGAACTTAATCTAAAAGACTATTGCTTGCATCTGGCCTTTTTTTTTTCAAAGTATCATCTCACTAAATAAATGAGAAATTAATCTTCTGCGATATGATCAAACACCTAAGTAAAGACCCCTCCTAGTAGTATTTTTTTTATACACATGAATCATGAGATCAAATTCAATACCACATGCTTAAGGGACCCAAACTCCTTCCACTCAGACCAACGTACGCTGGTCGCCCTCCCAACTGGTTTTGCCCTTTGATTATTGCAATATTTTTTTATTTTTAATTTTGCTTTATTTTGTTTTTTAATCATTATTTCAGTTTCTATTTTATCAATCTGAAACAAAATAGAGTTCAAAATCTACCTTAAAAATTAAGTATACTAGAATTTAAAGTTCTTTTAATTAATTTTAGGATGCTACAGCCCTCTTACCCACTTAGCCACTGAGGTCTTCCGTGATTGAATTAACGAAAAGCATTTTAATACATGTCTTGTATTCAACCTAAAAACGCTCCATGATCCCTTGCCTTTCTTTTTGCAGGATAGTAACAACTGTGCGTTCTTCCCAGTAATACTATATTATCCCACATCAATCAATGTATGGATAGTTCGAGGTGGTAAAGGAGCAAGCAAACCTATTCTTTTGACTTATAAGTTTCACAGGTAAATTCTTTCAATAATGTGACAAGATATGATTTAATGATAATTTTAACAAGTTTCAATAATAATAGATTAAAATTAAATACATTTTGAAATAATTCTCAAAAGCTAGTAGTCGAGTGTAAATTTTGTTTTTGTTTTTTAAGTAGTGTTGTGTGATAGTGTTTAGAAATATCACACTAATCTTCACCGAAAACAAAAATATCACAATAAAGCCAGCCTAGTTCAAAATGGGCCAAGCCGAGCTGTTTTTTTTTTGGGAAATTGATAGTCTAACAGAAATAGAGTCGAGTTGCCCCCAAGCACAAAAATGTGACTAACATGAACGAAGCAATCTGACAAATAACAACGAAGGTAAATACCTAAATCTAACACTTAAAAATTGGCGTGGATCCAAAAATAAAAAAACACTTAAAAATTGGCCTTGAGGCTCATAGGTATTCCAGTTTCTCTCCAAAATTATTCAATCTGAGATTAGAACCTATTAAGCTATCACCTTAATTATTGACCAGTTGCCGTGGACTCAATCTTCCCTCCTTTCTTTTTCCACTGATACGTTACTGGCATATTTTGTTCAAGAGAACAGATTCCTACATCGTTCACAATAGAATTGTTCATGCTACTACTCAATATTATGGGTACCCTTATTATTTGTTACATAGGAACACATTTCATTTATCCTTATATCTCAGCATTGTTTTTCCCATTATAATTATAAAAATGACAGCTTATTTTCATGCTACTTATTATTTTCAAAATTTAAGAAAACAAACTGAACACAGCTTTTAAAAACCCAATCCAACCCCAACCACATTATTATAATTCCTAGTTAAAATTAATAAAGATATCAGTTGAGTTACGCTTCACCAGTACCTCGGTTTGTGTTATGTTTCCTGAAAGTGTAAACTTCGTTTTCTTATTGATGAAACCATTTATACTTTAATGACAAAATAAATATATTTTAAATATGCAAGATTATTTTTAGTAGTAGTGCACATGATAAGAAATCTCTTCTTAAAACAATGAACCACTGTTTGACAACAAAAAGTTCACGCGATCAGAAGCAGAGAGACACCTGGAAGCGGTTGCTTTAAACAAATATTCTTGATAAAAGCCAACAGAAGCCTCAAGATGCTTCCAACTATGGGGCCTTCAAGAAACTACCACACACCACTTTAATCAGTGCCATTACGAGTTTCTTGCTTCAAAATGAAGAAAAGTTAAAGAAAAATAAATAAATAAAATAAATTGGATGAAAAACATAAGGGAAAAATGAAACTACTCGAAACACACCATCACACAGTGTTGTTCAGTAAGAATGCTTAATATTATACAAGAACTAGGCTAGTCTTTGGGGTACACTACGACATGTATTACAATATCTATGATTTACACTTAACTATATGTATCATTCATCAGAAAAATTCTTTTGGGGTACACTACAACATGTAGTGCAATATCTATGATTTACACTTAACTATATTTTATCATTCATCAGAAATTCTTTCAAGAGGAAAAAAAGAAACAGTATTTCTTTAAGTGAAATTATTTCTAAGTAATGCAGAATTGGAGGTACCCTATATTTCTATTCCACTAGACATTGAATCAAAGGTTCCCTCTGTAAGCAATGATCAACTAGAGAGGAAACTAATACAATAGATGTGGTAACTTAATAAACCAAGCATTGAAATAACAAGAATAACCAAAATTTCACATTAGGGAGCAATCACAGCGACGTCACATGTACTAAATCTGCAGCAAGAAAACAGTAAAACCCATTTAAATCTAAAAGTTGCAGTGTAGAACAACATTGAAAATGACTTGAAAAACGAAAAGCACAACCATTTATCCATACTATCCCATCTCAGACCCACTACTTGAAACTCCATTTCAACATTGTTTTCATGACATAATCAACCAAAAACACTATAAAAGGTTTCCCTAATTCTAACCCAATTCTAGAAAATCCAAACTTAATCAGCACCTCCATAATAACCATGTACAGCCTCACATTAGGCAACACAGTGAGAAATCAGTAAATCACAGAAACATCACATGTATCGAAACTACAGCAGGATAAAACAGCAAATTCCATTGAAAATGAAAAGTTACAGTGTATAATAACAAATTGAAAATGACTAGAAAAAAAATAAAACAAACAAACAAAAACACAGAACCATTTATCCATACTACCCCCATACAACTTGAAACTCCATTTCCACACAGTTTTCATCAGATAATAACCAACCAAACAACACTGTAGAATCTACACCAGGAAAAAACAGCAAATTCCATTTAAAAAGCAAAGTTAAAATGTAGAATAACATATTAAAAATGACTTTTAAAGAGAAAAACACAACCATTTATCCATCCCACCCCATACAACTTTGAAAACTCCATTTCCAGAGTTTTCATCAGATAATAACCAACCAAACAACACTGTAGAATCTACATCAGGAAAAAAAAGTCCAAATTCCATTTAAATTGAAAAGTTACAATGTAGAATAACATATTAAAAATGACTTTTAAAGAGAAAAACACAACCATTTATCCATCCCACCCCATACAACTTTGAAAACTCCATTTCCAGAGTTTTCATCAGATAATAACCAACCAAACAACACTGTAGAATCTACATCAGGAAAAAAAAAGTGCAAATTCCATTTAAATTGAAAAGTTACAATGTAGAATAACAACTTGAAAATGACTTTTAAAAAGAAAAAAACACAACCATTTGTCCATACCACCCCAGACAACTTGAAACTCCATTTCAACAGAGTTTCCATCAGATAACCAACCAAAAACACTATAAAATAAAACTTGCCTAATTCTTCAAAAAAAAAAACCAAAACTTTATTTTCAATCAGCAGCTCCATAAGCCTGCAGAGCCTCACCAGTCAACCTACAAATCCTCCATTCCTGCAAGATCTTAGCACCCATCTCCTCATAAAACCTGATGGCATTGACATTCCAATCCAGTACCACCCACTCCACCCTCCCATACCCCATCTTCACGGCCTGCTTCGCCACCGCCGACAGCAGCATGCTCCCAAACCCCTTCCTCCTATAACACTCCCTCACAAACAGGTCCTCCACATAGAACCCTGGCTTCCCCAAAAAGGTTGAGTAGTTTGGGAAAAACAAAACAAACCCAGCAACACAAACATCACCACCGTGAACCCTGAACGTTTCCCTTTCTGGGTCTTCCATGGGGTGGTCCAAGTTCACAACTTTCACAGTGGGCTTGTAGATAGGGTGGTCATTTGTTGTGTCTGTGAAGGGGGTGGGGGAGACTTCGAGGATGAAGATGGTGAAGGAGTGGAAGGGTTCTGTGGCGGTGGTTGAGGGGAAGAGGGTGGAGGAGAGAGAAGACTCTGTGGCGGAGAAGAGGTGGGTGAGGCGTTCGAAGACGGCCATCTGGTGGATCAACTTGTGGATGTGGGGGACGTCGGAGGGGGTGGCCAGGCGGATGCGGGTGAAGATGGGGTGGCCCAATGGGGTGGTTTCGGGCAATGTTGAGGCGGGTTCCGGCGCCGGTGTTGGTGGCGGTGGCGGTGCTGCGGCGGCCATTGATTTGGGTCGGGTGGGTTGTATTGTGTTGTAATAGAAGTTGAAGAGGAAGAGGGTTTTTCACTTTTTTGAGGTTTCTAGAGTTTGGTTTGTTTGTTGGGTGAGGTGAGTGATGGGGAAAATGGGGAGGAGCTGCTTAAATATGGATAAGTAAACCGATCAATTTTTCAATATTAAAAAACCAATTTAATTGGTTTAGATAACTTTTTTTCTCCAAATAAAATCGTGAACGTATAGCCAAAATTATTATATAAGAGTTTTCATTAATTCTTTTATTTATATCTGGGGTTGGATGTTAGACTTGATTTTAAATGTATTTTAATAAGTTCAATAAAAGGTCGGTGATTGGATATCCAATAAATAAAATTAATGAATTCAATTATCATCTTAAGAGGATAATAGGTCACATATGATTAAACATCCATTGAGTAGAGACCAACTTTGATTGCATAGTTTAGATGCCTTAAACTTTCCCAACTCATAAAACAATGCTCCAACTCAATCTAGTAATTCAAGACTAAAGTCATTGGTAAGTCTACTATTTTTTTTTCTACTTTTGAAAAAATGAGATAGCGACTCTTAGCTAAATGAAATATAAGAATGGCATTTCAATGAATGAAATGGGGAATTAGTCTCTTGGGGGTCACCAATCGGTACATTTACCTACGTTCTTTCATTTAATTTGTTATTTGTTTAATACTTGCATTGTATATCTAGAGCTCCTTTGCTGAAAGCGGGAGTTAGTCTCTTTGGAGTCACCTATGGCCAAAAGGTGTTTTAAATGAATTTGGTTTCTTAGAGTCATAGTTATAATTGATCTCTAATCAAACTAGGATTCTAAGTTACTTTAGTTAAATCATACTTCTAATTATTATTATTATTATTTTATCTCTAACATGACTTGGACTCTCCGAAAGATTCTCTTTTTCCCCAAATTAAAATTAGATATTTAATGATTAAGGTCTCTATCAAAATGAACACAAAATTTATTTTAACTTGGCTCCTAATTGGATTAGTCTCCTAGGATGATTAGATTGCTAATCGAACAAAAATTCTGAGAGTAAGAATTCTTAAATGATGGCAAGACTTCCAACTTCAAATGTTTTTTTTTATAGAAAATTATAAGGTAGAGTCCTAAGTTGATAAACTTTCTAAAAAGAACTAAATAATCTTTGATTTTCTAACTGCTTGTGAAATACATAAGCCTCTTTCCACTAAGTATGAGCTTAAGTAAATCATCCGTTTGCTTATGCTTGTTTGCTAGTGTGTTCATCTCTCTTTTGTTTTTTTTTTAATGGTTTATGATTTCTCTCTTTTCTACCTCCCTATTCTTGTGTTAGGTGTTGGACTTGTTTGCGTTCTGTTTATTTAATTCGACTCCTAATTGGATTAGTCTCCTAGGTTGATTAGGTTTCTAATCGTACTAAAGTTCTAAGAGAGCAAGAATTCTTAAATGGAGTCAGACTTTAACTTCAAATGTGTGTGTGTGTTTTTTTTTAAAGAAAATTATAAGGTAGAGTCCAAAGTTGGTCAACTTTCCAGAAAGAACTACAAACATAGGCTTTAATTTTCCTAGTGCTTGTGTAATACATGCGCTCCTTACCCTTATGTGTGGGGTCAAGTCAATCATCCGTTTACTTAAGCTTGTTTGCTTGTGTGTTTATCTCTCCATCTGTTTAACTAGATTTTTATAAAAGACAAATTTGATTTCTATATCAATTTGGAAAGGAAATTTCTTCCTCTTTAAGATTTTCAAATAGTTGGTAGTCTGAGAATAAGAATGTCAATGAACAAATTCGATTAGATAGTAAAAAGTGAGTGATTTCAATGTAAAAGTAACAACAAATGATGGCAAATAAAGAGATTATGCTTGGGAATAAAAAAGAAAAGATAATCATACAAGAAATGTGTTAAAGTGCAAATAAAATGGACTAAGACAATAAGCAATAATGCAATCGAAAATGACTAAAGAATAAATGAAGCATGTAGAGAAAGCATCAGTAAAATAGTAAAGTTCTGGAATTGAAATGACAAAATGTAAATTTAACTTAATTAAAGAGAATAAAAGCAAATAAAGAAAAATAAGTATTGTAAAATGAAAGCAATTAAATAAAAATCAGATGATCACAAGGATTACTCGATCAAGAAATGAAGATAAATTAATGATCAAAGTAAAGAAATTGAATTGAAACTTTTATTAGAATGTAAAGATTACATAAAAAAAAATAAGGTAGAAAGTATATTTAACTAATAAATTTATATCTATAGATGTCAAAGTGACTTAAGATATTTGAAAAATGTGTGCAAGTATTTTTAACTATTCTAATATCTTTAACCTCTTGAGTATTTATAAACAAAAAATAATAATTGACATTTTAAAAGGATCTTGACAAGAGTTTTGATCTAAAGTAATTTCTTAATTCTAACAATAACACTTATATTATTTGATTGTTACATGCTTAACATTTGATAACTTACCAAATTTAAATTTAAACTTATTATTTGAATTTGTAATTTAAATTCAAATATATAACTATTTGAAACCTCTGATAAGTTCAAAACCTCTGTTGTAGCTTTCTTGAATTTGGTTAAGTGTTTGCAGAGTCATTTGGTCCTTCGATTCCCTCTTTCATCTTTGGTTTCCTTTTATCTTCATTCGAAGCTTTGCCAATTTCTATGATTTCTTGATCGAACCCCTTGGAACCTGTGACTATTTTCTTTATAGAATTGAATAACAAACCTTTGACCCTTTCATGGAATAAAAAATATTTATTTTGATATCAACAAATATCTCTAATATTTATCCTCTTGATAATTTAGAGAGAAATAAATATTAAATTTTTCGATTCATATCTTTTTGATTCATCATTGTGACCTCTGATCAAGTGAAAGGACTTCGGTCATATCAAATATATTTTCCTCAAGGTATTTATAGATGAAAAGACATTTCTAAAAGGACAAAGATATTTTGAAACGACATGTAGGAAATCTCTACATTCTATTCAGCTTCTAGGGATCCACCATGCATGTTTAAGATTATAGTCGTTTTGTGGTTAATTAAAGCCCACTGACGCCTTTAAATTCCTCTCAGCATAAAACCCCTTTAGCGGTTTAAAGTGATCACTTTCTTCAACCTTGCAACCAAAAAACCTCCATTGTTCTTTCTTCATGCTCTATGTAACAACCTAGTGTTCCACAACTATTTGTAAAAGCTTTTCTTTATCTTCAGAAATCAAAGCAATTTCTTCATTTCTTAAAGGTTTTAGATTCCAAGACTGCCTTAGAATCCATAAATGACATCTCAAAGCCAACAATTTTAGTATGTATTTGGTTCAGTTATAAAATTTTATTATTTTAATAATTAATTATTATATAATTTTTTTTGTTATAATCGATTATAATTAATTATAATCGAATCAATTTTTATGTTTAGATATATTAGTTGAAAAGTAATTTTAAGTTAATCTGTTTCATTTAGATAATATAAAAAATATTACTTTTATGTATTAAATTATCAAAATAAGTATAAAATAATTAAAAAAATTATTTGATTAAGAACAAAATAGTATTTACATATCAAAATGTAAGGAATAATCTATAAGCTAGAATTATAAATTTCAATTTTCAGTATTATGAAAAAAAAGCTTAATTTTTTTTTTATTTTGCATTGAATTTCATATAAAAACTGAAGCTGATTTTGACAAATATAATTAAATATTATTGAAACAAATTTTTTTCTAAAAAAAAGTTGTTTTTAATTTTAAAAAAATACAACCAAACATGCACTTAATCTTCTCGGAACGAGATTAAGAAACTTCTAGACGCTGCTGCAGTTCAAGCTCCTACTAATCGTAACGTGATTCTTTACGCTCTTAATCCTTTAGTGGATAACTCAGTTTTGGAAATCACAGGTACTGATACCTTTTTCTATAGTTAACTCTAAGCATGCATCTTAGGTACAATTCTTCCTTTAGAGGAAATTGAATTCATCTCTTATTTCTTTTCCTGTTCAGAAAAAGAATCCATTCTAGCTTCTAGAGCGGAAATGTCAATTTTTATTTTTTTCAACTATCTTCCCAAATTTTTTCGAAGCTCTCTTCCTTATCCTAAAACCAATTATCTAAATTGGTTGTATAGAGTTTAAAAACAAAAAATTGACTTGTGGAAATGCATTGGCATTTTCGATTTTATTCAACTCAGTAGATACCATATTGACTTTAAGCCTTTGATGCTCACCAGCTCTTTTTTTTTTATGGAATAAGACTACCAATAATTTTCATGTCCCTTACCACATGATTGCTCCCACCTTGTTTGATCTTGCTACCATAGCTGGTCTTTGACCAACTAGGGAGATCATTACTCCAGATGTGGAACCTAACAATCCATTGAAGCTGAATTTAGGTAAACTCACATACATACACTTCATCAAAAATCATCATGAAGAAACTGATGTAGTATCTGATGAAGAACATGTGTGTTTCCTTTTTCATTGGCTCAACGTCTTCTACACAAAGTCCTTTCAAATTCCAGAATCTCTAATTTCTTTGGAAACTCTTCTTCATGATGGGAATCAATTTTGTCTAAGTAAATTGATTATTGGCCAATTTTATGATTCGATGGCCAAAGCAATCAATATTCTTCAAGATGGCCTAGAAAAATTGAGCAACTTAGGTGGACCTTTCTGCATCTTACAACTCTGGCTAAACGCCATTTTCAAGCCCCATTTGTCCAATAGTGCTCCATCCAATATTTCAAGAAATATTGAAGATTGTTGTCTTTCCTTTCTCAATTTCAATTCTCGAAAAGGTCAAAATGTTGAAGACTTCAAATTTTTCTTTTCCCTTTTCCATGGTGTCAAGTATCAGTTAGATAATCAAAAGTTGGCTCTTTTTGCAAACCAAAATCAAGGGCCTAAATGGTTCACTCAACCCTTTTTTGTTGATAGTCCTGACGGCCCAGTTAAAGAACATTGATTTATAAGGTAACTTCTTATGCCCTCTAACACTCTCGACCAATTTCCTAGGTTCCAAAGATATATGACCCCATGTTACCCAGAAAATATTAAAAAAAACTATTAACTCAATCCTATTTTCTATTCTATCTAACTAAAACCATGGAAGGAGAATCAGAACTTCCTGCCAGTGGACAATGGCTCCTTTGTATACGATTTGCATGGAAGATTATCATACACGAAGGGCCTACTAGGAACAATATATTGTACATGATTGGAAATAGCAATAGATTTATTTGTCTGTGAATCTCCCAAAAAGGAGAAACGGAGTATTCACACGGTCCTATCAAGCAAAAGCTCAGCTTTTGAAGCAGGTTTTGTATGTTCCTTGTTTGAAGATGGGAAAGACAGAGAAAGGGAAAGAGATGCAGCAACACCATCATCTTCCTGTCCATCTACCAAGCCATCAAGATTCTTTTCTTAACTATTTTTCCTGTCTGCTTCCCCAACAAAGAAAAGCAGCATGCCTTTAGGCGGTGGCAATGGTTTTGCTTCACCCCCTAACACGAGCCACGATGAGCCGACAAGTTCTGCGGTGGCAACCGGTGAACTCCATGTCATGAAGTTTCTCCTTCAATGGTTTCAGTGAGATAGAATAGAAAATGGAATTGAGTTATTATTATTTTTTTTTGGATAACATGGGGTTAAGTTTGAAAGGGATGGTTAAGTGTTTAAAATTAACATAAGCTACACTTAAGGTGATTAAGAGAAATTAAATTATATTAAGACTAAAAAATTATAACATATATTTTAACATGTTGTTGCTAAATTAAAAATAATGTGTATATTTGTCTCACTCTAATTAGACCAATTATAAGAGTATTTGAATTCTTCCAAATTTAGTGATACGTGAGAAATCGCCTTAATCAAATTGTTGTAAAATATACATATTTTATATGTGGTGAAGGACTATCTTGATTTGACGAATTTTCAACGTGCTTGGAGAGCCTATTGATAATTTAGGTCCTGTAGATACTCGCACAACATCTCCTATTCATAGATCTGCACCTGCCTTTATACAGTTAGATACAAAATTATCCATTTTTGAAACAGGAATTAAAGTAGTAGATCTTTTAGCTCCTTATCGCCGTGGAGGACAAATAAGACTTTTCGATGGAATTGGAGTGGGAAAAACCGTACTCATTATGAAATTGATCATGATGATTTAAGTGGTTGAATTGTTTTTTTAGAATTCATATTTGTCATTTTATATGTATATTTTTAATGTGATTTAAAATCATCACGTACACATTTTTTCTTATTTTTTTAGTTTGTAATATTTTAAATAAAATATTTATGAAATGATTTTTTAGATTTTTTATTGATTGAAAAAAATGTGTGTTCCTAATTCTTTATATATAGATTAATGGTAAGTTTTAATATCTAGTAGTACAAAAGTAATTCAAGTCTTCAAAATAGTTATTATATTTTGTTACCTCCATGAACAAGATTTTATACATTATGTTTTATTCATTATCAAGTCAAATAGATATAATTAGTGCAATTAAAACACATGTTATTGTAAATCAGAAGTTTACTATATTATTGTAAACTAGAAGTTTACTAGTCCAAATAATTTTGTTATTTGGCATATGGTTGGTAAGGCTGTCTTGAGTCAATATAGATAATTTATATGAATATCATTGAAGGACCAGAAGATTCTTCAATATAATGAGACTTTATGTGCAGGGTGTTCTCAATGCAAATTAATTATAAAGCTATCAATAGTTAAAAATAGAGTTGAATTTGCTAAAGTTCTAGAACGAATTTAAGATAATATTTGTGGAATATATTATCAATCATGTGTATTATTTATATATTTTATGGTCAGAAGTCAGTTGGTCACATGTGTACTTATTATCAACTCGCAACTTGATGTTTGTGAGATTATGCAAGTTATTTGATTAAAAGCACAAATTTTCAAATAAAGACACTTTGATAATGTTAGTGAATTTACTTCTCAATCTTTTAATGATTATTATATGACAATTGGTAAAATGTTGAACACCTCGTTGCTTATGTTCAAATGCCTCTAATTGATAGCTAAATAACATATTGTTAGAATAATATCTCAAGTTTTTGCTTGGATTATGCCTTTTACATGTTGTAGCACTTGTTGGTACAAGACCAATAAATAATTATAAGTTCTCTCTTATACAATTAAATTTTGACCTGAAGTCAAATATTACTCATATAAAAAATTTTCCTATGTGTGATATAGTCACTTTTGTACGATTAGTTGTCCTTACAAGACATCATGTGGGTATGACAGCTAATGAATCTAAAATACGTCAGAAACGTGATAGACCTATTGGTGTAAAGGACGTTGTTCCTCAGAAAAATAAGGAAATGAAAAAACTTCAAAATGATGTTCTAGAAGAGGTTATTGACACTCCTGAAAAGGTCAAAAAGAATATAGATCAACAACCTCATATTTCTGAGGAAGTAACTCCAGAAGTGGTTCTAGTACCAATAAATTATGATATCTCATTAAAATTTGGAAATATGAGGGGAAGAGATGAAGTTGTTGTTGATAATGTTTTTGCATATGCATTTACTTCTAAAATTATCAATGATAATGAGCTTGAACCTCAAAGTGTAGAAGAATGTCGACATTGAAGTGATTTGCCAAAATGAAAAGAAGCAATACAAGCTGAGTTAGATTTTTTAGACAAATGTAATGTATTTGGACTAATAATCCAAGCACCACAAGATGTTAAACTTGTTCGGTATAAATAGGTCTTTGTATGGAAAAGAAATGAGTTAAATGAAATTATGAGATATAAGGCAATTTGAACTGAAAGTTCAAATGATAATACATTTGTGAATAAGAGCAAATTAATGAATTGCCAAAAGTATTTTCTATTACAAAAGGATAAAAAAATATTATACTAACTATAAATGTTTCATTTAGAATTGATATCAAATGAGTTAAAAACATGCAAGAAGCATGGTAGACCAATCGATTCCAAAAATAAAACTCAGAAAAGAGAATAAGTAAATAATATTGCTAAGAAGACAAATAATCCTAAAAAGGATACTCTTGAAAACGAAATTAAAGACATAAGCATGACTCTTGAAGTAGTCAAAACTCTAGAAGTAGTTCAAACTCTAGAAGAAGTTAAAATACTTGAAAATAGTAAAAATAATGATATCTCAATAAATTATGTCTCTACGGGCAAAATAATAGAATTGAAAAGAAATATTATGAATAATAATGAGGATCTTGAAATTAGAATCGTTGAAGAATATCAACGAAGAAATGATTGGCCAAAATAGAAAAATGTCTTGTGAGCAAAATTGAACTCACTTGTAAAACGTGAGGTTATTGAATTTGTAACTAAAACTCTAGAAGATGTGTTAATGGACTTGAAGTCCAAATCCCTGAAGGTGCAAAATCTATTGATACAAATGGATGGGGTGCAAAATCTATTAATACAAATAGATGCAATTACGTTTTGATATCAGAAAAGTTTTTTTTTTTTTTGCACACAAGAAGTTAAGTGTTTCTAATGGATGTTTTTACATATTGTTGTTACATTTTATTTATATAAAAATCTCCGAAGGATTTAAAATATCAACATCCAATGAACTTAATTTACATAACAATTTATATTCTTTTGTTCATCATATTGAAACTTTCTTATTGAACATTAGTATTTGTTGATATGCATTATATATTTATTTCCAAATTTCTTAAAGTACTTTATTTGCTCATGTATCTATTTAAAGAATTTGAAGTGAATGATCTTTGAATGATAAAATTTTGTCTCAGCCTGCAGATCGAGCATTTAACAAATTAATTTTGTCTATTAAGTTATAGAGAATAGGTTCTTAAGTGATTTATACATATAAATTATATATATTGAGTACACTAATACTTATAAGATCGTTAGATTTTAAAAAGATAACTAAGATCTTAGTTTTGAAGTACCATTCCTTAGTGCTATAGAAGCACATATGCATATTGCTAAATACTACATGACTTGATATAAATTAATGAACTTATAGCAACATATAGTTTATCACCAACCAAAAGACATTAAAACGAAATTAAGGATATTATTTTTATATCTTCGAGGCACAACTGATGAGATTATTTTATTTACATGAATTTATGTCAAACTCATTGATTATGCAAATGCAAGAAATTTATTTGATCCAAATAATGGTCCTAAATAGACTATTATTTACATGTGGCGGTATTGCTATATTATGGTGATGTACAAAACAATCTATAGTTGCTATTTCTTTATATCATGTAGAAATTATAACAATTTATGAAAGAAGTCGTGAATGTTTCTAGTTGAGAGTTATGATTCATCATATTCAAGAATCTTGTAGATCATCTTATAAAAAGAAAATTTCAACTGAAGATAATATTGCTTACAAAACTTAACTGAGAGGAAAATATATCAAATGTGACATAGCAAAGTATATTTCTCTAAAATTCTTAAGGAGAAGTGTTATAAATAATATTAAAGATAGATGTCTAAGAGTCACAAAAGTTACAAAGCGTTTACTTAAAGACATTTTATAATTAGTTATTTTTTTTAGTAAGGTTTTAACGAGACATATTCATAGTGTATAGTCATCTAAAAAGAAATGTTGTAAAACATGCATATTTTACATATGATAAATGACTACCTTAATTATCTCACATAAATAATAAAATTAGTTAAAATAAATCACAATTTCTCATGGATACTAATCCTAAATAATTGTATTGCATAAACCCTAAAACGTTCTTATAAATACTTTATCAAGTCTCAAAAATATGTATCTCATTTGATATATATATTAAGATTTTAAACTCATATTTTTTATCTTAATTTTTCTATATTTCTCTTCATTAATTACAACACAAATTAACTACTAGTAAATATAATAGAATTGCCTTCCGAAGCAATTTAATTACACTATTAAATGCATACTAATTATCTAAAAAGAAATTCATAGTAGCTTTTAAAGGAAAATACTATAATAGCGGCGTTGAAAACGAAAGTGATATCAAGATTTAAGTGTTCAAAAAAAAAAAATTCAAGTAGTAGTATTTGTTTTTTTTTTTAAGGCAAATTTATTAAATAGGATCTGGACAAATGTCCAACAAAGCAACATTACACAGATCTCATAAGGTGCTTCTTCTACCCAGATCTCGTTAGACTAAGAGCATGCGTACTTAGCAAGCGCATGGACTACTCTATTACCCTCAAGAATGCATAAAAGAACAACCAATCATAGAATGACTTACAGTAATAAAGTCATCTACCACCATGTCGAAATAAGCAAGTTTTCTGGATGTGGGGTTCAGGGTGCTGTCAAATGAATATTAAGGTATTTGAAAGAAATTATCAAAAGGTGCTTGTATTTTGATAATAGAAATCTAATATTCATTGAGTATACAGATACAAATATGGTAGATGTACATCTAAAAAAATTTATATTTGGATATTTGATTACTTTTACAGGAAGAGTTGTTTCATGACAATTACGATTACAAAAGTGTATTACTTTGAGTACCACAGAAGCATAATACATCATAATTACTGAAAGTTGTAAGGAGGTCTTGTGGATGAAGAAGTTCCTGCAAGAGTTAGGCCAAAATCAAGAAAGTTATGTTCACTATTGCGACAGTCAGAGCGCAATTCATCTAAGCAAGAACTCGATATTTTATTCAAGATCGAAACACATCGACGTACGGTATCACTGGATCTGTGATGTGTTGAAAAGTAAATTGCTACAAGTTGAGAAAATCCACACTGTTCTAAAGTGGATTCAGAAGATACTTGAGATAGGCACGTGTATGGTGGTTTTCTCCTTGCGCAGCTGCAGCCAAACATATGGAATTAGGGAGGTGGATACCTGCAATGGGACTCCAACGCTCAAGTCAAGCAATGCACAAGTAGGTGTTATGCAATGGAATAACAGATACCTTATTAGGTTAACTTAGCCTGGTATATATAGAGAGCGTGACTGGAATCCTCATGTAATCCGTATAGGACGAAGGTACATTAGGATCGTGCCTTGACAAAGGTCTCAGCCCATGATCATTGTGGTCCGTCTCTGACCTGTCGGGACTATCCCGAGATCATTGAGGCCCGTCTCTGACCTGTCGGGACTGTCCCACGATCATTGAGGTCTGTCTCTGATTTGTCATGGTTGTCTCCTTAGTAGCCAATCCTTATTGTAGGTAGTTATAGGAATCTGCATAGGTCTGGCTATCATTAGAGTCCGATGTCGTGGATCGAGGTCATAAGGCCTTAACCGAGGTGCTTATGGCAGAGTCCGGTGGTTCATGTGTCAGGTCGATCCTTCCGAATGGGACCTTGGACCATGATCCAAAACAGTTGCCCCTAGCTTGGCGCTTTGGATAAGACCTAAGTGTCAAGGTATAGGATCATCAGGCTTACCACGGACTTCACCCTAGCTTTGAAGCTGGGTTTCGCGATGTCTCGTGTTAAGGCCGAGGTCCATCATTGAGTACAGGGTACCCCGGAGGTTGGGATGTGGTTGGAGACCGCAGTGGGTCCTTACCTACATCACCATTCCTTGTTCCGAAGTTTTCCTCCTATTGCTCCCGAGTGTGGTTCACGGGGTCTTTGGACTTGCAACAGCGTCCTTCGTTGGTCTTGGATCATTTGGAAACTGTTGCTCTTGATTTTCCTGAGAATTGAGGAGCCTTGAATGGGGAGCGTCAGCTTCGTGCAGTTTCCAACCGTTTGCTGCTCCTGTAGGTAATGGGAACGGGAGAGTATTAAACACAGTTTTTATGATTTGACAGGCTCTTCCTTCCTTAGGAAACAATCGGAACGTTCCATCCTCTTTATAAATAAGGGATGTTTGCGTTTGATTTTGGCATTCTCTTCTTCCTTTCTGCGTCTTTGTTTGGAAGTGACTTCTCTCAGAGAAATGGTTCCTTCTTTTCCTGTGCGTTTCTGGAGAGTTTTGCCTCTTGCGAAGGTTTTCTTCTTGTTTTTTCCCAAATCTTTGAAACTTTGTCATGTCTTTGTAAGTGGTTCTTCTACTAGATATCTCACTTTCTCAGCGTATTGACGACAGATGTCTCACTTTCCCAGCGTACGAGAGTGTATTTGATCTACGCTCTGTCGTTGGGGAGGCTCGTGATATCTGTCATGTTAGACAGAGGCAATTGGAGAAGTAGAGCCCAAAGTCGTTATTCTTCCTGGCTGGTCCTCTAAGGGCATTTGGATATGCAAGAGGAACTATTGAGACTGTTCCATGGTTTGAAGTTGCTTGGGGTGATCAAGGTTCCAGTGGAACGATCTTCCCATGAAAAACTGTGCCCCGTCCAATAAAGGAAAACGCGCCCCGGTCTCTACTATCCTGGCGAAGGAGGTAGTGGAAGAATGTGGCAGAGCCCCGGGATTCGGTAGTAGTGTTCTGTTCTGGGTTACAAAGCCTATCCACTTTTTCAAGAAGCCGTTTCGCGGGGAGGAGACCGATGCTGGTTCTGGAAAAAAATGTGGATGCGACATGACCTGGGATACCGATGATGTTAGTTCCCTCCTCCGGGGTCTTTCATGTCTCTATACTTTCTTTTCACTCTTTTTGATGTAAGATGATGTATGGAATAAGAGATTAATAAAATTTTTCGTTTGCTTTGAATCTTGTGTCTTGTATTTTTCTCTCTTCTGTTATTTGTGGTATTTGTATTATACTGGGGTGAGTCCAACGCTCACCTTGACGACGCGATATGTTAAGTTGCTCCCAGCTTGGGACTTAGTCGAGACCGGCAAAGTGCCAAGTTTAAACACTTGGATTTGGGGTCTCTGTACCTTAGGGGATCTTTTATCGGGGTAGTCAAGCTTTCGGGGTCTGAACGAGTTTTCCGAGCTCTTGGACCCTGCGGTTGCATGTCTCTTAGTCTGCTGGATAACTGTCTTTTCGATTGTCATGACGGCTACGCGGGCCACGTGGTGTGCTCGGGTAGAGCGAACATGCATAGTGCTTCGCGCGCCTTGATGAATATCTTTTCAAATCTGAAGTGCTCAGATGGAATTGCCCTATAACTGTAACCCTTATAAGTAGGGTGTTAGCCTTTTTGTTTCGTTTCGTTGATTTTCATCAAAACTGGTGGCCTGAGGTGATTTCCGACGAGTGTTACGACGGTGCGAAGTGGTTCTAGAGTTTTTGGACTTCTCAGAGCTTGATTTCTTCCTTCTATTTCCACCTTTTTCAAGGTATTGCCTTTTTCTCGACTTTGATTCTATTTATTTTCATTTCGTGAACGGTTACACACCCTTTCTTTTCTACGAACGAGGGTGGGAAAACTGTTTTAGCCCCCTATCTTCTGATAGTGTTACCCTATGGAGCACTTTTTCCATCGTATTACGTGCGACAGAGGTATCCTTCCAAGGTTTTAACCTTGGTGGGTGCAGAGGCTAGTGCATAGGTGCATTCAGTCTTCTTCTGTTTGCCCATTGCTATGTTTGGATCTTTGAACTTGATTGGTTCTGATCTTGCGCCTATATGTGCCTTCCAAGGATTCAAATGGCCAGAAGGAGAGCACTCGTTCTTGAAGCGCCTGCCTCGGTTCCAGAGGTTCGAGAACCAGAGAATCAATAGGCCGAGGAGGAGCAGTTCGTATTCGCTGAGGTCCGGGATTGCCTTATACCTGGGTTGCGGATGATGCCTTCGATAGGATATCCCGCTATGAGTCTGGGACCGAGTTGGACAAATTAATAGAATAGTTCCTGATCTTGTCCCCGGGGAGAGAATGGGTGTGTTCGACCCGTCAAGCAGGGGAACACTTTATGTTTCTCTATGAGGATTTCTTCACGAGGTTTGGGCTTCGCCTCCCCTTCAACGACTTCCACATTACCGTCCTCTGGACTCTTCATGCTACTCCTAGTCAAATCCACCCTAATGATTGAGCAAATATCTTGGCTTTCGAGAGAATATGTCGGTTGTTGGGGTTACGATGCTCTGATAGGGTGTTTTTCTATTTCCATACGAGGTATTCCATTCATGGTGCCCGCGCTCGTCAACAATCTTGACTGTCGGTGCGATCTCGGCAAGGAAGAATGGTCTTCTTTCCATGCTTGGAAAGTTATAAGGACTTCAAAGAGAAGTTCTTTAACTTGATGGCGGCTGGCGGCACTCGTCCTTTCTGGTTGGGGAGTAACGGGGAGCCAATATTCAGCTTATACTGGAATCCAGCGGCATGGAGCATCCCCTCCAATCATTCGAGTGGGAGATCGGCCACCTAAATGACAAAGAGATTGAGTGTGTTAATTTCTTCGAAATGTAGGTTAGTGAAGTCGATAAAATCCGGCCTAAAGATATATTAGATGCCATGGACGATGTGAAGCTTTGGGTTGTGCTAAGTAGTATAGGTCGTTATTCATGTTTATTTTCTTTTCCTTTGTTTATATGGATCTAATTGCCTGTGGTTGCCTTTCAGAGAGCTTGGCCGAGATGTCTCAGGAAGGAAACGTGTTGGTCATTCTTGAAGCTCTGAGGGCCAGAAGTGAACCGGGGCCGTCAGACCTCACCGCCGACGTTGTGCTAGTCTCATCACCCCATCAACTCGAGGTACTGGTTGTAGAGAGGGAACCGATCCAAGTAGAGGATTTTCCCCTGGCGCTTGCGAGACGTAAGAGAAAAACGACTTACGAGGGACAGTCAGACAACTGGGGTAAGAGGACCGCAGTTGAGGAAGACATCGGTCCAAGTAGCGGGGGCCAATCAATCTATACCGCGAGAATCCGGATCCCCGTGAGTTCATCGACTTCCAGCTCCTAGATGAAGAAGTTGAGGCTCACCTAGCCCCGCGTAGCAAGAAGGATAGCTTCTCTTGTTTCGAGACTCTTAGGCTTCGTCTTGCCTTGGAGGCTTGGTACTTGGAGTATATGGTTGAGGAGCATGAGCAGAAGTTAGCGGAGAAGGTTGCTGCCGTGGAGCGGGGCGAGAATCAGGCTCTTGGAGCAAAGGAAAAGGTTGTAAAGGCCAAAAACGATGCTGATGCCCAGGCCCAGGAGCTGGAGAGTGAAGTGGCCGCCCTGAAGGACGTGGTGAAAAAAAATGAGGCCAACTTGATAGAGGTCAAAAGGTGTATGGCAGAATTAAAAGCTGAGAATGAAGGTCTTCGTGCCGGGAACAAACGTCTTGACGTCCAAGTTACTTCTTTGCAGGGTGATGTCGGGAAGTTTATTGCTGTCTACACTGATGTTAATGAGGAGCAATTTCAGAATGTCATTAACCAAGTTCAGCTCTTCAATCCTGGGGTTGATCTGGTTCTGGATTCCCTAGACTCCAGGAAGGTAGTCTGAGCTGGTCAACTTGCGCTTCCTCGTCTTGCTGCTGAGGGTCCGAGTGTTGAAGGTTCTTCCGCCAAGGCCCGCAGTCCAGATCCCTCTGCGGAGTAATTCTGATGTTTTTTCTTGCCCCCTGCGTAGGGTTTTATTTTTGTATGGACAAATGTTGCTCCGTTTTTTGGGGTTTTTTAATCAAGTTGCTTTCTGTTGTATTCTTTTGTCTATTTTGGGGTCTAACACCCTTTTTGACTTTGCGAATTTGATGAGGAAAAACTGCAGTTCAGGTTCATCGCTCATTACCGATGAGCGCTTTAGGGTTCCCTTTTAGGACTTTGCGTGATAAGAAATTTAAAAACCTTGGCTTGAGATCCGATGTCCAAAGTGGATTAGCATTTGGGATCTGTGCCTAAGGTAAGAAACCTTGTCCAGGATCCATTACCAATTACTTTAGTATTTTGGCTTTGGTTTAGAAACCTTGCTTGGGGTCCATTACTAGTCGTTTTGGTATTTAGGATGCCGCGTGACTTTGGTTTGAGGGACTGGTCCTTACCGGGGTCTTTCATGCTTATGGTTTGGTACGAGAATTTTCCTAAGTCAGGATTTTTCTACTCCATGACCTATCTGGCACAAGACAATTTCCCGAGTGGTACCATGGGTCTCTTGGGACATCATGGTGGGTCTTTGAAAATTTCGTTCAATCAGAATGCACTAACTCCGTGATGCTTATTTCATTAAATATCTTGAAGGACCAAGGTCCATGTGACAATTAGGGCAGATCAAACATAAAGTAGGAGACTAGAGACTAGGCCTTAAAAGGCACTTAGTTGTAGTACTTTCTAAGTTTATCTGCGTTCCAAAAATTCTTCACTGGTTTGCCTGTCAACGTCTTTAGAGTGTAAGCTCCTTTGCCAGTACTGATCACGATATTGTAGGGGTCTTCCTAGTTAGTGGCTAATTTTCTTTGCGGAGTACTAGATCGCCTGACTGAAACCTTCTAGGAATGACCTTCAGGTTGTACGGGGCTGCCGTCCTTTACTTGGTCGCAGCATCGCGTATGTGCGCGATGCACCTTCTTTCCTCCAACAAATCCAAGTTTTCCCTGATTAATCCAGGGTTATTATCTAGTGAAAAGTTTTGGAGACGCCAACTCAGTTCTCCTATTTCCACCGGGATCATTACTTCACATCTATAGGTTAGCTTGAATGGGGTTTCACCCGTTGTGGAGTAAGGAATGGTTCGGTAGGCTCAAAGGACGTGGTCTAACTGCTCGGCCCAATTTCCTTTGGTTTCGTCCCGTCTTTTCTTTAACCCCCTGACGATAACACGGTTGGCCGCCTCAGCTTGCCCGTTTGTACGGGAGTTTTTTATGGCGCTGCAATGATGCTTTATCTTCAGTCTGTTGAGTAGTTCTTCAAACCCCTTATCTTTGAACTGCGTTCTGTTATCTGTCACGATGGATTCCAGGACCCCGAATCTAGTAATAATGTGGCGCCAAGTGAACCTTTGAATTTGGGCCGAGGTGATGGTGACCAAGGGCTCTGCTTCTATCCACTTGGTAAAGTAGTCCACGGCTATAACCAAAAACTTCAGTTGCCCGGGCACTTGAGGGAAAGGACCCAAGATATCAATACCCCATTGATAGAAAGGCCAGGGTATAGATGTCGTGAACAATTCCTCTAGCGGGGTGTGGCAGTGGTCAGAATGCCGTTGACATTTATCGTACACTTGGACATGTGCAAAGGAGTCTGTCTCCATCGTGGGCCAATAGTAGCCTGCCCTGAGTGCCTTTACTACTAGAGCCTTACCTCCTAGGTGGTGCCCACAACTTCTTTCGTGGACTTCGGCCAGGACGTATTCGGCTTCTTTTGGCGTGAGACATTTGAGGAGGGGTAAAGAAAATCCACTCCAGTATAACTGTCCATCGAAGATGGTGTATCTGACCGCGACTTTCTTTAACTTGGCAGCTTCCTTTGAATCCTTGGTGAGGCTACCAGATTGTAAGTACTCTAATAGTGGCGTGAGCCAGGTATGCTCTTGCCCGTCGACCTGGAAGATGGTGACATCGGAGACTGCGGGGTGCGATAGGGTTTCCTGAATCACCGAACGGTTGTTACCCGAACTCTTAGTACTCGCCAACTTGGATAAGAGATCGGCCCTAGAGTTTTGTTCCCGGGGTATATGCTCTACTTTAACTAGCTAGAAGTTTGGGAGGAGTTCTTGCACTCTCGTCAGGTATTTCTGTAGGAGGGACTCCTTGGCCTGATATTCGCCTTGGATCTGGGAGGTCATGAGTTGGGAGTCACTACAAAGTTGAATCTTTGTGGCCCCCAAGTCTCTGGCCATTGCCAGTACGGTGATGCATGCTTCATATTTTGCCTGGTTATTTGAGGTGGAAAATTTGAACCTTAGCGAATTATTGATGGTCACCCCTTCGGAGTTTTCTAAGATTACCCCGACACTGCTTCTTTTTGGGTTTGAGGATCCATCCACAAATATGGTCCAGGATATCTCCTCGGCATTACCGGAGTCTAAAGTGAGTTCGATCAGGAAATCCAAGAGTGTTTGTGCCTTGATTGCTACTCTGGGTTCCTAGGCTATCCCGAACTCGAAAAGCTCAATGGACCAGACAATCATCCTCCCTGCTAAGTCTGGTTTATGCAGTATCTGTCGAATGGGTTGATATGTCCTTACTACCACGGGATGACACTGGAAGTACTGTCTTAGTCTCCTGGCTATGACGATGAGTGCAAATGTGACCTTCTCTATCTTTTGATATCTGAGTTCGGGGCCTTGCGGTACTTTGCTCACGAAATAAATCGATTTCTGGCCTTCCGGTGTTTCTCTGATGAGTACCGAACTCACAGCCTCCTCGTAGACGGAGAGGTACATGTAAAATGCTTCACCTGACTATGGCCTTGTGAGAATGGGAGGGGTCGCCAAAATGTTCTTCAGAGATGCAAAAACGTCTTCATATTCCTGTGTCCACTCGAATCTGGTCCCCTTTTTCAATAGCTTGAAGAGAAGGAGGGATTTGTGAGCAGCTTTGGCCAAGAATCTGGTGAAAGCCGCGATCTGTCTATTTAACTGTTATACCTCTTTTACGCTCCGGGGACTATGCATATCAAGCACCGCCTTGCATTTATCGAGGTTTGCCTCAATACCGCGGTGAGTCAGCATGAACCCCAAGAATTTTCTAGCTTGGACTCCGAATGCGCATTTTTCTGGGTTGAGTCTTATGTTATGCTTTCTTAACTGTGCGAACACTTTTTCGAGGTCCGAGGTGTGTGATCCTGACGATGGGGTCTTGATTATCATATCGTCGATGTAGACCTCTAGCATTCTCCCCATTTGTTCTTCGAAGACCTTGTTCATCATCCTCTAGTAGGTGACCCCGACATTTTTCAACCCGAATGGTATTACCTTGTAGTAGTAACTTGCTCTTTCGGTAATGAAGGCCGTTTTATCTTGGTCTCCGGAGTACATCGGAATCTGATTATACCCGGAGTAAGCATCCATGAAGGACAGTAGCCGGAAGTCAGAGGAGCTATCAACTAGCTTGTCAACGTTTGGAAAGGGGTATGGATCTTTAGGGCACGCCTTATTCAGGTCGGTGTAGTCCATACACATCTTCTATTTTTCGTTTGACTTTTTAACCAGGACAACATTTGAGAACCAAGTGGTGTACGAGATCTCCCTGATGAAGTTGGCGTTTAGTAATTCCTTGACTTGCTCCTCGATGGCTTGTTGCCTCTCGGGGCTAACTTTTCTCTTCTTCTGGGAGACTGGCTTTGCATCCCGTTTAATAGATAAACGATGATAGATGAAAGCAGGGTCGATCCTAGGCATGTCAGCGGATGTCCATGTGAAAAGATCCTTGTTTTTCTGTAAGAGCTTCATCAATTGGGTCTTCTCTTGCTCTTCAAGGTTTGTTCCTATCTTAGTGACTTAGTCGGGGTTATCACCCAGTTGGAGTGGGATCAATTCTCCTTCAGGCTGGAGTCTTGTACCTCGGATTTCCTCACGGACATCTAACTCGGTTATCAGGATGTTGACTTGATTGCGGGCTGGGTTGGATGTTCGTGCCTTTGTTTTCCTGGAAGCCCTACTGATCTTCAAGCTCTCCTTATAGCATTTATGGGCCGTAATCTGGTCGCCCTTGACCGTGACCACTTTGTTGTTCCTATTGAGAAACTTCATGGCCTGGTGGGTGATAGAGACTACAGCGGCAATGCTATTTAGCTTAGGATGACCCAGGATGATGTTGTAAGCCGAGGGACAATCCACGACCAAAAGTCTCACCTTAATCATTTTGTACGTGTCGTCGTTACCCAAGGTCAAGAAAGTTTCAAAGTAACCGATCGGGGTAACTTTTTCTCTGGAGAAACCGACCAGCTCACCTTCATACGGTGTGAGTGCAGACAGAGGGAACTCTAGTCTTTCGAAGGCATCCATGAACATGATGTCTGCTGAACTCCCCTGATCTACAAAGATGCAATAGACTTCGGCATTAGATATTATTTTGGATATGTCCAGAGGGTCATCATGATCTTGGATAATGTCGCCGTAATCCGTATCGGAGAAGGAAATGGAAGACGCGTCCTTGTTCTCAACATGGGGTCTCCGCGAAGAACCAAATACGCTTAAGACTGCTGTTCAGAGTGCTTTTTTTTTAGAATTATTAGACAGACCGCCCCCTGCAAATCCTCCTGAGATGGTACTGATGAGTCTGTCTTTCCTGTTACCCCCACCTTGACTATCCCGTTCTTGGTCTTGCCTGTTTTCAATATTGCGGTGTCATGAGGTCTGAGATCTTCTAGCAGGACTCCGGCTTCTTCTTGGGGGCTGCGGCTTCGTCTTTCATCCCTATGCCTACCACAGTCTTCGCCTCCTCGGAGATTGCTGATGTACTTTTGTAATCGTCCCTCTTTGATTAGGGACTCGATAACATCTCGGGGTTGCTAACAATCTTCTGTCTCGTGGCCATAGCTCTTGTGCCACCTGCAATATTTCGAAAGGTCCCTTTGAAATTGCTTCTTTACGGGTGGTGGCCTCTTGATATCCTGGAACTCGGTTTGAAGCACTTCCTTCAAGATTGTCTCTCGAGGGGTGTTTAAAGGAGTATACTCAGAATACTTGAGTCGATATTGTTCGCTCTTGGAGGATTCACGGGGTTGGTTGGTGTTGTGGTTCTTTTTCTGGTGAACCGATTCGTCTTTCTCCAGATTGTTTTTGGCCCTGGTGACTTCCTCCAGCTCGACGTACTTATCCACCTGTAAGTGAAACTCATCTAAGCTCACCGGCTTCTTTTTTGCCAATGACATGAAGAAGCCCGAGTCAGTTCGGAGTCCGTTTCTGGCATAATGGAGGGCTATCCTGTCGTCCAGGTTTTCAATGCCCACACAGGCCTGATTGAACCTTTTAACATACTCGCGCAAGGATTCAGAACTTCCCTAGCGGATCCCGGAAAAGGAGTGAATCGACTTCGGTCATTCCTTTATTGTGGTATAATGTTGCAAGAAACGTTGTGTTAGGTCTTCCCATCCAGTGATCTTCGTTCGTAATGTGACAAACCAACGGAGGGCATCCTTTTTTAGAAAGAGGGGAAAAGCTCGGCATAGCAGTTCCAGGGTGTACCTGTAGAGCTGCATAGACTGAGTGTAAGCGTCCAAGTGCTCTTGGGGATCCGTAATTCCATCATAGGCCTCCAAATTACTCGAAGGTTTGAAGTTCCTCGGAACTTTATATGTCATTAGGGCATCTGAGAATTGTTGTTGACGGTCAGGGACCGAGTTATGGTTTCCATAAACCCCGGTGCTAGCACTCTGGATGGTGTGCTCATTACGAGCTACATCCTGCTCTCCGTTGTCGTTATCCGTCCTCATCGATCTTTCAAGATTCGTAAACCGATGATGTTGTTCTTCCAGCTGACGCCGTTGACCCTCGATAAGCGTTGTTTGTTGACGCAACAACTCTCGAAGGCCATTCTTCATCGTTTCGGATTCGACATTATCTTCTTAGTAAGACGCATGGTCCACGTTGTCATGGGAGGTTCCCAAGCGAGTATGCACAAGGATCCTAGCTCCATGGTTTGCTCAATGGTTTGTGTTGTTAGCTCTACCATGAGGAAAGACAAGCTTGTTACGGATTGAAACCCTTCGAGATGGAGCAGGGCTTTCAGCAGAGGCTGAAGTCTCATGTCCATCGTTGAGAGTTTCCACCATAGCGGACCTGCTTCAAGCGGTGGAGGTTTCTGGTGGAGTGACGGAAGGAGGGTCACCCTGTGCTCCTGGGCCCTGTATTTGGCCAGGGGCAGCATGCACAATGCTTCCCTTCCTCTTGTTATGCCTCGTGCTCACCATGGTTAACGCGAGAATGGAAGTTTATCAGTTTCCCACAGATGACACCAATGTTCTGAAGTGGATTTAGAAGGTATCTGAGATAGACACGTGTATGGTAGTTTCCTCCTTGCGCAGTTGCAACCAAACGTATGGAATCAGGGAGGTGGGTACCTGCAATGGGACTCCAACGCTCAAGTCAGGCAATGCACAAGTAGGTGTTATACAATGGAATAACAGATATCTTATTAGGTTAACTTACCCTGATATATATAGAGAGCGTGACTGAAATCCTCATGCAATCCGTATAGGACAAAGGTACATTAGGATCGTGCCTTGATAGAGGTATCAGCCCATGATTGTTGGGGTCCGTCTCTGACCTGTCGGGACTGTTCCACCATCATTGAGGTCCGTCTCTGACCTGTCGGGACTGTCTCGCGATCGTTGAGGTTCGTCTTTGATTTGTCATGGCTATCTCCTTAGTGGTCAATCCTTATTGTAGGCAGTTATGGGAATCTGTATAGGTCTGGATATCGTTAGAGTCCGATGCCGTGGACCGACGTCATAAAGCCTTGGTCGGGGTGCTTATGGTGGAGTCCGGTGGTTCATGTGTTAGGTCGATCCTTCCGGATAGGACCCTGGACCATGGTCCAGAACACACACCAATGACAACAGGGCATATATGATGACAAAAACTCTACCAAAAGAGAAGTTAGAGTTTTGTCAAGAAGCTACAGGCTTAACATCAACTCCGAACTGATCTTAGGATATTTCCCTTTTGGTTGGAGGGGAAGAATTGTAGGGTCATGTGGTCCAGCCAAGGCCACTCTATTTCCCAAATAAAATTAGCAGACCACCCACTTTGGTCTTTCGGTGGTGCATGTAACAATACAACATAGGATGTCAACCCATAAAGCATGGATGCCATGTGCATAGCATGGGTGGCCAACTCAATTCCAACAATGTGTTGTGCCTCGTTTCTTCCTATAAATAGAGAGTTGAAGTAGCAAACACATTCACATCCTCCTCACAGAGAAAGAGAAAAATAGAGAGAGCCTCTCACAGAATTTTCTTGAGAAACCCACCTAAGAATGAAGTTTGTATTCTCATTATTATTATTATAGTGAAGATTTAAGTAGCCTACGAGTCCTGTGGTTATTTTTTTGCTCATATTGAGAAAGTTTTCCATGCTAAAATTTTCTAGTATTACACTTATTTTACGTTTCCATTTAGTGCCTATTTTGAGTTCACAGAGGATGAAAATGGTGCTGGCATTTCCCAACACAGGGATAGGAAAAGTTTCATACAATCTGTTTCCACATCTAATTAGAAAAAACACAAATCCAAAGCTAGTTGCAATCCGAGCTTGAGGCCTAAAGCTTCAGATAACCTAACCTCATTACTAGCTGCAATTTTCCAACCAGCTGCTACTAGAATGTTGCCATGGTAATCTCGATAAATAGCACCAATCTCCCAGCAAGAATCATTGCCTTTTGTTGCTTCAACATTCAATTTGTATCTGGAAGCCATAGGGGGTTGCCATTTTGTGATGCTGGGCGCCACCTCTTTGTGGATAAGCAATCTGCGAACCAGAAGGTTGTTTGCCTCCTTGAAAGAATCCAAATTTTCCACCGCTTTCAAGATGACATCCTCCTAAGAAAACCATTTGTCCTCGAAAAAAATCTTGTTTCTAGAAGTCCAAATCCCATAGGCTAGAGACATAAACATCTATGCCACTTCTTGTTAGCAAGTTTCATCTTCTAGGAAACAACTTTGGCAGCTGGGATTACACTGCACCCCCCTGCGAACCAGATTCTTCCTAACGAGCAAAGCATTGTTTAGTCCCCTCCACAAAAAATTTGAGATTCTAGGTGGCACTTTGTATCTCCAAATTCTCTTCAAGAGCTCATTATCTGCATTAGAGCCTGATGAACTTGCCTTAGCTCTAGCTGATTCATGACTGAGAATAAAATGATACCCAGAATTTACTTTGTATATTTCCCTAGCAGTTTGCTACCCAAATAAATTCATCATTTCTGTAGGTCCCTGAAATTGGGATTTCGACAATCTATGCAGCTTCAAAAGGATAAAAAAATGGCCTCAATTAATGACCTATTCCACCTTCGGGTATCTTAATCAATGAGAGCAGCAACATGAGCATCTGCTGGAGCCTGGAAGCAAATTACAGGGACTCTAAACATGGTGTCCTAGTTGGTAAGGAAGCCATCCATCCCTCCATATCCTAATATTATCCCCAGAGCCAATTCTCCAAAAGCCCCCTTTATCCAGCACCCAAGAGGCATTCTTGATACTTCTTCATGTGAAACTAGGAGCATAACCTGTGTTTGAACTATGTTAGGACATATTGTTAGGACATATTTTTATGCAGTTTATTAGGAGAGTTTATTTTTGTGTTTTGTTAGTTTGTTATTAGTTAGTTAGTTATAGTTTCGGTTCTCAAAACCTTTATATAAGTTGTAATTCCAAATTAATCAATTAAGATCTTTATTTAGAATTTTCAATATGGCATCAGAGCGGGTTAGACCCGCCTGGCTTCCGCACTCTGAAATTGCATAGTTGATTCTTTCCTTCTCAATAATTCTTCCTCTATCTCTTTCATTTGGTTATTTTCTGTCCCCTCTCAAAATTGTTATATTCTTGTTCACCATCAATCTTCGCACAAAATTCCACCTGATCTTTGAATCAACATTCTGGTTATGGCAGAAGAAGAGCATGCAACGGTCATCAAATTGGCCCATCAGAAAGACGAATCACATGATGTAGCAAGCCCTTATTATCTTCATCCTGGAGAAAGTCTGGGTATGGTTCTAGTTTCTACTCCTCTGAATCAAACTAATTACCACACATGGAGTAGAGGTATGTTTAGAGCATTATGGTCAAAGAATAAATTAGAGTTTGTTGATGGCACATTGCCGATGCCAATGAAAGATGATCCAAATTATAAGGCATGACAAAGGTGCAATATCATGGTAGTGTCTTGGATCACTTGATCCTTTTCTCCTCAACTTGCACAAAGCACTATCTACATCGATAATGCCAAGAAGCTGTGGGATGAACTGAAAGAAAGGTTTACAAAAGGGAATTATTTTAGGATTTTCGATTTGCTTCAAGAAATGCATTCTATCAAACAAGGAGAAAGAAGTGTCACTGAGTATTTTATGGAATTGAAGATCTTGTGGGATGAATTAGATATGCTAAGCCCTACCCCGGATTGCACATGTGCAGTCAAGTGCTCTTGTGAACTAGTTAAATCGATCCAGAAGAAACAGGAGATTGAATAAGTAGTATGCTTCTTGAAAGGTTTGGGAGAAGTTTATGGAACTGTGAGATTCAATATATTGATGATGGATCCACTCCCATCTATCAACAAAGCTTATGGACTAGTCTTGCGGCAAGAAGGACAATTGCAAGGAAATGGTACTGCTGATTCAAAGGCCCTTTTCACTTCTTCAAATCAACAGAACAATCAAGGGAATTAGAGGCCACAGAATAATCAAGGATGAGGAAATGGAGGTTTTGGCAGAGGAAGAGGTAATGGAATTTTAGGCAAGGGAGATGGAAATTTTGGAAGAAGAAGAGGAAATAACTATACAAGCAAACAATGTACTTATTGTAACAAATTTGGTTACACAGTTGACCAATGCTACTCAAAGCATGGATTCCCTCTAGGTTTCAAACCAAGAGACAGTTCAGCTATTCACAACTTGGTGGTACCCGAGGAAGAACATAACCATGCTGAGATAATCAATTCTTTTCCTCAAAGTGCTCAGAAAGGAGGAGCAATTTCTTCTCAAGGTATCCAATTTAGGCACGAGCGGTGCAACAATTGATCACGACCTTGCGGCGGATCATGAATCCAAGCTCCTCACTTAGTAAGTCAGATTAATTCAAACATTGCAGGTGAGTCTTCTTCTCAACAGCAAAATCCTTATTCAGGTAACTCAACCTCTAAATCTGCTACTTGGATTCTTGATAGTGGCGCCACTGATCATGTCACACACGATTCTTCTCTTTTTATTACTTTTCATTTTATTAAACCTATAAGTGTTAATCTTCTAAATAGGGTTACTGTTACTGCTAGATATTCTGGTTGTGTGAGGATCTCTGAAAAACTATGGTTATATAATGTTCTATATATTCCTCAACTTGTCCATACTTTGAATTGTAAACTTACCTTTTATCAATCTTATTGTCATATACAGGACATGCCTTCATTGAAGATGATTGGGCATGCTGATTTGTATAAAGGTCTCTATTACCTAAAAGGACCGAATGCTTCTATTGTTGTTTCTTGTTTTAATACTAATGATGATTTTGTATATGTGAATAATCTGAATTCTATAAATGATGTTTGGCACTTAAGGTTAGGCCATCCATCCAGTAAAGTTCTTGATCAAATATGTACAAACTTTTCTTATGTCAAAGTGAATAAAAATATTGTTTGTGATACATGTCATTTAGCAAAGCAGAATAAACTTCCATTCTCTTCTAATACTACTATCACACATAAGCCTTGTGAATTAGTTCACATGGATCTTTAGGGTCCGCTTTCTGTTCCTTCTTTGCATAGACATAGATACTTTCTTACTATTGTCGATGATTTCATAAGACACACTTGGCTATTTCTTATGAAACTCAAATCTGAAACTAGGAACCTTATTCAAAACTTTATTGTTCTTGTTCATAATCAATTTAGTACTACTATAAAGACTATTAGATATGATAATGGAGCTGAATTTGTCTACCCGAAACTCTATAGTAAATATGGAATTTTACATCATACTTCATGTGTTGCCACTCCACAACAAAATTCAGTTGTGGAGCTGAAACATCTTCATATTTTAAATGTAACTCGTAGTCTTCTTTTTCAATCACATTTGCCAAAAAAAATTTGGTCCTATGCTGTTACACATGCAATTCACTTAATAAATAGATTGCCTTCACCTATTTTTAAGCAAATAACTCCTTTTGAAATGTTATATCAGGAGCCACCTACTCTCCTTGATTTAAAGGTTTTTGGGTCTTTATGCTATGTATCAACTTTAGAACATAATAGATCCAAACTTGACCCAAGAGCTAAGAAGTGTGTATTTCTTAGTTTCAAGTTTGGAACCAACGGATATATAGTGTTTGATTTACATACTAGAGAGATATCTGTTTCTAGAAATGTTGTTTTTATGAACATGTTTTTCCTTATTCTATAAGAACTGCAACTCAATCAACCTCAACTGTAGCTCCTCATGTTTCTTCAGATTCCTTAAATTTTCTCTTAGATTCTCCTTCTTCTGATAATTGTGCTTCGCTTAGTCTCCCTAATAATTTTGCTCACCTAACCCCTGCACCTGAGACCAATACTTTATCTAAACTTGATCCTGAACCTATTTCACCCGAGGTTGCTCCTGCCACTAGAAAGTCTTCAAGGGCTAGAAAAGCTCCTGAGTACTTGAAGGACTTTCACTGTCACCTCAGTCAATCAGAAAATAATGGTAAGTGTTCACCACAAGGTAATATTATGTATCCTTTATCCTCTGTTCTTTCTTATCATTCCATTTCTCCTTCACATCTTAAATACACCCTTGCTATTGTTGCTATGATTGAACCAAAGACCTATATTCAAGCTATTAAATCTAAGGAGTGGGTGCAGGCTATACAAAATGAATTAGCTGCACTTGAAGCAACTAAAACTTGGTTTCTCACAGAATTACCAAGTGGCAAAATTCCTATTGGTTGCAGGTGAGTCTACAAGATCAAACATCATGCTGATGGTTCTGTTGAAAAGTCTACAAGATCAAACATCATGTTGATGGTTCTGTTGAAAGGCATAAAGCCCGATTAGTTGCAAAAGGTTATACCCAGCAAGAAGGAGTAGATTTTCTGGATACTTTCAGCCCTATGGCCAAATTAACTACAATCCGGTTATTACTTGCTATGGCAGCTATTAAAAATTGGGAGTTACAACAGTTGGACGTTGACAATACCTTCTTACATGGAGATCTCCATGAAGAAGTGTATATGGAGTTGCCCCTGGTCTTGTTCCAACCTTCCCAAATCAAGTGTGTCATCTCACCAAGTCACTCTACGACCTAAAATAAGCCAGCCGTTAGTGGTTTTCAAAGTTATTCATTTTCCTTGTCTCAATTGGTTATTCTCCTTCTACCTATGATCACTCGCTTTTCATCAAGCAACATGGTTCCTCCTTTACGGCTCTCCTGGTATATGTAGACGATGTCATTCTCACTGGAAATTCTCTTTCAGAAATAACCACTGTCAAACAACTCTTACATCAAAAGTTCAAAATTAAAGACTTTGGCAAGCTCAAATATTTCATGGGTCTTGAAGTCTCCCGTACCTCCAAAGGAATTTATATTTGCCAACGCAAGTATGCTCTCGACATTCTTTCAGAATCAGGAATGCTTGCCTCTAAACCATGTTCTACTCCTATGATCAAAGGGAACAAATTGTTATATGATGATACTGCTCCCCCTTATGACCCAACTGCCTACAGAAGACTTATTGGACATCCATTATATTTGACCACAACCAGACCCGACATCTTGTTTGCTGTTCAACATCTCAGCCAGTTCATGCAGTCTCCCATGCAACCTTATTTTGATGCAGCTGTTTGTGTTCTTCTATATATTAAAGGTTGTCCAACTCAAGGTCTTTTCTTCCCAGTAGATTCAGCCTTGTAGTTAAAGGCCTTTAGTGACTTGGATTGGGTAACTTGCCCTATTACTCGTCGGTCTATTATTGGATATTGCGTGTTTCTTGGATCCTCCTTGATCTCTTGGAGATCTAAAAAGCAGACTACGATTTCTCATTCTTCTTCTGAAGCTGAATATCGTGCCTTAGCTTTCACTACCTGCGAGCTTCAATGGCTGACTTCATTGCTACAAGATCTTCATGTCACTCATATCACCCCTGCATTTCTCTATTGTAATAGCCAGTCCACGTAACATATCGCCTCTAATCCTAGTTTTCATGAGCGCACCAAGCATATCGACATCGACTGCCACATTGTCCGTGAAAAGCTGCAAAACAAATTATTTTATCTTTTGCCCCTGTCTTCTTCATATCAAGTTACTAAGCCTTTGGAGACAACCCTTTTTCAGAACTTGATGTCCAAGCTGGGAGTATTATCTATCCACTCTCCAGCTTAAGGGGGTATTAGGAAATATTGTTTGGACATATTCTTATGCAGTTTATTAGGAGGGTTTATTTTTGCGTTTTGTTAGTTTGTTATTAGTTAGTTAGTTATAGTTTTGGTTCTCAGAACCTTTATATAAGTTGTAATTCCAAATTAATCAATTAAGATCTTTGTTTAAAATTTTCAATAAACTAAGAAAATCTAGTTATGGAAAATATTTTGCCTTCATTGCCTGGGCCATAAGAGAGATTAGGAACTTTAGAATTCTCCAACCTTTCTTTGCTAGAAGAGCTGAATTGAAAGCATGAAATTGTTTAAACCCCAAATCACCTGCTATTTTAGTTAGGTTCGCATAATTTTGACCATCAAATCCAATGGATTTTTCTCTCCCCATTTTTGTTACCCCACCTGAAATTACTAATCATTGCTTCAATGTGATTACATAACTCAAGAGGGAGCATAAAGCAATCTATAATGTACATTGGAATTGCTTGGACCACCGATTTAATCAAAACTTCTTTTCCCGCTTTGGATAGAAAATTCTTTTTTTAACCTTTAAGCTTCTTCCAAACGCACTCCTAAACAAAATCAAATACCTACTTCTTCGACCTTCCTACAAATGTAGGAATTCCTACTTCTTAATGGATTTTCTCCTAAACCAAAATAAGATTTGAATGCTTATGACAAGAAATGCTTTTCCTTGAACATTAGAGCAATGCAAATGTTGAGAAGTAGTTTGAACGATGATGCTTATGCTAGAATTAAGAGTTGCTCTAGTGCTAAAGATATATGAGATGCTCTTGATGCTATTTATCTTACTAACAATGATTTCTTACATAAAGTTGTATATCGAGAGCAAGAAGAGCAAAAACCTCCAGAGGAAGACAACTTTGAAAAATGTCCACAAGAACATGTGCAAAGCAAGAAAATGAGCTCAATGCCTCTTGATGATGATGGTGCTCAATTTGAAGAAGAGGAAATGCAAAACAAAATTGAGAAAGAAGATGTTCTTGAATCCTTGATGGACAACAATGATAAAGATGATGATTTTCTCAAAGAGCCAAGCATGCTACAAATTAAGACTACCACCTATATGGCTATAAAGGACTTTGAGGTAAATAATGCTAAAATAGAATATAGTCCTTCTTATTATGAGGTACAATGTGCATATGATGAAATATATGATGGCTTGTTAATTTTAGAAAATAAAAACTTATCTTGTTTAGAAAACATTTCCTCCATTGAAAATGATATTGAGACTTTGAAAAATAAATATGCTTTTCTTGATGAGGAAATGCCTTTGAAATGTGAAACCTCAACTTCTTGTGAAAAGTGTATTGATTTAGAAAATTATGTTAAGGATTTATATTCCAATTTTTCCAAAGCAAATGATTCTAATTATTTACAATCCATGATTGTTAATAAGAATGAAATTGATGTTATTTCACATGGAAATTCAAGTAAGGCCTGTGGCAAGAATGACATAGAATATAAAAACAAAAAAAGGCTTATATTTTTCAAAAATAATCTTTAAAGGACTAAGTCATCATTAAATTCAATTGTTTGCAATTTTTGTGGTCATTTAGGACATATTTCTCATTTATGCAATTATAGAAGAAATCCTTATATGAGAAATACTATGGTATGGGTTCCTAAAGATCCTAAAGGCCCTAGTACTAACATTCAAGGACCTAAGATGAAGTGGGTACCAAAATGCCCTCCTAGTGCTTCAATTATGCAGAAAATTTCTCAAAAGGATGGACTAATTGGTCAAAGAAAAGAGGAATCATCAAGAAGAATGTTTCCTAAACCCAGTGGTAGAAGTTTTGGTCAAAGAAGGAAGATGACCTCAACTAAAGCTTCTCAAGTACATAATGTAGAACTTGTAAAGTTCAAGACTCCAAAAGAGAAGCAATGGGTAAGAAAAAGTATTCCTTTGATTACCAAGACCAAGGTATCAAAAGTTTTTACCTTTTATGAATATTCATTTATAAAGTCAATGAATTTAAGGAATATTCCTTATAGGCCTTAGTTGTTTGATAGAATCATGTGTACTTAATAAATTTTGAATATTATATTTAGCACATGATTATGTTCATTCTTATTGTACTATAAGCTCATTAATTTGTAATATATCTTGGTACATAAGGTTCTACAATGCCTAGGTATGCTTGCTATGTTTTGAATTGTCTATGTATCATGAAAGTAAACATGTTATTGGCTATGTACTTAATGGTAATTGATTATTTATTTTGTTGTGCTCAATTTATATACCATAGAAAAATTAATCTTTATGAGAGCATAATGAATTATTAATCAATGACTAACTTTTATAGATTCAAAATTGGTGGATACCAAAGAAAGTACTTCAAATTGTGTTGTAGGGTAACTATTAGCTTAAGCATGCATTGAAGTGAAATACAACTATACTACTTGAGGTTTGGAAAATTTGAAATGGTCCAAGTTCTCCAAGAATGATGAAAATATAAAAAGAATGGCATGGAAAACCACAACATTCTCAAGGAGCCTTGAGGCATGGAAGTTGGAATCACCTACAAAAACTCAAAGAGTACACTTTTGGTGACATCAATCTCTTATCCTCATCTATGCTTTAAATTGAATATCATATGATATTTAGAGAAGTAGAGAGTTGTTTTTATATGCCTTACATGATCATTGTTTGTCCCAAAACGCTTATATATGTTTTGATGATGATCACATCTTTCTTGACAAACTTGAATCTTGCTTTGAAAATGTTTAAACTATGCTTTTAGATTCAAGTGCATATGTTCTTCCTTTATTCTTATAAGAGCTAACATTGCATGGTTGAAAAGAATCTTGCTCTTGTTTTGAAAAGAATATGTGGTTTCAATATAAAACCATTCTACCCTTCTAAAATGCTTTTGAAAATATAATGTGGTCTTACAAAAAAAATTTTTGAAAGGGGGAGAAGTTTTAAAATGGTTTTTGATTGATAGATTAAGAATATAATCTTTATGGTAATATGCTTACATGGTCTTGACATGCATATTTCCTTTTATCTATCTTGTGCTTCAATAAGGGGGAGCATATCTTACATATCCTTCTTCTATATCCTTGTTAACTAAGAACATATGCATAACTATGTTAAACTATTATGTTTAATATTTTGATAATTTGCATATTTTGAGGGGTAGCCTAGTTCTTAAATTGTTGCTTATATCTCTTAGCTTACATCCTTATTTGACATAAAATGTTTAATTGTTAATACTATTAACATGTCAACAAAGATCATCTTTTATTGTCTTTCCCTCTATCAATGAAAGAAGGTAAACATTCTTAAACTTTATATCTTTTGATTCTTTCATTGAGAAATGCTTGATATGTGACAAGTTGTATGATCTTTCATTTTAAAACCTCAAATCCATGATCTTACACGAATATTTTGTAACTCCTAACAAGTGATATCAAGTGGTACTTATTTATCATATGGTATGCAAGACATTATATGCTATACATAATTTCTTAAGCTCATTGTTATCATGTGCTAAATGTTGATGTACCAAAATATGACAAGCTTTGCATGAATAATCTTTTATATCTTGAAAGCATGCTTGTTTCATCTCTCTATTCTTGAATCATGTGTAGAATCAAATAAAGGGAGACAATTATGTTTTGAATAACTTGAAGAAGTTTTTGGTTTTGATGATCCTACTCTTTTTGACAGCACGAGTTTTATCTATAAAGGGAGTGAAAATATTATCTTTCCTTCCTAAGCCTTTTTGTTGATGTCAAATAGGGGGAGTGAAAATTGAAAATAAAAATATGTTCTTGTACTTATTGTTTGATATGCTTATATGAATATTTATTCATGTATATTCCTCAACATATTTTTCTTTGGTGATTTGTCATCATAAAAAAGGGAGAGATTGTGGAAATAAGTTTGCCCCAATGGTTTAATATGTTAAGTTTTGATGATGACAAATACAAGACAAAAAGAATGATGCTTATGCTTGATAGATGTGCTTTATAGATAACAAATGCATCACAAAAGAATATTGATCATGTTACATATATGTGCTTAAAAGAGACATATTGGATCATGCATGATTATGTACTTTATTTAGTTACTTCACTTAATAATCATGCAATGAGATATATGCAACATTCTTATATGCATGTTAGACTAATTAGAGTTATACATTTATGAATCATGCATATTAAGATATTAAGTTATGAATTTGGACTAACTATGCTTGTTTTAAATGAGTAATACTTTGTAGGATAGTCCAAGTACCAAGAGTGAGCATTGCAACTAGAAAGTAAAAGATCACAACTATGCTCAACTCAAGAAGAATGAGAATGATAAAGATGTTCCAAGCAATTTACAAGATTTGAAGAGAAGAAATTTGTGGAAGCTTGGATTACATCAAGAAGCTTAAGGACTAGAATTGGTATATTTTTCTTTTAGGTTTTCTCCTATGTAAAGATAGAGGTTTTACAAGAAAAGAGCTCAAATATGTTTTTAAGTCTTTAAAAATGGTTCTTACATATTTAAATGTCCAACAAACTATTTTTGGAAAGTTAATCTTGGTGGTAGTTTACACATTTGAAAAATAGCCAAGTTTGTGTTTTGTAAAACTGATATTTAGTTACTATTTTGATCATAACTTTCAAACTACTTTGAGATTTATTGTGAAACTTATTGCATATGAAAATGGACTCAAATATCTTTCCAATGAGTGGTCATTTGCTTTAAACGGATAAGAAATGAAGGAGTTATGACCATTTAAAGTCAGTTTTCAAAAACAATCAAGCTTGAGTTTTGAAAAGCTGACCTTTAGTCACTCTTTTGATCATAACTTTCAAAACACTTTGATTTTTGGTTTCATTTGAAAATAGACTCAAAGATCTTTCCAATGACTGGTCATTTACTTTAATCAGATAAGAAATGAAGAAGTTATGACCTTTTAAAGTCAGCTTTCAAAACCAAAAATGTTGTAATCGATTACGCAAGTCCTGTAATCGATTACAACGTTGACAGAAGCCATGTAATCGATTACCAGAAGTGTGTAATCGATTACCAAGTGCACAGAAAAGTTTTTAACGGCTATAAACGGCTAGTTTTCATAAAAAAATCATTTCTAAACACTACCAACGGCTATTTTATCACTTGAGCTCTATATATAAGTGTTGTATGAAGCTTATACACCTCAAGAACACTTGATTTGATCCTTGAATCACCAAAATCATATTGAGCTCTTTATTGCAAAATCCTTCTATTCCTTTATTCTTCAATTTGTATTATCCACTCTTAAGAGAGTTTTCTATCATTTATACTTTGTTCTTCAAGTTGTATATCTACTCTTGTGAGAGTTTTTATTCTTTCTATTCACCTTGAAATCATTGTAAGAGGGTGAGGTATCCCTCAAGAGAGAAAAGGGTGAGGTATCCCTTGTAGTGAGACTCAAACACAAAGGGTGAGGTATCCTAAAGGTGTTGTGAGTGCTCTTGATTGTAAAGGTCATCAAGCACCTGTGAAGCTTGAAGAATTGGAGGCTCTAGTACAAGGGTGAGGTATCCCAAGGTGTGAGGAGTACTCTTGTTTGTACAAAGGTTTTTCTAGCACCCGTGAAGTCTAGGAGATAGTGAAGAAAATCTCAAGTTACGCTTGGGGACTGGATGTAGGCCATAAGTGGTTGGTGGCTGAACCAGGATAAATTCTTGAGTTTGATTTTCTCTTCCCTACACTCTTTAATTTCAGTATTTAGTGTAGTATACTTATCTATTGCATATCTTGTCATCTTGGTGATTTGATTCTATGAACTTGATATTTAACTTATTTGTTTAATTCATCATATATCCCAAGTGGTATTTGTGAAATCACTAATAGTTGCACCTTTGTTAAACTTATTCCACTGCATTTATTAATTGAGTTATTCAAAATGCTTAATTTATCAAAGTTGTATTAAAATTTGTAATCACTCAATTCACCTCCCTCTTGGGTGATGGTTGCCATGGCTAACAAATGGCTTTACGCCATAATTACTAAACATATCATCCTTACACTATAATGACCAAACATAATGTTCAAAATCCTAAATGGCCTGAATGGAAGGTATCCAGATAGTCAGTCCTTCAGATCTCTATATAAACTAACTTGGCAGCCTAGGCTAAGTATGTTCACTTTTCTCTACCTATGCTTTCATCACTATCTTGACTTCAAGACTGATTAGTCGGAGTGTCTTTGTTGGTATTCTACTTCGTCTCCAACCGATGAACTGCCAGACGACCGAGCTGAGGCTCTCCAGCGACTATCTCTCTGGTAAAGGACACAACATCTGACGCTATTTATAAGAATACGATAAAACGATTCCCATTCTCTTATGCTATTGTAGCAAGATAGATTTGAAGTGTCTTCACCTCCATAACTCATCACGCACACAGCCAAATAAAAGTCGTCAGTATTGTTAAGAATGAAAAAGATATCAGACTCGTCATTGTTATTTCATCAACACAACAAAGGTTTTTGTTGACAACAAGTGGAATCTTTCCGAGTAGAATCACTGCTGACTCGTACAAAAAACGATGGACTCGACGATGCAAAAGTGGAGGAACCAGGAAGAAGCCGATGATAATAATACCAGTAGCAATGGCTCCAAAATAATGGAACCGCCTTTGACACCAAAGACACCAATAGAGCTCGCCATTGATTTTATCCTCCATGATTTCGAAATGACAGAGGTGGAACCAATATCTACCTACCTAGACTTTGGGGAGAGGGAATTCTTGGTTGCGAACGAGTGAGGGTACAATTACTTGTTGTACAAAATGGCTGAAGATTTTCTCTTCACATCGAAGGGTAGAATCTTGGACAATCGTCTCAAACTCAATAAGGTACTGTACCTCATAATAAACCTCTTTCTCAGTTTCTTCTCTTTAGGTGTTTTGTTAGTCCTATTGTTCCATCAAAATTCAGTTACTAAATCACCAAATAATAATATAATGAACAGTACAATAATAGTAAAAAAAAGAATATTAGGACTTTTGTGGACTCATCAACATTGATTTCCCTCAAAGACCAGGAAATAATAATAATAAAGTGATTGTGAGTTAATAGTGAAAGTGAAGATGATTTATCCTTATCTTAACAGCAAAAGCTTTATATATCTTTATGTTCACTTCTGTTCTGTTTTCTTAGTCTCATTATAATTAACCTCTTTCTCAGTTTATTCTCTCTTTGAATTTCTTAAAAGACTTTTCCATGGAGTGGCGGTACTATTGGATTGTCTGTTTGCTTAATTACTTAACAATTTCTCCCTCTGAAAATCTGTATTTGTTTGTTTTCCCTCTTTAGATCTGATTTAGAGAGACATGGCTAAATTGGGAAAAGTTTGTTAATTATTTATACCCAGTTTTGTGAGCATGAAATGTCTTACTATATCCTTTTATTTAAACTCAAATCTATTTCTTAAATATCTAAGAAAGTGGTTGCTGCTTACAGATAAAAGTATTTGGTTGCTCCTTAAATATATATATGAAAACTGGTAATTTCAATGCTTCATACGTAAATTTAACTCGATCGTTTCATTATTCACATGTATAAAATAATGCAAAAACAAATTATATATTTGGGTAAGTTCCAGAAATTTTGTATCAAAATCAGCCTCTAATTTTGGAACTAGCCAGCAATTGAAATTGACTTTTAGTAATACATAGAATTTATACGTTAATTATTTATCATTTTATATCATGATCAACTTTAAAATATACTCATCAATTAGTACTAATACTTGCCTAACAGCCACCGTCACGCCCATTCATTTTATGCTTTTATTTCATGCATATTAATAGCATATTATAATTTCCTCATTACTTGCTATACTCATGGTATAACATTGTTTCTCTATTGCTTGTTCATTGACTAAATTTTGTCTTTATTGTAAAGATATGAAATTGTTTAATTAGCTTACTTTCATCATGTGCAAAATTTAGGTTTTCCATAAAAAGGAGTCAAATAGAGTAATTATCATAGTATTAAAATTTATTAATTCTTGTAATGTATACCTATTTAATAATACATAATTATTTGTTGGTTACGTAATCAAATATTATTTCTTGTAATTTATACCTATTTAGTAATGCATAACTATTTATAGGTTACACATTCTAATATTACTTAAATTCTTGTAATTTATACCTATTTAATAATGTATAATTATTTGTTGGTTATGCATTCAAATATTACTTACAAGAGTATGTTATAAACAAGACATTCAAGGCAATGACTTGATCTCCATTTAATTTTATCACATTGATGGCCATTATTTTATATATTATTATGTTTTATTACTAATTAGAGAATATATATAGCATGATAATAAATGACATTAATATCCATTATTGTTATTTCATGATATCATGAAATTAATTGGCTATTAATTGATTGCTTGACATGTTATTGGTGGACATTGATTCAATATTATTTGATATTTTAACAATAATATTCATTAGTTCAATTTTTTCTTTTTTCCTTAATTTTGACCTTGATTGGTTGCAATCTTGTGAAAAAGTTACTTGCTTCCTTTTCTTTATTTATTTTATTTTTTATGAGCATTTAATGTCTAAAAGTATATTTTTGGTTGCACAATAAATTAACTTATTAACATTCTTTATGTGTGATAACATGTTAGTAAAAATGGTTAAAATATACCTAGCGGTGTTAGTGATAAAAATATCAAAATAATAATTATTATTAGCGAAGCTAACCATCATTTTAATTGTCATTAGACTCATTACTAGTCTTAAATTGACATTTTTTTCTTTACAATTAACATGTAATTTCTTAACTATTTAATTGAAATTTATAGTCATATAATTTAACTCATTTTCTTCATTAATTAATTGATTAAAAGTTGATTTACTAGCCATATAATTCATTTATTAAACATGGATATTTTTCCTTTTCAAGAGAAAGCAAAGACTTCTATGTAATATTGTGTCCACCACTTATTTGACATTCCTAGCCATATTTAATTGGCACACTTTTCTTTTACTGTAATTTGCATTCATTAGTTATAATTTGACAATCTCATCATACTTCAACATAACCAACCTTATCGAGATATGAAAATTTAGTTATGTTTATTTTAGTTGCATATTATTATCATAATTACTCACATGACAAAATCAAAACAAGCTAAATTAATTAAACCCCTAACATTACAATATCAGGCACATAAAACTTAGGAAAATCCAGGCGAAGGTCCCGAAAACTCAAGATGATAAAAGGCCCAGCTCGAGAAAGTCCGATGTCTTGGTGAAACCATGACGCATGAAACTGGCCCGGAATGCTTATGCCAACCCTGAATGTCGATGTCGGCCCTGAATGCCCTGATTGTCGATGCTGACCCTGAATGTCGATGTCGACCCTGAATGCCAATGCCGACCTTGAATGTCGATGAAGTTAACTAAGCTTGGGAAAGTCTGAGGTCTAGGTCAAACCATGATGCCATTAAAAACAACCTAGCTCGGGAAAAGTCCAAGGTCATGATGCCATTAAAGGCCTTGAATGCCAATGAAGTCAGCCAAGCTCAAGAAAAATCTGAGATCATGGTTAGCCCAGAATGCCAATAAAAATGACACAGAATGCCAATAAAGTCAGCCAAGCTCGAGAAAGTCTGAGGTCATGGTCAAACCATGATACCATTAAAAGTGGCCTAGATTGCCAATGAAGTTGATCCAGCTTGAGAAAGTCTGATGTTAGGACTATTAAAACCAAACACATATGAAGTTATCCAAAGTATACATTCATTTTAAATTAACAAGTCATATTCAATCAAAGCATATATGCATTTTAAGTTAACAAGTTATATTCAAACTGAATTCAAATTCGAAGTGTGCAAATCAAAACTGAGGATAAAAATATACAAGTCAGAAGTCGTTCGAAGTATACAAGCATTTCAAAGTCATTCAAGCATTTCGAATCATCAGAAACCAAATTCAAACTGAATACAAGTCAGAAGTATACAAACCAAATGGATCGTCATGACTCAATTGATATCTGGTCATAAGCTCGATTCATGTTCATAAGCTCACCCTATCTTCACAGATGACCGAGATGACGAATTGTAGACCATCTTAGCTTAATTGATATCCAACTATAAGCTCAACACATGTTCATAAGCTCACCCTATCTTCACATATGACTGAGTTGGGGGGGCTGTGGACCGTCCTGACTCAATTGATATATGGTCATAAGCTCGACTCATCTTCACATATGACTAAGCTGGGGGCTGTGGACTGTCTTGGGTCTAGGCCTATGAAAGTCTGGACTAATGTCATGTCTGCAGGATCTGATCGACTTATACTCGAATGGGTAATGACTTGATAAACACGTGCTTAATATGACTCATCAACGATAGTTAATGGCTTTGTGTCATAATGACTAGACATAATGTCTTTGCGCCATAATGACCAGATATAACATTCAGAATCCTAAATGGCCTGAACGGAAGGTATCATGAGAGTCAGTCATCTAGATCTCTATATAAATCGGTCTGATAGCCTAGGTCAGGCATGTTTACTTTTCTCTACATGTGCCTTCATCACTGTCTTGGCTCCAAGACTGATTGGTCAGAGTGTCTTTGCCGGTACTCCACCCCATCTCCAACTGATGAACTGCAGGATAATCGACTTGTGGCTCTCTAGCGACCAACTTCTGTGCCAAGGTCAGAAAATGAAGTACTTCTTACTTCCATAACTCACTTGTTGACCGTACTCTACAACAATGCTCTTAATGAGTGAGGGAGGAAGGTTTTGTAATATTTGAACGCATCAAGCAGTGGGAGAGGAACAAGATGGCTTCAAAGTTAATCATGATTTTAAGGGCATGATTAGACTCATTAACTTATTAATTAGAGTTAAAAATTGATTCATGGGATTAATATATTTTAGAATATTGATTAGCTTGTGTGTAATGTGAACTTTATATTTGAATCCAAATCTCTATCTATGAATTGATTAAGTACAACATTATTCATTTATGCACTCATAGAGTCATAGGGCCATTGACTGCAAATTGCTTGATAAAATACTTGAAAGAGTGGATTCATAATTCTTGGACTATAATGAAAATTGGTTAATCTTTAAGGGGCAACTTTCTAAATAACGATAATCTATTTAAAGTTACCTAAATACCTCTAATAGAAGGTAAAGTACAAGGTGCACCCATGTTCCATAACTTAGCAAGGTGCACTGTAGAACCAGTCATACTTATACATAAGCTTATATGAAAGCAAACATGTTCAAAATTAAACTATTCAAAACTAGTCAAAATTGGTTCTAATATGATTTTGTTTTCTTTGCTTAAATTTGATTTAATAGCAAACAAGTACAATCCGAAGGAATTGGCCTAGCAGTAAAGAGCATGTGATATGTGAGTAGGTGCATGGTCATAGGTTCAATCCTAACTATGCCAATTTCTTAGGGTCAGGCCATAAGAAATATATCATTGTGAATTTGACTAGACTAAGGAGGTAGATTAGTCAAGTTATGCATCTAGTCGCAATACCAAAAAAATTGATTTAGTCCTTATGGTTTAAAACTATTTAAAAAAGTCCCTATAATTTCCAAACAAATGCAAAATGGTCCTTATTAGTTGAATTTGTTTCCTATTTTAGAGTGAAATTATAGGAACCTTACAAGGACCATTTTGCATTATTTGAAAATTGTTGGGACCATTTTACATTGTTTAAAAATTATAATAACTTTTTAAAAGGATTTTGAACAATTGAAACCATGCAAATTGAATTTGGAGTAACATTATAGGGACCAAATAAGTAATTTAATTATAAAAAAACAAATAATTAACCATCATATAGCAAATCTGATGTAGAACCAAAGGACAAAGGAATTCGATGCCAAGAAACTCAATCTCAAAAATAGAATTATATTTCAAACTGAACTCAATAATGAATAACATCTTTTAAAGTGCTGATAGGAAGGATATTTATAACTCTTAAACAAAACAAACTAAATATAATTAGATGATGATAAGATTTAAGATTTGGATAGTATCCAAATAAAACTCTATCATCAAGATAACATAAAATCCTAATCATAAAGTAGATAAAATCCCTTAACTAGCAGTATAAAATCCCAAATTAAAATAATAGAACATCCACAATGGATAATGCATCATTCTCCTTCTATCAAGAGGACTATCCTCCAGAGAGATAGAAATCCGGTACACCTCCAAAAGCGTAGGATCTACGAGGCGGAGATCATCCTTGAAAACCCAAGTAACATCACTAGTAGGTCAATTCTTCTACTTCATAAGATAGCGGTGGAATGAAGCATAACAAGTACAACCCAATATATGTAACATGCATAAATAATATGAGGCAACAAAGGAGGCTCAAAGGTGCCTTGGTATGGTAACAAATCCTCCTCATTGAAAACAAGACTAATTGTCAAATTAACAGGTAAATCAAGTAAATATGAATTAGGCCCAAGCTTATGGAGAATTTGGTAAGGTCCTTTAACTCAAGCATAGAGCTTTTTGAAGCGATGGTAAGGTAACGCTTAGAGCAAATGCATACCATAACATAGTCACCTATATTAAAATCATGAACTCAACAATTCACGTCAACAACAAGTTTATAATTAGCACTACTCAATGCAAGCTTATGCTTAATGCCAACATGTGCATCATGAATGTGGGAGGTAAAAGTGTTAGTTGTATCAGAAGGTTTGACATCAATAGGCAAAGGCACAAGATCAATGGGTTGGCAATGGGACAAACCATTGACAATCTCAAACGAACACCTACCAGTAGACCTATTAACAAAACTATTAGAGGAAAACTCAACAGTAGGCAACACTAAGTCCTAAGTATCAGGTTTATCTCCTACAAGGCACCTAAGTAAATTACCTAGACTATAGTTAACTACCTTCGTCTGACCATTTATCTGTGGGTGAAAAGCATAAGAGAATTTTAAGTTAATGCCAAATTATTTCCATAAGGTTTTCCAAAAATTACTAATAAACTTCACATCCCAGTCAGAAACAATAAAAGAAGGTGAACCATGCAATTGCACAATTTCCTTAAAGAACAACTTAACAACATAGGAAACCAAGAATAAAGTTCATACTCGAATCTTTCCATGGCACATGAGGAATAGGTAGCGGAGCACAAAATCAGTGTTTTGATTTCTAGCCTTAGTAAATTGACAAGTACGACATTGGGAAATCACCCGAACAACATCGTGCTTCAAAGAAGGCCAATTAAACCTATCCTCAACCAAAACAATAAATTTATCTTTTCCAAAATGGCCAGTTAAGCCACCTGCATACATCTCCCAAATTAAGAAATAACGTAAAAAAGAAGAAGGGATACATAGTTTATTGTGAAACAAGTAGCCATCATTGATAACAAAATCAACATAATTGTGATGGTTACCCTATACAAATTAGAATAGATGATACTAAAATTAAGACAAATGGGATAATCATCTGTCATTTGATCAAAACTAGTAACATGAACACTTATAGTGTGCAACACTAAACTCATGCGACTAAGATCATCGGCAACCTTATTCTCAACTTCAAACTTATGCTTAACAACAAAAGTAAATTGTTAGAGAAACTCTACCCACTTGATATGCCAATGATTCAATTTCTTTTGAGACTGAAGATATGCCAAAGCTTGATGGTTAGAATAAAGAAAGAAATCTTTGGGAAGTAGGTAATACTTCCAATGAGAAAGCATCCTAACTAGGGCATAAAATTCTTTATCATAAGTGGAATACTTTTGGTTGGCTGTAATAAGTTTTTCATTAAAGAAGGCAATAGGGTGACGATCTTGACTCAAAACATTTTCTATCCCAATCCCAAATGCATCACAAGAGACTTCGAAAACCTTAGAAATATCAAGAAGTCTCAAAATAGGCAGTTCAGTCATTCTTTTCTTTATCATCTCAAAAACTTTGGAAGCAGTAGGAGGCCACATAAACTTATCCTATTTAAGGCACTTAGTAACAGGAGACATAATAGTACTCAAACTAGAAATGAATCGCTTATAGAAAGAAGTTACGCCGTGGAAACTATGAATTGCAGAAAGAGAGGTATGAATAAGCCACTTGACGAGCGCCGAACTTAGTCAAAATTATAACCGAAGTTATTACCTAAGCTTGTAGCACAGTGACAACACCGGATCGTCTCCTCAAGGATCGTAGATGTAATTTAATCAAATCAAGTGAAAGTTAGCAAATGGGGGTTTGACAGTTTAATATCATACTTAACAAAATTAACGGAAGAAATGACAATTAAAGAGTAGTCAATTTAGAAACCTATCCAAGATTGGGTGGATTCAATCATAGACCCTTCATAAAACACTTGAAGCGCAATTGAATTGTTAATTTGGATCTAAGAGATCTCTGCATCAAATCCGAGAATTCATACTAGCGATCGCCTAGAATTCAATTAACAAGTGATAAACACAAATCCGCATAATCGCACCATTCATGAAAATCTATGTTAATTTCAAGTACCGAATTCAATTAACTTAGGCACAAATCAGTAACCTAACCTCTTCAATTATGTGATTAATTTAGATCAATCAGTTCTAAGTTTCATCACAAATCTCAATCTTCATTTATGTGATTAGTTTAGATCAATCAGTTCTAAGTTTCATCACAAATCTCAATCTTAAACCAAGATCAATCAGATCAACATAAATAGAATCACCATTCATGCATTCAAGATCAAGAAGAAGAAGAAGAAGAAGAAAGAGGAATTCAATTACAAATCAAATACAATGCATAACCAAGGTCTCAAGAATCCAAACCACAATCTCTTCAAGAGTTCTAAATTGACCCAAAGTAGCTTAGCCCTCCATTACCATGAAGGGGAGCATCAAAATATACAAAACTATGAGAAACTATGAAGAAGCAAGAAGAAACTTAGAGAGAAATGAAGGAGAATTACATCTTGTTCATGATAAATGGTGCCTTTTATAGAAGTCTAAGGTAACAAAATGACAAAGGGAAGTGGGTGGATGAGTGGGTGAGTGAGTGGAGTGTTTGAGTGGATGGATTAGTGGGTTAGTTTAGTGGATTGGTTTAGTGGATGAGTGAGTGGAATGGTTGAGTGGTTGAATTAGTGAAAAATGCCAAAGGACTTTTGGTGAGTGGGAAATTATGGACATGAATGGGTGAGTGGATGGATGAGTGGATGGATTAGTGGATGAGTGGGTGGAGTGGTTAAGTGGTTGGATTAGTGTATGTGGATGAGTGGGTGAGTTAGTGGATGAGTGGATGAGTGGAGTGGATGGATGAGTGGATTAGTGGATGGATGAGTGGATGGTTGAGGACGAAAATTTCGTGTCTGACTTGGAAGCCAAAACGACCCACTATACTTCAGAACCACGAAAAGTGTTCTTCATGAAAGTTGTAGATCCTTGTCTTGGCTATAAAATGGATAGCTGGTTCGTCCAATTTGGCTTCCTTAAGCCCAAGATATGTCCCAAATACCGTAGGTTGCTCAAACCCAACTTCAGCACCTCTGTTCCGACTTGCAAGCTCAAAATGACCTACTAGACTTCTTTTTCTCAAAATGTGTTCTTCATGAAAGTTGTTTATTTGGATCTTGACTATCCAATGTCCAAATTTCAGCCCATCTCCATTATTACATCTTGAGATATGATTTTTTGAGTGCACACTATTCGGATTCTACTTGACAGAACCCGTATTCTGACTTCCATGTCAACTTAGGTCCCTTAGACATCTGAATCAGACTTCGAGCTCTTCATCAAAGTTGTAGAGCTTCCTCTTAGCTTTCCTACAAGGTAAAATTCATGTTCATCAGATATTAGGAACTCAAGTTATGGCCAAAATACAGAAACAGTGTCAAATCTCAATAATGCTAGAAATATTCAATTAGGACCAATTTGAGCTCAAACTCACAAAATCATACCAAACTCAATCAATTAAGAATATGGAGAGTGTAAATGACTAAACATAAGGGTTTCTTAATGAATAAAATATGTGATTATCAAATTCCCCCACACTTAGCTTTTTGCACTCTGGGCAAAACTCAAGACCAAAATTTTACAATCAAGAAGAACAACCAAAGGTTCGAGGATCAAAACATTCATGAGTTAACAATTCTCCACATCTCAAACCAACAAGCAAGGTATCTTCAACATGAATCGAGAATGATAGATCTTCACAAGATTCCTCTCAATCTCTCAAGTGTTTAAAGGGTAGGTATTTCACTCAATTCAACCATGAAAATTGCACTACCATAAGCTTGCTTATCTTCTACTTCTCCACTACTCAAAACACATGCACACACAAATCATGAGGACTTTATTCAAGGTTGTAGTGAGGTCAAGGTAACGAGGAGAGGATAAAATGGATATGAGAAGATAAATACTAAAGAGAATAAAAGCAAATGAGGTGAGTTCAAATAACAAGCATAAAAGTTCATCCCAACTCTAGTGTATATCCCTTTACATATTCATTTCAATCCTTTTTTTTTTTAAACACTTTTTTTTTTTTTTTTTTTTCTTTTTCTTTTATATATATGAACATAACTATATACATACATTTTTTTCTTTTTGGGCACTCTTTTCTTTTTCAACAACCATTTTGTACACACACCCCCACACTTGTTCAAAAACTCATCCATTAACCAAGCTAATGTTCTTTTATTCCCTAAGGTAAAGTAAGAACACGATTTCTCATTTAAGGCACATAATGAGCTAGAAACAAGGAATGGTCAAATAAGCTCAAAGGGGTTAAGCAAAGGAAAATATACAAGGTTGGCAAGAATCAGAGAATTTTCAAGAAGTCAAAAGAGTGCTTGATATCATATTGAAAACAAGGTTGGCTATTTGGTTAAACTAGCTAATTAAGAAAGAGGGCCTCAATCATGTTCATGCATGCAAGTGAAATGTAGCCTAAAAAAGAATCAAAGCAAGTTCTAGAGTGGTCATTAACATGAGTGAAAATCACACAAGAAAGAAGAGAATGGCATAAATGTTAAATCCATCCATTAGGCTCAAAATCTCACAAGGTATGCATCCATCAAACTCAATTCATCAATTCAATCATCCATCTCCAAGCATATCAGTTCAAGAAGGGAGAAAAGTTATTCAATCATGCAATGAACCCTTTCTTTTTTTTTTTAACAAAAAAAGAAACTTGCTAAAATCTCTCCCCCACACTTAATATAGACATTGTCCTCAATGTGAAAGTGATAAATAAAAGCGGAAAGAAAAAAGAGCAACACAACACGATGAGGAGTGAATCAACGCCAAGCAGAAAAGAAGCACACTGTCAATTATGCATCAGACCCTGAAAAGAAATCAAACAAGAAAACGTTAGTACTTCCACAATTTAATACTAATTAATTACTACCTAAAAAAAAACTCCTTACTCTGCCACCAATTAAGATGCGTCTCAAGAGTAAAATTACTCCTTACTCTGCCATCACTAATTGGTTTAATAAGTCCATGACAATCATATCATACTTTCCAAACAAAACAACAAATTTTTTTTTTAATAAAATCAAACCCATTAAAGAGAAAGTGTCAGATCGGGCTTTTGTTTCTTGTTACTTCCTTAGTTGCTTCTGTTGACCAATCTATCGAGCTAATACCTTATCGGTACATACTCAAAAGCTTCTAATTTATCAATGAGCTCATCAATAGTGGAGGCGAGAGATAAGAAGTTGTCTTCTTAGAAGGAGTGATAAATTTACGTTCACGACTTTGTCAAGAAAAAATAACAAAAGATCAAAGAAATTATTAACATTCAACAAACCAATGGGTTTATGGTGGATGTTCGGTTCAACCAAGAGACAATTTGAAAAATCTCTTCCAAAGTACCAAAACCACCGAGGTAAGACAAGAAATGCATCGAGAATTGTCAACCATTGTTTTCATTCGTCCATGCATAGATGTTACACTGAATTTCTTCTCCAATTGTCCTTCCGGTGATGTTATTTTCAGCTAAAGGTTTAGGAATAACACCTAAAACTTTGCCTCCTAAAAAGCGACAAGTGATACTGACCCCCATTAACCCATGACAACCTCCCCATATACAAGATGAATATTCCTCGCGAGCAAGTGATCGACCAAGAGTGCTAGGCTGCGTTTACACAAATTCTAATCCCTTCCCATAACTCGACCCACAAAAAACACGAGACATTTTTGAGGTTACGAATAGGAGGTCCCATTCTATACTTTTCCTCCCTTTGAGTGTTTCTTAGTTGAAGGAAAATGGAGAAAATGGAGTGTTTAAATAGGAAAAAGAATGGAAAGGGGAATAATTGCACCTATGAGGGTAGGTTGGTTGTTGTCAGAAAAGGTTGAAATTAAGAAACACAAAATCTTTTTTTTTTTTTTTTTTTTTTTTCCTATTTTTTTTTTTTTTTTTTTGTTTTTTTTTGTTTTGTTTTTTTTTTTTTTTTGTTTTGTTTTTGTTTTGTTTTTGTTTTTTTTTTTTTTTTTTTTTTTTTTTGACTTCAAGAAAACCATCAAGGTAAAGAAGTCTAGAAACCCCTGAAGGACCCTGCTCAAAGGATCGTCTGTACAAAAATCAAAATACAACAAAATGATACAAAGATAAAAGAAATAGAAAATGATGACATACTGTATGTACGGTTTCCATGGCGTATCTTTATCTTTGCGCGTCATGAGTGCAATAGACATCACGTCCTTCTTTTTTTTTTTTTGTGAAATTGTTAGAAAAACTTGATGAAAGATGAGTGTATACTTACTTAAGATTGGGATGGAGGTAGTCTGCTCTTTCGGCTTTGTACCAAAGCATTGTTGACCAATATTCGATCCATTCAAGACCAGCGTAACATAGGGCTCCCAAAAGGGACAAGTGGCCATAATATCATTTTTGCCTCACATGTGGAATACAATCTACCTTCTTTGTTTTTCAATTAAGAAATTTGGATCGGGATGCATGCATTTCTCCATTCACGGTGTGTGTTACCAAAGCCAACCCTAAGAAGTATACATTTTTTTTTTTTTTTTTTTTTTTTTTTTTTTTGTTTTTTGTTTTTTTTTTTTTTTTTTTTTTTTTTTTTTGTTTTTTTTGAGAGATGACATGAAGAAGAAGAAGATGATGATATGTACAGATTGTTTGTGGATATGGCTCACATCGCCTCTGGTTTAACGTCCGATGCTTGGCTTAAACGTCTTCTATGAGTAGAGGATAAGCTTCCCATCCAATTTTCTTAAAAATTGGCAAACAAGGTCTTTTAGAGTCGATTCCCAATTTGTAGCGTTGTTCTTCATCCTTGAAGAGATTCCACAAATTAAGAATTTCACCCCGCATCAATCCATAAGAACGCGTCTCAAGAGTCAATAAGATATCATCTAATGACTCCTTACTCGATCCATTCTTAATGAAGGATTTATTTGCGGAAATCATCCCCAAAGAACGGCATTATCTGTTACAATTCCATCGTCCACATTTGTAACGGACTTGTAACCTTTTTGCTCTTCTCCTTTTAGAATATGAACTTCTTCCAAGACTGGCATGTATGAGTCAAATGAAGTTGAAGACTCACTGCTAGTCGGACCTTCGCTTCAATTATCCATCGTACATCTTCGGCATACCTTTGTGCATTAACGGTCTCAATCTTTCACATCGAACTTTGTAGATTTTTTCTCGAGCATTTTGAGGAAGAGAAGGAAAATGTTTTCTCGGGTTTGAAAGAATGACATCCATTTTGAAGGAGAAGAAGGATTCGGTTATTTTGGGAAAGCGAAAAATAAACCGACTTGAGAGTCACAGTACCGTATCCGCCACTTAACCTTAGGCAACACAAAGAACTCAAGAACTTGGTTTTCCGGGAATGGTTGAGTCTTTGTCCATTAACTTTAAGCGCATTACCATTCCTAGGATCCTCAATATCTTCGGCCCCGAGAGGATACACGTGTTTGATGACAAAAGAACCGCGCCACCTGGATCTCAATTTTTCAAGGAGTAGGTGCGAGATGATAATCTCAAAGCAGAACCTTTTTGACCAATTTCCGCAACTTTTGCAAAAGGTGTAACGAGACCTTGAATAAAGTGGGTCAATAAAATCCATCTTGCAAGATTTTAGTTGTTGTTGTCGTTGAAGAAAAAGTGACCTCCACTTGCTTCCGAGTGACAAAATTGAATGGCACTACCTTCCTCATTGTCGGGCATACAACTGTTTTTTTTTTTTCTTTTTTTTTTTTTTTTTTTTTTTTTTTTTTTTTTTTTTTTTTTTTTATTCATAATGCGGATGGAGAAGGTTCATCACCTCACTTACGCATTCTCTGGAAGTTCATGATACTGTTTGAGGCGGTGTCCATTGGTCTTATTAAGTGAGGTTGGTGAAAAGACTCCACCAGGATCCCATTGGTTGAAACGTGATGACTAGGTTATGATTGACACAACATGATAGCTTCCACTACGGTCCCATTGGTTGAAGTGTAACGACCAAGTGAAGCTTGAAGCATGAGGGTTCACATTGGGGTCCCATTGGTCTTTCTTAACTTCACCAATGGCATGCAATACGTGTAATTTTGCAATCCTGCTTTCATTGATAATGCTGGACCATGGCCTAAAAACAAAATCCATTTCAGTAGTTACTAGCATCTGTGACTTTCCTCCTTCTTTGAAAATTCCTCAATGGCCTTCAACTCCACCTCCATATGTGTTTGGATTCAACTGCATTGCATTGTTGATAGACCCTTCAATATCATTAGATCTTTGCGTAAACAGAATCATCGACTTTCAAATATGCGAGAAATCTCGGCACACATAACACATTTTATATCACCGTCACAATCAATACATGAGTTGCAATTGATAGAATCATCAAAACCAATTAAATCGGGAAATTCAAAGCACTGACTCATCATGAGTTTCCTCAACTAAATCTGCGGGTAAATCAATATGACAATTAGAATGCGAGGGAGTTGGGAATTGTTTGGGAAGAGAGTTGGTCGACTCTTGACTTCTCGGTTCATTAATAGTGGTTGTCATCTGCTCGATTTGGGTTGTTAAATCTGAATAGTGGCGGTGAAACTCTCTTTGGAACTCAATTTGGGTTTTCATCAAGTCCTCCCATGAAGGCTCAAGTTTTGTGGTTGATGGACTTGTTATCTGCTTTGGAATGGCTGCTCATATTGAAATGATTGTTCTTTGTAGTGATCGTATTGCCATATCCCAGATCCAGGATAGTATTCCCGGCTAGGGTTGTATGTGTTGAAGAAGGGGTCATAACTCTGTTCTTCTTCTTTGGAGCTATGGTTCATCGGGAAAATAACCATTTCTTTGCAACAAATTGATCTGGAAAAACAGAACTACCATCTTGAAGTGTAGGGCATGCATATGTGGGGTGAGATGAACAAAAACAAATGTTACACACAAGTGTAGCTTCTGCCTGAGGTAATTGTTGTCTCACTACTATATGTCTTACCAAAGAAGTCAACTCCTCAAGTTTTGACTCCATTATGCATGGTCCATTGTTAGAAAAGTTAATAAAAAGTAAAGGTTAGTAAAAACACTTAAAATGAAAAGATTACACTTACTAATCCCCGACAACGGCGCCAAAATTTTTGACGTAGAACTCGGTCAAAATTATAACCGAAGTTATTACCTAAGCTTGTATACGGTGACAACAGGATCGTCTCCTCAAGGATCGTAGATGTAATTTAATCAAATCAAGTGAAAGTTAGCAAATGGGGGTTTCAGTTTAATATCATACTTAACAAAATTAACGGAAGAAATGACAATTAAAGAGTAGTCAATTTAGAAACCTATCCAAGATTGGGTGGATTCAATCATAGACCCTTCATAAAACACTTGAAGCGCAATTGAATTGTTAATTTGGATCTAACCGAGATCTCTGCATCAAATCCAGAATTCATACTAGACGATCGCCTAGAATTCAATTAACAAGTGATAAACACAAATCCGCAATCGCACCATTCATGAAAATCTATGTTAATTTCAAGTACCGAATTCAATTAACTTAGGCACAAATCAGTAACCTAACCTCTTCAATTCTGTGATTAATTTAGATCAATCAGTTCTAAGTTTCATCACAAATCTCAATCTTCATTTATGTGATTAGTTTAGATCAATCAGTTCTAAGTTTCATCACAAATCTCAATCTTAAACCAAGATCAATCAGATCAACATAAATAGAATCACCATTCATGCATTCAAGATCAAGAAGAAGAAGAAAGAAGAAGAAAAAAAGAGGAATTCAATTACAAATCAAATACAATGCATAACCAAGGTCTCAAGAATCCAAACCACAATCTCTTCAAGAGTTCTAAATTGACCCAAAGTAGCTTAGCCCTCCATTACCATGAAGGGGAGCATCAAAATATACAAAACTATGAGAAACTATGAAGAAGCAAGAAGAAACTTAGAGAGAAATGAAGGAGAATTACATCTTGTTCATGATAAATGGTGCCTTTTATAGAAGTCTAAGGTAACAAAATGACAAAGGGAAGTGGGTGGATGAGTGGGTGAGTGAGTGAAGTGTTTGAGTGGATGGATTAGTGGGTTGGTTTAGTGGATTAGTTTAGTGGATGAGTGAGTGGAATGGTTGAGTGGTTGAATTAGTGAAAAATGCCAAAGGACTTTTGGTGAGTGGGAAATTATGGACATGAATGGGTGAGTGGATGGATGAGTGGATGGATTAGTGGATGAGTGGGTGGAGTGGTTAAGTGGTTGGATTAGTGTATGAGTGGATGAGTGGGTGAGTTAGTGGATGAGTGGATGAGTGGATGAGTGGATTAGTGGATGGATGAGTGGATGGTTGAGGACGAAAATTTCGTGTCTGACTTGGAAGCCAAAAACGACCCACTATACTTCAGAACCACGAAAAGTGTTCTTCATGAAAGTTGTAGATCCTTGTCTTGGCTATAAAATGGATAGCTGGTTCATCCAATTTGGCTTCCTTAAGCCCAAGATATGTCCTAAATACCGTAGGTTGCTCAAACCCAACTTTAGCACCTCTGTTCCGACTTGCAAGCTCAAAATGACCTACTAGACTTCTTTTTCTCAAAATGTGTTCTTCATGAAAGTTGTTTATTTGGATCTTGACTATCCAATGTCCAAATTTCAGCCCATCTCCATTATTACATCTTGAGATATGATTTTTTTGAGTGCACACTGTTCGGATTCTACTGACAGAACCCGTATTCTGACTTCCATGTCAACTTAGGTCCCTTAGACATCTGAATCAGACTTCGAGCTCTTCATCAAGGTTGTAGAGCTTCCTCTTAGCTTTCCTACAAGGTAAAATTCATGTTCATCAGATATTAGGAACTCAAGTTATGGCCAAAATACAGAAACAGTGTCAAATCTCAATAATGCTGGAAATATTCAATTAGGACCAATTTGAGCTCAAACTCACAAAATCATACCAAACTCAATCAATTAAGAATATGGAGAGTGTAAATGACTAAACATAAGGGTTTCTTAATGAATAAAATATGTGATTATCACCACTCTCTAATGAGCTTGTCTTTATCAAGGTTAGTTAATAAACCCTGAACAGAGATTATGAAACTGAGAAAAACAACTTGAGTCTACAAGAAGGAACATTTCTTAAGATGGACATAAATTTTTTTAGTTAAAGTGAGGAAAACCTATTAAAGATGACTTAAATGGTCAACCTTAGACTTACTAAAGATCAAGATGTCATCAAAGTAGACAACTAGAAATTTACCTAAGAAAGGTTGAAAGATGTGATACATAACCCTCATAAAAGTATCTGGAGCATTAGACAAACCAAAAGGTATAACTAGCCACTCAAACAAACCATCATGGGTTATAAATGCAGTTTTGATGGTAGCCACTATGCAAATCGATCTTAGAAAGCTAATGAGAACCAACAAGCTAATCCAACATGTCCTCAAGCCTAGGAATAAAAAACCTATAATTGACAGTGATCTTGTTAATGGCTTTACTATCGACACACATACTCCAAGAGCCATCCTTCCTAGGAGTCAGTCAATAATGCAAAACAAGCACAAGGGCTACGACTAGGTTGGATTATACCATTTTGTAACAGTTCACTTACTTGCTTAGTAACCTCCTCAGGTTTTTTAGAATTCATCCTATAATGGGTAAGGTTAGGCAAAGTAGAACCCAGAACAAGGTCAAAAGCATGCTAAATATCTCACATTGGTGGTAAAATTGTAGAAAGCTCAACAAGCATGATATCCTGAAATTCCTCTAGCAAAGGACAAACCTTAGGAGGAAGTTCTATAGGAGAAAAACTAGAAAACTCTATTTGACCTATAGGTAAGACAACTAACACAACTTCTGACTCCAAAATCTCTTTTTTGAACTCTTTATGGGTTAACAAATGAAGATTCTTTTTCTTAGGGTTGGTCTAAGGAGTTTACTTTTTCTTGTGAGGAGTAGTGGTGTCTTTAGGTTTGGCAAGAGTTAAGGTAATTTGGCCACCAGAATGTTTGAAAACGAAGGTGTTATCACATCCATGGTTGATAACATCATGGTCATATAACCAAGGATGACCTAACAAGATATGCATAACATTCACGGGTATGCCATCACAATAAACATCTTCCTTATAACCACTGATACAGAGCATCTATCACAATAAATATCTCGATGAGCTTCATCTTAGCAACTAGAACTCTATGATGTTCAAGAAGGGCATATATGTCAAATTGGTCATCAATGTTGTGAACCCAATCAAGAAAGGCATCAAGATCTAATCGACCATCAAAGGATGGGGCATTTATCTTAACCATCTTAAGGACATTAAACTCTCCATTATTGTTCCTACCCTGACGATTATAGATTTTTTTATTATTTCTACCCTGACGATTATGAAATTAGAAGCTCATCATCAACATTAAATGATAGAACTTTTTCTTCCCTAATGTTATCTATCAAATTAAAACGTTCAAGGATTTGTTCAAGTCTCGCTTTCATATTTATTTGACTATCCTAAAAGGTAGCAATATCTATCCTAAGAGAAGCAACATCATCTCTAAGGGCAGTTTGATTAATCTCTAAAGTGGCAAGACACTCATTTACCATATTAAGATTATCCATATTTGCAATAGAAAAGGAATGAAAATCAACTGTAAAGGCAACAAATTGATCTTTCACGGGTTAGGTGCGGGATCGGGTCATGAAAATGTAAGTCAATAAGAAAAGCCCAAATAAGTAGCAACATGAAGCAAGGGAATGCCAACTAGATGAAATACTGAGAAGTGATAATTATAAACTACCCTAAATGCACAAGCAAACTTTAAAATGCTAATGTAAATGAGCTAATGATAATGGCAGCAATTATGACAAAATAAGGGAAAAGGGAAGCAATAAGGTTTCTTTTGTACTTCTATTTTTTTATGAATATGGAAAAAATGTAGAAGGCAATAATAGGTGAAAAAAAAGAGAAACAAATTAGGACCTAAAAACACATTTTCTAGTAAACCTGAGCTAATATGAAAATTAGGCAATTTTCAAGTTAGAAATAATGCATCTTTATGAAGCAAAAAGAAGGTGAAATAGCCAAAATCCTTTGTTGGAGGCTCCAAATTGCAATAACAATTGCAGAAACAGATTTGAAATGCCTAAATACCTATGAGAAATGGTCAAAGTCAATCAATTTCAAGTCAAAGTCAATCGATCAAGTCAAAGTCAATGTCACGTCAATCTTTGTGAGCATATGGCTACGCGCATGGCCACGCATGGGGTGTGTGAGTTTCACGCGCAAAGTAGAAGGAGGCGCATACCGCGTGTGTGGCGCATGATGATCACACGCATGAGGATCACACGCAGAGACTTCTAGTAGCGTGTAGGGTCACGTGTAGCGGTCAATTGGGTTGAGATTTTACAGTCTTGTATATCGGAGGCTTCCAGTTCTGATACTGGTGGTCATGTCTCTAAACGAGGTCCAAATGATAGCGTTTTGATGACAATCGTACAATTGTACATTTATTGGAAAAGGAAACCTAAATTCTAACAGCTTTCTAATAGTTTTAGGCAAGTTTTGTGGAGATCTAGTGAATGATAGGCAACGAAACAACTTCAGCTACGAAAAATTGATGTTCTCAAATAGCACAAAGTGTAGAGATCAATAAGGTTCGAATACCAAATTGATGTAGAACTAAACAAATGGACTCAGTGTCAAGAGACTTATTCTCAAAAAAATAAATTATATTTAAAATTGAATTCAATAATCAACAATGTCTTCTAAAGTGTTGGTATGATGAGTATTTATAGTCCTTAAACAAAACAAACCAAATACAAATCAAATATAACAAGATGATGATAATTTGAGATTTGGATAAAATCTTATTAAAACTCTATCACTAAAATAACATAAAATCTTAATCATAAAATATATAAAACCCTTTAACCAACAAAATAAAATTTCTAATTAAAATAATAAAAAATCTACAGCAGATACATCAAAATCATATTTGCATAAAAAAATTGTATTTGCTTGTTTTGATGGTTGCTTAAAAGTTGATATTCATTTAATAATTTTAATTCTCAATTTACTTTTATCTTGCAAAACAGAAAAAATGAAATAATTAAATACAAATAAAAATAAATTTATTTTGTTTTTAGATTATGACAATATATTTTTATTTATTTCCCTCAACAAAATGAATTGTATGAATAAGAAAGTAAAAGTGAGAAGGAGATAGAGAGCGGGGGAAAAAGTTAGAATATAAAAGTTTAACTTTGCGTTAGACTTTTAAAAGTCTATTTTACCTCAAATTCTGTATAAACAAGTATTATTTTTAAAAAAATTTAAGTATTTACCAAACATCATTCAAAAACTAATTCTATTCTATTGTGCCTAAATATCTTGTTTTTCAAGATTGCTAAATAGTAAATACCGCTACTCTAGTCATGGCGCACTGCGTTGCGGCGTTCTATTTCTGCAATCCCGTTTCTGCATGTTCTTCTCTTTTATTATTTATAATAAAAATTCTGCACCGGTGCCATTGAGTCTTCCAATTCATTTAGGCTAAGTAATTTATATTTTTATCACAAATAATATATATATTTTTTTTTATATATTTTTTAATATTATTTATCATACATAATTTTTTTATTCACTTTTTTTTACTTTATTAATATTTTTAAAAAAATATTAATAATTTTTATATTTCTTTTAAAAATATAAAATGATTATTTTTCAACGTTTCACTTAAATTTGGACCTCGTGTTTGCATGCGGGCCTAGCTGCTTTATTTCCTTTCTTCTATTTACAGCAACTTCCTTTTAATTGAGCCATGGCCCATACATTATTTTCTTAATTCATTGCCATTCTTTGTGTACATCTAGCAACGTGTGCCATCAACATCATTGTACAATACTTTATAAATAAATTTTTTACAATTATTACAATAATTAAGATTAGATTTTCTCAAATAAATAAATAATAATGTCACAAAATTAATAAAATTAAAAATATTGAGATATAATAATACCTATTTTTTATAAAAAAATATAAAAATTATATTATTATTACAACTCTTAATTAATTTATTACTAATCCCTAACAATAAAAATAATTCAAAACAAAACTTAAAGTGAATAATATCTCTAATTAATTTTATCTATTTTTTTCTCAACTAAAGAATATCAATCATACACCATATCACTACAATTGTCACAAAAATTCAATCATCATCAAATTCAAAGCGTGTGAATAATATAGCTACTCAAACATATACTCATTGCCTCCGGATATCATAACTAGAATCTTTTAAACTTTTTCTTTTCAATTTCTTCCTTTTCTTTTCACTTTTCATTCTTTTTCTCACTTTCTTTTTTCTTTTCACAATACTCCTTATATCACCTCATATTACAATGACAATATTTCTTTCCTTAAATACTTTGGAAAAATGGTTAGGAAAGAAAAACTTAATAAACAGACTCAAAAGAATAACTAACAGTAATATGTAAAAGAATAAAAAAAATTATTTCAAGATTCAAAATAAAAAACATGGTCTAATATCATCTCTAAAGGAAATACATGATTCAATCAATTTTTATAGCATCAAATTAAATGTAAGTGTAATATAAAACTTTTTTTTAGCTAAAAATAATAATATTGAAACGATCAAGTGAGAAAAAAATTAAAAAAAAATTGTGAACACTAACACTAAATATTGGATGATCAAGAAAATATTTTCACAATAAAAATAAATGACTCGAAACTCACTCAGTAAAAATAGTATCCACATGTTAAGTATACAAACTCTTCAAGTTGTCTAATTATTTCAATTTTTCAACAATGAGATATGCATAGGTAGTTATGTGCATGTGAAATAAATTAAGTAAGATGATAGGAAAAAAATTTCACACAAAAGTAGCATAATGATAATATAACTGAATGATAATCACATATTTTATATATTAATAAACTCTCATTTTTAGTCATTTACACTCTCCATGTACTTAATTGGTTAAGCCTAGTTATATTTTGTAAGTTTGGACTCAAATTGGACTTAATTATTTTTTTCAGCACTATTTTAGTCTTACACTGTTTCTGTATTTCAGTCATATCTTGAGTTCTAGATGTATGATAATTATGTATCTTACCTTGTAGAAAAGATAAGAGAGAGCTCTACAACTTTCATGAGAGCTCCAGGGCTCAATCGGATATCTAGTGGAGCTAAATGGGCTTGGAAGTCAGAACACAGGTTTTATGACTGGAACCTGAATAGTGTGTAGTAATCAGAGCATAACTCGGGCTGTATGAACTTTCTTGAGCTGAAATTTGGATACTTGAAAGTTAAGACTCATATCTACAACTTTCATGAAGAACACAAAACTCAGATCGGACTCCTTGAAGATGATATTGGGCTTTGAAGTCAGAACAGAGATGTTGTACTTTGGCCTAAAAACTGTTCAGTAATTGGGTCATATCTCGGGCTGTAGGTGGCCTTTGGAGCTGAAACCGGGGCCATTGAAAAGATAAAACAAAATTATACAACTTTCATGAAGACCATTTTGCCATTATCTGACGTCATCAATGAGATCAAAGCTGAATGATTTCAGAGACAAAAAATCTCACTAATTTTCCACTCATCAACTCACTATTTGACATTTTCCACTCATCCACCTACTCTTAATCAGCCCCCTTATCATTTTGTATCTCTAATCCTCTATAAAAGCACCATTGACTGATCATTTAGTACTCTTGATGTTAGGCTTAGTTTTTAGAAATTATGGTCATGCTTGTTTTTTATTTTCCTTTGTTGTAATTTTCTCTTGCTCTAAATTGAAGCTATATTTATCTTTCTCTTCTTCTCTTTTTCTTTCTTCTTGTTTATGGGTAACTAAATCTTCATTTTGCTTAGGTGAAAGAGTGAAGCTCTTAGTAATTAAATAATGTTAGATTATTTTATTTCTTGTGCTTAAATAATATATTATCAAGTGGACATTATATGTGTTGTATTTTGTTTCCAATCAATTTAGAAATCTTCTTTGTATAATAGATATCTTAATTTATTGTAGATAAGAGGATTGACACAGTGAATGTTTGGACTCATTTACAAATGTTGGTAGATAATTAAAGGAATCATAATATGATTGCATATATAATTGAACTTTGAATGTTATATTTTCCGATTAGAACTTCCTTTATGTATAGATTTCAATTGATTTATAAATAGAAATAATCTTGCCTTTAATTTATTACCAAGAGTGGATCTCATAACCCAAGCAAATCTTTTTTCATCTGTGAATAACTTTTATTACCTTTGGTGTTGTGACAAATTCTTTTCTTACCTCAAATAATTTCTCTTCATGAATTCCCTGTGGATCGACCTTGGACTCCCGAGAATTTATTACTTGAGTGCCGGGGACTTGATGCGAGATTAAAGAATGCAAACCCAAGTGCAAGTTGTCTCAAGTAATAAATTCTCTGGAGTCCGAGGTCGATCCACAAAGAATTGATGAAGAGAATTATTTGAGGTAAGAAAAAGATTTGTCACAACACCAAAGATAATAAAAGTTATTCACAGATGAAAAAGGATTTGCTTGGGTTAGGAGATCCACTCTTAGTAATAAATTAAAGGCAATATTATTTCTCTTTATAACTCAATTGAAATCCATATATAAAGGAAGTTCCAATCGAAAAATATAATATTCAAAGTTCAATTATATATGCAGTCATATTATGATTCCTTTAATTATCTACTAATATTTGTAAATGAGTTCAAGTATTCACTGTGTCAATCCTCTTGTCTACAATAAATTAAGATCTCTATTATACAAAGAAAGTTTCTAAATTGATTAGAAATAAAATACAACACATATAATGTCCACTTGATAATATATCATTTACACACAAGAAATAGAATAATCTAACTTTATTTCATTACCAAGAGCTTCACTCTTTCACCCAAGCAAAATGAAGATTTAGTTACCTATAAACAAGAAGAAAGAAAGAGAGAAGAAGAGAAAGAAGAACATAGCTTCAATTTAGAGCAATAGAAAATTACAATAAAAGAAAACAATAAACAAGCATGACCATAATTTCTAAAAACTAAGCCTAAAACCAAGAGTACTAAATGATTATCCAATTGTGCCTTTTATAGAGAATTAGAGATTCAAAATGACAAGGGGACTGATTAAGAGTAGGTGGATGAGTGAGTGGATGAGTGGAAAATGCCAAATAGTGAGTTGATGAGTGGAAAATTAGTAAGATTCTTTGTCTCCGAAATCATTCAGTTTTGATCTCATAGATGACGTCAGATAATGGCAAAATGGTCTTCATGAAAATTGTAGAATTTTGTCTTATCTTTCCAATGGCACTAGTTTCAGCTCCAAAGGCCACCTACAGCCCCAAATATGATCCAATTATTAAACAGTGTTCAAGCCCAAGTACAACACCTCTATTCTAACTTCAAAGCCTAATATCACCTTCTAGGAGTCTGATCTAAGTTTTGTGTTCTTCATAAAGTTGTAGATATGAGTCTTAACTTTCAAGTATCCAAATTTAAGCCCAAGGAAGTTCCTACAGCTAAAGTTATGCTCTGATTACTACACACTATTCAGGTTCTAGTCACAAAACCCGTGTTCTGACTTCCAAGCCGATTTAGCTCTACTAGATGTTCGATTGAGCCCTGGAGCTCTCATGAAAGTTGTAGAGCTCTCTCTTATCTTTCCTATAAGGTAAGATACATAATTATCACACATCTAGAACTTAAGATATGACTGAAATACAGAAATAGTATAAGACCAAAATAGTGCTGAAAAATTAATTAAGTCAAATTTGAGTTCAAACTTACAAAACATAACCAGGCTTAATCAATTAAGTACATAGAGAGTATAAATGACTAAAAATGAGAGTTTATTAATATATAAAATATGTGATTATCATTGAATACTCAAGTAATTACCACTTTCAATCAAAACCAAACATTGTCCTCAATGTTCCAAATTAAATCCATACTTTAAAAATAAGGAAAATAGTATGCAACTCCCTTAAACTTTGACCATTTTGTAAATCATCATCACGAACTTTAAAATCTTCTCAATTAGTCCATACACTTTAATTAATATCCCAATAGATCTTTATATTTAATTTAGATTCATTAATTCACTAACGATAATAATGCCTGATATTATTTTTTTATATTAACATTAATTAAGAATTGTTTATTAATTTATTTATTAAAATTTAATTTTAGATATATTTTCTTCCTTACAAAATAAAAAGAAATTTTTTTAAAATAAATTTGTTTTTTATTTTTAAAAAAATAAAATATATTTAAAATTGAATTTTAATAAATAAATTAATAAACAATTCTTAATTAATCTAAATACAAATAAAATGATACCATATAATTTTATTGTTAGTAAATTAATGGATCCAAATTAAACATAAGGATCTATTGGGACATTAATTAAAGTTTAGAGATTAATTAGGAAGATTTTAAAGTTCGTGGTAGTAATTTGCAAAAGGGTCAAAGTTCAGGGGAATTACGTACTCTTTTCCTAAAAAATAATAATTAATATGCATCAAAATAACTATTGGGATAAAGAGAATAAAGAGTAATGAGGAAGAGTCACATACCTAAAATGCTTAACAATTACAAGGGAAGAAGAAGAGAGAATAACTACACTAAGACAGTTGTTAGCAATGAAAATAAATAACAAAAAGAAAAGAAAATGAAATAAAATAAACAAACAAGCAAACTTTTTTTTTTTGTATTTATGTGTTTTTAATTTTTTTTATTAGCTGATACAATTTACATCCTCATACAAAGGTTCCAAACTTTGGGAGGCACTTAAGCTAATTCAAAAAAAAAAAAAACTAAAACTTACCTTAGTTGTGGTCGACTTGATTGTCTACCAAAATCTTTTTCACCTCTAGGTCCTTCAAATCAAGATATGACTTCAACCGTTGACCATTTACCTTAAAAACATTGTCATCCTTGAGATTCTCTACCTCAATAGCACCATGAAGGTAGATAATCCTCACAACATATGGGTCAGACTACTTAGATCTCAATTTACTTGGAAATAAATGCAAGTGAGGGTTGTACAAAAATACTTTTTGACCAGGTTAAAAAGAATTCCTATAGATATAACTATCATGCACTCTCTTCATCATCTCCTTATAAGACTTTACATACTCATAGACATCATTATGAATTTCTTCCAGCCCATTGAAATGAAGTTTTCTCTTATTACCAGTCTTATCCAACTCAAAATTAAGATGCTTAATAACCCAATATGTTTTATGCTCAAACTCAACAGGGCGATGTCATGCTTTACCATAAACAAATCTATATAGAGACATCCCAATATGAGTCTTAAATGTCATGTAGTATGCCCATAATATGCATCATCTAGATATAAAAACCAATCTTTCTTAAAGGGTTTCATAGTTTTTTCTAAAATTCTTTTAATCTCTCTATTAGACACTTCAACTTGACCACTAGTTTGTTGGTGACATGAGGTAGTTATCTTATGAGTGACGACATATTTTTCATTAAATGTTTAAATGTCCTTTTGCAAAAATGCTTGTTCCTATCAATAATGATAGCCCGTAATATTCTAAAACGTGCAAAAATATTTTTTTCAAAAATTGGACAACCACCTTGTGGTTATTATTTCTATATGCTTTTGCCTCAACCTATTTGGAAACATAATCAACACCAATCAAAATATATAGATAACCAAAATAATTAGGGAATGGTCCCCAAACATTAAATATATCAACAATCAAAATAGGATTTAAGGACATCATATTTTTCTTACTAATGCTCCTCAACTTTTGGCATCTCTCACAATCAACACAATAACCATGAGAATCAAGAAAAATAGAAGACTATTAAAAACCACACTGAAAAAATTTAGCAGTTATTTTCCTAGAACTAAAATGCCCACCACATGCATGATCATGACAAAAAGATATGATACTTTGTTGTTCTCATTCAAAAATGCATATCCTAATAATCTGATTAGGACAATATTTGAAAAAGTATGGATCATCCCAAAAGAAATACTTTACTTGAGACAAGAATTTCATTCTATCATGTTTAGACAATGAGATGACATTTGCCTAGTAACTAAATAATTCTCAATATCAGTATACCAGGCGGTTTGAGAAACATGCAATAACTACTTATCTGGAAAAGACTCTAAAATAAGAGAAGTATCATTATCATGCCTAACTATCAATCTAGACAAATGATCAGCAACCACATTAGAAACTTACCAACTATATTAAAAAAATATTAATCATGTATCTTTGGAAAGTAGCAGGTGCATTACATAACCCAAAAGACATGTGACGATATGCAAAAGTACTAAATGAACATGTAAAAGTAGTCTTTTCATGATCCTCAGGTGCAATAAGAATCTGATTATATCCAAAATATCCATCTAGAAAACAATAATATGTATGGCCAACAAGTCTTTTCAACATTTGATCAATAAAAATAAGAGGGAAATGATCTTTTCTAATTGAAGCATTCAATTTCCTATAATCAATGCACATTCTTCACCCAGTTTGTACTCTAGTTAAAACTAACTCATTAACTTCATTTTCAATCACAGTTATTCCAAATTTCTTAAGCATAACTTGCATATGACTAACCCATTTACTAATAGAGATAGAATAAATAATACCAATATCTAGCAATTTTAAAACCACTTTTCTAACTACTTTTGCATAATTAGGTCAAACGCCTTTGGGCCTCACAAGAAGCTCTAGCACCCTCCTCTAAATGAATCATATGCATCGCCACTAAATGATTAATACCCTTAATATAAGCAACTTATCACCCTATAGCTTCCTTATGCTCATTCAACATGTCTACTAACTGATGTTCTTGGGACTCATCTAAATCAGAAGCTACAATGATAGCTAATGTCTCATCAGCTCCTAAAAGCACACACTTTAAGGTACTTGGCATTGTCTTCATCTTTAACTTAAGTGGTTCTAAAATGGATGGTAAAGGTGGGGTTAAGGGAAAGGTGATTAATTGGATTTTAGGTTGCCACCTATCCATATTCATCAGGGGAACAAAATCTAACAAAAAAATTATGTCCCTAATGATTGAGTCAATATCAAAATCAACATCAAAATTATTCAAACATGCTAATAATGAATCATCACAACTAGAATGCATAAATGAGTCATGAGTCAAACTATCAATCAAATTCAATTCATGCACATCATTATCATTATCAACAGACATCGGTTTACTTATATGAAAAACATTAAGCTCAACGTCATATTCTCAAATGATAGTTTCATCACACCACTCCTACAATTAATTAATGCATTAGATATAGCAAGAAATGAACGACCTAAAATAACATAAATAAAGGGACAAGGATCACAAATAGGCTATGTATTTGGATCACAAATAGGCTATGTATTAAGAACAACAAAGACAACATGGAAGTAGAAATTCTCAATTTTTATCAATACATCCTCAATATTGCCCCTGGGATATTTAATAGATTTATCAACTAATTGGAAAGTCATCTTAATAGGTTTCAACTCCTTTAAACCTAACCACAAGTAAACAGAATAAAGCAATAAGTTAATAATTGCACCTAGATCTAGCAAGGCTCTCTCAACATGACGATCTTCAATTTTACAAGCAATAGTGGTGATCCAGGGTCTTTATACTTAACAAGATATTTATTAAGAATCACTAAACTTCCTTGCTTTGTCAAAAAAGTCTTCTTTGGAACATTAGACTTCCTCTTTACAGTGAGAAGATCATTCAAGAATTTAGCTTATACAGGAACATGTCTAATAGCATCAAGAAAAAACAAGTTAATTTGCACTTGTTTGAAAATTTCTAGAATATCACTTGACTGTGCAGTGTTCTTAGGATTTACTAACTTACGAGGAAAAAGGAGCAATAGGCACATACTTCCTAACTTTAGGCTCTACAACTTTAGGAGTAGACACATTAGGCTTTGGAGTCACACTATCCTCATTAGAATTATTCTTATCCTTAGAACTACTGGCTTCTAACTTAACCCTTAATAGGCTCTATAACATGATTGTCTATTTGCTTACCAGACCTAAGGTTGGTGATAGACTGAACATGCTCACGTTCCTTATGAGAACTAGATGTTTCATGAACTATATATTGTTCCTTAGGATTAAGGATAAACTGACTAGGGAACTTTCCTTTTTCTCTTTCTACCATCTAACTAGCCAACTGATCCATTTGAACTTCTAACTTTGCTATGGCATTGGTGTACACTTAGATTACATTCTTTATCTCTTGAATGACATTAGAAGTCACTTGGCTAGTATTCCTCACCTCGTGCATAAACTGACCGAAAGTCTCCTCTAATAATGATTGTTATCTAGATTGACCTGCACCTTGATTAGAGAAATATTGAGGTTGTTGCTAACTTTGATTAGGTTGCTGGAGCTGATTCTGGCTCTTCACAGGTTGACCACATAAATTATTTGAAATGTTATTTTGCTTCCAAGAAAAATTAAGGTGATTTCTCCAATTAGGATTATAAGTATTTGACGAAGTATTAGCAAAAGATCTCCCTATGACATTCCCTGTTCAACAAGACAATCATTATTAGGTGCAAAATAAGAGCAAATAGAAGTATAATGCATATTACTATCACACAACGCACATGTTTCCTGTTAGACACTGTTTGTCGGACCAACTCTTTTATTTAGTGATAGGAACTTAACATCACGTGCAATAATATCTAGCCTAGCCTTGGTATCAACATCCTCACTAATATAATTTAAACCCCCTTCTTAGGCTAGTTTGATCTATCCTTATGATTAGCAAAGTCCCATTACTGAGAATTTTTAGGAAAGTCTTCGAAAAACTGATAAGTCTCTTGTGCATTCAAGTTAAAAAAATGTGTTACTATTCATAGACTCAACTAAGCTCCTATTAGTTTGTTACTACCCATTATAAAAATATTGGATAAGAAGTCATTTTTCAAAACCATGGTGAGGATAGCTTGCAAGCAAATCTTTAAACATCTCCCAACTCTCAAAGAATTTTTCATTGTCTTCTTGACAAAAATCTAAAATTTCCTTTTTCAAAGAATTTGTTTTAGACGTGAGAAAAAATTTAGATAAAAACTTTTGGCGCAAAAGTTCCCTAGTTGTAATAGAGTTAGAAGGCAAATAGTTCAACCAAACTTTTACTTTATCTTTCAATGAAAGTAGAAAGAGACGCAAATGTACAGATTCCTAAAAAAAATTAAAATCTAAATGTTTCACAAATTTTTAAAATATCATTGACATGCAAGTATTGGTTTTCCTTATCTAAGCCATGAAAAGTAGGAACAAGATTGATAACTTGAGGTTTAATATCAAAATGAGTAGCAGTAGTAGTAGGTAAAATAATGTATGAGGGTACATTCATAAATATTGGACAAAATAACTCCTTAAGTGGTTTTTCATCATCTCCTAGCACAGTCACCAACATCTTTATTAAGAGTTTTGTATCAACTCTCACAATCTATGTGTATAATCACGTGCCCAAGCTTTCATGCAATGCCCAAACAATAGAAAATAAAATTTAAAAAAACAAAACAAATAAATAAAATAGAAAGAGCAAAAATAAAATAAAGCAAATAAGGAAAATAAAATAAAAGGAAATTTAACTAGTAGAAGAAAAAATCTAACAAGTATTTTAAACTTTCAACAAACTAAATTCCCGACAACGATACCAAAAACTTATTGTGACTTTTTATCAAGTCTTAAAATACTTGTAAGTGCACGAATCATATGTTAGTATAACTGAACAAGTACAAGGTGGATTCTAAAGAGACTTATAGTTAAATTTTAAGTATTGCAAAACTCTTCCTAATCTAATCACAAAAATTATGAAATCAGAGATGTCTATAAAATAAAACAAATAATTAAAACGTGTAGGAAATTAAATGAAAACAAGGAAACAAATTAGGTTTTAATTAGATGTAAGATGACACAGATTCAAAATCTATCAAGATTAATTTTAACATTAATTATGTCAAATTATTATACTCACATAATTTATCTCATGAACATCTAGCGACAAAACATGTAATCACAGAAAATCTATCAATGAAGTACTAAAAATAATAATCAAGTGTATGATAAAAAAAATTTTAATTAATAACAAATTATCAAATGTATCCTAAACAAGAAATCGCAATTGATATCTAACAATTACTACTAATACTTAGATAACACGAATAAATTATAAAGCATGAGAAAAATATGGTTAAACTCATCTAAAAATTCATTTATATAATTTGATAAAAAAATTAAATCAATAAACATTAAATCTTAAAATTGAATGACAACAATTCAACATAATAATATTAAAATAATCAAAATTTCATCAATTTCTTAATACAAAAAATTTAACAAAATATAATAAAATTAAAATATAATTAAATTATCTCACTAATATTCTTAAATTGTTCTATGCAATTTTTGTATAAGGCTCTGGTCTTTGTGCACTGGGTTGCGGCGTTCTATTTCTGCAATCTTGTTTCTGCGTATTCTTCTCTTTATTTATAATAACAATTCTGCACCGCTACATTGAGTCTTCTAATTCGATTAGGTTATGTACTTTCTCTTAGCAATGACACGCACAACGTTTCACTTAAAATTGGGCCTCTTGTTTGCATGTGGGCTAGCTGCTTTATTTTCTTTCTTCTATTTACAGCAACTTCCTTCTAATTGAATCATGGCCGACACATTATTTTCTTAATTCATTGCCATTCTTTGGGTACATCTAGCAGCGTGTGCCATTAACATCATTGTCCATTATTCTTCCAAACAATATCATTATCACAATAATTATATAATTAAATTTTTAAATAAACAAATAATAATACTACAAAGTTAATAAAATTAATTATATAGAAATATACTAATACTTATTTTTTTAATAAAAATATATAAAAATTAAGTTATTTTCAATATGACTGTCATTTTGAACCTCTAATCAGCCTTAACTTATAATTTGTGCATTGTGCTTTTATGTTGATATCTCTAGTCCTATCTCCAATCCCCAAAGTTCAACCAAAACGAAGATAATAATTAAATGTAAAAGTCATGAGTATATCTAATTAGAAAGCTTCAGCTTCAGATCTCATTAGACAAGGCTAGATTGAGGAGTAAATGGTGAAATTAGTTTATACAACGTCCATCATATTAGTTTTTGAATGATGAAAATTATTTTCGAAATTTCTAAATACACATTTCATTGTTCAAATTAGTCCATTTTGTTAGATTAAGTCATGTTAAATTTGATTACACTTTCTAAAACGTACCTGTTTTTTAATTTTTGAAATTCATGCTTATATATGAGAATCGTTAGTAAAAATTATATCTCGAACACATGAACACAAACTTACTAATTTGTGTTATCAAGCCACGTGATTTAATGTCCATTCATCCAAGAAGAAATGAAAACGTGCAATAGGCTAATTTACTCATACAAATTAACAGAGTTAATTCATGCATAAAGAATATCACCTAAAAAAAATAAATCTTTCACAAAGAATGTTAATGGACTTGTGTTAATAGACTTTCAATCATGGTTTTAAATATTGCGATTTTGTCAATATTACAATTACATTGCGACTATAATTAAGGCTGCATTAATTACATTTTCTCGTGATTGTTCACAATTTTTATAAACGTAATTAACTGTAACCACAATTTAAAATTATGAATCCAATATTCACATTTGATTTAATGTATCTGTTCTCATCTCCTCATCAATTTTCAAACTTTCTTTCTAAGCAAATAAATAGAAACAAGGTATCAAATATGGAATAGTTTATAAGATAATTATTGGGTTGGTCACCTGGTTAGTAACCGGTAAGAACAATACCCAAGGACTAGTCTTATTATAATGTCTAGGGAATCAAAGACCCAAAGAAACTGAATAGTTATAGTTTCTTTGGTTTACAACAATCAATATATACAATTATTAGAATAACCATAAAATAAGGCTATGCCTAAAACACACTGGGTTTCCACTATACCCAAACTATTCACCTTTGTTGCTTCCACTTCCTTTATTGCTTCCACTTTCTTTTTTGCTTTCACTTCCTTTTTTGCTTTCACTTCCTTCGTCGCTTTCACTTTCTTTATTGTTTTTGCTTCCAGAAATCTGGTCGCAGTACTTCTCACAAGCTGGGCCACATGCATCGATGGTAGTACCTTTCTCTTTCAAGCACACAGGCATGCATTCTTTGGCACAATCAGATAGAGTTTCAGCCCTTTCAACACAGGCCATAGCAATCACCAAGCAAATCAGTAGTGCAGCTATGGTTTTCTTTGAGGCCATATCGTTGTTGAAAATCTTTTGCTTTAAGGATTTGTAGCAGGTATAATTATGAGGTAATGATATAGAATTAATTTGCTCTATTTATATATGGGATAAAAGGTTTGTGCAAGTAAACAGAGAGGGTGCTGGTCCTCAAGTTTTCGAGCGGTGACGAGAAAAGCATGGTAATATCTTGGATTTTTAGGGTAGCTAGGAATTCTAGGAGTATGTGATATTTTTAGGTTATTGAAAGTCATTCAAGATCTTTATTTCACCAACAAAATAGTAATAAGTCATATTAGGCAGTAATTTTTCCTGGTAATGCCTTATATTGATAGTATTTGCAGAGTATTTGTCGTATGTGCGATTAATGATCTTAATAGATTTACCTCTTAATTTAATTTGGCAGCCAAATAAAATTAGATATACAAATTTAGAGATGATTTTTTTTTATTTTATTTCATTCAATATTTTATATAAATCTCATCAACCAATTTCTCAACTTTACTTTTAAAGGAACAACAAATTAACACTTAATGAAAAGAATTAAAATTGAAAGATGTATTTCTTCCCTCAATTTTGGATCTAGATATGTATAGGAAGAAATTTTATCTCAACAACATAAGATTTTTCTGAATAATTTGAGTCAAATTATGACAAATTTATCAGAGAACATCTGTCAAGTGTTTTATCCTGATATTTGATAAAATTCTTTTTTTCTTAATCTTGACTAAAACATCTCACAAGCGTAAGACTAACCATGCGAGCACGGTCGCAATTGGTTATTAACCAAGAGACCCTAACAAGTGCCTTTGTTTTTTGTGTTAAACTCATAGTGATTAGGAATCCACTATGAAGATAATAAAAGAAATATCTATATATAAATTCATAGTAGTTCAACTTAATTATGTCGATATATCTACATATAAGAAGTTAAATTCACTATGAACAACATTATAATAAAACTTTGAGCATCAATAATTATGTCTATTCTTTGAACATCAATAATTAATTGATGATTTTATAATAAATGTTTTAAAATCTCTTAAATATATGTAAATGTCAACAAAATGCTTAGCAACTTACTGAGTATCAAACGAAAAAAAGGAGGGGGGGATTGCTATAAAATGCCAGACCACATGACCAGTCGAGTCTTTGCTTTGTTTTTTTTTTGAGTTTATTTAAATTAATCATACATCTCAAAAAAAGTTTTATGCATCTAATAAGGGATGAATCCAGGAATTAATTAATAAGGAGATTAAAATTATAAAAGTCATTAATTAAGATATTTAAATAAAAATTATATTTAAAAATTAATACATCGTACTTTTATCGAATTTGAACATGACACTCATTCATATTATAAAATTTATTAATGATTGAATTTATCTCAAATTTTTCCGTAATTTTTCTTTTAATATAAGTAACTAAATAGTTAGCCTAAAAATCACTCTCAATCTTATTTCTAAGACTGATCAAATATGACCAGCATTCAACAATTTATTATCTCTTGAACCTAAGGCAACACTAAGAGTAAGCGACTCCACAGTATTTTCATTAAATCTACTTTTCATCTCTTGCAACTATGTGTTTATAGTAGCGATAAATAGATTGACACGATAATGGTGTTCAATTGAAACATATTCAACATTTGGGTGGCATCGACCTCTTCTAGGAGAATAAACAGCATTCATATCATGAATAACAACGTTATGCTTCGCACAAAATGATACGACTTCTTTTAGAAGATTCCCCCATCCCGACTCTCTCCTTCTCTGAATCAAGTTTTATTGTAGTAGACACAGAAGTCACGGCATTAAAGATATCTTGATTTATACGTTGTAAAGATTGGCAAAAATCATGACTGATTCCCAACTCCTAAGAAATCTTTCATAAGATACTTTTAGAAATAAAAATAAAAAAATAAATATTAATAATTTATGTATATTTTTAAATAAATGTATACACGAGAATTAATTCTTATTTATAAAAAAGATTGTTATACAAAAAATAAAAATAATAAAATATAATTATATACGAAATAAATCTAATTTTATATTAAATTAATTATAATTTTCTTTAAAATCAATTATAATTAATCATGTTAACTGATGCAAAAAGACATATGAAATCAAATGATATGGTAGCATCAGCATCACCACGAAGAGAATAATTACCTTCTTTAGAGGTCTTTTGATCAACTTCACAAGTAGCTCCAAACATGCATAACAAGCTTCGAATAGAATTAAAATGAGAGTCCTATCTAATATTTGCAGCTCGTTGCAATGTACTTATTTGATTAAGTCCACTAGTTGTTTCAAATATCTTGATTCTTGATTTGCATTATTAAGAGTTTGAGCAATCCTCAAATGGTCATGTCTTTTGGGAGAAGCAGTTACTATATTAAAAATCAATGCTAGCTTTGTGAAAAGTTGATGAATTGGGCTAACTTCTCTTGCTACAACAACTAGTGCTAATTGCAAACGATATGCAAGATAATGAGTATAATATGCATAAGGACAATCTTCTAAGAATAAAACTTGCAATCCACTATATTCAACATATGTAAGAACTAACAATTATAAACAATCACAAAATTAACATACCTTCTGTTTTATTATTTTCACCTTTAACTTAAGTGACTTCTTGATCTAACATCCAAAGCGAATTATCAAAGTTAATTTTTCACTTTTCCTTCACCCAAAGAAAAAAGTCAAAGGACTACTAAAGCACATGTGGAAGCATGTATTTTATGGATTGTCTCCTGGAGTGTGTGAGCATCTGTAGGATCAGAATTTTTTATAATTTTTTAATATTAAAATATTTTTTAATATTAAAATAATATTAACGTTGGATGAAAAAGTCAACGCAGTGAAGAAGTCTCTTTGAGTGCGAGTCTGGCATGTCTTGGAGTCTTTCTTTAGGATCCATATTTTATTTTTGAAGAAGTCTCTTTGAGTTTTGTCTCTTACTTTTTTTTTTTGTTAAATGTCTCTTCTATTTTGTCAAAAAAATGATTTTACTAAGATGCAGAAATGTCGAGCCAGGCCCTTAAATAATAAAATAAAAGTACAAAGCAGTGCTAACATCAGATACACACAGCAGTGCAACACGTGCAGGCATACTTGAAAAAACAAAATCTAACATTTAGAAATAGAAATAGAGGGAAAAAAATAATAAATATGTCTATATTTTTTTAATAATTATATGTATTAGGATTAATCTTTATTTATATAAGAATGTTGCTATATAAAAAAAATAAAATATAATTATGTACGAAATTAATTACAATCTCAATCAATCAATCATAATCTCAATTAGGCTAACATTTTCCTTTAAACTCAAGTGGGTGTAGAGAAAATCAACTTGAGTTTGAAAATTAGAGTGTGGAATCGACTAGTGATGTAAATTAAAAGTTGCAAACCTAAGTGTAGATTGTTTCAAGTAGTAAATTCTCGGGAGTCCGAGGTCGATCCACAAGGAATTGATGAAGAAAAATTCTTTGAGGTAAAAAAAAGATTTGTCACAAAAATAAAGATGATAAAAGTTATTTACAAATAAAAAAAGATTTACTTGAGCTAAGAGATTCACTCATGATAATAAATTAAAGACAAGATTATTTCTTTTTATAACTCAATTGAAATTCACACATAATGGAGGCTCCAATAGGAAAATACAACATTCAAAGTTCATATAATATAATATATGTAATTATATCATGATTCCTTTAATTATCCACTAACACCATCACTTATAAATGGGCTCAAGAATTTATTGTGTCAACCTCTTGTCTATAATGAATCAAGATCTCCACTTTACAAGGAGGGTTTCTAAATTGATTGGAAACAAAATACAACACATATAATGACTACCTGATAATACATCATTTAAGCACAAGAAAAAAATTAATCAAACATTAATTTATTACCAAAAGCTTCACCCTTTCACCCAAGCAAAATGAAAATTAGTTACTCATGAACAAGAAGAAAGAAAGAGATAAGAAGAAAAAGATGAACATAACTTCAATTTAGAACAAAGAAAACTACAACAAGTGAAATAAATAACACAATATCATAATTTAAGTTAAGATGATCAAAGTGATCAGCCAATGCTCTTTTTTATAGAGCTTAAGGAGTACAAGATGACAATGGAGTGATTTGATGATGATAAGTAAATGCCAAAGGAGTTATTTGATGATGATGAATGAGTGAAAATTATAGAGATTCTTGTCTTTGAAATGTTTCAGTTCTGAACTCATGGCATGTGTCATTTTCTCATCAAGTGATCTTCATAAAAGTTGTAGAGAATTGTCTTAGCTTTCCAAAGCCGTCAGTTTTTGCTCAAAAGACCACCTACAACCTGAGATATTGTCCAATTACTACATACTGTTCATGCCCAACTACAACTCCTCTATTCTGACTTCCAAGCCTAATATCACGTTCAAGACATCAGATATGAATTTTGTATTCTTCATGAAAGTTGTAGATTTGGGTCTTAACTTTCAAATGACATTGATTTCATTCCAAAAGCTCACTTATAGCTCTAGATATAGTCTGATGAGTACGCATAGTTCAAGCTGTCAGGTTCAGAACTCTAGATTTTACTTCAACTCCAATTTGAGTTATCCAAACGTGTGTTCCAGATCTTGAGATCTTCATGAAAGTTGTAGCGAATTGTATTAACTTTTCAACAAGACTAGAATCACACCAGACTGATATTTGTAACTCAAATTATAGCAAGTTTACTGAAAGATGCAATCAAGTAAATTAAGGTCAAGTCAAGCAATAATTTCTTCAATGATCTAATTAAGCTCAATATCATAAATTGTGACAAAACTAACTTAATTAAGCCTAATTGAACCTTAAGAAACCTAGTGAGAGGATTGTAAAATGTATAAAATATATTGCTATCAAATTCCCCCATACTAACTTTTGCACTCCCAGACAAAACACATAAAAAAAACTAGGTAACAAAGAAAAATGACACAAGCTCAAAAGTTAAAAACTCTAAAAGACTCAATGAATGAAGAAGAACAACTAGAAATTCAAGGGATCAAAGCATTAATGGGGTAACATTTCTTCACTTCTCAAACTAACAAGTAAGGAAACTTCAGTTAAAAATAATGAATCAATAATGATAGATCCTCATATGATTCACTCTCAATCCTTCAAGTGTTAAAAAGGTAGGTATTTCACTCAATTCAACTCATGAAAAATTGTACTACCATAAGCTTGCTTATCTTCTACTTCTCCACTACTCAGAACACATGCACACACAAATCATGAGGACTTTATTCAAAGTTGTAATTCAGGTAAAGGATTGACAATATGAATTTGACAAGTTCAAAAGAATCCTAGTATGAAAGTTCATCCTAACTCCACATAATACAAATTTCCTTTACATATTCTTATCCCTTCCCTTTTTACCTTGTTGACCCTTCTTTACACATTTTTTTAAATATACACACACATTTTTTTTAAAATACACACACATACATTTTTTTAGCAACTCTTTCCTTTTTCACCAACTATTTTGCACACACACCCCTACACTTGTTCAAGAACTCATCCATTAACAAAGCCAAATCTCTCTTATTCCCTAAGGTCAGGTAAGAACATAGTTTTTCATTTAAGGCACATAATGTACTAGAAACAAGGAATAATCAAATAATCTGAAAGAGGATAAGCAAAGGAAAATAAGTCATTCCCAATGCCTTACATTAGCAGGAATAAGAGAATTTTCAAGAAGCAATAAGAGTGTTTGATATTATATTGAGACAATATGCTGCTGAGCAACTATTTCAAGAAAAATGCCTCAATCATATTTAAATATACATGTGAAAATGTAGCCTAAAAAAGAATCAAAGCAAGTTCTAGAGTAATATTTCCATGAGTGAAAATCACACAAGAAAGAAGATAATGGTACCAATGTTCAATCCATTCATCAATAGGCTCAAAATTTCACAAGGTATATTTCTATCATTCTTAATCCACCATTTCAACATTCATATCCAAGCATGTGATTTTTAAGAAAGAAGACAATTTATGCTAAGATCCAAGAATCCATTTGCTACTTCTACACAAAATAATTATTTCCTCAACTAAGATGCGTCTCAAAAGTAAAATTACCTCCAAGGCAAAATATACTCCTTACTTTGTCATCCTAAATTAGTTTTATTATGAGTAGGTTTCTGACAATCATATCAATAAACATACTTCCTCAATTAAGATGCGTCTCAAGAGCAAAATTTACTCCTTACTCTGCCATCCATAATTAGTTTAGTAAGTTACTGACAATCATATCATATTTTCTAAAAAAAATTTTTGATCAATTATCCTTCCCCCTAATTAGATCACAACATTGTCCGCAATGTTAAAATATAGATGAGTAAAAGATAGAAGATAGTACCTGTTGGAGAAATGATGCGGGATTTAAAGATGCAAACCCAAGTGCAGGTTGTCTCAAGTAATAAATTCTTAGGAGTCCGAGGTTAATTCACAGGAAATTGATGAAGAAAAATTAATTGAGGTAAGAAAAGGATTTGTCACAACACCAAATGTAATAAAAGTTGTTCACAAATGAAAAAAGATTTGCTTGGGTTAGGAGATCCACTCTTGGTAATAAATTAGAGGCAAAATTATTTCTCTTTATAACTCAATTGAAATCCACACACAACGGAGGTTCCAATCGGAAAATATAACATTCAAAGTTTAATTATATATGCAATCATATTATGATTCCTTTAATTATCTACCAGCATTTGTAAATGAGTTCAAGCATTCACTGTGTCAATCCTCTTGTCTACAATAAATCAAGATCTCCATTATACAAAGAAGGTTTCTAAATTGATTGGAAACAAAATACAACACATATAATGTCCACTTGATAATATATCATTTAAGCACACGAAATAGAATAATCTAACCTTATGTCATTACCAAGAGCTTCACTCTTTCACTCAAGCAAGATGAAGATTTAGTTACTCATAGACAAGAAGAAAGAAAGAGAGAAAAAGATAAAGATGAACATAACTTCAATTTAGAGTAAGAGAAAATTATAATAAAAGAAAATAATAAACAAGCATAACCATAAGTTCTAAAAACTAAGCCTAACACCAAGAGTACCAAATGATCAGCTAATGGTGCCTTTTATAGAGGATTATGGATACAAAATGATAAGGGGGCTGATTAAGAGTAGGTGAATGAGTGGAAAATGCCAAATGGTGAGTTGGTGAGTGGAATTATTGAGATTCTTGGTCTCCGAAATCATTCAGTACTGATCTCATGGATGCCATCAGAATGAAGCAACGTGGTCTTCATGAAAGTTGTAGCATTTTGTCTCAGCTTTCCAATGCTACCAAAATCATCCAAAAATTCATCATACAACTCAAGATATGACCCAATTACTGTAGACTATTCAGGCTCAGTTTCAGCACCTCTGTTTTGATTTTCAGACCCAATATCACCTCCAAGTTGTCCGAATGAGCTCTTATGTTCTTCATGAAAGTTGTAGACATGGATCTTAACTTTCAAATATCCAAATTTCATCCCAACAAAGTTCCTACAACCCGAGTTATGATTTGATTACTGCACATTATTCAGGTTCCAATCACAAAACCCGTATTCTCACTTCCAAGCCCAATTAGCTCCTCTAGATGTCCATATTTTACCTGGAGTTCTCATGAAAGTTATATAGCTCTCTCTTATATTTCTTACAAGGTAAGATACATAATTTTTACACATCTAGAACTCAAGATATGACAGAAATATAGAAACAATATAAGACCCAAATAATGCTAAAAAAATCAATTAAGTCCAATTTGAGTACAAACTTACAAAACATAATCAAACTCAATCAATTAAGTACATAGATAGTGTAAATGACTAAAAATGAGGGTTTATTAATGTATAAAATATTTGATCATCAAGAAATCTGACACAAATTTAAACAGAAATAAAGTACGATAAATAAAATCAAAGGTAAAGGAAAGTTATAGACGAAGTGTCAGATCTGGCTTTCTTTTCTTGCTGCTTCCCTCACTGCTTCTTTCTGACCAATCTATCTGAGCTATTGCTGGATTAGATTTATAAACGAAAGCTTCTAATTTATCAATCAACTCATTAATAGTGAAAGCATAGATAAGAAGTTGTTTTGTCGAAGGTGTGATAAATTTCTGTTCCACAGCTTTGTCAAGAAAAAATAACAAAAGATCAAAAAAATTATTAACATTCAACAAACCTATGAGTTTATAGTGGATGTTCAGTTAGGCCCAAGAGACAATTTGAAAAACTTCTTTTAAAGTATCAAAACCACCTGGTAAGACAATGAATGCATTTGAGTTGTCAAGCATTATCTTCATTCGTTCATGCATAATTAATACCTTAAGTTCCTCCCCAATTGTCTTTCCAATGATGTTCTGTTGAGTTAAAGGTCCATGAATGACATCTAAAACCTGACTGCCTCCTATATAAGCAGCAAATGATACAACCCCCATTAACCCACGACAACCTCCCCCATATACAACATGAATATTCTTCGCAGCAAGTATTCGACTAAGAGTATTTGCTGCGTTTACAAACTCTAAACCTTTTCCATAAGTTGACCCATAAAAAACACAAATATTGTTAAGGTTACGAACAAAAGGTTTTATTTCTATACTCTCCATTCCTTTGAATGATTATGAGTTAGAGGAAAGTGGAGAAAATAAAGTGTTTAAATAAGGAAAAGAATGGAAAAGGTAATGATAACACTTATAAGGGTAGGTTGACTATTGTTAGAAAAGTTTGAAATTAAGAAACACAAAATCTTTTTTATTTTTGTTTTTTTTTGTTTATGTTTATGTTTTTGTTTTTTTTAACTTTAAGAAAACCATGTGGGTAAAGAAGTCTAAAAACCCCTAAAGGACCCTGTTCAAAGGATCGTCTGTTCAAAACAAAAATACAACGAAATCATATAAAAATAAAAGAAATATAATAATAAATGATGTCATACCTTTATGTACAGTTCATGACGTATCTTTATACTGTACGTCATGAGTGCAGTAATGACATATCTTTGAGTTGCATGTCACCAGTGCAACATAAGAACTCCACAAGGATTCCTGAACCAGCAACAAGAACCGCTGAGTCCTTTCTGTCCCGCTTGCGAAATAGCAACCCTTTATCTTCCTGCAAACCTAATTAAAGGCCTATATTCTGAGAAGATGGTACCTGACCGTAGCCAGTCAAAACTCATCATAGAGGCCTACTAATTAAAGTAAGTATACGACTCAGTAACAGTTTCTGTTCACTGTAAAGATGAGACGCTTCTATCTGTCCATCAGCGCTACAGAGCCTTGGTTCCAAGAATTGAGAATGTAGCACGTGGCTCTCTACAAAGCATGACACACGAACCTTATTTACATACCAGTATATGAAGGTCTCCTCCTAAGTCTATGAAAAGACGGACATCTACCCGGGGCTCCTAATCTAATTAAAGACCAAGTACAACCGAAGTTTCGCCATCTTTTTCTCATTTTTTTCTCTCTTTTTTTTTTCTTTTCTTTCTCTCTCTTTTTCTTTTTCTTTGTAGAAGAAGAAGAAGAAGAAGAAGAAGAAAAAGAAGAAGAAGAAGAAGAAGAAGAAGAAGAAGAAGAAGAAGAAGAAGAAGAAGAAGAAGAAGATAATATGTACATGTTGTTGTGGTTATGGCTCACATCTTCCTCTGGTTTTACGTCCAGTAACGGCTTAAACGCTTTTTATGAGTAGAGGATAAGCTTTCCATCCAATTTTCTTATAAATTGGCAAATAGGTTCTTTTAAAGTCAGATTCCCAAGACTGTAATGTTTTTATTCATCCTTGAATAGATTCCACAAGTTAAGAAGTTTACGATGCACATATCCACTAGAATGCGTATCAAGAGTCAATAAGATACCATCTAATGACTCCTTACTCAGTTCATTATTAATTAAGAAAATTTTATCTTTTCTGTTTGCGAAAACCATCCCCAAAGAACGATATCGCTTGTTACAATTCCATCGTGCACATTTGTGACAGAATTGTAACCTTTTTGTTCTTCTCCTTTTAGAATACGAATTTCTACCAAGACTTGGCATGTATGAGTCAAATGAAATTGAAGACTCACCTACTAGTCGGACATTTGCTTCAATTATCCAGCATATATCTTCTGGCATACCCTTGTGCATTAACAATCTCAATCTTTCACATCTAACTTCGTAAATTTTTGTTAGAACATTTTAAGGGAGGGAAGAAAAATATTTTCTCAAGTTTGAAAGAATGACATCCATTTTAAAGGAGAATGAATTAGTTATTATGAGAAACTGAAAAACAAACCGACTTGAGAGTCACGGAGTACGGTTATCTGCCATTTAACTAGGAATACAAAGAACTTTAAAACAAAATAAAGCTACAAAATTAGCGTAAATTTTTCTCATAACAAGGATTAGAAAGATAAATGAATTCTACCTCAGCAACTTAATTTTCCAGAAATGGTTTGAGTCTTTATCCATTGACCATAAACACATTACCATTCCTAGGATTTTTAATGTCTATGACCCCATAAGGATACACATGTTTGATAATAAAAGGACCAGTACACCTAGATCTCAATTTTCTAGGGAATAGGTGAAGACGAGAATTATAAAGCAAAACCTTTTGACCAATTTCAAAAGATTTTCTCAAAATTGATTTGTCATGAAAAGCTTTTGTTCTATCTTTATAAATTTTTGAGTTTTTATATGCATCATTTCTCAATTCCTCAAGTTTATTTATTTGCAATTTGTGTAACCTGCAAGCATCATCAAAATTTAAATTAAAAGCTTTAATGACTTAAAATGCTTTATGTTCCAATTCTATAGGAAAGTGACAAGGTTTTCCATAAACTAACTGATAGAGTGACATGCCTAAAGATGTTTTGAAAGCAATACAGTAAGCCCAAAGTGCATCATTTATTTTTAAAGACCAATTTTTACGATTTGGGTTAACTATTTTTTCTAAAATTTGTTTAATCTCCTTATTTACTAATTCTACTTGTCTGAGGGTAATAAGGGGTGGTAATTTTGTCGGTAATACTATATTTCTTCATTAAGGATTCAAATAGTTTATTGTAAAAATGAATTCAAACTCTCTCTCCACTATTGTAAACCACACATAACTGAGGATCAAAAAGGTTTTTAAAAGCTTGTAATGTCAAGCCATGGTAATGGGTGTATGAAAAAAAAGGAAAGGATAGACAACAAACATTGAGAAACATAAACATGTTATTTCAAGACTTGAGTCATCAAGTGATATTATCAAGGTATTTAACCGTGAAAGAAGAAAACTCGCCAGAACCATTCAATGTTTTTTATACTTTTCATTTCTTATGCTTTGCTTGTTTTTCTCTTTCTTTCTCTTTCTTTTCTTTTATTTTTTTAACAAAGCAATGTTTTTTCTTCAATTTTGTATCTGGTTCCTTCAGGCTCATTTTGTATTGAATATAAATTCATACCTTTAATCACTGATCTCACTTCAAGAAATAACATATCATGTACCCAACAAACATTGATGGTAAGAAGAAAATGCAATGCTTTCACATGCATTAGAACGGTTAATAGGTTAACGAACACAATGGAATGAAAAACATATACGACCAAACATTTACCAGGCTTCAAAATGGGACCTAAAGATATCATCATATCACGGTAAGCTTGAAAAGGCTTAATCGGTTCAAACAATGCCCTAATCATTTCCTCGGTCATGCACAATCTAGGATTTCGCCTCAAGAGAGTTTAAAAATAACTTCTAGGATAATTGAAACTCTAATGTACATCCAAAAACTTTCTCTAAACATGCACTATTACCATTTTCAAAGTTACACTTGCATCTAAGTTAGATGTAAATCATACATAAAAAGCAACCAAATTGTTTCACATACTTCTGATCACATATGGTTTCGTTGAAAGTAATCAAATTGCAAACATTTATGTCATTGGACAACCAATTCCACACTAGCATCAATCCAATCATGCATTAAAAATTGAAAAATTTTCTCAGAAACCCATCAGTAATAGTCAACCTTAGCATATGATCATGATAACATGGTGACTATCATTACTACATACTTAAAATATCAAAACATGTTATACAAATTCAACATTAGAATAACAAAATATGTAAAGATACTCCCCCAAACTACAGTGAAACATTGTCCTCACTGTCCATGAAATGTAGGGTACCTGAGCCTATTAACATACTAAAATGTGAGAGTTGAGTATACTACAAATACTTAAAAACACTTAAAATAAACTAACAGTGTACAATATATACACTACAAGATAACATGTCACAACACATAGCATCCATGCCGCGACATTTGGTTAGAATGGGTGCTTTCAGCAGCACCCAAATCAAATCTCTTTTTTTTTACAACAAGTTTGAAAGGGCATGCCACGATATTGAACTTGCCACGCTGCGGCGCTGAAATCTTTGGATTTTGGCTTGATACACACAAATAAAGTTCACGCCATGGCATGTAACAGACTCACGCCGCGGCATGAGAGGTTAGCCTGCAGAATTCTGTAGCAAATTCAATTTTGCTGCAGAATTTTATCCAAAGAGGTCCTCAACACCTCTAAAACTTGTCCAAATACTAAAAATATAGTATGGACAACTAAAATATATAGAAACACAAAATCACACCTACGAACCTACATATGACTTAAAACTTAAGAACAACATAAAGACTAACTAAAACATCAACAATCAAAGTACTAACATATATAAGAACTAATCTAACTAAAACTACAAAATCAATCATGCAATCTAACAAAACTACAAAAATCACACATACTAACTTATCTAAAAATCAAAATAAGAGAAAAACATAAAAACTAACTAAAGCTACCACATCAAGCATACTAACATATGTAAGACTTAAAACTTAACAAAAACATAAAAACTTGGATTTCCTCCCAAAAAGGGCCTGAGTTATAGTTCCGATAGGACTTTCACAAGGCAAACCGCTAACTCTTTTGATTATGACCAGTTTGATCCCAAAATGGATGGATCGGATAGTAGGCCTTCTTTTGCCTAAGTAAGGTTCTCCATTTGGGTTTCTCGAGCTCCCACAAAGGTCTCGAATGATTAAACTCATCCACCATTTATTGTACAAAAAATACAAAGAATGAAAACTTGAATGAAAAAAGAACTATACAGCTTGAATTAGAACCAACTAAACTCATTGTTGATATTAGCATATTGAAATTAAACCATTATCCCCGGCAACGACGCTAAAAACTTGTTTGTCCCTTTATTAGGTCACAAGTGCATCGATTATTCAAGTAGTACAATGAAGAGTAAAGTTTGTTCCCTTAAGTATGATTGACTTCCAATGCTAAGTATCAACTAATAGCTTATCTAGTTCTATTCAAGAACATAAAAATAGGGAAAAGTACAATAAAACTAATCTAAAGATAGAAAAGCAATAAATGAAAGTAAAGATAATAGTTTAGAGATTTAGGAAATTCTTCTTTACCTCATACTTCAATTAATGCTATGCAATCCTTATAAGTAACATGAATGTATTAGTTAAGTTAACTTGAGAATCTGATTTAGTTAAAAGCCTATGTCTAGGTCAGTTAACCCTGGTTTTCTTCACCTAGCTCACTATGCTTCCATGAGAACTAGAGTGAAATCCACTAATGAATGATCTATTTTCAAACACACGCTATGCATGGCTAAGAGGTATATGTCTATCCCATTAGCAAATCAATTTATCCAAACTAATTGAACTTATCGAATATGCATCAACCATACATATAATCTCAAATCCAAATTCCTATGTCTAGGTTCATCAAATTTCATCAAATCACTTAAAAGCTGATCAAACTCTTAAGAGCATTAAGATCTATATGATTGAACATAACCAAACATCAATATATACTTAAAGTAATACATAAACATCAATATTCATACAAAGATCCAAAGTAATTCATAAATACAGCTCAGCTAATCATTGAACAAGAAAAATACACACAAAATCAGCACTCAAAGGATAAGGAAAGAGAAGAAAACTAAGGGAGAAGGAAAGAAGCTCATAGATGTGATCTTCTATGCATGAATCATCTACCATAAGGAAGATAACCTCTAACCTTGGCTCCCTAGGCCTCCAATCTGCCCAGAAATGAAGTTTCAGTCGCAGCTTCTCTAAAACATCAAAAGCTCTCCTGTCTAAAACATCAAAACGTTAGGACATTAACATGCCTACGTCGCGGCGCATGTTGAATTTAGGTCAGGATGCTGCGATGCTAATTCCTCATGTCGCAGCGTTTAGATTTCGTAGCTCTCTATCTGATGCAGGGGATACTCCACCACCATGCCATGACATTGATTTACCTGTACCGTGGCATCAGCTACCAGAATGCTTCTTTGGCTTTCTCTTCCAATTTTGGCTCAAATGCTCTATATATTCGCTTGTTTTGGAGCCCTTCCTATAATAGAGAAACCGGCAAGTCAATAACAGTTGCAAATCCACTTAATCAATAACAAAATAAGCACAAATTGCTCAATATCATATTGGAAAGGTATCAAAATAGAATATAACAAATGTAAGCATAAAACCTTCCAAATATGCATAATAACCAGGATTTAAGCAATTAGTAAAGTACAAATATAAGGTACAAATAACTACACATTATGGAGTTATCATACCCCCAAACTTAACCTTTTACTTGTCCTCAAGCAAAACAAAGTTTGACTAAATAAACTTTAACAATTTATATTCAAAATGCATTCAGCAACTCTTATTTCAATTTTTATTTAAACAAAACCAGTATAGAATGATTGCATCAGTCCTCAATGAATGCTAAAATCTCACAATCAACTCCACACATACACAACCCTAAACATATTAATAACCCAGTTTCCTTTCATGAAGATCACACTTTCCACAAACATGCAAGATAAACTTCTCCTATTCAAATCACGCAAATCCGGATAAGTTTATAAGCATACTTGCAAATAAATCATATAATCCACAAAATTGAATCTAAACTCTCTCTCCACTAATGTAAATCACACACAACTGAGAATCAAAAAGGTCTTTAACAGCTTGTACTGTTAGGTCATGGTAATGGGCATATGAAAAGAAGGGAAATGATATACAACAAACATTGAGAAACATAAACATGTTATTTCAAGACTTGAGCCACCTAGTGATACTATCAGGGTATTCAACAGTGAAAGAAGAAAACTCACCAGAACCATTCAATGCTTTTTATACTTTTCATTTCTTAGGCTTTGCTTGTTTTTCTCTTTTTTTCTATTTTTTTTACAAAGCAATGCTTTTTCTTCAATTTTTCATTTGGTTCCTTCAGGCTCATTTTGTATTAGAGATATTAATACCCCTAATCACTGGACTAACTTCAATAAATAACACATCATGTATTCAACAAACATTGATGGTAGAAAGAAAATGCAATGTTTTCACATGCATTAGAATGGTTAACAGGTTAACGAACACAATAGGTGAATGAAAAACATATAAGGTCAAACAATCAATAGGCTTCAAAATGGGACCTAGAGATATCATCATATCAGGGTAAGCTTGAAAAGGCTCAATCAATCCAAACAATGCCCTAATCATTTCCTCAGTCATGCACAATCTAGGATTTTGCCTCAAGAAAGTTTAAAAACAACTTCTAGGATAATCAAAACTCTACATATACATCTATAAGCTTTCTCTAGACATGCACTCTTGTCATACTCAAAGTTACACTTGCATCTAAGTGGAATGTAAATCATACATAAAAAGCAACTAAATTGTTTCACATGCTTCTGATCACATATGGTTTCGCTAAAAGTAATCAAATTGCAACCATTTATGTCATTGGACAACCAATTCCACACTAGTATCAATCCAATCATGCATTAAAAAATTGAAATTTTTTTCTTAGGAACCCATTAGTAATAGTCAACCTTAGCATATGATCATGATAACATGGTGACTTTCATCATTGCATACTGTAAATATCAATACATGTTACACAAATTCAATATTATAGTAACAAAACATGTAATGAAACTCCCCCAAACTGAATTGAAACAATGTCAATGGTTTCTAGGGTACCTAAGCCTGAATAAATACTGAAATGTGAGAGTTGAGTATACTACAACATTTAAAAACACTTAAAATAAACTATGTAAAATATATACACTACAGGTGGCACATCGCAACACACAACATCTATGCCGCGATATTTGGTCAGAATGGGTGCTTTCAATAGCACCCAGATCAAATTTCTCTCTTTTTCTTATTTTTTTTACTCAAGTTTAAAGGGCCTGCCGCGACGTTGAACTTTTCACGCCGCGGCGCTGAGCTCTCTAGATTTTGGCTTGATGCGCACAAATATTACTATCATGTCACGGCGTACAACAGACTTACACCGCGGCATGCAATAGTCATACACCGCGACGTTAGAGATTAACCTGTAGAATTCTGCAGCAAATTCAGTTTTGTTGCAAAATTTTGTCCAAAGAGGTCCTCAACACCTCTAAAACTTGTGCAAATATCTAAAACATAAAATATACAACTAAAAACTATCAAAACTACAAAATCAACATATTAACCTATATATAGCTTAAAACTAAACATAGACATTAAAACTAACTAAACTTACAACAATCAAACATACTAACTACAAAATTACAAAAATCAAACATACTAACTAATATAAGACTCAAAACAAGAGAAAAGCACAAAAACTAACAAAACTACAAAATTAAACATATTAACATATATAAGACTTAATACTAAAGAAAAGCATAAAAACTAACAAACTCATAAAAACCTGGGTTCCTCCCAAGAAAGGCCTGAGTTATAGTGTCGGCAGGACTTTCACAAGGTAAACTGCCACACTGCACTCCAGTGTGCATCTCCTTGGAGTATGGCTGGTTTGATCCCAAAATAGATGGATTGGATGGTAGACTTTTTTTTGCCTAAGTGAAGTTCACCACTGGGGGTTCTCGAGCTCCCTTAAAGGCCTCAAATGATTAAACTCATCCTCTATTTATTGTACCTAATATTACAAAGAATGAAGACTTAAGTTAAACTGTACAAAAAAACTTGAATTGTACAGCTTGAATTAGAACTAAATAAGCTCGTTATTAATATTAGCAATATAGAAATAAACTGTCATCTCAGGCTATTGCCAAGGAATAAGTCTAAACTATATGAAAATAAACTAACATCCCCGGCAATGGCGCAAAAAACTTATTTGTCCCTTTATTAGGCCACAAGTGCACGGGTCATTTAAGTAATGCAGATATAGAGTAAAAGTTCGTTCCCACGAGGATAAATGGCTTCTAATACTAAATATCAACAAATAGCTTAAGTAATTCTATTCAAGAATATATAAAATAGGGAAAATTGCAGTAAAACTAAATCTAAAGACTACAAAGCAATAAAGATAATAGTTTAGAGATTTAGGAAATCCTTTTTCACCTCATATTTTAACTAATGATATGCAATTCTTATAAGCAACATTAATGAATAATCAAGTTAGCTTGAGAATCTACTTTAGTCAAAAGCCTATGTCTAGGTCAATTATCCCTGGTTTCATCCACCTAGCTCACTATGTTTCCATGAGACCTAGTGTAAACTCCACTCATGAACGATCTATTCTAAAACACATGCTATACATGGTTAAGAAGTATATTTCTATCCCATTAGCGAATCATTTCACCCAAGCCAATTGAGTGAAATAGAACATACATCAACCATACCATTTCCATATCCACAAATCCCTATGTCTAGTTCATTTGCAACATTAAAATAATGCAATTGATGGTCAAACAAGAGAAAGCATTAAGCATAGGTATGGAAGAACAAAACTAAACATCAATCTAAACTCAAAGAAACACATAATCATCAATATCCATACAGAGATCTAAAGTAATCCCTAAATACAGTTCAATTAAATATTGAACACGAAATTATACAACAAAATCAGTGCTTAAAAGATAGAGGGAAGAGAGAAAAACAAAGGGAGAAAAGGAAGGAAGCTCATAGATATGGCTTTGATGCTTGAATCTCCTTCCATGAAGAAGATGACCTCCAACCAAGCCTTTCTAGGCCTCAAATCAGCCCAGAACGTGAAAACCTAGCCAGCTTCTCTAAACTCTGAAAGCTCTCTTTGAAAAATATATTAAAAACGTATTCATAGGCCTAGAAAACAGAGTCACGTCGTGACATTAACATGCTTACGCCACGGCACACTTCGATTTAGGTCAGGAACGCCACGACATTACATTCCTGTGCCGCGACGTGCAAAAATGCGTAGCTCTCTGACTTGATGCAGGGGATGCATCACGTTGCGGCATTCATATGCCACGTCGTGGCATGATATGTTGAACTTCACACTTGGCTTTTTCTTCCAGTTTGTTGCTCAATTGCTCCCGATATCAGCTTGTTTGTAACCTTTCCTATAATAGAGAAATCACCAAGTCAATAAGAATAGAAAATCCACTTAATCAATCACAGAATAAGCACAGTTTGCTCAGAATCATATAGGAATGTATCAGAATCGAATATTACAAATATCAGCATAAAACCCTCCAAATATGCATACAACCAAGGACTTAAGCAATCAACAAAGCATAACTATGGGGCACAAATAACTACATATTATGGAGTTATCACTTACCCACTGGCGATCGGAGATAGGGTAGATAATTTCAACATCAAGTAATTTAAGAACTTCAGCTCTAACTACCTTTTTCATGTGTTGATTTAATCTTTTTTGAGGTTGTTGTGATGTTTTAGCATTATTCTCTAAATATATTCTATGTGTACAATTAATGGATTAATGCCTTTTATGACCTTTAATGTCCATCTAATTGTACTTTTATGCCTTTAAGTACTTCTATCAATATACCTTTTTGTTCTCCAATAAAGATTAATGAAATTACTTCTGGAAAGCTTTGTTCTTCTCCTAAAAATGTGTACTTCAACCCAGCAGGTAATGACTTTAGTTCCAGTAGGGGAACTTCTTCATGAGTATTATCATTCATGGATTTTAACTCTTCAAATCTCGGCTTCTATCCCTTGTATTTCATTACCTGTGTACAATCAAGTAAATAACATATTTCAGAAATATCATCATCTACTTGTGTACCTGAATCAAATGAATTAATTAAACAAACTTCTAATGGGTTAGAATAACTCCTTTTAGAAGATGATCATCAAGAATGGCCTCAATCCCGTCAGTTTCCTCCTTTTCATCATGGACTTTCTGTGGTTGATTACATATGTTGAAAACATTAAGTTCCAGTGTCATGTTTCCAAATGTTAGTTTCATCACTCCATTTCTACAATTTATCAAAGCATTAGATGTTGCTAAAAAGGAGCAACCTAAAATAATAGGAATTGACTTGGAACTATTAACCATAGGTTGAGTTTCCAAGATAATCAAACCCATAGGATAAATGAATTTATCAATTTGTACCAACACATCTTCCACTATTTCTTTTGGAATTTTAATTAATCTATCAGCAAGTAGAAGAGTTACAGAAGTTAGTTTTAACTCACCTAGATTGAGTTATTGATAAACTGAATATGGAAGCAAATTAATACTAGTACCAAGATCAAGTAAAGCTTGTTCAATTTTATTTTCTCCAATAATGCATGAAACCGTAGAACAACCAGGGTCTTTATGTTTCAAAACATTATTGCTCTGAATAATGGAACTTACCCGTTCAGTCAAAAAAGCATTCTTTTTCACATTTAATTTCCTTTTAACAATGCATAAGTCCTTCAAAAAGTTGGCATAATAAGGAACCTATTTGATAGCATCTAACAACAGAATATTGACCTTCACTTGGGGGTGGAGGAGACGAGAGTTTGGTCTCATTTTGGCTAGATGGCTTATCAACCTCTTCCTTATCTTGGGGGATTGATTCATCATCTTTCTCACAAGATTCAGGAATTTATAATTTAACAACTTTACCACTCCTAAGAGTTATCACTGAATTAACTTGATTTATTTGTTAGTTTTCTGAATTACCATAATTTAGACTATATTGACCTTTGGGATTTGGTTGAGGTTGAGAAGGAAATTTTCCTTTCTCATGAATAATGAGTACAACATTAAGTTTAACCAGAGTTTCTTTTATGTCTATCATGGTTTGAGTATTTTGTTTATTAATGGTCTCTTGCTTTTCAATGAATGTATGTAGAGTTCTTTTAAGGTTTTTCCTATATGGTGGGACATAATGTGCATATCCTTGAGAATTTTGAGAATCCTGTTGCTCCTAAGGAGGCGGTGGTTGTATAAATTATGCTTAATTATTATTCTTCCAGCTAAAGTTTGGGTGATTTCTCTATCCAGATTGTAAGAATTTGAAAAAGAAGAGGTGAATAGCTTTTTAAAATTGTTCATTGCATTTACTTGCTCATGCACAACTTGTTTAAAAATAGGAATATTTAGACATTCATTTGTCGAGTGTCCTAATTCATCACAAATGCCACAAATTTCTTCATTTTGCACAAATTTAACTTCTTTCACTTTCCTTAATTCCATGGATTCAACATTTCTATCCAACTGGAGTACCTAGCATTTAGATTTTCTTCTTAACTAAGATTATATTTTCCTTTACCAGCATTTGCAAAGTTAAATCTAATTGAATTTTCAGAAGAATTAGTATCATGCTAAGATTGAGTATTTTCAGCCAAATAGTTTAAATAATCTAAAGCTTCTTCAGGTTCTTTATCAAGAAACTCGTCATTACACATTGTTTCTATAAATTGTTTAGTTTCAGGTGTTAAACATTCATAAAAGAAGTTTATCGTGCGCCATTTTTCAAAATCATGATGTAGACAAGAATTTAACAAATCTTTAAAACGTTCTCAACATTGAAAATATGCTTCATTTGAATTTTGGGAAAAATTTTAGATTTGTCTTTTCAAAGCATTGGTTTTATGTGTTAAAAAAAATTTCTTTAAAAACTTATGTTGCATTTCTTGTCACGTGCCAATTGATCTTGGTTTCAAAACGTTAAGCCAAGTTTTTGCTTTATCTTTCAAAGAAAAAGGAAACAATTTAAGCTTAACAATCTCTTTAGTACAATTTTGATCATTGACAGACTTCCTCAAATTCTTTTAGATGTAAATATGGGCTTTCAGATTCTAAATCATGGAAATTAGGAAGTAAAAAAATCATACCCGGCTTAAATATAAAATTGTAGCTGTGAGTAGAAAAATAAAACATGATTGATTAGAATTTTGAGGTGATTGCAAATATGCACGCATAGTTCGCAACGATTAATTTTTATATTCATTATGTATACTTTTATTTTCAGCTCGTGGTTAATTTTCAGCTATTAGTGGTTCATTTTCAGCCATGGTTCATTTTCAGTCATTGTGTCAATTGTGTATGGTTGTGATTCAAACAAATCAATATATAAAGTACCAGAATTAATTTTAACTAAACTACCAGAATTTAAATCACGATACTAATTAAGAATAAATAAGTGACTTAAAAATAAAAAAAATAATGTGCAAGTTGGCGGTATAAACCAGCCATTAAATATTAAGCCAAAATAAATTACTTAAAATAATAAAAAAAATAATGTACAAATTAGTAAGTTAGAAAAAAATGACATAAATAAATAAGTTAGAAAGCAAAATTAAATGACATAAATATAAAAATTAGTAAGTCGAAAGCATAAATTAAATGACATAAATATAAAAGTTAGAAAGTTAGAAAACATAAATAAATGACATAAATATAAAAGTTAGAAAATATAAATAAATGACATAAATATAAAAGTTACGAAGACGAGAAAGTGTAAATAAATAAGTTAGAAAGCATAAATAAAACAATTAGATAGCATAAATAAATGACATAAATTAAAAAAAGTTACATAGCGTAAATAAATGAGTTAGAAAGTATAAATAAAAAGTTAGTAAGCATAAATAAATGACATAAATAAAAAAGTTAATTAATAAGCTAATAAGTAAGTTAGTTAGTAAATTAGTAAATTAAAAGAGTAAAGGAATAATATACCTAATGGTGAAGTTTACTTACAAAAAGAGAACCTCAATAAATTAAAACTTCAAATCAAGTCCCCGGCAACAGAATCAAAAACTTGATGCGAATTAAAAGTTACAAACTCAAGTGTAAGTTATTTCAAGTAGTAAATTCTCGGGAGTCCGAGGTCGATCCACAGGAAATTGATGAAGAAAAATTCTTTGAGGTAAAGAAAAGATTTGCCACAAAAATAAAGATGATAAAAGTTGTTTACAAATGAAAAAGGATTTACTTGGGTTAAGAGATTCACTCATGGTAATAAATTGAAGACAAGATTATTTCTTTTTATAACTCAATTGAAATCCACACATAATGGAGGTTCCAATCGGAAATACAACATTCAAAGTTCATATAAGATTATAAATGTAATTATATTATGATTCCTTTAATTATCCACTAACACCATCACTTATAAATGGGCACAAGAATTCATTATCCCAATCTCTTGTCTACAATGAATCAAGATCTCCACTTTACAAAAAGGGTTTCTAAATTGATTGGAAACAAAATATAACACATATAATGACTACTTGATAATACATCATTTAAGCATAAGAAAGAAATTAATCAAACCTTAATTTATTACCAAAAACTTCACCCTTTCACCCAAGCAAAATGAAAATTAGTTACTCATGAACAAGAAGAAAGAAAGAGATAAGAAGAAAAAGATGAACACAAATTCAATTTAGAACAAAGAAAACTACAACAAGAGAAACAAATAATACAATAGCATAATCTAAGCTAAGATGATTAAAGTGATAAGCCAATGCTCCCTTTTATAGAGCTCAAGGAGTACAGGATGACAATGAAGTGGTTTGATGATGATAAGTAAATGCCAAAGGAGTTGTTTGATGATGATGAATGAGTGGAAATTATAGAGATTCTTGTCTCTGAAATGTTTTCATTCTGAGCTCATGGCATACATCATTTTCTTATCAAGTGGTCTTCATAAGAGTTGTAGAGAATTTTCTTACTTTCCAAAGCCGCCAGTTTCAGCTCAAAAGATTACCTACACCCCGAGATATGGCCCAATTACTACATACTATGCAGGTCCAACTACAGCTCCTCTGTTCTGACTTCCAAGCCCAATATCACTTTCAAGACATCCGATCTGAATTTTGTATTCTCATGAAAGTTGTACATTTGGGTCTTAAATTTCAAATGGCACTAATTTCATTCTAAAAGCTCACCTATAGCTCCAGATATAGTCTGATAAGTACGCATAGGTCAAGCTGTCAGGTTCAGAACTCTAGATTTTGCTTCAACTCCAATTTGAGTTATTCAAACGTGTGTTCCAAATCTTGAGGTCTTCATGAAAATTGTAGCGAATTGTCTTAGATTTCCAACAATACTAAAATCACACCAAACTGATATTTGCAACTCAAATTATAACAAGTTTACTGAAAGATGTAATCAAGCAATTTAAGGTCAAGTTAAGCAATAATTTCTTCAATGATCTAATTAAGCTCAATATTATAAAATGTGAAAAAACTAACTTAATTAAGTCTAATTGAACCTTAAGAAACCTAGTAAGATGATTGTAAAATGTATAAAATATATTACTATCAACTACGAAAATGAGCTTCGGTGAACAAATCAACTGATTAGTCAATAGTGCCAATAGAAATAAGACGAAGAACACAACGAAAAATGTGTTGACGAATAAAGTGACAGTCAATCTCAATATGCTTAATGCGTTCTTGAAAGATATCATTGTGAGCAATCTGAATAACACTCCTATTATCACAGTAAAGAGTAGTGGAGGAGGACTAAGAGAAACCCAAGTCTTCAAGAATCCAATGTAACTAAAGTATTTCAGAAGTGGTGTCAGCAAGTGCCCAATACTCTGCTTCAGTACTAGAATATGCAGTCAAAGTCTATTTCTTGCTTCGTTATAAAATAAGAGCATCGCCAAGAAAGATACAGTAACTAGTGGTAGATCGATGATCAGTGGGGTGTCCACCCCAATCAACATCAGAATAGACTCAGAGGATCAAGGAGGAGTCGACAAAAAAATGAAGCCCATGAAATAAGGTCCATTTTACATATCAGATAATACGGAGAACAACAACATAATGAGTGGTACGCAAAGATGACATGAATTGACTAACTAAATAAACAACATATGAAATATTTGGACAAGTAATAGTAAGATAAATCAAGTTGCCAACTAACTGCCGATAAAGCGTAAAGTTATCAAGTATTGTATCATCCAGAGGTGTGAATCTCACATTAGGCTCTAGAGGAGTTGATTCGGTGCAACTGACTCGAGATAGAAAAAGACTTCAAGAAAGGAAACTAACTCTAGAGGTGTGAATCTCACATTAGGCTGACGTTGAGGCAGAAAAATGCCATTAGTAGAAGAAAGGACTTTAAGAGCCATAAAGTAACTAAGAGGTCCAAGATCTTTCATCCCAAAATGCTGACTCAAGAACTGCTTTAGTTTAGTAATATCAGTAGTATCAATACCAGTAATAATCATATCATCAACATAGAGAAGCAACATAATAGTACCTCTATTAGTTTTACGAGTAAACAGAGCAGAATCATGAGCAATAGAGGAAAAGCCAAACTGACTGATAGTGTTGTGAAACTTGGCAAATTAGGCCTGAGGTGTTTGTTTGAAGCCATATAAAGTCTTTCGAAGATGGCAAACTTTATTTGGTGGACAAGTGTAACTAAGAGGTGGACACATATAAACTTCTTCTTCCAAATCGCCATTAAGAAAGGTATTCTTCACATCCATCTGATTTAGAGTCCATTTTTGAGTTACTGCAATAGCAAGGAGAACACAAACTAAAGTGATGCGAGCAACAAGTGCAAAGATCTCCTCATAATCAATGTCATATTCTTGAGTGAAACCTTTGGCAACAAAACGAGCCTTATAGCGCTTAATAGAGCCATTAGAATGAGCCTTGATCTTGAATACCCATTTACATCCCATAAGTGTCTTACCATAAAGAGAATAAACAAGGTCCCAAGTATTACTATTCTCTAACGACTGCAACTCTTCTTGCATAGCATACTACCAATGAGGATCTGTGGAGGCTTCTTGATAGGACTGAGGCTCATGTAAGTGAAGCATGGTAAAAAAATAGTGATAATCAAGAAGATACGTACGTTGAGTTCTTACCCTAGTTGGACACTCAGAAGGAAGAGAGGGTACAATGATAGGTGTAGGATCTACATATGGAACGACATCATTAGGAGTGACTAGAACATCATAAGTGGCTGGAAGCTCACTAGAGGAACTTACATCAAAATCACTAGAAAGAGATCAACAAAGGAGTTAGTGAAAAGAGGAGTCAAAGTGGAAGGGATGGACTTAAACTGGGAGAGTGAGGAGAACATGGTGCCTTCCTAAAAGACCATATAACAGGAGATACAGATACTTTGAGAGATTGGATTCCAACAATGATAGCCTTTATGTTCAATGTCATAACCAAGAAAGCAACAGAGACGTGCTCGGGGCTTAAGTTTATTGTACTCATGGGGTTGAAGGAGAACAAAACAAACATAGTAAAAAACTTTAAGAGAGTTGTAATTTGGAGAAGTATGGTAGAGATGTTCAAAGGGAGATACATTACCCAGAACAGAGGAAGAAAGTTAGATGATGACATAGACGACAGTGAGCGCGATTTCACCCCAAACACATTCAGGACAAGAGGAGGAGATAACCATAGCTCGAACAAAGTCAAGGATATGACGATTTTTTCTATTTTGTTGAGAGGTACTAAGACAAGAAAACTCAGAGAGTGTACCATGTTCAACAAGAAAGGTGAGAAGTTTTGAATCACGATATTTCGATGCATTATCACGACGAAAAACTTTAATTAATTTTGAGAATTGAGTTTTGATCATAGTAGCAAAATTAATGTAAACTTGAGGAAGTTCTGGACGATTTTAAGCACATACACAGACACAGATACAGGGACACACTAAATTCAAAAAATTGTTGGACTCAAACACGTCATATATATATATATATATATATATATATATATATATATATATATATATATATATATATATATATATATATAATAAAAATTTCATAATTCATTAATATCATTTCTATAAGCATGGAGATTTACAATATTTTAATATATGTCATATGTGTCAATATTTTCTACCTAATAGGTCCCTTCTAAAAAATATGAAGCATAATTTCTATTGACATATTCTAAAAAATCTCTTAAACTAACTTCTCATAATAGAACTAATTATGTACAAGTACATGTGCATAAAAAAAATTAACTAGAGGAAATATTAGTGTGAGGCAAGTTTCAGTGACGACGAAATGGATGGCTTGGTACGAGCAAAGGTAGAAGGAGCAGATGAAAATAGTGGTATATGAAAAGATAAAACTTAAAAGTCTAATAGTGACATGTGAAAAGATAAAACTTAAAATACTGGTATGTTAAAATAGTAGTTTAGGACGTCAGTAATGTCATTGGGCTTAGGTGGGTTGCAAGCTTACTAATTGAACGTGAGTTATGAAAACTAATTTTTTTAAAAAAAATATTAATGGGTCGTGTCCAAGCCATGTCCTAAACGTGTCCGAGTATGTCCGAAATATGTCTAAATTGAAAAAAATAATCTTTTTAATCTGACACATTTGGACATGTAGGACACGTGTATCGTACGTGTATCTCTATGTGTCTGATACGAGGACACGCCTCAAAATCGGTGTGTCCGTGCTTCATAGAATATAGCCAAGTAAAACGAGAAAAATCATTAATAAATATTACAAAATATCAATTATCTCTCATAGTTAGTGTGAAGGCATGCCCCCAGGCATCAGAATGCACAAGGTCAAAAGGAGATTTAGAAATAGAAATACTTTTACTAAAGGAAAGTACATTTTGTTTAGTAATTTGACAAGAAGTGTAATGAAAAGACTCATTAATTAAACCTAGAGCTTCTTAAGATAAGAGGGGACACAACTTCCCTAGAGAACTATGAGAAAGACGTTGGTGCCATAGTTGAGTGGAGGACGAGGTGGATGTTGCACAAAGATTTGAGGCAAGAGGAACATGAAGGTTGGTGTACCCAAACAACCTTTTGAATTTACATCTAGTCTCTATGACTTGTCTTGTTAGTGGATCCTACACACAACAACCAAAAAAAAAAGTGACTTTATAACCAAGGTCACATAGTTAACCAACATAAATGAGATTGAAGTTTAATTTGGAAATAAGATATGTATTAGGTAAGCTAAGAGTGGGCAGAGAGACAGAACCCTTATGACTAACATTTATAAGAGATTCATCGGTTATATGTATGAAATGTGCAGTGTCATTAATAGATAGAGATGAAAAAGGCTGAGATATGGACGTCATATGGTTACAACAAGCAAAGTCAAAGTACTATTTAGTATTACCTAGTATGGTTGATAAAGCAAAATAAGTATTACCATAATTTGATAGTAGACGTTTAAGGAGGGACACAAGATCATTAGTAGAAAAGACAACCTGGGGTATGGTTGAAGAAACTGGGGATCCATTAGCAGTAGTAGCAACAAGCACAAATTTCGAAAAACTAGGACAAGGTTGAAATATATGTTTTGATCAGACCTTGAAGGACATGTGGAACAATTCTCAATCAAGTGTTATAGGTCTTTACAATATCTACAACATCTGGGGGCAGTGAGCACAACTGAAGGAGACTGAGTAGTGTCAGGTTTCTCCATTATAGCAAAAGAGAACGTAAAAACTAAACTTTTGAAGCTGAATTGATGAAAAAAAACCTAAAAAATGAAAAAATATCTCCAAAAAACCTTAGGAAGAGGTCTGGTGCCATGTCAACACTAACACGTTAGGTGACACGTTAGCCAATGGACTAAGTGAGCAAGCCACATTAACGTCTGTGCCACATCAGCAGGGCGGACTAGTCAGCGGGTCGCGAGTCAAATATATGTAACTAGCACATGAGACAGATGTGTAGAGGGGAGTAGTGACATGTGACGGTGTGTGCGGCGGAGGACTACCATGAAATTTTGATGGCCAGTAGATTGACGAACGACGGTTCTAATAGTGTTGGCTTTGTCGAAAATGGAGGTCTGAGGAGTAGCGAACCAAAAACGACAGTGATAAAGATGTTGGAGCAACAACGGTGAACGGTGTCTAGATGGTGACAGAGCACACAGTGACGGAGTGGTGGACAACGATGATCTGGAGCGGTGTTTAGACGAAAGTGAGTTTGCAGTGATAGTGGTAACTAGAAACACAGCAGCAACGATGTCGAGTAGCAGAAGGATTGGATTGAGAGCCTAGACTCTCTGAAACCAAGTTAGAAACAAAAACATAAAGAAAAAGACTGACAAGTATGTCTATATTTCTGAACAATTGTATATATTAGAGTTATCATTTATTTATACAAGAAGGTTATCATACAAAAATGGAAAATAATAAAGTACAATTATGTACAAAATCAATTACAATCTCAATCAATCAATTATAATCTCAATCACGCTAAAACTAACATTGAGAAATTGGATCTAAAAAACTCTGAAACATAATCTACCCACAAGATCTAAAAATCAAAGGCCACCTATCCTTCTCCATATGTTGCACAATCGAGTAGGAAGACTACAAAACCAATCTAGAAGTAGCTCACTTGATGCAGTAAGCTTGGCAATCAAGTGACCTACTTGGTTTCTTTCTTTATTTACCCATAAAAAGTCATTCCTGTGAAACATGGGTTTTAAGCTATGAATATCTCCTATAATGGGTTCAATCTCCCATCTTGCTTTTCTCCCCTACAGGTGATAATCATATATTTTATACATTAATAAACCCTCATTTTTAGTCATTTACACTCTTCATGTACTTAATTGATTAAGTCTGGTTATGTTTTGTAAGATTAGACTCAAATTAGACTTAATTGATTTTTTCAGCATTATTTGGGTCTTACACTGTTTCTGTATTTTGAACATATCTTGAGTTCTAGATGTCTAAAAATTATGAATTTTACCTTGCAGGAAAGTTGAGAGAAAGCTCTACAACATTCATGAGAGTTCCAGGTAAAATATGGACATCTAGAAGAGCTAAATGGGCTTGGAAGACAGAATACGAGTTTTGTGTCTAGAACCTGAACAGTGTACAGTAATTAGAGCATAACTCGGGCTGTAAGAATTATCTTGGGCTGAAATTTGGACATTTGAAAGTTAAGACCCAGATCTACAACTTTCATGAAGAACACAAGAGCTCATTCGGACAGCTTGGAGGTGATATTGGGTCTGGAAGTCAAAACAGAGGTGCTGAAACTAGGCCTGAATAGTCTGCAGTAATTGGGCCATATCTCAGACTGTAAGAATGATCTTGGGCTGAAATTTGGACATCTGAAAGTTAAGATCCAGATCTACAACTTTCATGAAGATGACTTTTCTATTTGATGACGGAATCCATGAGTTAAGTAATGAATGATTTCGGAGACAAGAAATCTCAATGATTTTTCACTCTTATCCTCACTATTTAGCATTTTTCACTCATTCATCCACTCATCCACCTACTCTTAATCAGCCTCCTTGTCATTTGTATCCCTAATCCTCTATAAAAGGTACCATTGGTTGACCATTTGGGGCATTTGGTGTTAGGCTTAGTTTTTACAAGTTTTTGTGGTTATGCTTGTTTGTTGTTTTACTTTGTTGTAATTTTCTCTTGTTCTAAAGTGAAACTATGTTCATCTTTCTCTTCTTCTCTCTTTCTTTCTTCTTATCTATGAGTAACTAAATCTTCATCTTGCTTGGGTGAAAGAGGGAAGCTCTTGGTAATGAAATAAGGTTAGATTATTCTATTTCTTATGCTTAAATGATATATTATCAATTGAACATTATATGTGTTATATTTTGTTTCCAATTAATTTAGAAACCTTCTTTGTATAATGGAGATCTTGATTTATTGTAGACAATAGGATTGACACAGTGACTACTTGAACTCATTTACAAATGTTGGTAGATAATTAAAGGAATCATAATATGATTACATATATAATTGAACTTTGAATGTTATATTTTCCGATTGGAACCTCCGTTGTGTGTGGATTTCAATTGAGTTAAAAAGAGAAATAATCTTACTTTTAATTTATTACCAAGAGTGGATCTCCTAACCCAAGCAAGTTCTTAAATTCATTGGTGAACTTGTTTTATTACTTTTGGTATTGTGACAAATCTTTTTTTTACCTCAATTAATTTTTCTTCATCAATTTCCTGTGGATCGACCTCGGACTCCGGAGAAATTTACTACTTGAGACAACCTGCACTTGGATTTGCATCCTTTAAATCCCGCACATCAATAGGCTTCAACCAGTTACAAACAATCCAACTTAAACATAACACATTATAGATCGAGGTTATCTGCCAACACGATTGCCTCCCTCAACGTTGTTGCTTCAGCCATCAGACTCAATCTAGCCACAATTTGATAGGAGAATCCAGTCACAAGACATCCACCCTTTTTTCTTGCTATTCCCACTATAATTCTGACCCTATTTGTTCATCATAAGAAGCATCAATGTTGAATTTCAAACACCCTAAAGGTAGAGCTCTCCAACAAGTAGGTGTTGTTCCTTTGACTTGACTATGTGCTTGTGTACTTGCATTATTTTGAATAGCCTGATGGAACTCCTGTGATAATGTTACTACCTTGTTAATGGTGAGTATCGAGTTTAGGGCTTTATGCTAAAACACAAATTTGTTTCTCCCCTTCCAAATAGCCTAAATTATGCTTCCTACTAAGACCATGTTGACTTTGAAAAACTCTATGCTTGCCTTGAAATTTTGGAACCTCTCGTAGAGCCAAAGATCAAACCTACGGACATTATCCACAGCAGGGGTGCACTGAACCTGGGATCCAAACCATACAGGTTTGGTCCATGGGCAGAGGAGAAAGACATGCTCCATTGTTTCAACTTCCTTAAGACAAATTGGGTAGATAGGGTCCATTATCACCTTCCTTTTAGCCAGGTTCCCTTTAACTGGGATAGCATTATGGCAGGTTTTCCAAATGAAAAGCTTTACCTTTTGGGGAATTTCAAGGGTCCATATTAGATTCCAAATTTTGGGGGGTTTGATATGTGAAATCCGCAAGTGTATAGTTTCGTCGTCAAGTAATAAAAAGATCGAATCTATAGGGACTATGTCTATGAATACCAATTAATTAATTAATTCAATTAAATTAAACAAAGGGAATATAATTGTTAAGTGATAAGAACGTAGTAACCAAGCAATTAAATAAATAAATATTAAAGTACAAAGTTGAGAACAAAAATAGCAAGTTGTTAAGAAAGGTTTTCAAATTTAAGAAAGCTTCCAGAATTGAGGATAAGCACAATGATACAAGATAAATCCTAATCGACAACCCTTTTATTAAAATTAAAATTCAATTGAAGGTGAATTCCCCTAAATTAGTTAATGTTCTTTCTCAAGAGACAAGAACTGTGCCTAATTAAACCAATTCCTACTCTTGTGGTAATTGAATTTCTCTTTGTGGTAATTCATTAAGTCCTCGAAAGGCTAAACTTACTCTCGTGATTTAAACCTTAAGTTCAATTCTTAGTATTCAAACACCTAGGTTTGCTTCTCAGTACATCCCTAAATATCTATGAGATGCAAATATGTGGCTAGCAAATTCACATGAATAAGCGCAATAAGGATTGAATCAAAGAACATTCAAAATTAATAAAAAGGGTAAACCAAGTTAATTAATCATCATCAATGTATCAAAGGGGCATTGCCCAAACCTAGAAACGAAGGGAACTACTCAGACATGGAGAAGAAGAAACAAGAAAACATAATAAAGAACATCCAAACCCGTCGCAAAGGGAGAAGAGAGGAGGAGAATGAAGATCTAGAGCGTCCAAATGTGCCTTCTTCAAAATAGAATTCTAATCCCTAATATTGTATTCAAAACAACTATATATACCCTAGGGGTTTAAACTGGTCCAAGCCCATAAAAAGAAAGAAAAATGAATTTTGAAAATTATGTCAGACCGCTATCCACGGCCATGGACAATTCCATGGCCAAGCTGTGGACTCTTATGCCAAACCACGTTTGGTTCTTTTGCACAACTGCTCAATCCATGGCCAGGCCATGGATGCTTCTAGAATGAACCTTTTGTCCCAATTTGCTATCCTTTAAGCTCCGACTTCAATCATGCAAGCTTTCCACCCATTTCTAAGCCAATTTAGTACCAATCCTGCACAATAACACCACAAATACCACAGTTATCCGAACTAAAGGAAAAACAAATAAAAAAGAAAACTAAAATGCTTAAAAATGTATGCAAAACAAGAACAAAATATGATGTTATTTCACACACATTAGGATTGTGGGTAGAGTTAGAGATGGGCCTAATAATATTCTCAAACTCAGCTTTAGCTATATATATGATAAGCAAATTTCACAGAGAAGTCTCCAATTCCTGTATATTGCTATATAAGCTCACAACCTCATCTAAGCCATTAATATACTTGATAGGAGTTTGTAGTGCTTTAATGGCCGTCTGGGGGGTAAAACCTCCTAAACCCTGCTGATAGTCCACTTCCTGCTATTCTCATCAATTAAGAGGTTCAAACTTTGGCTTTGGAGTTGCCCTTGCCCTTGTAAAACATCTCCCTTAATAATCCAATTATCTCTCCATATGTCTATAGATCTGCCATTCCCAATCAGCCACTTTCATTTCTTCCTCAAAGACTCTTTTCCTTGAAATAAGCTATTCCATACACATGAAGCATTCCTTCTCCTAGTGAAATTTTAAAAATCTTCATTGGGAAAGTATATTCCCTTCAAAACCAGTACTCATAGGGCATTAGGGTTATGGATAACCCTCTAAGCCTATTTCGTTAAAAGAGCAGTATTTAGGTGGATAAGATCTTTAAACGCTATCCTACTTTCTTTTTTACTCAAAGTTAGTGCTACCTAGCTCTTCCAATGAATTCCTCTCTTCCTCTTATGATCCTTCAACCAGAATCTAGCAATATTAGAGCATAAAGAGGAACAAAACTTCTTTGGGAATCTAACCAAGGAAATTGCATAAGCTTGAATGGCTTGCACAACTACTTTTATGAGGACTTCCTTTCTTTCTTGGTTTAGTAGCTTTTGCTTCCACCCCTCCAACTTCCGTATAATCCTCTTTTTTATCCATGATGGTGTTCTTCCTTTAGACCTGCTCCATTCAGTAAGGAGACCAAGGTATTTACCTAGAGAATCCCATACTAGTATGCCCAACAACGAGGCTATTTGATTTCTTGTACTCAGTGGCACATAACTTCCAAAAATAATAGTTGACTTCTCTATATTATGCGTTGCCTTGATGCCTATGAGGAAATGTTGAGGATCTTAATAAGCTGGAAAATCTCATCTAGTTTTGCTTTAGAAAAAAGGATGATGTCATTTGCAAAGAGGAGGTGGGTGAGTGACGGGGTGTTTGGTGTTAGTTTCACTCCATGAAGTACTTCTTCTTGTACAGCTCTGTGGAACATGTGGGAGAGCACATCTATAGCTAGGATAAAAAGATATTAGAGATAGGAGATCTCTTTGTCTCAATCCTCTTTGAGGTTTCAAGGGTCTAGAAATGGATCCATTCAATTTGTACCTATACGTAACACTTTTCATGCAAATCATGACCAGTTGAACCCATTTATTTTCAAACCCATAAGCCAACAACACCTTCTCCAAAAAAGACGATTCTAGCTTATCATAAGCTTTATTCATATCCAATTTACTAGCCAAATTCCATGTATCTCCTCAATTTTTTTTCTCTTTAAAGCATAAATCATTTTGTGAACCACCACAATATTATCTTGAATTTGCCTACCCCCACAAAGGCACTATGATTCTCATAAATAAAACTTCCAATAATCATCTTAAGCCTCATAACCATAACTCTAGTAATAATTTTGTAAATAAAATTTACAGCAACTGATGGGACGATAATGATTTATACTCTAACGCAAAGGAATTTTTGGAATTAAGGCCACTAGAGTTTCATTAACTTCTGTAGGAAGATCCCCTATTTGAAAAAATAATATTACTACTCTATAAACATCTTTCTTGACAATATCTCAATGATTTTGGTAGAACATACCATTATACCCATCTAGCCCAAGGGTCTTCAAACCACCTAGGCTATTAACAACTTTTTTCACCTCTCATTCAACTACCAGAGCTCTCAACTTCGAATCCATGCTCTCATCAACTAGTTTGGGATAGATCTCAGGCATTCCTCAAGGTAGGTTATGCCAGCTGATAAGTAAACATCATAAAAGTGGTTGAAAACAACATCTATAACTTAGTCTTGACCTTTTATCCAATTCCCAGCTACATCTTTTATCCTCCCAATTATGTTTCTGTCTCTCATCAGCATAGTGGTGGCATGGAAGAATTTTGAATTTTTATCACCCAATTTAACCATTTCAGTCTTGATCTCTGCCCCAATACTTCTCCTCTTGTTTCCATAAGTCATCTATCTTCCCTTTGACCTCCCATATCCTTTCCATATCAAGAGTAGTTGCTGGTGAATTTTGGAGATAGAACAATTTAGTTTTCAGCTTTGATATCTCTCTATCACCTTGCATGAAGGTGGCTCAGTGCCATAATTTAAGAGTCTTCTGGCATCCTTTAATTCTCTTTAGAATGTTTTCCTAAGCATCCTCCTTCTGCTCAGCCTCCAACCTACCCTTGGTAATTGTTACAACACACTAGCGGTGATCTTTCCCAAATTCCTCATATTTGAATTCCTCACTAGCACTTCATTTCAGAGATGTCTTTTGAACCAATGGGGAATGATTAGAACTAATAACTGGTAAAGTTGTTATAACATTGGGAAAATTTGCCCTCTAGCCTTTGTTAGCAAGTATTTTATCTAGCTTCTCCCGAGTTATAACCCCATCTCCTGAGTCGCTAAACCAGGTAAACTTAGACCTTTGAAGCTCCATATCCATCAAATTGATGTAATGAGAAAGGCGCGAAATAAGTTCAATTTGTTTATATTAGCTGGTCTTATTCCATCCTTCTCAAAACTATAAACCATTTCATTGAAATCATCTATGAGGCACCATGGACTATCAGGATAAGTGTGGAGCATTTCCAACTTATTCCATAGACACCTGAGCTGATGGAAAGTGAGATTACCAACAACAAAACTGAATTTCCAATGGAATATATCCCGCTTCTCTTTGACCAAGGCATGAATGACATTTTGGCACACATATAACACTTCCACCTTAACCGAATTGTTCCAGAAAATACATAGGCCTCCAGCAAGACCACTAATAATCACATATTTTATACATTAATAAACCCTCATTTTTAATCATTTACACTCTTTATGTACTTAATTGATTGAGCTTAGTCATGTTTTGTAAGTTTGGGTTCAAATTAGGCTTAATTGATCTTTTCCAGCATTATTGAGATTTTACACTATTTCTGTATTTCGGCCATATTGAAATTATGAATTTTACCTTGTAGGAAACTTGAGAGAAAGCTCTACAACTTTGATGAGAGCTTGAAGTCTCAATCAGACATCTCGTGGAGCTAATTAGACCTGAAAGTCAAAAAACGGGTTCTGTCACTAGAACCCGAGCATTGTGCACTAATCATAGTATAACTTGGGCTGTAAGAGTTGTATTGAGCTGAAACTGGTGACATTGGAAAGCTAAGACAAAACCCTTCAACTCTCATGAAGACCACTTTTCCAAAAAATGACGTTTTGATAGAGTTATAATCATGTGAAGATAGTTAAATTAGTTGGTACAAGTGGAGAGACAAGCATGATAATCATTCACCCACTCATTAATCATCCACTCACTCATTAATCATTTATCCACTCATTAAATAACTCCATTGTCATTTTCCACTCATCCACCCATCATTTACCCACTCATTAAATAACTTCATTGTTATTTTGTACTCCTCAAGCTCTATAAAAGGGAGCATTGACTGATCATCTTGGGCATCTTGGCTTAGAGATCAAGATCATGTTATTATGTTATTTGTTTCTCTTGTTATAGTTTTCTTTTGTTCTTAATTGAAGTTATGTTTATCTTTTTCTTCTTCTCTCTTTCTTTCTTATTCATAAGTAACTAATCTTCATTTTACTTGGGTGAAAGAGTGAAGCTTTTGGTAATAAAATAAGATTAGATTAATTTCTTTTTTGTGTTTAAATGATATATTATCAAGTGGTCATTATATGTGTTATATTTTGTTTCCAATCAATTTAGAAACTCTCCTTATAAAGTGAAGTTCTTGATTCATTGTAGACAAGTGGTTGACACAATGAATGCTTGAACCCCATTTACAAGTGTTGGTGTTGGTAAATAATTAAAGGAAGCATAATATAACTACGTATATAATTCTAAATGGACTTTGAATGCTTTATTTTCCGATTGAAACCTCCGTTGTGTGTGAATTTCAATTGAGTTATAAAAAAATAATTTTGTTCTCAATTTATTACCAAAAGTAGATCTCTTAACCCAAACAAGTTCTTTTTTTAAATGTGAACAAGTTTTATTATCTTTATTATTGTGACAAATCTTTTCTTTACTTCAAAGAATTTTCTTCATTTTTTCCCTGTAGATTAATCTCGGAGTCTCGAGAAATTTATTATTTAAAACAACTTACACTTGAGTTTGTATCTTATAATTCGGATCAACCACAAGCTTTAATACAAAAGACATTTTCAAATATGAGCATCGATATGATTTGTTCTATCTTTTCTTCTTTTGTTTCGGAAAGAAAAACAATGGCAAGCTTATTTTTAGAACATAAGTTCTTTAAGTGCCCGAACTGTCCAGTTGAATGCAATCATGGCTCTGGGTGGGGCAAGATAATGCCCTCCAACCCATCCATTTCAGAAACTTCTCCAAAGCCATCTCCTCCTTACATCGGTTCTTCTGCTACTTTATACTTTTTACTGGTAAACTCTTTATTAGTATTTCCTTCTCCATGGTATGTGAGCATAAGAGCTAGACTCACTTCCCTTCCTCTCTTTAGATGCAGTGTTTTGAGTAATCCCTAGCACTAGTTATTTTTCATATTCTTTTGGGCTATACTATTAACTGGTCATTTTACAGGCTCTTCATCTTCATGTGGCATTTCCACATAGTATGTAGGGCCTTGCTGCATATACCCATGAGTTTCCTTCACAACCTCAATTCCTTTCATGCTATCATAACCTGATATACCAGTTAGCTTATCTCACTATTTCGTATTGATTCTAAATCAAACCATATCTAGATGACCCATCAACAATTGGGTTGGTACAGTCTACTGTAACTTCAGGTTCTTTAAGGCCAAAGGACTCCTTAACAAATCTCAGCTCATCCACATTTGTGGGCCCAAAGTCCAGGCTTAACTTGGCCCATTTTTACATCCATTTCTGTTATACTCCTTCTTGGCTCCCTTTCTTTGTAGGCTTCAACATGCTTTGTCTGAGAGCAACCGACGCCCCGTCATTAGCGTCCCCTGTACAGCCACCCCCTCATTAACTATTTTTGTCTCGTTCAAAACCATCATCTCCAATTCTTCTTCTACTAAGGGAGCAGACATTTCTTTCACTCTTCTAACATCCAGTATATTCACATAACTCAAATTGATTCTGGTTTCTTCTTAGCCCAATATGTCTCCACTACCTGACGTTGCTGCATCTTTTGTTTTTGTCTTTCCATACAATGCTCCCTCCCTTTAGGCTGAGGTTGCTCCCCCACGCGCCTCCTTTTCAACTGTCTTCTCCTTGCTCCTATTTTCTGTTGGAATTCTCAGCTGCTATGACTGCCAAGGATTTGGCAAATGGAACCCCCAGACCGGGACCATACCTTGGCTTCATCGGATTCATAATAGACATAGCCCTTTCTACCCTGCAACTATTCTGATGCCCTATACATCCACACTTAAAGCAAAAATCCTAGAGTTTCTCATACTTGATTAGTGCCCATGAACTTGGGAAGTCTTTTCTTGGAACCCAAAACCCAGTTGGTAGAGGGTTCTTAGTATTCACCATTATTTTCATTCTTTAAAAACTTTCAAGAAGCTGCCTATCTACCAGGGGTTTTTCAATCTCCAGAACATCCCCAATCCTTTTCCCTATCTTGTAAGCATTCTTAGTAGATATGGTATCTAAAGGAAGGCCATGAATTTGAACCCAAAATGTTGTAAAATCAAAATTTACCTACAAGATTGATAGCTGAGGGATCTAGTTATGAAGACTGAGCAGATGACCCATGACATTCCATGATCCTTCCAAAAGAATCCTCCTAGCAGTAGCTTCCTCCATGAAGTTGAACAAGAATGTATTAGTCCCCATGTATGTAATTACCAACCCTTCAGGATCATTCCAAGCTTTACACAAGAGGATCTTCACTGCATTTCTATTCAACGCTTTTTCTGCTATGATTCTCCCAACCATTACCCTTCTACCCACCTTTGTAGCTTCACATTCATTAATCTCCAAATCCAACCTTTCACCTTCCAGCCCACCTTCTTCCATTTGACCATTTTCTGGGTCTTCCTCCATCTGCTGGCCCTCGGTTAAACAAAGGCAACACCTCACACACAATTGAAAAGGAAAGAGTTCTCTAGATTATGGAAAAACTAGAGAACTAGCACCAGAAACCAAGCAATTCCACATAAGGAAAGACCACTCCGACACACACAGGAGAAAAACAACTCCCTTATAGTTTGGGTGTACACTTTGCGCTTGAGGGAGATGAATACCTCTTACTTTTAAGGAAAAATTCTTTGTATAGACACAAGTGTATCTTAGATATACTCATATGGAATAGGACTCATCCCATAAAGAGACTCACCCCATATGAATGTATCTAAAATACACTTGTATCTATACAAGAATTTCTATTTTAACTTGGTATGTTTTTTACTCAAGTAAAAAAAGATGACTTACAATACACCAGACGAACTCACAAGTAAGTAGCCCAATTATTCTTTGGTTTAGTCCTTCATTATATGGGCCAGTGAAGAGTCATAGCTGTAGCAGAGATTTTCTTTTTTTTTAACATGCTAATAATATTATATATACCTTGAAAATTTATAGAAAAGCCGGGGGACCAAGTCCTCGGCCGATCCTCACTAGATTTGTCCCGGCATCTAATGAGCCTAGGAACGCTTGAACGTTTACTATCATCTCCGAGATGCAAACCGGAGTAATGCCTTTGAAAGTGACTTACAAAAGTTGGTTTTATATTTTGGCTTTCATTTCTCTAGTAAGGTTATGCCACTTGTTACTTTACTAATGTCTTTTCTTAATTTCTTTTTCTTTGAGCTTAGATTGACCAATTGTAGACGCAACAAGGAGAGAAGCCGACTTGAAATTGATGCATTATTTCCCATGCTTTTGTAATTACTATGTATTTAACTTATCTGTGGACATAGGACTGAGGTGGAGGATCTGGGAGCCATTCGAATTTGTATTGTATGTATACTTAGTATTTTTATTTTAAATTTTGTGTTGGAATATTTTTATTTTATTATTTTTCTTTTGATAGGCTTGTGTTACTTGATGATTTTTAACGATTGATTTAATTTACATATCATTTCTAAAAAATGGGTTCCAACCAACCCCTAAATAAATATAAACTCAGCATAAAAACTTTTACAAAAAAAAAAAAGAAGTATGAGAAAAGGAAGAAAAAAAGAATAGAAAGAAAATAGTGAAGGGGAAAAACCAATTAGTAAAGAAGACAATCAAACGAACGCATTGTCTTTTTGCCATCCTCTTCTTTTTCGTTATCATCAAAAGTATGATCATGATTCCTCTGAATTTCCCTTTCTCCTTTCACTTTCCAAACCAAACTTTAACTTTTCAGGTTTCACCATTTATCCATGATAATTGCAGGGTCTTGTAAGCGTTCCTTGACACAACATCAACATTGGCACGTCGTGAAGTGGGAGAAGAAATAGAGGCCAAGCCTGAGTGGAGAGTGATAGTGAGAGTGTTCTATCAATTCTTTCCATGGAAGGCGATAGCTGCCTCCTCGATCCTCATCAATGGCAACCCCTTGCAAGGTTAAATGGATTGATTGGTTTGATTTTGGATTGGATCATAATGGATAGATTCAAAATAAACCATTAATCTATTTAAGATCTATTACAAAATGCTTAATATTATGCAATCCATTCGGATTAATCAATTTTAATGGATTATTCCCATTTTTTTTAAAAAAAATATCTCTAAATTTTTTTTTCTCTAAAAGTTTTCATTCTTTCTCTAAAAAATATTTCTTTCTCTCTCTAAAAGTTTTCATTCTCTCTCTAAAAAATATTTTTCTCTCTCTAAAAAATGTTTCTCTCTCTATAAATTTTTTCTCTCTATCTAAAAAAATTCTCTCTCTCTCTAAAAAATTATCTCTAAAAACTTTGGGACTCAACACTTTATGTTATGAGCTTTTGGGATTTAGTGAAAGTGAAAGTGTTGAAATAAAAAAAAAGATAAAATACATTGGATATCTATTGGATTAGTTTTTAATTGGATATCCAATGGATATTTTGGTTGGATGTATCCATAACTAAATTATCCACCAATATAATAAAATACATTATTGTAATTGAAAAGACTGATTTTTAATTAGATAAATTTGAAATTACTTCACTTCTGCTTGTTTCTCCTATGCTTCGGATATTCCCTTTCTGCTGTTACCAACATACTCTGTTTTAGGTTATTGTTTCCTCGTGAAATTAACCAAATTTACAAAAGATTAAATAATAATTGAAATTTATATGAAGTTTCATCTTTATCTTGTTATTATACTACTAAAGATTTAATTACATATTTTTTGCCTTACCCATGGGTCATCTCGGCCTTAACACATAATAAGAGGGCCCAATAGTCCACTTCTTTTATTGATTATTAATTATGAATATACTTTCTAAAATGGTGCCATTTATAGAGTTAAATGAGGAGTACATATTCAAATTGGTCCTTAAAATATATAGGTTGTCTGCATTTGGTCTTTAAAAATATGCATGTGCATAATTAAGCTCTCGTATTTATAAAATGACTCGTACGTTAATCCTTCTATTAATTGATGTTGCAAAGTTCTAACAGACGTGCTAATGTTTCACGTTAGTCTCCCTTAGTGGTGCTAAGATGACATATTAACAGTGGACGAGTGATAAAGGAGCCAAACGGTGTCATTTTTTCTTCTAAAACCCCAAAACACAGTCGTTTCAATTTTCCTCTCTAATAGTCATCTCTGAAATAGGGAGTAACAGGGTAGTCGAACCCTAAATTCCTAATCTATAAAATTTACCTCATATCCCCAAGTTTGCTAATTTTCCAAAGCTCTTTAAAGTGATGAAGACACTGGTAATATCTACAATAAGTGGGTGCAGTTTCAGTGAAGAAATCGTAGCAATATACCTTTGTGGCTGTAGGAGGAGGTTAAGAAAGATTCAATGCAAGAATGGAAAGAATAGAGGCAGGTGGTTTTGGAGGTGCCTATTCTTTAGGGTAAGCTCTTTGCTAGCATAATGCATCATTGATTGATGAAGCATAATGCTTGAACATAATGTGTGTTTTTGTGTGTAGAGAGAGGATTGTGGCTATTTTGAATGAGTTGATGAAGCATCCTCATCTACTCCAGTAATAGATGAAGAAAAACTTGCACTGGAAGCTGAAGTCCAAAAATAGAAAGCAAAAGTGGATAAGCCAAAGGCTGAAGCAGAGAGGTTGAAATTAGAAGTGGTGAAGCAAAAGGCTGAAGAAGATAATCTGAAATCAGAAGTAGAGAAGCATAAGAGAGTGATAAGAAAGTTGAAAAAATAATTAGGGGATTATGAGAATCTGATGTTAAATTTGAAAATTGGTTTTGGGTTTGTGATGGTAGTGGTTGCTATTTTACTTGTGTTATTTGTGAAGAAATAGTTGGGTAGTGTGTTGTCCATGGGGAGTTGTTGTATGTTGTGTTTTGTAAGAAGATGGATATGCGTTGGCCCCCATAGTTATGTTTTGTAATATCTAGTTTGAGCAATAAAAGGACATGTTTATGCACCAATTTTCAATATTACTTAGTTTAGATCATGATAACACCAAGAGATATTGAATTGAAACAAGTAAAGAAATTACCGTTGTCACGATTGACAAATGTATTAAAAGCACAAAGATACAAAGCTAAAAATTGTTACAAAACTTTCACAATTGTTGAAACAAAAAAAAAAGCCAATATGTGTATTAAGTTCAAAGTGTAAAATAGAGCAATTATGAACCTATAAAGCTGCAAATATAAAGCTGCCCATAATATTAAAATATAATTCATTTGATGATATAAATAGAACTGAATACAAAGATGCAAATTGGTTCAATTAGGATTTCTTGAATAAGTACTAGTGGTTCCAAAATAACTGATAAACCCTATAACTATCATATTAAGTAGTCCTTATGTTCAACTTATACACAAAATCAACACAAAAGAAGCTACTGGTCTTTGTATTCAAATACTAAACCATGCCTATGTACAATTTCCATTCCCAAAATGATTAAACTCCCTAATAGTTCTATACATAGCAAAAAATGACATCAACTAGCAGCAATCAACCAACAACAGTTCACTTAAAGGTGCAGGTGTCATCCCCTGCACCTTGACTTCCACTTGATGATTCTTAGGACATAACAAGGTTTGAAAACCGCTAGGATGTTGCCTGGCTTGCTGCTAACAGTGTCTCCCTCATCACAACTAGCCAACCTTGCCAAATATAGTTTGCAAGTTGAATCAAGTGTGCTTGTGGACGTGGTCTCCTAGTAGCATTTGGTACTGGTCCCAGTGGTCTACAAGGTGTTGATGGTCTGATAAAAGGCATGTGTGGGCCTGTAGCTCGATTTGCTCCAATTCTTGGTGCTACAAACCTGTTTGAGTTAGTTGGTGGTGAAAGTCCAAATGGACTGACAAGTAGTGATGTTGTGGGCCTATTTAGTGCATATGGGGTTGCTATATGCCTTATTTTGGGTAAGTTCATCCTATTTCTTGGTGGTGGGCTTGATGTAGGTCCAGGTGAGCTTGCTGTAAGTCCAACTCTAGATAGGGGTGAGGTTATTGCAAATGGGTTTCTCCTTGCACATGCTCTTGTTGTAGAACTAGGTGAGCATACTATAGGTCTAGATACAATTGGTGATGGGCTTGTTGCAAGTCCAATTCTCCTTGCCCCTGCTCTTATTGTAGGCCCTAGTGAGATTGTTGTAGATCCAGATATTGTTGGTGGTGGGCTTGCTGTAGGCCTAGGTGTGGTTGCTACAGATGTTGTTGTAGGACTAGTTATCTTTAGATGCTTGATCTGATTTGGTGGTTTGTGTACCGACATAGCAGACTAGAAACACATAAATATAAGTAAAAGTAAAAAAGTGTTAAATGTTAATTGGTCAAAAATAATCATGTATGCAATATAGTTACTAAAGATTTCCTTTTGCCTTTTTGGATTGATTGTGAGGCAGATGGTTAGGATGCTTGTGGGGCATATGGTTTTGAAGATTGCTGGGAAGTTTACTGAGAAAATGGTATGGAAATAGACAGGGAAGCTTCTTGAGAAACTTGTTAGGAAGCTTAATGTGTAGAAGATTGGGGAGCAAACATTTGAGTTTCAAGCATGTCACTTTGTGTTGCACACCAAGCATCAAATGCAGCATTACATGCATCATTAATAGCAACATCCTCATCATGAGCCTCTTCATTTGTAGTTGTACTTGTTCTTTTATACTTATTGCACCCTGTAGCATTGTAACCACCTTCACCATACCTTGAGTTTGGTCTATCTTCCCAAGTGTATATTGTAGTCCCTCACAGCCAACTTGAAGGCCTCCAATGTAGGAAACATCATACCCAACTCCAAGTGAACATCTCTAAACTTTGCATTGTCATTGAATAGTGGATACTTGGTGGTAGCAAATGTGCTTCCATCCTCATCAGAATCAGTCAAGCTCCTCAACTCCTCAGATATATTGTTGTCATTGTCATTAGAATCTGTATCAACCTCCTCCACTCAGTTGGCTCACTTTGGATGTTAGCCTCTACAATTTGTATAGGTTAAGTATTTCTTTGTCTTCTACTCCTCCCTCTTCTTTCTTCAACCATAATCTGTTCATCTCTCTGACCTAACATTTCCTCATCTTCTATATTAACATTAATATATTACCTCAATAAGCTTCATCATCATCTTCTTTGAGAAGGCATGGTTTGTACGCTTTATCTTCACCAATGTCATAATCATCGTTGCTAGATCTTTCTTCTTCACCTATGTCATAATGAATGACAGTAAGAACCTTCTTCACCTTTACTTCTTTACCATGTGTCATGTTGCACATTATATATGGAATGAATTGAATTAGGCTAACAAATAAATGACCACTTAGTCATGATTTTTGCATCAATACAAAATACTTACTACACTCTTACCACACCCTTTCAACTCCCTAAACTCACAATCAACCACACTTACTAATAGTGAACCCTTACTATCAGGGACCACACCATAGTAAAACAAAGAAAGGATAGTGACATTTATCATGAGTTTTTTTATAGTTATCATGTATCAATCGTAGGGATTTATACCTACACAACTTGTTTATTGAGTGTCCTATATATTATACGGCTCTCTAATGTAGGAATTTATTTTCTACCCATCTCATGGACATGATTATTAGTATTGCAATTCTTTAACAATTGTTAAAACATGGTTAATAACAATTCTTTCTTTCAATCTTTTCCAAAGATTATTTGATATCTTCTCTTTTACAAGTTTAGAGCATATCAATTCCACTCTCTACTGATTTGTTTTAAACTCTTAGAAATATGAACATATATAACAAATAAGTAGCAAAACAAGAATAACCCCACATGCATACACAAACAAAGCAGTAACCACAATGAAGTAATACATATATAACCTCACTACCAATTGACAAGAACAGTAACAACTCCACATATATACACAAACAAAGACAAATCTTGGTGGAGACAATATTAAAGGAAAAAAACAGTGCAGACCACTTAGCTTAACCAATAAGAATCTTCGCAACTCTAAGAATCCCAAGTTTCACGAATCTTCAACAGCTAGATGATGGAGAGGGGACAAGGGGACCACTCAAAGTAACTTTGATGATTGATTAATAGGGGACTACACCTTGAAAATGGAGGGAATTGGAGGGAAATGAGGAAGGCTTTTAGGGGGAAATAGGGAGAAGTTTTGGTTAGTTAAGGTTATGGGGGAAAAAGATTGTGTTTTGGGGGTGGGCAATTTCAAGCTCTCAGACACAATTTGATCCCTAACCAAATGACTGTGCTTTGTGGTTTTGGAGGGGAAAACGATGTCATTTTACTCCCTCATCACTTTCCCACTATTAACATGTCATATCAGCGTCACTAACGGAGACTAACGTGCCACATATGTACTTAACGTGACACATCAATAGGTCCGTTAGAGCTCCGCAACATTAACTGACGAAAGGATTAATATGTGAGTCATTTTACAAATTTGGGGAGTTTAATTGTGCACACGTGCATTTTTAGATACCAAATGCACACAACCTATATAATTTAGGGACCAATTTGTATATTTACTTGTTAAATAAGTTGGTCCATGATATGATTTGTTTTTGACAACTCTAAATTTTTCATTAAAAGGTCAACTCAACTTGTTGAATTTGTGGGTTAAACATGCTAAGTCAGAAACATAGTGATTTAAATTAGTTGGTAAAAGTTGACATAAGTGCAATTGCAAGGTTAAACAGGTTGTTTTTTTTTTAATATTTTATACTTCAAAAATAAAATTCAAAATCACCTAAATAAAAAATTTAAAGAGAAAAAGAAAAAAAAAACTTCAATGCATCTAAAACTAAAACATAATAAAAGCATAAAAATCCTTATAAGAAATTAGATGGAAAAATAGAAAATGACGCATATTACATACAAAACCATTTAACATGACCAAGGCACAATCAAATAAAGTAATTTCCAACATCACAATATCACAATGACGTCACAAAACAAGTTTAAAGAGAAGTGTTGGTATTGACATTTTTAATAGGCCAGGCTCTTTACTTTACATTCTTTAGCCTTTTTATATTTGGTTAGCTCACCTAGTAGTAGTATTAAGTTGTATTATATATATATATATATATATAATATATATATATATGTATATATATATTTTTAAAAAAAAGCAACCCAATGAGACAATCTGTGATTTAAACGGGTTGGCTCATTTAACTTACAGTTAAACAAACTGGACTGAAAATAAATTGATTTAAATGGGTTAATATTTTTTAAACTCATCCTATACAACAATAAGTTCGTGATTTACTAGTGGATATTTCCAGCAAGGTAAAATATTTCTAGCTAATTAATGTGCCGGAAAAAGGAAGCATTTATTATTTATCTAATTGCTAGCGGCTTACTTGTAAAAAATTTATAGAAAAATAAGAAACAAATAAATTTTATTTTTTTTAAAATTATTAATGCCACTTAGGGATTAGTTTACTAGAATATTGATTTTCTGGACAAAAAAATCTGCTTTATAATATTTTTTTTAAAAATATTATATTAATTTCTGATGGATTATTTGTTGAAAACATTTTTAGTTGACAAATGCAAGGCGCGCATGCCCTGTTCTGGCGGAATTTTGAACGAAAAGTTTAAAAAAATTTGCCAAAAATAATTTTCAGTAGATATGACCGATAGAAATTGATGTAGTTATCTACATAAGTGGCCTTCCTTCCTTATTTCCCGTTGTCTCTTTCATTCATTCTCCCCCTCATTCTCTCTCAGTCTCCTTTCTCTTCTCGCCACCGTTGTCCCTTATTATGTGAACGCTACTCTCCCTCACAAGTAGGTTCTTATGCTTTGATCTTTACTATTTTTTGGTTTAGAATATTCAGTTGCATGATTTAAGTTAGTAATTGACATAAATAACAAATGTAAGATGCTATCATATTAAATTTTTATATAGGTCTATTGTGCAATGTGGATTTTTTTTTTTTTTGTGTTAACTGTTAGTTATGATGTAAATGTTATAAATTTAAAGAATTTCATTATTAGTTTTAAACTTAAATTGCATGTTTTTTTTGTCATTGATAGGTATGTTATGATCCATAGATTTAGAATATACCTCATTACCATACTCTTTACTTCATCTGCCTTCTCATGTTGTTGAACTTGATAAACACACCAAAGATAAAACATTCACTTATCTGAGGTCATAATAAGTTATATAGTTAATTATATCGAATTGTTGATGTGTTCCATTAAAATCATTAATGCAAGCTTTCGGGAAGTGGTGGGTTTGATTGGTTGTTGTGTGATGGTTGGAAGGTAGCTAGTGGTGGTGTGTGCGGTGGAGGTGTGTTGGGGTTGTTGGTTTTATGGTTTAAAGGTTTTTTTTTGGGTTGCTTCTTGATGGGTCTGAAGCCATGGTTCTACAATATTGGTTACAATTTCAGTAATTTGAGAAGGATTTGGGGCTCTACTCTTAGTTTTAGGTAATTGCCATGTCAAGGAAAAGGATAAAATGAGAAATTAAGGGTTAGATATTGTGCTTGCCTTGTTGGACTTCTTCAGTGAAAAATCCTTTAGTCTGCGATTACAGTTTTTCGAGGAGAGAGCAAAGAGGTTTTATGGCATTTGGTATTATTTTTTAGTTTGTCACTAAAGTTAATAGTGATCGAAACATATATTGATAGCTATAGAGTACATTTATACCTACAATTTTTATATGAGTCGCTAAAACTGACTGTGGATAAATGGCATTTTTGTTGTAGTGCCCCAAGGCTAAAGAATTGAAAATGTCTCTGTGCTTCCATGTTTTATTGCTGGTTAATTTATAACCCCTATGAGGACTGTGGGAATTTTACATGTTGTTTTGAATAATTTCGGTTGTTATGTTTTTCTTATTTTGATTCAAAGTTGTTTACCTATGTTAGTGACCAACTATCTCAAAAGCTTAAACTGTTTATTAAATTAGTCTTGGTTTTGAGATTATTCTTGACTAATTGATGAGTTTTTTTCTTTATTAACTACAGGTTTTACTACCACCGCTCCTACTCCACCGCTCTCGCCATCTCGCTGCATGTTTCATCCCAGTCAAATTTGTAATATATTAATACGTATGATTTATTTGTATGTTAGTTAGGTTTAATGTCAAATTTCTAGAATTATTGATCTAATTGAAATGGACAACATGATAAAGTTGCAATGAATTTCACAATGGTTTTTGTAGAAACTTGAACGAATGAATTTAATGATTTAAGAATTTAGACAAAGTCATAATTCAAATGTATTTATTGTTATGACATTTTTATCTTGCAATTGAATTAGTTATTGAAAAGTTTAAATTGAATGTTAGATGTTATGGTTTAGGCTTTTATAAGTTTAAGGTTAAATTAGAATTTGTTTTGTTGTTAATTACAGAAGATAGATATCCCTAAAAATCGTCGATGGTTGTATAATAGGCTTTTTCTTGTTAAGAAGGGTTTTGTACAAAAATTTTTGGATGAGGTTGAAGATTTTGTTAATTTTGCATGTCGGTCTTCAAAGTATGAAACTAAAGGAACAATTAGGTATACATGTGTGAAATGATGTAGTGGATAACTAATAAACCCTAACACAATTATATAACATTTGTATACGAAAGGATTCCAACTGAATTATTGGTATTGATCAAATCATAGGGAGTTTGGCCCAACTGTGCTTTAATTTTGGTATAATGCTAGTGTTAGTACTTCTGCTACCCCTGAAATTTGTAATGAAAATGTAGTTAATGACTTTCAGTAGCTAGTATATGATGCTGCTAGAGCAAAAATTCCTATTTTAGTGGACCTTCTGAGGACAATGTAAAAGAACCCCAAATGATGAGACCTAATAATTTTATAACTTATTGAATGTTACTATTAGCCATGGTAACCATCACCCAAGAGGGAGGGTGAATTGAATAATTACAAATTTTGAAAACATCATTAAGAAAATAAGCATTTTGAAGCACTCAATTGATAAATGCCATATAACATGCATAATAAAGGTACAACTATCAGAGATTACTCAAATACAACTTGGGTTATAGGATAAATCAAGTAAATAAACTAGATATCGAGTTCAACTCAAGCAAATATAATTAAAGTAAAAATGTAAAGGAGATAGAGTTGAGAAGAGAAAATACAATGATTTATCCTGTTTTATCCACCAACTACTTATGGCCCACATCTAGTTCTCAAGTAAACTACTCGAGATTTTTCACTAAACCTTTAAGCTTGAACAAGTGCTTGAAAACCTTTACAATTGTGAGCACTCAACACACCTTGGGATGCCTCACCCTTTGTGCTTGAGCCTTGACAACTAGGGATACCTCACCATTACAATTCTTTGAGAGATGTCTCTCCTTCTTTATAGAGAATCAAAGTGTAGATGAAAAGGAAACTCTCACAAGAGTATATAATATAAATTGAAGTCCTATGAAGTCCTGAAAGATATCTCATATTTTCGCCAAAAACAGAGCTTAAAGATTGAATGAAATAAATCATGGATTAAAAGCTTGAGAAAGATGTTTCACAATATTGGTTCTATGTAAAAGATGTCCCAAAAGCATGTAATTATAGTATTCTAAGGAAAAGAGCAATTGGGGGTATTAATTCCAAGTAATAAATGCTCTGAAAAATAGCCTTTGTAGGCTTCAGGCTCGTGGTAATTGATTACCAACATATGGTAATCGATTACCAAGCTTTCAAAACATGTTCTAGGCTTTTTGGGCAAGTGGTAAGCGATTACCAAGCTTTCGTAATTGAATACCATGCTTTTGTGAGCAGTGGTAATTGATTATTGCACTCTAGTTTCAATATATGACTTTAAATGATCATAAATTTTTTATTTCTCACTCGTTTAAAGCAAATGAGACTCATTGGAAAGATCTTTGAGTCTATTTTCATATGAAAGAATTTTCAGAACAAAAATCAAAGTATTTTGAAAGTTATGATCAAAAGAGTAACCAATGGTCAGCTTTTCAAAACTCAAACTTGACTATTTTTTATAATTTTTAACTACCACAATGACTAGCTTTTCAAAACATGTTTATTGGGTATTTTAGCATGTAAAATCCATTTGTAAAGATTTAAAAACATATTTGAGCTCTTTTATGGTAAAACCTCTATCTTTACATAGAGGAAATCCTAAAAGGAAAAATATACCAATTCTAGTCTTTAGACTTCTTGATGTAATACAAGCTTCCAAAAATTTAGCTTCTTGATGTAATTTAAGCTTTCAAAAATTTCTTCTCTTCAAATCTTGCAAATACTTGGAATATCTTATCATTCTCATTCTTTTTGAGTTGAGCATAATTGTGATATTTTACTTTCTTGTTACAATGCTCACTTAAACAAACATAGTTAGTACAAATTCATAATTCAAGATCTTCATATGCATGATTCATAAATGTATAACTCTAGTTAGTCTAACATATATATAAGACTTTCATAAACACATCCAAATAAGACATTTATAAATTACTAATAGATATGCTCTACATAGGATGCAACAAAGAATACTTCGTATATTTTCATTTAAACAGAGTCAAATCCAATATTAATTTAATACCACTCATGTAACATATTATTAGATATATCCTATAAAAGATACTACAAAGAATATGCATGATTCTTATATGACATATAACAAGATGAAGTACATGATCATGCATAATCCAATATAATCTATTAAGCACATTTATATAGGATAATCATCATTCTTTTTATTTTGTATTTGTCATAGTCAAAACTTAACATATTAACCATTATGGCAAACTTATTTCCACAATCTCCTCATTTTTTATGATGACAAATCACTAAAGAAAAATATGTTGAGTAATATAAAAGAATAAATATTCGTGTAAGCATATCAAACAATAAACACAAGAACATATTTTGCTTTCTAATTCTCACTTTCTCTATTTGACATCAACAAAAAGACTTAGGAAGGAAAGATAACATTTTCTCTCCCCTATAGATAAAACTCATGTTGCCAAAAAGAGTGGGATCATCAAAAGTAAAAATTTCTTCAAGTTATTCAAAACATAACTATCTTCCCCTAGTTGATTCTACATGTGATTCAAGAATAAAGAGATGAAACAAATATCCTTTCAAGATATAATATATTATTCATGTAAGGGTTATCATATTTTAGTACATCAACATTTAGCATATGATAACAATAAAATACTTTATGTAATCAAACAAGGATGTAAGACAAGGGATATAAACAACTTAAGAGCTAGGCTTACCCTCATTGAAGCACAAGATGAATAAAGTAAAATATGTATGTCAAGACCGTGTAAGCACATTTCCATAAAGTAAAGCAATGCAAAAGATACTTATTTTTAATACATCAATCAAAAACCATTTTAAAACTTCTCCCCCTTTCAAAAAGAATTTTATAAGAACTCATTACATTTTCATAAGCATTTTAGAAGGGTAGAGAGGTTTTATATTAAAACCACATATTCCCTATGAGAGATCAAGCCTAAGTCAAAAGAACATCAGAAAGTACATTTTCTCTCTTTCTCATTGAACAAGAGCCTTGAGAAAATAAAACACTTTGAAGAACAAGGCTTATCTTTTAAAGTATTAAGATGGGCTCTATAGAACATTTCAAAAGATTTATTTGAAAACTTTCTGAAATATTCTCTCAAGATTTAATAAAAATTTTCAAAGCAAATGAAGATAGTACTACATTTATAGCACATATCTAATTATTTCCAAATTTTCAAGGCAATTAGGTGATAGTACTTTTAAGGTCTTAAGACAAGTTCAAATTATTCTCAAGGATATGAAACTTGAAAAGCTTCTTTCAAAAAAGATAAGGGATTTTGCTTTAAAAAAAACTTTTTTAATCAAATCATAAACTCTTTTCAAAACAAGAGCATGATTTGCATAGGTGTTATACCACTAAGAAATCATAGATTAAGAGAATCATAGATGTCAAACATTCATTTGATGAAAAATGCTATAGGGATCAAAGCATGTATATAACTAATATCATCTACTCTATATGCAATGACAAATTCAGCAAATTAATATCCAATTAGGTACTTTGTCAATGCTAAGCATACTTCTCATGTAAGGAAAACATTTAATCATTTAAGATCAATTTATTAACAAGTATTATACAATCCATAGCATATAGAATATCATAATAGCTTATGAATAGAGATACTTATTGAGTTAGATAGAGAGTGATGCTATTTATTTATTAGTCCTTTAATTTTGAGCTTTCTTCCTTTGAATACTCCATTCCATTGCACTTGAAGAAAGTCTCCTCATGTCCCTCTTCATCCAACTCTTATTTTTATCCACATATGCTTGTATGTAAAATTTTGATGGTCTTTGAGTTTTTGTAAGTGACTCCAATTTCCATGCCTTAAGGCTCCTTGAGAATATTATGGTTCTCCATGCCATCCTTTTATGTTTTCATTACTCTTGGAGAACTTGGACCATTTCAAATTTTTCCAACTTTAAGTAGCATAGTTGTATTCCACTTCAATGTATGCTTGAGTTAATTGTCACCCTACAACACAAGTTAAAGTACTTTTTTTGGTATCCATCAATTTTGGATCCATTGAGGTTAGTCATTGATTAATAATCCATTATGCTCATAAAGATCAATTTTTCCATACTACGTAAATTGAGCACAACAAATTAAATAATCAATTACCTTTAAGTACATAGCCAATAGCATGCTTACTTTCATGATATATAGATAATTCAAAGCATAACAAGCATACCTAGGTATTGTAGAACCTTATGTACCAAGATATATAACAAATTAATGAGCTATGGTACAAAAAGAATGAACATAATCACATGCTAAACATAATATTCAAATTTTACCAAGCACAGATGATTCTATCAATCACTTAAGGCCTACAAGGAATATACCTCAAATTCATTGACTTTACAAGTGAATGTGCATAGGAGGTAAAATCTTTTGGCACTTTGGCCTTGGTAATCAAGGAAATACTTTTTCTTACCTATTACTTCTCTTTTGGAGTCTTGAACTTTACAAGTTCTATATTTTGTACTTGAGATGCTTTGGTTGAAGCCATCTTCCTTCTTTGACCAAAAATTCTACCATTGGGCTTTGGAAGCATTCTCTTTGATGATTTCTCTTTCCTTTGACCAATTAGTCTATTATTTTAAGAAAAATTCTGCATAATTGAAATACTAGGAGGACATTTTGATACCCAGTTCATCTTGGGTCCTTGAATGTTAGTACTAAGGCCTTTAAGATCTTTAGGAACCATACCATACTATTTTCATATAAAGATTTCTTCTATAATTGCATAAATGAGAAATATGTCCTAGATGATCACAAAAATTATAAACAATTGAATTTAATGATGGCTTGATCCTTTGAAGATTATCTTTGGAAAACTTAAACCTTTTGTTGTTATTACATTCTATACTATTTTTGCCATAAGCTTTACTTGAATTTTTATGTGAAATAACATTAATTTTATCCTCATTAATAAACATGGAATGTAAGCAATTAGAATCATTAGCTTCGGTAAATTCGGATTATAAGTTCTCAACTTGATTTTTTAAATCAATGCTCTTTTCACAAGAAGTTGAGGTTTCACATTTCAAAAACATTTTCTTATCAAGAAAAGCATATTCATTTTTCAAAGTCTCAATTTTGTTTTCAATGGAGGAAATCTTTTCCAAGCAAGATAACTTTTTCTTTCCTAAATTCAACAAACTATTATACAATTCATCATATGCACATTATAACTCATCATGGGAAGGACCATAATCAAGATAAACATCATTTACCTTAAAGTTCTTTGGAGTCAAATGGGAGGTTGTCTTAATTTCTTGCATCAAAGACTCTTCATGGGAATCATCATCCTTATTCTTTCCCATCAAAGCTTCAAGAGTATATTTCATTTGGTTTTGCTTTGTCACCTCTTCAAATTGAACATCATTTTGGGGATATTTTTCATAACAAGATTCCTTCAATGGTTTTTGCTCTTTTTACTTTCCATATATAAATTTATACATAAAATCATTGTTAGCAATATAAAGAGCATCAAGGGTATCCCAAATTTCATTGGCACTAGAGCAATTTTTAATTCTAGCATAAGCATCATCATTAAAACTACTTCTCAACATTTGCATTACTCTAATGTTCAAGGAAAAACATTTTTTGTCATAAGCATTCCAAGTTTGTTTTGATTTGCAAGTAAATCCATCAAGCACAATATCCTACGAATCAATATCAATAGATTGCATATAAAATTCCATTCTAACTTTCCAATAAACAAAATGCACACCATCAAAGAATGGTGGTTTATCAATTTCAAACCTTCCATTTTAAAAAACTTTCAATGGTTGCCAACAAACAAAGATATTTAACTCTAAGTAGTTAAACTTTCAACAGAGCACGAAACTCTGATACTACTTGTTAGCCCCAAGAGGGGGGTGAATTGGGTGATTACAAATTTTTAAAACACCATTAAGAAAATAAGCATTTTGAAGCACTTAATTAATAAATGCAGCAGAACATGCATAATAAAGGTATAACTATTAGAGATTACTCAAATACAACTTGGGTTATAGGATAAATTAAGTAAATAAGCTAGATATCAAGTTCAGCTCAAACATATATAATTAAAGTATAAATGTAAACGAGATAGAGTTAAGAAGAACAAGTATAATGATTTATCCTAGTTTAGCCACCAACTACTTGTGGCCTACATCTAGTCCTCAAGTAAACCACCTGATATTTTCCACTAAACCTTCAAGTTTGAACAAGTTCTTGAAAACATTTACAACTAAGAGCACTCAACACACCTTGGGATGTCTCACCCTTTGTACTTAAGTCTCAACAACCGGGGATACCTCACCTTTACAATTATTTGAGGAATGCCTCACCCTTTTTATAGAGAATCAAAGTGTAGATAAAAGGGAAACTCTCATAAGAGTAGATAATACAAATTGTAGTTCTATGAAGCTCTCAAAGATATCACAAATTTTCACCAAAAATAGAGCTCAAAGATTGAATGAAATAAATCACAGATTAAAAGCTTGAGAAATGTGTTTCACAATGTTGGTTCTATGTAAAAAATGTCCCAAAAACATATATTTATAGTATTCTAAGAAAAAGAGTCATTGGGGGTATTAATTCCAAGCAATAAATGCTTTGAAAAATAATCATTGCAGGCTTCAGGCTCATAGTAATCGATTACCAACATATGATAATCGATTACCAAGCTTTCAAAACATGTTCTGGTCTTTCTGGGCAAGTGGTAAGCGATTACCAGACTTTGGTAATCGATTACCACGCTTCTGTGAGCAATGGTAATTGATTATTGCACTCTGATTTTGAAAACTGACTTGAAATGGTCATAGCTTCTTCATTTCTCATCTATTTAAAGTAAATGATCACTCATTGGAAATATTTTTGAGCCTTTTTTCAAATAAAAGAAGTTTAAGAACAAAACTCAAATTATTTTAAAAGTTATGATCAAAAGAGTAGCTAAAGGTTGGTTTTTCAAAACTTAAACTTGACTATTTTTCATAATTTTTAACTACCACAATGACTAGCTTTTCAAAATATGTTTATTGGGTGTTTTAGCATGCTAAAACCATTTGTAAAGATTTAAATACATATTTGAGCTCTTTTATATAAAACCTCTATCTTTATATAAGAGAAAGCCTAAAAGGAAAAATATATCAATTTTAGTCCTTAGGCTTCTTGATGTAATCCAAGCTTCCAAAAATTTCTTCTCTTCAAATCTTGCAAATACTTAGAACATTTTATCATTCTCATTCTTCTTGAGTTGAGCATAATTGTGATCTTTTGCTTTCTTATTACAATGCTCACTTTTAGTATTTGGATTATCCTACAAAGTATTACTCATTAAACAAACATAGTTAATCAAAATTCATAATTCAATATCTTCATATGCATGATTCATAAATATTTAACTCTAGTTAGTCTAACATGCATATAAGACTTTCATAGACACATTCGAATAAGACATTTATGAATTACTAATAGATATGCTCTATATATGATGCAACAAAGCACATTTTGTACATTTTCATTTAAATAGAGTCAAATCCAATATTAATTTAATACCACTCATGTAACATATTATTGGATATATCCTATAAAAGATGCTATAAAGAATATGCATGATTCTTATATGAAATATAACAAGATGAAGTACATGATTATGCACGATCTAATATAATCTATTAAGCACATCTATGTAGCATAATCATCATTCTTTTTATTTTGTAGTTGTCATCATCAAAACTTAACATATTAAAACATTAGAACAAACTTATTTCCACAGTTACAACACAATCTTTGTGGCTTGTTTGAGAATGCTTATAATGTTGTAATGAGATTAATGAAGGAAACAAATCCTACTAGATCACTTGTTCATGATAATTTGTATATGATAAAGAAATTGGGTACTAAATTAGGGATTAGATCAATTGAATATGATTATTATGTTAATGGATTAATGGTATTCTATACCAATGAGGATAACTAATTGAAGCAGTGTAAATTTTGTGGTGCGAACAGTATAAGCCTCGTACAGTTGCAAACCGAAATAGAAAAGGTGTTCTTGAGTGAAGAATACATTATTTGCCTCTAATTCATAAGCTTAAGAGATTATATGCTTCTATAAGTTCGGCTTATCACATGAGGTGTCATTATTTAAATAGGAGACAGGATGGGGTCCTATGTCACCCATTGGACGAAGAGGAACAAAATTGGTTTGATGAAATACATTAAGATTTTAAACATGACCCTTGAAATGCGAGGCTTGGTCTATGTTATGACCGGTTTAATCTATTTAGCCAGTCATTTACACCTTATTATATTTGGCCTCTCATTGTCATCCCGTACAAACTTCCATCTGAAATGTGTATGATGAGACCATATATATTTTTGACACGTATTATTCTTGGTCCTCGTAATCTGAAACACAAGATTGATATTTACTTGTTATTGTTGATAGACAAGTTGAATTTTTTGTGGTATGGTGTTAAAACTTATGATGTGTCAATTAAACAAAATTTTATTATGAGAGCAACTTTGATGTGGAAATTAATGATTTTTGTGTGTATGTTATGTTGTCTGGTTGGAAGACTTCTGGTAAACTAGCATGTCCTTATTGCATGGAATAGTCAAAGGCGTTTACCTTAAAGCATAATAGGAAGAATTCGTGGTTTGATTGTTATCTGCAATATTTGGATGTTGATTATATGTTTAGAAGGAATAAGGATGCCTTTAAGAGAAGAAATATTGATCATGATTCCCCTCTACATAGATTATTTGGACAAGCTATGTCAATAATTCTTAGTACCTTGCCAAAGGTAATAGAAATGGGTGGTGGAAGTAGATTACATGGATATGGTGTTAAACATAACTGGACAAAATAAAGTTTTTTTTTTGCAATTGCCATATTGGAAAGATAACATGATAAGGCACAACTTGGATGTTTTGCATATTGTGAAAAAATTTCTTTGACAATATTTTTAATATTGTAATCGATATTAAGGGCAAAACAAAAGATAATGAGAAGTCGTGAATTAATGAGTATTGCAAACTTCTTGACCTAGAACTTGTTGATATGGAGAATGGTAAATCTTTGAAAGGTATATGAATAAGTTGAAAAAAGTAGTCAAGAATAAATCACATGTGGAAGGTGCAATATATAAGTGGTACACCACAGACGAGACTACATACTTTTGTTCGTTCTACTTTGAGCCTATTGTCAATTGTATAAGAACAAGAGTGGGGTGCAATGTTGATGGGTGTTAAAATGATGTCTTACAATTATCTGTACCAGTATTCAATCAACCTGGTAGGTCAGTTGGAGCATTTGCTACAAAATGGTTAAATGTTATTGAGTTCAAGTTTGTTGCACTTCATATCTTGATTAACTTTGAAGAGGTCCAACCATTTATAAAGTTAGTACCTTTACTTGCTTTTTAAATTTCATTACATCTAAATTTTTTAGTTCATATTGTCTAACATTTGTTCATTTGTGGACCATGGTTAGTATGTTATTGGAATATTTCAATATTCCACAAAAATATTCGCAATAGAGAATTGAGTCTGACTTTGAAACATGGTTCCAATACTATATAAGTAGATAACCTGACCTTAAATATTTATTTCATGAATTTCTTGATGAACAATGTTGGCGTCTAATAAGAAATCATGATGTGTAGCATCACAAGCCTCAGAATGTGGTAACAAATCATGGCCTATGTGATTTTGTCTTTTGCCTAAGTAGACAAGTGAAATGTATTGATAGTATTTCGTTAATGGGTATATATCTTACATTTCTACATGGTCATAACGAAGAAAGACAATCAACAATAGGGTTTCTGTTATGGGATTAAGTGATGATGAAGAAGATGATTACTATGTGATCATTCAAGATATTGTTGAGTATTCATCTTGGGGAATCAGTCAACAAAGTTGTCCTTTTCCAATTTGAATGGTTTGACCCAACTAGAAATAGGAGAACTAGGGTGCATAAGGATTATAAAATTATGGAAGTGTAATACACAAGAAGATATAAGAGATGTGATCATTTTGTCACTGCTCAATAACCAAGACAAGTGTATTATACTCCCTGGACAAGAAGGGTTAAGGACAAGATTGCTTGGTTGGTAATTATTAAGGCTAAGCTCATGAATTGTGTGGAGCTTGAGGTTGCATTGGAAACTACATTTCATAATGATGTTATGTCTCAATTTTCTCCAAGTGTTGATATAGACGAGGTAAAAACTTTGTGAGATAATGATTGTGAGTTTGAAGTAGTTGATGTAGCTCTAGTAGGCATTGGAACAGAAAATCCTAATGAAGAAATTGATGTGAAAGAAGAGGATAACGAAGTATAGGATGACAAAGAGGATGACTCCCAACACGAGGAGGACTCCCAACATGAGGATGAGGACGAGTATGAAGACTCAGATTAATAGTAAGACCAAATTGCCAGCTAGAGGGCTTAATTTAAGTTATGTTTGCATTAATATTAGTGCTTATTATTTCATTTAAAATATATGTTTTTATTGAATGTTCATTTGTTTCATTAATTAGTGTTTAATATTTATTTCATGCATAGGTTATAATCGTCATTTGTATGTATGTTTAATTTTAAGTTAACAATGATTTGCATGTGACATATTCTAACATGTTCCCTACTTATCTAGATGACGTCACACTAGGACAAAGGTAAAGGGAAAACGAAGGCAACTAAGAAATTATCCTAACAGCGACCTATGAGTTTTGGGATATTTATTGTGGAGCTTGGGCATAGTAGGCCTAGTGCAGTAACTTTAGAACCTAGGATTGTGATGATGTCAACCCCTCAATTTACTTACAATTCTAGATCTCCATTACCATTAGTTCCTCCGCAGACTGTACATCGACCCCCTTTACCTTTCGCTCCTTCTGCCTCATCACCATTTTCATTGCAACAACCATCCCTTGCACATATACCAGCATCCAGCCATCTACCCAACCATCTATCTCCTCCACTTGTTACTCTATTTCTTGCTGGTACTTTTACTACCTCTCGCCATGCTACCTCAGATCTTGGCTCGTCCAACCAGGCTACCTCGGATGGTGGTCGTCTAGCTTCTAGTGCGTGCTCCACCCATAGTTAACTCGTCAGGTTCATCAAGCTCAATGGAAGAAAGTAGTAAGGAATTTCTTTTCTAATTCTTATAGTTTATAACAAGTATATATGAAGCTTTTTGCCTTAGAAACCAGTTGTGATAGTTTTGATTAAACTCATCCAGGCCAGGTACCACCAACCTTGGAAATCTTGGTATGATATTTCAAATGACTTGAGGTGGGAATGGTTTCATGCATTTCAGGTATTTGAAATATACTAATATTGGTGTTATGTACCCAATTACTATTTTATTATGTAATCATTACTGCCTTTTGTATAGGAATCTTCGTTTGGATCTTGTTTTTTCTTATGAACAATATTATAAGGCTTTCAACGCACATAGAGCAAAGCAGTTGAGTGATATGCTATGGGATGCCAGGGGATTAGGAGAAAGGCCTCCTAGATAGGAGAGTCATCATGGGTGGCTCATCAGCAATACTGGGAGAATGAAAAATTTAAGGACAAATAGGAGAAGGCTAAGGAAAACAGAGCATCTAGTTCTGGTGGATGCCTGCACATGGGAGGTTCCATCTCCCATAGGACCCATTGAGAAAAAAAAGGTTATTTTTCTTAACTTTACTTAATTGTATTTAATTTCCTTAGTTTATCTTAGTAGTTGACACTTTATTGATATACAGAGTTTTCACAGGAATAAGAGCTTGGTCAAGACTAGGGCTCAACTCACTGTTTTACGTAACTCTCATTTATGATTTTTTAGTTTAAATAACATTTTATTTTCGTATACATATATTCGTATATACATACACACACACACACACAAATATATATATATATATATATATATATATATATATATATATATATATATATATATATATATATATATATATATATAGTTTATTTAAGATAATCATTTATTATTTTTATAAGAATCTTACAATGAAAAGAAACAATGGGAGACCTTGAATTTTGAGGGGATGCAGTTGTCTAATAGGGAACTTAGATAGCTGTGGATTGATGCAGCTAGGGGAAAGAAGAAAAGCCACATTTATGGCCTTGCATCCCAGGCAACTACGAAGTCATCGTGTAACGCTTAGAGTCAGTCATCTTGGGTCAACACTACCAAGATAGAGGAGTGTATTAAAGCACAAACGAGGGAGGAGATGGAGCAGAGGATTACTGACATTCAAACACGGATAAGGAAGGACATGTGTCAAGACGTGATGCAGATGTTGTGGCTGGTTTGAGGCCAAATTGCCATGCAGCAATTACCGATGGGCACACAGGGAGGGATTGGCATAGGATGCCAAACCCCATGGGGATGGGTATGGGAATGGGAATGGGCAATCCCCTATGGGAATGGGCATGGGCATGGTCACGGTCATGGGCATAGGCATTGACATGCATTCTATGCCGGAGGTTTTTCCTATGACAATGCCCTCCCAACCACTGCAGCACATATCTTAGCCAACACAGCAGCACCTGTGTCCTTAGCCAACTGTCCTTGGCCAACCACTCTAGCAGTCGTCTCCTCAGCCACCTCTACAGTCGTACCAGTACTTGCCTCCTTAGTCACAACAGTACTTGTCTCCTTAGCCTCCTTTACACTCGATCCAGTAGAATCCTCAACTGCTCTAGTACCGATCTCCACATGATCAGCAATTGGTCCAACACCCATCTTCATAGTAGCAGTCGCTCAACACCCGCCTCATGAGCAGTAGTTCCAACACCCATCTCAACTGCCTATGCAGCACCCTTACAACACTATCCCAGTTCTCAGTAACACTTGCAGTAGCGCACCCAAGATCTTATTCACACTCTACAGGATGAAGATGATGAGATGCAAAAAGACTAGACATTTTTTTATTCATGTTAAACATTTGTATGATTTTTAGTTTTTTTATATTTTCATGTTAAGATTTGAATAATTTTTTTCAAGTTTAATAATGCATTTTTATTCGACATTTCTTAATATTGTTGGTTTTTTTGTGTTATTATCTTTAATTATTAAATTTATATAAATTAAAAAATATTAATTTATATATATATATATTAATTTTACTATTTTTTTATTTAAAAATAAGTACATCGCAAATTTTTCAAAAGCCAATGCCCATTTTTTCCCGTTAGGAGTTATCGGCCGGAAATGTTCAATAGATATTCCACCAAAAAATTACCAGCGGATATACCGTTGGTATTTATCTGTCAAAATTTTTTGACGAATTTTTTGCTGGAGAATGTTTCTGTCAAGGGTTTTATCGGCCAACCAAAATCTACTGGAAATCAAAATTTTTAACGGATTTTCAACTATTACCAGCAGATATAGCCGCTGATAATACCTGAATTTCTCGCAGTGCCACTTAGTCTCATAATGTAAACGGGTCAGGCCGACTAGTAGCCCATTTTGACAACCCTAACTCCAATCTTAATATGATTTTTCATAATACAATAGGAAAAATGCATAAATGATCTGTATATTTTATCTAATTTTAAAATAGTCACCACAAATTTTTAAATTTGATTAAACACCTTAAAACTTTTAAAAAGATTTATAGAAACCCTTCAATCACATGACTTGTATGCGTTTTATTAATAAGTAAGATAGTTTGTCAGCGTTTCAGACATCATTGTAAAAACTCATATTAATAATCTAAAATCCATTAGCTAAATAAAAAAGATTCTTTTTTTAATATTGCAGTCAGATAGTCCAAAAACTTGATACACGTAAAATACACTAAAAGTAAGTGCACTCTATCGTATAGTAATATAGGACGTGAGTCTTAGTTATCGATCCCACAAGGAATAATAAGTAATTATTATATTCGCTGAACTCTTGGTTCTTTAGACAATCGTAAGTGTAAGAGAAACCAAAATAAAATAAAATAACAAATAAAGAAAAAAGATGGACAATCAAACAATGTAGAGATAAATCAATAAGAGGGAAACTAGGACACAAAGTTTACTTGAATATAATTAATTATATTGTCATTCATTTATATTGTAAGGTAATTCTCTTACCAATATTATCTTAATTACTATTGAATTCCAATGGTCATGGATGAAATAATATTCTATTCCTAATTTAAATCACCTATTTGGTCATTTAGTTAAATTAATCAAGAATGCATTAGGCACCAAATTCAATTTCTAATCTGTAAAGCAGTATTAAGTATTTTATTTCTTTTCTAAAAAATCCTTAAATTTTTACTAATCCGTCAGACATTTGAACTAATATAACCGTCAATTCGAATGATAGAATAAACTGATGTTTGGTCATTCACTAATCTAATCCTAAGTTTATTATATAAGTCTACTCATTGGATGCGGATGGTCACTGGTCAAATAATGAATTAAAATATACCAAAAGTAATCAAGTCTTGACAAGGATTCAAATAATACAATAAACTCAAACGAAATTACCGTAATCAAATCTGAATTAAAAATCAATTAATTAGGAAAAAAAGATCTCCTATACCCTTAGCTATGAGATTAGCTACTCATATTCAATACAAATAATCCTAAATCAAAACACAAATCCATGGAAAGAAAAATCTAAAGAAGGGGAAAACTAGAGAGAAGAGAAATCAAAACCCCCTTTATGGTGATAGTGATTTTCAAGTCTTCAAAAATTACTCCTGCTCTTCGTGGTCATCTTCTAAGGATTCGTGACCGTCTTCTCTAGTGAATTATCTCTTAGAGTCTGTCGTTGCAAAAATGTCTTTAGGTTTATGAATTTGTTCTATTTATAATAGTTTGGGGACAAAATTGCCTATTTTTTTCTCCAAGAGACCTGCAAAGAATCTGGACATGAACACAACTGAGACCAAGAGTGAGTATTAAACAAGAATGGTACTTAATTGATCGTTTCTAATTTGAAAAGCTTACATGACTTGTATGTGTTTATTAATAAGTAAGATAGTTTGTCATGTTTTCCACATCATTGTTAAAAAACTCCTTTTGTCTTTTTAATTCAATTTCTCCTGTTAATTATTTGGTATTTTCTACTTTTTGAAAATAAAATTAAAAAGTGAATAATCTTTATTCTTGAAAAAAAAAAAACAATAGGATTGTATTAATGAATACATGTAATTCACGTAATAAACAATTTCCGTTTAGCTAGTAAAAAGAGTAATCTATTTTTATACCCCGAAAATAGAGTAGTCTATCTGCAAGTTTCAAAAAATTTAAGAATCTCAACTAAATTTAAAATTTTCTAATAATTATTTCAAAATTAAGAATGTTTATGATTTAGATTGGTTTAGTTTTGAAAAAAAAATCATCCATATGAACTAATCAATTTTTCTAAATTGGGAAGGAACCAATTGACTTGGATAATATTGTTACTCAACCCATTGTACTTGGTAAGGGACACATGCTAGGATCATAAAGTGCCACTTGGCATGATTTCCTTCTAGTTAGTAAGCATTTCTTTAACCAAATTTTGCATTGGTGCGATGCACTGATAAATTTAAAAATTAAATGATAAAAATAAATATAATTTAATTAAAAATAATTTATTACATGAAATATATGTAATAATTCATAAATAAAAAAATATTTATAAGTTTAGTTTAAAAATAGGTAATATTTTTATGAAAAGATTTCATTCTAATATAAATACTAAAGAATTAAATATATAATATTATAAAACAACTTATATGTTTAAAAAATATTTATAAAATGTGTGACAAAAATGCACTTGAGAATGGAAGTTCCTGTACCCTAAGCAAGTATAATCTCAAAATTAAAATGTGTGACGAAATCTTATAAAACCAAAAAAGAAAATATTTATGTAAACTTATATTTTCTGTTAGTTTAATTTTATCTTTCTTTTTCTTTTTTTTTTCATTCCATTTTTTTTTTTATTTTTTTTCTATATAATTTTAATATTATTATTCTTTTTAAGAAGTTTACATCAACATGAAAAAGTTTTTTAATCATATAAAGTATTTTGATTATTATTTTTACTTATTTGAGAAGTTGTAATTTTTTTTTTTTATTTTTTTATTATTTGGTTATTGAATTTTATTTTTTAATTATTTAATTTTTGTACACGTGACATTTTTTTATCATGTGTCTTATTTTATCATATTAGATCATATATAGCAAAAAATGACTACATAAGAAGATATATGACAGAATATTAGTTACTCTACTTGTTGCATGTCAAGAAAGTAATGCAATTACTTATTGACTGAGATGACACATGACAAAATTATAAGTCATATGTTCTCGTCCAAGTCATAACCCATTTAATGAGATTAATTCGAGATTTAGACAAAACATGCAAATTTAAGTCTTATGAATAATTAAGGCTAATAATTACTTGTTTTGAAATATTATTTTAATTAGGCTAATAATATTATTTGTCACTTGTTTTAAAATATTTATTTAAAAAATTGCATTGAATAACAGTCAATCTTCTAATAATTTTTTCATAAAGATATTATTAAATTATAAATAATATATAAAATATATTTTATTAATTTCATTATTTTATTTATAAAGAGTTCACCCTCATTATGTAGATAATGATAATTAAGCAAATTATTAGAATTGACAAGATATGTTATTAATTTTGAAATGTTGACTATGAATTTTAAAATTTGTAATATTATTAATTATTAATTATAATATTGGTGATTATTAAATACGTTTGAATTAGTAATATTAATGTAATTAATATAATTATTACTTTGATATGAAATTAATTATGAATGCATGAAATGTGTAAATTATGAAAGCACTAAATTTTCCTAATTTATGTTAATTAATTTTTTATTTGAATTTACATTATATAGTTTATTTTGAAGGTATAAAACATGTATTAATGTCAAAAAATTCCTTTTGTGATGTTAATGACAATGATGGTAATTTATTAGATGATTTTTACTTGGTTTGAATCTAAAATTATGGAAAAAAATTAGTAAAGAAAATTACATTAATTTATTCTCCAAATTAAGAGAAAATTTAAGAAGATAAATTATATTCTTTTGTATGCTATGGTTCTCATTAAAAATAAACAGAAACTAATATCTAATGTTGATCACAATATATATTAGAAAATTAAACAAATTGCATTATAAATTGTAAAAACTTGCAAATATATATTCTATGGGATCAAAATGGCTTGATTTGTCGCACAAAATATTAATCAATTCCTAATTTTTTTCATTTTTGGGTAGAGCCAATAATTGGAACTTTTTTTTATACAACAAATTTGATAACCTAGCCTATAATTGATTCGTTGACAAAAAATAAAAAGAAACATAGATTAGTCTTCTACAATAGAAGGAATTGAAAATAATAATTAGAAATAATTCTACAACAAATTTAAAAATTTACCATTATAGAGATTGATAATTGGTGGTGTTTGACAAAAGTAACAAAACTACTTTGAAGAATGTCCTAACCTCTCAACTACTCTCACTCTCAACTTAAAGGTTACTGGAGGTCTACTGCCACCAGTCATCTCGTTTGCTTTAGCAGCTACTATTCTCAGATACAATTCCTATGTTCTTATTTTTCTTTCTCAACTCTCATCTTTGTCTTTATTTTTACATAACTTTGATTTGTCCGTAAGGTCATGAGTCTCCTACATCATTCACTTCTACGGTTCGTAAGACTCACAATATTATACCCATGAGAAGAAGTTCAAGCAACCATTACAAAGAAAAAGATCGATATGCATTTTGAGGCTTCAACATAGTCTTCTATTTTGTTAAAAATTATAAGTTTCAAAATATTTTTTTTTTCGTCCAAAAAATGAGTCTTTATAGGTTTCATCATATTTTTGTATTTCATTTAAAGAAGTATAATTTTTTTTCTATTACTAAAAATTAAAAAAGATGAAATCAGAAATTTGAAACACGATTTTGATTTTGAGTTATTTGATTTTTTATTTTTATTAATATTATATTTATATATATATATATATATATTGTAAATGTGACATTATGTACATCACTTTACACTTGAAAAAAAAGACTACATCAGATGACATTTGACAAAAATTTAATTTTACTATTTGTCATATATCATCAACTTAAACAATGTACTTGTCAACAAAGAAGACACATGACAACGTTTTAAGTCATGTCCTTTTTTTTTATATATTATATGATAGGAGAAATTCTTATAACACATGGATAGCAAAATCATTTATCATCTATGTCACAGGATTAAATTTAAAAAATTAAAAAAAAATGTAGCATATTAAATAATGGAATCTAGATTAAATCTCTATCGTTGGGTATAATACTCACGAGGAGTATATATGAATTTTTCCTTTAATAGACTTTCTCCTTATCTTTGGATCTTTTCCCCTACAATTAATACACATTGATTGCATTTATATTTTTTTTTTAATTTTAAGAATACTGATTTTAAAAAATTCAACCTATTCTCCTTTGCTTTCGAGTCTTTTTGACCTCATTTAGTGCATATTGAATGCATTTACATTTTATTTTTCATATTTAGAATTTTGATTCACAATTAATACACATTAATTGCATTTATATATATTTTTTATTTTGAGAAGAAAAATATTTTATCTTCTTACTCAATTATTTTATTAATTTTTTTAATTATTAAATAAAAAATATATTGAATAATTTTATGTTCTCAATATATTAAATATATTTATTTTTTTATTTAATATTTTTTATTTAATATTAAAAAAATTATTAAAAAAACTGTCTAAAATGATATAACATTATTCTTTTGACAATATTGATTTTCAATAATTCAACCTATTTCTCCTTTAGTTCTGAGTCTTTTTGACCTCAATCCTCATTAGTGCATATCGACCTCATTTATTGGACCATAATATAATATAATATAATATAATATAAATGAGCTCATATTAATTATATTTATACTTTTCCATTTTAAGAATATTTGTTAATATAATATAATATAATATAAATGAATTCATGTTAATTACGTTTATACTTTTTCATTTTAAGAATATTTGTTTTCAGTTATTTTAGCCTATTTCCCTTAATTAAGATTTACTATATGAATAAAAAGAAATTAAATACTAGCTAAATTATTAATAGAGATGTGATGCAATTTAATTGGAAAGATAGTCAAAGAGATAGAAAAGGAAAAACACGATTTGAAATCACTTTATTATTTTTTTCTGCTGTGTTAGTTAAAATAATTGGATTTAAATCCCATCATACCCGACGTGTAAATCAAAATTTCTCAAAAAAATTAGAAAGTATACACATGCCAAGTGTGATTCATTGGCTAGGAGACAAGGAGCTATTTAGTATTTAATTAGACAACCAAAGCCATAATTGTCAAGTCATCAAAGACAATGGCAACATCCACCATCAAGTGCCTAATTTCCATCATCTTCCTTACGCTTATCATCGAAGGTATGATCATGGTTCCTGTTACTTTCCCCCTTTTTCAATTTTTTCTCTTCTCTCCTTTCACTTTCCTAATCCAACTTCTTCTGCTTTTCTGGTTTCACCATGATTCTCTCTCTTTCCCTCTTTTTTTCACTGTGTCCATCAAAATTTCAGGGTCTTGTGACTGTTCCTTGAACAACATCAATATTGGCACAACAAGAAGTGGAAGAGTAATACAAGGCAAGCCTGAGTGGAACGTGATTGTGATCAATAACTGCTCCTGTGCTCAAAGCCAGATAAAGTTGTCTTGCAAAGGGTTCCAGACTGCTGAAAGTATTAACCCTTCAATTCTTTCAATCCAAGGTGATAGCTGCCTCCTTATCAATGGCAATCCCTTGCGGGGTTTTGCTTCTGTTAAATTCTCCTATGCCTGGGATCCTCCCTTTCTGCTGTTGCCAACAAACTCTGTCATAGGTGCTTGTTCATAAGGGTTTCCTTAGTAAACCTGAAAACTTGAAGCCTGGTTTGAGTTTCTGTGGATTAGCAGATCATATTAGCCTGGTTTGAAGTTTCTAATAAAACAGGAGCACATGTAATATTTATGATTTGATCCAAAATTAATATACAAATCACAGGTTATTAATTATTGCGGTAGGTTATATATATTCTAATGAAATATGTTATTGCAGTCATGTGTGTGGAAATAGAGCATTTGAAGGTCCTAATCTTGGAAACAGCCTGTCTAGAAATTTGTCACTAGTTTCCTTTCTTATTTTTCTTATTTTTTTATGATATTTTCATTTTGGCATCATTGTTATTATTATATATATACAAGTGAAAAGTGGCACACAGTAGGCCATAAAAGAAATAGTGGTACAGATCACTCAGTCTCAGTTACTTGGAAACAATAAATATCAAAACGGATAATGCTATGTAGTCATCAGTCATCACAGATAGGGTTTTGTTCTGGATTAACTGCCAGAAGTAAAACTTAAAATTTGTGGTCTAGCTAAAATTTAACTCTGATTTTATTTTTTTATTTTTTTTTACATTATTTTTTATACTTTTTTTAATATCATTTATTATATATATATATATATTTTTTTTTTTTCGTTAAAATTACATACTCTTAAAAATAATATGTATAGTATATACACTTTTAAAAAAAATATACGATCATCTTTATTCAAAAATTTTCACTAGAGTTTGGACTTAGTGGTAGTCTGATAGACTGGTAGTTTGAGCTTTTTCTTTTTATTTTTTATTTTTTATTTTGGTTAAATAAAGGTACTTTGATATATCAAAAATTTATAATCCTCCTTTTAAGGATTAACTTTTTTACTAAAAGTGATAGACGAATATTACGTTTTTCATTTTTCTTTTGGTTAAATAAAGGTGCTTTTAGTTTTTACTAAAAGTGATAGACGAATATTACGTTTCTAACTCCTTAAGAAAATATATCTATCCCTATACATTAAGGGTTAGGATCAATTGAAAATAGTGTAAGAGGGAAATTCATACACTCATCTCTAATTTTTGATTTTAGTCTGATCTAATGTTTTAAAAGCACCTAATTTAATAAAAAGAGATAATAGTGACATCTAATATTAACAAGAAGAGAGAATAATGGAATCACACTTTATTAAGAGAGATAATTTGGCTCTTAAATTTATGGGAAAAATTAATGCCAAGATTTTTTAAGGAGCAATATTTAATTTAAATGGATAAACAATGTTAAGATTTTTAAGAAAAAACATTCAAATTTTAATTAAAGAGAAGGATCATTTAATCTCACATAATAGACAATAATATTTTTAATGAGTAGTTATTAGTTACCTTCTATTAAATAGTCATTAATTATTATTAATACTTTTAATGAGTAGTTATTAGTTTAATTAAGATATCATGAAAGAAATTTGTAATTTGTAAATGATTACTATTTCTTACTAAATGGTCAATTGTTGTCACTGAGTGACTAACGTTTTAAACGAAGTTTAATAAATAAAATACATAAAATTAGAAAGAAACTTGTGAATAATTATTGCTATTGATTAAGTGGTCATTTGTTATAATTAAGTAACTAAAATTTCTAATGAAGTTCAATATATAAAATACATGAAATTATGAAAAAATTTGTCATGACTATTGCCTTTTATTAAGTAATCATTAGTTGATACTGAGTGGTTAACTGTTTCCTATTTAAGTTTTATATGAAAAAAAAGCTTGTAAATGACTACTTTTTCTTATTGAGTGGTCATTTATTATCATTAAATGTCTAATATTTCAAATAAAGTTTCATATATAAAATATATAAAATTATTAAGAAATTTACAAATAACTATTGTCTTTTATTGTCTTTTTATTAAATGATGATAATGATGATGATTAATATTATTATTATTAACAGTCAATATACATATTTTGGGGTTTACATGCAACAAATAAAAAAGAATAAAAAATATATATAATGTAATATAAATTATTTATCTATAGTTCTATGCATAATAATTTTTTAATAATATATATTTTTAATTTAGAAAATATGTTTTATAGTTAAATTTCTCTTTTCATTGAAGTTAAATTCTACTATCTTCTTTCTCTTTTATTAATGTTAGATGTTATTATTATCTCTCTTCATTAAATTAAGTATTTTTGAACCATTAGTTTAAATTGAAATAAAGGGTTAAATATTGGTGTAGAAGTTTTACTCTTATACTAGTGTCAATTGATCCTAACTCATATATTAAATTGGGTAAAAATTAATTTACACTTGTGTAAATCAAAACAACTCTTAGACCATTGAATAATTATTTATTGAATAATTTCATCACAAAATTCACCATTGAATTAAAAGTTCATATCATATAAATCATATCTATAAAATTTTACATTAATACAAAATTATTTAGTACTTTATTGATATGCAACAAGATTAATACTTTTGAAATATATAAAAACAAGAATCGCTTGATTATATTCTTATTGATGTTTAATTTTTTCAAGATTTGCCACAAATGATCAGGATGTTAGATAATTATAATTCAACGGTTAGATCGATAAAAGTCACATTTTATAAAAAGTTATTAAGTAATGTAAGTATATAAAATTTTATACCAGTATAAATTGATCCATTTCCTATTAAATTAGAGTACTTTTACTTGAGAATAACTTAATTCACTTATGCTACTTTCTTTTAAAAAATGACACATGTTATTCTTAATTTTTTTAGGTTAAAATATGATTTTGGTCGCTGAAGTTTTTTCTTATTTTTAATTTAATCCTTACACTAATTTTTTTTAAAATCAATCCTTATACTTTCAATCGTTAGCAAATCAGTCCTCATCATTAGACTTTGTTATAACACCGTTACTATGTTTGTTGAACTTGCTTACAAAAGGAGACATGAGCTATTTTTTTCCATGCCAGTTGCCTTGTTGGCTCCTATGTGGCATGTGTCACACCTCTCCATCCCAATCAAAACTTAATTTGTCTAATTCCTCAATCAACAACAAGAAAAAAAAACATTCCATAAGGTTTCCATTTCCGTTTAGTGTTCTTTGTCAAAAAAATTCCAATCACACAATGTTCCATTGGATGACTTTATCTAGAGCCAAAAATCCATCCAATTTTGCTGGTTAAACTAAAAAATTGGCCTAGAGAGAAGAAAAACCAGAACAAGTTGGATTCACTAGCAACAAAACCAATTAATAGAATTGGTACATATATTGATCAAAATAAAAAAAAATTGATTCCAACTTTTTTTTCTAACTATTTTTTTTCAACTTCTTTAATTATTTTTTATGTGTCTATTAATTTAATTAAGTGAAATTAAAAATAACAAATAGAGAATAATTTAAAAAAATTAAAAAAATGATTGAAAAAAAAAGTTAGAACCAAATTTTGTTAATAAAAAATTATACAAAATGAAAAGGCCAAAATTTTTGTTGTAAGATTGGTTTCGTCCTGTGTGTGAAAGAAGAAGAAAGCAATCGAGTTGGCCAACCCCACCACAACAACTCCAACCTTCACCTGGCCCCGCTTAGGAATCGGATGCCCAAACAACTTCCAAAATGGAAGCTTCTTTTCGACGCTATGTGCCTGTTTTGGTATGTGTTTTTCTTGTTGCAGATTGAGAAATTAGACAAATTAGATTTTGATTGGGCGGAAGATGTGTGGCGGATGTCATGTAGGTGCCAACAAGACTACTAAATGGAAAAAAAAAAAAAAAAAGCCATGTCACCTTCTATTAACGAGCTCAACGAACATAATAACGGTGTGTTATAACAGAGTTGGGGATTGATTTGTTAACGATTGAAAGTATGAGCATCGATTTGAAAATCTTTTTAATGTAAGGACTAAATTAAAAATAAAACGTAAACTATAGGAACAAAAATTATATTTCAACCTTTTTTATTAAAAAGAATCAAATTTAAAAGATCTTTTAACCTAATTATATGTATATTCCCTTTTCAGTTTTAAATATTTTATCTTTTAGTCTATATTTTATAAATTCTAATTAAATTTTAAAAAAATCGTGCATTGCACAAGTTATCACTAGTGTTATATTAGGAGAATCTAAAATGCATAAAAAATCTTATTTGATGGGCTTAATTATTTTTTTATGGATTAAGCAAAAAATTATATAATAAGCTTGATATTACATTTTGACTTAAAATTTTAGGACATTAAATTTGTAGTCTCGTCTACTTATGTGATTTTTACTTTATTCATTCCTCCTTTCACTCACTATTTAAAATCTCAACAATTTTTCTCTCAAATGCGAGTCTTCCAATCGAGAGTTATGCTTCCCGTCGAGGCAAAACCTTTTATGTTTTTCGGGTATTTCAACAGTATCATAAGACTTTATTTTTCACATAGCCTAACATCGAGCATTTTTTTTCACCTTGCCCGATACTCAGGAGTCATATAAATTCATACCACCTTGGTATGTACTTTATCCAAGTGTGTGCCTATTCTCTAAACACGGGCCTGAGTTTTAGCAATTCTAAGCTCCTTCTGAGAGTTGAATATGGCTCTAATATACCATGTGCCACGTGTTAGATTAAGAGAACCCAAAATATCGAAAAAAATATCTTTTATGAACATTATTATTCTTTCATGAGTTAAGGTATAAAGCATAATAATAGACTTGACATACATTTTAACTAAAAATTTTAAAGTGTTAAATTTATTAGTCCATTCACTTAAATGATCTTATTTTTTCTATTCATTCTTGGTGTAGATTTTTTTTTTTTTACTCACTTGGATTCGTAAGAATTAGTTTGGTTGTAAAATTGTTAGCAACCAGTTTTATCTCGGGTATTTTTAAAAATATTTGTCTTTCCCCTTTTTTATTTTTATTTTTTTAAAAAAATGAAGAAGAAAAAGAAAAGAAATATCAGGCAACTCCATCCCTCAAACCTCAACACGAGCAAGTGTTGCTCAATGTCTTTTTGTCAAGCTTTTAATCATTTAATTTTCTTTTCGTGGGTTAATGTCTAGGCAAAATGTTTTAAGATTTCCCATCGTTTAGTTTTTCAGCTAGTTGTCAGAAATTAGTAACATGAGCACTGTTAGACTTGGAGAACAAAAGCGGTGCTCTGTTTTCTGAATCTGTAAACATGGCTATTAGCTTGTCTTGAGGTAGCTGCCAATACTTGAATTTTGTTTCTGCTAGTTGAGATCCTTTGAGTCCCTATTCTTGTACAAGGAAAGGGAAGAAGCAGAAGGGAAAAGAAGTAGAGAGTCAGAGGGAGCTTCTTGAGAGAGGAAGATTAAAAACAGAGGCGGCCACTCACTACAAGGGAACAAGGTCTGTTCAGGTTGTTTTCTGTAGTGTCTTTGAGTTGGTGGTTGTTTTGGAGCCACGTTTAGGTTCACTCCCATGTTTCAATTGATGTTTTGATAAAATTAAAGCAGATACTGATATAGTGAAACTTACGAATTAGGTTAAATTGAATCGGGAGACATCATAAAAATAATTCAAATGTAATAATATGAAATTTATGAAAATATTTATACAAATTTTTATGGATTCAAATTGATCTGACTATGAGTTCAATTATTCTATTGAAACATATTCTGTCCTGGATATTGGATGTAGAGAACTCTTTGGATAGAAGATTTGATTCTTCACTTTATTATCAAATTAAAATCTCTTTTATTAATTTTAAAAATTAAATTTAAGCACAATAATAAATAGAATATTATTCTTTAAAGAAAAAAAATAATTAAGGTAAATAATTAATATAGATAGTAGAAATATAAAAAAAATTAAAATTAAACTTAAATAATTAAATTAATCAAAATAAAAAATTGTGAAAAGTGATGTGTTTAAAATTAATTGATTGATTTGGTTTTAAGATCAGTTTCTACTACTAAGATTATTATTTTTTAATTTAATTTTAATTAATTCTTTTATTCATTTGAGTTAACAATTATGAGTAATTAAATGTAAACCACTCATCCAAAATAATTAGGACAAAAACGTTTCCTCCTAATTTTACTAATAATTAATCTTAAAATGTATAAAATCAAATTATCAATTAAAATAGAAGATAAATTGTTTTAAGCAAAACAACCTTATGTAAACTTTATGAACTTATGCTAAATTTTTTCTTGAAAATTAACTATTACATGACTATAACAATTAATCTCAAGTGCTATAATTAACTAGAATTCTATGGCAATACAAAATCTTAATATAACATTAGATAATTTTAAAATAAACTTAAATGATCATGTTAAGATAATTTTAAATATATCAAAAATGTTAAAGTGTCATAAAATTGTAAATAATTCAAGTATATAAAAAGAGAAATTAATATCAAATCAAATTAGAGAACATACCTTCATAAAGATTCAACATTACCATTAATCAAAAGAAAAATTAGTTTAATATAATAGAACTAAACATATCAAAATATTAAGAATACATTAAAAGTTAAAAAAAAGTATTTGATAAATAATTCCTCAATTTATAATTAGTCTCTTCAATCCTTCTCAACTCATGCAACATCCTTCACTCAATTTCCCATGCTTTGCGGCGTTGCTTTCCCTTCTATGTTGCGGCCGCGCTCTCATCAATTCTGCTCTTCTTAAATAGCTCCCCATTAGGTTGCCTTCTATTAGGTTGCCTATAGCCTTCTTAAGCACATCGTCTAGCAAATCACGTCATGTTAGTGGATGGTGACTTATTGGACTCTGGTTCCAATTGCTTTGACATTCCAATTCCACTCCTTTATTGATCTCACTGTGCATCGCAATTGCTGTCTGCTGCGCTGCTGTTCTTTTTCCCATCAATACGTTGCTGCCCTTTCAATTTGCTGCACACCCCTTCTTCTAATATTCACATTCTCAGTACCTTGGTCAAGTCAGCACATCTAGAGCACATCCAAGTAAAAAGTTGTGTCAAATCTGACATGTATACCTGCAAAAGCCATAACTACTTCAGGCTTTTTATATAATCCATACAGAATACCTACACGGTTTGCCTTGCACAAATAAAAGTTTGACCAATGCATGTAATGCAACTTTAGGTTCACTGCATAAGGCAAGTGAAATGGCTTAAACTCAACTATTCTAATACACTTCAATAAATCCTAGTTTGACTTATTTTGGCCACGACTAACCAGGATGGAGAGTCTCTCCATCAAGATCGGAATGTGAGAAGGTCCCTCAATTGTGAAATCATTTTAGTTGTGCAAAAGCAGAAATAAAGACATTGACTTCCTTTATCAGTAAAAGAAAGATGATATGATTTAAAATGGCCTACTTGGAACTGTCTCCATTTTTTTTTTTTGGAAATTCCTATAAACAAATAAAAATCAATATCGGATGTATAATTGTAAGGTATAAGGCCAAGTTGAAATTTGAAAATTTCATTACAATCCTGCATTCGAGATCGACCCTCCATATGATAAGATTAGAAAACAAATAATATGCATCAATAGTGACATGTCCTCTACCTATATTGCCTAAAGGTTGAACATATAAAATTCCCATATAAAATACCTATGTTAAACACAATGCAAGTCAACAAATTAATAAAGAACTTTACCGAGGCTCAACCTATTTGCAACCAAACCAATCAAACTAGAGACTCATGCATTCTATGAGTAGTTCATCATATCTCACAAAAACAATAAAAATAAAGGAATAGAGTATTGCAAACTACTAAATTGGTGTCTTTTAAAATGCATAAGAATCCCAATCTATTGAATTTTTAAAATTTGCAGTTACCCCATCCTAATTCAATATCTTTTATTAAGGGATTACCAAAGACCAAGTCACCTGAAAACCCATACCAACTACTGAATTGGCATCTTTTAAAATGCATAAGAATCCCAATCTACCGAATTTTTAGAATTTTGTAGTAACCCTAATGGATGCAAAGTTCTGCAATGTAAGCCCTAATTCCATCCACAAGCTGCTATTGTTCTTGTGCGCCTCCCCCACCACACTCTCCTAGCTGCTCTAGGTTCCCGAGCAAGGGAACGACATGGACTTATTCAACCCTATTCAGTTGCGGGTTTGGACCTCGTGGGTGCCGCTCTAGTTGGACACAACGTCTTCTGGCATGGGGAAGGAGTAATAGGTGGCGGCACCGTAGAAAAAGAGGAGGCGATGCCACTCCAGTTAGTACTTGCGGGTTTCGGCGGAGGAAGAGAAACAACCTTACAAGAAGGAAGACAAACAAAGAGGGAGAAAAAGACAAACCTTATTGTGAACATGTTGTTCGTTGTGGTGGCAGCCTACTCAGCTACGATGGCGACCTCTGCTGCGTCGCTCGGGAGGAAGATTGGGGAAAATGCCTTAGCGTGAAATGTTTTAGGCTATGTTTGGATATTTATTAATTGATGCACTATTAGAAATTTAGGTTTTTGAGACCGATTTAGAGACCGATTTAGAGACTGATTTATTTCGGTCTCTATAGAGACCGAAATAGAGACGGATTAAAAAAAATTAATTTGCTACTGAAATAAAATCACTTTCTAATTCGGTCTCTAATTCGATTTCTAAATTTTTTAGAGACCGAATTAGAGACCGAAATGATGTAATTAAAAAAATTTAAAAAAATAAAAATGTGTCTTATTTTTAGAGACCAAAATTTTGGTCTCTAAATAAAAAAATTTACAAAAATAAATAAATAAATAAATAGCTACAACAAATTGATCGCTAAAAAAAAAAAAAAATAAAAAATAAAAAAGTGTTAGAGACCGATATTTTGGTCTCTAACTAAAATTTTTTAAAAAATAAATAAAAAAAAAAAAAAAAATGTTAGAGCTCGAAATTTCGGTCTCTAAATAACAAAATTTACAAAAAAAAAATCACTCACTTTTTCCTTGTCTCTTCACTCGTCCGTTCCCTCTCGTTCACTCACTCTTTTGCTTGTTTCTTCTCCCATTCATTCTCTCTTACTCGTCCGCTTGTCTCTCTCTCCTGTCCGCTCTTTGCTCGGTCCTCCGCTCTCTGCTCGGTCATCCACCCTCTGCTGTTCTCGCTCGGCCGTCCACACTCCGTTCTCTTACACTCGCTGTCCCTCTCGCTACTCTCTCACTGGTTCGCTCTTGTTGCCGTCATATCTGGTCTGTTCTAACCATTTTCATACTTTTTTGTTTCTTTTATTCTCACTCACACTTTCTCTTTCATTTTGTGTGGGCTGGAAAACAGAGGGTTAGGGCACCCCAATGGAAAACAGAGGGGAAATGTTTGAGAAGCAAATGGAGATGGTGGGTGCGCTGAGGTGGCTTCATTAGCACTGGTGATAAAATATGAGGTTTGTAGTTTCAGTTGATGAATGCACATTGTTTAAGCTATAGATGCACTAACGTTGAAATGGTATCTGTAACACCCCAATTTTTGATAAATTACAGTAACGACTAAACTGTACTGTGTTGTAATTTCTGTGTACTGTAAATTTATTTTAACTGTTATGTGAATGTTTTTGATCTTTGTGTATGAATTACTCCAAGTCAGGAAAATAATAATTTTCCCAAGTCGGATGAATTTTTGAACTGTTCAGTGGGGCCGGGGGATCTTACTAAACCCGAAACCAGAAACAGTATTCGAAAATCTTCGTTGTTTGAAAATTTATCTAGTTACGTACTATTATTGGATCACAGTAAAAATTTAATTTTTATCGCAGTAAATTTCAGACAGTAAAAATTAATTTTTACCACAGTAATTTTTGTCAATTCAAAATTAACTACCGAGATAAAATCTACGTAGAGAAATAGATGTAGGTAAAATCATAAATCTATTTACTTTAGGTAAATTATAAATCTATTCACCTTAGGTTAAAGTTATAAACCTATTTACATTAGGATAAAGTTATAAATTTATTTATCATCGGTTAAGGTTATAAAAAAAATTTATTCACCCTAGGTTAGAGTCATAAATCTATTTACCTTAGGTTAAGGTTATAAATCTACTTACCATAGGTGAAATCATAAACCTAATTACCTAGCCTTAGTAATTAAGTTTTCTATTTACCTAGATTCTATAATCATGTTAGTGGACCTAGTATGTTTAATTTAGAAACTAAAGTGGTAAAACACTTTGACCCACCTACAACTCATGCACTTCATTATAACATGGAAATGGAATTCTTTTGTTGGTGAATTCCACCAAGGCCACATGGCCATGTCTCTTAAAGAAGGCAAATGATTCTTCAAATAATGCATAATAATGCATTCTATCATTCATGATCACTTGGAGTCTAGTCATCCTTCAACTACTTTGTCTCCCACTCAAATATTCAATAAATTTTCATCCATTCACTCCATGTAACTCCAAGGCAATGTACATGATTTTTAGGCTATCATTTTGATTCTATCACACTTAATCATACACTTTAGTGAGCTAGCATGCACCACTTTGTCTCCTTGAGTGCTATTAGTATAAAAGAGTTTTACACATACATCCACTCTATTATATTATTTTTATCCATGAAGCAATTATCACAAATGATTCCACCCACTCCTCCAATGCACCACATGGCTATATATAGTGTAGGAGACCTCTCCACTTCATTTTCCATCACTCCTATCTATTCTCTCCATTCTCTTTCTTCAAGAACACAAAGAAGAACTTCATCTTTTCCCCATTTCTTGAGCCATTCGGCCACCACTCCCAAATCACACTTCTACTCTTCAATAATTTTATCCAACCTCATTTCCTAAAAGCTAAACATGTTAGTCATGGCGACCATCACCCAAGAGGGGGGGTGAATTGGGTGATTACAAATTTTAAAACACCTTTGAGAAATTAAGCATTTTGAATAACTCAATTAATAAATGCAGCGGAATAAGTTTAACAAAGGTGCAACTATTATAGATTTCACAAATACTACTTGGGCTATAGGATAAATCAAGTAAATAAACTAGATATCAAATTCAACTCTAGCATATATAATTAAGGCACAAATGTAAAGAGATAGAGTTGAGAAGATCAAACACAAGATTTATCCTGGTTCGGCCACCAATCCACTTGTAGCCTACGTCCAGTCCCCAAGCTTAACTTGAGATTTTCTTCACTATCTCCTAGACTTCACGGGTGCTAGGAAAACCTTTGTACAAATAAGAGCACTCCTCACACCTTGGGATACCTCACCCTTGTGCTAGAGCTTCCAATTCTTCAAGCTTCACAGGTGCTTGATGACCTTTACAAACTTGAGCACTCAACTCCTTGGGATGCCTCACCCTTGAGCTTGAGTCTCTTCAAACAAAGGGATGCCTCACCCTTTACAATTTGGAGGGATACCTCACCCTCTCTTACAAAGCAATCAAGGTTAATAGAATGAAACTCTCACAAGAGTAGATATACAACTTGAAGAACAAAGTATAGATGATAGAAAATCTCTCTCAAGAGTGGATAATACAAATTAAAGAACTATGGGTATCAAGGATTCACACTTTAAAGCTCAAAATATGATTTTGATGATTCAAGGATCAAGTATAGTGTTCTTGTGTTTCTTAGGATGTAAATACTTCAAATATCATTTATATATAGAGCCCAAATGATAAAATAGCCGTTGGTAGTGTTTAGAAATGATTTTTTATGAAAACTAGCCGTTTATAGCCGTTAGAAACGTTTACGGGCACTTGGTAATCGATTACACTTCTACGTAATCGACATGGCTTTGTCAACGTTGTAATCGATTACATGGATTTGTGTAATCGATTACAGCATTTCTGGTTTCAAAGCTGACTTGAAAAGGTCATAACTTCTTCATTTCTTATCCGATTAAAGCAAATGACCAGTCATTGGAAAGATCTTTGAGTCTATTTTCAAATGAAACAAGTTTCACAACAAAACTCAAAGTATTTTGAAAGTTATGATCAAAAAAGTGACTAAAGGTCAGCTTTTCAAAACTCAAACTTGATTGTTTTTGAAAACTGACTTTGAATGGTCATAACTTCTTCATTTCTTATCCGTTTAAAGCAAATGACCACTCATTGGAAAGATATTTGAGTCTATTTTCATATGAAATAAGTTTCATAATAAAACTCAAAGTATTTTGAAAGTTATGATCAAAATAGTAACAAATATCAGTTTTGCAAAACACAAACTTGGCTATTTTTCAAAGGTTTGAACTACCATCAAGACTAACTTTCCAAAAACAGTTTATTGGCCGTTAAAACATGTAAGAAACACTTTTAAAGATGTTAAAATATATTTGAGCTTAGTATGATTCCTTTTTACCTTTACACAAGATCTAAGTCCTATAAGCTATTCTTGAAGAACCTTGGGACTTGATCTTTTGCCATCATCAATTCTTGATGTAATCCAAGCTTCTAAAAAAATTCTTCTCTTCAAATCTTGCAAATGCTTGGAAAATCTTATCATTCTCATTCTTCTTGAGTTGAGCATGATTATGATCTTTTGCTTTCTTGTAGCAATGCTCACTCTTGATACTTGGACTATCCTACAAAGTGTTACTCACTTAAAACAAACATAATTAGTCCAAATTCATACTTCAATATCTTCATATGCATGATTCATAAATGTATAACTCTAGTTAGTCTAACATGCATATAAGAATGTTGCATATATCTCATTGCATGATTATTAAGTGAAGTATAATTAAATAAAGTACATAATCATGCATAATCCAATATATCTCTTTTAAGCACATATATGAAACATGATCAATATTCTTTTGTGATGCATTTGTCTTCTATAAAGCACATCTATCAAGCATAAGCATCATTCTTTTTGTCTTGTATTTGTCATCATCAAAACTTAACATATTAAACCATTGGGGCAAACTTATTTCTACAATCTCCCCCTTTTTGATGATGACAAATCATTGGAGAAAAATATGTTTAGCAATATATAAGAATAGATATTCATGTAAGCAATTAAACACAAGAACATATTTTTCTCCAATTTTCTCTCCCCCTATTTGACATCAACAAAAAGGCTTAGGAAGAAAAGATAATGTTTTTCTCTCCCCTTATAGATAAAACTCATGTTGTCAAAGAGATGAAACACTTTCAAGATATAAAAGATTATTCATGCAATACTTGTCACATTTTGGTACATCAACATTTAGCATATGATAACAATAAGTTTAAGAAATTATGTCTAGCATATAATATATTGCATACCACATGATAAATAAGTGCCACTTGATATCACTTGTTAGAAATTACAAAATATTCGTGTAAGAGTATGGAATTTAGGTTTTCAAATGAAAGATTATATAACTTGCCATATATCAAGCATTTCTCAATGAAAGAGTCAAAAGATATGAAGTGTAAGAATGTATACCTTCTTTCATTGATAGAGGGAAAGACAATAAGAGATGATCTTTGTTGACATGTTGATAGTATTAACAATAAAACATTTCATGTCAAACAAGAATGTAAGTCAAGAGATATAACATGTTTACCACTTGTTAGCCAAGAGATATAAGCAACAATTAAGAGATAGGCTCCCCCTCAGATATGCATATTATCAAGATATAAAACATAATAGTTCAACATAGTCATGCATATATTTATAGTCAATAAGGACATGGAAGAGAGATATGTAAGATAAGTAAGATAAGTTTCCCCTTATTGAAGCATAAGATAGATAAAGGGAAATATGCATGCCAAGACCATGTAAGCATATTACCATAAAGGTAATATTCTTAATTTATCAATCAAAAACCATTTTAAAACTTCTCCCCCTTTCAACAAGAATTTTGTAAGACCACATTATATTTTCAAAAGCATTTTAGAAGAGTAAAAGGGTTTTATATTGAAACCACATATTCTTTTCAAAACAAGAGCAAGATTCTCATAGGTTTTATACCACTAAGAAATCAAACATTCACATTGAGGAAATATACTATAGGGATCAAAGAATATATAGTACTAATATCATCCACCCTATATGCAATGACAAAAAATAGCAAGTTAATATCCAATTAGGCACTTTGTCAATGCGAAGCATACTTCTCATGTAAGGAAAACATCAAATCATTTAAGATCAATTTATCAACAAATATCATACAATCCATAACATATAGAATACCATAATAGCTTAGGGATAGAGATACTTATTGAGAGGGTGATGCTTCTTTAGAATGTTCTTCATTTATTTGTCCTTTGAGTTTTTGTAGGTGATTCCAACTTCCATGCCTCAAGGCTCCTTGAGAATGTTGTGGTTTTCCATGCCATTCCTTTTATATTTTCATCATTCTTGGAGAACTTGGACCATTTCAAATTTTTCCAACCTCAAGTGACGTAGTTGTATTTCACTTCAATGTATGCTTGAGTAAATAGTCACCCTACAACACAATTCAAAGAACTTTCTTTGGTATCCACTAATTTTGGATCCATAGAGGTTAGTCATTATACCAAACTTATGAGCAAGTAAGCATTAAAAATAAATAAATTAGTTCACAAAGGTAAAAGATATTTCATTTCATTGATCATTAAGCATATACCAAGAGAAAATGTGAGTAACAAAATAAGTATGCCTTTTTGCGCACTGAAACTCATTTTTTAAGCCTGTGTAATCGATTACAATGTGTGTGTAATCGATTACGCATGTTCTGGATTCCTGGTAATTGATTACATATGTGGTGTAATCGATTACATGCCTTCTGGAATTATTGTAATCGATTACATTGGAGGTGTAATCGATTACACCGCTTCTCGACTTGGCTTGGAACGCTTGGCGAGTTTTTTTGTATGTCGATTACAATGATGTTGTAATCGATTACCAGTTCACTAAAACTCAGATTTTACATTTTAAACAGAAAAAGATCAATTTTAAACCTTTCAAATTTGTTCCAAAGTATTCCAAAATAATTTCAAACATCATGTAGGCATATAATCTAGATAGATTGTGATCCAAAACACATAATTATGCAAATTTGTTATTTTTACCAAGAATTACATCATTTTGATGGATTGGTGAAGTTTTTGAGCTTTTTGAGGATCTTTGGCATAATGTAGTACCTGCAAAATAACTTAAGAGGAATCTCCAATGCTTAAGTCAGTATTGGATTCAAATATGATCAAGAACCATCATGATATGCAGCAAAGAGTGTCATGATTATACAGCAAGGTAGCATGTTATGCATCACAATAGCACATTATGCAGCAGGAAAACAAATTATACAGCAGATGGACAAATTATGCAACTAAATATCACATTATGCAATATCATGACAAATTATGTAGCAAAGTGATGAATTATGCAGCAAAAATTATTTTTAGCAAGAGTTAGATGCATGATTGATCCAATATGCCAAGTTCTAAGATATTTTCATCAAATGTGTTATTCCAAACAAGAACTTTATGTACCAAGATGTATAACAAATTAATGAGCTATGGTACAATAAGAATGAACATAATCATGTGCTAAACAATATATGCATATTTTACCAAGTACACATGATTCTATCATTCACTTAAGGCCTACAAGGAATATACCTCAAATTCATTGACTTTATAAGTGAATGTGTATAAGAGGTCAAAACTTTTGATACCTTGGCCTTTGTAATCAAGGAAATACTTTTTCTTACCCATTGCTTCTCTTTTGGAGTTTTGAACTTTACAAGTCCTACATTTTGTACTTGAGAAGCTTTGGTTGAAGTCATCTTCCTTCTTTGACCAAAATTTCTACCATTAGGCTTTGGAAGAATTCTTCTTAATGGTTCTTCTATCCTTTGACCAATTTGTCCATCCTTTTGAGAAATTTTCTGCATAGTTGAAACACTAGGAGGACTTTTTGGTACCCACTTTATCTTGGGTCCTTGAATGTTAGTACTAGGGCCTTTAGGATCTTTAGGAACCCATACCATAGTATTTCTCATATAAGGATTTCTTCTATAATTGCATAAATGAGAAATATGTCCTAGATGACCACAAAAATTGCAAACAATTGAATTTAATGATGATTTGGTCTTTTGAAAATCATCTTTGGAAAACTTAAGCCTTTTGTTGTTTTTATATTCTATGTCATTTTTGCCACAAGCCTTACTTGAATTTTCATGTGAAATAACATCAGTTTCATTCTTATTAACAATCATGGATTGTAAACAATTAGAATCATTTGCTTTGGCAAAATGAGAATATAAGTCCTCAACTTGATTTTCTAAATCAATACACTTTTCATAAGAAGTTGAGGTTTCACATTTCAAAGGCATTTCCTCATCAAGAAAAGCATATTCATTTATCAAAGTTTCAATTTCATTTTCAATGGAGAAAATGTTTTCTAAACAAAATAAATTTTTCTTTTCTAAATTCAACAAACCATCATTCAATTCATCATATGCATATTGTAGCTTATCATAGTAAGGACTATAATCTAGTTTAGCATTATTTACCTCAAAGTCCTTTTGAGCCATATAGGAAGTAGTCTCAATTTCTAGCATACTTGGCTCTTCCTCATTGTTGTCCATCAAGAATTCAAGAACATCTTCTTGAGGATATTTTTCATGACAAGCTTCCTTCAATGACTTTTGCTCTTCTTGCATTCTATATACAACTTTATGCACAAAATCATCGTTAGCAAGATAAATAGCATCAAGAGCAACCCATATATCTTTAGCACTAGAGCAACTCTTAATTTTAGCATAAGCATCATCATTCAAACTACTTCTTAAGATTTGCATTGCTCTAATGTTCAAGGAAAAACATTTCTTGTCATAATCATTCCAAGTTTGTTTTGATTTGCAAGTAAATCCATCAAGCACAATATCCCACAAATCAATATCAATAGATTGCATATAAATTTCTATTCTAGCTTTCCAATAAACAAAATTCACACCATCAAAGAATGGTGGTTTATCAATTTCAAAACCCTCCATTTTGAAAAGCTTTTTAATGATTGCCAACAAACAAGGATCTTTAACTCTAAGCGATTAAGCTTTCACCAGAGCACGAAGCTCTGATACCACTTGTTAGTCATGGCAACCATCACCCAAGAGGGGGGTGAATTGGGTGATTACAAATTTTAAAACACCTTTGAGAAATTAAGCATTTTGAATAACTCAATTAATAAATGCAGCGGAATAAGTTTAACAAAGGTGCAACTATTATAGATTTCACAAATACTACTTGGGCTATAGGATAAATCAAGTAAATAAACTAGATATCAAATTCAACTCTAGCATATATAATTAAGGCACAAATGTAAAGAGATAGAGTTGAGAAGATCAAACACAAGATTTATCATGGTTCAGCCACCAATCCACTTGTAGCCTACGTCCAGTCCCCAAGCTTAACTTGAGATTTTCTTCACTATCTCCTAGACTTCACGGGTGCTAGGAAAACCTTTGTACAAATAAGAGCACTCCTCACACCTTGGGATACCTCACCCTTGTGCTAGAGCCTCCAATTCTTCAAGCTTCACAGGTGCTTGATGACCTTTACAAACTTGAGCACTCAACTCCTTGGGATGCCTCACCCTTGAGCTTGAGTCTCTTCAAACAAAGGGATGTCTCACCCTTTACAATTTGGAGGGATACCTCACCCTCTCTTACAAAGCAATCAAGGTTAATAGAATGAAACTCTCATAAGAGTAGATATACAACTTGAAGAACAAAGTATAGATGATAGAAAAACTCTCTCAAGAGTGGATAATACAAATTGAAGAACTATGGGTATCAAGGATTCACACTTTAAAGCTCAAAATATGATTTTGATGATTCAAGGATCAAGTATAGTGTTCTTGTGTTTCTTAGGATGTAAATACTTCAAATATCACTTATATATAGAGCTCAAATGATAAAATAGCCGTTGGTAGTGTTTAGAAATGATTTTTTTATGAAAAATAGTCGTTTATAGCCGTTAGAAACGTTTCTGGGCACTTGGTAATCGATTACACACTTCTGGTAATCGATTACATGGCTTCTGTCAACGCTTGTAATCGATTACATGATTTGTGTAATCGATTACAGCATTTCTGGTTTCGAAAGCTGACTTGAAAAGGTCATAACTTCTTCATTTCTTATCCGATTAAAGCAAATGACCAGTCATTGGAAAGATCTTTGAGTCTATTTTCAAATGAAACAAGTTTCACAACAAAAATCAAAGTATTTTGAAAGTTATGATCAAAAGAGTGACTAAAGGTCAGCTTTTCAAAACTCAAACTTGATTGTTTTTGAAAACTGACTTTGAATGGTCATAACTTCTTCATTTCTTATCCGTTTAAAGCAAATGACCACTCATTGGAAAGATATTTGAGTCTATTTTCTTATGAAATAAGTTTCATAATAAAACTCAAAGTATTTTGAAAGTTATGATCAAAATAGTAACTAAATATCAGTTTTGCAAAACACAAACTTGGCTATTTTTCAAAGGTTTGAACTACCATCAAGACTAACTTTCCAAAAACAGTTTGTTGGCCATTAAAACATGTAAGAAACACTTTTAAAGATGTTAAAATATATTTGAGCTTAGTATGATTCCTTTTTACCTTTACACAAGATCTAAGTCCTATAAGCTATTCTTGAAGAACCTGGGGACTTGATCTTTTGCCATCATCAATTCTTGATGTAATCCAAGCTTCTAAAAAAATTCTTCTCTTCAAATCTTGCAAATGCTTGGAAAATCTTATCATTCTCATTCTTCCTGAGTTGAGCATGATTATGATCTTTTGCTTTCTTGTAGCAATGCTCACTCTTGATACTTGGACTATCCTACAAAGTGTTACTCACTTAAAACAAACATAATTAGTCCAAATTCATACTTCAATATCTTCATATGCATGATTCATAAATGTATAACTCTAGTTAGTCTAACATGCATATAAGAATGTTGCATATATCTCATTGTATGATTATTAAGTGAAGTATAATTAAATAAAGTACATAATCATGCATAATCCAATATATCTCTTTTAAGCACATATATGAAACATGATCAATATTCTTTTGTGATGCATTTGTCTTCTATAAAGTACATCTATCAAGCATAAGCATCATTCTTTTTGTCTTGTATTTGTCATCATCAAAACTTAACATATTAAACCATTGGGGCAAACTTATTTCTACAAAACATCATTCCAAGCATCTTTCATGTTGTGAGTTTCTTCAAAATCAACCATCTTGAGCTTGGAAATCAAGGTTGAAATTTCTACCCTATTAGGTAAAATTCTTGTTTCCCATTTCTAAATTTGTTTTTAAATTTCTAAGTCATGTTTGATCCATGATTATTCTTTCTTAAGCTTAGTTTTGTATGTTGTAAATTGTTTAAGCTTGATAGGTATTTTCTTGAAGCCACACAAAATTCTCTAAGGATGCTTTCAAGAAGGATAGTCTTCAAGAGGTAAGAGGGAAATTTAATCTCATCAACTATTTTGGTAGTATGAAAATGGATTGTGTGTGGTGAAGAATACATGAGGATTCATTTACTTGATTGTTTATGGTTTTACTTTATTGTATGATTGATTTTAATGTATGTGCTTTTCAAATGCTTGATTTGTTGAAGACATAGTAAATTTCGGTCACATGCCATTCAATATACTTTTAATCTAAAATTATTTTTTAAGTATAGATTTTAGAGATTTAAGTAACAAATAATTGGATTAAAGATTTTTACAAAAAAAAATGAGATAGGAAATAATTATATATTTGGTTATAGAAAATAAATTAATTTTGGGCCAACAAGTCAAGAATTGGTGTTTAGATCATATATATATATATATATATATATATATATATATATATATATATATATATATATATATATTCTTAAAGGTAGTTTTAAAAGATCTATTTAACAAGAACTCAATTTAGTAATTTTTATAATGGAGAATATGTTTTAAAATTGATTTAGAGCTCTAAGTATTTTATTAAAAAGGATTATTAATTTCAAAAAGTTTTAAAAATTAATTTATAACGTCAAGAAATATTTTTATACAGTGAAAAATAGTAGAAATACTTTACGCGTATTTAAAATGGTGATATTTAAATTACACGATTGATAAAATGATTTAAAAATGTTACACGATTGATAAAATGATTTAAAAATGTTACGCAATTTAGAAAATAGTTTTAAAAACGTAGGAAAATACCTACGCTATTTGAAAATGTTGAAAAATATTTACATGATTGAGAAAACGTGGAAAAATACCTATGCAATTTGAAAACGTTGGAAAATAATCATGAGATTGTGAAAATATGATAAAATATTTACCGATTGAAAATAACAGTGGTATGTTGTCGAGTTGGACCCGGTTATATTGAAAAGTGGTACTGCAGAGTTATGGCACTTGACCATGTGATTTGATAATATTATGATATATGTGAATTTTTGAGTCTTGCACCATGCATTGAGGTATATGCTGTTTCTTTTGGTGTCATTGACGAGTTATACCTAAAAGGATGAATTACACCCTAATTTGGGTGCGATAGGCGTAGTGTGGTTCATTTATTGAACTTAGAGGCATTGGTGTGCGAAAATTCCACATGTGGACAGTTGGTAACTCCTCTAGGCCGTGGTACTGGACATGACACACTAGTGATCTTGACAAAATACTATTCTTAATCACGATCTTGTTGGGGACGGTCTTGTAGAATGCCTGTAGTACATGATGAATTTGACTGTGTACTGTGCGAGCCACGACAAATTTGACTGTGTAGCACGTGGCCCACGGCAGCAGAGTTGACAAGCAGGTTCTTCCGGGATCATTTCTTCTGATTGGTTGTGTTTAGCTCCATAGAGTAGGTTTGTGTCGTGTACATGTGCATTATGAGTATGCATATTATGTTATTCTGATATATTCTATGAAATGTTATATATGTTGTAATAACATGTTTTGATGACATATCTGTTTGTATTTATCATTTTCTATACTGCCTGATGGTAATGATGACAGATTATCTCACCTCTTTGTATATATTTCTGTGTTATTATTATTATGTACGATAAAGACGGTGAAGGGGATCAACCTCTTAATTTTCTGTGAGAGAAGCAGTAATCCGAGGACCAACACAAAGGAGGTGAGCCGTTGGATCATCCTTACTGGTTGGCTTGATTGTTTTGTTTTGGTTATGTCTGTACTGTATTTTTTTTGGGTTTTCTTAATCTGTTGGACTTGGGCAAGTCTGTTATTTACTCTTTTGTGTCAAATGGTTTATGATTTAATTTTTATTTTTTCTAAAACAAAACCATATGGATATTATGGTATATATGTAATAATGTATTTTATTTCATGTTCTGTTTTTATTTTATTTAGTAATGTTTTCCGCAAGAAGAAATGGCCATAGGACGAAGGTTGAAACAATAATGGAAATGATTGGATTTGTATAGGATGATTATTGATCTTCTTAGAATATATAACTAAAATTTTACAACTCATGTTGTATTTATTATCAAACGATTTATAACTTGGGAAGGTTTTCATTTTAATTTGTCGTAAATGTGACGCCCTACATCGGGGTGTTAAAGATATCAACTTGATTTTTTTTTCATTTATTAATATTAAATAAAGAAATTTTCATTTTTCTTTTTATTTATCTAAATGTTCTTAGTAAATTGATTCCTAGTTCTTCTTAATTACACTATTAGTATTAACCAATTTGGATTGTGATCTACCAAAGCTTCACGCCCTTGTTGATGCAACTTTGTTCTAAAGCTAGCTCGTTGTTGCTGTTACTACCTATTTATTTATCAACTAAAATTAATGGGTTTCTATCTTCTCTTTGTTTGGTCATTCATGATTAGCTTCTTGCCATATAGTTAAGGGCTTAGTATTTTTTTTTTCCTGAATTCCTAGCTATTTTCTTTCAAATATCTTGCATTTTAGGAAATGAAAAATTTATTTAATAATTAGCCACACCACTTCTTGTCCTTTTTTAGGAGTCATGGGCTTGTTTTGAATTATGATTAACTTGTGAATGGGGCTGGAAAGAATATTGAGTGAAAAGTGAAAAATAAGGGCCATTGGTGGGGAAGAGCTGTTGAAATGGGAGAAGATGGAAGGAGTGAGTGGTTGTGAAGAGAAGATTCTTGTGTTAGTAAGGCTGAGGCCTTTGAGTGAGAAGGAAACTGCTGCTAATGAATCAACAGATTGGGAATGCATTAATGACACTACCATCTTGTACTGGAACACACTGCGGGAGGGTTCCACATTTCCAAGTGCCTACACATTTGGTAAGCAAATGTCTGTTTGTAATCTTACTTATTTGGAAATTTGTATTGCCTTTAAAACTGAACTATACAATTTCATATTTTACCTAATATTAAGCATGGGCCCTCAGAACATGGTTTGTTCAGCAAATATATAGTCCTGAAGGGATCACTTTCCCTTACCTGGAGAACAATGTTTAGTTGCTTTGACGTACTGTGGTGGAGATGCACTTTTTCCTAATTTCCCTGGGCTAAGTTTTGAAAATACTTAGTGGTGACACACGCATTTGGTGAATTATTCTTTGCCTATTTGGCTGAATCAATTGGCATAATTTGTTAAGGTGTCAATCCCTGTTTTTTTTTTTTTTTGTTCTTTCTTATTTTAATTTTAAAAATGACCTTATTATAGTTCCAAATGCATTTTGCATATTTGTTAAATGATAGTGTTTGGAAGTGTTTTTTATTAAGACATATTGGATTGGAGGTCCATTTATTATGGATTGTATTTATGAATTTTTGAACTGTTATCTAGACAAGGGATAAGAGATTCAACCAAGTAGAACACAGAACAATGCTAAATGCATTCAGACCTGATGAATCCCACATGACTTGTCATAATAATTAGAAGGGGAGCCATTTTCTGATTATCTTAAAAATGGTTGATAAAAATGCTTGACTAGTTGGTCGTTCTAGCTACGCTTACTGATTCTTTGGTTTGAATTCACTTTTAAGTTCTATAGGACTAGTATGATCACTAATGCCAATGGCTAGTTGTGAAGTTTTACTATCTATATTGTTGGTTTCTTAATACTTTATTTATTATCATGATATGATTATCCTCTTGTGTTGAAGTGTTTGTTGTGTGTTGTTTTGCATTTGATCTAGTTGACATTATCTTGCTTCTATCATGCAGAATGATATTTTTCCTTACACAACTTTGGAGATTGGGTTTATAAAGTCACAGATCGTTGCTACAATCCTTGGGACTTTTTTTGTGCCTGGAATGCTTTGCGGATACATTGGCTGGCAAATAATATATTGGGTCTTGCTTTATGTATTCAAGTTTGGTGCTTAACCTGTTTATATTTATATATATCGATGTATTCTACTTTCCTGGTTTGAAACAATACCTTTGTAGGATTAAGCTTCTTTCTTAGAGAATAGGCTTGAAAAAGGAAATTAAACAATTTGTCATTTATGCTATGAATGTTTGTGTAAAATTATAAATAATTTTTTTTAATAAACAATAATTAACACCAATGACGCCTTCTTTGATATTTACAGGGAATTGAAATGCTTTCTCTTGGGTCTTTCAGGACTGGTGCTATTTACTTGATAGGTAATTTTTTTCTTTAATTGTAATAAATGGTGCTCTAAGCTTAATTTTTTAGAAAAAAAAATTAATTGCAAGTTTTTCAATATCTTGTTAAGACCAACAATCTGTGGCTGCAAAATAAACCAGGCCACTCTACTTTGTCTCATTCATTTAAGAAAATTTAGATAAACATTTTTCATTTTTTTTTAAAATAAAATACAATAAAAAGGTCTTGAGCTTGATTTACTTGCTCTCTCTCTTTTGGTTTGTCCAATTCCTTTTGAACTTTGCAATCAAATGTAAGCTCATAATGCCTCTGACTGTAAAGGATATATTTATTCCATGCAGATATAATTAGGTCTTAGTTTCCAAAAGATAAAGCATATGTTTTTTATTGTATTGTTCATCATTTTATCTTTCAATATGGTCTTTGACTCTTTTACATTCATGTATTTTGCAGGCAGGTCTATTTTGTATGACATTTCTGGGTTTTCTTCACTCCTGTGATGTTTAGCTTTGCAAAATCATTTGATGCTCCAATAAAAGTTAAAATCTTAGCTAATGAAAAGGATATTTCTATTTTTCCATCTTCTTGTGAATTTTAATAGTGTATGCAATTTAGCTTTGTATAAGTTTAGGACTTGAAAATATGATTATATGCCTTGTTCCACTCTATTTTGGCCAATCACTGTTGCAGCTGGCAAAATGTGTTGAAGTTGGGCTTTCAACATTGATTGTTATGGTTTTCATCTCACAGGCAAGTAGTTAATCTTGCTTTAGCTATTGCTCTATTTTCCTTCTACTTTGGGTTTGTTAATTTTGGATTGACAGTTTAGAGTTGGAAAAACTTTGATAACTTGGTGGCACACAGACTAATGAATCTGAACAGGTTAGTAAAGTGGAGATTGGCTGAGAAAGTTATGATTCAATTCTTTGTACTTGGTGGAGAGTGAAGACAGTGGACTTGTCTTATCCTTGCAAATAATAAACTCCAAACTTTGCACTGCTCTTTACTTACTGCATTTTTTTCCCCTCTAATTCATCCATCTACATACAAATATTTATCCAACCTTGCACTGGTCTCTACATACTGCTTTCTATTACCAACTCAGTCATGTTGAGATCAAAAGGAAATTCTAAATTTTCTTATTTGCCCTTTCCTTGTAATTCTTCCTTGTTAGGATTCTTGGATTATGCCAATGGCTTACTTAATAGCTGCCTTCCTTCCTTCCTTTTTGTTTAATCCTTATATACATTAGTGTAGAATGCTTCAGTGAGCTTGGTAGCTTTCAATAAGCTGGTATCTATATACCAAATTACCAGCATTGGTTTTAATTTTAAGTATATAATTACATGAATAATTAGTTTGCGCTAAACCATGCATGTCATTATATGAATTCATTCCATCCAGAGGAGGATAATCTTTCAATTTATGGGCCTTTTGGAGGTTATTTATGGCTCTTGAACATAACTTTGTTCTAATAATATTCAATCTATTAGGGGAGTTTCCAGACCTCATAACTTTTTAATGATATATTTTTATGTTGCTTAGTATCCAATAATTTATTACTATGCTGTCTTAAGTGTAGTGATATATTTCATTCACGTGTAACTTAGATGATTTTCAATGATAAGTCAATCCTAATTTAAGTTTACATTTTTTAATAAGGGAATTGTGTTAATGTTCTGCATATCTGATTTATCTCTTACTTCATTAGAACTTGTTCATTGTTCTTGTAGTTGTTGTTTTTGTTTTTACTTTTATTTTTAAATTGTCATTGCTGTGGAGGATATTTTATCCTCCGTATTACTGCTATCTTATCTTTCCTCTCTCTAATAATGTTTCTTCTATTGTAAAAATAATAACATTTATTATATAGTTGAGAGAACCTGGACTATTCATGTTTAAAAGATTCACAAAGGTACTAAAGATTTATGGGTAAATTGAACTGGAAAGATTTGTGCAGGGGACACCTTTCTCAACATAAATTATCCCAACTATGTTTATCACACTCTTATTATTTGAGGATTCTTTATTTTCTTTGAACCTGTAGGTAATCCCCCATTGGCAACCTATACAATTGTTCTTCTATGTGAGTTTCGCCTTGAAGGTCCCCTTGGCACCCCAAAAAATTCTTCTTCCAAGGTATATATAATGTTATAGATATTGCATAATAAAAAATATAAGTATATGCATCTGAGTATTTGAAGTGACTTAAATACCATATTTTGCAGTGCATTAATAAGTGTAATCAATTCATCCAATTATATGCTGGTTATGTTTAGATATCTCATCAAGTTTATAACATGGTTGAGGATTATTATAGGCTTAAGAGTGCAATTAATCAACTTTTGGAGGATAGAAAAATTTGCAGCAGGCTTCCAAAGGAGTGATAAAAGAAAAAAAATGTTGAGCTTTTTTCTCTTTCTGTTAACTGGCTAGTTGAATAATGATAATAATCTCCTCCACCTTCTTGCTTGTTTTAGTTACTAGATTCTTTTCAATGAATCTGTTTCCTTGTGTTTGATGTAATGAACCTCAAACACCTATAACTTTGATTGTTTGAGATATTACATTCAAATTTTTATTTATTTATTTTCTTGTTTTTCCATGTTTGTTCTAGTTTCTGATTGCTTGGACTGAGTATTGAAAGGTAGTGTTTTCTCAAAGCCAACCAGACTTATGCTGCTTGATTGAATTTTTGGCTTCTTTTCTTTCTGTAATTTTCTCTCTTATTTTGATTTGTTTGATGGATAATTTCAATGGGGGAAGAGATAAGGGATGGTCAATGGTGATCTCTAGCATAACTCAGTTTCATTTAAAATTGATGGCATAGGACTGCTGGTTGCCCATTATGGAGTGGGATTTGTTTGCTCCTATGTTATTGCATTAAAAAATAAAGCACTAAGATGAGATTGTCTGTGTTAGTGAATTAAGTGTTAGTCTAGAAAGTACTAGAACATGTTAGTTATAGGTTAGTTAGAATATTCTACAGAGTTAGTTAGGTTTCTGTTAGCTGTATAAATAAACAGCTGTGTATCTTAAGTTAGTTGGTTAATTCAGTTTTTTAGTTTCAGTTTTCAGTTGCAGCTGTGTATCTTATGCACATTTTTCTTCCTCCCTATGAGTTATGAGTTTTGTTATGATGTGAGTTTTGTTATGGCTATGAGTTTTGTTATGATGTGAGTTTCTAGGATTATTTAGGTTTTTCTCATTATTCATTAATTCCTTTTTGTTGTAACTAAATTAGTGAGGGATCCAACCTTAATTCCATCCAACTAATTAATTCTTTTTGTACAAATGGTGATGCTATTCTAACCTAATTGGAAATGTGTGTTACTCATAACAAATACGTTGTTGATTAATGTGAGAATATTGATTAATCCCTCATTTCTACTTTATTTTGATGCAGTTGATTAACTTTCAATCTTCTCAAACATTTTCCATGACTGATGGAGCAGATGAGGACGAGGACAAGGAGGAGTTTTTATGATTAGAGTTTAGTTTGTGTTGTATTCAACTTTCTTATATTTGAAATGTTGTAGTAATGAGATATTGTAGACATGCTTAGTTTAGTTTTTTCTAAAATGTCTTGATGTTTAAATGATATATTCTAAAGACTGAATTAGTTTAGTTTACGTTATTTTTTATTTATGTATTTGGTTATATATGAAATTGTTGATTGTTGTTTATTAGGTGTTTTAAAAATTTGGATTTTAATAAATTTAAAAATAATTATAAATTTATATCAGTTGATTGTTGTTTATTAGGTGCTTTTAAAATTTGGATTTTAATATATTTAAAAATAATTATAAATTTATATCACAAATTAGAGATCGAATTAGGGACTGAAAATATTTTTTTAAAAAAATTAGTGATTGATTTAGAGATTGATAAAATCAATCTCTAGATTAGAGACTGATTTAGAGACTGATTTAAAGACCGATTTAGTGACTGACTTTATAAAATATAATATATTCATAGTTTTAGAGACCGATTTTAGAGATTGATATAGAGACTGTTATCAGTCTCTAAACTAGAGACCGATTTTATAAAATATATAATATATTTAAACTTATTTGGGATGGACATAGAGACTTATTTAGAGACTGATTTAGAGACCGAAAAATCGGTCTCTAAAAAATCGGTCTCTAAATCAATCTCTAATGCACTTTTTTGAAATATAATTGACCAAGATTTGACTGAAAATTAGAGACTGATTTAGAGACCGAAAAAATCGGTCTCTATAAAATCGGTCTCTAATATTTAGCAACGAGACTTTTAGAGACCGATTTAAATCGGTCTCTAATTAATTTAGAGATTGATTTTCCTGATTTAGAGACTGATTTTCCGGTCTCTAAAGCTCAATTTTATAGTAGTGATGGAAGAGAATGGAATGGAATGTGATGAGATGTGATGTAATGAAATGAGATAAAAGTATCATTCCATTGTTAAGATATTTTAGGATGAAATAAAGTAAAATTATCATTTCATTGTTTGGGAAGTAGATAGAATGATAAGAGTTATAACTTTATTTTTCCTAAATTACTTGATGCGATAATTAAAAGTTGCAAACCCAAGTGCAGGTTGTTTCAAGTAGTAAATTCTCGGGAGTCCTAGGTCGATCCACAGGGAATTGATGAAGAAAAATTATTTGAGGTAAGAAGCAAATTTGTCACAACACTAAAGGTGATAAAAGTTGTTCACAAATGAAAATAATTTACTTGGGTTAGGAGATCCACTCTTGGTAATAAATTAAATACAAGATTATTTTTTTTATAACTCAATTGAAATCATACATAATGAAGGTTCCAATCGGAAGATATAACATTCAAAGTTCAATTAAGATCATATATGTAATCATATTATGGTTCCAATAATTATCTACCAATACTTGTAAATGGTCTCAAGCATCCATTATGCCAACGTGTTGTCTACAATGAATCAAGATCTTCATTATACAAAAAGAGTTTCTAAATTGATCGGAAACAACATACAACACATATAAAGATCACATAAAAATATATCATTCAAGCACAAGAAGAAAATTAATCTAACATCAACTTATTACCAAGAGTTTCACCCTTTCACCCAAGCAAAATAGAAATTAGTTACTCATGAATCAAGAAAAAAGAAAGAGAGGAGAAGAAGATGATGAACATAACTTCAATTAAGAACAATAGAAAACTACACAAAGGAAACAATTAACAATTAACATACAAACATGAAAGTAAACTCTAAGCTAACACCACGAAATGATCAACCCTTCCTCCCTTTTATAGAGCTAGAGAAACATAAAATGTCAAAGGAGTTGATGGATGACGAGAACAAAATGTTAAAATAGTTGTTTGATGATGATGAATAGGTGGATTCTTGTCTCTGAAATGTTTCACTTCTGAACTCATGGCATGCGTCATTTTTTGGCCATGTGGTTTTCATGAAAGTTCTAAGAAATTGTCTTAACTTTTGATAGCCGCCGATTTCATTCAAATTCAGCACCTACAACCCAAGATATGGCCCAACTACTGGCCATGGGTCAGACCCAACTTTAGGTCCTCTGTTCTGACTTCTAAGCCCAATATCTCCTTCAAAAATTCCGATCCAACTTTTGTGTTCTTCATAAAAGTTGTAGATATGGGTCTTAACCTTCCACTGTCAAAATTTCAGAATTGTTGAACTCCTATAGCCTGAGACATAGCCTAATGAGTGCATAGAGGTCAAGCTGTCAGGTTCAAAACTCTAGATTTTACTTCAACTCTAATTTGAGTTATCCAAATGCGTGTTCCCAATCTTGAGGCCTCATGAAAGTTATAGAAATTTGTCTTAGCTTTAAAACAAGACTAAAATCATATCCATCGGATATTTGTAACTCAAATTATCGCCAGTTTACTAAAAAAATCAAGTGAGGAGATTATATAATGAATGAAATATATTGCTATCAATGTAGCTCTTGCAATCAAGTGAATAGTTATGGGGGAATTATATTAACTTTCCAATAAGACCAAAATCACATTAATTAGATAATTGTAACTCAAATTGTGATCACTTTACTTAAGAATGCAATCACCCAAGTTAATGATAATTCAAGCAATAATTTCTTCAATGATCCAATTAAGCTTAATTTCATAAAATGTGACAAAATCAACTTAATTAAGCCAAACTGAACCTTAAGAAGCCTAGTGAGAGGATTATAAATTGAATAAAATACATTGTTATCAAATTCTCCTACACTAAACTTTTGCACTCCCGATAAAACACATAAGAAAAAATTAGGGAACAAAGAAAAAAGACACAGACTGAAAGCTAAAAACTCTAAAAGATTTAATGAAACAAGAAGAGCAACTAGTCATTCAAGGGATCAAAACATTAATGAGGTAATATTTCTTCACATCTCAAACCATCAAGTAAGGAAACTTCAGTTAAAAAGAATGAATCAAGAATGAAAGATCCTTACTGTAACACCCCTTTGGAGGATGTCACAGATAAAAGAAAATAAAATAAATAGAAATAAAATCTACCCAAGTTGCGGAACATTTGTTAAATATTATTACGGGTTGTAAAATAATTCCCGATGTATTTAAATATGTAATAAAAGATAATGCGAAAAATACGAAATAAAAAAAAAACATCATCACTAATAATATACATATGGTTAAGTTATAAACTGTACAAATAATTTACAACTAAGACTACAACTATTTAAACAAAAAAACAAGAAAGAAAGCAATAAAAGAGTTAATATATACGTACATACGACGACGCCAAAAAAAAAAAAAAAACATCATGGTTATCTAATCCTCAGATGGATCACTCTCAGCCTGAAAATGATCATCGGGAGATAGATATCCCGGATGTCTCGACACACGGCGATAACGGGATCGCGCAGTCGATACGATGCTTATCTCACTAGGCTCAGGGTTTTCAGCACCCCAATAACGCCTAATGGATAAGGGTAACTCTAAGTGCAGAAATAACGTCGTAGTCATAATGGGCTCTCCATCAAACTGATGACGTAAAATCACGGTCATACGTCCCGCATATGTAATGAAGCACGATCTCCTCGTAAATGCCAAGCCAGATCCCCTCCATGAAATACCAGCTCTATGAATCCCAAAAATACTGGCGTCGCCATCCCACACAATCAATCCAGAGGATATGGATGATCGGATGGTTCTTGATCGTAAAACTGATCGTCTGCTTGCTGACCTTCCTCTTCCTCAGGGTACACGATCTCAAGAGGCTGTTCCTCTTCTTCCTCTTCAAACTCTTTACCGCATAAAATAAACAGACAAGAGACACATACAATAAAGAGGTAAGACAACATAAAATCATCACAACATGGCCAATAAGAAGACGACAAATAACAACTATACAGTTCATACAATACGAAAAAAAACTATAACAGTAATAATAAATGAAATAGAGTACATATTAGATATCCTAGTGTTTCAGAACATCACAGATATAACACAAATAAAGAAAATCACATAGATAAATTAATCTCACGAGATAATATAAGATAAGAAAATGGACAACTAACATAAGAATTATCGATAAATATAAATAGAGAAAATGTAAAAACATCCAAGATATTACCGATAAAAATAAATAGAGAAAATGGAATATTATCCAAGATATAATCAAATACACCAAAACACAACCCTACTCCATGGAGCTAAACCCAAACAGATATCGTAGAGAATGACTTGCAAAAATCTATTAGTACCACGGCCGCCCAACCAACTATTACGCGGTCACACGTTGCGTCAATAGCCTACGGCAGACGGGAATCCACCATCCAGGCGTAGTATAGTTCACGGTCTCCCGTTGTGGCACTATAGGCAATGTACTACTAGACTTTACAAACCTCGATTAAATATAGTGAATGTCGAGTACATTAGTGTGCTATCGGTTTACCACAGCCCAGCGGAGCTACCAACTGTCCACATGTGGGATCCCGTACACTAAAGTCTCCAAGTTCATTAGAACAATGAACCACACTACGTTTATCGCATCGACAACACGATGTGATTCGTCTCGTCAACCAAAACACCAAAAATTGGTATAAAGACAAAACATAATTCCAAATATATGAAATTAAGAAAATGCCCTCAAGATAAAAATATGCCCTCAATGGCAAAAAGCATGTACGGGTTCACTTTTTCCCGACAAATGAAATAACCTCAAAAGCCTGTACGGGTTCACATTTTCCCGACAGCGAAAAATAAATATGGTAACGGTCAATCGCGTAGAAATTTTATCGCGTTTTTGAAATCTCGTTGTTTTTACAAACGTTTAAAAATTGGGTAAGGATATTTTTCTGTTTTTAAAATCGCGTAGCATTTTTAATACGTTTTCTCAATCGCGTAGGATTTTTAAATCATTTTCTTATTCAAATGCCTTTAAAATTACTGTTTAAACAAATAGAAATAGTACTTAGTACATTTAAACTACGTAGAATAATTTTTCATACCGCATACTGTCTTTTAGATATTTTTGCTATCTTATTGGTTCATTTTTACTAAAAATTGACAGTATTTTGTTTAGAATATCATAATAATGGTTTCCTAATTTATCCATAAAATTTCCATTTACCTAATTTTTTAACCATTTCATTTAATTCTTTTTGAAATCTCTAACATGCTTCAAAACCAAAAGTGAGCTATATGTTAGAAAATTTCTTAACATTACTGTATTTCTTTTCTAATGATAAAATTATGAACTTTTAATCCTTTAGACTTACTTCTAATCAATTGGTCCCTTCAAAAATCATTATAGAAAATTTCTTCTTAACTTGTATTGTTTCTTTTTAATTGAAAAAGGTTTAGAATCAAGTTTTAGAAATCATGATTACCTATAGTGGCATGTTGGCCAAATTTCATAAAACTTTTGCATTTGATTTCCAAAATGTCTTTCACCTTTTAAATCATATCAAATGTATTATATTGTCTAAGTTCATTAAATCATTTTAGAAAATAGTTAACAATAGTCAATTTAATCCTTTAGGCATGTTGGCCCAAAATATTAAGTTTTTTTACCATTTGATTTCTAAATGCATTTTCTTTGATCAAATCAATTAGAAACTTTCTTGATTCTCCTAGGTTAATTAAGTTACACTTTAGGAAAAATCAAGAGAACATTTTGGTCCTCCAAACTTGTCATTGCCGTGAGCTAGTGGATGTGTTCTTTGGAACACTCATGCAATTTTACACATGTTATTCACATCCTATACTTTATCATACAATTCTAACACATGCAAAAATATTTTCTAACACATACAACCTAAATTAAAGCTTGTAGACATGCTTTCAAAAGCTAATAGACATGCAAAATTATTACAATCATCAAACAAGAAAGCTAATAACAATTACCACATAAACTACTAGCAACCACAAAAATTAACAAATACACACATAATTAACACATGACCACCGAATCCTTATGGATTCTACAAACATCACAAATGGCTCCATCTTCTTACCACCATCAAGAGATGATAAGAATTGTCTTCCTCTTACCTTAAATGAAGACAAAAGGCTTGCTTTCACACCTCCTAGGTCACGATTTTCACCACCAAAAATACCTAGAAATCTCAAACAAAATCTACATGTTACTAACCATGAAAAAGAAGCTAAACCATGGAAAAATCATGGCTTAGAACTTTGAAAAAGAAGAGAGAAAAGAAAAGCATGAAATTTCACCTTCTAGGTAAAACTTTCAAGGTTGGTTTCCAAGCCCTAGATGGAAGAATTTGAAGAAACTCCCAACTACAAAAGTTCTTAGAATAGTGTTTAGGTTAAGGAAACTTGGTTAGAAAAATTTTTGGATGGTTGGATGGTGTAGTTTGTGTTTTGGCCGAATGGAAGGAGAAAAAGAACAACAATGGTGGCTAGGGTTCTTGATGAGAGAGAAGAGAGAAAAGCAAGGAAGACAAAGTGATTTTTGGTCCTCCCTCCTTCACTTGGCCGTAGCTCTCTAAGGGCATGCAAGGTGGCTCCTTGCTTGGCTTCATCCAAGCCATTGGATGAATCAAAGGCCAAGATCAAGCCTTGGTGAGCAAGCTTGATTCCCATTGGTTGGTTCCCGGTGACTCACATGCTGAGTCACACAGCGTATTAAATGCTCTGCTGAGTCAGCTAGCTGAGTCAGCCTGTTCTGGAAAGTTCTACAGCTTACGGTGATTAATTAAGCTACCGATCTAACCGTTCTACTAATTGTGGGTCCCGCAAAATATTTAGGGTCCACTGTCACTAAATTATACTGACTAATAAAATAATATTATAATAATATAAAATTATTTTATTTGTGATTAAATCCTAAAAATTAAAAGATTATTTTTAGTCTCATTCAGAATCGGGTTAAGTAAGATCCCCCCAATTCTAAATAATAAAATAAGATTTTCCCGGCCAGGAAAATATTATTTTCCGTCTCTGAGCAAATCACACAAAAAGTCCATATAAAATTACAGACGGTATTTTCAGCATTAAATCAAGAAGAAAACAATTAAAAACAGACAAAAAAAATAAAACAAGACGTTCAGACGTAACGGTCATTTTTCCATTTTTTCTCACAACGTAGGTAATCATCCAAAACGTTCAAATAAAATATCCAAAGAAGTATTATTTAGTTGTATATCTTTCAGAAAAATTAATACTGATAGCTCGAGAAAAATTTTTATTTTACCGTCTCGAAGCAAACTACGTAAAACGATCAAATAAAATTTGAACCTGTATTATCGTAATTGTTTTCATACAAAAATCGAGAACAGAAAAATAGGGACACAACGGTCATTCATACAAAAACATGAAAAACAGAAAACAATACATTCATAATATTTTCTAAAAATTGGGGCGTTACACTTACAGGATTCACTCTTAATCTTTCAAGCATTAAAAAGGTAAATATTTCTCTCAATTCAACTCATAAAAAATTGTACTACCATAAGCTTGTTTATCTTCTACTTCTCCACTACTCAAAATACATGCACACAAAAATCATGATAACTTTATTCAAGGTTGTAATGGGGTCAAGGTAAAGAAGGGTGATAATATGGATTTGACAAGTTAAAAACCAAAGAGAATAAAAGAGCATGAGAGCTGAGTTCAATTAACAAGCATGAAAGTTCATCCCAACTCCACCTAATACAAATTCCCTTTACATATTCTTTTCCCTTCCCTTTTTGCCTTGTTGGCCCTTCTTTACACATTTTTTTTTATACATATACATACACATTTTTTTTAATTAGCCACTATTTCCTTTTTCACCAACCATTTTGCACACACACACACACACACACTTGTTCAAGAACTCATCCATCAACAAAACCAATTCTCTCTTATTCCCTAAGGTCAGGTAAGAACATAGTTTTTCATTTAAGACACATAATGAGCTAGAAACAAGGAATGGTCAAATAAGTTCAAAGGGGTCAAGTAAAGGGAAATAAGTCATTTCCAATGCCTTAAGTTACTAGGAATCAGAGAATTTTCAAGAAGTCATAAGAATGCTTGATATTATATTGAGGGAATATGCTAAGCAAGGCTGCCTATTTGTGCACCAATCATTCTTGGCTATTTGGTTAAAGTAGCTATTTCAAGAAAAATACCTCAATCATGTTTATGTATACATGTGAAAATGTAGCCTAAAAAAGAATCAAAGAAAGTTCTAGAGTAACAATTTCATGAGTGAAAATCACACAAGAAAGAATAGAATAGTACAATTGTTCAATCCATTCATCAATAGGCTCAAAATCTCACATGGCATATTTCTATCATTCTCAATCCATCAATTCAACATTTATATCCAAGCATGTGATTTTTAAGAAAGAAGAAAATTTATGCTATGACCCAAGATATGCTTTTTGCTACTTCTAAAACAATTATTTCCTCAACTAAGATGCGTCTCAAGAGTAAAATTACTTCCAAGGCAAAATTTACTCCTTACTCTGTCATCGTTAATTGGTTTTGTTGTAGGTTTCTAACAGTCATCTCACTAAACATACTTCCCATTTTAAATGCATCTCAGGAGTTAAATTATTCCTTACTCTGCCATTATTCAATGGTTTAGTAAGTTCATGACAATCATATCATACTTCCATACTTTTTTTTAAACTATCCTTCCCCCCAAAATAGATCACAACATTGTCCACAATGTTAAAATATAAATGAGTAAAAGATAAAAGATAGTACCTGTTGGAGAAATCTGACACAAATTTAAACAGAAACAAAGTACAATAAATAAAACCAAAAATAAAAGAAAATTAAAGATGAAGTGTTAGATCTGGTATTCTTTGCATGTTACTCCCCTCACTGCTTCCTACAGACCAATCTATCTGAGCTATTGCTTTATCAAGTTCATAAACAAAAGCTTCTAATTTATTAATCAGCTCATCAATAGTGGAGACAGAGATAAGAAGTTGTCTTGCCAAAGGTATGATAAATTTCTATTCTACAGCTTTGTCAAGAAAAAATAACAAAAGATTAAAGAAATTATTAACATTCAATAAACCAATGGGTTTATGGTGGATGTTCAGTTAGACCCAAGAGACAATTTGAAAAATTTCTTCCAAAGTACCGAAACCACTTGGTAAGGAAATGAATGCATCAGAGTTATCAAGCATTGTCTTCATTCGTCCATGCATAAATGATACCTAAATTTCTTCTCCAACTATCTTTCTAGTGATGTTCTTTTGAGTTAAAGGCTCAAGAATGACACCTAAAACCTGACTGCCTCCTATAAAAGCAGCAAGTGATACAACCCCCATTAACCCATGACAACATCCCCCATATACAACATGAATATTCCTTGCAGCAAGTGTTCGACCAAGAACGCTTGTTGCATTTACAAACTCTAAACTCTTCCTATAACTTGACCCATAAAAAATACAAACATTTTTAAGGTTATGAACAGAAAGTCCCATTTCTATACTCTTCCTCCCTTTGAATGGTTATGAGTTAGAGGAAAGTAGAGAAAATAAAGTGTTTAAACAGAGAAAAGAATGGAAAAAGTAATGATAACACCTATAAGGGTAGGTTGGCTATTTTTAAAAAAGTTTGAAACTAAGAAACACATAATTTTTGTTATTTTTATTTTTTTTAACTTCAAGAAAACCATCAGGGTAAAGATGTATAGAAACCCCTAAAGGACCCTGCTCAAAAGATCGTCTGTCTAAAACCAAAATATAACAAAATCATATAAAGATAAAAAAAATAATAACAAATGAGGATATACATGTATGTATAGTTTTCTTGGCATATATTTATACTGTGCGTCATGAGTGCAGTAGTGGCATGTCTTTGAGTTACGTGTCACCAGTGCAACATAAGAACTCCACAAGGATTGTTGAACCGGCAACAAGAACCTTTGAATCCTTTCCGTCCTGCTTACGGAATAACAACCCTCTATCTTCCTACAAACCTAATTAAATACTTGTATTCTAAGAAGATGGTACCTGACCAGAGCCGGTCAGAACTCGCCACAGAGGCCTACTAATTAAAGTGAGTATACAACTCAGTTAACAGTTTCTGTTCACTATAAAGACGAGATGCTTCTTTCTGTCCATCAACGCTACAAAGCCTTGGTTCCAAGAATTGGGAATATAGCATGCGACTCTCTAAAAGAGCATGGCACATGAACTTTATTTACATACTGACGTGTGAAGGTCTCCTCCTGAGTCTATGACAGGACGGGTCATTTGCCCGGGTCTCCTAATCTAATTAAAGACCAAGTACAACCGTAGTTTTGCCCTTTTTTTTTCAAGTTGTTAGAAACATGATGAAAGGTGAGTGCATACTCACTTGACATTGAGATGGAGGTAGTTTGTTCTTTCGGCTTTGTGCCAAAGCATTGCTGACCAGTATTAGACCCATTCAAGACCAGTGTAACATAGGGTTCCCAAAAGGGACAAGTGGTCATAATGCGACTGGCTGCCTCACATGTGGGATACAATCTACTACTTTGTTTTTCAATTAAGAAGGTTGGATCAGGATGCGTGCATTTCCCCATTCACGTTTTGTGTTACCAGAGCCAAACCCAAGATGTATACATATTTTTTTTTTCTTTATAAGAAGATGAAGAAGAAAAAGAAGAAAATATGTACATGTCGTTGTGGATGTGGCTCACATCTGTCTCTGGTTTTACGTCCAGAAACGGCTTAAACGCCTTCTATGAGTCGAGGATAAGCTTCCCATCTAATTTTCTTATAAATTGGCAAACAGGATCTTTTAGTGTTAGATTCCCAAGACTGTATTGCTTTTGTTCCTCCTTGAAGAGAATCCACAAGTTAAGAAGTTCACGATGCACAAAACTACAAGAATACGTATCAAGAGTCAATAAGATATCATCTAATGACTCCTTACTCAGTCCATTCTTAATGAAGAAATTTTTATCTTCTCTGTTTGCGGAAACCATCCCCAAAAAACGATATCACTTGTTACAATTCCATCGTGCACATTTGTGATAGACTTGTAATCTTTTTGCTCTTATCCTTTTAGAATATGAACTTCTACCAAGACCTGACATGTATGAGTCAAATGAAATTGAAGACTCACCTGTTAGTCGGACCTTTGCTTCGATTATCCAACGTACATCTTACGACATACCCTTGTGTATTAACAATCTCAATCTTTCACATCTAACTTCGTAAATTTTTGTTAGAGCATGTTGAGGAAGAGAAGGAAAATGTTTTCTCAGGTTTGAGAGAATGATATCCATTTTAAAGGAGAAAAAAATCAGTTATTTTAGGAAACTAAAAAGAAACCTACTTGAGAGTTATGGAGTACAATCATCCGCCATTTAACGGGGAACAAAAAGAACTGCAAAACAAAATAAAGCCACCAAATTAGAGTAAATTTTTCTCATAACAAGGATCAGAAAAAAGGAAATGAATTCTACCTCAGCAGCTTGATTTTCAAGAAATGGTTTAAGTCTTTATCCATTGACCTAAAACACATTACCATTCCTATGATTCTCAATGTCTATGGCCCCATAAGGATATACATGTTTGACAATAAAAGGGCCAGTCCACCTAGATTTGAATTTTCCAGGGAATAGGTGAATACGAGAATTATAAAGCAGAACTTTTTGACCAATTTCAAAAGACTTTCTCAAAATTGATTTGTCATGAAAAGCTTTTGTTCTTTCTTTATAATTTTTGAGTTTTCATATGCATCATTTCTCAATTCCTCAAGTTCATTTATTTTCAATTTGCGTAACCTGTAAGCATCATCAATATTTAAATTGAAAGCTTTAATGGTCCAAAATGCTTTATGCTCAAGTTCTACAGGCAAGTGACAAGATTTTCCATAGACTAACTGATAGGGTGACATGCCTAAAGATATTTTAAAAGCAGTACGGTAAGCCCAAAGTGCATCGTTTAGTCTTAAAGACCAATCTTTACGATTTGGGTTAACTGTTTTTTTCCAAAATTTGTTTAATTTCCTTATTTGCTAATTCTACTTATCCACTTGTCTAAGGGTGATAAGGGGTGAAAACTTTATGGGTAATACCATATTTCCTCATTAAAGATTCAAATGGTTTATTATAAAAATATGTTCCCCCATCACTGATGATAACTTGAAGGATTCCAAATCGACTCAAGACATTTTCTTTTAAAATTTTGAGAACAGTTTTATGATCATTTTGTCGACATGGAATCGCCTCAATATATTTTGAGACAAAATCAATTGCAACCAAAATATACAGAAATCCAAATGAGGATGGAAATGGACCCATGAAATCAATTCCCTAACAATAAAAAATTTCAATGATAAGGATAAGGTTTAGAGGCATTATATTTCTTTTAGAAATAGAGCCTAATTTCTGACAATTTTCACAACTTTTGCAAAAGGTATAGTTATCCTTAAATAAAGTGGACCAATAAAATCCACACTACAAGATTTTTGTAGTTGTTTTCTTTGAAGAAAAGTGACATCCACATGCTTCTGAGTGACTAAATTTAATGATACTACCTACCTCATTGTCGGGTACACATCTTTGAAAGATTTGATCAGGATAATATTTAAACAAATATGGGTCATCCCAATAAAAATTTTTCACCTCAGTCAAAAACTTTTTTCTATCTTGATGTGACTATTGATGCGGCATCTTTCCTGGTACAAGAAAATTGACTATGTTAGCAAACCAATGTATGAAATTAACAGAAAATAAAAATTCATTAGGAAAAGAATCATTGATAGGTGTACTATCAAAAGGTGATGTTGAATTGTGATGTTGACTATTCAGCTTCTTTCTTATCTTTTATTGTGATGTTGAATTCTTGAAGCAATAAGATCCACTGTATCAACCTAGGTTTGACATCCTGCTTAGACATTAAATATCTAACAGCAGCATGATCAGTGAAAACAACAGTAGAAGAACTAATTAAATGAGCTTAAAATTTGTCAAATGCAAAAATTATAGCAAGTAGTTCTTTTTCAATAGTGATATAATTTATTTATGCACTATTTAAAGTTCTACTTGCATAACAAATTACATGAGGCTTACCTTCCTTTCTTTGGCCTAAAACAGTACCACCACAAAATCACTTGCATTACACATTAATTCAAAAGACAAAGACCAGTCAGGGGATTGCATGATAGGAGCCGATGTTAGAAGATTAATTAATTTTTCAAAAGATTTTTGACATTCTTGAGTCCAATTAAATGGTGCATCTTTTATAAGAAGATTGAATAATGGTCTAGATATGACACTAAAGTCCTTAATGAATCTTCGATAGAATCTTGCATGTCCTAAAAAGGAATGAACTTCTGTGACTATTTTTTGGGAAGGCAAATGAGCAATTAATTCAACTTTGGCGTTATCAACTTCAATTCCTTCAGAAGATATCACATGACCTAACACAATTCCTGAAGTAACCATGTAATGACATTTTTCTCAATTTAAAACAAATCATTTTTCTTCACATCTTTTAAGAACTTTATCCAAATTATCAAAATAATTTTCAAAAAGATTTCCAAATACTGTCAGATCATCCATGAAAACCTCTAAATAATACTCAATCATGTGATTAAAAATACTTAGCATGCATCTTTAAAAAGTTACCGGAGCATTACAAAGACTGAAAGTAGAGCCGTCAAAATGGGCCAAGCCCGATGGGCCGGCCCGAATAGCCCGACAAAATGGACGGGCTGAGACAAAAAATATTAACCCGAAATTAAAAATGGCCCGATCTGGCCCGGCCCGAATGGGCCAGCCCGGCCCATTTACTTGTAAAATAGCGGGCTGGGCTGACAAAATCTTAGCCCGAACCTTACCTGGCCCGATCTGGCCCGGCCCGAAAATGGCCCGGCCCGTTTTGACAGCTCTAACTGAAAGACATTCTTCTATATGCAAAAGTGTCAAAGGGGCATGTAAAAGTAATATTTTCTTGATCCTCTAATGCAATTGGTATTTGATTATACCTCGAATAACCATCAAGAAAACAATAGTAGAGATAAAATTCTGACGAGCGCCGAACTCAATCAAAATTATAACCGAAGTTATTACCTAAACTTGTAGTATAGTGAACAACACCGAATCGTCTCCTCAAGGATCGTAGATGCAATTTGATCAAATCAAGTGAAAGTTAGAAAAAAGGGGGGTTTTGATGGTTCAAGGATCGCAGATGATATGATTTAAAGAGAAATAACAATTAAAAGAACAGTCAATTCAGAAATCTATCCGAGATTGGGTGGATTCAATCATAGACCTTTCAACAAAACACCTGAAATACATTTGAATGGTTAACTTGGATCTAACCGAGATCTCTCGCATCAGATCCGAGAATTCATACTAGACAATCGTCGTAATTCAATTGACAAGTGATAAACACAATCTGCAATCGCACCATTCATGTAAATATATGTCAATTTAAGCACCGAATTCAATTATCCTAGGCACAAATCAGTAACCTAACCTCTTCAATTACGTGATTAGTTTAGATCAATCAGTTCTAAATTTCATCACAATACTTAATCTTAAACCAAGATCAAATCAGATCAAACATAAACAGAATCACCATTCATGCATTCAAGATCAAGAGCACAGAAGAAGAAGAGAAGAGGAATTCAAATATAAATCAAATACATTACATAACCAAGGTCTCAAGAATCCAAGCCACAATCTCTTCAAGAGTCCCGAATTGACTAGAAGTGACTTAGCTCTCCATTACAATGAAGGAAAAATATACAAGAACTATGAAAAACTATCTTTAACACTAAGTGTATGTTGTCTTTAGAGCTCTCCACACGCTTCCTTTTATAGAGGATTCAGAGTAGTAGTAGATGGGTAGATGAGATTAGTAGGTGGAATTAGTAGGTGAGCTTGGTAGGTGAACTTGGTAGGTGAGCTTGGTAGGTGAACTTGGTAGGTGAGCTTCCTTGTCTCCGAAAGTATTCATTGCTGAACTCATTGATTTCGTCATTTTTTAGCCAAGTGGTCTTCATGAAAGTTCTAGGAAATTGTCTAAGCTTTCCAATGGCTCTGGAAGCACCCAAAAATTCGTCCTACAGCCCAAGATATGACCCAATTACTACAGACTGCTCAGGACCAGTTTCAGCACCTCTGTTTTGACTTTCAGACCCAATATCTCCATCAAGGAGCCCAAATCAAGTTTTGTGTTTGTCATGAAAGTTGTACATATGGGTCTTAACTTTCAGATTACCAATTTTCAGCCCATTCTATAAACCTAAACTCGAATTATGTTCTGGTTGCTACACACTGTTCGGGTTCCAGTCACAAATCCCGTATTCTGATTTCCATGCCCAATTAGCTCCACTAGATGTCTGAATTTGACTTTGAGCTCTTCATCAAAGTTGTAGAGCTCTCTTTTATCTTTCCTACAAGGTAAAATTCATAATTATCAGACATTTAGAACTCAAGATATGGCTAAAATACAGAAACAGTGTAAGACTCGAATAATGCTGAAAAATCAATTAAGTCCGATTCGAGTTCAAACTTACAAAACATAATCAAATTCAGTCAATTAAGTACATGAAGAGTGTAAATAACTAAACATAAGGGTTTCTTAATGAATAAAATATGTGATTATCAAATTCCCCACACTTAGCTTTTTGCACTCCTGGGCAAAACATATAAAACTAAAGTTAGAAGACAAAGACAAACGACACAAACTTAAAAGTTAAAAACTCTAAAGGACTCAATGAAGCAAGAAGAGCAACAAGAAATTCAAGGGATCAAAGCATAAATGAGGTAACATTTCTTCACATCTCAAACCAACAAGCAAGGAAACTTCCGTTGAAAAGAATGAATTAATAATGATGGATCTTCACAAGATTCCCTCTCAATCTCTCAAGTGTTTAAAAGGTAGGTATTTCACTCAATTCAACCCATGAAAATTGCACTACCATAAGCTTGCTTATCTTCTACTTCTCCACTACTCAAAACACATGCACACACAAATCATGAGGACTTTATTCAAGGTTGTAGTGAGGTCAAGGTAACAGAAGAGGATAAAATGGATATGAGAAGATAAATACCAAAGAGAATAAAAGCAAATGAGAGTGAGTTCAAATAACGAGCATAAAAGTTCATCTCAACTCTAATGTATATCCCTTTACATATTCATTTCCCAATCCTTTTCTCTCTCTCTTTTTTTTTTCTTTTTTTTTTTTATATATATATATGAACATAACTATAAACATACTTTTTTTTTTTTTTTTTTTTTTCTAGGCACTCTTTTTTTTTTTTCAACAACCATTTTGTACACACACCCCCACACTTGTTCAAAAACTCATCCATTAACCAGGCTAATGTTCTTTTATTCCCTAAGGTACAGTAAGAACACGATTTTTCATTTAAGGCACATAATGAGCTAGAAACAAGGAATGGTCAAATAAGCTCAAAGGGGTTAAGCAAAGGAAAATATACAAGGTTGACAAGAATCAGAGAATTTTCGAGAGGTCAAAAGAGTGCTTGATATCATATTGAAAACAAGGTTGGCTATTTGGTTAAACTAGCTAAGAAAGAGGGCCTCAATCATGTTTATGCATGCAAGTGAAATGTAGCCTCAAAAAGAATCAAAGCAAGTTCTAGAGTGGTCATTAACATGAGTGAAAATCACACAAGAAAGAAGAGAATGGCATAAATGTTGAATCCATCCATTAGGCTCAAAATCTCACAAGGTATGCATCCATCAAACTCAATTCATCAATTCAATCATCCATCACCAAGCATATCAGTTCAAGAAGGGAGAAAAATTATTCAATCATGCAATGAACCCTTTTTTTTTTTTTAGCAAAAAAGAAACATGCTAAAATCTCTCCCCCACACTTAATATAGACATTGTCCTCAATGTGAAAGTGATAAATAAAACGGAAAGAAAAGAGCAACACAACCACGATGAGGGGCGAGATAATGGCAAGCGAGAAAAGATGCGTAAGAATCAAAGCCGCAACAGAACCTGAAAACTCACAAAACAAATGAGTAAAATATAAAACCAAAATAACATGACTGGAATAATATAAAATTAAAGAGGAAATGCGGGTCTTTTAGAGTCGATTCCCAAGATCTGTAACACTTCGTTCATCTCTCGAAGAGATTCCACAATTAAGAAGTTCATGATGTACCAGGCCACAAGAATGCGTCTCAAGAGTCAATAAGGTATAACTTACTGACTCCTTACTCAGCCATTCAAAGTGAAGTATGTTTTTATCTTCTCAGATTGCGAAAACCATCCCCAAAGATCTTGAAAACAAATCTAGTTGGGTTGCCTCCCAATAAGCGCTTGTTTAACGTCATTAGCTCGACGTTGGGACACTTCTTAGTGATCTTTATAATGTGGATGGTAAAAGCCCATCACTTTCACTTCCACATTTTTCGGCTTGAGATGGTGTCCATTGGTCTTATTAAGTGAGGTTGGTGAAAAGACTCCACCAGGATCCCATTGGTTGAAACGTGATGACCAAGTTATGGTTGACACAACATGATAGCTTTCACTAGGGTCCCATTGGTTGAAGTGTAATGACCAAGTTAAGCTTGAAGCATGAGAGTTCCCATTGGGCTCCCATTGGTCTTTCTTAATTTCCTTGACTTCACCAATGACATGCAACACTTGTAATTTGACAATTCTGCTTTCATTGATAATGCTGGACCATGGCCTAAAAACAAAATCCACTTCAGTAGTTACTGTCATATGTTGTCTTTCCTCCTTCTTTGAAAATTCCTCAATGGCCTTCAACTCCACCTCCCTATATGTTTCAGATTCTGCAACTACATTGTTGATAGACCCTTCTATATCATTAGATCCTGCGTAAACAGAATCATTAGTTTTCAAATATGCAGAAATTTCAGCACACACAACACATTTTATATCACCATCATGATCAGCACATGAGTTGCAATTGATAGAATCATCAAAACCAATTAAATCAGAAATTCAGACACACAACTCATCATGAGTTTCCTCAACTAAGTCGCATGTAAATTAATATGACAATTATAATGCAGGAGTTGGGAGTTGTTTGGGGAAAGAGTTGGTCCGACTCTTGACATCTCGGTTCATTAACAAGTGGTTGTCAACCTGGTCAATTTGGGTTGTTAAATCCCTGAATAGTGGCAAAGTGAAATTTTCTTTGGAACTCAATTTGGGTTTTCATCAAGTCCTCCCATGAAGGCTCAAGTTTTGTGGTTGATGGACTTGTTATCTGCTTTGGAATGGTGCTCATATTGAAATGATTGTTCTTTGTAGTGATGCCGTATTGCCATATCCCAGATCCGGATAGTATTCCCACTAGGGTTGTATGTGTTGAAGAAGGGGTCATAACTCGTTCTTCTTTTGGAACGGTGGTTCATCGGAAAATAACCATTTCTTTGCAACAAATTGATCTGGAAAAATAGAACTACCATATCGAAGTGTAGGGCATGCATATGTGGGGTGAGATGAACAAAAACAAATGTTACACACAAGTGTAGCTTCTCGCACAAGTGATTGTTGTCTCACTACTATATGTCTTACCAAAGAAGTCAACTCCTCAAGTTTTGACTCCATTATGCATGGTTCATTGTATCCTTAAAATGCAAAGAATGCAACAAAATGATAATGAAAGAAAAAGAAAAAAATTAAAAAAAAGAAAGAGTTAGTATATGATTAACACTCAAAATATGCAAAAATAAATCTAGTTAATGTATTTAAACATTTTTAAAATTTATGGGAGCAACACAGGACAAAATCTACATAAAAATGAAACTAGAAAATGCAATAAAAAATAATAAAAAATTAAAAAAAGTGGTCTAAATGATAGAATTTCGAAAAACCAGGGGTGACCTCACAGTTTACTGTGAGTCTTGTTTATCAGGCTGTTTTCCTTCAACCGACTATGTTTCAGCTCATTCTGGGCATGTTTCAGTTCGAAAACTGCAATAGTTACTCGTAATCACCTGTTTTTCGTCTTTCCTAAATCAGAAAAATTCAAAAGCTAAGATAAAAATGTTAGTATGGTATAAACAATGTTAGTAAATGAAAAATAATTGTTAGAATAGGTAAGAAAGAACAAAAATTAGTAAGGTTACTCAAAATGAAAAGATTACACCTACGAGATCCCAAGAACGGAATTACACCACACAAAATTGATAAACTTGAGCGCCGAACTCAATCAAAATTATAACCGAAGTTATTACCTAAACTTGTAGTATAGTGAACAACACCGGATCGTCTCCTCAAGGATCGTAGATGCAATTTGATCAAATCAAGTGAAAGTTAGAAAAAAGGGGGTTTTGATGGTTCAAGGATCGCAACATCACGGGATTTAAAGAGAAATAACAATTAAAAGAAGATCAATTTGTCTAAATCTATCCGAGATTGGGTGGATTCAATCATAGACCTTTCAACAAAACACCTGAAATACATTTGAATGGTTAACTTGGATCTAACCGAGATCTCTGCATAGATCCGAGAATTCATACTGACAATCGTCCATAATTCAATTGACAAGTGATAAACACAAATCTGCAATCGCACCATTCATGTAAATATATGTCAATTTAAGCACCAAATTCAATTATCCTAGGCACAAATCAGTAACCTAACCTCTTCAATTACGTGATTAATTTAGATCAATCAGTTCTAAATTTCATCACAATACTTAATCTTAAACCAAGATCAAATCAGATCAAACATAAAAACAGAATCACCATTCATGCATTCAAGATCAAGAGTAAGCGAAGAAGAAAGAAGAGGAATTCAAATATAAATCAAATACATTACATAACCAAGGTCTCAAGAATCCAAGCCACAATCTCTTCAAGAGTCCCGAATTGACTAGAAGTGACTTAGCTCTCCATTACAATGAAGGAAAAATATACAAGAACTATGAAAAACTATCTTTAACACTAAGTGTATGTTGTCTTTAGAGCTCTCCACACGCTTCCTTTTATAGAGGATTCAGAGTAGTAGTAGATGGGTAGATGAGATTAGTAGGTGGAATTAGTAGGTGAGCTTGGTAGGTGAACTTGGTAGGTGAGCTTGGTAGGTGAACTTGGTAGGTGAGCTTCCTTGTCTCCGAAAGTATTCATTGCTGAACTCATTGATTTCGTCATTTTTTAGCCAAGTGGTCTTCATGAAAGTTCTAGGAAATTGTCAAAAAACAAAAAGAAAAAGCTTTCCAATGGCTCTGGAAGCACCCAAAAATTCGTCCTACAGCCCAAGATATGACCCAATTACTACAGACTGCTCAGGACCAGTTTCAGCACCTCTGTTTTGACTTTCAGACCCAATATCTCCATCAAGGAGCCCAAATCAAGTTTTGTGTTTGTCATGAAAGTTGTACATATGGGTCTTAACTTTCATATTACCAATTTTCAGCCCATTCTATAAACCTAAACTCGAATTATGTTCTGGTTGCTACACACTGTTCGGGTTCCAGTCACAAATCCCGTATTCTGATTTCCATGCCCAATTAGCTCCACTAGATGTCTGAATTTGACTTTGAGCTCTTCATCAAAGTTGTAGAGCTCTCTTTTATCTTTCCTACAAGGTAAAATTCATAATTATCAGACATTTAGAACTCAAGATATGGCCAAAATACAGAAACAGTGTAAGACTCGAATAATGCTGAAAAATCAATTAAGTCCGATTCGAGTTCAAACTTACAAAACATAATCAAATTCAGTCAATTAAGTACATGAAGAGTGTAAATAACTAAACATAAGGGTTTCTTAATGAATAAAATATGTGATTATCAGAGATGTTCTGCTACTCTTTCTAAAATTTAATCAAGAAATGGTAAGGGGAAATGATCATTCCTAGTGGTTGCATTCAATTTTCTAAAATCAATACACATACGCCAACTGGATGAAACTCGCGAAGGTATTAACTCACCTTTTCATTTTCAACCACTGTTATTCCAGATTTCTTAGGCAGAACTTGTGTAGGGCTTAACCACGGGCTATCAAAAATAGGGTAAATAATTCCAACATCAATTTATTTATGAACTTCAGCCCTAACTACCTCTTTCATGTGTGGATTTAATCTTCTTTGAGGTTATTGTGATGTTTAAGCATTATCCTCTAAATGTACTATATGTGTACAAATTAATGGATTAATGCCTTTTATATCTGTTAATGTCCATCTAATTGCACTTTTATGCCTTTTAAGTACTTCCATCAACATACCTTCTTGTTTTTCAGTAAGGATTGATGAAATTACTACTGGAAAGCTTTGTTCTTCTCCTAAAAATGTGTACTTCAACCCAACAGATAATGGCTGTAGTTCCAGTGTGGGTACTTCTTCATGAATATTATCATTCATGGGTTTTAGCTCTTCGAATCTCGGCTTCCATCCATTATATTTCATTACCTATGTACAATCAAGCAAATAGCATATTTCAGAAATATCACAATCTACTTGCATACCTAAATCAAATGAATTAATTAAACTTCTAATGGTCAGAAGAACTCATTTTTAGAAGATAATCATCTACAATGGTCTCAATCCCGCAAGCTTCCTCATTTTCATCATTGACTTCATGTGGTTGCTTGCATATGTTGAAAACATTAAGCTCAAGTGTCATGTTTCCAAATGTTAGCTTCATCACTCCATTTCTACAATTTATCAAAGCATTAGATGTTGCTAAAAATAGGCGACCTAAAATAACATGAATTGACTTAGAACTATTAACCATAGGTTCAGTTTCCAAGATAATAAATCCACAGGATAAATGAATTTATCAACTTGTACTATCACATCTTCCACTATTCCTTTTGAAATTTTAATTGATCTATCAGCAAGTAGAAGAGTTACATAAGTTATTTTTAACTCACCCAGATTGAGTTATTGATAAACTGAATATGGAAGCACCAAGATCAAGTTAAACTTGATCAATTTTACGTTCTCTAATAATGCATGAAACTGTAGGATGATAATAATATATTTTATTTAATTTATAATCCTCTTACTAGGCTTCTTCAGATTCAATTTGGCTTAATTAAGTTGATTTTGTCATATTTTATGAAATTAAGCTTATTTGGATCGTTGAAGAAATTATTGCTTGAATTATCATTAATTTGGGAGATTGCATTCTTAAGTAAAATGACCATAATTTGAGTTGCAATTATCTGATTAATGTGATTTTAGTCTTGTTGAAAAGTTAAGATAATTCCCTAATAATTATTCACTTGATAACAAGAGCCACATTGATAGTAATATATTTCATTCATTGTATAATCTTCTCACTTGGTTTTTTCAGTAACTTGGCTATAATTTGGGTTACAAATATCCGATGGATGTGATTTTAGTCTTGTTTTAAAGCTAAGACAAATTTCTACAACTTTCATGAGGCCTTAAGACTGAGAACACACGTTTGGATAACTCAAATTGGAGTTGAAGCAAAATCTAATGTTTTGAACCTGACAACTTGACCTCTATGCACTCATTAGGCCATATCTCGGGCTATAGGAGTTCAACATTTCTGAATTTTTGATAGTGGAAGATTAAGACCCATATCTACAACTTTAATGAGAACACAAAAGCTAGATCGGAAGTCTTGAAGGTGATATTGGGCTTGGAAATCAGAACAGAGGTGCTGAAGTTGGGCCTAACCCATGAGCAGTAATTGAGCCATATCTTGGGCTGTAGATGTTGGATTTGGCTAGACTCGGTGTCTATGGAAAGCTGAGACAATTTCCTAGAACGTTCATGAAGACCACTTGATAAGATTCTGACGCATGCTATGAGCTAAGAGCAGAGACATTTCAGAGACAAGAAATTCTATAATTTCAGCTCATTCATCATCTATTTTGGCATTTACTTCTCATCATCAAACAACTCCATTATTTTCTTGCACTCCTTGAGCACTATAAAAGGAAGCTTGGGTGCTCATTCAGATCATCTTTGATCTTAGTTTAGTTATGCTATTGTGTTATTAGTTTTCCTTTGTGTAGTTTTCTATTGTTCTTAATTGAAGTTATGTTCATCATCTTCTTCTTCTCTCTTTCTTTCTTCTTGATTCATGAGTAACTAATTTTCATTTTACTTGGGTGAAATGGTGAAGCTCTTGGTAATAAGTTGAGGTTAGATTAATTTCCTTCTTATGCTTAAATGATATATTTTTATGTGATCATTATATGTGTTGTATGTTGTTTCCGATCAATTTATAAACTCTTGTATATTGAAGATCTTGATTCATTATAGACAAGACGTTGGCATAGTGGATGCTTGAGACCATTTACAAGTATTGGTAGATAATTATTGGAACTATAGTATGATTACATATATAATCTTAATTGAACTTTAAATGCTAAATCATCCGATTGGAACCTTCATTATGTATGATTTCAATTGAGTTATTAAAAGAAATAATCTTGTCTTTAATTTATTACCAAGAGTGGATCTCCTAACTCAAGTAAATCCTTTTCATTTTTGAACAACTTATATCATCTTTAGTATTGGGACAAATCTTCTCCTTACCTCAAATAATTTTCTATTCATCAATTCCCTGTGGATCGATCTCGGACTCCCGAGAATATACTACTTGAAACAACCTGCACTTGGGTTTGTAACTTTTAATTATCCCATCAAGTTTTTGGCACCGTTGCCGGGGACTTTATTTGAAGTTCTAATTTATTGAGGCTCTTTTTCTGTAAGTAAACTTCACCAACAGGTATATTCTTCCTCTACTCTTTTTGTTTTTTAATTTATTAACTTACTAATTAACTAATTAACTTATTAACTTACTAACTAACTTTTATATTTATGTCATTTATTTTTGCTTTTTAATTTTTTTATTTATTTACGTAATTTATTTACATTTTTTTTCTAATTTTTAATTTTATTTTCATTTTTGTATTTATTTATGCTTTTTGCTTTTTTTTTTTTCTATCATTTATTTATGCTTTATACTTTCTAACTTCCCGACTTTATATTTATGTCATTTATTTATGCTATCTAACTTTTTTCGTAATTTATTATTGCTTTCTAACGTAATGAAATAATCTTTTATTTCTTCTTTTTCACTTTCGGCTCTAGTGGGGCTCTGCCTCTCTCCGATTTTCATATTTTAAATTTACTTTCAATACTTTATTTTCTCTAATTTACTTTCTGCACTTTATATTCTGCATTTTAGTTTCTGTATATTATTAGCTCTCTAACTATCTAACTTTTTATTTTATCAGTATTTAACTTTTTACTTGTTAATATTTATTTAGTGACGGGTTTATACCACATCCTTGTTAATATATAATGGCAAGTGTAAACCACCTACTTGTACATTATTTTTTCTATTTTAAGTCACTTATTTATGCTTAACTGGTATTGTGATTCAAATTCTGGTCGTTTTGTTAAAATCAATCATAGTACTTTATATATTGATTTGTTTAAATCACAATCACATACAATTGACACAATGGCTGAAATTGAAGGTACACATGTTGAACATGAAAATCAAACACAACGAACTAAAAATAAAAGTATACGTGATGAACAGGAAAATCAACCGTTGCGAAATATGCGTGCATATTTGCAACCACCTCGAAATTCTAGTCCACCATGTTTTATATTTCGACCCACTGCTAATAATATTAGATTTAAGTCGGGTATGATTTCTTTACTTCCTAATTTCTATGGTTTAGAATTTCAAAGCCCATATTGACATCTAAAAGAATTCGAGGAAATATGTATTGCTTTTAATGTTTAAAATTGCACTGAAGAGATTATTAAGCTTAAATTGTTTCCTTTTTCTTTGAAAGATAAAGTAAAAACTTGGCTTAACACTTTGAAACCAGGATCAATTAGCACATGACAAGAAATACAAGGTGAGTTTTTAAAGAAATTTTTTCCAACACATAAAACCAATGCTTTGAAAAGACAAATCCAAAATTTTTTCCAAAATTCAAATGAAACGTATTTTCAAAGTTGAGAACGTTTTAAAGATTTGTTAAATTCTTGCCACATCATGGTTTTGAAAAATGGCAGACTATAAGCTTCTTTTATGAAGGTTTAACACCTGAAACTAAACAATTTGTGGAAACAATGTGTAATGGCGAATTTCTTGATAAAGAACTCGAAGAAGCTTTAGATTATTTAAACCATTTGGCTGAAAATTCTCAATCTTGGCATAGTACTAATCCTTCTGAAAATTTAATTAGATATAACCTTGCAAATGCTGGTAAAGGAAAATATCATTTTAGTCAAGAAGAAGATCTAAGTGCAAGGCACGCCAATTTGGCTAGAAATGTTGAATCCATGGAATTAGGGAAAGTAAAAGAAGTCAAATCTGTGCAAAATGAAGAAATTTATGGCATTTGTGATGAATTAGGACACTCGACAAATGAATGTCCTAATATTCCTATTTTTAAAGAAGTTGTACATGAACAAGTAAATGCAATGAACAATTTTAAAAAGTCATTCACCTCTTCTTTTTCAAATTCTTACAATCCGAGATGGAGAAATCACCCGAACTTCAGTTGGAGGAATAAGAATCAAGCACAATTTATACAACCACCGCCTCCTCAGGAACAACAAGATTCTTAAAATTCTCAAGGATATGCACCTTATGTCCCACCATATAGGAAAAATCTTGAAGGAGCATTAAATGCATTCATAGAAAAGCAAGAGACAATCAATAAACAAAACACTCAAACTATGATTGACATAAAAGACACTCTTTGCAGACTTACTTCTGCGCTCACCATTCACAAGAAAGGAAAATTTCCTTCTCAATCTCAACCGAATCCCAAAGGTCAATATAGTCTTAATAAGGGTAGTTCAGAAAATTAACAAATAAATCAAGTCAATTCTATGATAACTCTTAGGAGTGAAAAAAATGTTGAAAAAGAAATTTCTGAACCTTGTGAGAAAGATGGTGAATCAATTTTCCAAGATAAGGAAGAGGTTGATAAGCTATCTGGCCAAAATGAGACCAAACTCTCGTCTCCTCCACCCCCATTTCCTCAAGCATTAAGCAAACCAAGGAAATTGGACCACCAAACTAAAATTTTTGAAATTTTTAAACAAGTGAAGTTCAATATTCCATTGTTAGATGCTATCAAACAGGTTCCTTCTTATGCTAAGTTTTTGAAGGACTTATGCACTGTTAAAAGGAAATTAAATGTGAAAAAGAATGCTTTTTTTACCGAGCAAGTAAGTTCCATTATTGAAAGCAATAATGTTTTGAAGCATAAAGACCCTGGTTGTCCTACGGTTTCATGCATTATAGGAGAACATAAAATTGATCAAGCTTTACTTGATCTTGGTGCTAGTGTTAGTTTGCTTCCATACTCAGTTTATCAACAACTCAATATGAGTGAGTTAAAAACAACTTCTGTAACTCTTCTACTTGCTGATAGATCAATTAAAATTCTAAAAGGAATAGTGGAAGATGTGTTGGTACAAGTTGATAAATTCATTTATCTCGTGAATTTTATTGTCTTGGAAACTGAACTTATGGTCAATAGTTCTAAGTCAATTCTTGTTATTTTAGGTCGCCCATTTTTAGCAACATCGAATGCTTTGATAAATTGCAGAAATGGAATGATGAAGCTAACATTTGGAAACATGACACTTGAGCTTAATGTTATCAACATATGCAAGCAACCACATGAAGTCAATAATGAAAATGAGGAAGCTGACGGGATTGAGGCCATTGTAGATGATCATCTTCTAAAAGGGAGTTCTTCTGACCCATTAGAAGTTTGTTTAATTAATTCATTTGATTCAGGTATGCAAGTAGATGATGATATTTTTGAAATATGCTCTTTGCTTGATTGTACACAGGAAATGGAATACAAGGGATAAAAGCCTAGATTTGAAGAGCTAAAACCCATGAATGATACTATTCATGAAGTACTCACACTGGAACTAAAGCTATTACCTGTCGGGTTGAAGTACACATTTTTTAGAGAAGAACAAAGCTTTCCAGTAGTAATTTCATCAACCCTTACTGAAGAACAAGAAGGTATGTTGATAGAAGTACTTAAAAGGCATAAAAGAGCAATTGGATAGACATTAACAGATATAAAAAGCATTAATCCATTGATTTGTACACATATAATACATTTAGAGGATAATGCTAACACATCACAACAACCTCAAAGAAGATTAAATCCATACATGAAAGAGATAGTTAGGGTTGGAGTTCTTAAATTACTTGATGTTGGAATTATTTACCCTATTTTCGATAGCCAGTGGCTAAGCCCTACAAAAGTTGTGCCTAAGAAATCTGGAATAACAGTGGTTGAAAATGAAAAAGGTGAGTTAATACCAACGCGAGTTTCATCCAGTTAGCATATGTGTATTGATTTTAGAAAATTGAATGCAACCACTAGGAAAGATCATTTTTCCTTACTATTTCTTGATCAAATTCTAGAAAGAGTTGCAGGACATCCCTACTATTATTTTCTTGATGGTTATTCGGGGTATAATCAAATACCAATTGCATTAGAGGATTAAGAAAAGATCACTTTTACGTGACCCTATGACACTTTTGCATATAGAAGAATGCCTTTTGGTCTTTGTAATGCTCCGATAACTTTTCAAAGATGCATGCTAAGTATTTTTAGTGACATGATTGAGCATTATTTAGAGGTTTTCATAGATGATCTGACAGTTTTTAGAAATTCTTTTGAAAATTGTCTTGATAATTTGGATAAAGTTCTTAAAAGATGTGAAGAAAAAAATTTGTTTTAAATTAGGAAAAATGTCATTACATGGTTACCTCTGGAATTGTGTTAGGTCATATGATATCTTCTGAAGGAATTGAAGTTGATAAGGCCAAAGTTGAATTAATTGCTCATTTGCCTTCCCCAAAAATAGTCAGAGAAGTTCGTTCCTTTTTAGGACATGCGGGATTCTATCGAAGATTCATTAAGGACTTTAGTGCCATATCTAGACCATTATGTAATCTGCTGATAAAAGATACACCATTTGATTGGACTTAAGAATGCCAAATATCTTTTGAAAAATTAATTAGTTTTTTGACATCGGCTCCTATCATGCAATCCCCTAACTAGTATTTGCCTTTTGAATTAATGTGTGACGCAAATGATTTTGCTGTTGGCGCTATTTTAGGCCAAAGAAAGAAAGGTAAGCCTCATGTGATTTGTTACGCAAGTAAAACTTTAAATAGTGCACAAATAAATTATACCACTGCTGAAAAAGAACTACTTACTGTAATTTTTGCATTGGATAAATTTTGAGCTCATTTAATAAGTTCTTTTACTATTGTTTTCACTGATCATGTTGTTGTTAGATATTTAATGTCTAAGCAGGATGCCAAACCTAGGTTGATACGGTGGATCTTGTTACTTTAAGAATTCAACATCACAATAAAAGATAAGAAAGGTGCTGAAAATGTTGTTACAGATCATTTTTTCAGACTTACATCAAGCTCACCTGTTGATAGCATACTTATCAATGATTCTTTTCTTGATGAATTTTTATTTTCTGTCAATTCCATGCCTTAGTTTGCTAACATAGTTAATTTTCTTGTAACAGGAAAGATACCGCCTCAGTGGTCACATCAAGACAGAAAAAAAGTTTTTGACTGAGGTGAAATTTTTTTATTGAGATGACCCGTATTTGTTCAAATATTATCCTGATCAAATCTTTCAGAGATGTGTACCCGACAATGAGGTAGGTAGTGTCATTAAATTTAGTCACTCAGAAGCATGTGGAGGTCACTTTTCTTCAAAGAAAATAGCTGTAAAAATCTTGTAGTGTAGATTTTATTGGCCCACTTTATTCATAGACAACTATACCTTTTGCAAAAGTTACGAAAATTGTCAGAAACTAGATTCTATTTCTAAGAGAAATATGATGCCTCTGAATCCTATCCTTGTCATTAAAATTTTTGATTGTTAGGAAATTAATTTCATGGGTCCATTTCCATCCTCATTTGGATTTTTGGATATTTTGGTTGCAGTTGATCATGTCTCAAAATGGATTGAGGCGATTCCATGTCAAAAAAATGATCATAAAACTGTTCTCAAATTTTTAAAAGAAAATGTTTTAAGTCGATTTGGAATCCTTCGAGCTATCATCAGTGATGGGGGAACACATTTTTGCAATAAACCATTTGAATCTTTAATGAAAAAATATGGTATTACCCATAAAGTTGCCACCCTTTATCACCCTCAGAGAAGTGGATAAGTAGAATTAACAAATAGGAAAATTAAACAAATTTTAGAAAAAATGGTTAACCCAAATCGTAAAGATTGGTCTTTAAGACTAAACGATACACTTTGAGCTTACCGTACTGCTTTTAAAACATCTTTAGGCATGTTACCCTGTCGATTAGTCTATGAAAAACCTTGTCACTTGCCTGTAGAACTGGAGCATAAAGCATTTTGGGCCATTAAAACTTTTAATTTAAATCTTGATGATGCTTCCAGGTTATGCAAATTACAAATAAAGGAACTTAAAGAATTGAGAAATGATGCATATGAAAACTTAAAAATTTATAAAGATAAAACTAAAGCTTTTCATGACAAATCAATTTTAGGAAAATCTTTTAAAATTGGTCAAAAAGTTCTGTTTTATAATTCTTGTCTTCACCTATTCCCTGAAAAATTGAGATCTAGGTGGACTGCCCCTTTTATTGTCAAACATGTTTATCCTTATGGGGCCATAGACATTGAGAATCTTAGAAATGGTAATATGTTTAAGGTCATTGGACAAAGAGTTAAACTATTTCTGGAAAATCAAGCTGCTAAGGTAGAATTCATTTCCCTTTTTGATCCTTGTTATGAGAAAAATTTACTCTAATTTTGTGACTTTATTTTGTTTTACAATTTTTTAGCTCTCCGGTTAAATGGCAGATGACGGTATTCCATGACTCTCAAGTCGATTAATTTTTTATCATTTTCCCAAAATAACTAATTCCTTCTCCTTCAAAATAAATGTCATTCTTTCAAACCTGAGAAAACATTTTCTTTCTTTCCCTCAAAATATTCTAACAAAAATTTATGAAGCTAGATGTGAAAGATTGAGATTGTTAATGGACAAGGGTATGCCAAAGGATGTACGCTGGATAATTGAAGCAAAGGTCTGACTTGTAGGTGAGTCTTCAATTTCATTTGACTCATACATGTCAGGTCTTGGTAGAAGTTCATATTCTAAAAGGAGAAGAGCAAAAAGATTACAAGTCTGTCACATATGTGCACGATGAAACTATAACAAGTGATGTTGTTCTTTGAGAATGGTTTTCATGAGTAGAGAAGATAAAATTTTCTTCATTAAGAATGAACTGAGTAAGGAATCGTTAGATGATCTCTTATTGACTCTTGATACGCATTCTTGTGGAGTTGTGCAACGTGTACTTTTTAATTTGTGGAATCTCTTCTTGGACGAACAAAAGTATTACAATGTTGGGAATCTGACTCTAAAAGACCCTATTTGCCAATTTATAAGAAAATTGGATGAAAAACTTATCCTTAACTCATAGAAGGTGTTTAAGCCATTTCTGGACGTAAAATCTAAGGCAGATGTGAGACACATCCACAACAATATGTACATATTTTCTCTTCTTCTTCTTCTTCATCTTCTTAAAAAGAGAAAAAAAAGGAAAGAAAAAAAAGAATATATATACATCTTGGGTTTGGCCTTGGTAACATGCAACGTGAATGGAGAAATGCATGCATCCTGATCCAGCCTTCTTAATTGAAAAACAAAGTAAGTAGATTGTATCCCACATGTGAGGCAACTAGTTGCATTATAGCCACTTGTCCCTTTTGGGAGCCCTATGTTGCGTGGGTCTCGAATGAGTCTAATACTGGTCAACAATACTTTGGCATAAAGCCAAAAGAGCAGACTACCCTCATCCCAATCTCAAGTAAGTATACACACACCTTTCATCAGGTTTCTAACAACTTGAAAAAAAATCATAAAAAAAAAAAAAAAAAACACAAAATAAAAAAAAAAAAGATTTGGTATTTCTTAATTTCAAACTTTTTTGACAACAACCAATCTTCCCTTATATGTGCTATTATTACCCTTTCTATTCTTTTTCCTATTTAAAAACTCCATTTTCTCCACTTTCCTCCAACTCAGAATCATTCAAAGGGAAGGTGAGTATGGAAATAGAAAGTGTTTCTGTTTGTCGATTTAAAAATATATGTGTATTTTGTGGGTCTAAGTATGGGAAAGGTTTAGAGTTTGTAAACATAGCTACTACTCTTGGTCAATCACTTGCTGCGAGGAATATTCATGTTGTATATGGGGGAGGTTGTCGTGGGTTAGTGGGGGTTATATCACTTGCTGCTTTTATAGGAGACAGTCAGGTTTTAGGTGTCATTCCTGGACCTTTCTTATCTCTGCTTTCGTCATTGATGAGTTGATTGATAAATTAGAAGCTTTTGTTTATAAACCTGATCCAGCAATAGCTCAGATAGAATGGACAACAAGAAGCAATAAGGGAAGCAGCAAGAAAAGAAAGTCAGATCTGACACTTCGTTTATAACTTTCATTTACCTTTGATTTTATTTATCGTACTTTATTTCTATTTAAATTTGTGTCAGATTTCTCCAAACAGGTAATATCTTCTACCCTTTTCTCATCTATATTTTAAACATTGAGGATAATGTTGTGATCTGGTTGGGGGAAGGATAGTTACAAAAAAAAGTATGGAAGTATGATATAATTGTCATGAACTTACTAAACCAATGAATAATGACAGAGTAAGGAGTAATTTTACTCTTGAGACGCATTTAAATTGGACAGTATGTTTAGTGAAATGACTGTCAGAAACTTATAATAAAACCAATTAAAGATGACAGAGTAAGGAGTAAATTTTGCCCTGGAGGTAATTTTACTCTTGAGACGCATCTTAGTTGAGGAAATAATTGTTTTAGAAATAGCAAAAAGCATATCTTGGGTCATAGTATAAATTTTCTTATTTCTTAAAAATCATATGCTTAGATATGAATGTTGAATTGATGCATTGAGAATGATAGAAATATGTCTTGTGAGATTTTGAGCCTATTAATGAATGGATTGAACATTTATACCATTTTCTTCTTTCTCGTGTGATTTTCACTCATGAAATTGTTACTCTAGAACTTGCTTTGATTCTTTTTTAGGCTATATTTTCGCATGCATACATAAATATGATTGAGCTATTCTGAAATAGCTACTTTGATCAAATAGTCATCCTTGTATATTTTCCCTTGTGTAACCCATTTGAGTTTATTTGACAATTTCTTATTTTTAGCTCATTATGTGCCTTTTAAAAAACAAACATGTTTTTACTCAACCTTAGGGAATAAGAGAGCATTGGTTTTGTTCTTGAACAAGTGTGGGGGTGTGTGTGCAAAATGTTGAAAAAGAAAAAAAAGAAAAAAAAAAGAAAGAGCTGACTATCGCTGCAATCAAAGGATTATCAGAGCCTCTTGATACATCATGTGACATATCCATACCTAGAATAAAGATGGATGCTTGGAAACAACAAGAAAAGAAGGAGAAGGTTCATGCCTAACAATAAATTTAACTCACCAATTTCGGATTGATCTTCAACAAAACATTAGTCAAATATTGGTCATTGTCCTTTATGATGAATGTTCTCAAATATCTTCTCCACTCTAACTATACCATAATGCTCTTTTATTCTCTTTGGTATTTATCTTCTCATATCCATATTATCTCCTCTCCTTTACCATGACCCCATTACAACCTTGAATAAAGTCCTCATGATTTGTGTGTGCATGTGTTCTAAGTAGTGGAGAAATAGAAGATAAGTAAGCTTATGGTAGTGCAATTTTGCATGGGTTGAATTGAGTGAAATACTTACCTTTTGAATGTTTGAAGGATTGAGAATGAATCTTGTGAGGATCTATCATTCTTGATTCGTTCCTTTTAACTGAAATTTCCTTGCTTGTTGGTTTAAGATGTGAAGAAATATTACCTTATTAAAGCTTTGATCCCTTGAATGACTGGTTACTCTTCTTGTTTCATTAAATTTTTTAGAATTTTTAGCTTTTGAGTCTGTGTCGTTGTTCTTTATTCCCTAGTTTTTTCTTATGTGATTTGCCCGGAAGTGCAAAAGTTTAGTGTGAGAAAATTTGATAACAATGTATTTTATTCAATTTATAATCCTCTTACTAGGCTTCTTAAGATTCAATTTGGCTTAATTAAGTTGATTTTGTCACATTTTATGAAATTAAGCTTATTTAGATCATTGAAGAAATTATTACTTGAATTATCATTAATTTGGGTGATTGCATCCTTAAGTAAAGTGGCCATAATTTGAGTTGCAATTATCTTATTAATGTGATTCTGGTCTTGTTGAAAAGTTAACATAATTCCCTAATAACTATTCACTTGATAGCAAGAGCCAATTTCATTCATTGTATAATTTTCTCACTTGACTTTTTCAGTAAACTAGTATAATTTGAGTTACAAATATCTGATGGATGTGATTTTAGTCTTGTTTTAAAGCTAAGATAAATTTCTACAACTTTCATGAAGGCCTCAAGATTGAGAACACACGTTTGGATAACTCAAATTGGAGTTGAAGCAAAATCTAGAGTTTTGAACCTAATAGCTTGACCTTTATGCATTCATTGGGCTATATCTCGGGTTATAAGAGTTCAAAAATTCTGAAATTTTGAAAGTAGAAGGTTAAGACCCATATCTACAACTTTCATGAAGAACACAAAAGCTGTATCGGAAGTCTTGAAGGTGATATTGGGCTTGGAAGTTAGAATAGAGGTGCTGAAGTTGGGCCTGACCCATGAGTAGTAATTGGGCCATATCTTGGGCTGTAAGTGTTGGATTTGGCTAGACTCGGTGTCTATGGAAAGATGAGACAATTTCCTAGAACGTTCATGAAGACCACTTGATGGGATTTTGATGCATGCCATGAGCTAAGAGCAGAGACATTTCAGAGACAAGAAATTCTATAATTTCAGCTCATTCATCATCTATTTTGGCATTTACTTCTCATTATCAAACAACTCCATTGTCTTCTTGCACTCCTTGAGCTCTATAAAAAGGAGCTTGGGTGCTTATTCAGATCATCTTTGATCTTAGTTTAGTTTATGCTATTGTGTTATTAGTTTTCCTTTGTGTAGTTTTCTATTGTTCTTAATTGAAGTTATGTTCATCATCATCTTCTTCTCTCTTTCTTTCTTCTTGATTCATGAGTAACTAATTTTCATTTTGCTTGGGTGAAATGGTGAAGCTCTTGGTAATAAGTTGAGGTTAGATTAATTTTCTTCTTATACTTAAATGATATATTTTTATGTGATCATTATATGTGTTGTATGTTGTTTCCGATCAATTTAGAAACTCTTCTTGTATATTGAAGATCTTGATTCATTGTAGACAAGACTTGGCACAGTGGATGCTTGAGATCATTTACAAGTATTAGTAGATAATTATCGGAACCATAATATTATTACATATATAATCTTAATTGAACTTTGAATGCTAAATCATCCGATTAGAACCTTCATTATGTATGATTTCAATTGAGTTATTAAAAGAAATAATCTTGTCTTTAATTTATTACCAAGAGTGGATCTCTTAACCCAAGTAAATCCTTTTCATCTTTGAACAACTTATATCATCTTTAGTATTGTGACAAATCTTCTCCTTACCTCAAATAATTTTCTCTTCATCAATTCCCTGTGGATCGACCTCGGACTCCTGAGAATATACTAGTTGAAACAACCTGTACTTGAGTTTGAAACTTTTAATTATCCCACCATAGGACAACCAGGGTCTTTATGTTTCAAGACATTTTTGCTTTTAATAATGGAATTTACCTGTTCGGTCAAAAAGACATTCTTTTTCACATTTAATTTCTTTTTAACAGTACATAAGTCCTTCAAAAATTTAGCATAAGAAGGAACCTATTTGATAGCATCTAACAACGGAATATTGACCTTCACTTGTTTAAAAATTTCAAAAATTTTAGTTTAGTGGTCTAATTTTCTTGGTTTGCTTAATGCTTGAGGAAATGGGGGTGGAGGAGACGAGAGTTTAGTCTCATTTTGGCCAGATGACTTATCAACCTCTTCTTTATCTTGGGGAATTAATTCACCATCATTCTCACAAGGTTTAGAAAATTCTTTTTCAACAACTTTTCCACTCCTAAGGGTTATCACAGAATTGACTTGATTTATTTGTTAGTTTTCTGAACTACCCTCATTTAGACTATATTGACCTTTAGGATTCGGTTGAGGTTGAAAAGGAAATTTTCATTTCTCGTGAATGGTGAGTGCAGAAGTAAGTTTGGAAAGAGTGTCTTTTATGTCAATCATGGTTTGAGTGTTTTGTTTATTGATGGCCTCTTGCTTTTCAATGAATGCATTCAATGTTCCTTCAAGGTTTTTCCTATATAGTGGGACATAAGGTGCATATCCTTAAGAATTTTGAGAATCCTGTTGTTCCTGAGGAGGCGGTGGTTGCATAAATTGTGCTTGATTATTATTTCTTAAACTGAAGTTTGAGTGATTTCTCTATCCCGGATTGTAAGAATTTGAAAAAGAAGAGGTGAATGACTTTTTAAAATTGTTCATTGCATTTACTTGCTTATGCACAACTTCTTTAAAAAAAAGGAAAATTTAGACATTCATTTGTTGAGTGTCCTAATTCATCACAAATGCCACAAATTTCTTCATTTTGCACAGATTTGACTTCTTTTACTTTTCCTAATTCCATGGATTCAACCTTTCTAGCCAAACTAGCGTACCTTGCATTTAGATCTTCTTCTTGACTAAGATGATATTTTCCTTTACCAACATTTGCAAGGTTAGATCTAATTGAATTTTCAAAAGGATTAGTACCATACCAAGATTGAGAAATTTTAGCCAAATGGTCTAAATATTCTAAATCTTCTTCAGGTTCTTTATCAAGAAACTCGCTATAACACATTGTTTTCACGAATTGTTTAGTTTTAGGTGTTAAACTTTCATAAAAGAAGCTTATAGTCTGTCATTTTTCAAAGCCATGATATGGGTAAGAAATAAACAAATCTTTAAAACGTTCCCAACTTTGAAAATACGCTTCATTTGAATTTTTGAAAAAAAAATTTGGATTTGTATTTTCTAAGCATTGGTTTTATGTATTGGAAAAAATTTCTTTAAAAACTCACCTTGCATTTCTTGCCATGTGCTAATTGATCTTGGTTTCAAAGCGTTAAGTCAAGTTTTTGCTTTATCTTTCAAAGAAAAAGGAAACAATTTAAGCTTAACAATTTCTTTAGTGCAATTTTGATCATTGAAAGCAATATAGACTTCCTCAAATTCTTTTAGATATAAATATGGGCTTTTAGATTCTAAACCATGGAGATTAGGAAGTAAAGAAATCATACTCGGCTTAAATCTAAAATTATTAGCAATGAGTGAAAAGATAAAACATGAAGAACTAGATTTTCGAGGTGGTTGCAAATATGCACATATAGTTCGCAACGGTTGATTTTCTTATTCATCATGTACACTTTCATTTTCAGCTCGTTGTGTTTAGTTTTTATGTTCAACATGTGCACCTTCAATTCAGTCATTGTGTCAATTGTGTGTAATTGTGATTCAAACAAATCAATATATAAAGTACCAGAATTAATTTTAACAAAACAACCAAAACTTGAATCACAATACCAGTTAAGCATAAATAAGTGACATAAAATAAAAATAATGTACAAGTAAGTGGTATAAATCGGCCTTTAAATATTAAGGAAAAATAAATGACTTAAAGTATAAAATAATAATATACAAGTTAGTAAGTCAGAAAACAAAAATAAATAACATAAGTAAATAAGTCAAAAAATAAAAATAAATGACATAAATTAAAAAGTTAGATAGCGTAAATAAATGACATAAATATAAAGTTCCTCTGTTCTAACTTCCAAGCCCAATATCTCCTTCAAAAATTTCGATCCAACTTTTGTGTTCTTCATAAAAGTTGTAGATATGGGTCTTAAACTTCCACTGTCAAAATTTCAGAATTGTTGAACTTCTATAGCCCGAGACATAGCCTAATGAGTGAATAGAGGTCAAGCTGTCATGTTCAAAACTCTAAATTTTGCTTCAACTCCAATTTGAGTTATCCAAACGTGTGTTCTTGGTCTTGAGGCCTCATGAAAGTTGTAGAAATTTGTCTTAGCTTTAAAACAAGATAAAAATCACATCCATCGAATATTTGTAACTCAAATTATAGCTAATTTACTGAAAAAGCCAAGTGAGAAGATTATACAATGAATGAAATATATTGCTATCAATGTGACTCTTGTTATCAAGTGAATAGTTATTAAGGAATTATCTTAACTTTCCAACAAGACCAGAATCACATTAATTAGATAATTGCAACTCAAATTGTGGTCACTTTACTTAAGAATGCAATCACACAAGTTAATGATAATTCAAGTAATAATTTCTTCAATGATCCAATTAAGCTTAATTTCATAAAATGTGACAAAATCAACTTAATTAAGCCAAATTGAACCTTAAGAAGTCTAGTGAGAGGATTATGAATTGAATAAAATACATTGTTATCATTACCCTTATTGCAAACATACTAATTTTAGGGTATAAGGTTAATGTAGAAAAATCTTAATTATAATAATAATGAAAAAGATGATCCCATCTCATACCCCCCAAATTTGGGAGGGGGGGAAAGAAATTGATGGTTTTTGGTGGGATGGGATGGAATCCATTCCACCCACTTCCATCCCATTATAATCTTTTTAAACATAACCAAAAATGGAACTTTTTAAAAAGTATTTATTTATTAAAGACAAAATTGTTCCTTTGCAATGTTTTAGAAAAAATAAAATTATTAATTTTTTAATTCTAAAAATGTTATATATTATTTAGAAATAGCAAAAAGCATATCTTAGGTCATAGTATAAATTTTCTTATTTCTTAAAAATCACATGCTTAGATATGAATGTTGAATTGATGCATTGAGAATGATAGAAATATGTCTTGTGAGATTTTGAGCCTATTAATGAATGGATTGAACATTTATACCATTCTCTTCTTTCTCGTGTGATTTTCACTCATGAAATTGTTTCTCTAGAACTTGCTTTAATTCTTTTTTAGGCTACATTTTCGCATGCATACATAAATATGATTGAGCCATTCTGAAATAGCTACTTTGATCAAATAGTCATCCTTGTATATTTTCCCTTGTGTAACCCCTTTGAGTTTATTTGACAATTTCTTATTTTTAGCTCATTACGTGCCTTTTAAAAAACAAACATGTTTTTACTCAACCTTAGGGAATAAGAGATCATTGGTTTTGTTCTTGAACAAGTGTGGGGGTGTGTGTGCAAAATGTTGAAAAAAGAAAAAAAAGAAAAAAGAAAGAAAGAGTTGACTATAACTGCAATCAAAGGATTATCAGAGCCTCTTGATACATCATGTGACATATCCATACCTAGAATAAAGATGGATGCTTGGAAACAATAAGAAAAGAAGGAGAAGGTTCATGCCTAACAATGAATTTAACTCACCAATTTCGGATTGATCTTCAACAAAACATTAGTCAAATATTGGTCATTGTCCTTTATGATGAATGTTCTCAAATATCTTCTCCACTCTAACTATACCATAATGCTCTTTTATTCTCTTTGGTATTTATCTTCTCATATCCATATTATCTCCTCTCCTTTACCATGACCCCATTACAATCTTGAATAAAGTCCTCATGATTTGTGTGTGCATGTGTTCTAAGTAGTGGAGAAGTAGAAGATAAGTAAGCTTATGGTAGTGCAATTTTTCATGGGTTGAATTGAGTGAAATACTTACCTTTTGAATGTTTGAAGGATTGAGAGTGAATCTTGTGAGGATCTATCATTCTTGATTCGTTCCTTTTAACTGAAATTTCCTTGCTTGTTGGTTTGAGATGTGAAGAAATATTACCTTATTAAAGCTTTGATCCTTTGAATGACTGGTTACTCTTCTTGTTTCATTAAATTTTTTAGAATTTTTAGCTTTTGAGTCTGTGTCGTTATTCTTTGTTCCCTAGTTTTTTCTTATGTGATTTGCCCGGAAGTGCAAAAGTTTAGTGTGAGAAAATTTGATAACAATGTATTTTATTCAATTTATAATCCTCTTACTAGGCTTCTTAAGATTCAATTTGGCTTAATTAAGTTGATTTTGTCACATTTTCTGAAATTAAGTTTATTTAGATCATTGAAGAAATTATTACTTGAATTATCATTAATTTGGGTGATTGCATCCTTAAGTAAAGTGGCCATAATTTGAGTTGCAATTATCTTATTAATGTGATTCTGGTCTTGTTGAAAAGTTAAGATAATTCCCTAATAGCTATTCACTTGATAGCAAGAGTCACATTGATAGTAATATATTTCATTCATTGTATAATTTTCTCACTTGACGTTTTCAGTAAACTAGCTATAATTTGAGTTACAAATATCTGATGGATGTGATTTTGGTCTTGTTTTAAAGCTAAGACAAATTTCTACAACTTTCATGAAGGCCTCAAGACTGAGAACACACGTTTGGATAACTCAAATTGGAGTTGAAGCAAAATCTAGAGTTTTGAACCTAATAGCTTGACCTTTATGCATTCATTGGGCTATATCTCGGGCTATAAGAGTTCAAAAATTCTGAAATTTTGAAAGTAGAAGGTTAAGACCCATATCTACAACTTTCATGAAGAACACAAAAGCTGTATCGGAAGTCTTGAAGGCGATATTGGGCTTGGAAGTTAGAATAGAGGTGCTGAAGTTGAGCCTGACCCATGAGTAGTAATTGGGCCATATCTTGGGCTGTAAGTGTTGGATTTGGCTAAACTCAGTGTATATGGAAAGCTGAGACAATTTCTAAGAACTTTTATGAAGACCACTTGATGGGATTTTGATGCATGCCATGAGCTAAGAGCAGAGACATTTCAGAGACAAGAAATTCTATAATTTCAGCTCATTCATCATCTATTTTGGCATTTACTTCTCATTATCAAACAACTCTATTGTCTTCTTGCACTCCTTGAGCTCTATAAAAAGGAGCTTGGGTGCTTATTCAGATCATCTTTGATCTTAGTTTTGTTTATGCTATTGTGTTATTAGTTTTCCTTTGTGTAGTTTTCTATTGTTCTTAATTGAAGTTATGTTCATCATCATCTTCTTCTCTCTTTCTTTCTTCTTGATTCATGAGTAACTAATTTTCATTTTGTTTGGGTGAAATGGTGAAGCTCTTGGTAATAAGTTGAGGTTAGATTAATTTCCTTCTTATGCTTAAATGATATATTTTTATGTGATCATTATATGTGTTGTATGTTGTTTCCGATCAATTTAGAAACTCTTCTTGTATATTGAAGATCTTGATTCATTGTAGACAAGACTTGGCATAGTGGGTGCTTGAGACCATTTACAAGTATTAGTAGATAATTATTGGAATCATAATATGATTACATATATAATCTTAATTGAACTTTGAATGCTAAATCATCCGATTAGAACCTTCATTATGTATGATTTCAATTGAGTTATTAAAAGAAATAATCTTGTCTTGAATTTCTTACCAAGAGTGGATCTCCTAACTCAAGTAAATCCTTTTCATCTTTGAACAACTTATATCATCTTTAGTATTGTGACAAATCTTCTCCTTACCTTAAATAATTTTCTCTTCATCAATTCCCTGTGGATCGACCTCGGACTCCTGAGAATATACTACTTGAAACAACCTGTACTTGAGTTTGAAACTTTTAATTATCCCACCATAGGACAACCAGGGTCTTTATGTTTCAAGACATTTTTGCTTTCAATAATGGAATTTACCTGTTCGGTCAAAAAGACATTCTTTTTCACATTTAATTTCTTTTTAACAGTACATAAGTCCTTCAAAAATTTAGCATAAGAAGGAACCTATTTGATAGCATCTAACAACGGAATATTGACCTTCACTTGTTTAAAAATTTCAAAAATTTTAGTTTAGTGATCTAATTTCCTTGGTTTGCTTAATGCTTGAGGAAATGGGGGTGGAGGAGACGAGAGTTTAGTCTCATTTTGGCCAGATGACTTATCAACCTCTTCTTTATCTTGGGGAATTAATTCACCATCATTCTCACAAGGTTCAGAAAATTCTTTTTCAACAACTTTTCCACTCCTAAGGGTTATCACAGAATTGACTTGATTTATTTGTTAGTTTTCTGAACTACCCTCATTTAGACTATATTGACCTTTGGGATTCAGTTGAGGTTGAAAAGGAAATTTTCATTTCTCGTGAATGGTGAGTGCAGAAGTAAGTTTGGAAAGAGTGTCTTTTATGTCAATCATGGTTTGAGTGTTTTGTTTATTGATGGCCTCTTGCTTTTTAATGAATGCATTCAATGTTCCTTCAAGGTTTTTCCTATATGGTGGGACATAAGGTGCATATCCTTAAGAATTTTGAGAATCCTGTTGTTCTTGAGGAAGCGGTGGTTGCATAAATTGTGTTTGATTATTATTTCTCAAACTGAAGTTTGAGTGATTTCTCTATCCCAGATTGTAAGAATTTGAAAAAGAAGAGGTGAATGACTTTTTAAAATTGTTCATTGCATTTACTTGCTTATGCACAACTTCTTTAAAAAAAAGGAAAATTTAGACATTCATTTGTTGAGTGTCCTAATTCATCACAAATGCCACAAATTTCTTCATTTTGCACAGATTTGACTTCTTTTACTTTCCCTAATTCCATGGATTCAACCTTTCTAGCCAAACTAGCGTACCTTGCATTTAGATCTTCTTCTTGACTAAGATGATATTTTCCATTACCAACATTTGCAAGGTTATATCTAATTGAATTTGCAGAAGGATTAGTACCATGCCAAGATTGATAATTTTCAGTCAAATGGTTTAAATAATCTAAAGCTTCTTCGGGTTCTTTATCAAGAAACTCGCTATAACACATCGTTTTCACAAATTGTTTAGTTTTAGGTATTAAACCTTCATAAAAGAAGCTTATAGTCTGTCATTTTTCAAAGCCATGATATGGGTAAGAAATAAACAAATCTTTAAAACGTTCCCAACTTTGAAAATACGCTTCATTTGAATTTTGGAAAAAAAAATTGGATTTGTATTTTCAAAGCATTGGTTTTATGTATTGGAAAAAATTTCTTTAAAAACTCACCTTGCATTTCTTGCCATGTGCTAATTGATCTTGGTTTCAAAGCGTTAAGTCAAGTTTTTGCTTTATCTTTCAAAGAAAAAGGAAACAATTTAAGCTTAACAATTTTTTTAATGCAATTTTGATCATTGAAAGCAATATAGACTTCCTCAAATTCTTTTAGATATAAATATGGGCTTTTAGATTCTAAACCATGGAGATTAGGAAGTAAAGAAATCATACTCGGCTTAAATCTAAAATTATTAGCAATGAGTGGAACGATAAAACATGAAGAACTAGATTTTCGAGGTGGTTGCAAATATGCACATATAGTTCACAACGGTTGATTTTCTTATTCATCATGTACACTTTTATTTTCAGCTCGTTGTGTTTAATTTTTATGTTCAACATGTGCACCTTCAATTCAGTCATTGTGTCAATTGTGTGTAATTGTGATTCAAACAAATCAATATATAAAGTACCAGAATTAATTTTAACAAAACAACCAAAACTTGAATCACAATACCAGTTAAGCATAAATAAGTGACATAAAATAAAAATAATGTACAAGTAAGTGGTATAAATCGGCCTTTAAATATTAAGGAAAAATAAATGACTTAAAGTATAAAATAATAATATACAAGTTAGTAAGTCGAGAAAACAAAAATAAATAACATAAGTAAATAAGTCAAAAAATAAAAATAAATGACATAAATTAAAAAGTTAGATAGCGTAAATAAATGACATAAATATAAAGTTAAGAAGTTAGTAAGCATAAAGCGTAAATAAAAAAAATAAAAAAAACAGAAAGCGTAAATAAATAAAAAAATTAAAAAATGAAATTAAAAAAACGTAAATAAATGCGTAAATAAATAAATAAAAATTAAAAAATAAAAATAAATGACATAAATATAAAAGTTAGTTAATAAGTTAATAAGCTTTTAAGTTATTTAGTAAGTTAGTTAGTAAATAAGTAAATTTAAAAAAATTAAAAGAGTAAAGAAAGAATATACGTGATAGTGAAGTTTACTTACCGAAAGAGAACCTCAATGAATTAGAACTTCAAATCAAGTCCTTGGCAATGACGCCAAAAACTTGATGCGATAATTAAAAGTTGCAAACTCAAGTACAGGTTGTTTCAAGTAGTAAAGTTTTGGGAGTCCGATGTCAATCTATAGGGAATTGATGAAGAAAAATTATTTGAGGTAAGGAGTAAATTCGTCACAATACTAAAAGTGATAAAAGTTGTTCACAAATGAAAAGGATTTACTTGGGTTAGGAGATCCACTCTTGGTAATAAATTAAATACAAGATTATTTTTTTTTATAACTCAATTGAAATCATACATAACGAAAGTTCTAATCAGAAGATATAACATTCAAAGTTCAATTAAGATCATATATGTAATCATATTATGGTTCCAATAATTATTTACCAATACTTGTAAGTGGTCTCAAGCATCCACTGTGCCAACGTCTTGTCTACAATGAATCAAGATCTTCATTATACAAAAAGAGTTTCTAAATTGATCGGAAACAACATACAACACATATAAAGATCACATAAAAATATATCATTCAAGCACAAGAAGGAAATTAATCTAACATCAACTTATTACCAAGAGCTTCATCCTTTTGCCTAAGCAAAATAAAAATTAGTTACTCATGAATCAAGAAGAAAGAAAGAGTGAAGAAGATGATGATGAACATAACTTCAATTAAGAACAATAGAAAACTAAACAAAGGAAACAATTAACATACAAACATGAAAGTAAACTCTAAGCTAACACTACGAAATGATTAGCCCTTTCTCCCTTTTATAGAGCTAGAGGAACATAAAATACCAACGGAGTTGATGGATGATGAGAACAAAATGTCAAAATAGTTGTTTGATAGTGATGAATGGGTAGATTCTTGTCTCCAAAACGTTTCACTTCTGAATTTATGGCATGCATCATTTGTTGGCCAGGTGGTCTTCATGAAAGTTCTAGAAAATTTTCTTAGCTTTCCATAGCTGCCAGTTGCATCCAAATCCACCACCTACGGCCTGAGATATGACCTAATTACTACCCAGCAGTGAATCATAGTGAATGACATTTAAACTAAAATATTCTACTATTTAAACACATTTAATCTCACTAAACTACAACAAATATACATTTAACACAGGATTTAAAAAAAGAAATAAAAACATAAGAAAATGGGAAATAAAATAGAAGGGAGAGCTTCTTACCTGGTTTGGAAGTGAAGGTAGAAATAAGAGAAATAGAAAACGAGAGGGGGAAGATTTGAGAGAAAACATAGAAGGTGAGAGTTTACATAATGAGAGAAAATGAGGGACATATGAACCGTTGTGGTGCTTAACACCAACGACGCATGCCATACTGCGACATGATATGTCTTGTGCGTGGCGCGGTTATTTCCCTCGTGAAATTATATTTAAATAAATATTATTATTATTATTAATTAATTAATTAATTAATTAAATTTTAATTAATTTTGTTTAACATTGAAACGTCGTGGCATTCACACATTTGCCGCTACAGCATGAAACAACTGAATAATAACATAAAAGAGGCCCAACGTTGCGGCATTCAAAGCCACACACACCGCAGCGTGAGAGGTCAGTCTGCTGAATTCTGTAGCAAACTGACTTCAGCTTAAACTTTTGGCCAAAATGGGTCATTAATACATATACAACATGTCCAAGTGACCAACTAACAGTTTAAATATCAAAAACTTAAACAGACTACAAAAAACACATATTAAGTACTAAGGACAATAAAACACAGACTAAGAACATTTGGGTTCCCCTCCAAAAAAGGCCTTATTTACAGTCCTGGCAAGACTTTGGTAATTTTAAGTTGGAACTGTTAATGAGGGGGAGGTCTTCTCCCTTTGAATGTCTCCTCCAAAATAAGGTTTTAGGCACTGACCGTTAACCTTGAAACTTGATGATCCATCCACTGCACCATGGGGAAACACCTTTATCACCACAAAGGGTCCTGACCATCTTGATTTAAGCTTTCCAGGGAAGAGCTTAAGCCTGGAATTATACAGGAGAACTTGCTGGCCTTCATTGAACCTTTTCTAGATAATCTTTTTGTCATGCCAGTATTTGGCCTTCTCCTTGTATACTTTTGCATTCTCATAGGCTTACAACCTAAATTCATCCAATTGGTTGAGTTGCAAAAGTCTTTTCTCATCGGCAGCTTGTGAATTGAAGTTAAGCTGCTTTATTGCCCAATAAGCACTATGCTCAAGCTCAACCGGCAGGTGGCATGCTTTTCCGAATACAAGTTTGTACGGAGACATACCAATGGGGCCTTTGTAAGTAGTTCTGTAAGCCTATAGTGCGTCATCTAACTTCCTTGACCAATCCTTTCTGGTTGGACACATTGTCTTCTCCAAAATCCGCTTTATCTCGCTGTTGGATACCTCTGCTTGCCCACTTGTTTGTGGGTGATATGCGGTGGAGATCTTATGCGCCACACCATACTTAGTTAAGAGGGCTTCAAAATACTTATTACAAAAATGTGACCCTCCGTCACTGATGATGACCCTAGGTGTTCCAAATCTGGTGAAGATCTGTTTCTTCAAGAAACCAATCACTACCTTTGAATCATTGGTAGGAAATGCACATGCCTCCACCCATTTGAACACATAGTCCACAGCCACACGTATGTATTGATTCCCAAATGAGGGAATAAAGGGCCCAATGAAGTCTATGCCCCAAACATCAAAGATCTCAACTTCTAGAATGAAGTTAAGGGGCATCTCGTTCCTTCTGGAAATGTTTCCAGATTTTTGACACCGATCACATCTTTGAACATGAAAATGTGCATCCTTGAAAAGCATTGGCCAGTAGAAGCCAGACTGTAGTACCTTCGCAGCCGTCCTCTCACTACCATAGTGCCCACCATATGGAGAATCATGACACTGGTTCAAGATCTGCTCCACTTCCTCCATAGGTACACACCTCCTCAATATCTGATCAGAGTATTGCTTAAACAAAAATAGCTCATCCCAAATGTAGTGCCTGACATCATACAAGAATTTCTTCTTCTGATGAGAGGTTAAATCAGGTGGTAGCACACCACTCACAATATAATTCACCATGTCTGCATACTATGGACAAGATTGAGTGGTGGCTGCAAAAAGCTGCTCATCAAGAAATGATTCCCTGATATTGATCGGTTCAGCCTGGCATTGTTCATTCCCAAATCTTGAAAGGTGGTCTGCCACTTGATTTTTCGGACTTTTTTTATCTTTGATCTCTTGATCAAACTCTTGTAGAAGCAAAACCCACCTAATCAATTATGGTTTTGCGTCTTTTTTGGTCGCCAAGTACTTTATGGCTGAGTGATCTGTAAACACTATCACCATGGTCCCTACCAAATAAGCTCTGAACTTGTCAAATGCAAACACAACTGTCAGCAGCTCTTTTTTCGTTGTTGTGTAGTTCAGTTGGGTGTCATTAAGTGTCTTGCTCGTATAGTATATAGAGCAAAATACCTTATCCTTTCTTTCCCCTAACACTGCACCCACAACATAATCGCTGGCATCGCACATGAGTTCGAATAGTAACTCCCAATCTGGAGTGATAATCACGGGTGCTGAGACCAATATTTTCTTCAGCTCCTCAAATGCAACCTGGCATGCATCATCAAAGGTAAACTAGATATCTTTCTCCAGCAGGTTGCACAGAGGCTTGGCTATCTTTGCGAAATCCTTAATGAACCTCTGATAGAGACCCGCATGGCCAAGAAAATTACGGATTCCTTTCACTGAGTTTGGCGGAGGAAGCTTGTCTATTACCTCAATCTTTACCTTGTCAACCTCTATCCCTCTAATAGAAACCTTATGGCCAAGAACTATGTCTTCTTGGACCATAAAGCGACATTTTTCCCAATTTAGGACGAGGTTAGTTTCTTCACACCTCTTCAGCACGGATGATAAGGTATGCAAATAACTACTACAATCATCTCCAAATACTGAAAAGTCGTCCATAAACACTTCTAGGCCATGCTCTATCATGTCTGCGAAGATGGCCATCATGCATTGTTGAAAGGTTGTAGGAGCATCGCATAACCCGAACGGCATCCTACGAAACGCAAATGTGCCATAGGGACAAGTAAAAGTTGTCTTCTCTTGGTCCTTAGGCGTTATGGCAATTTGGTTATATCCAGAATAACCATCCAAGAAGCAATAATAGGTCTTTCCTGCTAACATATCTAACATCTGGTCTATGAACGGAAATGGGAAATGGTCCTTCCGGGTGGCCTTGTTCAGCTTGCGGTAGTCTATGCACACCCTCCAGCCTATAACCTTACGAGAAGGAATCAAGTCATTATTTCCATTGGTGACTACCGTTATGCCACCTTTCTTAGGAACACATTGAATTGGTGAGACCCACGGGCTGTCAGAAATCATATATATTATACCTGCATCCAGCCACTTGATTATTTCCTTCCTCACCACTTCCTTCATTATCGGATTCAACCACCTTTGGTGTTCCACAACACCATTTTGATCATCCTTTAACAGGATTTTGTGCATACAGATGGAGGGGCTAATGTCTTGGATATCAGCAATAGTTTATCCAGTAACATGCTTGTATTGTCTAAGCACACGGAGAAGTTTCTCTATTTGATCATCTGAAAGAGATGATGATATTATTACCAGTAGGGTGGAGGTTTCTCCCAAATATGCATACTGCAAGTGATTGGGCAAAGGCTTAAGTTCAAGCCACGGGGGTTCCTCAATGGAGGGTTTAGATGCCTCCTTTGTTGCATCAGACTCCAATGTTTTAAACTTGGGTGACCGATATTGCTTAGGAAATGCATCTAGGCACTTGATAAATTCAGACACTTCGTCCCTAGGTTCTTCATCATTATCAGCTGATGAAGCCAACGCCACAGCAAGGGAGTCTCTTGGGATATTAGCTTGGAAGGAGTCATTAATGATGTTATCCAATATCCCGACATAAGAACACTCTTCCTGATCTTGAGAAAACTTAATTGCCTTGAATATGTTAAAAGTTACCTCTTGATCTTGAACTCTCATTATCAATTCACCTTTTTGTACATTTATGAGTGTTCTCCCTGTGGCTAGGAACGACCTTCCTAGGATCAAAGGGACCCTATGATCTTCTTCTATATCCAGAATCACGAAGTCTATAGGGAAAATGAACTTGTCCACTTTCACTAGGACATCTTCCACTATTCCCCTTGGATATGTATAAGAGCAATCGGCTAGTTGGAGGGTTACGAATGTTAGCTTGCATTCCCCCAAATCTAACCTCTAGAATATGGATAGGGGCATAAGATTAATGCTTGCCCTCATATCACATAATGCTTGGCCTAGGAACTATTTCAAACTCACCCAGCTTACGTTTCTTGGATAGTATATCTTTCATAAATTTAATGTAGCTGGGCATCTGCTCCAAGGCTTCAGCAAAAGGGATGTTTATATGAAGTTTCTTGAAAATTTCCAAAAATTTCTTAAACTGATCATCCATTTTGTGCTTGATCTGCCTGCTTAGAAAAGGTACAGGGTGTACATAAGGAGTGTTCACAAATTTCTTGTGCTCGACCTTCTTTTGGACTTTGCTTTCACCCTTTTCCTTTTCTATCTTGTCATCCACCTCCTTGTGGACTATTTAGTCATGGTCCTTGCTCTTGACCACTTCTTCCTCCAGCAATCTCGTCCTAGGATTTCCCTCAATGTCCTTACCACTCCTCAGCGAGATGACCTTACAATCATTATTCAAGCCACCCTTTGGACTGTTAACTGTGTTACTTGGGAAGGTGCCTGGGGGCCTATTGTTGATTGCATTAGCTAACTGTCCTACCTGCGTTTCCAATACTCTTATCGAAGCCATATGGCTTTGAATCATCGAATCATTCTTTGATAAGTGAGCATCAGTCCTTTGCATATAAGAGTCGGTCTTGGAAATAAAAGCATCGTTCTTTGCCATCAACTACATGAATATATCTTCTAATGCAGGTTTCCTTTCTTGCATTGGTTGTCTTGGCTGAGCAGGAAATCTAGGAGGGTTATATGGGCGTTCAGGTCCAGGAGCATTGGAGAAGGAAGAGGGTCCTTGGTTATCCCTCCATGAGAAATTTGGATGATTCCTCCATCCAGAATTATATTGGTTGGAGTATGGGTTATTCGATTGGGAGCGATAGTTACCAACATAATGTGCACTTTCTGACATACCAAGGCACCTATCACCCACGTGATTATCTCCACAATTTTCACAAAGGACAAATGGGTTTTGTTGAGATCTTGGGTGTCCCATACTGTCCATCTTGCTTGCCAATGTCGTAACCTGTGTTGCTAGTGAGGTTAAGTCATCCACTTCATGCATACCAGCCACTCTCTATGGAGTATTCCTAGCGGCAGGCCACTGATAGCTATTAGCAGCTAATTTCTCTAATAGTTGGAAGACAACATCGAAAGATTTACTTAACAAGGAGCCTCCAACTAAAGCATCTACAATTGGGCGGTGGTGGTGTAGCAAGCCCTTGTGAAATTAATAAATTTGGTGCCATGGTGGTATCTCATGATGTAGGCACCTTCTTAATAGATCCTTATATCTTTCCCAGGCTTCATGTAAGGATTCTGATTCAGACTGGATGAATGAGGTAATATCATTCACCATCTCAGCAGTCTTGGCCAGAGGGAAGTATTTATTAAGAAATTTAGTACATACCTTTGCCCAAGTTATGATTGATCCCACTAGAAGAGAATGCAACCAGGTTTTAGCTCTATCTCTTAAAGAGAAAGGGAAGAGCCTTAAACGAATAGCATCATCAGATACTCCATTATGCTTAAACGTGTGGCAAATCTCCAAGAAGTTTGAGAGATGTGCATTAGGATCTTCATTCGATAACCCGCCAAACTATACTGAAGCTTGGATCATTTGTATAATGGTCGGCTTAATCTCAAAGTTGTTTGCCCGAATGGCAGGACGTCTAATACTAGAGTGCAAATTATCCATTTGAGGAGAAGCAAACTCCCTTAACGGCCTTGTATGACTATCGTCCTCCACCTCATGTATAGCAACTTCTTCCGCCATCTTACTACTACCTGAAATAATTAATTAACATTGAATTAAATTTATATGGAACAAAAGAAACTTGAACTAGAGATACTTAAACTCGTTGTTTATATTAGCTAAACTAAATTTAAACCGCTATCCCCTGCAACGACACCAAAAATTTGTTTGCTCTTTTGCTTACCGCAAATGCACGAGTCGCACCTATAGTGTAGCTAGGAGTTCGATATCGTTCCCAAGAGGACAAACGTTAAATTCAGTACTAATTATAAACCAATGACTTAAGTATTTCTATTCAAGGACATATAAATTGGAAAGGTTTGTATTAAACTTCTAAGAAGAACTTAAAAACTATCAGATTGAGTTGAGATAATGATTTAGGGAATAGGGTATCCTTTTTCACCTCATATATCAATTGTTAACAAGTAATCCTTATGAGTAATATAAATGTCATGGTTAGGTTAGCTTGGGAATATATTTTTGCTAAAAGCCTATGTCTAGGTCAATCAACCTTGGTATTACTTACCTAATCCACTATGTGTCCATGAGGACTAATGTAAGCTCTACTAATGAATGATTTATTCCCAATTTATTACTATGTATAGCCAATAGGTATATTTCTATCCTATTAACGAATCATCGCATCCAAACCAATTGAATGAAATGGAACATGCATCAATCATACATACGATCTCAAATCCAAATTCCTATGTCTAGGTTTATTAGATTTTAACAAATCAATTGAAAGCTGATCAAACATTTAAAGCATTAAACACTATATGATTGAACAAATACCAAATTATGTATATAACTCAAAGGATTACAAGATTAATCAATATCCATACGAGGATCCAAAGTAAAACCCTATAAACAGCCTAGCCAGCCATGACAAACAAAAATAGAACACTAATACTCAGAGTTATGGATATGGAAAAGATAAAGGAGAAGAGAAGAGAAGAACAAAGCTCAAGGGAGTGATCCTGTAAGCTTCAATCCTCCACCAAGGTGAAAAGAGACTCCAAACTTGGTCACTTATGCTTCCTGCTGGTCTGAAATGATAAAACCTGGCCGTAGCTTTCTAAAATAAAACCTAACTCTCTATAAAATCGATGCAACAGTATTTATAAGGTTTAGAAAATAGAGTCACGTTGAGGCATTCAACTATCTATGCCGCAGCGCGTTACATTTTAGGTCAGGCACGCCGCGACATTCACATGCCACGTCACGACGTGCAATATGCGCAGCTCTCTGACTTTTGATGCAGGGGAGGCTCACATTGTGGCATTCAAATTCCACGCCGCAGTGTGACAAGCTGATCCTTGCACTTAGCTTTCTCTTGCAATACTGATCCAAATCTGAAATGATTCACTTGGTTGGAACTTTACATGCCATAGAGAAATTTCCAATTCACTAATCAATGCAAATGTACTCAATATATCCAAAAATCAAACACATTTTCTCATAATCATAATGGAAGACATTGAAATCAAATCATATGAATATACAAGTGAACTCTTCCATTCATGCATCAAAACAAGGAATAAGCAGACAATAGAGCACATATAGGGGTCCCAAATAACTATAATTTGTGGAGTTATCAGGTGCTTATATGATTTTGTTTTTAATATTGCATCGGGAAGGTCCAATGCTTCCATACGGCCTTACCTCGTGCTCGATTCATTTTGACTCCTGGGATCCATGGTCCCAAACTCAGATTTTGTTGGTGCTTTAAGGATCCACTATCCCTTTAGCAATTAGCCTGAGTTGGGATCCGAGATCTCATAACTTGGCTTTTCGCTGATGCTTTAAGGATCTGAGATCCTTTTAGCAATTAGCCTAAGTTGGGATTCAAGCCCATATAAATCCCTTTAAGAATTAGCCTAAGTTGGGATATGAGATTCCATAACTTGATTTTGAGGTTTTACAATTTAGGAATCTAATGTCCCTTTAGCAACATTGAGTGTGCTTGGCTTGCAAGGGATAGGAGAATTATACAAATAGTTTTACTGAATATGCTTCCTCATTCTCATTAATTAGTTCTTTTCTTTACATACTGGGTTTTTACAAAATTAAGAGACACATACCACACTTAACTATAACACTTCTTCATGGTAGAAGTGTGCCAAGACCTTGGTAGCTCTCTTCCCATGGGATCAGTGATCTTATAGGCTCTCTTCTGGTATGGTCCTTCCCAATTAGGGGCTAGATTTCCTTCCTTCGCGTTTCTCTATTCGATTGTTTCCTTTCTCAAGATGAAGTCCCCCACTTCAAACCTTCGCGGTGAGACTTACTTATTATACCATTAGGAAGTTTATAGTTTGAAAGTGATAACTCTATAAAATGTAGTTATTTGTGCCTTATATTTGTGCTTCAAAGATTGCTTAAGTCCTTGGTTGTATGCATATTTGGGAGGTTTTGTGCGTATATTTGTTATATTCAATTCTGATACATTTCTTGTATGTAATTGAGCAAATTGTGTTTATTTTGTTATTGATTAAGTGGATTTGCAACTGTTATTGATTTGGTGATTTCTCTATTACAGGAAGGGCTCCAAACAAGCTGATATATGGAGCATTTAAGCAAAAGCTAAAAGAGAAAGCCAAAGGAGCAACTCAACACTCAACGCCGCGGCGCAGGCATATCAATGTTGCGACGCGGTGCCTCTCCTGCATCAAAGTTAGAGAGCTACACATTTTGCACGCCGCGATGTGAAGAATGGATGTCGCGACGTCCTTGACCTAAATTGAAGCGCGCCATGGCGTGACAAGTTGAATGACGCGACATTACTCTATTTTCTGAGCTTATAAATAGGATTTTAACAGATTTTGTGGAGAGAGCTTTCAGAGTTTAGAGAAGCTGCGCTAGGTTTTCACGTTCTGGGTTGATTAGAGGCCTATGAAGGCAAGGTTGGAGGCCATCTCCCTTTGTTTTTCTCTTTCCCTTATCTCATGAACACTGTTTTTGATGTATATTTTCATGTTCAATGATTAGCTAAGTTGTATTTAGGGATTACTTTGGATCTTTATATGAATATTGATGTTTGGTTTTGTTCTTTCATACCTATGCTTAATGCTTGCTTTTGATTGGCCATCAATTGCATGATCTTAGTGTTGCAAATGAACTAGACATAGGGATTTGTGTATCTAGATATGGTATGGTTGATACATGATCTATTTCACTCAATTGGCTTGGGTGAAATGATTTGTTAATATGATATAAATATACCTATTGGCCATGTATAGCGGGTGTTTGAGAATAGATCGTTCATTAGTGGAGTTTGTACTAGTTCTCATGGAAACATAGTGAATTAGGTAAATGAAACTAGGGTTGATTGACCTAGACATAGGCTTTTGACTACATCAGATTCTCAAGCTAATTTAACAATTCATTGATGTTGCTTAGAAGGATTGCATATCATTAGTTGAAGTAAAAGTTGAAAAAGGATTCCCTAAATCTCTAAACCATTATCTTTATTGCCTTGTAGACTTTAGATTTAGTTTCTATGGATTTCAACTTTTTTATATGTTCTTGAATAGAATTAGCTAAGTTGTTAGTTGTTATTTAGTATTGGAAGCCATTTATCCTTGAGGGAACGAACTTATACTTTGTATCTGTATTACTTGAATGGTTCGTGCACTTGCGGCCTAATAAAGGGACAATCAGAAAGCAACTTCTTTGATATGGGTGAAATCGTTTTGCTCCTAGGTGAAGTCTAGCTCCTTCTGTAGCAGTACGTCATTCTATTTGAGTTAGAAGTGTTCTCGCCTCTAACTTACTTCTCTAATTTCTACAAGAATCATCACTTCATAGCCATAGGTGAGCTTGAAAGGAGTTTCCTCTATAGCTGAATAAGGAGTTGTCTGATATGCCCAAAGTGCACGCCTCAACTGTTTTGCCTATTCCCCCTTAGCGTATTCGAGTCTCCTCTTCAAGCCTCATAGGATTACCCTATCGGCTACTTCAGCCTGCCCATTGGCCTGAGGGTGTTCCATCAAAGTGAAGTGTTTCTTGATGTGGAGATTAGAGCACACTTCTATGAACTTTTTATCCATGAATAAAGTTTCGATGTCGGTCACAATGGACTCCAAAATCCTGAATCGACAGATGATGCTCTTCTTCAAAACCTTATTCACTATCTCCGTCATGGTGATTGCTAGTGGTTTTTCTTCAATCCATTTCATGAAGTAATCCACTGCTACTATCAGGTACTTTAACTAGCCTGGTACTTAAGGGAAAAGTCCTAGAAGGTCCAAACCCTATTTATATAAAGGATAGGGAATTGATATGGTGGAGATATCTTCAGGTGTAGAGTTTGGACGTTAGAGAACATCTAACATTTGTCATAATTCTACATATTGCTCATTGTGTTTGCGAATATTGTGGGCCAAAAGCACCCTTTGTAACGTCCTAATATTACCACTAATGACATATTCAGAATTATGCATTAGTATTCATATTAGAGCATGTCACTTAGATCAATATCAATTTTTTTTCTAAAGAAAGATATATTTAATATACAAAATATGAGCTTGAAGTAGAAATTCCACAATACATATATGAAGAATTGTATATATACAAATTGTATATCATGGTACATCAAGGTCCATCAAATACATCATATGTCACTAAGGCCCAAAGTCAAATCTAGTCATGTACAACTATGTTAACAAAATGGGCAAATCTTCTTTAGGAACAAGTCTATCTTCCCCTCTAAGATTAGCAGGAAGTCATCCTAGAATCATTATGGAAATAAAAGTGGGGTGATTGATGATCACATATTTTATACATTAATAAACCCTCTTTTTTAGTCATTTACACTCTCTATGTACTTAATTGATTAAGTCTAGTTATGTTTTGTAAGTTTGGACTCAAATTGGACTTAATTAATTTTTTCAGCACTATTTTGGTCTTACGTTGTTTCTGTATTTCGGCCATATCTTGAGTTCTAAATGTCTGATAATTATGAATTTTACCTTGTAGGAAAGATAAGAGAGAGCTCTACAACTTTGATGAAGAGCTCAAAGTCTCAATCAGACATCTAGTAGAGCTAATTGGGCTTGGAAAACAGAACACGAGTTTTGTGTCTGAAACCTAAATAGTATACAGTAATCACCATTTGGCATTTTCCACTCATTCATCCACTCATCCCACCTACCCCTAATCAGCCCCTTTATCATTTTGTATCCCTAATCCTCTATAAAAGGCACCATTGGTTGACCATTTGGAGCACTTGGTGTTAGGCTTAGTTTGTACAAGTTAATGTTATGCTTGTTTATTGTTTTCCTTTGTTGTAATTTTTTCTTGTTCTAAATTGAAGTCATGTTCATCTTTCTCTCCTTCTCTCTTTCTTTCTTCTTATCCATGAGTAACTAAATCTTCATCTTGCTTGGGTGAAAGAGTGAAGGTTATGCTTGGTTGACCATTTGGAGCACTTGGTGTTAGGCTTAGTTTGTACAAGTTAAGGTTATGCTTGTTTATTGTTTTCCTTTGTTGTAATTTTTTCTTGTTCTAAATTGAAGTCATGTTCATCTTTCTCTCCTTCTCTCTTTCTTTCTTCTTATCCATGAGTAACTAAATCTTCATCTTGCTTGGGTGAAAGAGTGAAGCTCTTGGTAATGAGATAAGGTTAGATTATTTTATTTCTTGTGCTTAAATGATATATTATTAAATGAACATTATATGTGTTGTATTTTGTTTCCAATCAATTTAGAAACCTTCTTTGTTAATGGAGATCTTAATTTATTGTAGACAACAGGATTGACACAGTGAATGCTTGAACTTATTTACAAATATTGGTAGATAATTAAAGGAATCATAATATGATTACATATATAATTGAATTTTGAATGTTATATTTTCCGATTGGAACCTCCGTTGGGTGTGGATTTCAATTGAGTTAAAAAGAGAAATAATCTTACCTTTAATTTATTACCAAGAGTGGATCTCCTAACCCAACCAAGCCCTTAAATTCATTTGTGAACTTGTTTTATTATTTTTGGTGTTGTGACAAATCCTCTTCTTCCTCAATTAATTTTTCTTCATCAATTCCCTGTGGATCGACCTCGGACTCTCGAGAAATTTACTACTTGAGACAACCTGCACTTGGGTTTGCATCCTTAAATCCTACAGTCAGTGATAATTTCACAATTCTCAGTAATATTTATAAAAACATATCATCAAAATCATTTGAGTTGTTTCAGCGAAAAATCATTTCAAATCATTAGTATATAATCTTTAGAAAGGTAGCTAAAACCAAATCAAGTCATTTCACTTTCTGAAATAGATGTTCATTTTATATCATTTATCAAAAATTATTTGAGTATTCAAATCAATCATTAAAACTAAATTTCAAAATCATGCTCAAAGATCCATCAAGGATCATCTTTTATGAATCATTGTCACCAATCATCAATAAATCACTAATAATCTTTTATCAAAGTGGTATGGATGGAATTATCTGTCCTTGTCACAACTGAGATCGCGACAGAATAGTAGCTCATGGGCACTTTTAAAAATAAAAATAGAAATTGGAGTCGCCACCAATTTTTTTTGAATTTGAAAAAATTGGAAAATCCTTTTTGCAAAAAAAATAAAAAAAATAGTCTTTGAAAACCAGATTGAATTTGGGAGTCGGTTATGTATAGGGAATGATGGAAACTTAATCCCACAGCACCCCTAACACACCCGTCCTGAGATGGTACCTTAAGTAAGTTGTGCAAAATTTGATAATTTCAAATATATTTATTTTTTCCCTCTTAAAAAAACATCGTAACAATTTTTTTTATTTTTTTAAAAGAAAATAAAAAAAGGAGCAACCAAATTGTGAAATTTATTTTTTTTGACTTGACAGAGTAACAATTCTACTCCTACGTATCCTCAGAAGCAATAAGGAACTCAAAGTCACGTAGCTCTTTAAAAAATAAGTGCGAGTTGGTTGATTTCAATTAAAAAAAATTTTGAAAATAGATTTTATTTGAAAATAAAATCAATCTTGCATAGGATTGAAGGTAACACCAGACTACTCAATAAACCCATATGATCCCAACGACGTTGAAGATAACATCTGCTATTCAATCATCATTATGAGTCATTGCATTGATTGAAACATTTTTTATCATTTTTTTTTTTTTTTATTCTTTTTATTTTTTACCTTTTCCATTTTTTGGCATTTTTTTTCATTTTTTTTGGTATTTTTGTTATTGTCTAATCCTATGCATCTTATCCCTACATTTTTTTTTACTAAGTCTCTAAACTAATAAGCAAACTAATCTTAGCCCAAAAAAGAAACAAGAAAAATTAGCTCACTAATTAAAACACTCCTCTAATACTCACTCCTTTTTTTTTTAATGTTTTCAGTCCCCCCCTTTTTTTACATATGTGATATTATTATTATTATTATTAATTTACTTTTCCACATTTAAAAAAACTAGAACTAAACTACAATAAAAAAATAAAAATAAAAAACCAAACCTAAACATAAAGTTTGTATTACCTTGGCCCAAAAATGACTTCATTCTACAAAACCCGTGTGGATGAACTTATACCCTATGTGATATGAACTCAACTAGAAGAAAACAAATTTGCTGAAACAAACTCAGCAACCGTGAAGAACCAAATGTGTTACAGACACTCAAACCTAGTGGTAGCAATGGAGGCACGATGGCTGCTTGGGCTGCAGATCTGTAGTGCTGGGCTAGGTGCGGCGCGGCAATGGGGTGTTGGGCGAGGTGAGAGCTACGACGCGACGGAGCCGACGGGTGCTGGTGCAAGCTACGAAGTGGTAAAGCGATCTGGCTGCGCATCTCTATTTACTGTTCGCAGCAAACCAGCTCGGAGCTTCGCGGGTCTCATATGGCTGGTGGCAGCGTTGCGGCTCCGGGGTGATGTCTGGTGCACGATGATGGGTGAAGATTGCTGCAAACCGTGGCCCAGCAGCTTGGTGGTTATGAGGTGAGAACAGTGCTGCTGCTGAGTGAGTGGGCTCGGTGGTCTAGCTCATGGACCTTGATGGTGGCTGGGCTGCAGTTCACGTGTGGCTGGTGGTTATAGAGGTGCGTGGGTATGGTGGGAGGAGATTGTTGCAAACCGTGGCGTAGCGACTTGGTGGTTACATGGTGAGAACAACGCTACTGCTAAGTGAGTGGGCTCGGTGGTCTAGCTCACAAACCTTGATGGTGGCTGGGCTGCGGTTCACGTGGCTGGCTGGTGGTTCTAGAGGTGCGTGGGTATGGTGGGATGGATGGTGGGTTACAGTTGAAAGGTGGTGAATGGAGCTGGAGTGAAATGATGCCCTTGGAGGAAGTTATGGGGGTTGTTTTTGGTTGATGGTGAGGGAGATGAAGATGGTTAATGGAGGTTGATAATGGTTCTCAGTTTTCTCTAAAGGTGCTTTCTTTCAAATTCTCCTCTCTGTAAAAATTGATTCCCCCCACTCAAATTCTGATCTTCTTCCTTTTATCCTTTCCCGTTCAAGTCCCTTTTTCTTTGCTTTCTTCACTGACATCTTTCTATTTTCTCTCCCCCTTCACATAAACCGCTCCCTGCCCCCTTTTTACACATTGAGGCCCTCACTTTCTTCCTCTGCAGACATTTTTTTACCTTCAATCTTTTCATCTTTTTTTTCATTTGCTTGTACTGCTGTGATGCATTGAATGCAGGGAACCATGACAGAGTAACCAAACCAAAAAATGATAACTGTGTGGTTGGAAAAGAATTCTATTTGGCACACTCAAATGAGCTTGGTTTGTATTGGGTTATGAATTTTGGGCTCAAGCAGATATTGGGTTAAAATGGATGAGTAAAAATAAAATATTAGGCTGAAATGGAATTTGAACGAGACCAACATCTTTTTTTTTTTAATTTTATTTTATTTTTTTAATTATTTATTACTATTTTTTTTTACATTCAAAACAAAATAAGACAAAGTGATAAAATAAAATAGGTTAAGGCATGATTAGAGGATTTGGTCAAGAAAGTAGACAATTACTAATTTTTTTATTTTTTTCATTTTTTTATCTTTTTTTTCGTAACCCAGACAAAATTGTGTGTTCACAATCCTCACAATACCTTGGTAATAACTTGCTTTTAGGTTAGTGCATTTTAACTTATTTATGATGATCTATTTGCCACACAGAGCTACTTCGAGTAACCCAAATTAAGTGACAACAAATGAAGGAATTATCCGTCCTCATACAAAGTTGTGAGTAGAGAGGGAATTATCCATCCTCAACTACTTTGATAGGAAGTGTATCCTCCTTCCTCACACTATCTCTAATCCAAGAATACCTTAAGTAGAGAGGGAATAATCCATCATCAGCTACATTTCAATCAGGGAGAGCTCAGATAAAGAAGGAGGGAATTATCCATCCTTAACCTCAATAACTCAGGTGGTAAGGAAATATTCATCCTCAACCACCATTTCCAAGTCTCTTCCTAGAACCAAGGATATCCTAGATAATCGGTTATACATAAAAAAAATCAATCATTTTTTAACTTGATTATCTCAACAATCAATCCTATCATATCATCTCATAATGCAATGTCATGCATGAATATTGAATCAAAGATAAACTAGGATGTTTCTCCCATAATCTCATATCATGGCACAAAGCCTCAAATTTTCATCAAACATGCATCATAACCATCAATCATGTTGTTTCACATCATAGGGTAAAGCTTATCTTAATCAATCATTTATAATTCACGTGTTCTTGAAGTTCCTTGCCCTTGCATCAAGCTTAAATTCATGTTTTCAAGCATGATAACTAGTTAGCACCTTGTGCTAATTAGTTATCACTAGCTTGGAAGCTAGATTTAATGTCCCATAATCGGTTACCACCACTAGGTAACCGGTTATAGACTTCCCATAACCCAAAACGTGAGCCCAATAATCGATTACCCTTCCATGGGTAATCGGTTATTATGTTTTTGGACTCCTTGTCACGAAAGAATAATCGGTTTAGCATTAGTTCTAACCGGTTATGGCCTAACGTGATCATCTTCCAAGCCTCAATAACTGGCTATGCATAGCCATAACTAATTATTGAGAGCTAGGAAGTATGTTTTCCTCGCAAATAACCGATTATGGCTTGTCCATAATTGGTTATTTGGGTAATTTCAGACTTGAAAAATAGAACAGTGGAGGGAGGATACCCCAAAACCACCCCATATCTCATAAAAATAGCAAGGAACTTCATCAACAAAGCATCAAATCCATTACCAATCAACATGGCAAGCATGGATAAATCTCAACTCAAAAGTTTATAACTTTTAAAAGCTCAAATCCTCATTATCTCAAGAGCAAGAAGTAAACTTAGTTTCAAAATCATATCATTTGAATATCATTTTTCAAAACTCATCATTCAATCAAGTTTTCTTGAAAAACTCTAAGAAAAATCAAACAAGTTAAGAAGAGTTTTAAAGAAAACCCCTACCTTAACTTGTCACTTTCTTATTTCATTTTCCTTTTTTTTCCCTTCGTTGTCTGCTTCCTCCTCTTTCTTCTTCCCATGTTACTTTCTTATTTTTCTGGCTCTTATTTCTCTCCTCTGATGGTGCGTGAAAACAAGAGAGAATGGAGAGAATGAGATTGAAAATTGAAGGAATGAGGAGAGTGAGAGATGAAAGTGTGAGAACAGAGAGAAAATGAGATCCAAAGTCAAGTATTAGGTGAAAAAGCATTGAAATAGAACAGTGGTGGACGTGGGAAACTTTGACAAATATGAAATCCAGCGGTAAACCTTATATCTGCTAAGAACACTTTAATCTTTCAGAAACAAATTTTCTAACCTTCATAGGTATTATAGAAAATTCTAGGATTTCATTCTATTTTCTATATTATTATTCCACTACTTTTCTTATACTGCCATATCAATCTCTAAGCTTCATTATTCTTTCCTGAGTTAAATTATACCTATGGAAATGAGCTAAGAAGCTTTCAGATATCCATCTTAATTTTTCATAGCTTAGAAATGAAGAAATAAATAAAGAAGATTTATTTCTATTTCCTCAGTTATTTTCTCAAGAGTCCAAGTTTAAATGAGTTATTTCTCATATTCAGTATTATAGATTTAAGCTCAAACTTATCCAAATAATTACAAAAAATTATCAGGTAACAATTATCGATATTGTTGAGCTTCTATAACCTGATTAAGTCCATTTGGTTGGAGAGAATGTTATACCCTTCTCTCAATGTTTTCTTAGCTAAGGTCTTTCCACCCAAGTGTTAGTCACTATATCTTTTATGGATTTCAACTAGGACATACTGGGCTTCTTCTGAAGCAAGACATTTTAGCAAAGGAATCAAGAAGCCTCAACAATAAAGTTTACCATCCATAAAAACATGCAAGATGGACGTTTGTATCAATTTCTTGGTTTCTTTTAGGTCTCAAGGGAGCTTTCCATCTCTGAGATTGCCAATAATCAGACTCATCCAGGTGTTCTGCTCATTGACCGGCATCCTAGTATTGGAATTCGCTATACTTGGCATGGGAAGGTTTTTTAGATGACAGACCGATTACTCCCAGGGCTTTTGGTGCAAGCTAACTTGGACATGATGTTCGTCCTAGAGTTTTGCTCTCGAGTAATATAGTTTATCTTCACCTCGGAGAAACCTTCCATTAGATGCTTTACTTTGATCAGATACTTCTGCAGTTGTGGGTCTTTAGCCTGGTATTTCCCTAAGACTTAGGAAGTTACTAGTTGTCAATTACTACAAAATCTAACCTTGGATGCTTCAAGATCTTTTTTTATAAGGAGTCCAGCTATCATGGCCTCATACTCATCCTGATTATTTGAGGTAGGGAGCTCAAACTTTAGGGAATGGTCAATTGTTACTCCATTGGTATTTTCTAATTTGATTCCCGCATCACTTCCCTATGGATTCGATGCGCTATTGACATAAATCGTCCATTCCTCCACCTAGTCCAGGATTTGGCAATGGGTGAACTCCACCACGAAATCGGATAGAGCTTGCACCTTTATTGCTTGGCAGGGTTCATATTCTATCCTAAGCGTGAATAACTCCATGGACCACACTATCATCTTTCCACTGAGCTTGAGCCTATGCAACACTTATTTGATTGGCTAGTCCATCCTCACTACCACGGGGTGACATTGGAAATACTGTCTCAATCTTCTGGTAGAAACAAGTAGTGTGAAGGTTAGCTTTTCTATTCTCTAGTATTAGAGCCCAGGTCCCTACAACACATTGCTGATGAAATAGACAAGCTTTTGTTCGTCCTCTATTTCTCTTACGAGGATTAAGCTTACTGTTTTTTCTCCAATTGAGAGGTAGAGGTATAAAGTCTCTCCTCCTTCTGACCTGGTCAAGATGAGAGGCGTGGAAAATGCTAACTTTAAGCTTCGGAAGACCTCTTCGCACTCTGAGGTCCACACAAAGTCCTTTCTTTTCTTTAAGAGTTTGAAGAAAGACAGGGCCCTTTGCACTGACTTGGAGATGAATCTCGTCAGCACCATTATCCGGCTATGAGATGTGAGATTTCCTTGATGAAATTTGGGCTCTACATTTCTTTGATAGCTTGACGTTTATCTGGATTGGCCTCAATCCCTTTGTAGGTTAACAAAAAACCCAGAAATTTTCTAGCCTGGACCCTAAACGCACATTTCTCCATGTTCAGCCTCATGTTGTGTTTCTATAGCTGCATGAAACCTTCCACAAGGTTGAAAATGTGGTCTATTGCGGTCAGGGTCTTGACTATTATTTCATCAATGTACAATTCCAATACCTTCCCAATATGCTCTTCAAAGACCTTATTCATCATTCTTTAATAAGTAAGTCCAGCGTTTTTAACCCAAATGACATCACCTTGTAATAGTAACTCGTCCTTTTCATTATAAAGGCTATTATTTTCCTCGTCCTTTTGATGTATTAGAATCTGGTTGTATCCCGAATAAATGTCCATAAAAGACAAGTATTTATAACCAGATGAACCATCCACTAACTTGTCAATGGTTGGTAGTGGGTAAAGGTCTTTGGGGTAGGCCTTATTGAGGTCTTTGTAGTCAACACACATTTGCCAATTCCACAAAGGCTTCTTAACCAAAACCACATTGGAGAGCCAAGTGGTGTAGGTCACCTCCCTTATAAAACCTACGCAAAGGAGCTTCTTGACTTGTTCTTTGATGGCCTTTTAGCGTTCTGGTCCCATTTTCTCTTCTTTTGCAACACTAGTTTTGTAGTTAGGGAAATCAATAACTAGTGGCAAAAAATTTGGGGTCCAAGCTAGGCATATCTATTGGTGTATGCCCTAGAGGCTAATTTATTTTGACTGTACTAGCCTACATTGTATTATGCTATTTATATAATATATGAGGCATTTCATTTATTGTGTTATTTATGATATACATAATAAAATCATTAGAATAGTAAGTTTAATGCCATAGGACATCAACTGAATGACTTGATCGTGAGATCCTATCGGATAGAAACAGAACACTATTCTTAAATGTCCCTAGTCAAGTATTATTGTTAATCAGGACGACAATAATGCGTTGAGACTAGTATGTACATAGAATGATGACCACATCTCATGGGTCATTGATAACTTCATAAATTGTAGTTATTTGGGCCCCATATATGTGTTTTATGGTTTGCTTAGTCCTTGTTTTGATGCATGAATGGAAGAGTTTAGTTGTATATTCATATGATTTGATTTCAATGTCTTCTATGATGATTTTTGGATATATTGAGTACATTTGCACTGATTAGTGAATTGAAAATTTCTCTATGGCAGGTAATGCTCTAACCAAGTGAATCATTTTAGATTTGGACCAACATTGCAAGAGAAAGCTAAGTGCAAGGATCAGCTTGTCATGCCACGGCGTGGCATTTGAATGTTGTGGCGTGTGCCTCCCCTGCTACAAAATGCAGAGAGCATGCATATTGAATGCTGCGATGTGGCATGTAAGCGTCCCCTGACCTAAAATTGTAACGCGCCGCAGCGTGGAATGTAAATGCTGTGGCGTGACTCTATTTTCTGAGCCCTATAAATACTGTTACATCGATTTTTAGAAGGAGTTAGGTTTTATTTTAGAAAGTTGCGGCCAGGTTTCATCATTTTAGACCAGTAGGAAGCAGAAGTGACCAAGTTTGGAGTTTCTCTTCACCTTGGTGGAGGATTGAAGCTTGGAGGATCACCCTCTTGAACTTTGTTCTTCTCTTCTCTTCTCCTTTCTCTTTTCCATATCTATAACTCTGAGTATCAATGCTTTATTTTTGTTTGTCATGGTTGGCTAAGCTATATATAAGGTTTTACTTTGGATTCTCCAATGGATATTGATTAATCTTGTAATCCTTTGAATTATATATATGATTTGGTATTTGTTCAATCATATAGTGTTTAATGCTTGGAATGTTTGATCAACTTTCAATTGATTTGTTAAAAAATCTAATGAACCTAGACATAAGAATTTAGATTTGAGATCGTATGTATGATTGATGCATGTTCTATTTCATTCAATTGGCTTGGATGCGATGATTCGTTAATAGGATAGAAATATACCTTTTGACCATGCATAGTAATTAATTGGGAATAAATTGTTCATTAGTAGAGCTTACACTAGTCCTCATGGAAACATAGTGGATTAGATAAGTAATACCAGGGTTGATTGACCTAGACATAGGCTTTCGGCTAAAGCAGATTCCCAAGCTAACCTAACCATTACATGTATATTGCTCATAAGGATTACTTGACAATTGATATAGGAGATGAAAAAGGATACCCTATTCTCTAAATTATTATCTCAATTCAATCTAATAGTTTTAAAGTTCTTTTATTTAGTTTAATACACCTCTTTCCAATTTATATGTCCTTGAATAGAAATACTTGAGTTATTGGTTTATAATTAGTACTGAATTTAACGTGTGTCCTCGTGGGAATGATATCCGACTCCTAGCTATATTACAGGTGCGATCTGTGCACTTGCGATAAGCAAAAAAGCCAACAAGTTTTTGGCGCCGTTGCCGTGGACAATGGTTTAAATTTAGCTTAGCTAATATAAACAACGAGTTTAAGTGTTTCTAGTTCAAGTTTCTGTTTCTTAATATTCATTTAATTCATTATTCATTAATTGTTTCAGTTATAGTACAAAGATGGTGGACGAAGCCGCTATGCACGAGGTGGAGGACAAGAGCCGCACAAGGCCATTGAGGGAGTTTGTTACTCCCCAAATGGACAATTTACACTCCAATATTAGACGTCCTGCCATCCGGGAAAATAACTTTGAGATTAAGCCGGCGATCATCCAAATGATCTAAGCTTCAATACAGTTTGGCGGCTTATCCAATGAAGATCCCAACGCACATCTCTTGAACTTCCTGGAGATTTGCGATACGTTTAAGCGTAACGGAGTCTCTGATGATGTTATTCGTTTAAGGCTCTTCCCTTTCTTTTTAAGGGATAAAGCTAAAAGCTAGCTGCATTCTCTGCCAACGGGATCAATTACAACTTGGGAGGAGGTATGTACCTAGTTTTTGAATAAATATTTTCCTCCGGCCAAGACTGTAGAGATGGTGAATGATATTACATCATTCACACAGTTTGACTCAGAATCCTTACATGAAGCCTGGGAAAGGTATAAGGATCTGTTAAGAAGGTGCCCACATCATGAGATACCACCTTGGCACCAGATTTATTCGTTTCATAAAGGCTTGCTGCACCACCACCGCCCAATAGTAGATGCTGCAGTTGGAGGCTCCTTGTTAAGTAAATCATTTGATGATGCCTTTCAGCTATTGGAGGAACTAGTTGCCAACAACTATCAATGGCCTTCATCAAGGAATACTCCAAGGAAAGTGGTTGGTGTGCATGAATTGGATGCCATAACCTCACTAACAAAACAGGTTGCAGTATTGGCAAGCAAGATGGACGGTATGGGACAACAAAGATCAAATCAAAGTCTATTTGTCCTTTGTGACAATTGTGGAGATAATGACGCGAATGATAGGTGCCCTAGTATGTCTGAAAGTGCCAACTATATTGGTAACTATCGCTCCCAACTAAATAACCCATACTCCAACTAATATAATCCTGGATGGAGAAACCATCCAAACTTCTCATGGAGGGACAACCAAGGACCCTCTTCATCCTCCAATTCTCCTGGACAGGAACGCTCGTACAACCCTCCTGGAATTCCAACTCAACCAAGGCAACCAATGCAAGAAAGGAAACCTGTATTAGAAGACATGTTCATGCAGTTGATGGCAAAGAATGATGCTTTCATTTCTAAGGCCGACTCCTACATGCAAAGAACTGAAGCTCACTTATCAAAGAATGATTCGATGATCCAAAGCCAAATGGCTTCAATGAGAGCATTAGAAACACAAGTGGGATAGTTGGCAAATGCTATCAACAACAGACCCCCAGACACCTTTCTAAGTAACACTATTAATAATCCTAAGGGGGCCTCGAATGAGGACTGTAAGGTCATCTCACTTAGGAGTGGCAAGGACATTGAAGGAAATCCAACGATAAGATTGTTGGAGGATGAAGTCGCCAAGAGTCAAGACCATGACGAAGAAATAGTCCATAAGGAGGTGGACGATAAGAGGGAAAAAGAAAAAGATGAAAGCAAAGTCCAAAAGAAGGTCAAGGATAAGAAATTTATGAACAATCCTTATGTACACCCTGTACCTTTTCCAAGCAGGTTGATCAAGCATAAAATGGATGATCAATTTAAGAAATTTTTGGAAGTTTTCAAGAAACTTCAAATAAACATCCCTTTTGCTGAAGCCTTAGAGCAAATGCCTAGCTACGTTAAATTTATGAAGGATATTTTGTCTAAGAAACGTAAGCTGGGTGAGTTTGAAACGATAGCATTGACTGAAGAAAGGAGTGTCATTCTGCAACAGAAGCTTCCCCCAAAGTTAAAGGATCCGGGAAGCTTTACAATTCCTTATGCCATAGGAGAGAAGTTCCTGGGCCAAGCATTATGTGATATAGGGGCTAGCATTAATCTCATGCCTCTATCCATATTCCAGAGGCTAGGGTTGGGGAGAATGCAAGCCCACACCAATAACTCTCTAACTAGCCGATTGGTCTTATATGTATCCAAGGGGAATAGTGGAAGATGTCCTAGTGAAAGTGGACAAGTTCATATTCCCTGCGGATTTTGTTATACTGGATATGGAAAAGGATCACAGAGTCCCTTTGATCCTGGGCAGGCCATTCCTAGCCACAGGAAGAACACTCATTGACGTGCAAAAAAGTGAACTAACAATGAGAGTTCAAGATCAAGAGGTAACTTTTAACATATTTAAAACAATTAAGTTTCCTTAAGATCAGGAAGAGTGTTCTTATGTCGGGGTATTGGATAACATCATTAATGATTCATTCCAAGCCAATATCCTAGGAGACTCCCTAGCTGTGGCATTGGCTTCTTCAACTGACCATGATGAAGAACCTAGGGACGATGTGTCGGATTTAATCAAGTGCCTAGATGCATTTCCTAGGCAATATCAGTCACCCAAGTTTGAAACCTTGGAGTCCGATGCATCAAAAGAGGCATCTAAGCCCTCCATTGAGGAACCCCCGAGGCTTGAACTTAAGCTTCTGCCCAATCATTTGCAGTATGCATATTTGGGAGCAACCACCACCCTACTAGTTATTATATCATCATCCCTTTCAGAAGATCAAACGGAGAAACTTCTCTGTGTGCTGAGGCAATATAAACATGTAATTGGATGAACTATTGCTGATATCCAGGGCATTAGCCCCTCCATTTGTATGCACAAAATCTTGTTAGAGGATGATCAAAATGGTGTTGTCGAACACTAAAGGAGGCTGAATCCAATAATGAAGGAAGTGGTGAGGAAGGAAATAATCAAGTGGCTGGATGTAGGTATAATATATCCTATTTCTGATAGCCCTTGGGTTTCACCAATTCAATGTGTTCCCAAGAAAGATGGCATAACGGTAGTCACCAATGAAAACAATAAACTCATTCCTTCTAGGAAAGTTACAGGCTGGAGGGTTTGCATGGACTACCGCAAGCTGAACAAGGCCACCCGGAAAGACCATTTCCCGCTTCCGTTCATAGACCAGATGTTAGATAGGTAAGCAGGAAAGGACTATTGCTTCTTGTTGGATGGTTATTCTGGATATAACCAAATTGCCATAGCGCCAGAGGACTAGGAGAAAACAACTTTTACGTGTCCCTAAGGTACATTTGCATTTCGTAGGATGCCGTTTAGGTTATGTAATGCTCCTGCAACCTTTCAACGATGCATGATGACCATCTTTGCAGACATGATAGAGCATAGCCTGGAGGTGTTTATGAATGACTTTTCAGTATTTGGGGATGATTATAATAGCTATTTGCATACCTTATCATCCGTGCTGAAGAGGTGTGAAGAAACTAACCTCGTCCTAAACTAGGAAAAGTGCCACTTTATGGTCCAAGAAGGCATAGTTCTTGGCCATAAGGTTTCTATGAGAGGGATGGAGGTTGATAAGGCAAAGATTGAGGTAATAGATAAGCTACCTCCACCAAATTCAGTTAAAGGAATCCGCAGTTTTCTTGGCCATACGGGTTTCTATCAGAGGTTCATTAAAGATTTCTCGAAGATAGCCAAGCCTCTATGCAACCTTTTGGAGAAAGACATCCAGTTTACCTTTGATGGTTCATGCCAGGTTGCATTTGAGGAGCTGAAGAAGTGGCTGGTCTCAGCACCAATAATTATCACTCTAGATTAGGATTTACCATTCGAACTCATATGCGATGCCAGCGATTATGCGATTGGTGCAGTGTTGGGACAAAGAAAGGATAAGGTGTTTCGCTCCATATACTATGCGAGCAAGACACTTAATGATGCCCAACTGAACTACATAATAACAGAGAAAGAGCTGTTGGCAATTGTCTTCGCATTTGACAAGTTCAGAGCTTACTTGGTAGGGACCAAGGTGATAGTCTACATAGATCACACAGCCATAAAGTACCTAGTGAGCAAGAAAGACACAAAACCACGATTGATTAGGTGGGTTTTGCTTTTACAAGAGTTTGATATGGAGATCAGAGATAAGAAAGGTACAAAAAATCAAGTGGCAGACCACCTTTCTAGACTTGAGAATGAACAATGCCAGGCTGAATCAATCAATATCAGGGAATCATTTCCTGATGAGCAGCTTTTTGCAGCCACCACTCAATCCTGTCCATGGTATGCAGACATGGTGAATTACATTATGAGTGGTGTGCTGCCACCTGATTTAACCTCTCATCAGAAGAAGAAATTCTTGTATGATGTCAGGCACTATATTTGGCATGAGCTATTTTTGTTTAAACAGTGCTCTGACCAGATGTTGAGGAGGTGTGTACCTATGGAGGAAGTGGAGCAGATCCTGAGCCAATGTCATGCTTCTCTATATGGTGGACACTACAGTGGTGAGAGGACGACTTTGAAAGTGCTCCAATCTGGCTTTTATTGGTCAACGCTTTTCAAGGATGCACATTCTTATGTGCAAATATGCGATCGGTGCTAGAATTCTGGAAACATTTCTAGAAGGAATGCGATGCCCCTTAACTTCATTCTAGAAGTTGAGATCTTTGATGTTTGGGGCATTGACTTCATGGGCCCCTTTATTCCCTCATTTAGGAATCAGTACATCCTTGCGGTTGTGGACTATGTGTCCAAATGGGTGGAGGCATGTGCATTTCCTACCAATGATTCAAAGGTAGTGATTAGTTTCATGAAGAAGTAGATCTTCACTAGATTTGGAACACCTAAGGTCATCATTCGTGACGGAGGGTCACATTTTTGTAATAAGTATTTTGAAGCCCTCTTAGCCAAGTATGGTGTGACACATAGATTCTCCACCGTGTATCACCCACAGACAAGTGGACAAGCAGAGATATCCAACCTCGAGATGAAGCGGATCTTGGAGAAGACAGTGTGTCTGACCAGAAAGGATTGGTCAAGGAAGTTAGATGATGCACTGTGGGCTTATAGGACTGCGTACAAGGGTCCCATTGGTATATCTCCGTACAAACTGGTATTCGGAAAAGCATGCCACCTGCCGGTTGAGCTTGAGCATAGTGCTTATTCGGCAACAAAGCAACTCAATTTCAATTTACAAGCTGCCGATAAGAAAAGACTTTTGCAACTCAATAAATTGGACGAATTTAGGCTATAGGCCTATGAGAATGCAAAAGTATACAAGGAGAAAGTCAAATATTGGCATGATAAAAAGATTGTCCAGAAAATGTTCAATGAAGGCCAGCAAGTTCTCTTGTATAATTCCAGGCTTAAGTTCTTCCCTGGAAAGCTAAAATCAAGATGGTCGAGACCCTTTGTGGTGATAAAGGTGTTTCCCCACGGAGTAGTGGAAATAGCTCCACTGGATGGATCATCAAGTTTCAAGGTTAACGGCCAGTGCCTAAAACCTTATTTTGGAGGAGAGATTCAAAGGGAGAAGATCTCCCTCTCATTAACAACTCGAACTTGAAATCACAGAAGTCCTACTAAGACTATAAATAAGGCCCTTTTTGGGAGGGAACCCAAATGTTCATTGTAACACCCTTATGGGGATATCACATTTATGAAATAAAATAAAATAAAGATAAATAAAATTCTACCCAAGTTGTAAAACATTTGTTACATAGTAATACGGGTTGTAAAATTTTTTTTCGGTTAAACAGAATATTACGAAATAAAATAACATGGAACATAAAATAAACAAACTGTTATTACACATAATATACATATGTTTTTGTTTTAAGTAGTACAAATAATTTACATCTATAAATATTTAAACCAAAATAGTAAACAAAGCAGTAAGAAGTCTATATATACAAAACGCAGATGCGCCCAAGTACACATCACAGAATTCAAACCCTCTGAAGGATCACTCTCGGATGAAACTTCAGGTGATAAGTATCCAGGATGCCTCGACCCTCTACGGACTCTAGTCCGTGCTGTCGACACACTGCTAATCTCACTAGGCGCATCAAACATACCACCCCAGTGACGCCTAAGAGATAGCGGTGTGTCCACATGTAAATATAACACAAGAGAAAAAAGATAGGAACTCCGTTAAACTCTATATGTATGGTCACAGTCAGGCGCCCTACGTACGTAACCGAATCTCTGTCCTCTTGCAGTCGCCAAGCTTCAGAGCCTCCGTGAAAATCCAACCTCACGAAACCAAAGAATCCTGGTAGCGTCATACTCACACAATCAATCCAATGGGTATGGATGATCGGATGGTTCTTGATCGTCGAACTGATCCTCGGCTTGCTGCTGTTGCTCTTCCTCCTCGGGGTATATAAAATCAAGAGGTTGTTCCTCTTCCTCAAACTCTTCTTTTAAAACATAATTTAAAATACAGAAAACAATACATACAAAGAGATAAGACAATCTATATCACCACAAACATGGTAAATAAGAAAACGACAATACACACAGATATAACAGTTCCTACAATATAGCATACTATAACAGCATAAATAATAATATAAAGTAACACAGAAATTAAGTGTAACAGCATCACATAATGTCACAGATAAAATGGTACAGACAATAATATTATAATGCACAACACATAAATTATATGTAATGCGACTCAACCCTACTCCATGGAGCTACAACCACAGACATCAGAGAGAATGACCTGCAAGTTCTATTATTACCTTAGGCTGCCCAACCAACTATTGCACTATCTCACATTGTGTCTATAGCCCACTGTCCAAAACATTGTGGTGTAGTACACAGTCTAAACACCGTGTAACTACAGGCATTGTCTAGCATAGTTCTTACAAGATCTTGATTAAGTATAGTGCGTGTCGAGATCACTAGTGTGTAGCCAGTTACCATGGCCAAAAGGAGCAACCAACTGTCCACATGTGGGATAATCCGCACACTAATGCCTCAAAGTCCATAAAGAAATGAACCACACTACGCTTATCACACCGACAACACGATGTAATTCACCTCGTCAATCAATCGCCAATTCCAAAACGAATCGACTTGACTCTAAAAATATGAATAGAACTATAATTACCAAAAATACCCTTCAAATCTCAAATAATTACCAAAATACCCTCAAACACCAACCGCAGTACGTCCCACTTGACAGTACTGTTTCTCAATCTATCTGGGTCCACCACTTTGGCCCGACAGTAAAACTTACTGTTTTCGTCAACCGCATAGAAATTTTATCGCGTTTTCACAATCTCATCGTTTTTACAAACGTTTTTAAATCGCGTAAATATATTTTACTGTTTTTGAAATCGCGTACTATTTTTAAAATGTTTTCTCAATCGCGTAAGATTTTTAAATCATTTTCTTGTCTGAATCCCTTAAAAATTACTATTTAAATAAACAGAAATAATATTTAATACGTTTGAGTTACGTAGAATATTTTTCATACCGTATACAATATATTGGATATCTTTTCTATCTTATTTGTTTGTTTTTAACAAAAATTGACAGTATTTTGCTTTGAAAATCTATAACAATGGTTTTCTAATTTTTTCTGTTAAAATTTATTTTGATTATATTACAACCATCTAATTATACTTTTGAAAACTACTAACGGGCTTCAAAATATAAAGTGAGCTCTACGTTAGAAATTTTACAAAAGCTACTGTATTATCTCCTAAACAGTAAAATCATTAGTTTTAGCTTTTTAAACTTAATCCAATCACTTTTATTCCTCAAAACTCATTGTACTAAAAATCTTTTTAACATTATTACTTAACCATGATTGAAAATAATTTTAGAAACTAAAAACACTTAACTTTGGCATGTTGGCCGAAATCCATTAACTTGTCATTTGATCTATAGATTTGTTTTTCTTGCTCTAAATTAATTTGTATCTTGTCAATTTACCTAAGTTAATTAAATCACTCTTTTAGAAAGTGGTTGAGAACATTTTGGTTCCCATTTTGTGTTGAGGCCGTAAGCCTTGGATTTGTGCTCTTTGGAACACACATGCAAACCTTGCATATTATTCACATCCTACTAATTATTCATGCATTTCTAACACATACAATATATTCAAAGCTTGTAGACATGCATATCAATACAAATCACAATTAAGAAAGCTATTACAACAAGCACACAAATGAATCCTTATGGATTCTACAATCACAAACAATTCCATTTTCTTATCACCACCCAAGGATGATAAGATTCAAGTCTTCCTCTTACCTTAAATGAAGAAAAACTCTTCTCCTTTCCTTCCTATAGATTTCGGTTTCACCCTCCAAGAACCTAAGGATCTTAAACAAAATTTTAAAGAGTTACTACTATAAGAGAAAACCATATACCATGGATCATTCATGGCTTATGACCTTAGAAATAAGATTAGAAATGAAAAACAAGGATTTTCACCTTCAAGGTAGAATCTCCAAAGTAGTTTTTCAAACTCAAGATGATGGATTTTGAAAGAACTCTCAACTAGAGATGATCTTAGAATTGTGTTTAGGTTTAGAAAAGTAGGTTAGAAGAAATTTTGGATGGATGGATGATGAGATAGAGTGCTTGGCCGAATGGCTTCTTCAAGTGCATCAATGGTGTTTCTTGATTTTGGGAGAGAGAAAGTGTAGTAGCAAAGATGAAATTAAAGTGATAACTGCCCTCCAAGGAGCACTTGGCCGTGCAGTTCACACTAGGGAGGTGTCCACTTGGTTGGCTTCATCCAAGCCTTAGAAATGATCAAAGGCTAGCATAAACCCTTGGCCTCCAAGCTTAGCTCTCATTTGTTGATACAAACCTAGTCATTGCATAACTAAGCTTGTTCTTGAAAGCTCTTGGCTTGCCTTGTCATGGCTTGGCCGAAATTCACCAAGGAGAAAGCAACTAAGTTTGCTTCTTCTTAGTCATCTAGTTACACTTAGGTGAAACAATCTAGTTACTTGTCTAACTAGTTAGTTACTTAGGTTAACTTAGTTAACTTGGTACTAATAGATTTTTACTAACTTAGAAACCAACTAGATAGTTAAATAATTTACTATCACTTAGTTACTTAACAAGCCTTCTAACTAATTTAATTAGGTTTCAAAGTAACTAACTTAGGTTTTTCTAGTTATAAACTAATTAGTCTAACCACTTTTGTTGACCTCTTCCTATTGGTTAGAAATTTCAAGCCTACTTCGTTGACTCACTCTTATTGGCTTAGAAATTTCTCTAGCCAAAATCGTTGACTGTTTCTCTAAACGTGGGTCCCGTAAAACATTTTGGTCATTGTCATTTATTCATGCTTAGAATAAAATAATATTATAATAATATAAAATTATTTTATTTCACAAGTAAAATCCTAAAAATTAAAAGATTAATTATAGTATCATTCGAGAATTGGGTTTAGTAAGATCCCACATTCAGAATAATTAAAATAAGATTTCCTACCGAAAATTATTATTTTCCCGTCTCCGAAAGAACAAATCACACAAAAAGTTCAAATAAAATCACAGACAGTAAAATAAAACATTGTATCATACAGAAAAATAACAAACAGTACAATTCAGGACACAACGGTCATTTTTCTTAAAGTTTGGGGTGTTACATTCATAGTCTCTGTTTTTAGGTCCTTAGAACTTAATATGTGTTTTTTGTAGTTTGTTTAAGTTTTTGATATTTAATCTGTTATTTGATCATTTGGGCATGTTGTATATATATTAATGATCCATTTTGGCCAAAAATTCAGGTTGAAGTCAGTTTACTGCATAATTCAGCAGATTGACCTCTCACACCGCAGCATGTGATGTATTAAACACCGCGGCGTCTGTAAAAAAAAAATAAATAATAATATTAATTATATTTGTATGTTTTACAAAAGTAATTTTACGAGGGAATTAAAGCGCGCTGCGGCACCACACGTAGCACGCCAGCCGTGATGCACCTGTTGGAGTTAAGCACCGCAACCATGCGTGAGTCCCTCCTTCTCCCTCATTACGTAAAACCACTTCTCTGTGTTTTCTCTTAAATCTTTCCCCCTCGTTTTGCATTTTTCTCACTTCTACCTTCATTCTCTAGCTTCCAAACTAGGTAAGAAGCTCTCCCCTTCTCTTTATTTCACATTTTCATGTTTTTATTTTTATTTTTTGTAAATCTGGTGTTAAATGTATTTTTATTGAAGTTTAGTGAGATTAATTGTGTTTAAATAGTAAAATGTTGTAGTTTTAATATCTTTCTACATAATTCACTGCCTGGAGGGATGATTTGACTGATTTAAGGAAGATTTCTGGATTCAGTGTTCATGTACGTCGTGGCATATGTTTGAATGTCGCGGCGTCAATATGAACTCCTTTGAATGCCACGGTGTGTGTGTGAATGTCGCGGTGTGTCCAAGAACAGCTCGAATGTTGCAGTGCTGGTATGAATGCCATGACGTGAGGCATCAATTTTTCCAGAATTTTTCAGAAATTGCAAATAGATCATATGCTTACAATGCAATTATTTGATATTTACTATTTGTAATTCTCTTTCAGGTACAACGGCTCCTAAAAGACCAAGAGGATCCTCCAGCCAAAGACACCGAGAGCCATCTCCCCTGCCATTTGATGAGGGGAGGTTTGTTTCTGCTGCTGCTGCTACACAGAGGTATATCGTACTGGTTTTAAAACCAGTGATGGCAGAGAGAGGATTTTCCTTCAAGGACGCCATACTAGAGAACATAGATAGGGCCATCCGTCATCATCAGTGGGGTCGATTTGCACAACACTCGGATGTTGGGGTCCTTCCTGTGGTTCACGAATTTTACGCGAACATCGATACTATTGACGCCAACCCCACTACTGTTGTTGTGCAGGGTCGCCATATTTCTTATTCAGTTGTGGTTATCAGGGCAGCCCTGGGTTTGCCTCCACCCCCTACAGTTTGTGAGTACTCTCATTTCCTCACAATTGACCTCGATGGCATTGACCTCACTACGGTTACCGACAGGATCTGCATGCCTGCATCGCGACCAGTAGAGTGGGTCTTGAGCGTCCAGGATGCCCGACCCAGATACTTCAGACGAGCATGCTTGACATTAGAGGCTCGGGTGTGGTATCATTTCATCAGCACCTATATCTTGCCATCGAACAACCTATCAAAGGTAACTCGAGATCGGGCGATCTTGATTTATGCTATTCTAGAGCATAGGGCTATCGATGTCGCCCAAATTATTTTCTAGCAGATTCAGCGAGCTACTCGGGAGTGTAGGAGTTTGTTCTTTCCTTCTCTCATCCACCGGTTGTGTCGGACGCTGATGGTCTAATTTCAGGACCTTGAGGAGCGCACAGAGGCCAAACAACCTCTCAACGATTACTTTCTTGAGAGGGTACGAGCAACTCCAGCACCAGCACCAGCTAGGGGACCATAGAGGCAAGTGCCACCAGAGCCTCGAGAGGGGCCATCACAAACTAGGGCAGCTACAGTCGATGCTGCTGCATAAAGGGTACAGACCGAGCCCCGACTGACCAGTTTAGAGGCCTAAGCTGTAAAGATGACCGCCATGCTGACTTATCTTATCCAGACTCAGCGTTGGACTGCAGAGCGGTTGCACCTACCGATGGAGGACTACCCAGTCCCAGACTTCCTGCCCGTGGTAGTAGCTAACCCACCACCACCACCCCAGGAGCTAGGGCCCTCTCACCAGGTAGGCCATGATGGCGATGATGAGGACGAGGACGTAGATGCTGAGGCCACCGATTCTAAGGAGGCTTCCATCTTGCCTTTGATGCTTTCAGGGTATTTTCCTTTCATTGTTATTCATTTTTATTAGTATATTGTATGTTTCTTCTGTATAGTATGGACACTGATTCCCTTAAGTTTGGGGGTGTCTTAAACTTATGTATGAGGTTTTGGTATTAATATTTTGCGTAGTTATATATATATGGTATATGTTGCAGTACTTATTAGGTATTACTGTCAATTGTTGATATAATATTTTGGTATTTTAGTATAGTTTATGTATGTGTGTAATTATGTATGCTATATATGCTTGTTAATATCCAAAGGAACTTGTATCTTGATAATCAGTTCATGAAAATCTCATTCAAGATACAATTATCGTTCCCTTTCATAATTTGAATCATAAAAGTTAAAACTAATGTGAAATGATTGTTCAATGATAAATATGGATGTAAATAGACCTTATCATTTATGTGAATCCATATGCGATCTTTGAAGCATGTTGAAGCAATCTAGGTTCACTTTAGGATTGATAAGTTTCCCTTTTGCATATTTGTTGAACTTTGGAATTGATAAGAAGTCTTGCCTAGAGAAAGTTTATGGATTGTGCATGTGAAGGTGTCAGTTATCTGTGAAATTGTTTTTGAACTCTCTTGAGGTAAAATCCTAATTTATGCATGATTGAGAAAATGATTAGGGCATTCTTTGGACCGATTGAGCCTTAAAAAGCTTACCCTGACATGTTCATATCCTTAGGTCCCCTTTGAAGCCTTATGTATGTTGGCCTTATATTTTTCATCACCTACATATTTCATACCATGTAACCATTTCTAAATGCATGTAAAAACATGATATTTGTTATCTTACCTTCATTGTGGTTGAATGCCTATATATATGATTTCTTGAATTGAGTCCATTAATCAGGGGTACTGTGTAAGTCAAATTCAAAAAGAATTTGTTTGAACCATCTGCTGTTAGAAAATCATTGCTTTGTAAAAGTAAAAGAAAGAAAAATTGAAAAGAGACAACCAAAGCAAAAGAAAAGAAAAGAAAAAGTTAAAAATAAAGCATTGAATGGTTCTTATGAGTTCTGATCTCTCAAAGTTTGTGTGGTATACCCTGATAATCTCAATTGTGCTCAAGCCTTGAAATCATATGTGTATGTGTCTTAATGTTTGTGTTAAATCCATTCCCTTTGTTCTTTTACCTATACCATTGGCCTAACATTATAAGCTGATAAAGACCCTTTTGATCTTCAATCATGTGTGAGTTACATTAGTGGAGAAAGAGTTGAATTACAATCTTGTGGATTCCTTAATGCATATTCATTTTTATGTTCATAAACTCATCCGGGTGAGTTATAAGTGAAAAGAAGAAGTTTGGTATGCATAATTGTGGGAAATTATATCTTGACTAAAAGGAAACTGTGATTGTCAGCATGAGTAGGAATGTATATGTGTAAAACTGAATGTGAGGCAAGAACATTCTTTGAGATTTATGCAATCATTTTAAATGAGTTCGGTTTAAGTGAAAGTGGAATGTACAGATTGAAGAAGCAAGTTAACAACTTGATCATTATGAATGTATGATCATCACATATTTTATACATTAATAAACCCTTATTTTTAGTCATTTACACTCTCTATGTACTTAATTGATTAAGCCTAGTTATGTTTTGTAAGTTTGGACTCAAATTGGACTTAATTGATTTTTTCAGTACTATTTTGGTCTTACGTTGTTTCTGTATTTCGGTCATATCTTGAGTTTTAAATGTCTGATAATTATGAATTTTATCTTGTAGGAAAGATAAGAGAGAGCTCTACAACTTTGATGAAGAGCTCAAAGTCTCAATCAGACATCTAGTAGAGCTAATTGGGCTTGGAAGACAGAACATGAGTTTTGTGTCTGAAACCTGAATAGTGTACAGTAATCGGAGCATAATTCGAGTTTGGGTTTATAAAATGGGCTGAAAATTTGGAATCTGAAAGTTAAGACCTATATCTACAACTTTCATGTTGAACACAAAACTTGATTCGGGCTCCTTGATGGTGATATTGGGTCTGAAAGTCAAAACAGAGGTGCTGAAATTGGACCTGAACAGTCTGTAGTAATTGGGTCATATCTTGGGCTGTAGGACGAACTATTGGGTGATTCCAGAGCCATTGGAAAGCTTAGACAATTTCCTAGAACTTTCATGAAGACCACTTGGCTCAAAAACGACGGAATCAATGACTTAAGCAATGAATTATTTCAGAGACAAAGAATCTCAATAATCCAACTACTCATCCAATCATCCAACCACTCAACCACTCATCCAACCACTCCACCCACTCATCCACCTACTCTTAATCATTCTCCTTGTCATTTTGTATCCCTACTCTTCTATAAAAGGTAGCTTAGTGTTAGGCACTTGGTGTGAGGCTTAGTTTGTACAAGTTAAGGTTATGCTTATTTATTGTTTTCCTTTGTTGTAATTTTCTCTTGTTCTAAATTGAAGTCATGTTCATCTTTCTCTTCATCTCTCTTTCTTTCTTCTTATCCATGAGTAACTAAATCTTCATCTTGCTTGGGTGAAAGAGTGAAACTCTTGGTAATGAAATAAGGTTAGATTATTTTATTTCTTGTGCTTAAATGATATATTATTAAATGAACATTATATGTGTTGTATTTTGTTTCCAATCAATTTAGAAACCTTCTTTGTTAATGGAGATCTTGATTTATTGTAGACAATAGGATTGACACAGTGAATGCTTGAACTCATTTACAAATGTTGGTAGATAATTAAAGGAATCATAATATGATTACATATATAATTGAACTTTGAATGTTATATTTTCCGATTGGAACCTCCGTTGTGTGTGGATTTCAATTGAGTTAAAAAGAGAAATAATCTTACTTTTAATTTATTACCAAGAGTGGATCTCCTAACCCAAGCAAGCCCTTAAATTCATTTGTGAACTTGTTTTATTACTTTTGGAGTTGTGACAAATCCTCTTCTTACCTCAATTAATTTCTTCTTCATCAATTCCCTGTGGATCGACCTCGAACTCCCGAGAAATTTACTACTTGAGACAACCTGCACTTGGGTTTGCATCCTTAAATCCCGCAGTCAAGTTTTTTGGTGCCGTTGCCGGGGAATTGATTTGAAGTTTTGATTCATTGAGGTTTGTCTTCTTTAATAAAATCTATTCTCTCTTCTCCCTCACAGGAGCAAAAGATCGGCTTGTCGATCATTCAGTTTCTTTACTAACTCTCTAACTTTCTAACTATCTAACTCTAACTTACTAACTTGCTAACATACTAACTTTCTAACTTTTATATTTATGTCATTTATTTTTATTTTTTAATTTTATTTATTTATTTTTATCATTTTTTATCAGTGGGGGTAACTCTCCCTGTTATTTTACGCATTAACTTAGTGGGGGAAACTCTCCCTTTTACTTTTCTGTTATTTATTTTTCCGTAATCTAACTTAATAAAATAATATTTCTTTTTCTCTTCTCTTTTACGGCTCTGTGGGCTCTCTGTCACTCTCCGGTTTTCATATTTAAATTTACTTTCTACACTTTATTTTTATTTCTGGGTGGTTAGTTTATTACCCCATCCCTGTTAATATTTAATGGTGGGTGACACCGCCAGCTTGTACATTATTTTTTTGTTTATTTATTTTTAGTTATTTATGTATTTATGCTTAATTGGTATCGTGATTTAAATTCTGGTCGTTTAGTTAAAATTAATTCTGGTACTTTATATATTGATTTGTTTGAATCACAATCACACACAATTGGCACAATGGCTAATAATGAAAGTGTACATGATGAACATGAAAATCAACCGTTGCGAACAATGCGTGAATATTTGCAATGGCCTCGAAATTATAGTCCATCATATTTTATCTTTCCACTCAATGCCAACAATTTTAGATTTAAGCCAGGTATGATTTCTTTACTTCCTAATTTTCATGGTTTAGAATCTGAAAGTCCATATTTATATCTGAAAGAATTTGAGGAAGTATGTATTGCCTTCAATGATCAAAATTGCACTGAAGAGATTGTTAAGCTTAAATTGTTTCCTTTTTCTTTAAAAGATAAAGCAAAATCTTGGCTTAACACTTTGAATCCAAGATCAATTGGCACATGGCAAGAAATGCAAGGTGAGTTCTTAAAGAAATTTTTTCCAACACATAAAACCAATGCTTTGAAAAGACAAATCTACAATTTTTTCCAAAATTCAAATGAAGCATATTTTCAATGTTGGGAACGGTTTAAAGATTTGTTAAATTCTTGCCCACATCATGGTTTTGAAAAATGGCTCACTATAAGCTTCTTTTAAGAAGGTTTAACACCTAAAACTAAACAATTTGTGGAAACAATGTGCAATGGTGAGTTTCTTGATAAAGAACCTGATGAAGCTTTAGACTATTTGAACCAGTTGACTGAAAATTCTCAATCTTGGCATAGTACTAACACTTCTGAAAATTCAATTAGATCTAATCTTGCAAGTGCTAATAAAGGAAAATATCACCTTAGCCAAGAGGAAGATCTAAATGCTAGGTTTGCCAGTTTGGCTAGAAAGGTTGAAGCCATGGAATTAAGAAAAGCAAAAGAAATCAAATCTGTGCAAAATGAAGAAATTTGTGGCATTTGTGATGATTTAGGACACTCAACACATGAATGTCCTAAAATTCCTGTTTTTAAAGAAGTTGTACATGAGCAGGTAAATGCAATGAATAATTCTAACAAGCCATTTACTTCTTCTTTTTCAGATACATACAATCTGGGATGGAGAAATCACCCGAATTTCAGCTGGAGGAATAATAATCAGTCATAATTCGTGCAACCACCACCTCCTCAGGCACAACAGGACTCTCAAAATTCTCAAGGATATGCACCTTATGTCCCACCATATAGGAAAAACCTTGAGGAAACACTGCATGCATTCATAGAAAAGTAAGAGACCATTAATAAACAAAACAATCAAACCATGAATGACATAAAAGACACTCTTGCTAAACTTTCATCTGCACTCACCATTCATGAAAAAGGAAAATTTCCTTCTTAACCTCAACCAAATCCCAAGGGTCAATATAGTCTAAATGAGAGGAGTTCAGAAAACCAACAAATGGACCAAGTCCAGTCAGTGATAACTCTTAGGAGTGGAAATGTTGTTGAAAAACAAATCCCTGAATCTTGTGAGAAAGAAGATGAACCAATTCCCCAAGAAAATCAAGAAGTTGACCAAAAGGAGACCAAACTCTCACCTTCACCCCCATTTCCTCAAGCATTGAATAATCCAAAGAAATTGGACCATAACACTGGAATTTTTGAAATTTTGAAACAAGTGAAAGTCAATATTCCTTTGTTAGATGCTATCAAACAGATTCCTTCTTATGCCAAATATTTGAAGGACTTGTGCACTGTTAAAAGGAAATTAAATGTGAAAAAGAAAGCATTTTTGGCTGAACAGGTAAGCTCCATTCTTCAGAATAATAATGCATTGAAATATAAAGACCCTGGTTGTCCTACAGTTTCATGCATTATTGGAGAACATAAAATTGAAAAAGCTTTACTTCATCTTGGTGCTAGTGTCAATTTGCTTCCATATTCAGTTTATCAGCAACTCAACTTGGGTGAGTTAAAACCAACTTCTATAACTCTTCTACTTGCCAATAGATCAATTAAAATTCTAAGAGGAATAGTGGAAGATGTGTTGGTTCAAGTTGATAAGTTCATATATCCTGTGAATTTCATTGTCTTGGATACTGAACCTCTAGTTAATAGTTGCAAGTCAATTCCTGTTATTTTAGGCCGTCCATTTTTAGCAACATCTAATGCTTTGATAAATTGCAAAAATGGAGTGATGAAGCTAACATTTGGAAACATGACACTGGATCTCAATGTTTTTAACATGTGCAAGCAACCACAGGAAGTCATTGATGAAAATGAGGAAGTTGAAGAAATTGAAGCCATTATAGATGATCATCTTCAAAAAGGGAGTTCTTCTAACCCATTAGAAGTTTGTTTAATTAATTCATTTGATTTGCTTGATTGTACAGAGGAAATAGAATACAAAGGAAGAAAGCCAAAATTCGAAGAGCTAAAACCCATGAATGATAATGCCCATGAAGAAATACCCACATTGGAACTAAAGTCATTACCTGCTGGGTTGAAGTACACATTTTTGGGAGAAAAGCAAAGTTTTCCTGTGGTAATTTCCTCGTCTCTTACTGAAGAACAAGAAGGAAAGATGTCGCCTCAATGGATGCACCAAGATAGAAAGAAATTTTTTACAGAGGTGAAAATTTTTTATTGGGATGACCTATACTTGTTTAAACATCGTCCTGACCAAATTTTTCAGAAATGCGTGCCCGACAGTGAGGTAGGTAGTGTCATTAAATTTTGTCACTCAAAAGCATGTGGAGGTCACTTTTCTTCAAAGAAAATAGCTACGAAAATCTTGCAGTGCAGATTTTATTGGCCCACTTTATTTAAGGACTGCTATACTTTTTGCAAAAGTTGTGAAAATTGTCAAAAGACAAATCCAATAAAATCCACAGTCAAGACAATTTTGAGAAAATCTTTTGAAATTGGTTAAAAATTTCTGCTTTATGATTCTCGCCTGCACCTATTCCCTAGAAAATTGAGATCTAGGTGGAGTAGTCCTTTTGTTGTCAAACACGTGTATCCTCATGGAGCCGTAGATATTGAGAATCCTAGGAATGGTAATGTGTTTAAAGTCAATGGACAAAGGCTCAAACCATTTCTGAAAAAACCAAGTTGATGAGTTCTTTGTGTTGCCGGTTACGTGGCGGATGCGGTACTCCGTGACTCTCAAGTCGGTTTGTTTTTCAGTTTCCCAAAATAACTAAATCCTTCTTCTCCTTTAAAATGGATGTCATTCTTTCAAACCTGAGAAAACATTTTCCTTCTTTCCCTCAAAATGCTCTGAAAAAAATCTACAAAGTTCGATGTGAAAGATTGAGACTGTTAATGCACAAAGGTATGCCGAGAAGATGTCTGTTGGATAATTGAAGCAAAGGTCCGACTAGCAGGTGAGTCTCTAATTTCATTTGACTCATACATGCCAAGTCTTGGAAGAAGTTCGTATTCTAAAAGGAGAAGAGCAAAAAGGTTACAAGTCTGTTACAAATGTGGATGATGGAATTATAACAAGCGATGTCGTACTTTGGGGATGGTTTCCGCAAACAAAGAAGATAAAATTTTTTTCAATAAGAATGGACTGAGTAAGGAGTCATTAGATGATATCTTATTGACTCTTGAGACGCATTCTTGTGGATTGGTGCATCGTGAAATTCTTAATTTGTGGAATCTCTTCAAGAATGAAGAAAAACACTACAGTCTTGGGAATCTGACTCTAAAAGACCCTGTTTACCAATTTATAAGAAAATTGGATGGGAAGCTTATCCTCGACTCATAGAAGGCGTTTAAGCGCATTCTTGGACGTTAAACCGAGGCGAGATGTGAGCCATATCCACAACAATTTGTACATATCATCTTCTTCTTCTTCATGTAATCTTTAAAAAAGAAAAAGAGAAAAAAAATTAAAAAAAAAGAAAAGAAAAAGAAAAAAAGAAAAAAAAAGTTTGAACAAGGGCGATCCAGAAGGAGTACCATGACTTTAATTAGTTGTGGAGCCCCAGCCTTTGGCTGACCCATCATTGACTCGGGTGTACCTTTGCACGTTTTTTTTTTTAAAAAAAGTTCGTGAGTGTCTCATGACCTTGGTGACACGCAAAGATAAAGATATGTCACTCTTGCACTCAAGACGCGTTAAAGTATAAAGATACGCCATGAAAGCTGTACATACAGGTATGTCATCATTTGCTATTATATTTTTTTTATCTTTGTATGATTTTGCTGTATTTCGGTTTTGGACAGACGACCTTTGAGCAGGGTCCTTCAGGGGTTTCTAGACTTTTTTACCCTGATGGTTTTCTTGAAGTCACACAAAAAAAAAAATCCTTTACCTTTGATCTTTGATCCTGATCCAACAATAACTCAGATAGATTGGTCAGCAGGAAGCAGTGAGGGAAACAGGATGAAAAAGGAGCCTGATTTGACACTTCGTTTAAAGCTTTCCTTTACTTTGGATTTATCATACTTTGTTTTTGTTTAAATTTGTGTCGGTTTTCTCTAACAGGTAATATCTTCTATCCTTTACTCATCTATATTTTAACATTGAGGACAATGTTGTGATCTAGTTGGGGGGAAGGATAGTTGACCCAAAAAAAAATGTTTTGTTTTGTTTGGGAAGTATAATATGATTGTCGTGGACTTACTAAACCAATTAGTAATGGCAGAGTAAGGAGTAATTTTACTTCTGAGACGCATCTTAATTGGTGGTAGAGTAAGGAGTTTTTAGGTAGTAATTAATTAGTATTGATTTGTGGAAGTAACAAAGTTTTTGTCTTTTGATTTCCTTGGAAAGATTCAAGTGAATGCACTCTCACAGCCTTGGAAGCAATTGAAATTCAGGAATCATAGCATGATTGAATAAATTATCTTCTTTCTTAAATTTCACATGCTTGGTTATAGATGTTGAATTGGTGGATAGAGAATGATAGAAATATGCCTTGTGAGATTTTGAGCCTATTGATGAATGGATTGAATATTTGTACCATTCTCTTCTTTCTTGTGTGATTTTCACTCATGGAATTGTTACTCTAGAACTTGCTTTGATTCTTTTTTAGGCTACATTTTCACATGCATACATTAATATGATTGAGACATTTTGAAATAGCTACTTTGACCAAATAGTCATCCTTGTATATTTTTCATTGTGTAACCCCTTTGAACTTGTTTGACCATTCCTTGTTTTAAGCTCATTTCATCTTTCAAAAAAAAAAAAGAAAAAAAAAGATGTTTTTACCCAACCTTAGGGAATAAGAGAGCATTGACCTTGTTCTTGAATAAGTGTGGGGCTGTGTGTGCAAAATGAAAAAAAATTATTGACCATCGTTGCAATCAAAGGATTATCAGAATAAAGGTGGATGCTTGGAAACAACAGGAAGAAAAGGAGAATGTTCAAGTCTAACAATGAATTCAATTCACCAATTTGGGATTGATCTTCAACAAAACATTAGTCAAATATTGGTGATTGTCCTTTATGATGAATGTTCTCAAACATTTTCTCCACTCTAACTGTACCATAATGCTTTTTTATTCTCTTTGGTATTTATCTTTTCATATCCATATTATCTCCTCTCCTTGATCATGACCCCATTATAACCTTGAATAAAGTCCTCTTGATTTTTGTATGCATGTGTTTTGAGTAGCGGAGAAGTACAAGATAAGCAAGCTTATGGTAGTGCAATTGTTCATGGGTTGAATAGAGTGAAATACTTACCTTTTAAACACTTGAGAGATTGAGAGTGAATTCTGTGAGGATCTATCATTCTTGATTCATTATTTTCAACTGAAATTTCCTTGCTTGTTGGTTTGAGATGTGAAGAAATGTTACCTCATTAATGCTTTGATCCTTTGACTTTCTTGTTGCTCTTCTTGCTTCATCGAGTCTTTTAGAGTTTTTAGCTTTTGAGTCTGTGTCATTTTTCTTTGTCTCCTAACTTTGGTCTTATGTGTTTTGCCCAGGAGTGCAAAAAGCTAAGTGTGGGGGAATTTGATGATCACATATTTTATACATTAATAAACCCTCATTTTTAGTCATTTACACTCTCCATGTACTTAATTGATTAAGCCTAGTTATGTTTTGTAAGTTTGAACTCAAATTGGACTTAATTGATTTTTTTAGCAGTATTTTGGTCTTACATTGTTTCTGTATTTCGGCCATATCTTGAGTTCTAAATGTCTGATAATTATGAATTTCACCTTGTAGGAAAGATAAGAGAGAGCTCTACAACTTTGATGAAGAGCTCAAAGTCTCAATCAGACATCTAGTAGAGCTAATTGGGCTTGGAAGACAGAACATGAGTTTTGTGTCTAAAACCTGAATAGTGTACAGTAATCAGAGCATAATTCGAGTTTGGGCTTATAAAATAGGCTGAAAATTTGGAATCTGAAAGTTAAGACCCATATCTACAACTTTCATGTTGAACACAAAACTTGATTCGGGCTCCTTGATGGTGATATTGGGTCTGAAAGTCAAAACAGAGGTGCTGAAATTGGACCTGAACAGTCTGTAGTAATTGGGTCATATCTTGGGCTGTAGGATGAACTGTTGGGTGATTTCAGAGCCATTGGAAAGCTTAGACAATTTCCTAGAACTTTCATGAAGACCACTTGGCTCAAAAACGACGGAATCAATGACTTAAGCAATGAATTATTTCAGAGACAAAGAATCTCAATAATCCAACTACTCATCCAATCATCCAACCACTCAACCACTCATCCAACCACTCCACCCACTCATCCACCTACTCTTAATCATTCTCCTTGTCATTTTGTATCCCTACTCTTCTATAAAAGGTAGCTTAGTGTTGGGCACTTGGTGTGAGGCTTAGTTTGTACAAGTTAAGGTTATGCTTGTTTATTGTTTTCCTTTGTTGTAATTTTCTCTTGTTCTAAATTGAAGTCATGTTCATCTTTCTCTTCTTCTCTCTTTCTTTCTTCTTATCCATGAGTAACTAAATCTTCATCTTGCTTGGGTGAAAGAGTGAAGCTCTTGGTAATGAAATAAGGTTAGATTATTTTATTTCTTGTGCTTAAATGATATATTATTAAATGAACATTATATGTGTTGTATTTTGTTTCCAATCAATTTAGAAACCTTCTTTGTTAATGGAGATCTTGATTTATTGTAGACAATAGGATTGGCACAGTGAATGCTTGAACTCATTTACAAATGTTGGTAGATAATTAAAGGAATCATAATATGATTACATATATAATTGAACTTTGAATGTTATATTTTTCGATTGGAACCTCCGTTGTGTGTGGATTTCAATTGAGTTAAAAAGAGAAATAATCTTACCTTTAATTTATTACCAAGAGTGGATCTCCTAACCCAAGCAAGCCCTTAAATTCATTTGTGAACTTGTTTTATTACTTTTGGTGTTGTGACAAATCCTCTTCTTACCTCAATTAATTTTTCTTCATCAATTCCCTGTGGATCGACCTCGGACTCCCGAGAAATTTACTACTTGAGACAACTTGTACTTGGATTTGCATCCTTAAATCCCGCAGTCAATGTACTTTATTTTGCTCGAGGACTAGCAAAAATCTAGGTTTGGGGGTGTGATAACTTCACAAATTGTAGTTATTTAGGCCCTATATCTGTGTTCTATGGTTTGCTTAGTCCTTGTTTTGATGCATGAATGGAAGAGTTTAGTTGTATATTCATATGATTTGATTTCAATGTCTTCTATCATGATTTTTGGATTTATTGAGTACATTTGCATTGATTAGTAAATTGGAAATTTCTCTATGGCAGGTAAGGTTCCAACCAAGTGAATCATTTCAGATTTGGACCAGCATTGCAAGAGAAAGCTAAGTGCAAGGATCAGCTTGTCACACCGCGGCATGGCATTTGAATGTTGCGGCGTGTGCCTCCCCTGCTACAAAATCCAGAGAACATGCATATTGAATGCCGCAGCGTGGCATGCAAATGCCACAGCGTCCCCTGACCTAAAATTGTAACGTGCCACGGCATGAAATGTAAATGCCGCGACGTGACTCTATTTTTTGAGCCCTATAAATACTGTTACATTGATTTTTAGAAGGAGTTAGGTTTTATTTTAGAAAGCTGTGACCATGTTTCATCATTTCAGACCAGCAGGAAGCAGAAATGACTAAGTTTGGAGTCTCTCTTCACCTTGGTGGAGGACTAAAGCTTGGAGGATCACCCTCTTGAGCTATGTTCTTCTCTTCTCTTCCCTTCCCTTTTCTCTTTTCCATATCCATGACTCTGAGTATCAATGCTTTATTTTCATTTGTCATGGTTGGCTAAGTTGTTTATAGGGTTTTACTTTGGATCCTCCTATGGATATTTATTAATCTTGTAATCCTTTGAGTTATATACATGATTTGGTATTTGTTCCATCATATAATGTTTAATGCTTTGAATGTTTGATCAGCTTTCAATTGATTTGTTAAAATCTAATGAACCTAGACATAGGAATTCGGATTTGAGATCGTATGTATGATTGATGCATGTTCTATTTCATTCAATTGGCTTGGATGCGATGATTCATTAATAGAATAAAAATATACCTATTGATCATGCATAGTAATTAATTAGGAATAAATCGTTCAGTAGTAGAGCTTACACTAGTCCTTATGGAAACATAGTGGATTAGGTAAGTAATATCAGGGTTGATTGACCTAGACATAGGCTTTTGACTAAAGCAGATTCCCAAGCTAACCTAACCATTGCATGTATATTGCTCGTAAGGATTATTTGTTAACAATTGATATAGAAGGTGAAAAAGGATACCTTATTCTCTAAATTATTATCTCAATTCGATCTAATAGTTTAGAGTTCTTTTATTTAGTTTAATACACCTCTTTCTAATTTATATGTTTTTGAATAGAAATACTTAAGTTATTGGTTTATAATTAGTACTGAATTTAACGTGTGTCCTCGTGGGAACGATATCCGACTCCTAGCTATATTACAGGTGCGATCCGTGCACTTGCGATAAGCAAAAGAGCCAACAATCATGGATATGAGATATCGAGTATTCCATGGATACATATTAAAATAATAATGTATTGGATTGACCCATCATGAGAGCGTTACGTGGATCGTTACGTGAGTGTCATAAGCGATTCTCATAGTGATAATGGTGTACGTGATCATTTGACCTGAAATCACTATGATTTCTATATGAGAAGTTATATGTTTTAATGCCATCAAACATCATTTGTAACAAGGTGATTATAAAGTTAGTTATTGGACATACCGCGAATCATATGGAGGGATGTGAGTGACCTAGATGGGATTTATCCTTTCTACATAACTAGAGTGATATCTTCGGGCTTCCTAATTGAGTGAGACTACGAAATGAATGACCATGCTCAAATGAGTCAATATGAGATATTGATCTCATTTGTTATTACCACGTCTACTCGAGTATTAGGAAACGAAAGATTGAACTATACAAGGGTGACACGTTCCATGCCTTATGTTCAATCAAGATATTTGGACAAAGGGACTAAACTGCACAGTAACATTGATCACAGAAAGGTTATGTCAAATCACTAACATTCTCATTACTTTGGTAGTAGCGATGTGTTGCTAGATACCGCTCACTGCTTGTAATATTAGAATGGGATTTTAATATTACTGCCAACGTCATGAGAACCTATAAGGTCACACACATAGAGCAGACTAAATTGGAGCAATTAGAATCTAAGTTGAACTTGGATTCAATCGTGGGCCAGACTCATAATAGATGAGTCTAGGGTTGCACAGTTTACATTGCTACTGCTCTCACTAGCATAAGGCAACAACTATTATAAATAACACTGCTAAGGGGATGTTAAAACATGCATTAAAAACCCTAGCCGCACTTGACAGAAACAGTAAGTGAGTGAGTGACAAGATTCTATTCTCTTCGCAACTAGCACTATGCTAGACACATGAAACTCCTTTTTGCAGACGTTGGACGTTCGTGAGTCTCACTACTAGAAATTTGGGTTTTAGAGACCGATTTAGAGATCGATTTATTTCGGTTTCTATAGAGACCGAAATAGACACTGATTTAGAAAATAAAATCTAATTTGTCACTGAAATAAAATCAGTCTCTAATTCGGTCTCTAAATTTTTTAAAGATTGAATTAGAGACTGAAATATCAGTCTCTAAATAAAAAAATTAACAAAAATAAATAAATAAATAGGTAGCGAAAAAAATAAAAAATTAGATACCAATATTTTGGTCACTACTAGAAATTTGAGTTTTAGATACTAATTTAAAAATTGATATTTCGATCTCTAAATAAAAAAATTTTAAAAAAAATCAGTCTCTAATTTATCTCTAAATTTTTTAGAGACCAAAATTATGTTATAAAAGAAATTAAAATTAAAAATAAAATGTCTTTATTATTGAGACTAATATTGGCCGCATTAAATAAAAAATTTATAAAAAAATAAATAAATAGATAACGATTGCATTTTTGGTCGCTAAAAAAGAAAAGAAAAGTATTAAACCGATATTTTAGTCTCTAAATAAAAAAAATTATTAAAACATTAATTATTAGAAATCGAATTTTCGGTCACTAAAAAATAAAAAATTGTTAAAAACTATAATTTTAGTCTTTAAATAAAAAAATTTTAAAAAATAAGTAGCGACTTAAAATTCAGTCGCTAAAAGAAAAGAAAAGGTGAGAATACAATATTATCAAATAGTAATGTGTGAAAGCCACTGCGACTCCCTTCCCCTAATGAAGTCCCCCTTTCTTTGTTCACTTCTCCCAAATTCCCAATTCATTCAAAGCCCTACCCAATGGTCATTGCAGTTCTGTGAGCAAGAGAACGATGTCGCCTCGGCGCCGCCGCCTTGCCACCTCGGCGCCGCCGCCTTGTGCTTCCCAGTATCCCTATAAAACTTTGTTCCGCCTTGTGCTCCTCTGGAACTCTGTTCTGCCTCGATGCCAAACAGTTCGTAGCATCGCCAAATAGTACGCTTCTTGCAGTTCTGTTCTTCATGTTACCTGGCCTCACCAAGTCCTATGCCATCACCCCCTCTCGCCTCAGGCTCACCTACGAGGATATCTGGCACAGATCTTCTGATGGCATTCGCCTTCATGCCTGGTTCATCAAGTTCTTCCCTAATTACCCAAGTTCCATCCATTTCACCTTTTCTTCTTAATCTTCATTCACTCAATTAGGGTTTCAATTTCTGCCCTTTGTGCTTGGATTCAGATTATCATGCATATTAGTTGATCAATTTTGAGTTAATCAATTTCATGCTCTTACTTGTCCTTACGTGAGTGCAATCTATTTGATAAAATGACTAGGCCAATTTGATTTGTCCTGATATTGACAATTTTCTTAACATGTTGATCCGTTTTCGTAAAAGTTAATCTTTTGATTGCTTAGCTGGTTTTTGGTTCCTAAAGGTTGTGTTTGCTTGTATGTTCAATTGTTAAGTTCCTATTTGGAGAATCTTATAATGGTCTCAATGGTTAAATGTTGGTTGCACACCACCTGTTTGATAAAAAAATGAATTTTGATTTCCTTTTAATAATGAATGATGAACTTATACGTGGTTCTGCTATGATTTTGTAAGTAACAACTTTCTTTCCCTCGTTTCCTTTGTCAGAATCCGTTTCACGGGGAGTTATTGAGTTGTTTGATTAATATGCAAATTCGTTTATTGATTCCAAATAATATAGGCATCATTTGGATGTACATGAATGGGTTATAAATTTGATTTTGAGTGAACATGGTACTTTGTAATTTACTTTTGTATCTTATTATTTGATTAATTTTATTTTGTGTTTAACATAAAAGTAATGGCCTTTTCATAATAGTAGAAGTTGGACACCAAATCTTGGAATCTTCATTATATTAAATCTGATGCATAATGCTCACCTTAGATAGCAACAGGTTGCATAATGGTTTATGTCTGATGTTTGTTTGAATGATAAGATTAGCAGCAGGCCAACCTCACCTATTAGGTTGTTACTTATCTTTTTAATTATTTAGTTTTGTGTCTTGAGAGTTGAGCTGGGAGCAGAAGACACTGAAGTATATGTAATGAAAATTTTGATATTCTGTTGATATATTGTGAATTATATTATGGTTGGTAGGATTGTGTGTGACTCATTATTCTTTTGATTGGTTCCTGAGCATCAAGCTACTTGTATTGATTAAATACATGGATTCAATCGATTTCTTCTGTTTGAATCCACTTTAGTTTTATTCCCCCTATCCTCAAAAGAAGTTGGCGAGCAATAGCATTTAAGATCATATATTCACTGGAATGTAAATGGCTTTGCTTTTAATATCTATTTGTTGTTTAATTACCTTTTTTAGCTATAGTTGATATTGGTTTATATTAGTTGATTAATATTTACAATTGCTTTTTCTTGATGTTTCAGACAGGAAAATCAAGACATTTTGGTTTCATAGAATTTGAATCTCCTGAGGTAATACTTATTTCATCTTACTCGTTGTTTTATTGTTGTAATTACGTTTGTAATTAACTCCCATTTCTGTGTGCTAACTGCTAATATTGCTTTGCTCTTTTAGGTAGCAAAAATCATAGCTGATACCATGCACAATTATCTGCTGTTTGAACACCTTCTGCAGGTTTATCTGATACATCCAGAGCATGTTCATCCAAAGCTGTAAGTTCATTAAGTTCATTGTAGTTTTAATGATAACAATCATCAACTCTTAACTAATAAATGGTAATAATATCATATTATAACTGGCTCAGACTCAGTTCTTTGGATTTATATTTTGTGTCATTTTATCTTTTGCATATTTATAGTACTTATATACTACTTTATGATGGGATTCTTGGATATAACTTTAAAACAGATTTAACTTAGCTAGGTTATCCTGTAATTTCTTCTGGCTGCAATATCAAGATTTTTCCATGTAGATGCCTATAACCAATATTTTCCTGACAAAACATTAGCATTCTACTACCTAGTCTTAGCTTTTGCTAAAGTCCTTAGCATGGTTCAACAAAAGACAAAATATATAGAGAAAACTTTCTTCAATATTGGACTCTTTGCTCCCAAATTCAGTGAATACACTAGACTAAGATGGCAATGGGGATGAAGCATTTGTATCCCATTGAATACTTGATGCCATAATGGTTGGATTTTGTATATCTTTTCTTGCAACATGATGGATGGTTAGGTTGCATGGAATATGATGCGTTAATTTTCAGTAGTTAAATTATTTTAAATGTATACATTCATTTTTACAACTATAACATAATAACTGAATGAATTTCCTTTGTCATTCTCTTGTTGATTGTTGTAGCTATTAATTATGTTGCCATTTCAGAGGCGCTTGGTATGTCTGCATCAGTTTTAGCTGCAGGCTGAGTGGCTACAGATAATGTTATTTGTGTTGTATATTTTATGGTTTTGTTTGCATTGGCTTCTAAAATGCCTCCGAAGGCTGTAGCGCCAACCACTGGTACAATTTTCTCATTCTTCTCACATCCTGTTTGGGTGGATTATAAACATTAATTTGGTTCTTGCTTTCATATCCTAAAACAATATTCTAAGATATAAGTTGTTTCTTAGTTTTTTCTGACCTTAGGCCAGAATTTGTAGAATTAATATTTTATTTCTGTTAGTAAGTATCAAACGTTGTAATTTACAACTTAGTCATATTACATTTTACAAATTATGTGCTATTTTGAATCAAGATGATTAACATATTGCAATTAACAGGAAAAAAGAAAGATTAAGATATTGCAAATTTGCATGTTAAGTTGTCATAATGAACACACTAACACCCACATATGTATACTGTTTCCAGTGTCATTTATGAAATGATTACTATGGAAAATAATTAAGTTTCCTGCAAAAGAAACAAACTTAGAATCTTTTTTTCTTTTGTACCCAGGGGCCATTGAAATGTTTGTAATATGAGGGATAGTTGCTCTTTTTTTGCAACCTTATCAAATGATCACTAGGGAGAAGATAAGTATAGGGTAGATGGACATTATCAAATTTGTCTTTCTGGACATTATCAAATCTCATTTTAATATGCATATGCTTCTTTGCTAAAATGGGGTTGCCATTCTATATCTTATATACATCTCTATTTTCGATGTTCTATACATTCAATTGAAATTTTTTTGACTTTGAACTCTGAATAATCTGGATGGCAGAGGTTGCCACTCCTAATTTTACCACATTCTTCTCAAATTCTGACAATATATATTTTGCATTTAGATATTGGAAATGAACCTAGAAGATGAAGCTGAAGAAGATAGGGCAATATTGATCTTGACTCTCAAAGGAAGGGAAAATGTGTTGTGCTAAAGACATTTACTCGACAGGTGATGTAGCCAATGATTCCATATTGTTTGGAGGAGAAATAGATGATTTCATATGTCAGCATCTGGTGTTCTGATATCATTTTAAGATTGCCCCATGCTTTAATAAATGGAGTTATGGGTTGCTCATGCTTTACAACTGGACTTCTTTTACAGTCTCTATATTACTAATATGAGATTATTGAAAATCACTCTTTCTTTTTCAATTCTATGTTTTGGTTACTTTGGTTCAATTTGGGAGCTCAAATACAATTGAGATCTATGATGCACGCTATATGTTTGATAAAATGTCTGAACTTGACTTTGATGATTGTTTGTGTCAAGAGTTTGGTAGTATCTATGATAAATTGGGACTTGTTTGAAATTGGCAATGCTCTTGAGATGACAACGAGTGCACAATGTGTATAAAAGAGACATTGTCTGTAATTTATATAACAACTAACAAGAACTTTATCTTTTCTTTTCCCCCTTTCTCTATGAAGAAACCTGCTTGATTAATCTGTAATCTATTTGGCTTGTTTTATGATTATTCATAGTTGTAAATATTTCAGATTGAAAGCTGTGATTATAATTAATTTTGTAATTAATTACTGTTTGTTCTGTGTTAATGCCGTTGAAGTACTCCATTAATACATTCATTTTGTGACAAAGGCTACTGGTGGTGGAGCATATAAATTTGCTGACCATTTCAAAGAAAGACTCGGAGTTAGTCCTGATAAAGAAGATGAAATGGCTTGTCTTGTAGCAGGAGCAAATTTCTTGCTTAAGGTGGATCCAGTTTTCGAAATTATATGTTTCTCTTGTATTTTGTTTAAGAATCATCTTGATAGTGACAAATCTCTCTCTCTTTTATCTAAAAATCCTTGTATTTTTTGAGTTAAAAATGTATGTGCAAGTCTATATCTCATGCATTAAAGAAAGAAAATGTATTTGTCTGACTTTTCTTCTTTAGTCAGATTATAGTGTTTTCCCTTTGTTTAAGAAGGTAAAAAGTCAATCAATTGCCAAGATTTGCATGTTATTACTTCTATTAGAGTACAGTGGACAACCATTATATAAAGTTTATACATACTCATTGATGCTCCATTTTATTGGCAAATTGGTTGAAGGAATATGCTTGAAGTTTAATTTAGGAGATTTTTATTGGAATTAAGGAGATTTAATGACAGACCTATAGCCATGTTTTCTCCTATATATTCCTTTATATTTTACACTCAATTGAAATAAGAAAAATTTAGAGTTTTCCTTTTTGAAAAACAACAAAAAAAATAATAATATAGATTAAATTGAAGCTTGGGTATTACAGATGGATCTTCTAGTCATTATTAAAAAAATACATTTAGAGATATTAGAGATCAATTTAGAGATTGATAAATCAGTCTCTAGTTTAGAGATCAATTTAGTTATTGATTTTATAAAATATATAATATATTCTGAGTTTTAGAGACCGATTTAGAGATTGATTTAGAGACTGATTTAGAGATTAATTTAGAGACTGATAAATCATTCTCTAGTTTAGAGACAGCATTAGATACCGCTTTTATAAAATATATAATATGTTTATACTTTTAGAGATCGATTTAGAGACTGATTTAGAGACTGAAAAATCGGTCTCTAATGTACTTTTTTGAAATATAATTGACTAATATTTGATCGAAAAAATCGGTCTCTAATATTTAGCGACGAGGCTTTTAGAAATCGATTTAAATCGGTCTCTAAATCGGTCTCTAACTATTTTAGAGATTGATTTTTCGATCTCTAAAAGCCAAATTTCTAGTAGTGTCTGTTCATGTGGATACCGCAAAGATATCGTTGCTGTTACAGTGCTGGTGATTCACATCACTTGATTTTGTCACGCTTCAAGAGGTAAAGTCTTTTAAAATAGGGATTATGGTCTATTTCGCATGGATCCTTGGTGAAAATTTTTATTTTTTTGCTGCGTGATGTATTCGCAATTCCCAACAATATCTGCCTAAATCCATGCTAATATTTCTTTGTTTTCCTACAAGAAAAATCTCAATTATTCTTTTTCTTCTTTAGAGAGGTCGGCTTTAATTTTAGTGACTTGTCTGGGACCTGGTCCAAGTTGGACTTCTACTAGCTAGCCATCGAGTTGTGGCCTTTTCTCCTTCATTTCACCAAAAACATCCAACTCTGCCATCATCACAGATGCTATTTCTTTTCCATGAGGTGGCTTTCCTTGTCATTCATTATGAGGCTCAACCGAGATTTCTAGGCTGACATTGTAGCAACTCTGTGCTGCTGCCTGATCCATCTTCATTGTTACCGCTTCGCCTTTGTTTGAGATGAACTTCATGGCTAAGTGGTGTTTTGAAACGATAACTCCAAAGACATTTAGAGACAACCTTCCCAAGATGACATTGTATGCGAATGAGCAGTCAACCACCAATAATTTTACCTTCACTCTTTTCTCTGGGATTTTCTTGTTCTTCTCTTCATAGCCCATCCCTCGAGTTAGGAATAACTCCACATATCCTTTTGGCCTCATTTTCCCTACTAAAAACCATATCAAATATGTGTTGAAGGGCTTTAGGTCAGAGAGCAAGAGCCTGAGGTTGCAGAAGCGGTCCATAAAAAGGATGTCTACTGATCTTCCTTGATCTATGAAGATTAACTTGACACTTGCATTGGCCATGATCCCCGTAATGGCCAGCGGATCATCGTGACCCAAAATTACACCTTTAGCAACGTTATCTATGAAACTGATGGCTAGGGTACTTCGAGATCCACTATCTTTCTTTAGGTTGGCTAAGATGATACATTGAGTACTTGTCTTAAGTGCTTCTTCCTAGAGGATTATGGCAGTCCCCCTCTAGCAAACCCTTCAGAGACGGTGTTTATCGTCATGTTGATCTCACCATCGTACTTAATTTCCCTTTGAGGGGAATCTTCCCACTAAAGTCAGGCACACTCCCATAGTGATGAGAGGTCCTCTAGTGAGGTTGTCTAACATCATAGGCTATAACTTCTCTTCCTTCCTTCTCTTCTTTGATACCTCTGGGGGTTGTTGTCTTTGGATCTTTGAACATAGTTTTTCAACTTACCCGTTATATTAGTGTCTCAATTGTTAGTCATGGCAACCATTACCCAAGAGGGGGTGAATTGGGTGATCACAAACTTTTAAAACAACTTTCAAAAATTATGCATTTTGATATTTTCAATCAACACATATAGCAAAATAAGTCTAACAACTATTAGACATTTCACAAATACCACTTGGGCTATAGGATAAATCAAGCAAATAAGCTAGATATCAAATTCAACTTAAGCATATATAATTAAAGCACAAATATAAATGAGATAGAGTTGAGAAAAGCAAACACAATGATTTATTCTAATTCAATCACCAACCACTCATGGCCTACATCCAGTCCCCAAGCTTAACTTGAGATTTTCTTCACTATCTCCTAGACTTCACTGATGCTAGGAAAACCTTTGTACAAGCAAAAGCACTCCTCACACCTTAAGAAACCTCACCCTTGTGCTAAAGCCTCCAACTCTTTAAGCTTCACAGGTGCTTGAAAAATTTTTACATTCAAGAACACTTATAACACTTTTGGGATACCTCACCCTTTTCTCTCTTGAGGGATACCTCACCCTCTTATAATGATTTTAAGATGAAGAGAAAGATTATAAACTCTCACAAGAGTAGATATACAACTTGAAGAATAAAGAAATAGAAGGATTTTGCAATAAAGAGCTCAAAATATAATTTTCATGATTCAAGGTTCAAACCAAGTGTTCTAGAGTTTCTAAAAATGTAAATGCTTCAATATACACTTATTTATAGAGTCCAAGTGATAAAATAGTCATTGGTAGTGTTTAGAAATGATTTTTTTATGAAAACTAGTCGTTTATAGCCATTAGGAATGCTATAGAGTAACAATTCCATGAGTGAAAATTACACAAGAAAGAAGAGAATGGTACAGATATTCAATCCATTCATAAATAGGCTCAAAATTTCACAAGGCAAATTTCTATCATTCTCAATCCACCAATTCAACATCCATAACCAAGCATGTGAAATTTAAGAAAGAAGATAATTTATTCAATCATGCTATGATTCCTGAATTTCAGTTGCTTCAAAGGATGTGAGAGTGCATTCGTTTAAATCTTTTAAAGGAAATCAAATAGCAAAACTTTGTTACTTCTACAAATAAACATTAAATAGTTACTACCCCAACTAAGATGCGTCTCAAGAGTAATAAATTGTTTCCAAAATTTACTCTTTACTCTGTCATCCTTAATTGGTTTTACTACGAATAGGTTTCTAACAGTCATATCACTAAACATACTTCCCAATTTAAATGCGTCTCAGGAGTGAAATTACTCCTTACTCTGCCATTATTCAATAGTTTAGTAAGTCCATGACAATCATATCATACTTTCAAAAAAAAAAATTTTTTTGTTCAATGTTCAACTATCCTTCCCCCTTAACCAGATCACAACATTGTTCTCAATGTTAAAATATAGATAAGCAAAGGATAGAAGATATTACCTGTTAGAGAAATTACTAAAAAGAGAAACCTGATATAAAGTTGAACATAAATAAAGTACAATAAATAAAACCAAAGCTTAATATTATTTAAATAACCTGAGTGTCTGATCGGGCTTGCGATGCATACTGTTTCCTGCTGAACAATCTATCTGAGCTATTGCTGGGTCAGGTTTATGAACAAAAGCTTCTAATTTATCAATCAACTCATCAATAGTTGAAGTAGAGATAAGAAGTTGTCTTGCCGAAGGTGTGATAAATTTCTGTTCCACAACATGGTCAAGAAAGAGTAACAAAATATCAAAGAAATTATTTATATTCAACAAACCTATGGGTTTATGGTGGATGTTCAATTGGGCCTAAGAGACAATTTGAAAAATTTCTTCTAAGGTACCAAAATCACCTGCTAAGGTAATGAATGCATCAGAGTTTTTAAGCATTATTTTCATTCGTTCTTGCATTGATGATACCTTAAGTTCCTTCCCAATTGTCTTTCCAGTAATGTTCTATTGAGCTAAAGGTTCAAGAATGACACCTAAAGCCTGACTATCTCCTATATATACAACAAGTGATATAGCTCCCATTAACCCACAACAACCTCTCCCATATACAAGATGAATTTTCCTCGCAGCAAGTGATCGACCAAGAGTGGTAGCTGCGTTTACAAACTCTAAACCCTTTCTATACTTAGACCCATAAAATACACAGATATTTTTAAGTTGACGAACAGAAACACCTTCTATTTCTATACTCACCTTCCCCTTGAATGATTCTGAGTTAGAAGAAAATAGATAAAATGGAGTGTTTAAATAGGAAAAAGAATGGAAAAGATAATAATATAAAGGTAGGTTGGTTGTTATCAGAAAAGTTTGAAATTAAGAAACGCAGAATCTTTTTTTTTAATTAATTTTTTTTGTTTTTTATTTTTACTTCAAGAAAACCATCAGGGTAAAGAAGTCTAGACACCTCTGAAGGACCCTGCTCAAAGGATTGTCTGTCCAAAACCAAAATTTAGTAAAATCATACAAAGATAAAAAAAATATAATAGTAAATAATGACATACCTTTATGTACAGTTTTCATAGCATATCTTTATACTGTGCGTCATGAGTGCAGTAGTTGCATATCTTTATACTGCGTGTCACCAGTGCAGTAGACATTCACATCCATTTATTTGAAGAAAAGAGAAAGAAGAAACCATCGTGGGTTTTCATCTTGGGTCTCGAACCTGGAAAGCTCACACTTACGCTCATAACATCAACAAAGATGCTAAAATCTGAAACCCGTAATATCCAATATCCAGAACGTCCATCCCAGGGCGCTGAGAGCCCCTTCTAATAAAAGAGAGGATCAAACTCGGATGCCTCATACGCTTTGGCAGCCATGGGTTACTTCTCACTAATAACCAGAGTGGGACGCTTCTGTCTGTCCATCAACTCCATAGTGCCTAGATGGTAAACATTGGGTTGTTGAGTGTGACTCTCTACAGAGCATGATACATGAACTTTTTTAAGGACCAGCGTGCAAAGGTCCACCCAAGTCAATGACGAGTCAGCCAAAGGTTGGGGCTCCACAACTAATTAAAGTCATGGTACTTCTTTTGAATCGCCCTTGTTCAAACTTTTTTTTTGTATTTTTTTTTAATTTTTTACTTTTTTTATTTTTTTTTAAAAAAGAAAATATGAAGAAAAAGAAGATAATATGTACAAATTGTTATGGATATGACTTACATCCGCTTCTGATTTCACGTCCAGTAACGGCTTAAACGCCTTCTATGAGTCGAGGATAAGCTTCCCATCCAATTTTTTTATAAATTGGCAAACAGAGTCTTTTAGAGTCAGATTCCCAAGACTGTAGCATTTTTCTTCACCCTTGAAGAGATTCCACAAATTAAGAAGTTCACGATGCACCAATCCACTAGAATGCGTCTCAAGAGTCAATAAGATATCATCTAATGACTCCTTACTCAGTCCATTCTTAATGAAAAAAAATTTATCTTTTCTGTTTGCGGAAACCATCCCCAAAGAATGATATCGCTTGTTACAATTCCATCGTCTACATTTGTGACAGACTTGTAACCTTTTTGCTTTTCTCCTTTTAGAATACGAACTTCTTCCAAGACCTGGCATGTATGGGTCAAATGAAATTAAAGACTCACCTGTTAGTCAGACCTTTGCTTCTATTATTCAGCATACATCTTCTGGTATACCCTTGTGCATTAACAGTCTCAATCTTTCACATCTAACTTTGTAAAATTTTTTCAGAGCATTTTGAGGGAGAGAAGGAAAACGTTTTCTTAGGTTTGAAAGAATGACATCCATTTTAAAGGAAAAGAAGGATTCAGTTATTTTGGGAAACTGAAAAACAAACTGACTTGAGAGTCACGGAATACCGTTATCCGCCACTTAATCGGCAACACAAAGAACTGCAAAAACAAGACAACAAAATTAGAGTGAATTCTATTCATAACAAGGATAAAAAAAAAGATGAATTCTACCTCATCAACTTGGTTTTTCAGAAATGGTTTGAACCTTTGTCTATTGACTTTAAACACATTACAATTCCTAGGATTTTCAATATCTACGGCTCCATGAGGATACACATGTTTGACAACAAAAGGACCACTCCACCTAGATCTCAATTTTCCAGCGAATAGGTGCAGACGAGAATTATAAAGCTGAACTTTTTGACCAATTTCAAAAGATTTTCTCAAAATTGTCTTATCATGAAAAGCTTTTGTTCTGTCATTATAAATCTTTGAGTTCTTATATGCATCATTTCTCAATTCCTCAAGTTTATTTAATTATAATTTGCGTATCTTGCAAGCATCATCAAGATTTATATTGAAAGCTTTAATGGCCCAAAATACTTTATGTTCCAATTCTACAGGCAAGTGACAAGGTTTTCCACAGACTAACCGATAGGATGACAGACCCAAAGATGTTTTGAAAATAGTAAGGTAAGCCCAAAGTGCATCGTTTAGTCTTAAAGACCAATCTTTACGATTTGGGTTAACCATTTTTTCTAAAATTTGTTTAATCTCCCTATTTGCCAATTCAACTTGTCCACTTGTTTGAGGGTGATAAGGGATGGCAACTTTGTGTGTAATACTATATTTTTTTATTAAAGATTCAAATGGTTTATTGCAAAAATGTGTTCTCCCATCACTGATGATAGATCGAGAGATTTCAAATCGACACAAGATATTTTCTTTTAAAAATCTGAGAACAATTTTATGATCATTGTGTCGGCATGGAATCACCTCAATCCATTTTGAGACATAATCAACTGCAATTAAAATATACTCAAATCCAAATGAGGATGAAAATAGACTCATGAAATTAATTCCCCAACAATAAAAAATTTCAATGACAAGGATGGGGTTCAGAGGCATCATGTTTCTTTTTGAAATTGAACCTATCTTTTGACAATTTTCATAACTTTTGCAAAGAGTATAGCAATCCTTAAATAAAGTGGGCCAATAAAATCCGCATTGTAAGATTTTCGCAGCTATTTTCTTTGAAGAAAAGTGACCTCCACATGCTTCTAAGTAACAAAATTTAATGACACTACCTACCTTGCTATCGGGCACACATCTCTAAAAGATTTGGTCATGACAATATTTGAACAAGTATGGATTATCCCAATAAAAATTTTTCACCTCTGTCAAAAATTTCTTTATATCTTGGTGCATCCATTGAGACGGCATCTTTCTTGTTACAAGAAAGTTGACTATGTTAGCAAATCAAGGCATGGAATTAACAGAAAATAAAAATTCATTAGGAAAAAAATCATTGATAGGTGTGCTATCAAAAGGTGTACCTGTTGTAAGTCTGGACAAATGATCAGCAACAATATTTTCGGCTCCTTTTTTATCTTTTATTGTGATGTTGAATTCTTAAAGCAACAAGATCCACCGTATCAATCTTGGTTTGGCATCCTGCTTAGACATCAAATATCTAATAGCAGCATGATCGGTGAAAATCACAACAGAAGAATCAATTAAGTAAGATCGAAATTTGTCCAGTGCAAAAATTATAGCAAGTAGTTCTTTTTCAGTGGTGGTGTAATTCATTTGTGCACTATTTAACGTTCTACTTGCGTAACAAATCACACGAGGCTTACATTCCTTTCTTTGGCCTAAAACAGCATTCACAACAAAATTACTAGCATCATACATTAACTCAAAAGGCAAAGACCAGTCAAGAGATTGCATGATATGAGCAGATGTCAGAAGACTAATTAATTTTTCAAAAAAAATTTGACATTCTTGAGTCCAATCAAATGGTGCATCTTTCAACACAAGATTACATAATGGTCTAGATATGACACTAAAGTCCTTTATGAATCTTCTGTAAAATCCTGCATGTCCTAAAAAAGAACGAACTTCTCTGACTATTTTTGGGGAAGGCAAATGAGCAATTAATTCAACTTTAGCCTTATCAACTTCAATTCCTTTAGAAGATATCACATGACCTAACACTATTCCTGAGGTAACTATGTAATGACATTTTTCCCAATTTAACACAAATCCTTTTTCTTCGCATCTTTTAAGAACTTTTTCCAAATTATCAAGACAATTTTCAAAAGAATTTCCAAAAACTGTCAGATCATCCATGAAAACCTCTAAATAATGCTCAATCATGCACTAAAAATGCTTAACATGCATCTTTAAAATGTTACCGGAGCATTACAAAGGCCAAAAGGCATTCTTCTATATGCAAAAGTACCAATGGACATACAAAAGTGGTTTTTTTTTTATCTTCCAATGCAATTGGTATTTGATTATAACCTGAAAAACCATCAAGAAAATAGTAGTATAGATGTCCTGTTACCCTTTCCAGAATTTGATCAAGAAATGGCAAAGGAAAATGATCTTTCCTAGTAGTAGCATTTAATTTTCTAAAATCAATACACATACGCCAACTAGATGAGACTCGCATAGGTATTAATTCACCCTTATCATTTTTAACCACTGTTATTCTAGATTTCTTAGGCACAACTTGTGTTGGGCTTACCCATTGACTATCAGAGATAGGATAGATAATTCTAACATCAAGCAATTTAAGGACTTCAGCTCTAACTACCTTTTTCATGTGTGGATTTAATCTTCTTTGTGGTTGTTAAGAAGTTTTAGTATTATCCTCTAAATGTATTCTATGCGTACAAATTAATGGATTAATGCCTTTTATATCTTTTAATGTCCATCCAATTGCACTTTTATGTCTTTTAAGTACTTTTGTTAACATACCTTCTTGTTCTTCAGTAAGAGACGAGGAACTTACCACTGGTAAGCTTTACTCTTCTCTAAAAAATATGTACTTCAACCCAGTAGGTAATGGCTTTAGTTCCGGTGTGGGTACTACTTCATGGGCATTATCATTCATGGGTTTTAGCTCTTCAAATCTTGGCTTCCATCCCTTGTACTCCATTACCTGTGTACAATCAAGCAAAGAGCATATTTCAGATCTATCATCTTCTAGTTGCATGCCTGACTCAAATGAATTGACTAAACAAATTTCTAATGGGTCAGAAGAACTCTTTGTTTGAAGATGATCATCTATAATGACTTCAATTCCTTCAACTTCCTCTTTTTCATCAAGGAATGCCTGTGGTTGCTTACACATGTTAAAAACATTGAGCTCCAGTGTCATGTTTCCTAATATTAGCTTCACCACTCTATTTCTGTAATTTATCAAAGCATTAGATGTTGTTAAAAATGGATGGCCTAAAATAACAAGAATTGACTTGCAACTATCAACCATAGGTTCAGTATCCAAGACAATGAAATCAACAGGATATATGAATTTATCAACTTGTACCAGCTCATCTTTCATTGTTCCTTTTGGAATTTTAATTGATCTATCGGCAAGTTGAAGAGTTACAGAAGTTAGATTTAACTTACCCAAGTTGAGTTGTTGATAAACTGAATATGGAAGCAAATTGACACTAGCACCAAAATCAAGTAAAGCTTTTTCAATTTTATGTTCTCTAATAATGCATGAAACTGTAGGACAACCAGGGTCTTTATATTTCAACGCATTATTATTCTGAAGAATGGAGCTTACCTGTTCAGCCAAAAATGCTTTCTTTTTCTCATTTAGTTTTCTTTTAACAGTGCACAAGTCCTTCAAATATTTGGCATAAGAAAGAATCTGTTTAATTGCATCTAACAGAGGAATATTGATCTTTACTTGTTTCAAAATTTCAAAAATTTTAGTGTGGTGGTCCAATTTCTTTAGATTATTCAATGTTTGAGGAAATGGAGGTGAAAACGAGAGTTTAGTCTCCTTTTGGTCAGCTTTTTCATTTTCTTAGGCAATTGGTTCATCTTCTTTCTCACAAGGTTCGGGAATTTATTTTTCAACAACCTTTCCACTCCTAAGAGTTATCACTGACTTGACTTGGTCCATTTGTTGGTTTTCTGAACTCCCCTCATTTAGAATATACTGACCCTTGGGATTTGATTGAGGTTGAGAAGAAAATTTTCCTTTCTCGTGAATGGTAACTGCAGAAGAAAGTTTAGCAAGAGTGTCTTTTATGTCACTCATGGTTTTCTATGAATGCATGCAGTGTTTCTTCAAAGTTTTTCCTATATGATGGGACATAAGATGCATATCCTTGAGAATTTTGAGAGTTTTGTTGTGCTTGAGGAGGTGGTGGTTGCACGAATTGTGACTGATTATTATTCCTCCAGCTAAAATTTAGGTGATTTCTCTATCTCGAATTGTATGTATCTGAAAAAGAAAAAGTAAATAGCTTTTTAAAATTATTCATTACATCTACTTGCTCATGTACAACTTCTTTAAAAATAGAAATATCACATGAATGTCCTAAGTCATTACAAATGCCACAAATTTCTTCATTTTGCATAAATTTGATTTCTTTTGCTTTTCTTAATTCCATGACTTCAACCTTTCTAGCCAAACTGGCAAACCTAGCATTTAGATCTTCCTCTTGACTAAGGTGATATTTTCCTTTATTAGCACTTGCAAGGTTAGATGTAATTGAATTTTTAGAAGGGTTAGTACTATGCCAAAATTGAAAATTTTCAGCCAACTGGTTTAAATAGTCTAAAGCTTCATTATGTTCTTTATCAAGAAACTTATCATTGCACATTATTTTCACAAATTGTTTTGTTTCAGGTGTTAAACCTTCATAAAAGAAGCTTATAGTGCGCCATTTTTCAAAACATGATGTAGACAAGAATTTAACAAATCTTTAAACCGTTCCCAACATTGAAAATATGCTTCATTTGAATTTTCGAAAAAAATTTAGATTTGTCTTTTCATAGCATTGGTTTTATGTATTGGAAAAAAGTTCTTTAAGCACTCACCTTGCATTTCTTTCCATGTGCCAATTGATCTTGGTTTCAAAGTGTTAAGCCAAGATTTTGCTTTATCTTTTAAAGAAAAAGGAAACAATTTAAGCTTAACAATCTCTTCAGTGCAATTTTGGTCATTGAAAGCAATACATACTTCCTCAAATTCTTTCAGATGTAAATATGGACTTTCAGATTCTAAACCATGAAAATTAGGAAGTAAAGAAATCATACCTGGCTTAAATCTAAAATTGTTAGTGTTGAGTGGAAAGATAAAACATAATGGACTAGAATTTTGAGGTGGTTGCAAATATTCACGCATGATTCACAATGGTTGATTTTCATGTTCATCATGTACACTTTCATTTTCAGTCATTGTGTCAATTGTGTGTGATTGTGATTCAAACAAATCAATATATAAAGTACCATGATTAATTTTAACTAAACGACTAGAATTTAAATCACGATACCAATTAAGCATAAATAAATAACTTAAAATAGAAAAAATAATGTACAAGTCGGTAGTTTACACCAGCCATTAAATATTAACAAGGATGTAGTATAAACTAACTACCCAATAAATATTAACAAGTAAAAAGTTAGATAACTGATAAATTAAAAAGCTAGATAATTAGAGAGTTAATAATTAGTAAGTTAGAAAGTGTAGAAAGTAAAATGCAGAAAATAAATTGCAGAAAGTAAAGTACAAAAAGTACAGTGCAAAAAGTAAAGTGCAGAAAGTAAATTGTAGAAAGTAAATTGCATAAAATAAATTGTAGAAAGTAAATTGCAAAAAATAAATTTAAAATATGAAAATCGGAGAGAGGTAGAGCCCCACCAGAGCCGACGAAAGAGAAGAGAAGAAGAAAGATTATTTCGTTATGTTAGAAAACAATAATAAATAACAGAAATTAAAAAGTTAGAGTGCAGAAAATAAAAGTTAGTAAGTAGAAAATAAATGACATAAATTAAAAGTTAGAAAGTTAGTGTGTTAACAAATTAGTAGGGTAGTAAGTTAGATAGTTAGAAAGTTAGTAAAAAAACCGAATGATCGGCAAGCTAATCTTTTGCTCTAGTAAAGGAGAAGAGAGAATAGATTTTATTAAAGAAAAATAACCTCAATAAATTAAAACTTCAAATCAAGTCCCCGACAACGGCGCTAAAAACTTGATTGTGGGGATTTAAGGATGCAAACCCAAGTGTAGGTTGTCTCAAGTAATAAATTTTTCGGGAGTCCGAAGTCGATCCACAGGGAATTGATGAAGAAAAATTAATTGAGGTAAGAAAAGGATTTGTCACAACACCAAAAGTAAAAAAGATGTTCACAAAGGAATTTACGAACTTGCTTGGGTTAGGAGATCCACTATTGGTAATAAATTAAAGACAATAGTATTTTTCTTTATAACTCAATTGAAATCCACACACAACGGATGTTCTAATCGAAAAATATAACATTCAAAGTTTAATTATATATGCAATCATATTATGATTCATTTAATTATCTACCAACATTTGTAAATGAGTTCAAGTATTCACTGTGCCAATCCTATTGTCTACAATAAATCAAGATCTCCATTATACAAAGAAGGTTTCTAAATTGATTGGAAACAAAATACAACACATATAATGTCCATTTCCTAATATATCATTTAAGCACAAGAAATCGAATAATCTAATCTTATTTCATTACCAAGAGCTTCACTCTTTCACCCCAAGCAAGATGAATATTTAGTTACTCATAAATAAGAAGAAAGAAAGTGAGAAGAAGAGAAAGATAAACATAGTTTCAATTTAGAGCAAGAGAAAATTACAACAAAGGAAAATAATTAACAAACATAACTATAACTTCTAAAAACTAAGTCTAACACCAAGAGCCCCAAATGATCAATTAATGGTGCCTTTTATAGAGGATTAGGGATATAAAATGACAAGGGGACTGATTAAGAGTAGGTGAGGAGTAGGTGGAGTGGTTGGATAAGTGGTTGAGTGGTTGGACGAGTGGTTGGATTATTGAGATTCTTTGTGTCCGAAATCATGCATTGCTTAACTCATGGATTTCGTCATCAAATGGAAAAGTCATCTTCATAAAAGTTGTAGATCTGGGTCTTAACTTTCAGATGTCCAAATTTCAGCTCATTTCACTATCTACAGCCTGAGATATGGCCTAATTACTGCAGACTATTCAGGCCCAGTTTCAGCACCTCTGTTTTGACTTCCAGACCCAATATCACATCCAAGCTGTCCGAATTGAGTTTTGTATTCTTCATGAAAGTTGTAGATATGGGTCTTAACTTTCAAGTATCCAAATTTCAGACCAAGAAAGTTCCTACAGCCTGAGTTATGCTCTGATTACTGTACATTATTTAGGTTCTAGACACAAAACTCATGTTCTGACTTCTAAGCCCAATTAGCTTCACTAGATGTCTGAATGAGACTTTGAGCTCTCCATCAAAGTTGTAAAGCTCTCTCTTATCTTTCTTACAAGGTAAGATACATAATTTTTACAGATCTAGAACTCAAGATATAGCTGAAATACAGAAACAGTATAAGACACAAATAATGCTGAAAAAATCAATTAAGTCCAATTTGAGTCCAAACTTACAAAACATAACCAGGCTTAATCAACTAAGTACATGGAGAGTGTAAATGACTAAAAATGAGGGTTTATTAATGTACAAAATATGTGATTATCACAACACTAATTGAAAGATAACATTTTAAAAATATTTTGTTTTGAAAATGAGTCTTAGGTTAACAACTAATTTTCATAATGTATGTGGTCACGATTTCAAAAAACTACAATCCATGGGATAAGACCTTCAAATTGACCCAACCCATACTAATGACAACATCGAATCATGGTGGCAATTACATCCTGTATTGATGTAATATATTCACAACATTGCCAATAGCATAGACCAAGTCCTGATGTGGTAGTGTAGCATGAAAATAACACCAAACATATGATCTAATAGTATTATTTTTTATGTCGGTCCTCTAACGATTTCTCTTTAACACCTTCGTTCTCCTTCGAGAGTGAGAAATCACTGTCATGCTCATCATAAGCAAGAAAACTGACATGCTTTAGCAAGCATGAATAACCAGCATGAAACTTAAGTAATTGGAAAATGACATTCCAATTCCTAGTTGTCTAACCTTTTTCTTTGGTTCAATAAATCAAATAAAAGAAATCTAATTACAAATAACATGTTGTACAACAAAAAGAATAAACAAAAACAGATCTGCATTCATGCCCAAAAGAAAGAGAATGTGATACGCCTTTTCTGTGTGGGAGAAAATAATTACACAACTCTCTTCTTCCTCATTGGCTCACTAATCTTTCTCCATAGACCTCTTCTTTCAAGCAAAGAAAAACTCAAAGAAAGATAAGATTAACACCTTATTATTGGAGACTGCAGTACTCAACCACCTCAAGTGAAAACCTCTACCAAACACCTATTCTATCTTTCCCACATTTTATTCAATATAAAAAACCAAGACAATAAGTGAATAAGAGTCATACACACGTGAGACACAAAAGAACACACATATGCACACAACTCTCAATAAATGATAAATTAATAAAAGCAACTACAAGGTGACACGTAGAATTGTAACTAGGGGTGTCTAATGGGTTGGGTGAACTATGAACCCACAAGTTTTGACTCAACCTAACCCACAAAATGTGAGTTAAGTTAGGTCCGCGGGTTGGGTCGGGTGGGAAAACACTCCAACCAACAAGATATGGGTCGGGTGACGGGTTTGGAAAGTGTCGACCCACACAAATCCAACCTATCTAAGTAGGTTTTTTTTTGTAAAATCCATTTAGCCATAGTGGCAATTTATGTTATTTTTTCCATGACTTTTTTTATACAGTCAATTAAGTTTAAGTGTAGGCATTGTAGTCACATTGAGAATGTAAACAAGAAAATAATGATTAGAAACTCATAAAGCGTCTGATAGACCAATGCGATGAAAATTTAACTGATCGCTTGGATGACAGATGACTGCAGGATTTAAGGATGCAAACCCAAGTGCAGGTTGTCTCAAGTAGTAAATTTCTCGGGAGTCCGAGGTCGATCCACAGGGAATTGATGAAGAAAAATTAATTGAGGTAAGAAGAGGATTTGTCACAACACCAAAAGTAATAAAACAAGTTCACAAATGAATTTAAGGGCTTGCTTGGGTTAGGAGATCCACTCTTGGTAATAAATTAAGGGTAAGATTATTTCTCTTTTTAACTCAATTGAAATCCACACACAACAGAGGTTCCAATCGGAAAATATAACATTCAAAGTTCAATTATATATGTAATCATATTATGATTCCTTTAATTATCTACTAACATTTGTAAATGAGTTCAAGCATTCACTGTGCCAATCCTATTGTCTACAATAAATCAAGATCTCCATTAACAAAGAAGGTTTCTAAATTGATTGGAAACAAAATACAACACATATAATGTTTATTTAATAATATATCATTTAAGCACAAGAAATAAAATAATCTAACCTTATTTCATTACCAAGAACTTCACTCTTTCACCCAAGCAAGATAAAGATTTAGTTACTCATGGATAAGAAGAAAAAGAGAAGAAGAGAAAGATGAATATGACTTCAATTTAGAACAAGAGAAAATTACAACAAAGGAAAATAATAAACAAGCATAACTTTAACTTGTACAAACTAAGCCTAACCCAAGTGCTCCCAATAGTCAGCCAATGGTGCCTTTTATAGAGGATTAGCGATACAAAATGACAAGGGGGCTGATTAGGGGTAGGTGGATGAGTGGATGAATGAATGAAAAATGCCAAATGGTGAGGATAAGAGTGAAAAATCTTTGAGATTTCTTGTCTCCGAAATCATTCATTGCTTAAGTCATTGATTCTGTCATTTTCGAGCCAAGTGGTCTTCATGAAAGTTCTAGGAAATTGTCTAAGCTTTCCAATGGCTCTAGAATCACCCAAAAATTCGTCCTATAGCCCAAGATATGACCAAATTACTACAGACTGTTTAGGCCCAGTTTCAGCACCTCTGTTTTGACTTTCAGACCCAATATCACCATCAAGGAGCCCGAATCAAGTTTTGTGTTCAACATGAAAGTTTTAGATCTAGGTCTTAACTTTCAAATGTCCAAATTTCAGCCCAAAATAATTCTTGCAGCCCGAGTTATGCTCTGATTACTGTACACTATTCAGATTTCAAACACAAAACTCGTGTTCTGTCTTCCAAGCCCAATTAGCTCCACTAGATGTCTGTTTGAGACTTTGAGCTCTTCATCAAAGTTGTAGAGCTCTCTCTTATCTTTCCTACAAAGTAAAATTCATAATTATCAGACATTTAGAACTCAAGATATGACCGAAATACAGAAATAGCGTAAGGCCAAAATAGTGCAAAAATAATCAATTAAGTCCAATTTGAGTCCAAACTTACAAAACATAACTAGGCTTAATCAATTAAGTACATGGAGAGTGTAAATGACTAAAAATGAGGGTTTATTAATGTATAAAATATGTGATCATCAAATTCCCCCACACTTAGCTTTTTACACTCCTGGGCAAAATACATAAGACCAAAGTTAGGAGACAAAGAAAAATGACACAGACTCAAAAGCTAAAAACTCTAAAAGACTCGATGAAGCAAGAAGAGCAACAAGAAATTCAAGGGATCAAAGCATTAATGAGGTAATATTTCTTCACATCTCAAACCAACAAGTAAGGAAACTTCAGTTGAAAAGAATGAATCAAGAATGATAGATCCTCACAGAATTCACTCTCAATCTCTCAAGTGTTTAAAAGGTAAGTATTTCACTCTATTCAACTCATGAACAATTGCATTACCATAAGCTTGCTTATCTTCTACTTCTCTGCTACTCAAAACGCATGCATACAAAAATCAAGAGGACTTTATTCAAGGTTGTAATGAAGTCATGGTAAAGGAGAGGGACTAATATGGATTTGAAAAGATAAATACCAAAGAGAATAAAAGAGCATTATGGTACAGTTAGAGTGGAGAAAATGTTTGAGAACATTCATCATAAAGGACAAGCACCAATATTTGACTAATGTTTTATTGAAGATGAATCCCAAATTGGTGAATTGAATTCATTGTTAGACTTGAACATTCTCCTTTTTTTTTTATCATTTGCACACACACCCCCACACTTGTTCAAGAACAAGGTCAATGCTCTCTTATTCCCTAAGGTTGGGTAAAAATATTTTTTTCTTTTTTTTTCAAGGATTAAATGAGCTTAAAACAAGAAATGGTCAAACAAGTTCAAAGGGGTTACACAATGGAAAATATACAAGGATGGCTATTTGGTCAAAGTAGCTATTTCAAAATGCCTCAATCATATTAATGTATGCATGTGAAATTGTAGCCTAAAAAAGAATCAAAGCAAGTTCTAGAGTAATAATTCCATGAGTGAAAATCACACAAGAAAGAAGAGAATGGTACAGATATTCAATTCATTCATCAATAGACTCAAAATCTCACAAGGCATATTTCTATCATTCTCTATCCACCAATTCAACATCCATAACCAAGCATGTGAAATTTAAGAAAGAAGATAATTTATTCAATCATGTTATGATTCCTGAATTTCAATTGCTTCCAAGGATGTGAGAGTGCATTCGCTTGAATCTTTCAAAGGAAATCAAAAGACAAAAACTTTGTTACTTCCACAAATCAATACTAATTAATTACTACCTAAAAAAACTCCTTACTCTGCCACCAATTAAGATGCGTGTCGAAGTAAAATTACTTCTTACTCTGCCATCATTCATTAGTTTAGTAAGTCCATGACAATCATATCATACTTCCCAAAAAGAAAAGAAAAAATTGGTAGTCAACTATCTTTCCCCCCAACTAGATCACAACATTGTCCTCAATGTTAAAATATAGATGAGTAAATGATAGAAGATATTACCTGTTGGATAAATCTGACACAAATTTAAACAAAAACAAAGTACGATAAATAAAATCAAAAGTAAAGAAAAGCTATAAACGAAGTGTCAAATCTGGCTCCTTTTTCATCCTGTTTCCCTCACTGCCTCCTGCTGACCAATCTATCTGAGTTATTGCTGGATCAGGATCAAAGATCAAAGGTAAAGGATTTTTTTTTGTGACTTCAAGAAAACCATCAAGGTAAAGAAGTCTAGAAACCCCTGAAGGAACCTGCTCAAAGGATCGTCTGTTCAAAACTAAAATACAGTAAAATCATACAAAGATAAAAGAAATATAATAGCAAATGATGACATACCTGTATGTACACCTTTCATGGCGTATCTTTATACTGCGCGTCATGAGTGCAGTAGTGGCATATCTTTATACTGCGTGTCACCAGTGTAGTAAACACTCACGAATTTTTTTAAGGACCAACGTGCAAAGGTCCACCCGAGTCAATGACGGGTCAGCCAAAGGCTGGGGCGCCACAACTAATTAAAGCCATGGTACTCCTTCCGGATCGCGCTAGTTTAAACATTTTTTTTCTTTTTTTTTCTTTTTCTCCTTTTTTTGATTTTTTTTTGAAAGACGACATGAAGAAGAAGATAATATGTACAGATTGTTGTGGATATGACTCACATCTGCCTCTGGTTTCACGTCCAGTAACGGCTTAAACGCCTTCTATGAGTCGAGGATAAGCTTCCCATCCAATTTTCTTATAAATTGGCAAACATGGTCTTTTAGAGTCAGATTCCCAAGACTGTAGCGTTTTTCTTCATCCTTGAAGAGATTCCACAAATTAAGAAGTTCACGATGCACCAATCCACAAGAATGCGTCTATCATCTAATGACTCTTTACTCAGTCCATTCTTAATGAAGAAAATTTTATCTTCTCTGTTTGCGGAAACCATCCCCAAAGTACGACATCACTTGTTACAATTCCATCGTCCACATTTGTAACAGACTTGTAACTTTTTTGCTCTTCTCCTTTTAGAATATGAACTTCTTCCAAGACCTGGCATGTATGAGTCAAATGAAATTGAAGACTCACCTGCTAGTCGGACCTTTGCTTCAATTATCCAGCGTACATCTTCTAGCATACCTTTGTGCATTAACAGTCTCAATCTTTCACATCGAACTTTGTAGATTTTTTTCAGAGCATTTTGAGGGAGAGAAGGAAAATGTTTTCTTAGGTTTGAAAGAATGGCATCCATTTTAAGGGAGAAGAAGGATTCAGTTATTTTGGGAAACTGAAAAACAAACTGATTTGAGAGTCACGGAGTACCGTATCCGCCACTTAACCAGCAACACAAAGAACTCATCAACATGGCTTTTTCAGAAATGGTTTGAGCCTTTGTCCATTGACTTTAAACACATTACCATTCCTAGGATTCGCAATATCTACGGCCCCATGAGGATACACGTGTTTGACAACAAAAGGACCACTCCACCTAGATCTCAATTTTCTAGGGAATAGGTGCAGGCGAGAATCATAAAGCAGAAGTTTTTGACCAATTTCAAAAGATTTTCTCAAAATTGTCTTGACTGTGGATTTTATTGGATTTGTCTTTTGACAATTTTCACAACTTTTGCAAAAGTATAGTAGTCCTTAAATAAAGTGGGCCAATAAAATCCGCACTGCAAGATTTTCGCACCTATTTTCTTTGAAGAAAAGTGACCTCCACATGCTTCTGAGTGACAAAATTTAATGACACTATCTACCTCACTGTCGGGCACGCATCTCTGAAAAATGTGGTCAGGGCAATGTTTGAACAAGTATGGGTCATCCCAATAAAAATTTTTCACCTCTGTCAGAAATTTTCTTCTATCTTGGTGCGTCCATTGAGGTGACATCTTTCCTTCTTGTTCTTCGGTAAGAGACGAGGAAATTACCACAGGAAAGCTTTGTTTTTCCCCCAAAAATGTGTAATTCAACCCAATAGGTAATGACTTTAGTTCCGGTGTGGGTACTTCTTCATGGGCATTATCATTCATGGGTTTTCGCTCTTCGAATTTTGGCTTTCTTCCTTTGTATTCTATTTCCTCTGTACAATCAAGCAAATCAAATGAATTAATTAAACAAACTTCTAATGGGTCAGAAGAACTCCCTTTTTGAAGATGATCATCTATAATGGCTTCAATTTCTTCAACTTCCTCATTTTCATCAATGACTTCCTGTGGTTGCTTGCACATGTTAAAAACATTGAGATCCAGTGTTATGTTTCCAAATGTTAGCTTCACCACTCCATTTCTGCAATTTATCAAAGCATTAGATGTTGCTAAAAATGGACAGCCTAAAATAACAAGAATTGACTTGCAACTATCAACCAAAGGTTCAGTATCCAAGACAATGAAATCCACATGATATATGAATTTATCAACTTGAACCAACACATCTTCCACTATTCCTCTTGGAATTTTAATTGATCTATCGGCAAGTAGAAGAGTTACAGAAGTTGGTTTTAACTCACCCAAGTTGAGTTGCTGATAAACTGAATATGGAAGCAAATTGACACTAGCACCAAGATCAAGTAAAACTTTTTCAATTTTATGTTTTCCAATAATGCACAAAACTGTAGGACAACCAGGGTCTTTATATTTCAACGCATTATTATTTTGAAGAATAGAGCTTACCTGTTCAGCCAAAAATACTTTCTTTTTCACATTTAATTTCCTTTTAACAGTGCACAAGTCCTTCAAATATTTGGCATAAGAAGGAATCTGTTTGATAGCATCTAACAAAGGAATATTGACTTTCACTTGTTTCAAAATTTCAAAAATTCCAGTGTTATGGTCCAATTTCTTTAGATTATTCAATGCTTGAGGAAATGAGGGTGAAGGTGAGAGTTTGGTCTCCTTTTGGTCAACTTCTTGTTTATCTTGGGGAATTGGTTCATCTTCTTTCTCACAAGATTCAGGGATTTGTTTTTCCACAATCTTTCCACTCCTAAGAGTTATCACTGACTGGACTTGGTCCATTTGTTGGTTTTCTGAGCTCCCCTCATTTAGACTGTACTGACCTTTGGGATTTGGTTGAGGTTGAGAAGGAAATTTTCCTTTCTCATGAATGATGAGTGCAGAAGAAAGTTTAGCAAGAGTATCTTTTATGTCAATCATGGTTTGATTGTTTTGTTTATTAATGGTCTCTTGCTTTTCTATGAATGCATGCAGTGTTTCTTCAAGGTTTTTCCTATATGGTGGGACATAAGATGCATATCCTTGAGAGTTTTGAGAGTCCTGTTGTGCCTGAGGAGGTGGTGGTTGCACAAATTGTGACTGATTATTATTCTTCCAGCTGAAATTCGGGTGATTTCTCCATCCCGGATTGTATGTATCTGAAAAAGAAGAAGTAAATGGCTTTTTAAAATTATTCATTGCATTTACCTGCTCATGTACAACTTCTTTAAAAACAGGAATTTTAGGACATTCGTGTGTTGAGTGTCCTAAGTCATCACAAATGCCACAAATTTTTCTTTTTTACGAGAATTGATTTCTTTTGCTTTTCTTAATTCCATGGCTTCAACCTTTCGGCCAAACTAGCAAACCCGACATTTAGATCTTCCTCTTGACTAAGGTGATATTTTCCTTTATTAGCACTTGCAAGATTAGATCTGATTGAATTTTCGTGAAGTGTTAGTACTATGCCAAGATTGAGAATTTTCACCAACTGGTCCTGTCCAAATAGTCTAAAGCTTCATCAGTTCTTTATCCATAAACTCACCATTGCACATTGTTTCCACAAATTGTTTAGTTTCAGGAGTTAAACATTCATAAAAGAAGCTTATAGTGCGCCATTTTTCAAAACCATGATGTGGGCAAGAATTTAACAAATCTTTAAATCGTTCCTAACATTGAAAATATGCTTCATTTGAATTTTGCGAAAAATTTTGGATTTGTCTTTTCATAGCATTGGTTTTATGTGTTGGAAAAAATTTCTTCAAGAACTCACCTTGCATTTCTTGCCATGTGCCAATTGATCTTGGATTCAAAGTGTTAAGCCAAGATTTTACTTTATCTTTTAAAGAAAAAGGAAACAATTTAAGCTTAACAATCTCTTCAGTGTAATTTTGATCATTGAAGGTAATACATACTTCCTCAAATTCTTTTAGATGTAAATATGGACTTTCAGATTCTAAACCATGAAAACTAGGAAGTAAAGAAATCATATCTGGTTTGAATCTAAAATTATTGGCATTGAGTGGAAAGATAAAACATGATGGACTAGAATTTCGAGGTGGTTACAAATATTCACGCATGGTTCGCAACGATTGATTTTCAGGTTCATCATGTACACTTTCATTATTAGTCATTGTGTCAATTGTGTGTGATTGTGATTCAAACAAGTCAATATATAAAGTAACAGAATTAATTTTAACTAGACGACCAGAATTTAAATCACGATACCAATTAAGCATAAATACATAAATAACTTAAAATAAATAAACAAAATAATGTACAAGATGGCGGTGTCACCCACCATTAAATATTAACAAGGATTGGGTAATAAACCAACCGCCCAAAAATAAAAATAAAAATAAAGTGTGGAAAATTAAAATACGAAAATAAAGTGCAGAAAGTAAATTTAAATATGAAAGTTTCGGAGAGTGACAGAGCCCCACAGAGTGGGCGAAAGAGAAGAGAAGAAGAATTATTATTTCATTAAGTTAGATTACGGAAAAATAAATAACAGAAAAGTAAAAGGGAGAGTTTCCTCCACTAAGTTAAGTGCGTAAAATAAAAGGGAGAATTACCCCCACTAACGAAAAAAATGACAAAAATAAATAAATAAAATAAAAAATAAAAATAAATGACATAAATATAAAAGTTAGAAAGTTAGTATGTTAGCAAGTTAGTAAGTTAGAGTTAGATAGTTAGAAAGTTAGAGAGTTAGTAAAGAAACCGAATGATCGGCAAGCCGATCTTTAGCTCCGGTGAGGGAGAAGAGAGAATAGATTTTATTAAAGAAAACAAACATCAATAAATCAAAACTTCAAACCAAGTCCCCGGCAACGGCGCCAAAAACTTGATTGCGGGATTTAAGGATGTAAACCCAAGTGCAGGTTGTCTCAAGTAGTAAATTTCTCGTGAGTCCGAGGTCGATCCACAGGGAATTGATAAAGAAAAATTAATTGAGGTAAAAAGAGGATTTGTCACAACACCAAAAGTAATAAAACAAGTTCACAAATGAATTTCAGGGCTTGCTTAGGTTAGGAGATCCACTCTTGGTAATAAATTAAGGGTAAGATTATTTCTCTTTTTAACTCAATTGAAATCCACACACAACGGAGGTTCTAATCGGAAAATATAACATTCAAAGTTCAATTATATATGTAATCATATTATGATTCCTTTAATTATCTACCAACATTTGTAAATGAGTTCAAGCATTCACTGTGCCAATCCTATTGTCTACAATAAATCAAGATCTCCATTAACAAAGAAGGTTTCTAAATTGATTGGAAACAAAATACAACACATATAATGTTTATTTAATAATATATCATTTAAGCACAAGAAATAAAATAATCTAACCTTATTTCATTACCAAGAGCTTCACTCTTTCACCCAAGCAAGATAAAGATTTAGTTACTCATGAATAAGAAGAAAGAAAGAGAGAAGAAAAGAAAGATGAACATGACTTCAATTTAGAACAAGAGAAAATTACAACAAAGGAAAACAATAAACAAGCATAACTTTAACTTGTACAAACTAAGCCTAACACTAAGTGCTTCAAATAGTCAGCCAATGGTGCCTTTTATAGAGGATTAAGGATACAAAATGACAAAGGGGCTGATTAGGGGTAGGTGGGATGAGTGGATGAATGAGTGAAGAATGCCAAATGGAGAGAATAAGAGTGAAAAATCATTGAGATTTCTTGTCTCCGAAATCATTCATTGCTTAAGTCATTGATTTCGTCATTTTTGAGCCAAATGGTCTTCATGAAAGTTCTAGGAAATTGTCTAAGCTTTCCAATGGCTCTGGAATCACCCCAAAAATTCGTCCTATAGCCCAAGATATGACCCAATTACTACAGACTGTTTAGGCCCAGTTTCAGCACCTCTGTTTTGACTTTCAGACCCAATATCACCATCAAGGAGCCCGAATCAAGTTTTGTGTTCAACATGAAAGTTTTAGATCTAGGTCTTAACTTTCAAATGTCCAAATTTCAGCCCAAAATAACTCTTGCATCCCGAGTTATGCTCTGATTACTGTACACTATTCAGATTTCAGACACAAAACTCGTGTTTTGTCTTCCAAGCCCAATTAGCTCCACTAGATGTCTGATTGAGACTTTGAGGTCTTCATCAAAGTTGTAGAGCTCTCTCTTATCTTTCCTACAAGGTAATATTCATAATTATCAGACATTTAGAAATCAAGATATGGCCGAAATACAGAAACAGCGTAAGACCAAAATAGTGCTGAAAAAATCAATTAAGTCCAATTTGAGTCCAAACTTACAAAACATAACTAGGCTTAATCAATTAAGTACATGGAGAGTGTAAATGACTAAAAATGAGGGTTTATTAATGTATAAAATATGTGATCATCAACAGATTATCATAAGAAAATTAAGAATTGAGTAAATGATTATGTCAATCCATATTCTATATGTAATAACATTAACTTCAATTAGCTAATGTAATTTGTTATTTATAAATTTTAGGACATGTTAGCTTGCTTCAGTTTATTTTATATTTATGTTAGCTTAGTAAGACTTATTAAGTTTATTTATAACATTGACTCTTATTCTTGAGAAAAACTCTCTGGAAGGATTAAAAGAACACAATAAACATAGAATTAGAATTGTGGATTGCATATATTTATGTTTATAAACCAATTAAAGAAAATAAATAACTCAAACAAAATAATATGTTTGTTTTATTAACATTTCATAACTAGATAAAAGATGTTAGAAGAGGTTCCCTAATTACTAGAAAAATTTACATGGTAATAAACCTATAATGCATTTAGAAAAAAGCTAGAGAACAGAGGCACGTAGAAGAATTTTTCTTACAAGTATTTGAGTTATGAATAACTTTGTTTAATTTATTCCAGACTTAGTAAGACTTGTTAGTTGTTAATTTGTTAAGAACTTATTGACTTATAGTATTTAGTTTATTTGAGATTGAGACTTATTATGTTTAAGTAAAGTCCGTTGAGACTTATGGTGTTAATTTGGTAGATTGAGATCTATTATATTTGAGATTGTGACTTATGGTATTAATTTATTAGATTGAGACTTATTATGTTTGAGATTGAGACTTATAATGTTAATTTATTAGATTTTGTATTTTGACTTTTTTTAAAAAAACAATTTTATAAAAAAAATATGTCAAATCTACGAATTTGACCAAACTCAATCCACTCTTGAGCGGGTCAAGTTGAGTCGGGTTGAGTGAAAAAATCTCATTGACACAACTTAACCCAACCTAACCCACTGTTTTAGTGAGTGAGTTTAGTCCAAAAATACTACTGAATTCACCTAACTCATTAGACACCTCTAATTGTAACAATAATTGTACAGTAGAATAAAAACGTCTGTAGTTGTATAATTTATAGATATAAATTGTGCATAAAACACAATATGGAAGAGAGAGAGAGAGTTGGTCAGCAACTCAGCAAGCATGATGTACTAGCAAGTAGCGTGATAAATTCTGTATATGTTTGTCATGGCTGCATCATTTGTCCTGAGCGGTATTGCTTTTTGAACGGTCGGGAAGTGTGGGTGGAGGGATAGTTATCAGGTTTGCGATACTCTCTAATATAAGTGCACGATATCGATACATGATTCATCTTTTATTATCTAATTATAAGACTTTTTTTATATTGTGAAGTTCTATGAATTGATATGCGGTACGTGATACAAGAGAACTAATACGTGATTCATAGGGTTACCGAAAGAATTTGGTACCTATACGGGAGGTACTGGTAGTGGTGGAAATGAAAGATTGATTCCTTGGTACTGGATATGAACTAGCATGTAGCGTGATGAACATAAGAATTTTACCTTTTTCTCTAGTATTGTCGTGACTTTGCAGAAGCTTTAAAATGATAGAGGAATAATAACCTTACAATTATATCCGGGCCTAGCTATAAGATCTTTTGCTAGAGCCAAATCCTTCTACAGAATATATTTACCTGAGAAACTGTGCCTGCAAAAGCTTTGCTCCTTTCCCACCCATAAAGAAAGATGCAAATAGGATTTGAATATCCAAAGAAATTAATAATATATTTCTTATTGTTTCTATCTTTATCAAACGCAATTTGCTTTAGACCTTCCTTTTTCATTTTTGTTATTTTCTTTTGAGTGCACCCTTCTTTTCTTTTATAACTGATTCTCTCTCCCTGTCACTCACTATATTCCTTTCCTCCTTCTCAAGTCGCAACCGGCTACCATCCATCATGAACACATTGCTGATCAGTGCTCGAACGTAAATGCTAAGAATCACAATAGATGACGCATGACTTCTAAGCTAGCTGTATGGGGTTGTATGCTATATTCCTTCAAAAAAAATTGTTAAATTATTTTGTTTTAAAAGTATATGAGGTATATTATAGAATTCACTCACAGTAGTTTGTGTCTGCGGCATATCTATAACGAGGATTGACAAATTCCATGCATGATGCATGTGACACCCATCAATCTAACATTGATTATTAGGATGGTCAATTTAGTCAATATTTCTTCGTAGTGATTTGAACTTATGAAAGCAATAGATTATTGTGGCTTAACTGACTTGAGATTCTCAGGCTAAAGATATACTTGGAATATGGGAGAAAGGGAGAAGACAATGTTCAAGTACGATTGGATCGGTTTGTGGCAAACTCAGGTTGGATGCTGAAATTTCAAAATGCACAGGTGCACCATCTAGTTTCTTCTCATTCAGACCATCTACCAATTCTTATAGATGTGAATGGGGATGAAAATCAGTGTCAGAGGAGGAAAAGGAAGAGGACATACAGGTTTGAAAAAATGTGGATCAAAGATACTCAATGTGAACGTATAATCTCAATGGATTAGAGATCCTCAATGTGAACGTATAATCTCAATGGGGTGGAAGAATAATGCTATACCAACACCGGGTACAGAGAAGATTAGAAGAATTGGTTAGGGTCTCGCTACGTGGAATTGGACCACATTTGGGAATGTAAACAAGCAAACAGAGAATTTTCAAATGGAGATAAAGAAGTTGATGGCCAAGCAGCAGGATGACAAAACCGTTGAGAAGCTGAAGAAAGCTAGGGAGAATTGTATATATTTTTGAATAAATTAATATAGGAAGGCTAACCTCTATTTATACAAGAAGGTTGCCATACAGAAATAAAAAATAATAAAATATAATTATATACTAAATCAATTTAATTCTATACTAAATCAATTATAATCATTCCTAAAATCAATCGTGATCAATTATAATCTCAATTATGATTAATTACACTAACATCTGATAATTACATATTTTGTATATTAATAAACTATCATTTTTAGTTATTTACACTCTCCATGTACTTAATTGTTTAAGTCTGGTTATGCTTTGTAAGTTTGGACTCAAATTGGACTTAATTGATTTTTTCAACATTATTTGGGTCTTACACTATTTCTGTATTTTCGTCATATCTTGAGTTCTAGATGTGTAAAACTTATGTATCTTACCTTGTAGAAAAGATAAGAGAGAGCTCTACAACTTTGATGAGAGCTCAAAGTCTCATTTAGATATCTAGTGGAGCTAATTGGACTCAGAAGTCAGAATACGAGTTTTGTGTTTAGAACCTGAACAGTGTACAGTAATCAGAGCATAACTCGGGATGTAGGAACTTTCTTGAGCTAAAATATTGGTACTTGAAAGTTAAGACCCATATCTACAACTTTTATGAAGAACACAAAACTCAAATCAGACATTTTGGAGGTGATATTGGGTCTGGAAGTCAAAACAGACTTGCTGAAATTGGGCCTAAACAGTTTACAGTAATTGAGCAATATCTCGGGTTATAGGTGATGAAATGAGCTGAAATTTTGACATATGAAAGTTAAGACCAAGATCTACAACTTTCATGAAGATGACTTTTCCATTTGATGACGGAATCCATGAGTTAAGCAATGAATGATTTCGGAGACAAAGAATCTCAATAATTTTCCACTCACCAACTCACCATTTGGCATTTTCCACTCATCCACCTACTCCTCACCTACTCTTAATCAGCCCCTTTGTCATTTTGTATCACTAATCCTCTATAAAAGGCTTCATTGGCTGATCATTTGGGGGCTCTTGGTGTTAGGCTTAGTTTTTAGAAGTTATGGTTATGCTTGTTTATTGTTTTCCTTTGTTGTAATTTTCTCTTGCTCTAAATTGAAGCTATGTTCAGCTTTTCTTCTCTCTTTCTTTCTTCTTATCTATGAGTAACTAAATCTTCATCTTGTTTAAGTGAAAGAGTAAAGCTCTTGGTAATGAAATAAAGTTAGATTATTCTATTTCTTATGCTTAAATTATATATTATCAAATGGACATTATATGTATTGTATTTTGTTTCCAATTAATTTAGAAACCTTCTTTGTATAATGGAGATCTTGATTTATTGTAGACAATAGGATTAGCACAGTGAATGCTTGAACTCATTTACAAATGTTGGTAGATAATTAAAGGAATCATAATATGATTGCATATATAATTGAACTTTGAATGTTATATTTTCCTATTAGAACCTTTGTTGTGTGTGGATTTCAATTGAATTATAAAGAGAAATAATCTTGCCTTTAATTTATTACTAATAGTGGATCTTCTAACCTAAGCAAGTTCTTAAATTCACTTGTGAACATCTTTTATTACTTTTGGTGTTGTGACAAATCCTTTTCTTACCTCAATTAATTTTTCTTCATCAATTCCCTGTGGATCGACCTCGGACTCCTGAGAAATTTATTACTTGAGACAACCTGCACTTGGGTTTGCATATTTAAATCCCACAGTCAAGTTTTTGGTGCCGTTATCGGAGACTTGATTTGAAGTTTTAATTTATTGAGGTTCTTTTTCTTTAATAAAATCTATTCTCTCTTCCCCCTCACCAGAGCAAAAGATCGGCTTGCCGATCCTTCGGTTTCTTTACTAACTCTCTAACTTTCTAACTATCTAACTTACTAACCTACTAACTTGCTAACATACTGACTTTCTAACTTTTAATTTATGTCATTTATTTTCTGCTTACTAACTTTTATTTTTTGCTTACTAACTTTTATGTTTTGCTATCTAACTTTTAATTTACGTAATTTATTTTTTGCTCTCTAACTTTATATTTTTTGTTATTTATTATTGGTTTCTAACATAACGAAATAATCTTTCTTCTTTTCTTCTCTTTCGCCGGCTCTAATGGGGCTCTGCCTCTCTCCAGTTTTCATATTTTAAATTTATTTTTTACAACTTATTTTCTGCACTTTACTTTCTATTCTTTATTTTCTGTTTTTTACTTTCTGCACTTTCTAACTTACTAATTATTAACTCTCTAATTATCTAACTTTTTACTTTATCAATTATCTAACTTTTTAGTTGTTAATTTTTATTTGGTGGTTGGTTTATACTACATTCTTGTTAATATTTAATGGCTGGTATAAACTACTGACTTATATATTATTTTTTCTATTTTAAGTCATTTATTTATGCTTAATTGGTATCATGATTTAAATTCTGGTCGTTTAGTCAAAATTAATCCTGGTACTTTATATATTGATTTGTTTGAATCACAATCACACACAATGGACACAATGACTGATAATGAAAGTGTACATGATGAACATAAAAATCAACTGTTGCGAACTATGCGTAAATATTTGCAACCACCTCGAAATTCTAGTCTATCATGTTTTATCTTTCCACTCAATGCCAATAATTTTAGATTTAGCCAGGTATGATTTCTTTACTTCCTAATTTTCATGGTTTAGAATCTGAAAGTCCATATTTACATCTGAAAGAATTTGAGGAAGTATGTATTATTTTCAATGACCAAAATTACACTGAAGATATTGTTAAGCTTAAATTGTTTCCTTTTTCTTTAAAAGATAAAACAAAATCTTGGCTTAACACTTTGAAACCAAGATCAATTGGCACATGGCAAGAAATACAAGGTGAGTTCTTAAAGAAATTTTTTCCAATACATAAAACTAACGCTATGAAAAGACAAATCCAAAATTTTTCCCAAAATTCAAATGAAACATATTTTCAATGTTGGGAACGATTTAAAGATTTGTTAAATTCTTGCCCACATCATGGTTTTAAAAATGGCGCACTATAAGCTTCTTTTATGAAGGTTTAACACCTGAAACTAAACAATTTGTGAAAACAATGTGCAATGGTGAGTTTCTTGATAAAGAACCTGATGAAGCTTTAGACTATTTAAACCAGTTAGCTGAAAATTCTCAATCTTGACATAGTACTAACCCTTCTGAAAATTCAATTAGATTTAACCTCGCAAGTGCTAATAAAGGAAAATATCACCTTAGTTAAGAGGAAGATCTAAATGTTAGGTTTGCCAGTTTGGCTAGAAAGGTCGAAGCCATGGAATTAAGAAGAGCAAAAGAAATCGAATCTGTGCAAAATGAAGAAATTTGTGGCATTTGTGATGACTTAGGACACTCAACACACGAATGTCCTAACATTCCTATTTTTAAAGAAGTTGTACATGAGCTAGTAAATGCAATGAATAATTTTAAAAAAGTCATTTACTTCTTTTTTTTTTAGATACATACAATCTGGGATGGAGAAATCACCCGAATTTCAGCTAGAGGAATAATAATCAGTCATAATTTGTGCAACCACCACCTCCTCAGGCACAACAAGACTCTCAAAATTCTTAAAGATATGCACCTTATATCCCACCATATAGAAAAAACTTTGAAGAAACACTACATGCATTCATAGAAAAACAAGAGGCCATTAATAAACAAAACAATCAAATCATGAATGACATAAAAGACACTCTTGCTAAACTTTCTTCTGCACTCACCATTCATGAGAAAGGAAAATTTTCTTCTCAACTTCAACCAAATCCCAAGGGTCAGTACAGTCTAAATGAGGGGAGTTCAGAAAACCAACAAATGGACCAAGTCAAGTCAGTGATAACTCTTAGGAGTGGAAAGGTTGTTGAAAAACAAATTCCTAAACCCTGTAAGAAAGAAGATGAACTAATTCCCCAAGAAAATGAAGAAGTTGACCAAAAGGAGACTAAACTCTTGCCTTCACCCCCATTTCCTCAAGCATTGAATAATCCAAAGAAATTAGACCACCACACTGAAATTTTTGAAATTTTGAAACAAGTGAAGATTAATATTCCTCTGTTAGATGCTATTAAACGGATTCCTTGTTATGCTAAATATTTGAAGGACTTGTGCACTGTTAAAAGGAAATTAAATGTAAAAAAGAAAGCATTTTTGGCTGAACAGGTAAGCTCCATTCTTCAGAATAATAATGCATTGAAATATAAAGATCCTGGTTGTCCTACAGTTTCATGCATTATTAGAGAACATAAAATTAAAAAAGCTTTACTTGATCTTGGTGCTAGTGTCAATTTGCTTCTATATTCAGTTTATCAGCAACTCAACTTGGGTGAGTTAAAACCAACTTCTGTAACTCTTCTACTTGCCGATAGATTAATTAAAATTTCAAGATGAATAGTGGAAGATGTGTTAGTTCAAGTTGATAAATTCATATATCTTGTAGATTTTATTATCTTGGATACTGAACCTATAGTTGATAATTGTAAGTCAATTCATGTTATTTTCGGCCGTCTATTTTTAGCAACATCAAATGCTTTGATAAATTGCAGAAATGGAGTGGTGAAGCTAACATTTGGAAACATGACACTGGAGCTCAATGTTTTTAATATGTGCAAACAACCACAGGAAGTCCTTGATGAAAAGGAGGAAGTTGAAGGAATTGAAGCCATTATAGATGATCATTTTCAAACAAGGAGTTTTTCTGACCCATTAGAAATTTGTTTAGTGAATTCATTTGATTCAGGCATGCAATTAGAAGATGATATCTCTGAAATATGCTCTTTGCTTGATTGTACACAGGCAATGGAGTACAAGGGATGGAAGCCAAGATCTGAAGAGCTAAAACCCATGAATGATAATGCCTATGAAGAAGTACCCACACTGGAACTAAAGCCATTACCTGCTGGGTTGAAGTACACATTTTTGGGAGAAAAGCAAAACTTTCCTGTGGTAATTTCCTCATCTCTTACTGAAGAACAAGAAGGTATGTTAACAGAAGTACTTAAAAGGTATAAAAGTACAATTGGATGGACATTAAAGGATATAAAAGGTATTAATCCATTAATTTTTACACATAGAATACATTTAGAGGATAATGCTAAAACTTCTCAACAACCTCAAAGAAGATTAAATCCACACATGAAAGAGGTAGTTAGAGCTGAAGTCCTTAAATTGCTTGATGTTGGAATTATCTATCCTATCTCTGATAGTCAATGGGTAAGCCCTACACAAGTTGTGCCTAAGAAATCTAGAATAACAGTGGTTGAAAATGATAAGGGTGAATTAATACTTACGCGAGTCTCATCTAGTTGGTGTATGTGTATTGATTTTAGAAAATTAAATGCTGTTACTAAAAAAGATCCTTTCTCCTTACTATTTCTTGATCAAATTCTGGAAAGGGTAGCAGGACATCCATACTACTGTTTTCTTGATGATTTTTCGGGTTATAATCAAATACTAATTGCATTGGAAGATCAAGAAAAGACCACTTTTACATGTCCCTTTGGTACTTTTGCATATAGAAAAATGCATTTTGGCCTTTGTAATGCTCCGGCAACATTTCAAAGATGCATGTTAAGCATTTTTAGTGACATGATTGAGCATTATTTAGAGGTTTTCATGGATGATCTGACAGTTTTTAGAAATTCTTTTGAAAATTGTCTTGATAATTTGGAAAAAGTTCTTAAAAGATGCGAAGAAAAAGGATTTGTGCTAAACTGGGAAAAATGTCATTACATGGTTACCTCAGGAATAGTGTTAAGTCATGTGATATCTTCTAAAGGAATTAAAGTTGATAAGGCCAAAGTTGAATTAATTGCTCATTTGCCTTCCCCAAAAACAGTCAGAGAAGTTCGTTCCTTTTTAAAAGATGCAGGATTTTACAGAGGATTCATTAAGGACTTTAGTGTCATATTTAGACCATTATGTAATCTTCTGTTGAAAGATGCACCATTTGATTGGACTCAAGATTGTCAAAAATCTTTTAAAAAATTAATTGGTCTTCTGACATCTGCTCCTATCATGCAATCTCCTGACTGGTCTTTGCCTTTTGAGTTAATGTGTGATGCTAGTGATTTTGTTGTGGGCGTTGTTTTAGGCCAAAGAAAGGAAGGTAAGCCTCATGTGATTTGTTACGCAGGTAGAACTTTAAATAGTGCACAAATGAATTATACCACTACTGGAAAAGAACTACTTGCTGTAATTTTTACATTAGATAAATTTCAATCTTAATTGGTTCTTCTATTGTGATTTTCACCGATCATTCTGCTGTTAAATATTTGATGTCTAAGCAGGATGTCAAACTAAGATTGATAATGTGGATCTTGTTGCTTCAAGAATTCAACATTACAATAAAAGATGAGAAAGGAGTCAAAAATTTTGTCGTTGATCATTTGTCCAGACTTACAACAGGCTCACCTTTTGATAGCACACCTAGCAATAATTCTTTTCCTGATGAATTTTTATTTTCTGTCAATTCCATGCCTTGGTTTGCTAACATAGTCAACTTTCTTGTAACAGGAAAGATGCTGCCTCAATGGACGCACCACGATAGAAGGAAATTTTTGACAGAGGTAAAAAAATTTTATTGGGTTGACCCATACTTGTTCAAATATTGTGTTGACCAAATCTTTCGGAGATGTGTGCCCGACAGTGAGGTAGGTAGTGTCATTAAATTTTGTCACTCAGAAGCATGTGGAGGTCACTTTTCTTCAAAGAAAACAACTACAAAAATCTTACAATGTGGATTTTATTGGCCCAATTTATTTATGGACTGCTATGCTTTTTGCAAAAGTTGTGAAAATTATCAAAAGTTTGGCTCAATTTCAAAAAGAAACATGATGTCTCTGAACCCCATCCTTGTCATTGAAATTTTTTATTGTTGGGGAATTGATTTCATGGGTCCATTTCCATCTTCATTTGGATTTGTGTATATTTTAGTTGCAGTTGATTATGTCTCAAAATGGATTAAGGCGATTCCATGCCGACACAATGATCATAAAACTGTTCTCAAATTTTTAAAAGAAAATATCTTGTGTCGATTTGGAATCCCTCGAGCTATCATAAGTGATGGGGGAACACATTTTTGCAATAAACTATTTGAATCTTTAATGAAGAAATATGGTATTACACATAAAATTGCCACCCGTTATCACCCTCAGACAAGTGGACAAGTTGAATTGGCAAATAGGGAGATTAACAAATTTTGAAAAAAACGGTTAACCCAAATCATAAAGATTGGTCTTTAAGACTAAACGATGCACTTTGGGCTTACCGTACAGCTTTCAAAACATCTTTGGGCATGTCACCCTATTGGTTAGTCTATGAAAAACCTTGTCACTTGCCTGTAGAATTGGAACATGAAGCATTCTAGGCCATTAAAGCTTTCAATCTAAATCTTGATGATGCTTGCAAGATACGAAAATTACAATTAAATGAACTTGAGGAATTGAGAAATGATGCATATGAGAACTCAAAGATTTATAAAGCTAGAACAAAAGCTTTTCATGACAAGACAATTTTGAGAAAATCTTTTGAAATTGGTCAAAAAGTTCTGCTTTATGTTTCTCGCCTGTACCTATTCCTTGAAAAATTGAGATCTAGGTGGAGTGGTCCTTTTGTTGTCAAACATGTGTATCCTCATGGGGCTATAGATATTGAGAATCCTAGGAATGGTAATGTGTTTAAAGTCAATGGATAAAAGCTCAAACCATTTCTAGAAAACCAAGTTGATGAGGTAGAATTCATCTCTCTTTTTTATCCTTTTTATGAATAGAATTCACTCTAATTTTGTTGTCTTATTTTTGAAGTTCTTTGTGTTGCTGGTTAAGTGGTGGATAACGGTACTCAGTGACTCTTAAGTCGGTTTGTTTTTCAGTTTCCCAAAATAATTGAATCCTTCTTCTCCTTTAAAATGGATGTCATTCTTTCAAACCTGAGAAAAAATTTTCCTTCTCTCCCTCAAAATGCTCAGAAAAAATCTACAATGTTAGATGTGAAAGATTGAGACTGTTAATGCACAAAGGTATGCCAGAAGATGCATACTGGATAATTGAATCAAATGTCCGACTAGCAGGTGAGTCTTCAATTTCATTTGACTCATACATGCCAAGTCTTGGAAGAAGTTCGTATTCTAAAAGAAGAAGAACAAAAAGATTACAAGTCTACCACAAATGTAGATGATGGAATTGTAACAAGCGATGTCGTTCTTTGGGGATGGTTTCCACAAACAGAGAAGATAAAATTTTCTTCATTAAGAATAGACTGAGTAAGGAGTCATTAGATGATATCTTATTGACTCTTGAGACGCATTCTTATGGATTGGTGCATCGTGAACTTCTTAATTTGTGGAATCTCTTCAAGGATGAAGAAAAACGCTACAGTTTTAGGAATCTAACTCTAAAAGACCCTGTTTGCCAATTTATAAGAAAATTGGATGGGAAGCTTATTCCTGACTCGTAGAAGGCGTTTAAGTCGTTACTAGACGTTAAACCAAAGGCAAATATGAGTCATATCCATAACAATCTGTACATATCATCCTCTTCTTCTTCATGTCATCTTTCAAAAAAATATTTAAAAAAAAGAAAAAAAAAAGAAGAAATAAATTTTTGAACAAGGGCGATCCAGAAGGAGTACCATGACTTTAATTAGTTGTGGAGACCCGTCATTGACTCGGGTGGACCTTTGCACGCTGGTCCTTAAAAAAGTTCGTGTACCATGCTCTGTAGAGAGTCGTACTCCATAACCTAATGTTTACCATCTAGACACTATGGAGTTGATGGACAAGTAGAAGAGTCTCACTCTGGTTATTAATGAGAAGTAACCTGCGGCTGCCAAAGCATATGAGGCATCTGAGCTTGATCACCTCTTTTATTAGAAGGGGCTCTCAGTGCCCTGGGATGGGATGTTTTGGATCTTGGACATTACGGGTTTCAGATTTTAGCATCTTTGTTGATGTTACGAGCCCAAGTGTGAGCGCCCCAAGTTCCAGACCCAGGATGGAAACCCACAATGGTTTCTTCTTTCTCTTTTCTTCGAATAAACGGACGTGAGTGTCTACTGCACTGGTGACACACAATATAAAGATATGCCACTACTGCACTCATGACGCGTAGTATAAAGATACGCCATGAAAGTTGTATATACAAGTATGTCATCATTTGCTATTATATTTCTTTTATCTTTGTATGATTTTGCTGTATTTTGGTTTTGGACAGACGATCCTTTGAGCATGGTCCTTTAGGGGTTTCTAGACTTCTTTACCCTGATGGTTTTCTTGAAGTAAAAAAAAAAAAAAGAGATTCTGTGTTTCTTAATTTCAAACTTTTCTGACAACAGCCAACCTACCCTTATAGGTGCAATTATTACCATTTCCATTCTTTTTCTTATTTAAATACTTCATTTTCTCCACTTTCCTCTAACTTAAAATCTTTCAAAGGGAAGGTGAGAATAGAAATGGAAGGTGTTTCTGTTCGTCAACTTAAAAATATCTGCGTATTTTGTAGATCTAAGTATAAGAAGGGTTTAGAGTTTGTAAACGCAACTACCACTCTTGGTCGATCACTTGCTGCGAGGAATATTCATCTTGTATATGTGGGAGGTTGCCATGGGTTAATGGGGGCTGTATCACTTGCTGCATATATAGGAGGCAGTCAGGTTTTAGGTGTCATTCCTGAACCTTTAGCTCAACAGAACATCACTGGAAAGACAATTGGAGAGGAACTTAAGGTATCATCAATGCATGAACGAATGAAGATAATGCTTGAAAACTCTGATGCATTCATTGCCTTAGCAGGTGATTTTGGTACCTTGGAAGAAGTTTTTCAAATTGTCTCTTGGGCCCAACTGAACATCCACCATAAACTCATAGGTTTGTTGAATATAAATAATTTCTTTGATATTTTGTTACTTTTTCTTGACCATGCTGTGGAATAGAAATTTATCGCACCTTTGGCAAGACAACTTCTTATCTCTGCTTCCACTATTGAGAAGTTGATTGATAAATTAGAAGCTTTTGTTCATAAACCTGACCCAGCAATAGTGACTGCGGGATTTAAGGATGCAAACCCAAGTGCAAGTTGTCTCAAGTAGTAAATTTCTCGGGAGTCCGAGGTCGATCCACAGGGAATTGATGAAGAAAAATTAATTGAGGTAAGAAGAGGATTTGTCACAACACCAAAAGTAATAAAACAAGTTCACAAATGAATTTAAGGGCTTGCTTGGGTTAGGAGATCCACTCTTGGTAATAAATTAAAGGTAAGATTATTTCTCTTTTTAACTCAATTGACATCCACACACAACGGAGGTTCCAATCGAAAAATATAACATTCAAAGTTCAATTATATATGTAATATTATTATGATTCCTTTAATTATCTACCAACATTTATAAATGAGTTCAAGCATTCACTGTGCCAATCCTATTGTCTACAATAAATCAAGATCTCCATTAACAATGAAGGTTTCTAAATTGATTGGAAACAAAATACAACACATATAATGTTCATTTAATAATATATCATTTAAGCAGAAGAAATAAAATAATCTAACCCTATTTCATTACCAAGAGCTTCACTCTTTTACCCAAGCAAGATGAAGATTTAGTTACTTATGGATAAGAAGAAAGAAAGAGATAAGAAGAGAAAGATGAACATGACTTCAATTTAGAACAAGAGAAAATTACAACAAAGGAAAACAATAAACAAGTATAACCACAAATTGTAAAAACTAAGCCTAACACCAAGTGCTTCAAATGGTCAGCCAATGGTGCCTTTTATAGAGGATTAGGGATACAAAATGACAAAGGGGCTGATTAGGGGTAGGTGGGATGAGTGGATGAATGAGTGAAGAATGCCAAATGGAGAGAATAAGAGTGAAAAATCATTGATATTTCTTGTCTCCGAAATCATTCATTGCTTAAGTCATTGATTTCGTCATTTTCGAGCCAAATGGCCTTCATGAAAGTTCTAGGAAATTGTCTAAGCTTTCCAATGGCTCTATAATCACCCAAAAATTCGTTCTACAGCCCAAGATATGACTCAATTACTACAAACTGTTCAGGCCCAGTTTCAGCACCTCTGTTTTGACTTTCAGACCCAATATCACTATCAAGGAGCCTGAATCAAGTTTTGTGTTCAACATGAAAGTTTTAGATCTGGGTCTTAACTTTCAAATGTCTAAATTTCAGCCCAAAATAATTATTGCAGCCCGAGTTATGCTCTGATTACTGTATACTATTCAGGTTTCAGACACAAGACTCGTGTTCTGTCTTCCGAGCCCAATTAGCTCCACTAGATGTCTGATTGAGACTTTGAGCTCTTCATCAAAGTTGTAGAACTCTCTCTTATCTTTCCTACATGATAAAATTCATAATTATCAGACATTTAAAACTCAAGATATGACCGAAATACAGAAACAGCGTAAGACCAAAATAGTGCTGAAAAAATCAATTAAGTCCAATTTGAGTCCAAACTTACAAAACATAACTAGGCTTAATCAATTAAGTGCATGGAGAGTGTAAATGACTAAAAATGAGAGTTTATTAATGTATAAAATATGTGATCATCAAATTCCCTCACACTTAGCTTTTTGCACTCCTGGGCAAAACACATAAGACCAAAGTTAGGAGACAAAGAAAAATGACACAGACTCAAAAGCTAAAATCTCTAATAGACTTGATGAAGTAAAAAGAGCAACAAGAAATTCAAGGGATCAAAGCATTAATGATGTAACATTTCTTCACATCTCAAACCAACAAGCAAGGAAACTTCAGTTGAAAAGAATGAGTCAAGAATAATAGATCCTCACAAAATTCCCTCTCAATCTCTCAAGTGTTTAAAAGGTAAGTATTTCACTCTATTCAACTCATGAACAATTGCACTACCATAAGCTTGCTTATCTTCTACTTCTACGCTACTAAAAACACATGCATACAAAAATCAAGAGGATTTTATTCAAGGTTGTAATGAGGTCATGGTAAAGGAGAAGGGATAATATAGATATGAAAAGATAAATACCAAAGAGAATAAAAGAGCATTATGGTACAGATAGAGTGGAGAAAATGTTTGAGAACATTCATCGTAAAGGACAATCACCAACATTTGACTAATGTTTTGTTGAAGATCAATCTCAAATTGGTGAATTGAATTCATTGTTAGACTTGAACATTCTCCTTTTCTTCCTGTTGTTTCTAAGCATCCACCTTTATTCTAGACTCTGATAATCCTTTGATTGCAAAGGTGGTCAATTTTTTTTTCTTTTTTTTTTTTTTGGATCATTTTGCACACACACCCCCACACTTGTTCAAGAACTAGGTCAATGCTCTCTTATTCCTCTGGTTGGGTAAAAACATTTTTTTCTTTCTTTTTTCTTTTTTTTCTTTTTTTTTTGAAGGATGAAATGAGCTTAAAACAAGGAATAGTCAAATAAGTTCAAAGGGGTTACACAATGGAAAGTGTACAAGGATGGCTATTTGGTCAAAGTAGCTTTTTTTTCAAAATGCCTCAATCATATTAATGTATGCATATGAAAATATAGCCTCAAAAAGAATCAAAGCAAGTTCTAGAGTAACAATTCCATGAGTGAAAATTACACAAGAAAGAAGAGAATGGTACAAATATTCAATCCATTCATCAATAGGCTCAAAATCTCACAAGGCATATTTCTATCATTCTCTATCCACTAATTCAACATCCATAACCAAACATGTGAAATTTAAGAAAGAAGATAATTTATTCAATCATGCTATGATTCCTAAATTTCAATTGCTTCCAAGGATGTGAGAGTGCATTCGCTTGAATCTTTCAAAGGAAATCAAAAGACAAAAACTTTGTTACTTCCACAAATCAATACCAATTAATTACTACCTAAAAAAAACTCCTTACTCTGCCACCAATTAAGATGCATCTCAGAAGTAAAATTACTCCTTACTCTGTCATCACTAATTAGTTTAGTAAGTCTATGACAATCATATCATACTTCCCAAACAAAACAAAATATTTTTTTTGGCTCAACTATCCTTCCCCCCTAACTAGATCACAACATTGTCCTCAATGTTAAAATATAGATGAGTAAAGGATAGAAGATATTACCTGTTGGAGAAATCTGACACAAATTTAAACAAAAACAAAGTACGATAAATAAAATCAAAAGTAAAGAAAAGCTATAAACGAAGTGTCAAATCTGGCTCATTTTTCATCTTGTTTCCCTCTCTGCCTCCTGCTGACCAATCTATCTGAGCTATTGCTGGATCAGGATCAAAGATCAAAAGTAAAGGATTTTTTTTTTGGTGACTTCAAGAAAACCATCAGGGTAAAGAAGTCTAGAAACCCCTGAAGGACCCTGCTCAAAGGATCGTCTATCCAAAACTAAAATACAGCAAAATCATACAAAAATAAAAGAAATATAATAGCAAATGATGACATACCTATATGTACAACTGTCATGGTGTATCTTTTATGCCGCGTCATGAGTGCGGTAGTGGCATATCTTTATCTTTGCGTGTCACCAAAGGCAGTGAGACACTCACGAATTTTTTAAGGACTAGCGTGCAAAGGTCCACCCGAGTCAATGACGGGTCAACCAAAGGTGGGGCTCCACAACTAATTAAAGCCATGGTATTTCTTAGGATCGCCCTTGTTCAAACATTTTTTCCTTTTTTTTTTTTCTTTTTTTTTCTCCTTTTTTTGATTTTTTTTGAATTTTTTTTGAATTTTTTTTTTGAAGGATGACATGAAGAAGAAGAAGAAGAAAGATGATGATATGTACAGATTGTTGTGGATATGGCTCACATCTGCCTCTAGTTTAATGTCTAGTAACGGCTTAAACGCCTTCTATGAGTCGAGGATAAACTTCCCATCCAATTTTCTTATAAATTGGCAAACAGGGTCTTTTAGAGTCAGATTCCCAAGACTGTAGTGTTTTTCTTCATCCTTGAAGAGATTCCACAAATTAAGAATTTCACGATGCACCAATCCATAAGAATGCGTCTCAAGAGTCAATAAGATATCATCTAATGACTCCTTACTCAGTCCATTCTTAATGAAGAAAATTTTATCTTCTCTGTTTGCGGAAACCATCCCCAAAGTACGACATCGCTGGTTACAATTCCATCGTCCACATTTGTAACAGACTTGTAACCTTTTTGCTCTTCTCCTTTTAGAATACGAACTTCTTCCAAGACCTGGCATGTATGAGTCAAATGAAATTGAAGACTCACCTGCTAGTCGGACCTTTGCTTCAATTATCCAGCGTACATCTTCTGGCATACCTTTGTGCATTAACAATCTCAATATTTCACATCGAACTTTGTAGATTTTTTTCAGAGCATTTTGAGGGAGAGAAGGAAAATGTTTTCTCAGGTTTGAAAGAATGACATCCATTTTAAAGGAGAAGAAGGATTCAGTTATTTTGAGAAACTGAAAAACAAACCGACTTGAGAGTCACGGAGTACCGTATCCGCCACTTAACCGGCAACACAAAGAACTCATCAACTTGGTTTTTTCAGAAATGGTTTGAGCCTTTGTCCATTGACTTTAAACACATTACCATTCTTAGGATTCGCAATATCTACGGCCTCATGAGGATACACGTGTTTGACAACAAAAGGACCACTCCACCTATATCTCAATTTTTTAGGGAATAGGTGCATGCGAGAATCATAAAGCAGAACTTTTTGACTAATTTCAAAAGATTTTCTCAAAATTGTCTTGATTGTGGATTTTTTTGGATTTGTCTTTTGACAATTTTCATAACTTTTGCAAAAAGTATAGCAATCCTTAAATAAAGTGGGCCAATAAAATCTGTACTGCAAGATTTTCGCACCTATTTTCTTTGAAGAAAAGTGACCTCCACATGCTTATGAGTGACAAAATTTAATGACACTACCTACCTCACTGTCGGGCACGCATCTCTGAAAAATTTGGTCAAGACAATATTCGAACAAGTATAGGTTATCCCAATAAAAGTTTTTCACCTCTGTTAAAAATTTCTTCCTATCTTGGTGCGTCCATTGAGGCGACATCTCTCCTTCTTGTTCTTCAGTAAAAGACGAGGAAATTACTACAGGAAAACTTTGCTTTTCTCCCAAAAATGTGTACTTCAACCTAGCAGGTAATGGCTTTAGTTCCGGTGTGGGTACTTCTTCATGGGTATTATCATTCATGGGTTTTATCTCTTCGAATTTTGGCTTTCTTCCTTTGTATTCTATTTCCTCTGTACAATCAAGCAAATTAAATGAATTAATTAAACAAACTTCTAATGGGTCAGAAGAACTCTTTTTTTGAAGATGATCATCTATAATGGTTTTAATTCCTTCAACTTCCTCATTTTCATCAAGGACTTCCTGTGATTGCTTGCACATGTTAAAAACATTGAGATCTAGTGTCATGTTTCTAAATGTTAGCTTCACCACTCCATTTCTGCAATTTATCAAAGCATTAGATGTTGCTAAAAATGAACGGCCTAAAATAACAGGAATTGACTTGCAACTATCAACCAGAGGTTCAGTATCCAAGACAATGAAATTCATAGGATATATGAATTTATCAACTTGAACCAACACATCTTCCACTATTCCTCTTGGAATTTTAATTGATCTATCTGCAAGTAGAAGAGTTACAGAAATTGGTTTTAACTCACTTAAGTTGAGTTGCTGATAAACTGAATATGGAAGCAAATTGACACTAGCACCAAGATCAAGTAAAGCTTTTTCAATTTTATGTTCTCCAATAATGCATGAAACTGTAGGACAACCAGGGTCTTTATATTTCAACACATTATTATTTTGAAGAATGGAGCTTACCTGTTCTACCAAAAATGCTTTCTTTTTTACATTTAATTTCCTTTTAACAGTGCACAAGTCCTTCAAATATTTGGCATAAGAAGGAATCTGTTTGATAGCATCTAACAGAGGAATATTAATTTTCACTTGTTTCAAAATTTCAAAAATTCCAGTGTTATGGTCCAATTTCTTTGGATTTTTCAATGCTTGAGGAAATGGGGGTGAAGGCGAGAGTTTAGTCTCCTTTTGGTCAACTTCTTCATTTTCTTGGGGAATTGGCTCATCTTCTTTCTCACAAGATTTGAGGATTTGTTTTTCAACAATATTTCCACTCCTAAGAGTTATCACTGACTGGACTTGGTCCATTTGTTAGTTTTCTGAACTCCCTCATTTAAACTGTACTGACCCTTGGGATTTGGTTAAGGTTGAGAAGGAAATTTTCCTTTCTCATGAATGATGAGTGCAGAAGAAAGTTTAGCAAGAGTGTCTTTTATGTCATTCATGATTTGATTAGTTTGTTTATTAATGGCCTCTTGCTTTTCTATGAATGCACACAGTGTTTCTTCAAGGTTTTTCCTATATGGTGGGACATAAGGTGCATATCCTTGAGAATTTTGAGAGTCCTGTTGTGCCTGAGGAGGTGGTAGTTGCACAAATTGTGACTGATTATTATTCCTCTAGCTGAAATTCGGGTGATTTCTCCATCCCGGATTGTATGTAAAAGAAGAAGTAAATGGCTTGTTAAAATTATTCATTGCATTTACCTGCTCATGTACAACTTCTTTAAAAACAGGAATGTTAGGACATTCGTGTGTTGAGTGTCCTAAGTCATCACAAATACCACAAACTTCTTCATTTTGCACAGATTTGATTTCTTTTGCTTTCCTTAATTCCATGGCTTCAACCTTTCTAGCCAAACTGGCAAATCTAGCATTTAGATCTTCCTCTTGACTAAGGTGATATTTTCCTTTATTAGCACCTGCAAGATTAGATCTAATTGAATTTTCAGAAGTGTTAGTACTATGCCAAGATTGAGAATTTTCAGCCAACTGGTTCAAATAGTCTAAACCTTTATCAAGTTCTTTATCAAGAAACTCACCATTGCACATTGTTTTCACAAATTGTTTAGTTTCAGGAGTTAAGCATTCATAAAAGAAGCTTATAGCACGCCATTTTTCAAAACCATGATATAGGTAAGAATTTAACAAATCTTTAAATCGTTCCCAACATTGAAAATATGCTTCATTTGAATTTTGGGAAAAATTTTGGATTTATCTTTTCATAGCATTGGTTTTATGTGTTAGAAAAAATTTCTTTAAGAACTCACCTTGCATTTCTTGCCATGTGCCAATTGATCTTGGTTTCAAAGTGTTAAGCCAGGATTTTGCTTTATCTTTTAAAGAAAAAGGAAACAATTTAAGCTTAACAATCTCTTCAGTGCAATTTTGATCATTGAAGGCAATACATACTTCCTCAAATTCTTTCAGATATAAATATGGACTTTCAGATTCTAAACCATGAAAATTAGGAAGTAAAGAAATCATACCTGGTTTGAATCTAAAATTATTGGCATTGAGTGGAAAGATAAAACATGATGGACTAGAATTTCGAGGTGGTTGCAAATATTCACGCATGGTTCGCAACGGTTGATTTTTCGGTTCATCATGTACACTTTCATTGTCAGCCATTGTGTCAATTATGTGTGATTGTGTTCAAACAAGTCAATATGTAAAGTACCAGAATTAATTTTAACTAAACGACCAGAATTTAAATCACGATATCAATTAAGCATAAATACATAAATAACTAAAAATAAATAAACAAAAAATAATGTACAAGTTGGCGGTGTAACCCACCATTAAATATTAACAAGGATGTGGTAGAAACCAACCACCAAAAATATATATATAACAAAGGTGGGGTAATAAACCAACCACCCAAAAATAAAAATAAAAATAAAAATAAAAATAAAAATAAAGTGCGAAAAAATAAATAACAAAAAAGTAAAAAGGAGAGTTTCTTCCACTAAGTTAGTGCGTAAAATAAAAGGGAGAGTTACCCCCACTGACGAAAAAAAAATGACGAAAAAAAAAAAAATTAAAAAGAAAAAATAAATGACATAAATATAAAAGTTAGAAAGTTAGTATGTTAGCAAGTTAGTAAGTTAGAGAGTTAGTAAAGAAACCGAAGGATTGGCAAGCCGATCTTTTGCTCCGGTGAGGGAGAAGAGAGAATAGATTTTATTAAAGAAAACAAACCTCAATAAATCAAAACTTCAAATCAAGTCCCCGACAACATCGTCAAAAACTTGACTGCGGGATTTAAGGATGCAAACCCAAGTGCAGGTTGTCTCAAATAGTAAATTTCTCGGGAGTCCGAGGTCAATCCACAGGGAATTGATGAAGAAAAATTAATTGAGGTAAGAAGAGGATTTGTCACAACACCAAAAGTAATAAAACAAGTTCACAAATGAATTTAAGGGCTTGCTTGGGTTAGGAGATCCACTCTTGGTAATAAATTAAAGGTAAGATTATTTCTCTTTTTAACTCAATTGAAATCCACACACAACGGAGGTTCCAATCGGAAAATATAACATTCAAAGTTCAATTATATATGTAATCATATTATAATTCCTTTAATTATCTACTAACATTTGTAAATGAGTTCAAGCATTGACTGTGCCAATCCTATTGTCTACAATAAATCAAGATCTCCATTAACAAAGAAAGTTTCTAAATTGATTGGAAACAAAATACAACACATATAATGTTCATTTAATAATATATCATTTAAGCAGAAGAAATAAAATAATCTAACCCTATTTCATTACCAAAAGCTTCACTCTTTTACCCAAGCAAGATGAAGATTTAGTTACTCATGGATAAGAAGAAAGAAAGAGATAAGAAGAGAAAGATGAACATGACTTCAATTTAGAACAAGAGAAAATTACAACAAAGGAAAACAATAAACAAGTATAACCACAAATTGTAAAAACTAAGCCTAACACCAAGTGCTTCAAATGGTCAGCCAATGGTGCCTTTTATAGAGGATTAGGGATACAAAATGACAAAGGGGCTGATTAGGGGTAGGTGGGATGAGTGGATGAATGAGTGGAGAATGCCAAATGGTGAGGATAAGAGTGAAAAATCATTGAGATTTCTTGTCTCCAAAATCATTTATTGCTTAAGTCATTGATTTCGTCATTTTCGAGCCAAGTGGCCTTCATGAAAGTTCTAGGAAATTGTCTAAGCTTTCCAATGGCTCTAGAATCACCCAAAAATTCGTTCTACAACCCAAGATATGACTCAATTACTACAAACTGTTCAGGCCCAGTTTCAGCACCTCTGTTTTGACTTTCAGACCCAATATCACTATCAAGGAGCCCGAATCAAGTTTTGTGTTCAACATGAAAGTTTTAGATCTAGGTCTTAACTTTCAAATATCTAAATTTCAGCCCAAAATAATTATTGCAGCCCGAGTTATGCTATGATTACTGTATACTATTCAGGTTTCAGACACAAGACTCGTGTTCTGTATTCCGAGCCCAATTAGCTCCACTAGATGTCTGATTGAGACTTTGAGCTCTTCATCAAAGTTGTAGAGCTCTCTCTTATCTTTCCTACATGTTAAAATTCATAATTATCAGACATTTAAAACTCAAGATATGGCCGAAATACAGAAACAACGTAAGACCAAAATAGTGCTGAAAAAATCAATTAAGTCCAATTTGAGTCCAAACTTACAAAACATAACTAGGCTTAATCAATTAAGTGCATGGAGAGTGTAAATGACTAAAAATGAGAGTTTATTAATGTATAAAATATGTGATCATCAAATAGCTCAGATAGATTGGTCATCAGGAAGCAGTGAGGAAAGCAAGATAAAAAGAAAGTCAGATCTAACACTTTGTTTATAACTCTCCTTTACCTTTGATTTTATTTATCGTACTTTGTTTCTGTTTAAATTTGTGTCAAATTTCTCCAACAGGTAATATCTTCTATCCTTTACTCATCTATATTTTAACATTGAGGACAATGTTATCATCAAGTTAGGGGGGAAGGATAGTTGACTAAAAAAAATTTTTTTTTTGGAAGTATGATATGATTGTTATGGACTTACTAAACCAATGAATGATGGCAGAGTAAGGAGTAATTTTACTTCTGAGACGCATCTAAATTGGGAAGTATGTTTAGTGATATGACTATTAGAAACCTATTCGTAGTAAAACCAATTAAGGATGGCAGAGTAAGAAGTAAATTTTGGAAATAATTTATTACTCTTGAAATGCATCTTAGTTGAGGAAATAATTATTTTGTGTAGAAGTAGCAAATGGATTCTTGGATCTTAGTATAAATTGTCTTTTTTCTTAAAAATTACAAGCTTGGATATGAATGTTGATATGATGGACTGAGAATGATAGAAATATGCCTTGTGAGATTTTGAGAATGAATTGCGCAAACCTGTCGCCCTTCGTCATGCAGCCAAATGCCGTAGCTGGAGTCGCGCAGCACCGCCCCTCTCCGGCCTAGATCTACACGGAACTAGCTCCCTATGTTGTCGTTCTCCACCGCGAGTCGCACCCGGATACGTTCCCCCACGAGCCCACGTCCTTCACCAGAAACACGACCGTCAGAATCGTGACCCAGTCGTCGTTCCTCTGTCGTCCTCCACGCCACCGTCAATTCTGCTAGTGGTGGGCGACCTTCCCCCTTCTCCATTTTGTTTTATTCTCCAAAACTAAGACCCTTTTATTTTTCTTTGTTGTGTTTTCAGTCTTGTCTTTTGAGTTTTGATTTATTTGTTTTGTTAATCTGGTAAAAAGAAAAAAAAAAGGGAAAAAGATGATGATGTTGATTTTTTTCCCAGACCATAATGGTGTTGATCTTATGAGTGTTATGTTTTCTGTTGATCATTTTGAATAGAAATTACAGAGATAGGTAAATAGCTCTGTTGGGATTTTTTTTTTAATCAGCAATAGCCTTCTTCTATGGTAACAATTGTGACACTGGAAGAGCCATAACTTGACTTGAAAGATGTGATACAATGTTATGATAGTGGGTTGCCATATGTTTTCTAATTTCTGATGCATTGAATTATGCCTTGACGACGAGTTGCTATAGTTCTGTCTGTAATTTTGTGGCAGTAGATTTGTGGGTTATTCTGCTATCTCATTTCATGCTTCTTTCTTTCCCTGCCATTGCTTGATTATTCAAATGTACTTCGTTGCTTATGTTGGTTGTGCTACAGAAAAATTGCATGGAGAACTTGATTTTAGGATATCAGCTTTCTGTTTAATTAGCTTTGACTTATTTGCCTCCCTCATTTTTTTGTAAATACAATGTTTTCAGGATGTTGCAAGAGTTGAAAGAGTTCCAAAAAGCACACTACCAATAATATGATTTAGGGATGGCAGCCCTCCTCTGTAGATGCCTTAAACATATCCCTGAAAGATTCACCTGTCTCAGGTAGAAGTCCCACCTAAATTAATTGAACCAAAGTTGATCAAACTGTTATAAGCCAAAATTTGAGCACATAAATTCTATCTTAAATTTCTTTCTGAGATATTTATAAACTTGTTTCATCATTTTTAATTCATCAACATAAGAGAACCATTGGAGCCCCAGTAGCAATGAGTCCCTGATTGTCATTTTTTTTTTGAACTGTCTAATGTAGTGCGACTTTATAATTACTTTTTGTTCCCCTTTTTCTTTAGGAATAAATGGTTTTGATGTGGAGCAATGCTTTCCTATGCAGAAAAATATCACAATGAAATTGACAAACAGGCAGGTATTGTTATAGATCGTTTTTACTTTTGGCAATATCTTTATTTGCTTATATTGGTATTGTATCTTCAAGCTCAGTGTCTCCTTTCTTTTGAGGCTTAGAATGATATAGCAATATCTGCCTTTAATATTAAAATTCCTATATTATTAGTGAGGAAGGATTAGTTCACAAGTGATTTTGCTTGTTGTATGTTTACAATATCATAGATAATAAACATAAGAATTATGTTTCAGATATCTCCAGGTGCTTGGTACATTGGTCTTTTCAATGGCATTGGACCTTCAAGGATACAATCGTAGATGTTATGGTTTACTATCTAGTATCCCAATATTACTTTTGTCACAAAAAAAGCTGAATATTTCATGTATTGTTCATCACTTGTTGCAACCATTTTTTATCTTTTCGTTGCTGACTTTTTATGCATTTCTATGCTAGTAGGGCAGCTATTATGTTAATGCAGCTACTACCTTTTCACATTACTGTGCATAACTAAATGGAATTGTTCTTATTTTTTAATTCTAAATTGTAATGTTAAAATTTAATCAATACTTTTGTGATGAAAGTCTTCTACGATAATAATATAATTTAATTAAATGTTAGAGCACTGGCTAGCAAAGCATATTCTTATCCTTTATTTATCATTATTACGGTCATCATAATGCTACAAACTTGAGCCAATGATTTCTACTAGTAAATCTTCTTTGAGATAGGATAATTTCCTTTATTCAATATGGGCTTATTTATACTCAATTTTTTCATAAAGAGGTTTGTTTGTCAGATATGCAAAGGGATCGGAGAGCTCTTTTGACATGATTTTTTGTTTTTCCTTTTTTCATATATCTTTTGGTTTTACCAAGTTTCTTGGTTGATCTGTTCTTCGTTCTTTCATATTAAATTCTTTTATCCCAGAAAAGGTTGGGAGTTGTCATGACCATCATGAACTAATTCTGACACACAAAATCATGTAAATTTATATTTAGTGAAGGCTTAATTGATTTAGTACTAGTATATTGATCAATATACTCCATAGTTGATTACTTGATTGTTCACAATAAAAAATCTATAGAAGTGAGTGGTTGAAGTTGATATCTGGTTAGCTATAAGCCAGTGGATTTCCTTCATGTTCTTATCTTGGCATTTGAATCAAATTTAATTGTCTCATTTAGACGAGATTGTTTAGTTCATCTAGTGTAATACACCACTTCGATATATAGTAACCCATTTTCTTTCACTTAAAGCTAGTGAAAGAAAATGAATTTTAAAACTAAATGGGTTTTAAAGCCAAGGGAATAGCTTGTTATTCATAGAAATGGCTAAGCTGGGTGTGGCTAAGCTGCTTGTTGTTAATAAAATGGATGATCCTACAGTGCAGTGGTTAAAAGAAAGGTGCTCTCTCTCTATTTCTCTTGCCCTGGCACTGTCTCTTCATCCCTCTTTCTGTGTTGATCTGCAATTTTAATGAGTTTCCTTGCTGCTGCTAGTGTGCCACTAGGTATAATGAAATTGAGTCAAAGATGATTCCATTTCTGAAGCAATCAGGATATAATGTGAAGTAAGGTATCTGCCTTTTATTTGTTTGAGAATTGAGAATATGTTGGAACTTTGTTTTGCTTGGCTTTTTAATTCATATGTTTCTAAATTATGGGATGCTGGTGTAAATATATGATTTGTAGTGAGTGGATCATGTTGCTTTTACACAGAGAACAGCCTTTATATAATTATGAATGTGATGTGGGCGAGAGACTTTGTCATAGTTCACTATTGAGAATTTCTTCACTGGTACTTGTCCTATTTTTTTGCTTTTTCATGAAGTCTTAGTTTTTCATATGCCTAGTGTTTATGTCATGCCTTTATTGTCTTTGCTCATTGCTTGTTATTCTAGTGCTTGGTTTTTTGAGTTCAACACTCTGGTTTTTTGGATTAGTGACAGATATTAGATCCAAAATTTTTTTCTTGCTATGACTAGTATTAGCGAGGAGTTAGCGAGAGATTAGCAAGAAATTACGAGGGAATAATTCGCTCACTACTTAGCGATGAAAAAAAAAGCGAGGGACATTTTGCGAGGGATTAGAGAGGGAAATTTCCCTCGCTAATTTGTTGATTTCTTGTAGTGTGAATCCCATGAAAATTATGCTAACAGACTAAGACATGGGGGGTCGTGTCATCAGGCACGGCCTGTGTCTGTGGCCTAGAAAGTCAATTTTGAATTTGAATGATGAGCTATGGGTCCAAAGGTATAAATAAGATTGCTCAGGGTTCCAAAAGGGAATTCTTCTGGACTCTAAGCCAAGCAACTGAAGAGAATTCGAAGAATAAGAGAGAGGGAAATTCAATCAAAGATTGGAGATTCGGGTTCGAGCTATCAGAGATCAATCAACCTCGATCATTGGAAATTAGTTTGATCTTTAGTTTTCTTTCGCACTTGTATTCTTGGCGATGTCTTTCTTTCGTTTTTCTTTTGATTTTGAATTCGCCATGCGTGGCTAAATTTCTTATTTGGTTAAGGGAATATGAAACCCTAGTTTTGATCTTGTGAATCCTACATAGTTTTTTATATCAATACAGTTGTATTTTTATTTATATGTTTCTGATCTTAATTTAGTATAAAAGTTTTTATACTCTTTGCCATTTTCGAAAGTGGTAAAACTAGGATTTCTATATGCGGTTGCGATAGTAAGACTAGTGAGACATATGATCTAAGCAATTCAATCTCGGTATGTGATTGGATCTTAGCGTGATTAATTTTCTAAATCTTAATGCAATCATTAGGTAGGTATAAGAGCAGTTGCTTTATAGCTAACTAGTGATTAGGGCTTAATTTAAGCGGTAACTAAATTAACCAAAACCTAAGGAAAACAAAAAATTAATCTCACAATCGCATAAAAACATAATTGATCATGTTGGAATAAAGGATATGTAGGTTAGAATTATCATATAAATCTAGTGGCAGATTTCATCTCTTAACCAATACCTTTAAATTGGTAATTTAAATCGTGTTTACTGTTGTTGCTTTAGATTTAATTTCTATTCTTAGTTTTAACAAACAAAATCCCATTTTACTGTTTATTGTTCTTTAGAGTTTAAATTAAGAATCGATTTATAGTATTAATTGAATTAGTTTTCTGTGTATCGACCTTTGCTAACTACAACTGATTGTAAGGTGTTTATATTTTTTTATGGGACTTGGCAACTGATTTTGATCTTAATTTTATTCACAATCCACACAACACCACTACTATTTTTTTTTTTAGTTAGTCAAGTCTAAGTCCAACTGTTTAGAAAAATAATAAAGAGATGAGTCCAAGACCAATGCTGAAAAAAGGGGAAAATATATTAATTTGCGTAAAAAATAAAACAATAGTTGAAATATTTAGATGCAATTTTTGGTGGGATATTGAAAAAAAATTAAAGATAAAAATCTTAATTAAATCATTATATTAATTTAAAAATATTCAATTTGGATTTTAACAACTAAAAGAGTTAACAAGAATGGTTAGCATTTTTTAGACTAGATACGTGTTAAATTTTTAGCAGTAAAATGTCTTCAAATCATTGATTTGTTTTTTATTTAAAGAGTTTTAATTCTTAACCCGAATAAGAAAGAAGAATATATATGTTGAGAATTTTAGCGTCATTAAATTAAATTTCAAATCACCTGAGATAGCTTTTTGATTTACAAGCAATAAATGAGGGCAAATTGAAAAAGATTTTGTGCCTAAATTAATTGAAGCATCACTTGACTTATAAATGAGAAAGCACCAAAGGCACTTGGATACCCTTTTTTTCTTTTCAAAGAAATAACACACTTTTAAAAAATAACACATTTTTTCTTTTCAAAAAATAACACTTTTCTTTTTTAAAACAACACAATTTTAAGAAAAGATACAGAGAGAATGTGGATTAGAGAGCGTTTTAGTCGTGGGAGGAAAAGGCAAACAAGAGATCAAAGCTTCATTCTTTTACCTTTCAAAATCCCTATTTCTTTTTCTGGTATGTCATGCATTTGTTCTTGATTATCTCTTTGGTTTGTCACCTTTCTATAATTGTTCTCTCACTAATCAAGTTAGACTATAAAAATATGCACAAGCACTAGCTCATCGAATTACTGCCAGTGATGCTATTGGATCTCACTAAATGAGCTGACTTGATCTAATTTTTCAATAAATAAATAAAAAATGTCTTGCATCCAACTTTAAACATAACATCAAATAAAATTTCTAAACATGACCATTGACAGAAAAGTTGGGAGAGGATCGTGGTGTCGATCATTTAAATTCTTCCTAATATTCTTAAGGGTTATCTCTATTGAATCTTACCAAGTGAGTTAGCTTGATCCAATTTCTCAAGAATTATTTTTTAATAAAACAAAATAAAAAAAATGAATATGAGCAAATTCCTAACCTTTTGATTGTGGTGGATTAAAGCTCCTATGAAAACATTTTTTAGAAAATCACCTCAAAAGTCTCATTTCACACAAAAAATATTTTCTTAAATTAAAGTCTTTTTGAAATGACATTTTATTTGGCCATTCACTCTAAAGAAGAAATATTTTCTTGAAGCAAATAAATAAAAGTTTGTTTGGTTATCTTTCTTTTTTGAAATATTTTTAATAAAATATATAAGCATTAATTCACCACTTTCATATTATATGTTAAGGGATTTAAATTTGTTCTATAGAGTAATGACTATTTAGTCATCAATTCCCTGTCAAAGTCATTTATCACTCTTGATAATATGCTTGAAAAAGTGGGACATGTTAAAATAAAATATTTTTACAAATAAAAAATAAAAGACCAATTTAATTAATTTTAAAAGATAACACTAGATTAAATAGGTAACCGTTCTTGGAACGAACGATGTAGAGTGCTAATACATTCTCTACCTGTAATCAACCTCTGAACCTAAACTCTAAAACACATACCATCTTTTAGGTATATGATCGAACATTTCCATTTTTAATAGATAAATCAGTTGGTGGCAACTCTTTTTAATTCTTGTATTCATTTGCAAGAATTCATCGCTCCGCATTACATTGTGCCGAGAGGGACGTTGTGACAAATCTCTTTTAAGTGTAAATGAATGCTTCAACATTCAAAAATTGAATGATATACTGCTATACATAAACCAAAGAAAATGAGCAACTATCAGAGAACAGAAGGAGCAACTATGCATTTTGTACATGAAATTAACTCCCACGAATTAGAGGCTAATTCTCCTTAATTTTCTATGTCTCCAACGGCTAGAAGAATAGGAGGAAGCTTTCCACTATAAATAGGAAGCCTTGGAGAAGATCAAGACACACAATAGCTCAAAATAAAAAGTGAGGAGGTGCTGCAATCTTGCTATCTTCATTTTTCTTTCATCTTAGTTGATTCTAAACTTGTGTATCCACTCTAGAGAGAGTCCAAAACTTATCATAACTCATTGATAAAAGCAACCACAACCTTTGAGAGTTAAAACCTTGTTCTTATGAGAAGAAAGGAATATGGATAACATTCCTTTGTTTTGTTACTCTTCTTCGAGTAGATGTAAATAGAGGTTTGGTGGTGTCCTTGGTAAAGTAAAGCATTATAACTCAGCTTTGAGGCTAAGGTGGAGGAAGATTCGTCAGAGTCCTTGTAAGAAAAAATTTAACAAGTGAAGAAAATCTTGAGCATTTGCTTGGGGAGTGAATGTAGGTCGTGGATTGTGGCCGAAGTAGTATAAAATTCATTTGTGCATTTCTCTCAACCTTTTCATCTTTACTTTCAACTTTTACTTGTGTTTGTATTGCAATTGTTGTTTAATTTTTGAAATTTTCTGTTATTGAACCCAATAAAACCAATTCATCCCCTCTTGGTTCTATCAATTGGTATCAATAACTTAATTCTCTAGAAGGCCTAATTGCTTGAGAAGTCAATCCTTGTAGGTTAAATGGTAGGAAACTTGATTAACTCAAACATCATTGAAGGACAATCGGTCTCTAGGCCACCATACTTTGATGGGTCAAACTACTCTATTTGGAAGAAGCACATGGGAATATTCATTCAGTCCGTTGAATACAAATTATGGCTTGTGATAAAAAAAAATGGACCATTCATTCCAAAGAAAAAGGCAAATTCAAAATAGGTGGAGAAGATTGAAGAGGAATTCAATAATGAAGACATAAAGAAGATGGAACAAAATGCGAAAGTTAAAAACATCTTCTAATGTGCTGTAAATTCTGACAATTTTAGAAAAATCTCAAGGTTCAAAACCACTAAGCAAATGTGGGATAAGTTAGAGGTGATACATGAAGGAACAAGCCATGTAAAAGAAGCAAAGATTGACATTCTTGTTCATGAGTACAAGTTGTTTAACATGAAAGAGTAAGAAAATATTCATGAGATGTTCAAGAGGTTCTCTAACATAGTCAACATCCTTGATGCCCTTGGGAAGGTCTACATGAATAGAGAGTTAGTAAGGAAGATACTAAGAAGCCTCATCAAAGAATGGCAATCAAAGGTTGCTATGATTCAAGAAGGAGGTGACGTCAACACTATTTCCTATGATGAATTAAGAGATAATATCATAACCTATAAATCAATTTTTCTTAATAATTTGCAGGAAGAGAACACAACAAGGAAAGAAATTGCTCTCAAAGTCACATCAACCTCATACCAAGAGGAAGATGATGAAGAAACTCAAATGAGAAATGATGAAGAGATAACACTCCTAACCAAGAGACTCTATAAACTCAACAAGCAAAAGTTTGGTTCAAGGAAAAGGCAACAATTCAAAAGAAATGATTCAAAAGAAGGCCAAATTATGTGCTATAGATGTAGAGAGGTTGGTCACTACCAATCTGATTGTCCTTTCACAAAGATAAAATTTGAAAAAAAGACAAAGAAGAAGAAAACATTGGTAGCAAGCTCAACTTGGAGTGATTGTGATGACTCTTGATGGGAAAGTGAACAAGAAGATAAGGATAAGGTGGCTCATATGTGTTTTATGGCATAAAGTGAACAATATGATGAGGTAAATGACTTTGACCATCATTTTTTTCATAATGAATTAAATGATGAGTTTGAACAATTGTTAAAAGATTCTATTAAGCTATCTAAATCATATTTTGCTCTAAATTTACGTACAATGATGCTTTAGTTGAACTTAAGAAGTTAAGAAAAGAAGTTGAGCTTTTGAAGTTAGAAAATGTTTCAAAAGGAAATGAACAAAGATTGATTGTTGAAGATGTTTTATTGAATGAAAAGGTTGATGAGCTTTCCAAGTTAAAAAAATGTTTCAAACAAAAATGGACAAAAATTGATTGCTAAAAATTTTTATTGAATGAGAAGGTTGATAAGTGTACTAAAGATCTTGCAAAGTTTGTGAAAGTAAAAGAGAATTTAGATATTCTCTTGGGAAAACAAAAATGCTTTTAAAGTTAGAATTAGATTTATTGATTGTAAAAATGAAAAGTACTACAAGAATTCTTTTGTGAAAGTAAGTGTTTCTACAACTCCATATGTGACATGTAACTATTGTGGCAAAAAATGACACATCTCACATACATGTGCTATGAAGAAAAATGCTTCTATGATGATGTGGGTTCCTAAAGTCACTAAGGTTGGTTCTTCAAACTCTAACCCCAAAGGACTCAAGAGAAGTTGGGTACCAAGGTGAAATCTATCTTGTAGGTGTGCTTGAAGACAAGCATGAAAGAACAATGATTCCTTGATATTAGATGCTCAAGAGTTATTAAATTTTGTCTCCCACAAGCTTAAACAAGGAAGAACTATCACATTGGAGACAATGAGGAAGGATAAGCATTGGAGTTGGTAAAACTAGTATCAACTCATGTTTCTTTATTGCCTTTGCTCAATTATTTTTTTCAAAGTATATTATGTGTTAACTATTTTTCTTTTATGAGTAAGTTGCTATGCAAGGAATATAAAGGTAATGAAGTTCTTCTTGCTATCAATGAACATTCATACTAAGATAGACATTTTGGGAATGGTAAAAAGGTAAATGAAAGAGATATAACATGTTCTTTATTTTATCCAAATGATAATTTTGTAATACATGATATGCTTAAGTGAGAAATTCATGAGAAATAGAGCCGCCAAAATGGGCCAAGCCCGATGGGCCGACCCGAATAGTCTGACAAAATGGACGGGCTGGACTAGCAAAAGTAAACAAAAAATTAGAAATGGCCCAAACGAGCCGGGCTGGCCCACATTAAAAACACTACATTAAGCCGGGAGGGGCAAAGCTGGGCCAGCAAAATGTCAACCTGAAACTAACATAACCCGATCTAGCCCAACTCAAAAATGGCCCAGTCCGAGCTGTGCCACCTCGTTTTGATAACCCTAATGAGAAACACTTGAATTACAATATTTGACATGTTTACTTATACTGCTCATATCTTAGTATATTATGTGCTTTATGTGAATTTTGTGCTTTATGTGTTAAAGTGCATGAGATGATGATAGTATATCATATCAATGTTATTTATAGTGATTGGAACCATATTCAAATCTTATTTAAGCTTTTTGTTCAAAATTTTCAAGTTTTGATTTTGCAGTCAAAATGAGCAACTACTGGGAGAAATAACAACTACCTTGTAGTTGTTAGTTGTAATTGCTCTTTTTCTCTATTTTTTTATGAGAAGCTTCACCATTCACGTTTTCCCTTAAGGACGTTTTAGTCCTTTCTTGTTTCTTTTTTTAAAAAAATCAGAAACAAATTTTCACGCATCTCCTCTCTCTTTCTTGTCATTCTCTCACTCTCTCTGGTTTCCTTCAAAACATAAAATCACAAATCACAAATCCTTTTCTCCTCCTTTATTTTGTTTCGCTCAAATCACTCACATAAACATGAATCTTGCGATTGATGGTGTAACATCCTCCCTATTCTGTTAGCTTCAATGGTTGTTATAGTAATTTCTTAGCCCATAAATTAGCATAGATTGTTTAAATGATGAAAATAAATATGAAAAATTTATTTCTAGGTCATAAGTAATTAGATTGAATTATGGTAATTTTTGAGGAATTAAATAAATAAATTTGATATTTTTACATAAATAGAATGAGTGTTTAAAAGTCAAAAGAAATAGGAGAATAACTCTAAAAATTATGAAAATTTGTGGAGTTGTTACATAGAAGATGAAGATTATTTTAAAAATGATTACGGGTTTGGACAGATACATGCAAGCAAATTAGTTACTTCCTTAAGTTTATATTAAGTTAAGGAAAAGTAATAGAGCTTAATGACTATCTAATGGAGTGTATAGATAGCTATTAAATGATGTGTATAGGAACTTAATAGAATTCTAAAATTTTCTATAACACCTATGAAAGTTAGAAAAGTCATCAATGAAAGATCAAAATATCCTTAAGAGAAAACTTGTCATAATTAATATTAACCACACAATTACCTTATTCTTATCCATTTCTTTTTCCTTCACCGCCTTCTATTACACAACCACGCACGCACACACATTTTCTTTCACTTTTCACCCGGCCAGCAGAAGAAAGAAAGGGACAAAAGAGAGAAAATAAAGAAACTCCATAGCCACATACTTCCAAACCTCACTAGGAAGTCTTCTAACGCTTATTTTTCAAAGTTCTCATCAAGCTCTAGCCAGAGGTGGTCCTAAATCCATCATCAAGCATATCTCAAGTTTCATCCTTCAACTTCTATAGATTCAAAGGAGCCTAGGTAGCGAGGGGTCTATGTCTTTCCTTCCAATCTTTTTACTCTTAATATTGTGTAGGAAATTATTTTTTTTATTAATAAGTGATTAATGAATGGTATATTGATGTTCTTGTGGATTTTGACTTGAGCATATGACTACCCAAAAATAATGTTTAGCCACAGTTATTTGGCTACGGTTTTAACAATCGTGGCTAAACCATAAAAAAATAACTCACTTCTGTTGAGCGCCAAAGCCTTCAGCGCTCGCGCCTAACCCTTTTCTCATCTCCCTCGTTTTATTCCCACTCATCCCACCTGTACCTCATTTGTCTCTCCCTACTACCTCTATCTCATCCCACCGCTGTCTGACCATACAAGAGTCATCGCATCCCCTGCGAAAACCACGCTCGGCCAGCCGCGCCACCCACGAGCCAACTCGTCTTCTCCCTCACTCGAAACCCAAACCACCAGAAAAACCAACCACCCAAGGAACCTCTATCGAGTCACCTGCGCGTAAATCGAGTTCCACCCGAGCCAACCACCCAGATTTGCCACCTGCAACCACCTCAGACTCAAGCTCGTCGTCCCCTCACGTGAACCACAAACCTCCATCAAGTCACCTACGCGTAGATCGAGCTCCACCCGAGCCTTTCACCTCCGTCAATAGCGCACCACTGAACTAGGAGCGCACCACCTCCGTGCGTGTCGCGCACCAGACACAAGTCTCCATCGTCGTTCTCTTTCTACCACCGCCAGTGAGGTGAGCAGCCATCATTGCCTCATTTTGCTCTTCTGTGCTCATCGGTTCTCCTTTGTTTCTTTCCCTTTCCTAATTCATATTCAATTTTATCGGTTCTCCTTTCCTAATTCATTTTGCCTCATTGCTCACAACAAATTACTGCAATTTTTTTCATTTTCATTTTTTTTGTTTTAAATCATTCATATTCAGGTTTAGATTGTGTTTTTATTTCCTCTTTCCAATACATTTTTTTAATCATTTCTATTATTGATACACAAGTGTCGTGTGTTAGTGAGATTTATTCAGTCTAGGTCGGTGTCCTGTGTTATACTGTGTTATAGGAGACAGAAAAAAGATAAGTATCTTCAGGCTTATATAGGCCTTTACCTTTGTACTTTCAGGCTTTACTCAAAACCCACTGCCCAAGTGACAAACACTGAATAAAATTGCTGATTCAAAGTTCATATAGTGTTGAGATTCAAAGTTCAAATCATATTGCTTACAAAACCTTTTGAATGACATTGATATTTCCTTAGGACCAAGGATTGTTTCAGTTCAGAGATTTGTGAACACCTATGAAGCTGGAAAAAAAATTGTTGATTTAACCATAGGAAGAAGCTAATGCAAAACTCAACTAACTTTGATTTTTGCCTAGGCCCTAATGCCTGTGTTTATTTTTTACTTTTTAAGTCAGTACATTTGGCCATTATCTCTTTAAGGAAAACCTTTCATTCTAATTTTGTCCCAAGATTTAATGAGTTAACTCTTATGGAATTAATTATTGGCTGTATTAATTTTCTCCTAGGGGCCACTTGGATGTGGATTGCAATATGGTATTTAAACAAAATAAGCATTGGAGGCTGAAGGCAATCTTATACTGCTGAGTGTCATGGTTATGATCTAATTGCATGTTCTACATACATAAGTTTAAAAGTACTGATGAGTGTCTTGGATGTATTTAGGTGAACCAACTCTGTGTTAGTTATTCATTAGTATGATCAGTCTTGGGTGAATCTTTCAATCTTTGTAGTTTTATTGTGGTGTTGTTCCTTAAATGAAAAGAAATGAGTTACTATGAAATTTTGGTATTAATTATGAGAATACCATGTCTTAGGACCTATTCTGGTTGTTGAAAAACAATTGATAATCAAATATTGAAGTTAGTAATTGATTATTAGCTTACAAAAAGGCATTACTAGATAATGGTAATCGATTATCATATTATGATAATCAATTACCAAGTTACAAAATTGAGATACAGAATGGTGGTAATAGATTATCAACCATGGTAATCGATTACCAAGTTCCAGAATTGAGATAAAGGCTTATGGTAAGTGATTACCAAGTTACAGAATAAGATAAAACATTGGTGATAGTCAATTACCAGCCAAGATAATCAATTATTAATCCCCAGTTTTATGCAAACAGAGTTCTCTACTATATAGAAACCAATTTGGATACATCTATACTATGTGAATTTTATGAGATAATGATAATGTGCACTTGATATACTTGTGAGATGATGATAGGGTGCACTTGATATATTTGTGAGATGATGATAATGTGTAGTTGATATATTTGTGAGATTATGATAATGTGCATTTGTTATACTTTTGAAATGATGATAATGCGCACTTGATATACTTATGAGACAATGATAATGTGCATTTGTTACACTTATGAGATGAATTATAATGCACTGAAAGTTGGTATGCTCCTTTAGAATGTTAAAGTTGAGCTAGTAATTGATTGAGAATATAAAGTGCATCTATAAGTACTCAGTTTAAAAAATATTAGACATGATCCTCGTACCTGGGGATGATCCTAGATGTTTGGTAGTTTGAGGAGGTGATATGCCCTCTCTACTTAGTGGATTGAGGAGGTTACATGTCCTTTCTGCTTGTGACTATTCCCTTATAAAGGATAACTCATTAATTAAATAATTGATTGTTTTGACCATTGATGGATAGGGGAAATGATCCTTGCACCTGGGGGTGATCCTAAATCCTAGATGTGATATTGGAAATGATTCTCGTACCTAGGGTGATCCTAGATGTGATTCCTTGTGAAAGGAAATTGATTAATTTGGACAAGGTTACCTGTGATAGTGTTGTGTAACGAAGGAGAATTATGCATAGGTTGAGTGCACCAACCTGATAAGTAGACTATTACTAAGTGTTGGGTAGTGTAAGGATGCGACATTCCTTCCCTACCTATTTGAAATAAAAGGACAAAAGTTTGGGGAATAAGTCAAGAAAGATGATGAATAGTTAGCACTAAAGGAAAGATTTATGTCATTGCTTGAGCATTTGTACATCTTCAAGAAATTGCTATATATATATATATATATATATATATATATATCATATCATATCATATATTTGATAGTGAATATTTGCATTTGAGATATTTGTAAATATTTCATGGATAGTGTGTAATGATCTACATGTTGTTGTATTTTGGAAAAAACTATGGTTTATTGATTGATGTGCTTGTGAAATTGTGTACTCCTTGAGTACATATGTATAAAGTTGATATTCGCTAATTAACAATTGAACTTCTATCATCGGGAAGAGAAAGGGACAATTTTGGTAATTATCACCTTTCTATGAAATATTTTAAAAATGATTTGGTTCTCCGAATCAACTAGAATTGTTATGATGACATATGATTGTTAGAAATACTGAGAATTTCTAGAATTCTTACACTATTATTTTCTTTTCCATGATAATTCTAGCATGCGATCCGCCCACTATGCAGATATGCTGATATTGACCTAGCACTGAGTCATTCTACACTTTCGATAACAGTAATGACTGATTGATTTTGTGCAGTTCGTGATCATGACATATATTTTTGACTATTTCCATATATTATATTTAAGCAATGGTTTGTACACGATGTATATATGCCTACCAAGGCAAGATATGTATATATTGATACTATTGTAATGGATTGTATAGGTTATTAAAGCTAGTACGACTTATACATGTTATGTAAATAATCAGGTATTTCAAGTGTATGTTTGTACTTGGAAGTGGTACATATATCAAAACTTTATGGTAGTCAAGTAGTTAAATGTCTAAACTCTTAGAGTTCTATCAAGAGGACTCAAAGGATACTATATGGGTGATAAGGAAATAAATGATTACGAGAGGGTAATTTAGTGAAGGCACTCGACCATCCTCTTCATGTGAACAAAAGTTAACCCTCACAAGCTTAAGTAAGAAATAAAATTGGTATAGTTAATTGCCAAGATAGATAAAAGTTTAGTTGTGACGTGCCTAAGCCTAAATACTTCAATGTAGTTTGGATATATATTGAGTATTAGTTTTTGGCCGTTACAGATAGAACCCCTGGTGCCTATGCCTTGAAGTAGTAAGTATGCTCTGTTCATCCAAGTCCAATCTGCTGGCATTGATCCTCTATTTTTTCCAGCGACAAAGCTGTCGCGAGCCATTAATGATGCACCACCGGCCCTTGGTTCCGCTCACCTAGGTCGTGCCACTACTACTATGTTCTGCTCACTAGCTGTCATAACTATGCTCTGTTCATCCAAGTCCAATCTGCTGGTGCCGATCCTCTATTTTTTCTAGTGACAAAGCTATCGCGAGCCATTAATGACGCACCACCGGCCATTGGTTTTGCTCACCTAGGTTGTGCCACTGCTACTGCATTCTCGCCTTATAAATGGTGTTGCCTCCATTGATCTACAACCTCGTTGGAGCCTTGGTATCTAAAATGTGAGTATTATAGGAATATTGGGTATTTGGTCTGGTTTGTATTGAGTCTACTTTGTTTAGTTGTGACACTCTATTGATATGAGTTTTTGAATTGCTCTGATTTAGTTTTGTGATCTGGGTTAGTAAAATTCCTTGTTGGGATGTTTTTTGATTGATAATTCTCTCTGAAGTTGTTAGTCTGTTGATATTTACACTACTTTTTCTTGACTGATTTGAAGTTGTGTGAGGTGTTATGGAACTTTGAATTATTGTTGTTGTACACTTTTGTTTGAATTTCTGAGATACCTTCTTCTAGTGTTGATCTGAATTGCTAAATGTTAGTCTAATTCTGAGATGTTGACTTGTTTTTTAATTGACTATCCAAATAGAATTATTTCTCTCTCTCAATACTGCTAGTTGCTAGTACTCAGTGGTCTCAGTCTAATCTTCTAAAGCCCAAGTGATTATGGTTGCCTTTTGTTGGTATATTTAAGAATCATGACTTTAAGAATGATATTTTGTTATGTGCTTGGTGTTTTTATAAAAAAAAAAATGGGATGAATATCTTCTTGAAGCTTGATGAATCTCTAACTTGTCAATTTATCCTTTGCTAATTTGGTTGTGACAAGAGAAAAATGAACTGAAAAATCTATGTTGAGTATTGATATTATTTTTTATGATCAAAGATTAAGTTATACTTTAGGATGTGATAGTGTTGGCTTTGGAAACTTGTACTATTGGACACTGCAAAAATTTTGTATGTCGTTCATGTTGGCATACCAAGTGATGAGGAACACAAAAGGTCCACTACAAGTTTTGATGATGAATGTTGAATTTCTTGAAGATAAATAGCTGGAAAAAAAGTGTTCTTTTGGATAGTTTAATCAAGAACCATATGCTCTTACACACCCTTAAGTATCACTCAAAAATTTCTTTTGAAAGTTTAATCCAAAATGATTTCTTAAATTGTTTCTCAATCTTCTAAATCTTTTCAATATGATATTGAAAATATAAAAATTTGGTATGGTTATCCAATCTTTATATTTTGGCATGTTATCATGATCATAGCACTTTACATCTTAATACATTTGGAATTATATTATGTTATTTTCTACTATTACGATTATCTTTACTATATTTTTTTGCTATGAGTTTTAGACTATCTTTGCTTTACACTTGACCTTTTTGATGTTGAATGGGGAGAAATGATAAGTTTATCAAATTGTAGCATGAACTTAGGGAGAGCTCATCTAAAAGCAAGTTCATGAATTAAGAGAGAGCATAGCAAGCCTCCAATGATTAAGGAGGAGCTCATGAATTAAGGGGGAACCTTTTCTAAACTGTATCTCTTTAATTTGTTTGACTCCTATATTATTGTTGTCAACTCTATTGTTAAACATGTGATGTATGAAATGATTATTGATTTCTACATTCCTTTGTCATGCTCAAAATGTTGATTATGTTTCATAATGGGATCATCATCAAAAAGAGGGAGAATGTTGGCTTTAAGTTTTGATGATGAAAGACTTTTGTAGGAAAATTTGTTGGGTTGATTGATAATCATGAATTTCCTTATCTATCAATTATCTTTTATTAATTTGAGTATAGAAGGAAAGTTTTCAAATTTGATTTTTCTATAAAACATTTCCTTCATCATAATTTGATTTCCATTATTATTAGAGACAAGCAATTTGTACCTCGTTATGATTGGATCAAACTTTTTTAAGTGTAAATGAATACTCCAACGTTCAAAACTTGAATGATATGTTATCATACATAAACTAGAGAAAATGAGTGATTATTACAGTGACTACTGGGCAAAGGAGTAACTATCAAAGAACAAAATGAGCAACTATGCGTTTTGTATATGGAATTAATTCCCACGAATTAGAGGTAATTTTTTTTCTAAATTTCTCTATCTCCAACGACTAGAAAAATAGGAGGAAGCTTTTCAATATAAATAGGAAGCCTTAGAGAAGATCAAGAGACACAATTGCTCAAAACAAAAAGTGAGGAAATATTGCAATCTTGCTATCTCTATTTTTCTTTCCTCTTAGTTGATTCTAAACTTGTGTATCCACTCTAAAAAGAATCCAAAACCTATTATAGCTTAGTGATAAGAGCAACCACAACCTTTGAGAGTTAAAGCCTTATTCTTGTGAGAAGAAAGGGGTGTGGATAACATTCCTTTGTTTTGTTACTCTTCTTCGGGTAGAAGTAGAGGGAGGTTTGGTGGTATCCTTGGTGAAAGAAATTATTGTAATTCTGCTTTGAGGCGAAGGTAGAGGAAGGTTTGTCAGAGTCCTTGTAACAGAAAATTCGATAAGTGAAGAAAATCTCAAGAATTTGCTTAGAGACTAGATGTAAGTCGCAGATTGTGGCCAAATCAATATAAAAATCATTTGTATATTTCTTTCAACATTTTTCTCTTTACTTTCAACTTTTACTTATGTTTGTATTGCAATTGTTATTTAATTTTTGAAATTTTCTATTATTAAACCCTATAAAACCAATTTACTTCTCCTTTTTGTTATGTCAGACCTATAGATACAAAATCATTCAAACTACTTTTCTCCCCTTTGATAAACTCATATCAAACAAGAGAAAGTCTCATTTTCTTTTCCCTCGTACCTTTTCTTTCCTTTAAAAAATGACATAACAAACGGAGCCTTAATCGGTTTCATGTATGAACCTACACCCTTTCCACTTTTACTATGCATTCAACAACAACAACAACTACAATAATAATAATAATAATAATAATAATAATAATAATAATAATAATAATAATAATAACAATAATAATAATAATAATAATAATAATAATAATAATAACAATAAAACAAAATCAGTTGCAATGGGACGCATGTCCTAAGAAAAAAAAAGCAACACAATGACACGTGAATGTTCATTACATTAATTAATTTTTATCAATAATCGTTTGTTCAATCGAAAGAATAGTACAATATCATCAAAGAAGTTTGTTCCTGTTGGAACTCTGGCACTCACTCACGAAGGTAAAAACTTTGATGAAGAGAGAATGTTTACTCTTTCTGAAGAATATGCATATGATTTATTACTCTGTATATTAACTATTTATACACTATGAGAATAAGTCCCACATAGGCTAGTTTTTACTAGCTCCATTCTGTTACAGTACAGCTAACACACTTATTTATTGTTAACTAACTAACTAAAAACTACACCTGAATTAACTAACTCTTAACACACCCCCTTAATTCAGGTTTACTAGGGAAACAACACCAAGCTTGTTCCTCAGCTCTTTAAATTTGTCTGCCTTCAGTGGTTTAGTTAGAATATCTGCAACTTGTATGTCTGTTCTGCAGTATTCCAAATTCAGCCTTCCTTTGTTCACCTGATCTCTGAGAAAATGAAATCTGGTTTCAATATGTTTGCTTCTCCCATGTGCAATTGGATGCTTTGCTAAGTTGATTGTTGATTTGTTATCAACCAATAATTGAATTACACCAGATTCCTTCACCTTCATCTCAGCTAGCAACGTATCAAGCCATAAGGCTTGACAAGCACTCATAGAAGCAACAATATACTCTGCCTCACATGAGGATAAAGCCACCACAGATTCTTTCTTTGAGCTCCAGGAAATTGGTGCTTTTCCACACATAAAGACATAGCCTGTTGTACTCTTTCAATCGTTTTTATCACCACACCAATCTGAATCAGAATAACCAAACACTTCAACTTCTTCTCTGTCACTCTTGTTAGGAAATAAAATTCCATAATCCAAAGTTCCCTTCACATATCGCAGTATTCTCTTGGCTGCCAACAGATGAGGAGTTCTTGGTTTTTTCATGAATCTACTGATTAAACCAACACTATAAACTAAATCAGGTCTGGTATTACACAGATATCTGAGAGATCCAACAATCTGTCTGAAGTTTGTGGTATCAACAAGCTCCTCACTTCCTTCCTTCTTGAGTACCAAACCAGTTTCAGCTGGTGTCACAGCTGAATTACAGTGGAGCATGTTAAATCTCTTCAACCAATCTGCAGCATACTTACTCTGATGCATGACAATGCCATTCTCTGTTCTTTTGAATTCAATTCCAAGAAAATAGGATAAATGACCCAAATCAGTCATCTCAAACTCCTTCATCATCCTTTTCTTGAATGCTGCAATTTCAATTTCATTGCTACTTGTTACAAGTAGATCATCTACATAGAGACATACAATTAGCAAGTCTGTATCTGTGGCAGTTTTCACATATACTCCATATTCAGATGTGCATTTAGCAAAACCAATTTGAATTAGGAAACTGTCTATTCTTTTGTTCCAAGCCCGTGGAGCTTGTTTCAAGCCATACAAGGCTTTCTTCAATCTGTACACTTTTGCCTCCTGTCTAGCTGCTACAAAACCAAGAGGCTGAGAAACATAGACTTCCTCATCCAGTGAACCATTCCAAAATGCAGATTTTACATCCATTTGGTACATAGACCAACCTCTCAGACTTGCAAAGGCAATAACCATTCTGATTGTTTCAATTCTTGCAACAGGTGCAAACACCTCATCAAAGTCCACTCCAGCTCTCTATAGAAACCCCTTGGCCACGAGTCTAGCTTTATACTTGATCACATCACCATTTGGATTCACCTTTACTTTGTAAACCCACTTTACTGCTATGGATTTTTTTTAGGTGGCAGAGAAACCAGTTCCCATGTTTGATTCTTTTCTGTTGACTGCAGCTCATCTTCCATAGCACAAATCCATCTTGAATCTTGAATTGCTTCCTCAAAACTGACTGGTTCAGCCTCAGGAAGTAAAGCAAAGTGCACCAATTCACCTTCAGAGTTTACTACAAAATCTGATACTATCCCATAATCATGTAGTCTTGCTGGAATTTGTCTAGCCCTCTGAGACCTTCTTACTTCAGTGGCTCTTGTTGTAGTGACCTCATCAACATCAGTGTTGTTAAGATCAACTAACATTCTGGTTGATCTCTTCACAGTGTTAATGTCCCAGTTCCAGCTCTTAAACTCATCAACAACAACATCCCTGCTTATCACAATTTGCTTGATCTTAGGATCGTACAATCTGTAACCACTAGTGGAGTGATATCCTAAAAGTACCATCTGCTCTCCCTTGTCATCCAGCTTTTTCCTAAGCTGATCAGGCACATGTCTGAAGCATATTGAGCCAAAGACCCGAAGATGAGTCACATCTGGTCTGCTTCCTGTCCATGCTTCTTCTGGAGTCATACCAATCAACCTCTTAGTAGGACTCCTATTTAATATATAGGCAGCTGTAGAAACTGCTTCACCCCACAAGTAATTAGGCAGTCCCTTACTTTTCAGCATACTTCTCACCATGTTCATGATGGTTCTATTTTTTCTCTCTGCAGTACCATTATGTTGAGGAGTATAGGGAGGTGTCACTTCATGCACAATACCTTCTGAATCACAAAACTTCTGAAATTCATCTGAGACATATTCAACCCCTTCATCTGTTCTTAACACCTATAAGTGATGACCACTTTGCTTTTCAGTCATGGTTTTAAATTTCTTAAACACCTCAAACACCTCATTTTTCCTTTTAATCATATAAATCCACACTCTCCTGGTGAAATCATCAATGAAGGACACGAAATACATGTTTCCTCCAAGGGACTCAGTTTGTAAGGGTCCACACACATCTGAGTATACCACCTCAAGCTTGTTCTTAGATCTGATTGGAATTTGCTGCTTAAACACATTTCTTGGTTGTTTTCATTCCAAGCATTCCTCACAAATTTCATTCGGCACCTGAACTTGTGGAAGTCCATGCACCATGTTGAGCTTGTTTAAAAGATTTAGATCCCTGAAATTCAGGTGTCCAAATCTATAATGCCAAAGCCACTCCTCTCTACTAACTGCTGAGGCTAAACATTTATGCTCTAATACTTGAATTCCAACCTGAAAGGTTCTATTCTTGGACAATGGAGCTTTTAAAATTAATTGCTTGTTTTTGTCATACACTTTCAGCACTTTGTCTTCCATTATCATCACATAACCTTTCTCCAATAGCTGACCAAGACTGAGAAGATTACTCTTCATACCAGGCACAAACAGCACATCAGAAATTAACGATTGCTTGCCATCTTTTCTTTTGATCAATACCTTACCAATTCCTTCTGCATTGAGTGTACTATCATCAGCAAACTTGACTTTACTCTTCACTGATTCATCAAGTCTCATGAACCAATCCCTGTGGCCTGTCATGTGAGTTGAGCAGCCAATATCCAAGTACCAGGAATTTCCACTGCTCTCATCATCCTTTGTGGTCACCATCAATAGAACTTGATCTGAATCTTCTTCTTCTTTCTGAGCTAGTTGAGCTTCATCACCACGAGGTTCCCTTCTAGGTTCCCTTCTAATGTTGGTGAAGCACTCATCAGCAAAGTGCCCCCACTTTTGACAATTGTAACATTGAATGTTACTTTTATCAAATTTTTGTTTACCTCCTCTACCTCGAGAACCACCAGCACCTCCTCTCTTCTGATTGTTGTCACCATACTTCTTATCAGACTGCCACCTACTAGTGTCATGACTCTGACAGCTCCTCCCTCTATTATTCTTCCATTTCCCCTTCCCTCTCTTGTTTTTACTGCACTCATCTGCATTCTTTGAATTAGTCTGAGCTTGTAAAGCTTGTTCTGATGTCTTTTCTGAACTTCTTTCACTCAATCTTTGCTCACGAGCCTCAAGTGACCCTTGCAGCTCTTCAACTCTCAAGACTTCAAGATCTTTTGATTCTTCAATGACCACAACAATGTGGTCAAATCATGGTGACATAGTTCTCAAGATCTTTTCAACAATCATTTGATCAGTGAATTTTTCACCACAACCCTTCATCAAGTTGGTCAATGACAGCACTCGTGTAAAGTAATTTGCCACCCCTTCATTGTTCTCCATTTGCAGTAGCTCATATTGTCTGCGAAGGGTTTGAAGCCTCACCTTCTTTAGCTTATCAGCCCCTGCATACACCTTGTCAAGAATCTCCCAGGCTTCCTTTGCTGTTGAAGCATTACCAATTCTTTCAAAATTCGCTGCATCTACACACTGATGGAGAATAAATTGTGCTTTGCAATCTTTCTTTCTTGCTTCTTTGTAAGCTGCCTTTTGTGCATCAGTGGAACCTTCACTCAGCTCCTCAAATCCAAATTTAATAGTTTCCCACACATCTTGGAAACCGAAGATCACTCTCATCTGGATACACCATTTGTCATAGTTTTTCCCATCAAGAATGGGAAGATTTGCTGGGAAATGACCATTCGAAGTAGTCATGTTGGCAGCAAGAAAGTAGCAAGAAGTGGTGACAGCAAGAGACGATAGCAGCATGAAACACAGGTTCCCTTCTTGTTGAACAAACCTTGCTCTGATACCAATTTGTTGGAACTCTGGCACTCACTCACGAAGGTAAAAACTTTGATGAAGAGAGAATGTTTACTCTTTCTGAAGAATATGCATATGATTTATTACTCTGTATATTAACTATTTATACACTATGAGAATAAGTCCCACATAGGCTAGTTTTTACTAGCTCCATTCTGTTACAGTACAGCTAACACACTTATTTATTGTTAACTAACTAACTAAAAACTACACCTGAATTAACTAACTCTTAACAGTTCCTAGTGATTCTTCATTAAAAAGTTATTTATAAGTATTACTTCCTGTTTTAAATTTAAAATAGATTAACTTCGCTTTCAGCTTTAAACATTTTACGGCTAAAAAATGTCAATTTATTTTCTATATTTTCAGATTTTTTATAAAAATTAAAAACAATAAAAAGTAGAAAAATCATATAACCAGAAGTTGAAGAAATCATAATTCTCACTTCTCAGCATACGCGAACATTCTATAATGTGAGCTACAAATGGCATATTATTTAGATTATGTTTGTAAACTATGGTTCAATTTAATGGCAAAGTAATTTTTTTAAACTTCTACTCAAATCATGATTTAAGACCAAAAATTATGTTTAAATACAATCTAACATTAGTTTCATCAAACATATTATTTATGAATAAAACTTACTTTATACATCTTAAACTAAAATTTGAAGTGTGCAATTATAATACAAAAAGATGCAGATATTAGGGTGTGATACATTAGGGTTGGGATGAGACTGATTATCAGGGTGTGATACATGCTAAAATGCTATCATTAGAGTTTAATATTAATATGCATTAATATTTAATACTTCGTGCCCTCTCTTATTCTCTCTGCTCTCTTGTTTTTATCTTTTAATTTGTGAGAATGTAAGAGCAATAGTTGTCATTTTTCTTTTTTGGTGACAGTCTCACCGTCTCTTTTTTTTTTAGTGTGTTTTTTTAATAAGTGACTCAGATATGTTAGATCTTGAGTATATTTATCTAGATATGCTTCTCTTAATAACAAATCTTATGATTTTGATTTTGTTTTTGTTGGTGTTTTGATTTCTCTTTATAATTGTTCCTATCTTAATAGTCTTGTAGGTCGGAGAGTTTTTCAAATCTATTTTTTAAAAAAATATAATATACTATTTAAGTTGCAACATTTTTTGTATTGGCCTTCAATGTAAAAGATGTTTAAACATTAATAATCTTCACACAAGAAACTAAAATACAAATCATTAGTTAATTTAGTGTATATAATGTATTTATTTTTATTCTTTTTGAATATAATATATCATTTTCAATTTATAAATGTTATTAAACATCATTCATAATAATTTTTTAAAAAATATTTAATACTTCATCCAATAAAAGCGTATTTGGGAACGATTATTTCGTTCCTAATTAGTTTTTTTCGTAAAAAAATTATTTCAATAATGTAATAACATGTTTGTTAAAATCAATTTCAGTTTTTATATGAAATTCAATACATTATAATTTTTTTCATAATACTAAAATTTTAGCTTATGATTCTAAACTATAAATTATTTCTTACACTTTGAGATGTAAATATTATTTTGTCATCAATCAAATAATTTTTTTAATCATTTTATACTCATTTTAGTAATTTAAAATATAAAAATAATTTTTTATACTATCTAAATAAAATAGAACAACATAAAATTACTTTTCAATTAACATATCTAAATATAAAATTAATTATATTAGAATTAATTATAACAAAAAATTATATAATAATCAATTAATAAAATAATTATATTTTTATAATTATTTCAAACACGCACATAATAGTTACTAGCTACTACGAGGCTAGGAGCCTAGGCTGTCCGTTCTTGCATGTGATCTATTTGAATATGATTACATTATTACACTCCCAACCATTACGATTAGTAGTAAAATATTGAAGGGTCCTTCTTCTTTTCTTTTCTTTTTTTTTTAAAAAAAATTTTCATTTCTCTGTTTAGTTTGACAATGAACAAAAGAGTCCTCTAAGTTGTTTATTAATTTATGGTTGCTTTGTTTTCCCCTTTTTTTTTTTTTTGAGTAATTAACGTTGACAACAAATTAGAATATTTTCTTAATAGAAAAGAAAATCAACAATGAATTTTTAAATAGAAACTAGGGTAAATAACTCATGTTGTAATAACTCTTATATTGTCAATTATAGTTTTTTAATATTAATTAATAAGTTTTCTCTTTGTATTAAAATATTAAAATATAGAATACATTTTAAAGTTTCTTAATTGTAATAAATTTCACTTAATATTATATGTAAATGATTTGTTTTCTATATTTAATTTCCAAATAAGTTTTCAATACTATTTAGAATATTAAATTTTTAATAATTATTATTACATTAGGTAGATTTTAAATAGGTCAATAATTATTTATTTTTACTTAATATTTTTAATGTATCACATATTAAATATGTGTCATTATCTATTTTTTATGATGATAATTATAAAAGGAGTTGGGATGGTCACTGATTCTTGTCATTTTCTACTATTATGATTATCTTTACTGTATTTTTTTGCTATGAGTTTTGGACTATCTTTGCTTTACACTTGATCTTTTTGATGTTGAATGAGGAGAAATGATAAGTTTATCAAATTGTAGCATGAACTTAGGGAGAACTAATCTAAAAGCAAGTTCATGGTTTAAGGGAGAGCATAGCAAGCCTCCAATGATTAAGGGGGAGCTCATGAATTAAGGGGGAACCTTTTCTAAACTATCTCTCTTTATTATATTTGACTCCTATATTATTATTGTCAACTCTATTATTAAACATGTGATGTATGAAATGATTATTGATTTCTACATTCCTTTGTCATTCTCAAATTGTTGATTATGTTTCATCACGGGATCATCATCAAAAATAGGGAGAATGTTGGCTTTAAGTTTTGATGATGACAGACTTTTATAGAAAATTTGTTGGGTTGATTGATAATCATGAATTTCCTTATCTATCAATTATCTTTTATTAATTTGAGTATAGAAGGAAATTTTTCAAATTTGATTTTCCTATAAAACATTTCCTTCCTCATAATTTGATTTCCATTATTATTAGAGACAAGCCATTTGTACCTCTTTATGATTGGATCAAACTTTTTTGAGTGTAAATGAATATTTCAACGTTCAAAAATTGAATGATATGTTATCATACATAAACTAGAGAAAATGAGTGATTATTATAGTGACTACTAGGTAAAGGAGCAACTATCAAAGAACAAAATGAACAACTATGCGTTTTGTATATGGAATTAACTCCCACGAATTAGAGGTTAATTTTTTCTAATTCTCTCTATATCTAATGACTAGAAAAACAGGAGGAAGCTTTTCACTACAAATAGGAAGCTTTGGAGAAGATCAAGATACACAATTGCTCAAAACAAAAAGTGAAGAAATGTTACAATCTTGCTATCTCTATTTTTCTTTCTTCTTAGTTGATTTTAAACTTGTGTATCAACTCTAGAGAGAGTCCAAAACCTATTATAGCTCATTGATAAGAGCAACCACAACCTTCAAGAGTTAAAGTCTTGTCCTTATGAGATGAAAGAGGTGCGGATAACATTCCTTTGTTTTGTTACTCTTCTTTGGGTAGAAGTAGAGGGAGGTTTGGTGGTATCCTTAGTGAAAGAAACTATTGTAACTTTGCTTTGAGGCTAAGGTAGAGGAAGGTTTGTCAGAGTCCTTATAAGAGAAAATTCGACAAGTGAAGAAAATCTCAAGAATTTGCTTGGGAACTAGATGTAGGTCCCAGATTGTGATCAAACCAGTATAAAAATCATTTGTATATTTCTCTCAACATTTTCCTCTTTACTTTCAACTATTACTTATGTTTGTATTGCAATTGTTATTTAACTTTTGAAATTTTCTATTATTAAACCCTATAAAACCAATTTACTCCTCCTTTTTGTTATGTCAGACCTATAGATACAAAATCATTCAAACTACTTTCCTCCCCTTTGATAAACTCATATCAAACAAGAGAAAGTCTCATTTTTCTTTCCCCATACCTTTTCTTTCCTTTAAAAAATGACATAACAAACGGAGCCTTAATCGGTTTCATGTATGAACCTACACCCTTTTCACTTTTACTATATATTCAACGGCAACAACTACAACTACAATAAATAATAATAATAATAATAATAATAATAATAATAATAATAATAATAATAATAATAATAATAATAATAATAATAATAATAATAATAATAATAATAATAATAATATAATAATAATAATAATAATAATAATAATAATAATAATAATAATAATAATAATAATAATAATAATAATAATAATAATAATAATAATAATAATAATAATAATAATAATAATAATAATAATAATAATAATAATAATAATAATAATAATAATATATAATAATAATAATAATAATAATAATAATAATAATAATAATAATAATAATAATAATAATAATAATAATAATAATAATAATAATAATAATAATATAATAATAATAATAATAATAATAATAATAATAATAATAATAATAATAATAATAATAATAATAATAATAATAATAATAATAATAATAATAATAATAATAATAATAATAATAATAATAATAATAATAATAATAATAATAATAATAATAATAATAATAATAATAATAATAATAATAATAATAATAATAATAATAATAATAATAATAATAATAATAATAATAATAATAATAATAATAATAATAATAATAATAATAATAATAATAATAATAATAATAATAATAATAATAATAATAATAATAATAATAATAATAATAATAATAATAATAATAATAATAATAATAATAATAATAATAATAATAATAATAATAATAATAATAATAATAATAATAATAATAATAATAATAATAATAATAATAATAATAATAATAATAATAATAATAATAATAATAATAATAATAATAATAATAATAATAATAATAATAATAATAATAATAATAATAATAATAATAATAATAATAATAATAATAATAATAATAATAATAATAATAATAATAATTACAATAATAATAATAATAATAATAAATAAATAAATAAATAAAAAAACAAAAAAACAAAAAACAAAAAACAAAATCATTTGCAATGGGACGCATGTCCTAATTAAAAAAAAAAAAAAAGCAACACAATGACTCGTGAATGTTCATTACGTTAATTAATTTTTATCTATAATCATTTGTTCAATCGAAAGAATAGTACAATATCATCAAAGAAGTTTGTTCCTAGTGATTCTTCATTAATAAATTATTTATAAGTATTATTTCCTGTTTTAATTTTAAAATTGATTAACTTCGCTTTCAGCTTTAAACATTTTACGGCTAAAAAATGTCAATTTATTTTCTATATTTTCAGATTTTTAATAAAAATTAAAAACAATAAAAAGTAGAAAAATCATATAACCAGAAGTTGAAGAAATCATAATTCTCACTTCTCAGCATACGCGAACATTCTATAATGTGAGCTACAAATGGCATATTATTTAGATTATGTTTGTAAACTATGGTTCAATTTAATGGCAAAGTAATTTTTTTAAACTTCTACTCAAATCATGATTTAAGACCTAAAATTATGTTTAAATACAATCTAATATTAGTTTCATCAAACATATTATTTATGAATAAAACTTACTTTATACATCTTAAACTAAAATTTGAAGTGTGTAATTATAATCCAAAAAGATGCTGATATTATGGTGTGATACATTAGGGGTGGCATGAGACTGATTATCAGGGTGTGATACATGCTAAAATACTATCGTTGGAGTTTAATATTAATATGCATTAATATTTAATACTTCGTGCTCTCTCTCATTCTCTCTTCTCTCTTGTTTTTATCTTCTCATTTGTGAGAATGTAAGAGCAATAGTTGTCATTTTTCTTTTTTGGTGACAATCTCACCGTCTCTTTTTTTAATGTATTTTTTTAATAAGTGATTTAGATATGTTAGATCTTGAATATATTTATCTAGATAAGCTTCTCTTAATGACAGATCTTATAATTTTAGTTTTGTTTTTGTTGGTGTTTTGATTTCTCTTTATAGATGTTCCTATCTTAATAGTCTTGCAGGTAGGAGAGTTTTTCAAATCTATTTTTAAAAAAGACATAATATACTATTCAAGTTACAACACTTTTTGTATTGGCCTTCAATGTGAAAGATGTTTAAACATCAATAATCTTCACACAAGAAACTAAACTACAAATCATTAGTTAATTTATTGTGCATAGTGTATTTATTTTTATTCTTTTTGAATTTAATATATCATTTTCAATTTATAAATATTATTAAGCATTGTTCATAATAATTTTTTTTTAAAATATTTAATACTTCGTCAATAAGAGCGTGTTTAGGAAACGATTATTTCGTTCCCAATTAGTTTTTTTCAGTAAAAAATTATTTCAATAGTATTATAATATGTTTGTCAAAATCAATTTTAGTTTTTATATAAAATTCTATGCATTATAGTTTTTTTTCATAATATTAAAATTTTAGCTTATGATTATAAATTATAGATTATTTCTTATACTTTGATATGCAAATACTATTTATCATCATTTAAATAATTCTTTTAATCATTTTATACTTATTTTAATAATTTAATGTAAAAAATAATTTTTATACTATCCAAATAAAATAAAGTAATATAAAATTATTTTTTAATTAACATATCTAAATATAAAATTGATTATATTATAATCGATTATAATAAAAAAATTATATAACAATCAATTAATAAAATAATTATATTTTTATAACTATCTCAAACACGTATTTAATTAGTAGAAGTAGACTAAAGTAGTTGCTAGCTACTACGAGGCTAGGAGCCTAGGCTGTCCGCTCTTGCATGTGATCTATTTGAATATGATTACATTATTACACTCCCAACCATTATGATTCGTAGAAAAATATTGAAGGGTCCTTCTTCTTTTCTTTTCTTTTTTTTTGTTTTAAATTTTCATTTCTCTGTTTAGTTTGACAATGAACAAAAGAGTCCTCTAAGTTGTTTATTAATTTATGGTTGCTTTGTTTTCCCAATTTTTTTTTGTGTAATTAACGTTGATAACTAATTAGAATATTTTCTTAATAGAAAAGAAAATCAACAATGAATTTTTTAAATAGAAACTAGGGGAAATAACTCTTGTAATAACTCTTATATTGTCAATTATAGTTTTTTAATATTAATTAATAAGTTTTCTCTTTGTATTAAAATATTAAAATATAAAATACATTTTAAAGTTTCTTAATTGTAATAAATTTCACTTAATATTATATGTAAATGATTTGTTTTCTATATTTAATTTCCAAATAAGTTTTCAATACTATTTAAAATATTAAATTGTTAATAATTATGATTACATTAGGTAGATTTTAAATAGGTCAATAATGTATTTTTACTTAATATTTTTAATGTATCTCATATTAAATATGTGTCATTATCTTTTTTTTTGTGATGATAATTATAAAAGGAGTTGGGATGGTCACTGATTCTTGTCATTGATTAGTAAGGCCCATGCTGGAAATTCAACTCTCTTTGGGTCGGGAGCAAAACAATGTGGCCCTTTTCGTAAGAGACGTAATTGGCTTCTATTGCGCCAGTGGTGATGTGTAACTAACATTGTACAAGGGGTATTTATGTCATTTTGTATATATTTTAATTAATTTATTTCTCTGATCTAATAATATTTCTTGAGTTTGATTCTAAGAAATTGACATAATTGAGATTTAAACTTGTAAGTATACACTTATCTATATCTTACATGTTCATCAATTACTAGATCAACTTCTTAGAGTTAAATATATTTAATTTCCATAATCTTAAATTGTAAAACTAATTTTCCTTTTTAAAATTTTAAATTTAATTTTGATTTGCTATGAATGTAAAAAGGTTTTATACTATTATTTAATACTATATTATCACATTATTTAATAAGATAAAATTTACATAAAATCTCTAATTTACTAAATAATGTAGCAATACATTATTGAATAACAATGAAAAAAAAAATTACACTCAATACATCAAATCTTTAAATTTTTAGAAATATAAAGTAATAATAGAAATAAGAAATATTTTCGGAAACCAAACACCGCTTAAATTTTTATGAATCAAAACTTCTCTGTTTTCTGTCGATTTTGGCCTTTTCCTTTTCCATTGCCTCTTCTTATTATAAAATAATTTTTTTTTTAAAAAAAAACGTGTTGCCTCTTCTTCAATTCCCTTCCACAGTCCAATGTCCCCAAATCCTTCAAAGTTCGATGAATTATTTGCCTTTGATGAGAAGGAGATCTTATGCAGAATTTTCGGGTTCAGCCTCGAAGCTTTTCAGTAGCCGACACTCAGGATCATCAACTGCAAACCAGGGATGGACCCGTGATGAAAAGAGTGAGAACACATGTCTATACTATTTTTAGAGTTTGTTTATTATTTATTTATTTTTTCATATTATTAATTTCGTTTTTGTATAATAAGTAAATAAATATTTATAAAAAATAAATTGAAATTTATCTAATTTTTTCTCAAATTGTCTCTCACGTAATTAATTGTTAAGATAATTTGTACATACATGAAAAAAGAAATATTTGATAATATTAATAATAAAAAATTATTCAATGTGAAAGAAATAATTGTAAATTAATTTTTTATTATTTTATATTAATAAATTTTTTATTTAAATTTTTGTATACTTGTGTGTTGTTTTTGTTCTTATTGCTTAAAATTTTTGAGTTCATCACTACCCCAAACTAAGAAATATTTACGTAAATTCTATCTATATAATTTTATAGATTAAATCTATTAATATTTAAATAATTATATAACTTTATACTACGCAATTGTTTTATAATAAAAATAATATTATATTAATTATTAATTAATTTAATCTATGACAATGAGATGTGGAGTTTTACATCTGTGTTTCTGTTGAGATCTCAGAATTCAAGAAAATCCAACTATCCAAGGTGGCTATTTTGGCTTGATAATATATATTTTGTTGGTGAACAGATTAATATAATAAATATGTATGTATGTATCCATTAACATTTTTTTTTTCATCTTCATGCATTAACATTATTTAATTATAAAGAGAAGAAATAAATAAATTCATAAGTGAGGCAAGTGATGGCTGAGCTATAAGTTTGTGTATTCCAACAAATTATTAAAAAAAACTAAATAACGCAAAAAAGAAAAACGAAACTAATACTTACGGATGGTAGGATAACTTTAAAACGATTTTTAAGCATGCGAGATCTCAATTATTGAGATGTTCTGTGTATTAAATCTCATATTAGATCTCATTGATAAAAGTAGATAAATGAAATTTGTTGAAGGTGGAGGATGATGGCTAAAAGGAGATGATGCTGATGGAAATAGGAGTGGACGTGACTTGAGACTTGAGCAAAGAGAGGAGAAGGGATTCACATTACAAAGACACAAATCAGCAGGCAGCGCCCACGATATTGAATATCCCCTTCAAAACCGCCAACTTTTGTCCATCCAGGTTCTATCTTACAAGATATTTGGTGTTTTGCTTCACGGTTCTATGTCTTTAGTTATACTGTTATTTCGCGTTCTGGTAATGTTGTGTCGAATTTCTTAGCTAATTATGCTATTATTAATAGTTCTAGTATATGGCTTGAGGATCCCCCAGTTTTATTTGTATCTTTGCTGAACTTTGATCTTAGCAGTTAATGAATTCGAAGTACACATCAATATATATATATATATATATATATATATATATATATATATATATATATATATATATGATCTTATTCAATTGAGAGGAGTGTTTGCTTTTATGAGAGGGTGAGAGATTAATCTTGTTCCATCTTCATATGAATGGTTGAGATTATTAACATAAACGTGTGACTTTTTAAGTGAAGCCTTTAATCTAACTTTTAATCTTGAAAATGAGTATGGTTAAGTAAAAAAATTCACTCTCTCACCCTCTAAATAATCACTCCTATATATATATATATATATATATATATATTGTTTTTATTATTTTATTATCTAAAAATAAAAATGATATAATTATAATGTAAAAAAAATTGTGTGCAATTTATATTGTTTAAAGTTTCCAATAATTTTTTTTTCAATAGGAAAGTGTCTCTTAAACTTAAGAGTAAATTTTACCGCATAATTATAAAGCTTGCAATGTTGTATGATACTGAATGTTGGGCTGTAAAAAGTCAACAAGAGCATAAGAGCAGTGTCACGGAGATGAGGATGTTGCGTTGGATGTGTAGTCATACAAGACAAGATATGATTATGAATGAATGTATTAGAGAGAAAGTAGGAGTAGCACCTATTGTGAAAAAGATGAGAGAATCTCGCTTTAGGTGGTTTGGACATGTAAGGAGAAGACCCTTAGAAGCCCCTGTAAGAAGAGTAGATCAGATGGAGAATAACCCAATAACTAGAGGTAGAGGAAGATCAAGAAAGACTATAGGTGAAACGGTTAAAAAAGATTTAGATTTGAATGACATTTCTGAATACTTAGTTCATGATAGGACACAATGACATCGTTTAATTCATGTAACCGACTCCACCTAGTAGGAGAAGGCTTAATTATTGTTATTGTTATTGTTGGGATTAATAGTTACAAGTAAAACAAAAAAAAAAATGATATATACAATTATGCGTATATCACTTCACATATCTACTTTTTTTTCTTCATTTAATTATAATTTAGTTTACTCATTTTCTGCACTTATTCTCTAATTATACCGCTATATAGATATCAGAAATGTAAAAGAGAATTAAATATGTAATAAGCATTTTTCAGACAAACAAGCCAATAGCCATATTCAAATGAATATATTATACATCATTGTCGACAGAGTGGCAATTAGCTACCTCACAGAAGATGCGAGTCAGATCATTAAAATTGGCCAAATAACGATGCAATAAGATACATAAAATACTGGCAGTTGGCCCATGATTAAAAAGTAAAACAACTATAATATTGTTATGCCCTTTCACCACATATTGAGGTTCACAATATCAGTTTTTTATTAAAAGAATTCCGACTTTCAGATGTTCTCAAGGATAAGCCACATTAATGATCAACTGAACAAAATGGAATTATATATATGTGTGTGTCTACGTTGTTGCTCATAGAAATCTCAGATTGATATTACAATAGCAGTTCATTTTCTCTGTCCCTAGTTGTTCATGGACCAAAATTTGTTATCATTTGTTCTGTTAGTTTTTCCTCTCTTGCTATTGTTCTTCATCCAAAAACACATGACGCCTAAGAAGTCAACATTTCCACCTGGCCCTAGAGGCCTTCCCATCATTGGCAATCTACATCAACTTGACAATTCTGCTCTTTGTGTAAACCTATGGCAACTCTCAAAGAAATATGGCCCCCTCTTTTCCCTTCATCTAGGTTTAAGGCCAACCCTAATTGTTTCCTCACCTAAACTGGCCAAAGAAGTCATGAAAACTAAGGACCTTGAGTTCTGTACCCGACCTTCCTTGATCAGCCAAATGAAATTATCTTATAATGGGCTAGAAATGGCATTTTCTCCATACAGCGATTATTGGAGAGAAATGAGAAAAATTTCTGTTGTCCACATTTTTAGCTATAGGCGTGTGTCAATGTTTTCCTCAATTAGAAAATATGAAGTTTGTCAAATGATCAAAAAGATATCAGAACATGCTTCTTGTTCCAAAGTTACAAACTTGAATGAGATACTAATGTCTCTCACAAGCACTATAATTTGTAGGATTGCTTTTGGTAGAAGGTACGAAGAGGAAGGGATTGAGAGGAGCAGGTTCCATGGCCTGCTCAATGAATTGCAGGCCTTGGTGATCACCTTCTTTTTCACAGATTATATTCCTTTCTTGGGTTGGATTGATAAGCTCACTGGATTAATGGCTCGTCTTGAAAGAAATTTCAAGGAGTTGGACGAGTTTTATCAAAATGTTATCGATGAACACATTGATCCAAAAAGGCAGAAACCGATTGAAGAGGATATAGTCGATGTCTTACTGCAACTGACGAAGGATGATTCCTTCTCAATGGATCTCACTTACGATCACATCAAATCTATGATCATGGTTATTCTTCTCTATTTTGACCTTCCCTTAAATTTTCATTGCCCCACTTAAAATTCATTCAATTTTCAATACCAATTATTTTTGCTTATCTTATCTTTTCTTTTTTCCTATCTGCAATTAGGTATAGAACAAAAATAATAAAAGCATTTTTCCTGATCCAGGTGCTAACTAATTGCTCATCTCATACCATTACAGAATATGCTTGCAGGAGGAACAGATACAAGTGCAGCAGCATCAGTTTGGGCTATGACTGCGCTAATGAAGAACCCGAGAGTGATGCAAAAAGTTCAAGAAGAGGTTAGAAATTTGTCTGGTGGGAAAGGTTTTATAGAAGCTGATGATATCCAAAATCTTCCTTATCTTAAGGCAGTGGTAAAAGAGACACTGAGATTGTACCCGCCACTGCCCCTACTTCTACCAAGAGAAACGATAAAGAAGTGTAGCATTGAAGGGTATGAAATTCCTGAGAAGACATTGGTGTATGTGAATGCTTGGGCAATACACAGAGATCCTGAAACTTGGAAAGAGCCAGAAGAGTTTTATCCTGAGAGATTCTTAGATAACACTACAGATTTCAGGGGACAAGATTTTGAGCTAATTCCATTCGGTGCAGGTCGTAGAATTTGCCCAGGCATGCATATGGGAGTTGCCAATGTGGAACTTACACTTGCTAATCTTCTTAATTCGTTTGATTGGGAAACACCTGCAGGGATGAAGAGGGAAGACATAGACACTGAAATGCTACCAGGAATTGTCCAACATAAGAAAAATCATCTTTGCCTTGTTGCTAAGAACCTTACCAGATTCTAAGTATGCTGCATGCGAATCCCTATCTAATATTGTTCCCATATGTGATTATATAACAAATAAAAGGGTTTTGTTAACGTCCGACTTAGAGCACATGTTAAGAAATTAAAAATTAGAAAATATTAAATAAAAATATAAATATTTATTATCTTAAAAAAATTAAAAATATTTAATGTTTTTTTCTTTAAATAATTAATAATAAATAATAAATGTTGTGTTTACCCTTAAATAAAATAGTTTGATTTTTTTTTTTGACTGGAAAATAGTATGAATTGTTGCTTACCGTGTTTAAACCAAAAATATTATGACACTGCTAGCATACATGAGAGATTTCATTAAGGTGATCCATTATTAATTCCCTTATTATTTTTATTTTATGTGCAAAAGGTTTTTCTAATACTTCTTAAAAATGGGAATCTCAAAGGAAATGACATGATATATAATAAAGATTTGAGATTTCTTATAGATGTCCTATTATTCCTCACTTGTTTGCGGATGAATCGATTTTTTGGTATGGAATTTCTAATGAGCAAAAATATATATCTTGAAATAACTGTAGTATTTTTTTTCCCAGTAAAAAATACTCCAAAAGAAAAGGAGGAAATGGGATTCAAAGATTTGAAACCTTCAATTTGAAAAATGTTAAAAACACACTCTTTATTACACTCTTTTCTATTAGATCACATCGCACACTAAAATATACACTCAATTTTAATTAATGTATAATTAACTCGATTAATGTATAATTAAATTTGAATTTGTGTTTTAATTTATGACAAAACTCAATAAAAAAAGTGTATTAAAAAAAGTATAATAAAAAAAATATATTCTTATCACTCCTCCTTCAATTTAGCTATGTTAGAGAAATAAGGGCGCCCTTCTCCCTACTCTCATCAATCCTTCTTGCATACCAGTATTCCTAATCATTGTTTATGGGCTTTGTGTTGCACTATTAAAGGTAACAAGTTATAATATCAACCACAAAATACATTATTCTCATTAAGTAGAGCCGACTATACACATATTTATAGTATGTCATCTAGAGAAATTCTTAAAGATTCTTCGAGTAAAAAAATTTTTATTATAATATATCATTTATTAGGTACCACCTTTGTTATATGAGTTATTTTTGTCTTTCACTTTTACATTTATAGTGATATATAACTGAAATGTCACACAATAAATGATAGAAAGCAACATCTTTGTCTTATTCCGAAACATCTAAAAATTTCCCATGTCATTATGATCTATCCTCTATCGTTGAATTCATGAAGCCAAATGTATAATAAAATCCTTTTTATATTTGTCTCCCGCCATATTTTTCCCCCCTCTACCCCTCTTTAAGGGGCGTGATCTAAAATTTCTTGTCTTTTAACGGAAACTTAAGTGAAGAATTTAATACTAGAATTTAACCTCGACAATGTGGGCTAATAAATTTTTATTTGTATTTGTTTTTTTAATTAATTTTTAACTTCAACTACTTCAGGATGAGAAGGAAAAAAAAAACTACATAAATTAAAATCATGGATGTAAGATGTAATATAATAAAGTCATGAAATCAAATAACAAATGTTTGAAAAATGGATGAGCTACCATGCTCCCCCTGCTCTCCCACTCTTTGCATATGGTTCTCTTAGTATTGTATGAAATTATTTTTGATATAAAAATGCAAAATTTATGCTATCATTCAACATAATAACCTTGAATGGCTCTTACATATTTTCCTAAAACAGGCAAATCCTATTTCCCAGTTTCAAGCTAGGATAAATATAATTGTTGATTATACTTTTCTTATCAGTATTTTTTCTTTATTTTGGGCATAGAGAGGAGTCATGATAACAATGTATTTTATTTAATTTATACTTCTCTTATTTCTTAAAATTCAATTTGCCTTAATTAAGTTGATTTTGTCACATTTTATGAAATTAAGCTTAATTGGATCATTGAAAAAATTATTGCTTGAATTATCATTAATTTGGGTAATTGCATTCTTAAGTAAAGTGACCACAATTTGAGTTGCAATTATCTAATTAATGTGATTCTGGTCTTGTTGGAAAGTTAAAATAATTCTTTAATAATTATTCACTTGATAGCAAGAGCCACATTGATAGCAATATATTTCATTCATTGTATAATCTTCTCACTTGACTTTTTTCAGTAAACTGGCTATAATTTGAGTTCAAATATCCGATGAATGTGATTTTAGTCTTGTTTTAAAGTCAAGACAAATTTCTACAATTTTCATTAATGCCTCAAGACCGGATACACACGTTTGGATAACCCAAATTGGAGTTGAAGCAAAATCTAGAGTTTTGAACCTGACAGATTGACCTCTATGTACTCATTAGGCTATATCTCGAGCTATAGGAGTTCAACAATTCTAAAATTTTGACAGTGGAAGGTTAAGACCCATATCTACAACTTTTATGAAGAACACAAAATTTAGTTCAGATTCCTCGAAAGTGATATTGGGCTTGGAAGTCAGAACAGAGTTGTTGGAGTTGAGCCTGACCCATAAGCAGTAATTGGGCTATATCTCGAGTTGTAGGTGTTGGATTTGGCTAAACTTGGTGTCTATGAAAATTTGAGATAATTTATTAGAACTTTTATGAAGACCACTTGGTTAAAAAATGATGCATGCCATGAGTTCAGAAGGGAAACATTTCAGAGACAATAATCCACGCATTCAACATCATCAAATAACTATTTTGACATTTGGTTCTCATCATTCATCATCTATTTTGGCATTTTGTACTCTTCTAACTCTATAAAAGGAGGCAAGGGCTGATCATTTAAGGGTGTTAGCTTAGAGTTTACTTTTATGTTTGTATGTTAATTGTTTCCTTTGTGTAATTTTCTATTGTTCTTAATTGAAGTTGTGTTCATCATCATCTTTTTCTCTCTTTCTTTCTTCTTGATTCATGAGTAACTAATTTTCATTTTGCTTGGGTGAAATGGTGAAGCTCTTGGTAATAAGTTGAGGTTAGATTAATTTCCTTCTTATGCTTAAATGATATATTTTTATGTAATCATTATATGTGTTGTATGTTATTTCCGATCAATTTAGAAACTCTTCTTGTATATTGAAGATCTTGATTCATTGTAGACAAGACGTTGGCACAGTAGATGCTTGAGACCATTTACAAGTATTGGTAGATAATTATTGGAACCATAATATGATTACATATATAATCTTAATTAAACTTTGAATGCTAAATCATCCAATTGGAACCTTCATTATGTATGATTTCAATTGAGTTATTAAAAGAAATAATCTTGTCTTTAATTTATTACCAAGAGTGGATCTCCTAACACAAGCAAATCCTTTTCATCTTTGAACAACTTATATCATCTTTAGAATTGTAACAAATATACTCCTTACCTCAACTAATTTTCTCTTCATTAATTTCCTATGGATCGACCTCGGACTCCCGAGAATATACTACTTGAAACAACCTGTACTTTATTTTCTCTAATTTACTTTATGCACTTTATTTTCTGTATTTTAGTTTCTGTATATTATTAACTCTCTAACTATCTAACTTTTTATTTTATCAGTATTTAACTTTTTACTTGTTAATATTTATTTGGTGGCTAGTTTATACCACATCCTTGTTAATATATAATGGCAGGTGTAAACCACCTACTTGTACATTTTTTTTCTATTTTAAGTCACTTATTTATGCTTAACTAGTATCGTGATTCAAATTCTGGTCGTTTGGTTAAAATTAATTTTGGTACTTTATATATTGATTTGTTTGAATCACAATTACACACAATTGACACAATGATTGAAATTGAAGGTACACATGTTGAACATGAAAATCAAACACAACGAGCTGAAAATGAAAGTATACATGATGAACAAGAAAATCAACTGTTGCGAACTATGCGTGCATATTTGTAACCACCTCGAAATTCTAGTCCACCATGTTTTATTTTTCCGCCCACTCCTAATAATTTTAGATTTAAGTCGGGTATGGTTTCTTTACTTCCTAATTTCCATAGTTTAGAATCTGAAGCCCATATTTACATCTAAAAGAATTTGAAGAAGTCTGTATTGTTTTCAATGATCAAAATTACACTAAAAAAATTGTTAAGCTTAAATTGTTTCCTTTTTTTTTGAAAGATAAAGCAAAAATTTAGCTTAATGCTTTGAAACCAAGATCAATTAGCACATGGCAAGAAATGCAATGTGAGTTTTTAAAGAAATTTTTTCCACCACATAAAACCAATGCTTTGAAAAGACAAATCCAATTTTTTCCCAAAATTCAAATGAAGTGTATTTTCAAAGTTGTGAACATTTTAAAGATTTGTTAAATTCTTACTCAAATCATGATTTTGAAGAATGGCGAACTATAAGCTTTTTTTTATGAATTTTTAACACCTAAAACCAAAAAATTTGTGGAAACGATGTGTAATGACGAGTTTCTTGATAAAGAACCCGAAGAAGCTTTAGATTATTTAAATCATTTGACTGAAAATTCTTAATCTTGGTATAATACTAATCCTTCTGAAAATTCAATTAGATATAACCTTGCAAATGTTGGTAAAGGAAAATATCATCTTAGTCAAGAAGAAGATCTAAATGCTAGGTACGCCAGTTTGGCTAGAAAGGTTGAATTCATGGAATTAGGGAAAGTAAAAGAAGTCAAATCTGTGCAAAATAAAGAAATTTGTGGCATTTGTGATGAATTAGGACACTCGACAAATAAATGTCCTAATATTCCTGTTTTTAAAAAAGTTGTGCATGAGCAAGTAAATGAAATGAACAATTTTAAAAAGCCATTCACCTATTCTTTTTCAATTTCTTATAATCCGAGATGAAGAAATCACCCGAACTTTAGTTGGAGGAATCATAATCAAGCACAATGTATGCAACCACCGCCTCCTCAAGAACAACAAGATTCTCAAAATTCTCAAGGATATGCACCTTATGTCCTACCATATAGGAAAAATCTTGAAAGAACATTGAATGCATTCATAGAAAAGTAAGAGGCAATCAATAAACAAAACACTCAAACCATGAATGACATAAAAGACTCTCTTTCCGAACTTACTTATGTACTCACCATTCACGAGAAAGGAAAATTTCCTTCTCAACCTCAACCGAATCCCAAAGGTCAATATAGTCTAAATGAGGGTAGTTCAGAAAACCAACAAATAAATCAAGTCAATTCTGTGATAACTCTTAGGAGCGAAAAAATTATTGAAAAAGAAATTTCTGAACCTTGTGAGAAAGATGATGAATCAATTCCCCAAGATAAGGAAGAGGTTGATAAGCCATCTGGTCAAAATGAGACTAAACTCTCATCTCTTTCATCCCCATTTCCTCAAGCATTAAGCAAACCAAGGAAATTGGACCACCAAACTAAAATTTTTGAAATTTGTAAACAAGTGAAGGTTAATATTCCGTTGTTAGATGCTATCAAATAGGTTCCTTCTTATGCTAAATTTTTGAAGGACTTATGCACTGTTAAAAGGAAATTAAATGTGAAAAAGAATGCATTTTTTATCGAACAAGTGAGTTCCATTATTCAAAGCAATAATATTTTGAAACATAAAGACCATGTTTGTCCTACGGTTTCATGCATTATAAGAGAACATAAAATTGATCAAGCTTTACTTAATCTTGGTGCTAGTGTTAATTTTCTTTCATATTCAGTTTATCAACAACTCAATCTGGGTGAGTTAAAATCAAATTTTGTAACTCTTCTACTTGCTGATAGATTAATTAAAATTTCAAAAGGAATAGTAGAAGATGTGTTAGTACAAGTTGATAAATTCATTTATTCTATGGATTTTATTATCTTGGAAATTGAACCTATGGTCAATAGTTCTAAGTCAACTCCTGTTATTTTAGGTTGCCTATTTTTAGCAACATCGAATGCTTTGATAAATTGCTGAAATGGAGTGATGAAGCTAACATTTGGAAACATGACACTTGAACTTAATGTTTTCAACATATGCAAGCAACCACATGAAGTCAATGATGAAAATGAGGAAGCTGACGGGATTGAGGTCATTGTATATGACCACCTTCTAAAAGGGAGTTCTTCTGACCCATTAAAAGTTTGTTTAATTAATTCATTTGAATCATGTACGCAAGTAGATGGTGATATTTTAGAAATATGCTCTTTGCTTGATTGTACACAAGCAATGGAATACAAGGGATGAAAGCCTAGATTTGAAGAGCTAAAACCTATGAATGATAATATTCATGAAGAAGTACCCACACTAGAACTAAAGCCATTACTAGCTGGGTTGAAGTACACATTTTTGGGGAGAAGAACAAAGCTTTCCAGTAATAATTTCATCAATCCTTACTGAAGAACAAGAAGGTATGTTGAGAGAAGTACTTAAAAGGCATAAAAGTACAATTGGATGGACATTAACATATATAAAAGACATTAATCCATTAATTTGAACACATAGAATATATTTAGATGATAATGCTAAAACATCATAACAACCTCGAAGAAGATTAAATCCACACATGAAAGAGGTAATTAGGGCTGAAATTCTTAAATTACTTGATGTTGAAATTATTTACCCTATTTTCGATAGCCAATGGGTTAAGCCCTACACAAGTTGTGCCCAAGAAATCTAGAATAACAGTGGTTGAAAATGAAAAAGGTGAGTTAATACCTACGCGAGTTTCATCCAGTTGGCGATGTGTATTGATTTTAGAAAATTGAATGCAGCCACTAGGAAAGATCATTTTCCCTTACCATTTCTTGATCAAATTCTAGAAAGAGTAGCAGGACATTCCTATTATTATTTTCTTGATGGTTATTTGGGGGTATTAATCAAATACCAATTGCATTAGATGATCAAGAAAAGACCACTTTTACGTGCCCATTTGGCACTTTTGCATATAGAAGAATGCTTTTTAGTCTTTGTAATGCTCCGGTAACTTTTCAAAGATGCATGCTAAGTATTTTTAGTGACATGATTGAGCATTATTTAGAGGTTTTCATGGATGATCTGACAGTTTTTAAAAATTCTTTTGAAAATTATCTTGATAATTTGGATAAAGTTCTTAAAAGATGTGAAAAAAAGAATTTGTTTTAAATTAGGAAAAATGTCATTACATGGTTACCTCAGGAATTGTGTTAGGTCATGTGATATCTTCAGAAGGAATTGAAGTTGATAAGGCCAAAGTTGAATTAATTGCTTATTTGCCTTCCCCAAAAATAGTCAGAGAAGTTCGTTCCTTTTTAGGACATGCAGGATTCTATCGAAGATTCATTAAGGACTTTAGTGTCATATCTAGACCATTATGTAATCTTTTGATAAAAGATACACCATTTGATTGGACTCAAGAATGCCAAATTTTTTTTGAAAAATTAATTGGTCTTCTGACATCGATTCCTATCATGCAATCCCTGACTGATCTTTGCCTTTTGAATTAATGTGTGATGCAAGTGATTTTGTTGTTGACGCTGTTTTAGGCCAAATAAAGGAAGGTAAGCCTCATGTGATTTGTTACGCAAGTAGAACTTTAAATAGTGCATAAATGAATTATACCACTACTAAAAAAGAATTACTTGCTGTAATTTTTGCATTAGACAAATTTCAAGCTCATTTAATAGGTTCTTCTACTATTGTTTTCACTGATCATGTTACTGTTAGATATTTAATGTCTAAGCAAGATACCAAACCTAGGTTGATACGGTGAATCTTGTTGCTTCAAGAATTCAACATCACAATAAAAGATAAGAAAGGAACCGAAAATATTGTTGCAGATCATTTGTCTAGACTTATAACAGGCTCACTTTTTGATTGCACACCTATTAATGATTCTTTTCCTGATGAATTTTTATTTTCTGTCAATTCCATGCCTTGGTTTGCTAACATAGTCAATTTTCTTGTAACAGGAAAGATGCCGCTTCAGTGGTCACATTAAGACAGAAAAAAGTTTTTGACTGAGGTGAAATTTTTTTATTGGGATGACCCATATTTATTCAAATATTGTCCTGATCAAATTTTTCAGAGATGTGTACCCGACAATAAGGTAGGTAGTGTCATTAAATTTAGTCACTCAGAAGCATGTGGATGTCACTTTTCTTCAAAGAAAACAGCTGCGAAAATCTTGCAGTGTGGATTTTATTGGCTTAATTTATTTAAAGACAACTATACCTTTTGCAAAAATCACAAAAATTGTCAGAAATTAGGTTCTATTTCTAAAAGAAATATGATGCCTCTGAAATATATCCTTGTCATTGAAATTTTTTATTGTTGGGGAATTGATTTCATGGGTCAATTTCCATCATCATTTGGATTTTTGAATATTTAGGTTGCAGTTGATTATGTCTCAAAATGGATTGAGGCAATTCCATGTCGACACAATAATCATAAAACTATTCTTAAATTTTTAAAAGAAAATGTCTTGAGTTAATTTGGAATCCTTCAAGCTATCATCAGTGATGGGGGAACACATTTTTGCAATAAACTATTTGAATCTTTAATGAAAAAAATATAGTATTACCCATAAAGTTGCCACCCCTTATCACCCTCAGACAAGTGGACAAGTAGAATTAGCAAATAAGAAAATTAAACAAATTTTGGAAAAAACGGTTAACCCAAATCGTAAAGATTGGCCTTTAAGACTAAATGATACACTTTGAGTTTACCGTACTGCTTTTAAAACATCTTTAGGCATGTCACTATAACATCCCAAAATTTATTTATTTCATTATAAATATTCATTTTATAATATTTGTGATTTTTCAGAATTTTTCTAGATTTTTCTAAGAATGTGAAATATTTTAATATTATTTTTTGTTTTACGTGTAAACTGAGCGGAGCTGGGAAATGAGGTATTTTTCCTGGGAAGCATGATTTGTGAAAACGTCGACGGGAGATCTTATTAAACCCGATGTTGGACACGGTTTACAAGGTTTAACATTTTTCGAGAAAATTTTATCTGACAGAATAATAAATCACTGTGTAATTTTATCCGCTGGACAATTAAGACTGATATCTGTCAACTGTAACAATTGTCTTTTGGATAATAGTATGTATTAAAAAATCCTATCACATTATCCTAATGTAATCTACTTTATGTCTAATCAAATCCACTTTAATTCAAATTTATTATATTTTAATCAAAGCTTCTTTGAGAAGCTTGACTAAGCTACCATTGACTTGTTTGGGAAGCCATTTTTCCCCCTTCACTCTTTCCCATTTCCGCGACAACGTATGCCTAAGGGAGGCAAAAATTTGCCTCCACACTTAACCTATTTTCACTCAAAAATATCATTTTCATCTAACACAAGATCCATCTTTTACCAAGCTTTGTGTTGATTCTTGTTGTTGGAAATTCTAGGGTTCTTGGAGTCCCTAAAACTGAACCATCAAGGAGCAACTAGGAGGCCATTTTCGTGTTCTTCCTTTAGGTAAGAGGGAGATTTACTCACTTCAACCATTATTGGTGATGAGGAGACCTTGTGTGATTGGTTGATGGAGAAATCCATATTTGTATGCTTACTTTGTTTAATGATTTTGTATGTTTATGTGTTCTTGATTGAGATCGATGATTGAATAATAATTTTGAATGCATTAGATGTGTTGAAATGCTTAATAATGTTAGTATCAATGAATGGAAATTTTGAGGGTTTACTACCCCATTTCAGAGGCCACAATTTTGGCTTGGATTTCTAGGGTTGGAGATTAATGTTGTGTAGAATGAAACTTATGAAATTAGGTATGAAATGAATTAGGCATGAAATGAAATTGGAGGGTCTTTTACTTTCTTGAGGGGCCACGGTTTTGGCCTTAATTATCAAGGGTTTGAATTAAATTTGTGCGTAATAAAACTTATGTAATTGGACACTAAAGAATTGATGATCATAATGGGAGGAATTGAGTTAGTAAGGACTTAGGGAGGCCACGGTTTCTAAGGGTTGTTTAACCTAAAATTTTCATAATTGATCAAAACTTAAGACATTGGAATTGTGAGTCCATGATGTGGACTTGTAAAAATTAATAAACCATATGTACCTATATGTGGATGTTGAGAATTAATTCTATGTTATTGTGAGTCCCTATATAGGACTAAGTACTTGATGAGATTATGACATGTTGATACTGAGGAATGATCATATGCCATTGTGGTAATATTTTTGATAAATGTATCATTGATATGACTTGTTGATATTGAGAAATGATCATATGTCATTGTGGTGTGCTTGTGATAAATGTATCATTGATAAACATACATGATGTACATTGCATCATCATACATATGTGTTATCCGTTAGACATTGCTAGAAAGGCGATGTATGCCTAGGAGATTGAATAACACCTATGTGCAGGTGCGAGTAGACTAAGTGTAGGGTCATAGTTGTTGACCCTGGGGGCATCGGGGTGCGGGTGTCTCACAATAGACATCAGTAGCTCCACTGGGGCCGTGGGATATACCGATAAAAACACACCAATTATCTGAACTGAAACGTTGTCTTATATCGTGATCAACTGTTGAGGTACCATGTATAAGTCATTTGCGTAAATATTTTTATGAGATGAAGCACACTATTTTTAAGGCTAACGAGATACTGACATAACTCCTTGATCATTCTCTCCGAAAATATTTTTGTCTAGCTCCATGGAGTAGGAATTTGGTACCATTTGCATTGTGAACTGTCAGTCTCATGATTCATTGAGCATGAGCATTTATAATTATGAAAATATCTGTCCTTACTTTTGTAATAATAATTATCAGGTTATTTTGTTGGATGTTGGAAATATTTATGTTATCTGCCTGTTGTTGATGATTCTTACTAGTAATTGTTACTGTTTTGTTTTTACTGTATATTCTACTGTTGCATTTAATGAATATATGAACTGTGTTGCTATGTGGAGCTTTACGCTGTTCTGTTTTCTTACTGCCGTAATGGTAATGAAAGTTGGGTGTCTCACCTCTTTCTATAAATCTATATTTCTGTTTTAAATTATGTACTTCTAAGAAGACGTTCACGAGGAAGAAAAGCAAACTCCTGAGTTTCCTGGCTTTTGGCCCTATTACGACTAGAGCTTACTAAGGATGTCGTCGTGCCATCGCCGATTCTTAGGTTATGTCAGGATGACCTATCACGGAGGTCCCGATTGCTAGCACATCAATGTGCAAACAGATCAATGTGTTTATCGTGGGGAGCTAACGGTGTCCCTTGCTTGGGGTTGTTATGACCCTCATGTTTTTGATTTCACTACTTTTGTCCATTTGGAGTTTTACCTGCCCGTTCAGGATATGTAGGCTAATCTGTACTACACCCCTCGGGATGATTCATTTCTTTCCATTGCTTGGGCTTCTGCCCGTAACTCGGTCGCTCCGATAGTTATCTCATCAGATGAGGAGGACCTTACTGTAGGTCCTTCTCGTCAGTCTTAGGGGCTGATAATGTCGGTGGCTACTGATGGTTGACCATTTATCTTTTTGGGGAAGCTTGATGTTTTGCTGTATTTGATGGGGGTATATTGTATCATTCTAGGTGGGTACATATTTTGCTTTTGTACAAGTTATGATGTAATTAAACAGGCTGATGCATATAATATAATATAATTTATATATATATGAATGTTCATATATATGAATGTATGGTTTATTTTATGTCGATTTACTACGATTGTTTTGACAACTATCTCGCTACAAAAAGAATTTTTAATTAATTCTCTTGGCACTATTCATTAACAAAAAAAAGCTTATCTATTTATAAAATGAACCGGGTCTATGAGTTTTAAACAATTACTACTTTTTCACGTTTATTCATTTTAATATGGTGTGACGTTCCTTCTTCTCCCCCACTATTGATAGAAAAAGGGCCGTCACACTGGTTTGGTATCAGAGCCCCGGTTTGAGTTTTCTTTTGGGTCTTATGGTATTGGACTGTCTTGTGTGTGCTATGTGATTCTCTATGTTTGGTATTCCGTAAGGATACATCTTACTTTTCTCTGTGTTTTGTATAGCTTAATTTGAAAGGGGAAATGACTCGCAGAGAAGATATGAATGCTGCAATCAAGGCAATTCAGAGGGTGGCTGAGGCTATGCTGCAGCAAAACCAACAAACTGCTCAATAGCAAGAGCGGACCACACAATAATTGGAAGCAACTATTGATGCCTAAAATCTAGAAGAATTTCGTCGCACTAATCCTCCACAAGTTAAGTGAGAGTTTGATCCAGAGAAGGCTACTATGTGGATCAAGGAATTGGAAAAGATATTCACTGGGATGAACTGTGCTAATAATAAGAAGGTGACTTATGTTGTGTTTATGTTGATTGGAGACGTAAAAGATTGGTGGACCGGAGAACAGAGGTTGTTGGAAGCTGAAAATTAGGCAATTAATTGGGAAGTGTTCAAGGAGAGATTCTTAAATAAATATTTTTCAAAAAGTGCTAGACACGTGAAGGAGATGGAGTTTCTTAGTTTGCGACAAGGAAATATGTCTGTAAGTGAGCATGTTGCAAAATTTGAGAGCTTGTCGAAGTTCTCAACTTACTTACAATACCAACCAAACGAAACATAGAAATGTCAGAAGTTCGAGGAAGGTTTAAGACATGACGTGAAGAGAGCTATCATAATTTTGAAGATTAATCAGTTTTCAGAATTGTTGGACACGTGTCATCGGGTGGAAGACTTAGACTAGGCGCGGGATATAAGAAACCGCAACTTTGGACCTTTTTAGTCTCAAAGAGGAGGAAACAGTAATGCTAACCGCTACCAGAAGAAGCCTTATTCCAGACCTCCTGGAAACCAACAACAGCGACCACAAGGTGGAAGTCTAGGAGTAAGTCCGAGTAGAACTGGCCAAACTACTGCAAGATGCATGAAGTATGGAAAGGAGCACAACACGAGGGATTGCATAATCAAAGGGGTCATTTGCTTCAGATACAGAAACCTTCCATCAATGCTGCAAGGACTGCGAAACTGCAGGCTGGGGACAGAGTTTACACCCTGAGTGGTACGGAAGCCTTTAAATCCGAAGATCATATACAAGGAGAAGGTCTCATAGAGGGTAATCTTTTAACTGTGCTGTATGATTCTGATGTAAGTCATTCTTTTATTTCCTATGACTGTGTGAGAAGACTTGGTTTACCTGTGTCTTCTTTGCCTTTTGATTTGACTGTTTCAACTCCTACTGCTAAACCTGTTGTTACCACCAAAGTATGTTTGAATTGTTCATTGATTGTAGAAGGTTAAATCTTTTCTGTTGATTTGATCTGTTTACCTCTTTCACAGTTAGATATAATCTTAGGAATTGATTAGTTATCTTCTAACCATGTCCTGTTAGATTGTTCTAGAAAAATCATAGTTTTCGCTTTGGACAAGAATTCTAGATTTTTGACGGCCAACCAAGTGAAAGCTTTCTTGAAAGAAAGAGTTCAATGATACATGTTGTTGTCTTCTTTAAGTGTCAAAAACGAGGTAGAAGTGGACGCGATTGCAGTGGTTAGAGAGTTTCCTGAAGTCTTTCCTGAGGATATACCTGGTTTGCCACCAAAGCGAGAGATTGAGTTCGCTATTGACCTTGTGCCTGGGGCTGATCCTGTTTCCATAGCACCTTACCGTATGTCACCAGCAGAATTAGTTGAACTCAAGAAGCAATTGGAGGAACTCTTGGAAAAGCAATTTGTTCGACCTAACGTATCACCTTGGGGAGCACTGATGTTATTAGTTAAGAAGAAGGACGGTACCTCGAGATTGTGTGTGGACTATTGATAGTTAAACAAAGTCAATATCAAGAATGAGTATCCATTACCAAGAATAGATGACCTGATGGATTAGTTGAAGGGAGCAGCGGTATTTTCTAAGATTGATTTGCGATTAGGCTACCATCAAATCAGAGTAAAGGTGGAAGATATCTCCCCAAAATAGCTTTTCATACTCGTTATGGACACTACGAGTACTTAGTGATGTCATTTGGTGTGACTAATGCACCTACCATATTCATGGATTATATGAACAGGATTTTTCGTACTTACTTAGATCGGTTCATCGTTGTCTTCATAGATGACATCCTGATCTATTCTCAAAATCATGAGGATCATGCTAAGCACCTCGGTGTAGTTCTTCAGATGACATCCTAGGTGTGGTTCTCAAAATCACTGACATAACTCCTTGATCTTTCTCTCTGAAAATATTTTTGTCTAGCTCCATGGAGTAAGAATTTGGTACCATTTTGCATTGTGAACTGTCAGTCTCATGATTCATTGAGCATGAATATTTATAATTATGAAAATATCTGTCCTTACTTCTGTAATATTAATTATCTGATTATTTTGTTGGATGTTGGAAATATTTATGTTATCTGCCTGCTGTTAATGATTCTTACTAGTAATTGTTGCCATTCTATTTTTACTGTAAATTCTACTATTGCTGTTAATGAATATATGAATTGTGTTGCTATATGGACGCTTTGCGCCATTCTGTTTTCTTACTGCCGTAATGGTAATGAAAGTTGGGTGTCTCACATCTTTCTGTAAGGAAAACTCCTGAGTTTCCCGACTTTTGGCCTTATTACAACTAGAGCTTGCTGAGGATGTCGTCGCACCTTCACCGATTCTTAGGTTATGTCAGGATGACCTACCACAGAGGTTCCGATTGCTGGCACATCAATGTGCAAATGGATCGATGTGTCTATCGCGGGGAGCTGACGGTGTCCCTTGCTTAGGGTCGTTATGACTCTCCTGTTTTTTATTTCACTACTTTTGTCCATTTGGAGTTTTACCTATCCGTTCGGGATATGTAGGCTGATCTGTACTACACCCTTCGGAATGATTCATTTCTTTCCATTGCTCGGGCTTCTACTCGTAACTCGGTCGCTCTGATGGTTATCTCATCAGATGAGGAGGACCCCAAGGAGGACTCTGCTGTAGGTCCTTCTCGTCAGTCTTAGGGGCTGATAATATCGGTGGCTACTGATGGCTGACCATTTATCTTTTTGGGAAAGCCTAACGTTTTGCTGTATTTGATGAGAGTATATTGTATCATTCTAGGTGGGTACATATTTTGCTTTGTGTACAAGTTATGATGTAATTAAACAAGTTGATGCATATAATATAATATAATTTTTATATATATGAATGTTTATGTTGTATATGAATATATGGTTTATTTTATGTCAGTTTACTACGACTGTTTTGACGACTATCTCGCTACAAAAAGAATTTTTAATTAATTCTCCTGATTAATGAAAAAAAGCTTATCTATTTATAAAATGAACCGAGTCTATGAGTTTTAAACAATTACTACTTTTCCGCATTTATTCATTTTGATATGGTGCGACGATCCCTCTTCTCCCCCACTATTGATAGAAAAAGGGGCCTCACAGTCACCCTATCGGTTAGTTTATGGAAAACCCTGTCACTTGCCTATAGAACTGGAACATAAAGCACTTTGGGCCATTAAAGCTTTCAATTTAAACCTTGATGTTGCTTGCAGGTTACATAAATTGCAAATAAATGAACTTAAGGAATTGAGAAATAATGCATATGACAACTCAAAAATTTATAAAGATATAACTAAAGCTTTTCATGACAAATCAATTTTGAGAAAATCTTTTGAAATTAGTCAAAAAGTTCTGCTTTATAATTCTCGTCTTCACCTATTCCCTGGAAATTGAGATCTAGGTGGACTGACCCTTTTATTGTCAAACATGTGTATCCTTATAGGGTCATAGACATTGAGAATCCTAGAAATGGTAATGTGTTTAAGGTCAATGAACAAAGACTTAAACCATTTCTGGAAAATCAAGCTGCTGAGGTAGAATTCATTTCCTTTTCCTGATCCTTGTTATGAGAAAAATTTACTCTAATTTTGTGACTTTATTTTGTTTCACAATTCTTTAGCTCCCTGATTAAATGGCGGATGACGGTACTCCGTGACTCTCAAGTTGATTAGTTTTTTATCAGTTTTCCAAAATAACTGATTCCTTCTCCTTCACAATGGATGTCATTCTTTCAAACCTGAGAAAACATTTTCCTTCTCTCCCGCAAAATACTCTGACAAAAATCTACGAAGCTAGATGTGAAAGATTGAGATTTTTAATGCACAAGGGTCTTCCAGAAGATGTACATTGGATAATCGAAGTAAAGGTCTGACTAGTAGATGAGTCTTCAATTTCATTTGACTCATACATGCTAAGTCTTGGTAGAAGTTCATATTCTAAAAGGAGAAGGGCAAAAAAATTATAAGTATGTCACATATGTGCACGATGGAATTGTAACAAGCGATATCGTTCTTTGGGGATAGTTTCCACGAACAGAGAAGATAAAATTTTCTTCATTAAGAATGGACCGAGTAAGGAGTCATTAGATGATCTCTTATTGACTCTTGACACACATTCTTGTGGAGTTGTGCAACGTGAACTTTTTAATTTGTGAAGTCTCTTCTTGGATGAACAAAAGCATTACAGTCTTGGGAATCTGACTCTAAAAGACCCTGTTTGTCAGTTTATAAGAAAATTGGATGAGAAGCTTATCCTCGACTCATAGAAGGCATTTAAGTCGTTTATGGGCGTGAAACCAGAGGCAGATGTGAGCCATATCCACAACAAACTGTATATATTATCTTCTTCTTCTTCATCTTTCAAAAAAGAAAAAAAATTATGTATACATCTTGGGTTTGGCCTTGGTAACACACAACGTGAATAGGGACATGCATGCATCCTGATCCAATCTTCTTAATTAAAAAATAAAGTAGGTAGATTGTATCCCACATGTGAGGCAGCTAGTCGCATTATAGCCACTTGTCCCTTTTGGGAGCCATATATTGCGATGGTCTTGAATGGGTCTAATACTGGTCAACAATACTTTGACACAAAGCTGAAAAAGTAAACTACCTCTATCCCAATCTCAAGTAAGTATACACTCACATTTCATCAAGTTTCTAACAACTTGAAAAAAAAGGTCGAAACTACAGTTGTACTTGGTCTTTAATTAGATTAGTGGCCCCAGGCAGATGACCCGTCCCGTCATAGACTCAGGAGAAGATCTTCACATGCCAGTATGTAAATAAGGTTCGTGTGCCATACTCTGTAGAGCGCCACGTGCTACATTCCCAGTTCTTAGAACCAAGGCTCTGTAGCGCCAATGGACAAAAAGAAGCATCTTGTCTTTACAATGAACGAAAACTGTAAACTGAGTTGTATACTTACTTTAATTAGTAGGCCTCTATGGCGAGTTCTGACTGGCTGCAACCAGGTACCATCTTCTTATAATACAAGCCTTTAATTAGGTTTGTAGGAAGATAGAGGGTTGGTCTTCTGTAAGTAGGACAGAAATGATTCAAAGGTTCTTGTTGTCAATTCGGCAATCCTTCTAGAATTCTTATGTTGCACTGGTGACACGTAACTCAAAGACATGCCACTACTGCACTCATGACGTGCAGTATAAAGATATGCCATGAAAATTGTACATACAGGTATGTCCTTAACTGCAGGATTTAAAGATGCAAACCCAAATGCAGAATGTCTCAAGTAATAAATTTCTCGGGAGTCCGAGGTCGATCCACAGGGAATCGATGAAAAAAAATTAATTGAGATAAGAAAATGATTTGTCACAACACCAAAAGTAATAAAAGATGTTCATAAATGAATTTAAGAACTTGCTTGGGTTAGGAGATCCACTCTTGGTAATAAATTAAAGGTAAGATTATTTCTCTTTGTAACTCAATTGAAATCCACACACAACGGAGGTTCCAATCAGAAAATATAATATTCAAAGTTCAATTATATATGCAATCATATTATGATTCCTTTAATTATCTACCAACATTTGTAAATGAGTTCAACCATTCACTGTGCCAATGTTATTGTCTACAATAAATCAAGATTTCCATTATACAAAGAAGGTTTCTAAATTGATTGGAAACAAAATACAACACATATAATGTCCATTTGATAATATATCATTTAAGCACAAGAAATAGAATAATCTAACCTTATTTCATTACCAAGAGCTTCACTCTTTCACCCAAGCAAGATGAAGATTTAGTTACTCATAGATAAGAAGAAAGAAATAGAGAAGAAGAGAAAGATGAACATATCTTCAATTTAGAATAAGAGAAAATTACAACAAAAGAAAATAATAAACAAACATAACCATAACTTGTAAAAACTAAGCCTAACACCAAGAGCACCAAATGATCAGCCAATGGTGCCTTTTATAGAAGATTAGGGATACAAAATGACAAGGGGGCTGATTAAGAGTAGGTGGATGAGTGGATGAATGAGTGGAAAATGCCAAATGATGAGTTGGTGAGTGGAAAATTATTGAGATTCCTTGTCTCTAAAATCATTCAATGTTGATCTCATGGATTCCATCAAAATAAAGTAACACGGTCTTCATGAAAGTTGTAGCATTTTGTCTCAGCTTTCTAATGGCATCGAAATCATCCAAAAATTCATCACACAGCCCAAGATATGACCCAATTACTATAGACTATTCAGGCCCAGTTTCAACACCTCTGTTTTGACTTCCAGACCTAATATCACCTTCAAGCTGTCCGAATGAGCTCTTATGTTCTTTATTAAAGTTTTAGATATGGGTCTTAACTTTCAAACCTCCAAATTTCAGCCCAAGAAAGTTCCTACACCTCGAGTTATGCTCTGATTACTATACACTATTCAGGTTCTAGTCACAAAACTTGTGTTCTGACTTCCAAGCCCAATTAGCTCCACTAGATGTCTGATTGAGACTTTGAGCTCTTCATCAAAGTTGTAGAGCTTTCTCTCAGCTTTCCTACAAAGTAAAATTTATAATATCTAGACATCTAGAGCTCAAGATATGACTAAAATACAGAAACAGTGTAAGACTCAAATAATGCTAAAAAAATTAGTTAAGCCCAATTTGAGTCTAATCTTACAAAATATAACCAGACTTAATCAATTAAGTACATGAAGAGTGTAAATGACTAAACATGAGGGTTTATTAATGTATAAAATATATGATTATCAGTCCTCATTTGTTATCTTTGTATAATTTTGTTGTATGTTGTTTTTGGACAAACGATCCTTTGAGCATAGTCCTTCAGGGATTTCTAGACTTCTTTACCCTGATGGTTTTCTTGAAGTTAAAAAAACAAAAACAAAACTAAAAACAAAAAAATAAAATATAAAAAAAAAGATTCGGTGTTTCTTAATTTCAAACTTTTCTGAAAACAGCCAACCTACTATTATAAGTGCTATTATTACCCTTTTTATTCTTTTTCCTATTTAAACACTCCATTTTCTCCACTTTCCTCCAACTCATAATCATTCAAAAGGAAGGTGAGTATGAAAATAGAAGGTGTTTATGTTTGTAGACTTAAAAATATATATGTATTTTGTGAATCTAAGTATGGGAAGGGTTTAGAGTTTGTAAACGCAGCTACCACTCTTGGTCGAGCACTTGCTGTGAGGAATATTCATGTTGTATATAGGGGAGGTTGCCGTGGGTTAATAGGGGCTGTATCACTTGCTGCTTTTATAGGAGGCAGTCAGGTTTTAAGTGTCATTCATAGATCTTTCACTCAACAGAACATCATTAGAAAGACAATTGGGGAGGAACTTTAGGTATCATCTATGCATGAATGAATAAAGGTAATGTTTGACAACTCTGATGCATTCATTGCTTTACCAGGTGATTTTAGTACTTTGGAAGAAATTTTTCAAATTGTCTCTTGGGCCCAACTGAACATCCACCATAAACCTATAGGTTTATTGAATGTAAATAATTTCTTTGATATTTTGTTACTTTTTCTTGACCATGCTGTGGAATAGAAATTTATCACACCGTCGGTAAGACAACTTCTTATATTTGCTTTCGCTATTGATGAGTTGATTGATAAATTAGAAGCTTTTGTTTATAAACCTGATCCAACAGTAACTCAGATAGATTGAACAACAGGAAGTAGGGAGGAAAGCGCCAACAAAAGAAAGCCAGATCTGACACTTCGTTTATAACTTTCCTTTATCTTTGATTTTATTTATCGTACTTTATTTCTATTTAAATTTATGTTAGATTTCTCCAAACAGGTAATATCTTTTATCTTTTACTCATCTATATTTTAAACATTGAGGACATTATTGTGATCTGGTTTGGGGGAAGGATAGTTACCCACAAAAAAAAGGTATGGAAGTATGATATGATTGTCATGAACTTACTAAACCAATGAATAATAGCATAGTAATGAGTAATTTTACTCTTGAGACACATCTAAATTGGAAAGTATGTTTAATGAGATGACTGTCAGAAACCTACAACAAAACCAATTGAGGATGACAGATAAAGGAGTAAATTTTGCCCTGGAGGTAATTTTACTCTTGAGACGCATCTTAGTTGAGGAAATAATTGTTTTAAAAGTAGCAAAAAGCATATCTTGGGTCATAGTATAAATTTTCTTCATTCTTAAAAATCACATGCTTGGATATGAATGTTAAATTGAAGGACTGAGAATGATAGAAATATGCCCTGTGAGATTTTGAGTCTATTGATAAATGGATTGAACATTTATACCATTCTCTTCTTTCTTGTGTGATTTTCACTCATGAAATTGTTACTCTAGAACTTGTTTTGATTCTTTTTGAGGCTACATTTTCACATGCATAAATAAATATGATTGAGGCATTTTAAAATAGCTACTTTGACTAAATAGTCATCCTTGTATATTTTTCCTTATGTAACCCCTTTCAGTTTATTTGACCATTTCTTGTTTTTAGCTCATTACGTGCCTTTAGAAAAAAAAACATATTTTATTCAACCTTAGGGAATAAGAGAACATTGGCCTTGTTCTTGAACAAGTGTGGGGGTGTGTGTGCAAAATGTTGAAAAAAAAAAAGAGTTGACCACCGCTGCAATTAAAAGATTATCAAAGTCTCTTGATATATCATATGACATATCCATACCTAGAATAAAGATGGATGCTTGGAAACAACAGGAAGAGAAGGAGAAGATTCGTGCCTAATAATGAATTCAACTCATCAATTTGGGATTGATCTTCAACAAAACATTAGTCAAATATTGGTCATTATCCTTTATGATGAATGTTCTCAAATATCTTCTCCACTCTAATTGTACCATATTGCTGTTTTATTCTCTTTGGTATTTATCTTCTCATATCCATATTATCCCCTCTCCTTTACCATGACCCCATTACAACCTTGAATAAAGTCCTCATGATTTGTGTGTGCATATGTTCTGAGTAGTGGAGAAGTAGAAGATAAGCAAACTTATGGTAGTGTAATTTTTCATGGGTTGAATTGAGTGAAATACTTACCTTTTGAATGTTTGAAGGATTGAGAGTGAATCTTGTGAGGATCTATCATTCTTACTAGGCTTCTTAAGACTCAATTTGGCTTAATTAAGTTGATTTTGTCACATTTTATGAAATTAAGCTTAATTGGATCATTGAAGAAATTATTGCTTGAATTATCATTAATTTGGGTGATTGCATTCTTAAGTAAAGTGGCCACAATTTGAGTTGCAATTATTTGATTAATGTGATTCTGGTCTTGTTGAAAAGTTAAGATAATTCTCTAATAACTATTCACTTGATAGCAAGAGCCACATTGATAGCAATATATTTCATTCATTGTATAATCTTCTCGCTTGGCTTTTTCAGTAAACTGGCCATAATTTGAGTTTCAAATATCCGATGGATGTGATATTGGTCTTGTTTTAAAGCCAAAACGGATTTCTACAACTTTCATGAAGGCCTCAAGACCGGATACACACGTTTGGATAACTCAAATTGGAGTTGAAGCAAAATCTAGAGTTTTGAACCTGACAACTTGACCTCTATGCACTTATTAGGCTATATCTTGGGCTATATGAGTTCAAAAATTCTGAAATTTTGATAGTGGAAGGTTAAGACCCATATCTACAACTTTAATGAAGAACACAAAATTCAGTTCGGATTCCTTGAAGGTGATATTGGGCTTAGAAGTTAGAACAGAGGTACTGGGGTTGGGCCTGATCTATGAGCAGTAATTGGGCCATATCTCAGGCTGTAGGTGATGGAATTGGCTAAACTTAGTGTCTATGGAAAGTTGATACAATTTCCTAGAACTTTTATGAAGACCACTTAGTTAAAAAATGACGTATGCCATGAGTTCAGAAGGGAAACATTTCAGAGACAATAATCCACCAATTCAACATCATCAAACAACTATTTTGGCATTTTGTTCTCATCATCCATCATTTGTTTTGGTTTATACTCTTCTAACTCTATAAAAGGAGGCAAGAGATGATCATTTAAGGGTGTTAGCTTAGAGTTTACTTTCATGTTTGTATGTTAATTGTTTCTTTTGTGTAGTTTTTCTATTGTTCTTAATTAAAGTTATGTTCATCATCTTCTTCTTCTTCTCTCTTTCTTTCTTCTTGATTCATGAGTAACTAACTGCAGGATTAAAGGATGCAAACCCAAGTGCAGGTTGTCTCAAGTAATAAATTTCTCGGGAGTCCGAGGTCGATTCACAGGGAATTGATGAAGAAAAATTAATTGAGGTAAGAAAAGGATTTGTCACAACACCAAAAGTAATAAAACAAGTGCACAAATGAATTTAAGGGCTTGCTTGGGTTAGGAGATCCACTCTTGGTAATAAATTAAAGGTAAGATTATTTCTCTTTATAACTCAATTGAAATCCACACACAACGGAGGTTCCAATCGAAAAATATAACATTCAAAGTTCAATTATATATGCAATTATATTATGATTCCTTTAATTATCTACCAACATTTGTAAATGAGTTCAAGCATTCACTATACCAATCTTATTGTCTACAATAAATCAAGATCTCCATTATACAAAGAAGGTTTCTAAATTGATTGGAAACAAAATATAACATATATAATGTCCAATTGATAATATATCATTTAAGCACAAGAAATAGAATAATCTAACCTTATTTCATTACCAAGAGCTTCACTCTTTCACCCAAGCAAGATGAAGATTTAGTTACTCATGGATAAGAAGAAAGAAAGAGAGAAGAAGAGAAAGATGGACATAGTTTCACTTTAGAACAAGAGAAAATTACAACAAAGTAAAACAACAAACAAGCATAACCACAAAAACTTCTAACAACTAAGCCTAACACCAAGTGCCTCTAATGGTTAGCCAATGGTGCCTTTTATAGAGGATTAGGGATACAAAATGACAAGGGGGCTGATTAGGGGTAGGTGGATGAGTGGATGAATGAGTGGAAAATGCCAAATGGTGAAGATAAGAGTGAAAAATCATTGAGATTTCTTGTCTCCAAAATCATTCATTGCTTAAGTCATTGATTTCGTCATTTTCCAGCCAAGTGATCTTCATGAAAGTTCTATGAAATTGTCTAAGCTTTCCAATGGCTCTAAAATCACCTAAAAATTCGTCCTACAGCCCAAGATATGACCTAATTACTACAGACTGTTCAGGCCCAGTTTCAGCACCTCTGTTTTGACTTTCAGACCCAATATCACTATCAAGGGGCCCGAATCAAGTTTTGTGTTCAACATGAAAGTTTTAGATCTGGGTCTTAACTTTCAAATGTCCAAATTTCAGCCCAAAATAATTCTCGCAACCCGAGTTATGTTTTAATTACTGTACACTATTCAGGTTTCAGACACAAAACTCGTGTTCTGTCTTCCAAGCCCAATTAGCTCCACTAGATGTCTGATTGAGACTTTGAGCTCTCATAAAAGTTGTAGAGCTCTCTCTTATCTTTCCTACAAGGTAAAATTCATAATTATCAGACATTTAGAACTCAAGATATGACCGAAATACAGAAATAACGTAAGACCAAAATAGTGCTAAAAAAATCAATTAAGTCCAATTTGAGTCCAAACTCACAAAACATAACTAGGCTTAATCAATTAAGCACATGGAGAGTGTAAATGACTAAAAATGAGGGTTTATTAATGTATAAAATATGTGATCATCAAATTCCCTCACACATAGCTTTTTGCACTCCTAGGCAAAACACATAAAACCAAAGTTAGGAGACAAAGAAAAACGACACAGACTCGAAAGCTAAAAACTCTAAAAGACTCAATAAAAGAAGGAGAGCAACAAGAAATTCAAGGGATCAAAGCATTAATGAGGTAACATTTCTTCACATCTCAAACCAACAAGCAAGGAAACTTCAGTTGAAAAGAATGAATCAAGAATGATAGATCCTCACAGAATTTCACTCTCAGTCTCTCAAGTGTTTAAAAGGTAAGTATTTCACTCTATTCAAACCATGAACAATTGCACTACCATAAGCTTGCTTATCTTCTACTTCTCCACTACTCACAACACATGAATACAAAAATCAAGAGGACTTTATTCAAGGTTGGAATGGGGTCATGGTAAATGAGAGGGAATAATATGGATATGAAAAGATAAATACCAAAGAGAATAAAAGAGCATTATGGTACATTTAGAGTGTAGAAAATGTTTGAGAACATTCATCATAAAGGATAATCACCAATATTTGACTAATGTTTTGTTGAAGATCAATCCCAAATTGGTGAATTGAATTCATTGTTAGACTTGAACATTCTCCTTTTCTTCCTGTTGTTTCCAAGCATCCACCTTTATTCTGATAATCCTTTGATTGCAACGATGGTCAATAATTTTTTTTTTCTAGATTTTGCACATACACCCCCACACTTGTTCAAGAATAAGGTCAATGCTCTCTTATTCCCTAAGGTTGGGTAAAAACATGTTTTTTTTTCTCTTTTTTTTTTTTTTTTTGAAGAATGAAATGAGCTTAAGACAAGGAATAGTCAAATAAGTTCAAAGGGGTTACACAATGGAAAATATACAAGGAAGGCTATTTGGTCAAAGTAGCTATTTCAAAATGCCTCAATCATATTAATGTATGCATGTGAAAATGTAGCCTAAAAAAAGAATCAAAGCAAGTTCTAGAGTAACAATTCCATGAGTGAAAATCACACAAGAAAGAAGAGAATGGTACAGATATTCAATCCATTCATCAATAGGCTCAAAATCTCACAAGGCATATTTCTATCATTCTCTATCTACCAATTCAACATCCATAACCAAGCATGTGAAATTTAAGAAAGAAGATAATTTATTCAATCATGTTATGATTCCTGAATTTCAATTGCTTCCAAGGATGTGAGAGTGCATTCGCTTGAATCTTTCAAAGGAAATCAAAAGACAAAAACTTTGTTACTTCCACAAATCAATACTAATTAATTACTACCTAAAAAAAAACTCCTTACTCTGCCACCAATTAAGATGCGTCTCAGATGTAAAATTACTCCTTACTTTGCCATCACTAATTAGTTTAGTAAGTCCATGACAATCATATCATACTTCCCAAACAAAAAAAAAATTTTTTTAGATTTTTTTTTTGGGGTCAACTATCCTTCCCCCCAACTAGATCACAACATTGTCCTCAATGTTAAAATATAGATGAGTAAAGGATAGAAGATATTACCTATTGGAGAAAACTGACACAAATTTAAACAAAAAACAAAGTATGATAAATCCAAAGTAAAGGAAAGCTTTAAACGAAGTGTCAAATCTGGCTCTCTTTTCATCCTGCTTCCTTCACTGCCTTCTGCTGACCAATCTATCTGAGCTATTACTGGATCAGGATCAAAGATCAAAGGTAAAGGAATTTTTTTTTTTTTTTGCATGACTTCAAGAAAACCATCAGGGTAAAGAAGTCTAGAAACCCCTGAAGGACCCTGCTCAAAGGATCGTCTGTCCAAAACCAAAATACAGCAAAATCATACAAAGATAAAAGAAATATAATAGCAAATGATGACATACCTGTATGTACAGCTTTCATGGCGTATCTTTATACTGCGCGTCATGAGTGCAGTAGTGGCATATCTTTATACTGCGTGTCACCAGTGCAGTAGACACTCACGAATTTTTTTAAGGACCAGCGTGCAAAGGTCCACCCGAGTCAATGACGGGTCAGCCAAAGGTTGGGGCTCCACAACTAATTAAAGTCATGGTACTCTTTCCAAATCGCCCTTGTTCAAACATTTTTTTTATTTTATTTTTTTTCATTCATTTTTTTTTCATTTTTTTTTATTTTTAAAAAAGAATACATGAAAAAGAAGATAATATGTACAGATTGTTATGGATATGGCTCACATCTGCCTCTGGTTTCACGTCCAGTAACGGCTTAAATGCCTTCTATGAGTCGAGGATAAGCTTCCCATCCAATTTTCTTATAAATTGGCAAACAGGGTCTTTTAGAGTCAGATTCCCAAGACTGTAGTGTTTTTCTTCATCATGATTGCAGGATTCAGAGGTATCATGTTTTTTTTAAAATTGAGCCCAACTTTTGACAATTTTCACAACTTTTGCAAAAAAGTATAGCAGTCTTCAAATAAAGTGGGCCAATAAAATCTACACTGCAAGATTTTCGCAGCTATTTTCTTTGAAGAAAAGTGACCTCCACATGCTTCCGAGTGACAAAATTTAATGACACTACCTACCTCACTGTCGAGTACGCATCTCTGAAAAATTTAGTCAGGACAATATTTGAACAAGTATGGGTCATTCCAATAAAAAATTTTCACCTCTGTCAAAAATTTTCTTCTATCTTGGTGCGTCCATTGAGGTGACATCTTTCCTTCTTGTTCTTCAGTAAGAGACGAGGAAATTACCACAGGAAAACTTTGCTTTTCTCCCAAAAATGTGTACTTCAACCCAGCAGGTAATGACTTTATTTCCGGTGTGGGTACTTCTTCATGGGCATTATCATTCATGGGTTTTAGCTCTTCGAATTTTGGCTTTCTTCTTTTGTATTCTATTTCTTCTGTACAATCAAGCAAGTCAAATGAATTAATTAAACAAACTTCTAATGGGTCAGAAGAACTTCCTTTTTGAAGATGATAATCTATAATGGCTTCAATTCCTTCAAATTCCTCATTTTCATCAAGGAGTTCCTGTGGTTGCTTGCACATGTTAAAAACATTGAGATCCAGTGTCATGTTTCCAAATGTTAGCTTCACCACTCCATTTCTGTAATTTATCAAAGCATTTGATGTTGCTAAAAATGGACGGCCTAAAATAACAAGAATTGACTTGCAACTATCAACCAGAGGTTCAGTATCCAAGACAATGAAATCCACAGGATATATGAATTTATCAACTTGAACCAACATATCTTCCACTATTCCTCTTGGAATTTTAATTGATCTATCGGCAAGTAGAAGAGTTACAGAAGTTGGTTTTAACTCACCCAAGTTGAGTTCTTTGATAAGCGAATATGGAAGCAAATTGACACTAGCACCAAGATCAAGTAAAGCTTTTTCAATTTTATGTTCTCCAATAATGCATGAAACTGTAGGACAACCAGGGTCTTTATATTTCAACGCATTATTATTCTGAAGAATGGAGCTTACCTGTTCAACCAAAAATGCTTTCTTTTTCACATTTAATTTCCTTTTAATAATGCACAAGTCCTTCAAATATTTGGCATAAGAAGGAATCTGTTTGATAGTATCTAACAAAGGAATATTGACTTTCATTTGTTTCAAAATTTCAAAAATTCCAGTGTTATGGTCCAATTTCTTTGGATTATTCAATGCTTGAGGAAATGGGGGTGAAGGTGAGAGTTTGGTCGCCTTTTGGTCAACTTCTTCATTTTCTTGGGAAATTGGTTCATCTTCTTTCTCACAAGATTGGGGGATTTGTTTTTCAACAACCTTTCCACTCCTAAGAGTTATCACTGACTGGACTTGGTCCATTTGTTGATTTTCTGAACTCCCTTCAGGTGTTAAACCTTCATAAAAGAGGCTTATAGTGCGCCATTTTTCAAAACCATGATGTGGGCAAGAATTTAACAAATCTTTAAATCGTTCCCAACATTGAAAATATGCTTCATTTGAATTTTGGGAAAAATTGTGGATTTGTCTTTTCATAGCATTGGTTTTATGTGTTGGAAAAAATTTCTTCAAGAACTTGTAATTGGCTAGCTATCATGAGCAATAGTTTTGATGATAACAAATGTGAAGACAAACATGAAGATGATGAGAAGACCAAGTCCAAGATCTTCAAGAATAAGCTTTAGGACTTAGGATCCTTGTAAAAGCCTCATTGGATATCTCATTATTTGGCATTGCAAAGAAATGTTTTCAAAATTGTTTTTCCAAAATTAAACAACCATTTTCTGGTCATTTGAAAGCATTTAGAACTGGTTTTATAACAGAGGTATTCGAATACCCTGTTAGGTATTCGAATAGAGTGTTTTTCAAGCTTATACGTTTTCTGTTTTTCAAAGAGGTATTCGAATACCCCTCCAAGTATTCGAATAACTTGCTTTTACAGAAACCATGTTTTATTATAGGTATTCGAATACACCATATGGTATTCGAATAACCATGTTTTAAAGTTTGAACATTTTCTGTTTTTCAAAGTGGTATTCGAATACCCATCTATGGTATTCGAATAACCTGTTTCGAAACTGATATTTTCTGCTGTGCCAAAACAGAGGCATTCGAATACCCCATATGGTATTCGAATACCCTAGTTTCAAAATGAACCTTTTTAAATGAGGCATTCGAATACCCTTAACTGGTATTCGAATAACCCAGCCTTAATCAGTTTTTTAAAAGAGTTTTGGCAAGAGGCATTCGAATACCGTAGTCCAGAATTGAATTTCACGAAGCTTTCGAAAATGGCAGCAACGGCCATAATTTCAATAATTACTTGCTTTTAATTGCTCCAACGGCTAGTTTCTTCCATTGCTCTATAAATAGAGACCTTGGGTCTCTTCTGAAAAAGCCCCAACCATTTGAATTATTTGCTTGTGTTAAAAACGTGATTCTTTCATATTTTCTGTGCTCTTTTGCCAAAACCTTGAGATATCCTTAGAGAGCTTATTAGCACTTCAATTTGTAATATCTACTCTAAGTGAGAGTTTATTTTTCATCTATTCTCTGCTTCTGTAAAAGGGTGAGGTATCCCTTAGTGAATTTGTGAGGGTGAGGTATCCCTCTAGTAAAAGGGTGAGGTATCCCTTGGTGTAAAGAAGGTGAGGTATCCTTCAAAGGGAGTGAGGTATCCCTGTTGTGTAAAGGTTGCAAGCACCTGGTTTTAAGCTTGTATTGAATAGTGAAAAATCTCGAACTGTGTTTCGGGGACTGGACGTAGGCTACAAGTGGTTGGTGGTCGAACCAGGATAAATATCGTGCCTGCTTTTCTACCCTTAATCTTTTATCTTTATGCACTTTATTTATTCTTGCAATTTAATTATTAATTGTTCTTCTTATCTTCATCTTATTCACGACTTTTAATAATTAAATTCAGTATAGATTATTTGTTTAAGGCTTTTTATATAAATCTTTAATTACTCAATTCACCCCCCCTCTTGAGTACTGAAGCCACTTGGGTAATAAGTGGTATCAGAGCTAGACTCTTGTATAAAGAGCTTAGCCGCTTCAAGAGTACATGGCTTCATCAAATGTTTTATCTGAAGCAACTTCCATAAATCGACCACCCTTTTTCAATGGGGATGGTTATGCATATTGGAAGGAAAGAATGAAAATATTTATAGAGGCTATTGATCTAGATGTGTGGGATGCTGTTGAAAATGGCGCATTTATACCTACACGCGTTGTCAATGGTGTAAAAACCGAGACACCTAGAAGTGATTGGTCTGATATGGATAAAAGAAAAGTTCAATATAATTTAAAAGCCAAAAATATCATTACTACTGCTTTGGGATATGATGAATTTTTTCGAATTTCAAATTGCAAACCGCTAAGGAAATGTGGGACACTTTACAAGTTACCCATGAGGGTACTAGTGAAGTTAAGAGGTCGAGAATCAATTCTCTAACTCGAGAATATGAATTGTTTAGAATGAACCAAGGAGAAAGCATTCAAGAAATGCAAAAGAGGTTCACCCACATTGTTAATCATCTTGCATTATTAGGAAAGAATTTTACTAACGAAGATTTGATTAACAAAGTGTTGAGATGTCGTAGCGAGGATTTGGCAACCCAAAGTAACAAAGCAATCGAGAATCAAGGGACTTGACAACCATGTCATTAGCTACCCTTTTTGGCAAACTTCACGAGCACGAATTAGAACTAAACAGACTAAGTCAAAGTGAAGAAAATGACAAGAAGAAGAAGGGAATTGCACTCAAAGCCACCTCTTCCATACTTGAAGATGATGATGAAGGTGGTAAAGAGGATGCTGAAAATTTTGAACTAAGTGAGGAGAATCTTAGTCTCCTTGTAAGAAAATTCGGAAGATTCCTAAAGAAAAAGGGACTTCAAAGAAGACCACCCCTTCCTCAAAAGAAGGCATATCACAAAGGAGAAGGATTCTCCACTCCTCCAAAATGCTACGAATGTGGAGAATTGGGACACATAAAGATGGAGTGCCCAACCTATCAAAGGAAAGTGGAGAAGTATGAGAAAAGGCACTCAAGGGAAAAGAAAAAAAGAAGAGCCTACATAGCATGGGATGACAATGATATGGACTCCACGATAGCTCAGATAGTGAAGAAGCCCATCTATGTTTTATGGCGAAAGGAGAAGAAGAAGAAGAAGAAGAAGAAAGCGACAACGAGGTAAATTCTGACGTATCTCCTTCTTATGATGAGTTACAAGATGCCTTTGAAGAATTGCATGACGAAACTTTAAAACTCACAAAACAAATTTCTTCTTCTAAGAAAAAAATCTCTTCTCTAGAAAATCAAATTCTTATTTTAAATAAAGAGATTGAAGAACTAAAAATTGAAAATGAAACTTTGGGAATTATTGATGCATGCTCATCTCATCCCTCACATGCTTCTACTTCGTATTCTTGTTCTTCATGTCATTTGCTTGAAAATGAAATTGAAAATTTAAAGAACACCCTTGCCAAATTCACATGTGGAAGAGATAATTTAAATATTTTATTAGGAAAACAAAGGGTTGTCTTTGAAAAGGCTGGAATTGGTTATAACCCGAAAAATCAGCATAAATCTTATAAAAACTTCTTTGTTTATTCAAGCACTTCTTGTAGTCCTTTTATCAAATGTTTTTACTGTGGAAAGAAGGGTCACAGTGCTTCAACATGCAATGTAAGAAAGAATGTTAACACAAAAATTGGGACAAAAATGGTTTGGGTTCCAAAGGGTACATTGCCCAAAACTGACACTCAAGGACCCAAGAAAATTTGGGTACCAAAAACCAAAAATTAAATTGTGTTGCAGGTGTGCTTGAAAGCCTAGAACTGACTTCGACATTTTTTGAAAGTGGCTATTGCGAGCACAAGACCGGAAATAACTTCAAGCTCTCTTCCTTCTTTCCGTGAAGCTTGAAGTTGCAACGATGAAATAAGCTCTTAATCATTGGAACAGATAAGAAAATAATGGCAAATAATAAGGCAAGCTCTCTTACGGTATTTTCTTTATATTTCCATCAAAAGGTAAGTTTTCATATCTCAAATATACCTTCTGGACGTAAAATATATGTTTTTATGTTTGAGTTATTTGAATACCTCCCTGTGGTATTTGAATACCATTGCATCTGTACATGAAAATCCATGTTTTTCTGATAGGTTTATTCGAATACCCTCCCATGGTATTCGAATACCATACATCAGTATAGAGTTCTTGTGGTTTTATTAGCTGGGGCATTCGAATACCCAAATGTGTATTCGAATAATCTGGGACATCTTTATCAGTACTTATTACATGCTATCTGGAGTATTCGAATACCTTCCTAGGCATTCGAATACTTGCTCCTTCTGGAGTTTATAAAATGTGATGGGTATTCGAATACGGCAAGAAGTATTCGAATACCACATGGTGCCGAAACAAGTTTTACGACGTGTTCTCTGTTTCGTTTCTGTTTCCTTTTCTTATACATATGCAATGAAAATATATTCCAACTATGAATAACATGCTTTTAATCTTATTTCATCAAGCCTTCATTTATACCTTATATGAAAATCACATGATGTTCTTAAATGCATATTTTTGCTTGCTCTTTCACCTTATCTTTCTCTAGAATATGCTGCATATTTAAATCCTTTGTAAGGTAAATGTTCAAGGTAAATGTAATTGGCTATTGTTTTTGATATACGAACAAGTGCAATAAGTGGTATATGAAATATTTAATATCTGTGTTTTTCTTGACATATGTCAAATTTATAAGAATTTGTTAACAAGTGGTAAATGCTTAGAACATCTTGACAAGTGATATCAAACAAGTGGTAAATGCTTTACATTTTGACAACAAGTGGTATCAAAGTGGTATGAACATAATAACAAGTAATAACAAATGATAACAAATGATATCAAACAAGTGATTTCTTGGCCAAATTAATCAATAAATATATTCTTTTGCCCTTGAGAATCATTTGCTGCTTTTGCCTCATTTTCTTAAATACTTATTGGCTTATGAGTTTGACTAACCCCTATGGATCCAACATTAATGGATACCAATGAAAGTACTCTGAATTTTGTTGTAGGGAGAACACTACCTCAAGCACAAATTTAAATGGACAAAACTCATTCAACTTGAGGACATGCATATATTGTTTGATATGATAAAAAGGGGAGAAAAATACTTGCCCCATCTTTTTGATCATGACAAAAGGGGAGAATGGTATCAAATGTACAAAAGGGGAGAACAAGTTTAAATGTCTTTGTTTGAGAAAAGTCAGGGAGTAAAAGTCAAAACAAAAATAGAAATTGGATTCCAAAAGTAAGGGGGGAGTCTTGTGCACATCTCTCGATATAAATCACCTCTTATGAAAAAGAGGGGGAGTAAGTATCTCTAAATAAACTTTGTGAATCCCAATTTATATGAACTAATGCTTTTCTCAAATGTTAGTTTGTCATCATCAAAAAGGGGGAGAATGAAATTGGCTAGCTATCATGAGCAATAGTTTTGATGATAACAAACGTGAAGACAAACATGAAGATGATGAGAAGACCAAGTCCAAGATCTTCAAGAATAAGCTTTAGGACTTAGGATCCTTGTAAAAGCCTCATTGGATATCTCATTATTTGGCATTGCAAAGAAATGTTTTCAAAATTGTTTTTCCAAAATTAAACAACCATTTTCTGGTCATTTGAAAGCATTTAAAACTGGTTTTATAACAGAGGTATTCGAATACCCTGTTAGGTATTCGAATAGAGTGTTTTTCAAGCTTATACATTTTCTGTTTTTCAAAGAGGTATTCGAATACCCCTCCAAGTATTCGAATAACTTGCTTTTACAGAAACCATGTTTTATTATAGGTATTCGAATACACCATATGGTATTTGAATAACCATGTTTTAAAGTTTGAGTTTGAACGTTTTACGTTTTTCAAAGTGGTATTCGAATACCCATCTATGGTATTCGAATAACTGTTCAAACCGATATTTTCTCTTGTGTTAAAACAGAGGCATTCGAATACCCCATATGGTATTCGAATACCTAGTTTCAAAATGAACCTTTTAAATGAGGCATTCGAATACCCTTAAGCGATATTCGAATAACCCAAACTTTAATCGCTTTTTTTAAAAGAGTTTTGGCAAGAGGCATTCGAATACCTCATAAGGCATTCGAATACCGTAGTCCAGAATTGAATTTCACGAAGCTTTCGAAAATGGCAGCAACGGCCATAATTTCAATAATTACTTGCTTTTAATTGCTCCAACGGCTAGTTTCTTCCATTGCTCTATAAATAGAGACCTTGGGTCTCTTCTGAAAAAGCCCCAACCATTTGAATTATTTGCTTGTGTTAAAAACGTGATTCTTTCATATTTTCTGTGCTCTTTTGCCAAAACCTTGAGATATCCTTAGAGAGCTTATTAGCACTTCAATTTGTAATATCTACTCTAAGTGAGAGTTTATTTTTCATCTATTCTCTGCTTCTGTAAAAGGGTGAGGTATCCCTTAGTGAATTTGTGAGGGTGAGGTATCCCTCTAGTAAAAGGGTGAGGTATCCCTTGGTGTAAAGAAGGTGAGGTATCCTTCAAAGGGAGTGAGGTATCCCTGTTGTGTAAAGGTTGCAAGCACCTGGTTTTAAGCTTGTATTGAATAGTGAAAAATCTCGAACTGTGTTTCGGGGACTGGACGTAGGCTACAAGTGGTTGGTGGTCGAACCAGGATAAATATCGTGCCTGCTTTTCTACCCTTAATCTTTTATCTTTATGCACTTTATTTATTCTTGCAATTTAATTATTAATTGTTCTTCTTATCTTCATCTTATTCACGACTTTTAATAATTAAATTCAGTATAGATTATTTGTTTAAGGCTTTTTATATAAATCTTTATAATTACTCAATTCACCCCCCCTCTTGAGTACTGAAGCCACTTGGGTAACAAGTGGTATCAGAGCTAGACTCTTGTATAAAGAGCTTAGCCGCTTCAAGAGTACATGGCTTCATCAAATGTTTTATCAGAAGCAACTTCCATAAATCGACCACCCTTTTTCAATGGGGATGGTTATGCATATTGGAAGGAAAGAATGAAAATATTTATAGAGGCTATTGATCTAGATGTGTGGGATCTTTGTTGAAAATGGCGCATTTATACCTACACGCGTTGTCAATGGTGTAAAAACCGAGACACCTAGAAGTGATTGGTCTGATATGGATAAAAGAAAAGTTCAATATAATTTAAAAGCCAAAAATATCATTACTACTGCTTTGGGATATGATGAATTTTTTAGAATTTCAAATTGCAAAGCGCTAAGGAAATGTGGGACACTTTACAAGTTACCCATGAGGGTACTAGTGAAGTTAAGAGGTCGAGAATCAATTCTCTAACTCGAGAATATGAATTGTTTAGAATGAACCAAGGAGAAAGCATTCAAGAAATGCAAAAGAGGTTCACCCACATTGTTAATCATCTTGCATTATTAGGAAAGAATTTTACTAACGAAGATTTGATTAACAAAGTGTTGAGATGTCGTAGCAGGATTTGGCAACCCAAAGTAACAGCAATCTCAGAATCAAGGGACTTGACAACCATGTCATTAGCTACCCTTTTTGGCAAACTTCACGAGCACGAATTAGAACTAAACAGACTAAGTCAAAGTGAAGAAAATGACAAGAAGAAGAAGGGAATTGCACTCAAAGCCACCTCTTCCATACTTGAAGATGATGATGAAGGTGGTAAAGAGGATGCTGAAAATTTTGAACTAAGTGAGGAGAATCTTAGTCTCCTTGTAAGAAAATTCGGAAGATTCCTAAAGAAAAAGGGACTTCAAAGAAGACCACCCCTTCCTCAAAAGAAGGCATATCACAAAGGAGAAGGATTCTCCACTCCTCCAAAATGCTACGAATGTGGAGAATTGGGACACATAAAGATGGAGTGCCCAACCTATCAAAGGAAAGTGGAGAAGTATGAGAAAAGGCACTCAAGGGAAAAGAAAAAAAGAAGAGCCTACATAGCATGGGATGACAATGATATGGACTCCACTGATAGCTCAGATAGTGAAGAAGCCCATCTATGTTTTATGGCGAAAGGAGAAGAAGAAGAAGAAGAAGAAGAAAGCGACAACGAGGTAAATTCTGACGTATCTCCTTCTTATGATGAGTTACAAGATGCCTTTGAAGAATTGCATGACGAAACTTTAAAACTCACAAAACAAATTTCTTCTTCTAAGAAAAAAATCTCTTCTCTAGAAAATCAAATTCTTATTTTAAATAAAGAGATTGAAGAACTAAAAATTGAAAATGAAACTTTGGGAATTATTGATGCATGCTCATCTCATCCCTCACATGCTTCTACTTGTATTACCTTTCTTCATGTCATTTGCTTGAAAATGAAATTGAAAATTTAAAGAACACCCTTGCCAAATTCACATGTGGAAGAGATAATTTAAATATTTTATTAGGAAAACAAAGGGTTGTTTTGAAAAGGTGGAATTGGTTATAACCGAAAAATCAACATAAATCTTATAAAAACTTCTTTGTTTATTCAAGCACTTCTTGTAGTCCTTTTATCAAATGTTTTTACTGTGGAAAGAAGGGTCACAGTGCTTCAACATGCAATGTAAGAAAGAATGTTAACACAAAAATTGGGACAAAAATAGTTTGGGTTCCAAAGGGTACATTGCCCAAAACTGACACTCAAGGACCCAAGAAAATTTGGGTACCAAAAACCAAAAATTAAATTGTGTTGCAGGTGTGCTTGAAAGCCTAGAACTGACTTCGGCATTTTTTGAAAGTGGCTATTGCGAGCACAAGACCGGAAATAACTTCAAGCTCTCTTCCTTCTTTCCGTGAAGCTTGAAGTTGCAACGATGAAATAAGCTCTTAATCATTGGAACAGATAAGAAAATAATGGCAAATAATAAGGCAAGCTCTCTTACGGTATTTTCTTTATATTTCCATCAAAAGGTAAGTTTTCATATCTCAAATATACCTTCTGGACGTAAAATATATGTTTTTATGTTTGAGTTATTTGAATACCTCCCTGTGGTATTTGAATACCATTGCATCTGTACATGAAAATCCATGTTTTTCTGATAGGTTTATTCGAATACCCTCCCATGGTATTCGAATACCATACATCAGTATAGAGTTCTTGTGGTTTTATTAGCTGGGGCATTCGAATACCCAAATGTGTATTCGAATAATCTGGGACATCTTTATCAGTACTTATTACATGCTATCTGGAGTATTCGAATACCTTCCTAGGCATTCGAATACTTGCTCCTTCTGGAGTTTATAAAATGTGATGGGTATTCGAATACGGCAAGAAGTATTCGAATACCACATGGCTGACAGCAAGTTTTACGACGTGTTCTCTGTTTCGTTTCTGTTTCCTTTTCTTATACATATGCAATGAAAATATATTCCAACTATGAATAACATGCTTTTAATCTTATTTCATCAAGCCTTCATTTATACCTTATATGAAAATCACATGATGTTCTTAAATGCATATTTTTGCTTGCTCTTTCACCTTATCTTTCTCTAGAATATGCTGCATATTTAAATCCTTTGTAAGGTAAATGTTCAAGGTAAATGTAATTGGCTATTGTTTTTGATATACGAACAAGTGCAATAAGTGGTATATGAAATATTTAATATCTGTGTTTTTCTTGACATATGTCAAATTTATAAGAATTTGTTAACAAGTGGTAAATGCTTAGAACATCTTGACAAGTGATATCAAACAAGTGGTAAATGCTTTACATTTTGACAACAAGTGGTATCAAAGTGGTATGAACATAATAACAAGTAATAACAAATGATAACAAATGATATCAAACAAGTGATTTCTTGGCCAAATTAATCAATAAATATATTCTTTTGCCCTTGAGAATCATTTGTTGCTTTTTGCCTCATTTTCTTAAATACTTATTGGCTTATGAGTTTGACTAACCCCTATGGATCCAACATTAATGGATACCAATGAAAGTACTCTGAATTTTGTTGTAGGAGAACACTACCTCAAGCACAAATTTAAATGGACAAAACTCATTCAACTTGAGGACATACATATATTGTTTGATATGATAAAAAGGGAGAAAAATACTTGCCCCATCTTTTTGATCATGACAAAAGGGGAGAATGGTATCAAATGTACAAAAGGGGAGAACAAGTTTAAATGTCTTTGTTTGAGAAAAGTCGGGAGTAAAAGTCAAAACAAAAATAGAAATTGGATTCCAAAAAAGTGGGAGAATTTCTTTGCACATCTCGATATAAATCACCTCTTATGAAAAAGAGGGGAGTAAGTATCTCTAAATAAACTTTGTGAATCCCAATTTATATGAACTAATGCTTTTCTCAAATGTTAGTTTGTCATCATCAAAAAGGGGAGAATGAAATTGGCTAGCTATCATGAGCAATAGTTTTGATGATAACAAACGTGAAGACAAACATGAAGATGATGAGAAGACCAAGTCCAAGATCTTCAAGAATAAGCTTTAGGACTTAGGATCCTTGTAAAAGCCTCATTGGATATCTCATTATTTGGCATTGCAAAGAAATGTTTTCAAAATTGTTTTTCCAAAATTAAACAACCATTTTCTGGTCATTTGAAAGCATTTAAAACTGGTTTTATAACAGAGGTATTCGAATACCCTGTTAGGTATTCGAATAGAGTGTTTTTCAAGCTTATACGTTTTCTGTTTTTCAAAGAGGTATTCGAATACCCCTCCAAGTATTCGAATAACTTGCTTCTACAGAAACCATGTTTTATTATAGGTATTCGAATACACCATATGGTATTCGAATAACCATGTTTTAAAGTTTGAACGTTTTCTGTTTTTCAAAGTGGTATTCGAATACCCATCTATGGTATTCGAATAACCTGTTTCGAAACTGATATTTTCTGCTGTGCCAAAACAGAGGCATTCGAATACCCCATATGGTATTCGAATACCCTAGTTTCAAAATGAACCTTTTTAAATGAGGCATTCGAATACCCTTAACTGATATTCGAATAACCCAGCCTTAATCAGTTTTTTAAAAGAGTTTTGGCAAGAGGCATTCGAATACCTCATAAGGCATTCGAATACCGTAGTCCAGAATTGAATTTCACGAAGCTTTCGAAAATGGCAGCAACGGCCATAATTTCAATAATTACTTGCTTTTAATTGCTCCAACGGCTAGTTTCTTCCATTGCTCTATAAATAGAGACCTTGGGTCTCTTCTAAAAAAGCCCCAACCATTTGAATTATTTGCTTGTGTTAAAAACGTGATTCTTTCATATTTTCTGTGCTCTTTTGCCAAAACCTTGAGATATCCTTAGAGAGCTTATTAGCACTTCAATTTGTAATATCTACTCTAAGTGAGAGTTTATTTTTCATCTATTCTCTGCATTCAGTAAAAGGGTGAGGTATCCCTTAGTGAATTTGTGAGGGTGAGGTATCCTCTAGTAAAAGGGTGAGGTATCCCTTGGTGTAAAGAAGGTGAGGTATCCCAAAGGGGTGAGGTATCCCTCTAGTAAATAGGGTGAGGTATCCCTGTTGTGTAAAGGTTGCAAGCACCTGGTTTTAAGCTTGTATTGAATAGTGAAAAATCTCGAACTGTGTTTCGGGGACTGGACGTAGGCCACAAGTGGTTGGTGGTCGAACCAGGATAAATATCGTGCCTGCTTTTCTACCCTTAATCTTTTATCTTTATGCACTTTATTTATTCTTGCAATTTAATTATTAATTGTTCTTCTTATCTTCATCTTATTCACGACTTTTAATAATTAAATTCAGTATAGTTTATTTGTTTAAGGCTTTTTATAAAAATCTTTAATTACTCAATTCACCCCCCCTCTTGAGTACTGAAGCCACTTGGGTAACAGAACTCACCTTGCATTTCTTGCCATGTGCCAATTGATCTTGGTTTCAATGTGTTAAGCCAAGATTTTGCTTTATCTTTTAAAGAAAAAGAAAACAATTTAAGCTTAACAATCTCTTCAGTACAATTTTGATCATTGAAGGCAATACACACTTCCTCAAATTCTTTCAAATGTAAATATGGACTTTCAGATTCTAAACTATGAAAATTAGGAAGTAAAGAAATCATACCTGGCTTAAATCTAAAATTGTTGGCATTGAGTGAAAAGATAAAACATGATGGACTAGAATTTCGAGGTGGTTGCAAATATTCACGCATGGTTCGCAACGGTTGATTTTCATGTTCATCATGTACACTTTCATTATCAACCATTGTGTCAATTGTGTGTGATTGTGATTCAAACAAATCAATATATAAAGTACCAGGGTTAATTTTAATCAAACGACCAGAATTTAAATCACAATACCAATTAAGCATAAATACATAAATGACGTAGGCCTCTAATTAAATAAAAAATAATGTATAAGATGACAGTGTAACCCACTATTAAATATTAACAAGAATGTAGTATAAACCAACCACCCAATAAATATGTACAAAGGCGTGGTAGAAACCAATCACCAAAAATATATATATAACAAAGGTGGGGTAATAAACCAACCACCCAAAAATAATAAATAAAAATAAAAATAAAAAAGTGCGAAAAATTAAAATACAAAAAATAAAGTGCGAAAAGTAAATTTAAATATGAAAACCAGAGAGTGATTGAGAGCCCCACGAGAGTCGGCGAAAGAGAAGAGAAGAAGAAATATTATTTCATTAAGTTAGATTACAGAAAAATAAATGACAGAGAAAAGTAAAAGGAGAGTTTCCCCCACTAAGTTAGTGCGTAAAATAAAAGGGAGAGTTACCCCCACTGACGAAAAATAAAAAAAAAATTAAAAAGCAAAAATAAATGACATAAATATAAAAGTTAGTTAGTAAGTTAGTAAGTTAGAAAGTTAGAGAGTTAGTAAAGAAACCGAAGGATCGGCAAGCCGATCTTTTGCTCCGGTGAGGAGAAGAGAGAATAGATTTTATTAAAGAAAACGAACCTCAATAAATCAAAACTTCAAATCAAGTCCCGACAACGGCGCCAAAAACTTGATTTGCGGGATTAAAGGATGCAAACCCAAGTGCAGGTTGTCTCAAGTAATAAATTTCTCGGGAGTCCGAGGTCGATCCACAGGGAATTGATGAAGAAAAATTAATTGAGGTAAGAAAAAGATTTGTCATAACACCAAAAGTAATAAAACAAGTTCACAAATGAATTTAAGGGCTTGCTTGGGTTAGGAGATCCACTCTTGGTAATAAATTAAAGGTAAGATTATTTCTCTTTATAACTCAATTGAAATCCACACACAATGGAGGTTCCAATTAGAAAATATAACATTCAAAGTTCAATTATATATGCAATCATATTATGATTCCTTTAATTATCTACCAACATTTGTAAATGAGTTCAAGCATTCACTGTGCCAATCTTATTGTCTACAATAAATCAAGATCTCCATTATACAAAGAAGGTTTCTAAATTGATTGGAAACAAAATATAACATATATAATGTCCAATTGATAATATATCATTTAAGCACAAGAAATAGAATAATCTAACCTTATTTCATTACCAAGAGCTTCACTCTTTCACCCAAGCAAGATGAAGATTTAGTTACTCATGGATAAGAAGAAAGAAAGAGAGAAGAAGAGAAAGATGGACATAGTTTCACTTTAGAACAAGAGAAAATTACAACAAAGTAAAACAACAAACAAGCATAACCACAAAAACTTCTAACAACTAAGCCTAACACCAAGTACCTCTAATGGTTAGCCAATGGTGCCTTTTATAGAGGATTAGGGATACAAAATGACAAGGGGGCTGATTAGAGGTAGGTGGATGAGTGGATGAATGAGTGAAAAATGCCAAATGGTAAAGATAAGAGTGAAAAATCATTGAGATTTCTTGTCTCCAAAATCATTCATTGCTTAAGTCATTGATTTCGTCATTTTCCAGACAAGTGATCTGCATAAAAGTTATAGGAAATTGTCTAAGCTTTCCAATGGCTTTAGAATCACCCAAAAATTCGTCCTACAACCCAAGATATGACCCAATTACTATAGACTGTTCAGGCCCAGTTTCAGCAGCTCTGTTTTGACTTTCAGACCCAATATCACTATCAAGGAGCCCAAATCAAGTTTTGTATTCAACATGAAAGTTTTAGATCTGGGTCTTAACTTTCAAATGTCTAAATTTCAGCCCAAAATAATTCTTGCAGCTCGAGTTATGCTCTGATTACTGTACACTATTCAGGTTTCAGACACAAAACTCATGTTCTGTCTTCCAAGCCCAATTAGCTCCACTAGATGTCTGATTGAGACTTTGAGCTCTTCATAAAAGTTGTAGAGCTCTCTCTTATCTTTCCTACAAGATAAAATTCATAATTATCAAACATTTAGAATTCAAGATATGGCCAAAATATAGAAATAGCGTAAGACCAAAATAGTGCTAAAAAAATCAATTAAGTCCAATTTGAGTCCAAACTCACAAAACATAACTAGGCTTAATCAATTAAGTACATGGAGAGTGTAAATGACTAAAAATGAGAGTTTATTAATGTATAAAATATGTGATCATCAGTAACTAATTTTTATTTTGCTTAGGTGAAATGGTGAAGTTCTTGGTAATAAGTTAAGGTTATATTAATTTCCTTCTTATGCTTAAATGTTATATTTTTATGTGATTATTATATGTGTTGTATGTTGTTTCTGATCAATTTAGAAACTCTTCTTGTATATTGAAGATCTTGATTCATTGTAGATAAGACATTGGCACAGTGGATATTTGAGACCATTTACAAGTATTGGTAGATAATTATTGGAACCATAATATGATTACATATATAATCTTAATTGAACTTTGAATGGTAAATCATCCGATTGGAACCTTCATTATGTATAATTTTAATTGAGTTATTAAAGAAATAATCTTGTCTTTAATTTATTACCAAGAGTGGATCTCCTAACCCAAGCAAATCCGTTTCATCTTTGAACAACTTATATCATCTTTAGTATTGTGACAAATATGCTCCTTACCTTAAATAATTTTCTCTTCATCAATTCCCTGTGGATCGACCTCGGACTCCCGAGAATATATTACTTGAAATAACCTGCACTTTGGTTTGAAACTTTTAATTATCCCTATTAAGTCAAAACCCAAGTATTTTTTCTTTCTTACGTAATTTCTTTCGGCGATATAACTAGAAAACAATGTAACAATATATCCTAAAAGGGAAATTACATTCACCTCCATTGAGGTTAGTGGTAAATACACACAAAACCCTCTGTGATTGAGAAATTATACCAACTTCTCTTAATTCATGTGTTCATTGCACTTTTACCCCTATCATTTAGGGTTCATTAAGAAATTTAATGAAAGACTACTCACATGCCTTACACATGACTTTTAATGAGTGAAATGTAATTTTTGCATCTCTACCTACTTGAAATGATAACTTCCCCCCCTCTTTCAGATTCTCCTTCACCACTCCTCTATTAAACTCAACCACCCTCACCCTAGACCCATCAAATTCTCATCTTCCTCTATCCACTATATGTTGTCGGTAACATGCTTCTCGAAGCCATCTTCTCCCCTTGCATAATTCTTGTTGTTAACTCAAAACCTAACTCCTAGACAAGAACGCCAACAAGCTATCAAACCCACTATTATCGAACCACTATGAAGGCCCTATAGCACATTCCCAATGTTGTGAAAATGCTACAGTCCTTTTTTTCTGAAAATCAAAATGGACCATACTAGACCAACCAAGAAGCCCAATGTCCTTACCTTTACCTTCTAGAAGGATCACTCACCCCTATGACAAATATCCTATATTTAGTTATAGGAAAATGACAAAAGAAGACACTTGGTAGTTGTAACACCCCAATATTAATACTATAGTATATCCAGAATATACATAAGTAAACATGATTAGGCACGTCACCTCTAACTTTTAAACACCATACTACTTTTATAATAACTATACATATTACTATATATAGAGCTTCGAGAGGGAAAATGTAAAATTGTACAACGTAATTATACATATGAGAATAACTATTCTCTATTGATATATCAAGTATAAATAACCACTACATCAGTATCTGTATAAATACAAACTAAGCTTCCAAGGCATATGTACAATATATATATAAGTCAAGAGTAAATAGTCTACTCTAAGCCACCAATATTGTAACACCCCCGAATGTCTTGTTCTTTGTTTTTCAAGCTTTTGTGTGAATGACCGTTGTGTCCCTATTTTCACTTGTTTCTCGATTTCTGCATGAAATACAAATACGTTTATAAGGCTCAAATTTTATTTGGTCTTTTTACGTAATTTGTTCCGAGACGGTAAAATAAAAGTTTTTTCGAACTCTTGTTTTAATTTTTTCTGGAAGATATACGAGACAATTAATACGTACGTAATTTTATTTGAACTTTTTGGATGATTAGCTACGTAAAAAATGGGAAAATGACCATTACGTCCCGAACGTCTTTGTTTTTTCTTGTTTTTCTTTGTTTTTAATTATTTTCTACTTGATTTAATGTCAAAGCATACTGTGATTTTATATGGACTTTTTGTGTGATTTGCTCGGCGGAAAATAATATTTTTGGACCGGGAAATCTTATTTTATTATTTAGAATTGGGGATCTTACTAAACCCGATCTGAATGACAAGATAAATAATCTTTTAATTTTTAGATCAAATAAAATAATTTTATAATATTATAATATTATTTTATTAGTCAATTATAATAAAATGATGATGGACAGGAAATGTTTTGCGAGACCCACGTTTAGCTAATCGATTAACTTAGTAGCTTAATTAATCATCATTAGCATAGAACTTTCGAACAAGCTAACTCACTAGTGACTAAGTTCAGTAATTAATGAACAGTGTGATTAGGCTTGTGAGTCATCAATAATCAACCAATAGGAGACAAGCTTGTTAAACAAGTTTTAATCCTAGCCTTTGATGCAATCCATGGCTTGGATGAAGCCAACCATTTGGCCACCTTGCATGCATGAAGAGCTACGGCCATGTGGGGTTTAGGAGACCAAAATACCACTTCATCTTTCTTGCTTTTCTCTCTTCTCTCTCATCCAAGAACCCTAGCCACCATTCTTGTTTCTTTCCTTCACCATTCGGCCAAGACAAGAACCATACCATCCAACCATCCAAATTTTCATCTAACCAAGTTTTCTAAACCTAAACACCATCCTAAGAACATCTCTAGTTGAGAATTTCTTCAAAATCTTCCATTTGGAGCTTGGAAACCAATCTTGAAAATTTTACCTAGAAGGTGAAATCTCATGCTTTTCTTTTTCTCTCTTCTTTTTCAAAGTTCTAAGCCATGATTTATCCATGGTTTAGGTTCTTTTTCATGGTTAGTAACTTGTAGATTTTCGTTTGAGTTGCTAGGTACTTTGGTGGAGAAAACCGAACCCTAGGAGGAGTGAAAGAATACCATTTGTCTTCATTTAAGGTAAGAGGAAGACTAATCTTATCATCCCTTGGTGGTGGTAAGAAGATGGAGTAATTTGTGGTGTTTGTAGAATCCATAAGGATTCGGTGGTGATGTGGTTATTATGTGTGTATTTGTTAATTTTTGTGTTTGTTAGTAGTTATGTGGTGTTTGTTAGTAGCTTTCTTTGTTTGGTGATTGTAATAATTTTGCATGTCTATTAGCTTTAATTTGCATGTCTACAAGCTTTGATAATATTGCATGTGTTAGAATTGCATGATAAAGTATAGAATTGCATGATAATGTGTAGGATGTGAACAACATGTCAAGGAAATGCATGTGTGTTCCAAAGAACACTCCATGATGGCTCACGACCACTAACAAAAATGGAGAACCAAAATGTTCTCTTAATTTTCTTAAAAGGTAATTAAATTAACCTAGGAGAATTAAGAAGGTTTCAAGTTGTTTAGATCAAGAAAAATGAATTTGAAAATCAAATGGCATAACCTTACATTTTCGGACAACAAGTCTAATTTCAATACTTTGAATTCTAAAATTATTTTCTAAGGTAATGATTTAATCAATGTAGACAATACAAGAGATTTAACATGTATTTAGAAGGTGAAAAATAATTTGGAAATCAAATGCAAAGTTTTTATCAAAGGGCCAACATGCCAAATTAGATATTCATGATTTCTAAAATTAATTCCAAGCTATTTTCAATCAAGAAGAAGTAATACAAGTTAAAGTAAATTTTCTACAATGAGTTTTAAAGAAATAAAGTGGTTAGAACTAAGTTTAAGAGGTTAATACTAATGATTTTTCTTTGTAAGAAGAAATACAAAGTAACTTTGAAAACTTCTAACATATAGCTCATGCTGTATTTTGAAGCATGTTAGTAATTTTCAAAAGGATTAAGTATATGGTTTTAAAATTTTAATAAACAGAATTTTTACGGTAAAATTAGGAAACCATTAATATAATTTTCTAAGCAAAATCTTGTCAATTTTTAGTAAAAACGGACAAATAAGATAGAAAAGATGTCAAAAGACAAGATATACGGTATGGAAAATATTATACATAGCTTAAAAGTATTATTTATTATTTCTGTTTATTTAAATAGTAATTTTTAAGGAATTCGGTCAAGAAAATGATTTAAAAATCTTACGCAATTGAGAAAACGTATTAAAAATCCTACGCGATTTTGAAAACAGAAAAATATACTTACACGATTTCAAAACGTTTGTAAAAACGACGAGATTGTGAAAACGCAATAAAATTTCTACGCGATTGACCGTTACTGTATTTATTTTTCGCTGTCGGGAAAATGTGAACCCGTACAGGCTTTTGAGGATTTTTCGCTGTCGGGAAAATGTGAACTCGTACAAGCTTTCTATATTTTTTGCCATTGAGGGCATATTATTATCTTGAGGGCATTTTCATAATTTCATATTTTTAGAATTATGTATTGTATTTATGCCAAATTTTTGGTGTTTTGGTTGACGAGACGAATCACATCGTGTTGTCGATGCGATAAACGTAGTGTGGTTCATTGTTCTAATGAACTTGGAAACGTTAGTGTACGGGATCCCATATATGATTGTTGGTAGCTCATTGGAAGAAATGGCGATAGCACACTAATGGACTCGACACGCACTATATTTAATCGAGATTTGTAAAGTCTAGTAGTACATTTGCTTGTAGTGCCACAACGTGAGACCGTGAACTACACCACGCTGGATGATGGATTCTGTGTCGTGGGGCTATAGACGCAACGTGTGACAAAGACAATAGTTAGTTGGACAAATAGTGGTACTAATAGATTTTTACGAGTCATTCTCTCGATATCTTTGTGTGTTTTTAACTCCATGGAGTAGGGTGTGTTTTATATTTATTTATTGGGATCTATCTATTTATTTATTTTGTCTTATCTATTTATTTTGTTTTATCTATTTATTTTGTCTTATCTATTTATTATATTGATATGTTTATTTGTTTTGTATTTGTTTTATCTATTGTTGTATTGTATTAATTGTTTCTTATTTTATTTTATCGTGATGGTATATTGTTGGAATATTTACATCTTTTTGAATCTTTACACTACTTTATTACTTATTACTGTTATAGCTTTTCATATTGCATGAACTGTATATCTGTTGTTTGTCGTCTTCTTATTGGCCATGTTGGTGGTGATTTTAGATTGTCTTACCTCTTTATTGTATGTGTTTTCTGTATATTTATTTTATGCGGTAAAGAGTGAGGAAGAAGAAGAGGAACAGCCTCTTGAGGTTCTGTACCCCGAGGAGGAGGAAGATCAGCTAGTCGACGACCAGTTTTACGATCAAGAACCATCTGATCATCCATATCCATTGGATTGATTAGTTTTGGTATGGCGGTACCCGGATTTTTGGGGTTCGTGACGCTGGAGTTTCATGGTGGATCGCTATCGTGGCACATGAGAGGAGATAGAGACTCGGGGACGTATGCGGGACGGATGACGATGACCCTACACCATAGGTTTGATGGAGAACCGATCATGACTATGACAGTGTTTCTACATTTAGAGTTACCCTTATCCATTAGGCGTCATTGGGGTGGGATATCCACTGAGCCTAGTGAGATGACACTCGTATCGACGGCGCGATCTCATTATCGCCGAGAGTCAAGACATCCAGGATATTTGTCTCCTGATGATCATTTTCATGTTGAGAGTGATCCTTCAGAGGAGTAAATATGTTTGATGTTTTTTTTCAAGTGCGTCTCTATGGATGTATATATTGATGTTTTTATTTACTATTTCTGTATAAATATTTGTAACTATAGTTGTTAATTATTTGTATAACTTATAACTTAGAATATATGTATATTATGAGCAGTGTTGTTTCTGTTTATTTTATGTTTTCCGCAATATTTTATTTTTAATAATCTGTTTATCAGGAATTACTTTACGACCCATATTATTATATAATGAATGGTTTATAACTTGGGTAGATTTTAGTTATTTATTTTATTTTTTCTTTATATGTGTGGCATCCCTAAAGGGGTGTTACAAATATCACTTCCTCTCCTTTGAAGGATCTTGATATGGAATTGTCAAGAAAACAAACTAAAGGAGTGAGAATTCAAAAACTCTTAGTAGTTTAAGATAACAAGCAACATCATAATATAATTCCATGATCTATACACGTAGCTAACATCTTTTATGAAGTTATATGTTAATGCTTATGAAATGGAAAATATTAATGCTTATGAAATGTAATATGTTAGTGCTTATGAAATGTAATATGTAAATGCTTATGAAATGTCATGTCCTTTGACAAAGTATTTTTCTCACTCTTTTTCCCTTGGCAGAGTACTTTTCTCACTCCTCTGCCTAACAAGATCTATCCTTGGAAAAGTGTTTTTCTCACTCATTTGCCCTTGACAGACTGGTTTTCTCACTCCTCTGCCTAAAACTTTATCCTTGGCAAAGTACTTTTCTCACTTCTTTGCCTTTGGCAAAATGCTTTCTCACTCATCTGCCCTGACAAGGTGCTTTTTTCACTCCTTAGTCTCAATTTATGTTATGCTAATGTCATGACATTCTGAATTCTATTATTCAAACAACTCACTAAGCCTTTTTCGAGTATCATTGAAAACATATCACTCTAGGATTATGCCTTTGAATAGCTCACATTGCCTATTCAATTAGAATCGAAAATATACCATTCTAGATTATGCTTTTGAATAACTCACATTGCCTATTTGATTAGAATCGAAAATATATCACTGGATTATGCTTTTGAATAGGTCACATTGCTTATTTGATTAGAATCGAAAATATATAACTGAATTATGCTTTTGAATGGCTCACATTACCTATTCAATTAAAATAAAAAACATATCACTTTGGAATGGCCTATTCGATTATAATCGAAAACATATCACTTTGGAATAACCTATTCGATTAGCTCACATAGTCTAATCGATTAACATAAAAATACGACAGACTTAACAAATCACAAGTCATATTCCTATTAATTTCAATACACAAGACAAAATGATCGATGTCTCTCCAAGACAATGGAAATATCATCAACTTAAAAAACCAAAACAATGAACTTGTTCCCACTGACCTTGAAGCATATGCAATGATTTACTTTACTCTCCACCAAGCCTAGGTTTCCTACTACTTGATCAAATTCAAATAAAATTGGCGAGAAGCTTGTTTCAACTAATAGATAGACCTTTTCATCTTGTACACTTGATGCTCTCTCTCACTTTCCTCAAAACCCTCAAGTTGTTTCACCACTAAAGAAAACAATTTTCACATTAATCAAATGAAGTACTAGAACCAAAAGCACTACTAGGGCCATAATAATTTTGAACAAATCCTTGGAGGAAACTAGAGAGAAAACCTGAGCATATTCGACCCCTTCTCTCTGAGTGAACTCATGTCATAGGATCAATGACATGTCCTACGTTAGAAAACATGCTCTCCTAAAAATTTGTCTCATAACAATAAGAAATAGTAGACCTTCACTCACATTTACCTTCTCAAAGGCCTTTCTGCAATAGACACAACTAGTTAAGGAACTCTAGCAAAAGTTATAGGCTCAACATCAAGATACTCATTAACATGAGACTCAATAACTGTCTGATCACCTGTCTTAACCAATGTCGCAGGTCTTGAGCTCTCAGACGTAGGTAAAAGTATGGGGACACATTCTACTTGACTATCTTATAACATGTCTGTTCTCACCATCAGTAACATTGAACTCAAGAAATTTTGTAGTCATTGACTCTACAATCTTGGTACCTCTCTCAGGGTAATAAAAGCTTACACCTTTTTCAAGTAGTCTGGATACCCAATGAAGTAACATCTAACTGATCAACAATTAGCCTTCTTCTCCAAGGATTATATATCCTCACCTTAGCTGGATAATCCCAAACTCTAAAGTGGTTCAAACTAGGTTTTCTCCTTGTCCGCATCTTAAGAGATGTTTACGGAATAGATTTGCAAGGAACTCTACTTAGAATATACAAGGTTGTTTTAATGGTTTCTCTCCAAAGATAATCGGAAAAGTTAGTCATACTCCTCATTGTATCTTTAATGGTTCGATTTCACCTTTCGACTACATTATTTTGTCCAAGACTACTTGGCATAGAGTATTAGGAACAATCTCACAATCCTATAAATACTTTGCAAATGGCTCCATACATTGTCCAGAAATGTCATGTCTACTATGATACTTACCACCATGGTTAGATCTGACAATCTTGATAACATTTTCACAATTACTTTTCAACTTCATTTTTAAAACTAAAATCTAAGGGATTCAGATCTATCCTTTATCAAATAAAGGTAGCTATACAAAGAAAATTCATCAATGAACATGATAAAGAACTTTGCACCACAAATTATAAGAGAAAAAGGGACACTAATGTCTATGTGCACCACTACTAGAATTTGGGTTTTAGTGACTGATTTAGAGATCGATTAAAAAAAAATCTAATTTGCTACCGAAATAAAATTGGCCTCTAAATCGGTCTCTAAATTTTTTAGAGACCGAAATTATGTTATAAAAGAAACTAAAATAAAAATAAAAATGTGTCTTATTGTTAGAGATTGATATTTCGGTCTCTAAATAAAAAAAATTACAAAAAAAATATAGATAGAGACCGCAAATTCGGTCTCTAAAAAAATATTTCTCCTCGAATTTTCGACCTCAGCAGCACATGACCCCTCCCATTTTCCCAAATATTTTTCAATCAACCTTTCATATTCTTTGATTCTCTCTCTCACTCAATCGCGCCATTCCCCCAACCACCGGTCCATCGTCCAAGGCTCCACGGCCCACACACCAGATCTGACCGTCGCTCGAACCAGAAATTGTCCAACCCACTGGATCAACTCTAATCGAAGTCGAATCCATCGATCCCGCACCGTGAATAGCTGCTCGAGCCCCAGTACTGCGACTAACCATCGATTCACGCCTTTGTCAACCGAACCACAGCTCTACTCCAAACTGGCAACGTTGCGAGCCGTCGCATCAAACTCCCACCTCGGCCAGATCTGACCGCCGGTCGAACCAGACCTTACTTAGTACTTCTTTCTCACAGCACTTTTGTTTCAAGTAGTTTACATTTTGTATCATTGTGCCTTGTTCTTTAACTTGTGTCTTATTGCAATCACTTTTATGGCAGGGGTGGCATTATTTTCTGGGCAGATTTAGTTGGGACTAATCATGTATATACCAACTTAAAAAATGGGTTAAATTATATGGAAAATTTTATAAACCATCAAGGTATTTGGAAGAAAGAGAATTAAGGCATTCCTTTAGTAAGACTCATGTTCTTTATTAAGAAGAAAGAGAATTAAAGGCATTCCTTTAGTAAGAGTCATGTTCTTTATTATCTATTCAAATTTCATGGAATTTTGTTTTTTCAATCTCCTCCTTATGCATGGAAAGAAACCTACTAAAGCAATCACAAATCCAAGTTTTATTTTTGTTGGGGAGGAGGGCAACAAAACAGAATGTATGCATTTTAATGCAAACCTATCACCATCAGTTATCGTATCTCTTTATTGTTTGGGAAAATATGGGATTTTGAAATCCACAGGATCCTTGGATATCTAGACAAACTAAACTAAGAAATTATTGTTGGAAAAAGTCTAAGTATGATATGCGTAGAATCATTAAAAATATTTTTTTTTGGGTCTCTAACTTGTAACTAATCTAAATTTATGCTTGATCTTAGAGAGAGGTTTATTACTCCTTGTCTTAGAGTTGCTATATGTTTGATTTAAGAAAATGGTATTTTGTCCTTAATATAAATTATTTGATTCAGTCCCTGAATTATTCAAACTTGTTTCATTTTGGACCTTATCAGAAATAGCAAAAGACTAATTTGAAATGAGTTTGAATAATTTAACTTAAGGACTAACTTGCAAGTGGGGGCACATCTCTCTCTCTCTCTATTTCTTCCTCTCTTTCTCTATGCATAGTTACACACACACACACACACACACACACACATTATATTGATTAATAGAACAAATGCTTGACATTATGTTTTGTATTGCCTGCATAGTGCATCTGCTTCATCTACTCCTCCACTCCCTCACATTGCCTATTCGTGTGCGACGCCAGAGGTCTAAGCCTCACTTTTAGTTTTTTCTCATTTCATTTCTCACTATGTGATTTGGCTTATTTTTAGCACCAACCCACTTATATGTGATTCACACATTTTTAGGTCTTGTACTATGCTAGAAATTTATTTTTTTGAATTTGAGTTGGCCTATAAGATGATATGTTAAGTGATAATTGCTCATTTCTGACTGATGAGTTTCTGCTATATATGTGTTATTTGTTTTAATCTTATTTGAGGTGTTCTGCACATTGTTTTAATTTTAATCATATGTGTTATTTGTTTTAATCTTTATATTGTTGTTTTCCCTTTTAAATTAGCATTTTTTTCCATCAGAATGATACAAAATCATGAGGTGAAGTCAAATGGCTTTTCGATTTATTGTGCATTGCTTTGTGGTCATGAGTTTAAGGTTTAAACAAAGTAACTGGTCTCTAAAATTAATCCTAAGTTCATGTATTAGTTTATAAGATTGTAAGTTGTAATGATCTTGCAATTAATTCATGTTAAATCTTATAAGTAGATAATGTACTAGTTTAAAAAAAATTTAGTGAATAATTTCGCTCTTGTTAATTCCTTTGTTTTAATTTAACTCATAAATCTCACGCATTTGTTGTATCTTAAATTTATATAATTTTTGTTTAAAAGTAATAAACAAATGTCTAATTTTTAGATTAGTTTTAGAAATTTGTTACTTGTGGTTAGACTAAATTTTACTTGTAGTTTTAATATTTCTTTTTGATTATGTTACAGAATATTGACATTCGTCAATATCGTTGTTGGATGTATAATAGACTTTTGCTGGGTAGAAAGGGACTTGCTGATATGTTTGTAGAGGGGTAGAACAATTTGTTTCCTTTGCATGCCAACGAGCACATTTATCAAATGAAAATATTAGATGCCCTTGTTCTAAGTGCAAAAACCTGAAGTACTTGACTCTTGAGGACATTAAAATTCATCTTTATCAAAAAGGGTTTAAACACAATAATTGGTATTAGACAAGTCATGGAGAAATTTATCCGACTTTAATTGGAGCTTTTAATAGTCATCCAAGCACCTCTACCACCACACAAATAAGTAATAATGACCATTTAAATAGATTTGAGGCCATAGTTTATGATGTCGTTGGTCTAGAGTTTGAGTTCCATTACAATTAACCTTTAAAAGAGCCTCCAAATAAAGATGCTAAAAAATTTCATGATATGCTTCATATGGCCTAAAAGCCTTTGTGGCCGGGATGTGTAGATGAAACTGAATTATTTGTTGCTATTGAATTATTGAATATCAAATCAAATGAAAACATTTCCCAATGATCTTTTAATCAAATAGTAGCACTTATGAAAAGGACACATCCTCTTGAAAATCTCACCCCAAAAAATTTTTATAAGAAAAAAAAATAGTTTCCAAACTAGGTCTTACTGTAAGGAGAATTGATTGTTGCATGAATGGTTGTATGTTGTTCAATGAAGAGGGAGTTACAGAATGCACATTTTGTGGTACGACTCGATATAAAATAAAAGGGATTAGTAAGGGAAAAAACCAAGGAGATCCTTGTAAAGAGGTTGATTTATTTGCCTATTATTCATAGGCTGAAGAGATTATATGCTTCAATGAGTTCTGCTCCGCACATGAGATTGCATTATAAAAATAGATGAGAATCAGGACAGTTATGTCATCCATCAGATGGAGAAGACTGGAAACATTTTGACGAAACATATCCTGCATTTAAAGCTGAACCAAAAAATGTAAGATTAGACTTAAGTGCTGATGGTTTTACTCCATATAGTCAATCGACTATTCCTTACTCCTGTTGGCCTGTAATTGTCACTGCATACAATCTTCCTCCAGAACTATGCATGACAACTCCATATATGTTCTTGACTTTGATTATTCCTGGGTCTCATAATCCGAAAAGTAAAATAGATGTGTATTTACAACCTTTGATAGATGAGTTGAAATTGTTGTAGGAACAAGGTGTCCTAACTTATGATATTTCAAAAAAAGAAAATTTCATAATGAAAGTTACATTAATGTGGACAATAAATGACTTTCCTGAATATGACATGTTGTCGAGTTGGAGTACAATAGGGAGATTGACATGTCCATATTATATGAATCGAACAAAGGCTTTTTGTAATGCCTCTTTTTGGGAGGGGACGTCACATTGTCAAATGAAAATGTGAAAAATAATTTTTTTTTCTAAATTAAGACCCGATTTATTTTAGTTAAGATTAACATGTCTAATTCATTAGCACGTGAGTAAAATGGTGGTATATACATATATATATTTTTTTGATTAATGCAACGTTGTAACGAAATATAAATAACGATAAAGAGTAAGACAGGAGATAAAATTTACATCTGATCAACATACACATATATATATGTAAACATCGAATGTGTTTTAAATAAAAGCCTAGAATTCCCAAAAAGCAAAATTATACCTGCCCCAAGGATCATACATGTACATCCCCAGATACCAAAATATACAGCCCACCAAAAATAAAACATCAGGCCCCCAAAATAAAACGCTGGCAGCCATCAGCAGCTACCAGCGAGGTTAGTCCTTTTGATAAGGAGGGATCGTGTCAAGATTCTCTGCGGGGTCCTCCTCATCTGAAGATACCTCCATAGGCACCACAGAACCACGGGCAGGAGCCTGAGCAGTGGAATCAAAAGAATTCTCCTGTGGGGTGTAGTAGCGGTCACCCTACATCTCCCGAATGGGCAGATAAAACTCCAAGCGTAGGCTCACATAGCAAGTAAAGATCGGCGTCGCATGACGTCTCCAAGCTAAGGCGATCAATACGTCTCCCAGGTAGACACGGTGATCGGAGCTCAGGTTAATGTGCCAGTACTCTGGCCCTCCAAGGAAGGTCAGACGCACATCTCCTAGAAATTCGCACATACGTGCCTCCATGCTCCTCAGTAAGTGCTAGTCGCATTCAGGCCAATAGCCGGGAAAATCAGGGGCTCCAACTTCCTTGCCGTTGTCTTCGATAACCACAATATATACACAGGCAACGAATAACAGGAATACAAGAAAGAGGTAAGACATCCTACCATCATTACCAATTATAGCAGCCAGAAACCAATACGGCGCAACGCACCCAAATAGCAATTCAAGAACAATAATAATAATAATAGACAGTAATTTCATCGGTAAACAGTTAAACAGTTCAAGGCAGTCATGCATCACAATAATAGTTAAGCAGTTCAAATTCACGTAAGCAGCAAATATCAGATGGTATGACATCTCATGATGCATATGCACACAATACTCATTTTCCTACTCCATGGAGCTAGACGCAAACAGTTAGAGAGAAAGATCAGGAGACACGTCTACAACTTAGTTGCCGAGGCCAAAGTGCTATAACTCAACAGTTTTTGTACGTGCACAACAGACATTGTATAGACAGTCTGCGCTAGATCACGATATAGGATAGTGTCTCGGTCCGGATCGTCGGTGCGTTTGCATCGGTTTGTCCCATGGACATAAGAGCTACCAACTGCCCATTGTGAAGGACCGCACCCCGATGTCCCCAAGGTCGTAAAACGACCTACACTAGTCTATTCACACCCGCACTAAGGTGTGTTTGATCTCCTAGGAAACTTAGCCTTACAACAGTCCACAGGACATTCACAATGCATAAAGACTTTATGCATAACATATATGATTCATAATTACATACAATTCCACAATATGCCACAATTTGGCCAAAAGAGTATCAACACATAAATGGTCACTCATATAGACCCATAATGTCATAATATTGAATCAAATCAAGCGGTACATATTTAAGGTCCATTATGAATCCTTACCTAGAATTTACCCTTCCTACAAGGTTCATCTTTAATTTGATTCTCATAATTAGTTTGATTCTTCTAATGTAATTCATTCTCTTACGCTTGGTAAATTATCCTAAGTTCTTAGAATCTCACCCTCTCTTGTTCTTGCTCTTTTGAAATTACCCAAGTATTATGACAATCTCATTCTTAGTTCTTTAAAATTTATGAAGTCTCCAATTATATTTAATTCTTCCAATTTGCTAATTTTCTATCCCATTACCTAGGATTTTAATCACTTAGTTACATAGGTTCCAAAGTTAGTAAAATTACATAATTGAGCTTTAAAAGGACCTAGAGGCCGTGGCCTTCCTAAGGATTCAATTCCAAATTTTTCTTCAATTTACCAATTGCATCTTACACCCTTGATTAATTAAGTCTTCCACTTATTACCATATTTCACAAAGAAACCCAATTTCTTGGATTCAAAACCGTGGCCTCCCAAGAGGCAATCTTAATTTATTTTCTTCTATTCCAAGTCATCCAATCCTTTCCAACACATCAATATACACAACCAACTAATCCAATATCATAAACATCATAAAATCAACATGCAACATATAAATCATCTAATTTAAAGAATACCCCTCATTAGGGTTTTCTCACAATCAATCACATCCAAGGTTCCTAGATGCTAATAGAGGTTGAGGAGGAGTGTCTTCCTCTTACCAAAGTGAAGAAATCAAGATAAATCTCCAAGAAATCGTTGCAAATTCGGATTGGGTGCCACCAAAATCCTAGAAATTTTAACTTTGTTAAAATAACACAAAGGCTTGAAAAATGAAGTGTAGATGGTCACAAAAAGGACCCTGAAAATGAAAATGAAGAGAGGGAATGAAGAGTCAAGAAACTTACCCAAAAACCCTAAGCTTGAAGCTTGAAGAAGATGGTGAAAATGGTGGATTTTTAAGATACCACAAGCAAGAGAAGTGTTTAGGAGATGGAGAGGATTAAGAAAATGGTGTTGGTTAGAATTTTTGTGAAGGATGAGGGGAGAGGGGCTGCTGGTGTCGTGGGGTTTCTAGAGAGAAGGAGGAGAAAATCTCAAAGAAAGAAGAAGAAGAAGAGAGAGAAGTGCTTTAGGTTAAGTTTTGAAATTAATCAAATGTAATTAATTAAATGAAAGACAATTCTTCCCCCCCCCCCCAAAATGGTTCTAGCCATGCATGAAGGGAGAGAGAAGAGGGAGGTGGCTGTATTTGCATGGGGAAAGAGAAAGAGGAAATTTCCAAGAAGCTTCCTCAAAGCTTACAAGAGAAGCTTCGCACGTTTCACGATAAAGTGAAAGTAAGTTTGTCTCCTAATTAGGCACACTAACACAGATGAATATTTACACTATCAGTATTATTTTTCCCTCAGTGTAGAAGAGTTACAGATGATAAAAATAATATTTTATTGCTCATCGGATGATTTTACGGTTCCGCGATCTCATTTATCGGGTAAAAACTTTGAAAAATGTAAACTTCGTAAATTGTGTCTAGCCTCGGATTTAGTAAGATCCCCCATCGACAAGTCTACAATTTAGAGTTTACCAACCACAAGGAAAGTATTGCACCTCACCGGGTCTGTTTAATGCGCATGCAAAACGAGAAATATATTAAAATATTCACCGTTTCCAGAAAAATTCACATAATTCATAAATATTAGAAAATGACTATCCATGACAAAATAAATGATTTTTGGAGCATTACACTAACCTTTGCAGATCTCTGCCCAGTGTGCACGTAATACGAAAAATATATTAAAATATTTATCATTTCCGAAAAATTCTAGAAAAATTTCTAAAAATCAAGAATATTATAAAATGACTATTCATAATTAAACAAACACTTTTTAGGGTGTTACACTTTTACTTTGAAATATGGTGGCAAATGTTCTTGGTTTGGTTATCATTGTCAATTTCTGCCTATGGATCATGTATACCGCAGAAATAAGTATGCATTTTATAAGAATAGACAAGAGAAATATGTACCTCCACCTAGGTTATCTGGGGTCGAGGTATAGGAAGATGTTTGTGATGTTCCAAAAGTAACTGAGGTGGGTCTATGTACATGTACTGGGTTCAGGGTTACTCATAATTGGATAAAGCAAAGTATTTTCTGGGAGTTACCATATTGGGAAACTAATATGATCAGAAACAATATCGATGTGATGCATTTTAAGAAAAATATGTTTGATAATGTCTTTAATACAGTGATGGATATTAAAGACAAAACCAAAGACAATGTTAAAGCTAAAATGGATAGGAAAAAGTATTGTAGGCGGAGGGAACTACAGTTGCAAGAATTGCCTAATGGAAAAAATTTGAAGCCTAAAGCAAATTTGCATTGTCAATGGAGCAAAAAAGGGTTGTATGTAAATGGGTTAGTGAATTAAAAATGCCTGATAGATATGCCTCTAATCTACGTAGATGTGTAAACATGAGAGAAGAGAAGTTTTTTGGGATGAAAATCCATGATTGTCATGTGTTTATGGAGCGGTTGCTACCAATTGCTTTTGGTGCATTGCCAAATCCAATGTGGAAGCCTTTAACTGAGTTAAGTAAATTCTTTAGAGATTTGTGTTCAATAGTGTTACGTGTGTCTGAATTGTTGCTAATGGAGCAAAATATCGTCATTACAACATGTAAGTTAGAATGAATCTTTCCACCTGGATTCTTTAACTCAATGAAACATTTACCTATTCATTTGTTGTATGAGGCCCTATTCAATATCGATGGATGTATCCATTTGAGAGGTAATCACCTACTTTATTGCATTTTGAATGTGGTAATCTTTTTATTTCAAAGTTTAGTAATTAATGATATCATGTTTCTTTTAGGTTTTTGAATAGGTTGAAACGAATGGTTAAAAACAAATCACATGTGGAATGGTCCATATGTGAGGCATATTTATACCAAGAGACTTCTCATTTTTGTTCTTACTTTTTTGAATCTCATTTGCAATCAATGAAAAATAGAGTTAGTCGAAATGATGATGGAGGTTTAGATGAGACAATCCAATCCACTTTATTAATTTTCAATCATCCTGGCCGCTCAGCTGGAACTTGTAACAGTAGGTATTTAATGGATAAGGAAGTAGCTACTGCATATTTATATATTCTACTTAATTGTGAAGAGGTTCAACCATATATTAGGTAAGTGAACTAAATCATTCTTGAATTGTTCATTTTATTATGTATATGTAATTGGTTCATATTTAGTAACCTTGTGCATGTTATTAGATTTTTTGAGAAATATTTGAAAGCAACTAATCCCAACATCAGTTGCACTGATGTTGATGGTATGATTGCATCTGAATTTCGAACTTGGTTCCGAAGTTACTGAAGTGTCTTAACACTTTTTTTTTTAATGATACAAATACTTGATAGTTATGTTATAAATTATATTGATTTTACTATTATCATTGGTAGGTTCACAATAAAAAATAACTTGGTACAAAATTAATTTTTGCACCACTTAGCATGGGGTCCTAAGAGAAAGGTTCATATATGGTCTATCTACTTTATCAATGGTACGAGAGATGATGCAGTCGATGAACTTTCAGTCTTCTCAAACATTTTCCATGATTGATAGAGTAGAAGAAGAGGAGGATGAGGAAGAGTTTTTATTATTAGAGTTTAGTTTGTATTGTGTTCAACTTTCTTATATCTGAAATGTTGTAGTAATGAGATATTGTAGACAATGTTTAGTGTAGTTTATTCTAGAATGTCTTGATGTTTAAATGAGATATTCTAAAGACTAAATTAGTTTAGTTTATGTGATTTTTTATTTATGTATTTGGTTATATATGAGATTGTTGACAATTGTTTATTAGGTATTTTAAAAATTTAGATTTTAATAAATTTAAAAATAATTACAAATTCATATCACAAATTAGAGACTGATAAATCAGTCTTGTAATATATTCAGTCTTTTAGAGACTGATTTAGAGACTGATAAATCAACCTCTAGTTTAGAGACCGCTTTTATAAAAATAAATAATATATTCAGAGTTTTAGAGACCAATTTAAAAACTGATTTAGAGACTAATTTAGAGACTGATAAAGCAGTCTATAGTTTAGAGACTGATTTAGTGACTGATTTTATAAATTATATAATATATTCAGAGTTTAGAGACCGATTTAGAGACTGATTTAACGACCAATTTTATAAAATATATAATATATTCATGCTTTTTGAGACTGATTTAGAGATTAATTTAGAGACTGATAAAAATCGGTCTTTAAACATTGGTCTCTAGTGTATTTTTTTTTGAAAAATAATTGACCAATAATTGACCAAAAATTAGCGACTAATTTTTTTTAAATAATCAGTCTCTAAATTTAGCAACCGACCAATATCAGTCGCTAATATATAGCGATGAGGGGATTAGAGACTAATTTGAATTAGTCTCTAAATCGGTCTCTAACTATTTTAGAGACCGATTTTCTTGATTTAGAGACCAATTTTTCGGTCTCTAAAACTCAAATTTCTAGTAGTACACAATCTCTAGTAAGCTAGAGCTATAGGTTGAACCTTTCTTCTAAGTCTTGGTTAGCTTTCTCCTTATGCAATCCATACAAGTTCCCATGTAACTAAAAACTAAGGAAAGAAGAATCTCATCTTTATCCATTTCCCTATAAATAAATCCTAAACATTTGTGCCATAGCATCGAAGATTTTTTATTGATTCTAGACCTCTATGATACTTCACATTCAATGACATTCTTGACTCTTACCTTATATATCTCTCTTACTTGATATATTGGTCTTTTAACATTGATAATTATCTATTGTATATTTTATGGGGAGCTTAAAACATCGAGATGATACTCTTTCATAGGCTTAACTAGAAAACACACTAAAGGTCTCGATATTATCTTGACCCAAACTTTTAAGGTATAAGGCCCATTGATCTTTCCATTTGTATGGTTTTAACTAAGTGTATTTACTATTAATTCTGGACCTCTATACTCACACTTGAATTCCAAGCACTCTCCCTCAAGTGTGAGCCCTTACACGTGTATCGCTCTCCCTTAAGTGGAAGTCTTCTAAAAATTTGTCAGTGTTATCTCAAGAGCACATTCTACAAAGAATTGGGACATTGACAAAAGGATTCAATACAACAAATAAGTGCTAAGAACGTTGAACCTATGACAATTCATTTCTTGTGACCCTTCTTGCAGAAAAGACATTCCACATGTTTTAGATATGATATTTTAGCCACTCTTGTATTTTGAGTCTAACCACCAAACTTGTTACCACCATGCTTTTTGGAGTTATGAGTCTTCTTAAAAGCATAAGAACTAGCCTTATCAAGCATAGCAACGAATATAAATAATTTTAACAATGAAGTCCTGATCCCTCCAACAATATCGTACTTCATGCTTTTGAGTCCGCTCATCATGTATCCAGCCACAACATTGTCAAACACTTAGTACCTATCTCCAATGAGTTTGATTTTCTACTTCAGGCTCTTAATTTATGGCAAACTATTTAACACATGCCTTGAAATTGTTCTATTGAGAACTAAAAAAAATTCCAAGCTTTTTAGACCTCTCACAGTTAGCATAAAGATCCTATTGCTCTGAACTACTCTTAGTGGTTGTCTTATTTGTCTCTTTCTCTCTCAATGTCATGTCAAGATCAGCTATCTTCAAGCGAAACTCAATGTCTTATTCCATCTCTTATGGTTTAAATTAGTCAACTCATCAACAATGGTAGTGTTGTTAATTCAAATTAAAACCAATTGATATCAAAGAGTAGAATGAAATATGTAAAAAAGAAAACAAGCCAATTAAAAATAGCTATTGACATCCTTCACTATTATCTGCAATTCCAAAACATATCACCACACCTCCCCTTTATGCATAGTATACAAAACATACAAGGTATCCGTAATGCACAAAGCCTTTCAAAAATGCCTCAGCCTCAGAAGCCATCCTCTTTGGGCAAATTGACTCCCTTGACTAAAACATTCCTCAATCCACAGATGTATTCATGCCATCTAAAATTAATCACACAATAATCCCCTTTGGGTAGGCAATTGTATGCAAAATCTTGAAACTATTCTGAAAACAGATCCTATAGACCATTATAAATAAAATCACTTTGGTGAATATTTAATCATACAAATCCATAAAACCTATAAGTAGATTCTTTAATTGCCTCAATCACCTCCATATACATTTAGCATACATGAAATTAACATTAAACTGGGAGCTCTATATATGTATGCATCTCAACTAATTTAATAATCACATAATGCATTCCATTCAAGTTTGAACGTACAAACTAAGGCGAGAGTATAAAATTAGTTAATCTAACTAGGGAGAGTGAATACTATCACTAACTCCAGAGTATCCCAAAATATTTTTCTAATAATAACAATGTTAATATTCACAAGAAAAAATAATAAGATGATATAAATAATAAAATATTCTCCAATTAAATAAGATAATAAACCTATACATGCTCTCAAGCATCAATTTAGCGACAGTATCACGAATATTCAACAAACATTTAAGATATGTCAAATAACATTAGAACAAAATAATCAGGCACTTGCAATCAATTATCCAAATTTTAAAAGTATATAAATATTAAAAAGTATTATAAGGCAATATTTAAATGATGTCTCCATGGTTCTCTAGCATGTCCTTCATCTACGGGTGTGAGGTTTGATATTCACTGGCCATGAACCTTCATTTTATTCCTCTATTTAATAATTTTTTTAACTTAAGACCCAAATCGGGTCTTCCTCACAATGCTGGTCAACCCGCAAAAAGGTGGGTTTCTGCCATTGTTGAGCTGTAAAAGCTCAATTTTTGCATGTTTTTAGGGACAATTTCAACAAAGACATAGATCCCATGAGAGATCGAACAAGACCCAACATAAAACACATGGATTCATGTGTTCTTCATTAAGAACAAAATCGAAATCAAGTATACGTTTTTCCTTTGAATTATACCACAGAAGCATAGGTTTTTGGTTCGATTAATAGGTGGGAATTACTTCATATGTATTTAAAACATCATACAATTGATTCAAGAATCGAAACAGGACAAGAAACACTGATTTAGAAATTAGGGATTTTGAAAACCCTAAGTTAAGAACAACAAGTTCAAATGCAAAAATCTTTCATTATAGTGTATGATTCGATGCGATTTTGGTGTCAATAAAGTCATAAAAATAATATTTATAAAAGTCCTAACATAATTCTTTCCAATTTCAAAGAAATCATGAGATTCAAAAACCCCCAAAATTTCATACAAAACGAAATTATCAAATTCAAGCCATAACATGCAATTAAAATTTTTTGGGTCCTAAAATGATATATGGTGGCTCAGATACCATATGTAAGAATTCATTGATATGCCATATATAATTGTAAAACACCAAACATATCATAGAGATATAGACCATGTAAATTGTGTACCTTGTTTGGCCATGATTGGTTGGATGATCACCTTGAATGATAAGTCTTCCCCTCCAATCTCCAAGTTGAGATGCAGCTCTCAATGAGTAATGCACTTGTAGTTAGGAGCGAAGAGGGGACCTAGCTTGTATTTATAATGATGTCAACCTTAGTCAACCCCTCCTATCATTGGCCACTAAGGAACTATCCTACACTAGTAGCCGCTTGACACATCAGTCCAATAAGGTGTAATAGGCCTAAAATAAATAGATCAACATTAACTTATTCCTTCTCCCATATAGATCGACCATTAACCCGTATTAATAAAACCCAAAACATTAATTAGTGGTAGTCCATATTAAAAATATTTCTAACAAGTTTTAGATAGTTTAAAAGCCTTTCATATGGATTTGAAAGTTTTATAATTGCTTTTGCAAAACCAAATGAAGTTTTAAAAATGTTTATGCATTTATTCAAATTGGAAGCTAACTACTTTAACACTCTTACTCAATGTTGTATGCCTATATCTTATATGTTTGATCATAATAATGATAGATACAATTTTTTTCCCATTAATTACTTTACACTCAACTTAAAAAAAATATCATGCACTCCTTTATCATTATGTTAATTATGTAAGGCTTTTGAGAATCTTTATTCGTTTATGCATCCATATTTTTCTTCATTAATATAGCTTGAAATCATGTGTTAGTAAAGTGTTCAATCCATTGAGTTTGGACCAAAAAAAGATAAGCAGTTGATGAATAGTATGAGATGGTTTAAGTTTTTTATTTTGGTACATTGAGATGGTTTAAGTTGCGACACATCTTCACTTCTAGTACTTGTTAACAAAACAAAATGATTTAGTTTTGATTAATTGTTAGGCTAAACTTTATTATACTATTTGAACCACGAGACACTCAAAACCCTGGGTCCAAACCTTAATAACACATTAGTTAATTTGCTATAATAAAGGCATTCAAGATCAAAATCCTAGTGGCACTCAAACCCAAATCATTATTCAATTAGGAAAGGAAGGGCAACATATAGCCAATTGATTCTATAGTTCTTCATGGGGAATTAGTTTAAAAAAATAATTGCCATTCAAAAAGAAAGTAAATATACAAACTAGGTAGTGGTGTGGTGTTTATTTTGGATAGTAAATTTGAGATTAAATACAATTGCTAAGTCCACCAAATATATAAAACTTTGCAACCAGTTGTAGTTAGCAAGGGTCGATTCACAAAGGACTAATTCAATCAACACTACAATTCAATTTCTGATTTAGACTCCAAAGATTAACAAGTAGTAAAAAAGGGGTTTTGGGGTTTTTAAGGATATTGAATTAAATCAACAACAATTACAGTAAATAAACGAGAATCAACAGATCAAAGGATTTGGTTAAGAGATCGAATCCACCACTAAATTTATATGATAATGCTATCCTACATATCCATTTATTCCAACATGACCAATTATATTTCTATGCAATTGTGAGATGAAATCTCTGTTTTCCTTAGGTTTTGACTAATTTAGCAACTGCTCAAATCAACACCTAATCACCGAATTAATCATAAAGCAACCGCTCTTACAATTATTCAGTAATTGCATTAAGGATTAGAAAACCACTCACACTAAGATCTAATTAAACACTAAGATTAAATTACTTAGAATATATATTCCTCCAGATCCATTACCGCAACTGCGCATAACAAACCCAGATTTACCACTTTTAGCATATGACAAAGAGTATGAAGACATTTACACCATAAACATACAGTCCTCTAGTATTATCAGTGCAACCACGCAAAATAATCCTAGATCTACCACTTTGAAATTGGAAATAAGTATGAATACCTTCATACAACAACAAGATTCAAAAATATATGAATAAAAACATAACTGTGTTGAAATAAACGAATATGCAAGGTTCACAATATCAAAACTAGGGTTTCATCTCCCCTTAACCAAACGAGAAACTTAGTCATACATAGCTAAGACACAATCAAAAGAACAACAAGATGGAAACATAATCTGAAATGAAAAGTGCAGAAAAACTAAAGAGCAAACTAGTTCCCAAAGAATAGGGATAATTAATCTCCGATTGCTCGAACTCGAGAATCCAATCTACGATCCAATCTCCTTCTCCCTTATTCTTGGTTGTTTCCTCAGCCTCCAGGCAATTCCCAAGGGGAAGCTCTCTTTGCTTAGGCCCTAGCATGCTTATTTATAGGCCTCAAACCCTAATTCACTCATTTTCACACGTTTTCCCCTCTGATATGATTACACGGGGCGTGTGGATTTACACTACCCCCCCGGTGTATGCCTTTGCCACACTCTCCATGGAGTTTGCATAAAAACAGTGAATTACATGGTCCCTGCAAATTTACATACCCCCTGAGTGTAATTCTCTGTTTTCAGCTTTTCTTCATTTTTGGCCAAACAATAAAGAACACCACCCCTTATGTAATCGGACACGGGGTGTGTAACTTTGGTTCATCATTTTCAGGCTAGATCTTCAACAAATACCCTTCTTTCCTTACTTCAAGAGGTGGTATCAATTAATAGGGATCCTTGGGTCCCTCTTCAAGTGGATAGAAAGCCTCGTTTAAGGCTGATGAACTCCAACACTCAAAGATTACTTGAAAAGTAAAATCCAATTATGTGTGTTTATGAATACAATTAAACTAAGTTTCATAACAAGGTTCCAGACAAGTTGAATATTATAAACTTAGTTAAATGATAGCAATTAATCACAATTGGAATCCAAACGAATCAATTATAAAGCATTCAAGATAAGGGAATCTTCGACAAATCAAATACCCTCACACTTAGCATTTTGCACTCCTGGACAAAAATATACAATCAAGAACAGTTTCCCAATAAGCCATGCAAGAACAGAACAATGAGCAAAGACCAAAATACTTTAATGTTTTCAAAGAATTAGAGCAATCAAGAAATTTCCTCTCTTTACATTCCAATTCAGCAAGCGAAATTAATCAAACATCAAGGTTAAATTAATGTGACAATTCCTTACTAATATACGTTTCACTCAAGTGACTTAGGCTTGTGTTTACTCTTAACCAACTCATGAAAACATGCTTTACTATAGGCTTGTCGAGTCTCTACTTCTCTACCACTTAAGCCACATGCATATAAAGATCAAAAGGTCTTTAATTAGGTTGTAATGGGGTTAGCGTCAAGGTAGGATACATCAAGGATAATCAAAGCTAGACCATAAGAATTAGAAGAGCAAAATGAAAAAAATATTCAATCAATGTAATAAGAATTCCCAGCAATCCTTAAATTCCAATTTCTTTTCTGTATCTTTTCCTTTTTCTGACCTTTCTTCAATACTCAATTTCAACCTTTTTCATTCTCATTTCTTTCTTTTTCACTCTTTTTTTTATATATATAGATATATCTTGCATCATATGATAGTTTGCCAACAATATATCTTTCATATACATGCATAAAAAAGCAAACATATCATTGTCCCCCCCACACTTATTCAAAAACCAATTCCCAACATAATCATTAAGCTTTTCCATTCCCTAAGGTAGGGTATCAAAATTGTTTTTCACTTTTAGGTTTAAGTTGAGCTTTAAAAGAAGGAAAATAGGTCAATTAGGCTCAAAGGGATAAACAATGGATAAAAATGCAAGGATAACTATTTGGTCATTGGTTATTCGAAAGAAATGCCTTTTTCATTTCAATTGCATGCAGTGGTTATTTGCAGCTTAAAAGAAAGTCACGACAAGTTTTGAAAAACACATAACCATGAGTGGAATCTCACAATCTAGGAACCAAAAAGGCTTAAAATCAGCTATATAGAACAAAGCCCAGAACTCACTAGGTTTTGATTTATCACTTTTTAATTAAACCCTTCAATTATCAAAATCTCACTCGACAAAATTGAAATCAAGAAAGTTCATTCCGTCAAGCTTAATATTTTAATGAATTTTTCTAAAAAAATTGGATCATATGTTCACTATTCAAGTCGCTTGCAAGCTCATTGGATACTGAAAGCCCACTAGAAAACTATCCACAATAAAATAATCAATTAAGGAAATGTCATTATTCACAAGATCATACACCCTCACACTTAAATCAAGCATTGTTCTCAATGTCTAAGCACACACAACAGTGAATATATCAATAATAAAAATATGAGTGCAGTACAAAGACAAAAAGAAATGAGGTTTGAGTATAGATGGTGTTGTGCATTAGGTTATGAATGGTGTTGTGCATTAGAAAACACTTAAGAAACACATTTTAACAACATAATTCATGTCATTAAATATGGCTCAGGGTCTTTTAAAGTCAGATTTCCAAGACGGTACACAATATCGTTCTTAAAGAGATTTCTCAACCTTCGAAGTTCATGAAGCACAAAGGTATTAGAATGCGTCTCAAAAGTCACTAAGGTATAACCTAATGACCCTTTACTCAGTCCATTCTCAATGAATTAAAAAGAAACTTCTCAGATTATGGCAATCATTCCAAAAGAATTTATCTTGATTACTCATAAAAACACAACAACACCACAAAACAATTAATTCTCAAAATTGCTCTTCCACCACACTCTAATCAAGGCTTAATCATTCATCAATCAATCAAATAATGTACTCAAGCACACTCCAAGCCATCCAAAACACAAGAATTTTTAGTGATTCAAGGACACTTGCTTAGGGGACAAATTAAGATCCATTCTACCTAGGCAACTAATCAAGAAAACTATAGAAAAATATAAAATAAAAGGGGAAAGAAAGCAAATTTGATTTTCTCGATGATGGGTTACCTCCCATGAGCGCTTGGTTTATTGTATTCAACCCGACATAGTGACACTTTCTTAGTGATCTTTATAATGTGGATGATAAAAGCCCATCACTTTCACTCCCATAATTTCCAGCTTGAGATGGCATCCATTTACCTCATCAAGTGAGGTAGGTGAAAGGACTCCACCAGGATCCCATTGGTTGAAATGTGATGGCCAAGTTATGGTTGAAGCAACATGATAGCTTTCACTGGGGTCCCATTGGTTGAAGTGTAATGACCAAGTTAAGCTTGAAGCATGAGGGCTTCCACCGAGGTCCCATTGGTCTTCCTTAATTTTCTTGGCTTCATCACTGGAATGTAATATGTGTAATTTGACAATTTCGTTGTCATTGTTTATGTTGGACCAAGGTACAAAAACAAAATTCGCTTCAGTAGTGACTGCCATCCTGTGCTCTTTTTCCTTCTCTGAAAAATTTTCAATGACTTGCAACTCCACTTCCCTTTAGATCTTGGATTCTGCAACTGCATCAAGATCATTGTTGATAGATTCTTCAATACCATTAGTTACTGCGTACATAGAATCATCAACTTTCAAATATGCAGAATTTTCAGCACAAATAACACATATCATATCGCTAACACAGTTAGTACATGAGTGGTAATGAATAAAATTATTGCAACTAATTAAATCAGAAAATTCATTGCACAACTCATCATAACTTTCCTCCACTACAATAGGAAGGGGTTCAGGAATACTTACCTTGGGGACCTTAGAGTTTTGCCCTTTCTCATTTACCTCTTTAGGCTCTATGTCTTCCTCTTTAGTGGCTTGTGGAGGAGAAGTAGGTTTATCTAACAACTTCTCACTTTGAGATGCGATATCACTAGCATTTTCCTCCACGTTCATTTTCGGTGGTGAGGGAAGTTCTTCATAAAATAGGCTTTGAACCTTGCTGAATTCTATGGTTATTTGCCCTATTAGGTTTTGAATGATGTTGCTTTTGGCCCTTGTTTCTTGTTGATATTGGATGTTGTCAATGGCCATTTGCTTCACTAAATCTGCCAGTGAAGGTTCTGGTTGCCTTAGTGCTTGAACTTGTTGCTGTCTTGGAGGGAAAAGTGTTTGTCTTTGCTGAAATCCTAGAGGTTCATAAGCTAGAGGTTGATTTTGGGGTTGTATTCCATAGCTCAAGTGAGGATGATCCCACCATCCCGGATTATATATGTTGGAGTAGGGGTTGTAGTTGTTGGAATGTTCATAATATCCCCCTACTACTTTAACCTCATCATTTGTGTCTATTAGGAAAGTAGGACACATATTAGTGATGTGTCCAGGAGATAAGCAAATCCCACAAGCATGTTCTGATGCTTTCCCCATATCCATTAACCACTTTACCAATGATTGATGGACATTAATACCTACAAAACACTCAGAAAGAATAAATCAAAACTTAAAAATAAAGATGAAAACAGAATCAAAAATAGAAAACAAATTAATAGCACAATTGAAAAATTAGTTCCTCGGCAACAGTGCCAAAATCTGGTGTGGTGTTTATTTTGGATAGTAAATTTGAGAATAAATATAGTTGCCAAGTCCACTAAATATATAAAACCTTGCAACCAGTTGTAGTTAGCAAGGGTCGATCCACAGAGAACCAACTCAATCAACACTAAAATTCAATTTCTGATTTAGACTCCAAAGATTAACAAGTAGTAAAAAAGGGGTATTAGGGTTTTTAAGGATATTGAATTAAATCAACAACAATTACAGTAAATAAACAAGAATCAACAGATCAAAGGATTTGGTTAAGAGATTGAATTCACCACTAGATTTATATGATAATGTTAACCCATATATCTATTTATTCTAACATGACCAATTATATTTCTATGCGATTGCGAGATGAAATATTTGTTTTCCTTAGGTTTTGGCCAATTTAGCAACCACTCAAATCAACACTTAATCATCGAATAATCATAAAGTAATCGCTCTTACAACCATCTGACAATTGCATTAAGATTTAGAAAATCAATCACACTAAGATCTAATCATACACTGGGATTAAATTACTTAGAACATATATTCCTCCAGATCCATTACCGCAACTGAGCATAACAAACCCAGATTTACCACTTTTAGCATATGGCAAAGAGTATGAAGACATTTACACCATAAACATATAGTCCTCTAGTTTTATCAAATCAACCGCGCATAAAAATCCTAGATCTACCATTTTGAAATTGGCAATAAGCATGAATACCTTTATACAACAACAAGATTCAAAAATATATGAATAAAAACATAATTGTGTTAAAAGAAATGCATATGCATGGTTCACAATATCAAAACTAGGGTTTCATCTCCCCTTAACCAAATGAGAAACTTAACCACACATAGCTAAGACAAAATCAAAAGAACAACAAGATAGAAACATAATCTGAAATGAAAAGTGTAGAAAAACTAAAGAGCAAACTAGTTTCCAAAGGATAGGGATGATTGATCTCCGATATCTTGAACCCAAGAATCCAATCTTCGATTCAATCTCCTTTTCCCTTGTTCTTGGTTGTTTCCTTAGCCTTCAGGCAGTTCCCAAGGGGAAGCTCTCTTTGCTCAGACCCTAGCATGCTTATTTGTAGGCCTCAAACCCTAATTCACTCATTTTCACACGTTTTCCCCTCTAATACGATTACACGGGGCGTGTGGATTTACACTGCCTCCCCCCCGTGTATGCCTTTACCATACTCTCCATGGAGTTTGCATAAAAACAGTGAATTACACAGCCCCTGTAAATTTACACGCCCCCCTGGTGTAATTCTCTGTTTTTAGCTTTTCTTCATTTTTGGCCAAACAACAAAGAACACCCCCCATGTAATCGGACACGGGGTGTGTAACTTTGGTTCTTCATTTTCATCCTAGATCTTCAACAAATACCCATCTTTCCTTGCTTCAAGAGGTGGTATTGATCAATAGGAATCCTTGGGTCCCTCTTCAAGTGGATAGAAAGCCTCGTTTGAGGCTGATGAACTCCAACACTCAAAGATTACCTGAAAAGTACAATCCGATTATGAGTGTTTATGAATTCAATTAAACTAAGTTTCATAACAAGGTTCTAGATAAGTTGAATATCATAAACTTAGTTAAATGATAGTAATTAATCACAATTGGAATCCAAACAAATCAATTATAAGGCATTCAAGATAAGGCAATCTTCGACAGATCAGGTAGCCTTTGTCGTGAAAAGAAAATAGATAAAGTAGAAAAAGAGGATGTAATGCAATAATAAAAATACAAGAAAATATTAACATATACACACACCTTATAAACAAGATCAAGTGCAGAGATTTCCAAAAATAGAAATGAAAGGGTCTATTTGAAAATGTGCACACCATATTAGTAGCTCTTATTCTTCCTGTCAGACTCGGTTCAAGTTAAAAGAGTAAACACGAGTGATAGAAGAAGAAAAAGCAACAAAAGAAAGGGTATTATCAATTGATGGTTAAAGAAATTAGGGTAAATGACACTTTATTCCTAACCATTTCACACTTTCTTAAATAATCCTTTTTTTTAGTTACTTAATCTCCTGTGCTTTGGCTCAAGTTGAAACAATTAGCTTATCCATCAGGGTTAACAACAATTATCGCACATGTTTCTCATGTAAGCTAAACATAATGTCACTTGAAGAAACATTACTCATTCTTTGCTACTTGCTGTTAGAGACTTCATGACTAAGAAAGTGAGAGAGAAATCAAGGAGACGAAAGATTTCATCAATGGATGATGAAGAAGAAGGCATGGGCAATCTCACATAGGTAGCAACAAAACCTAAATATTTTCTTGTTTGTTGTTAATGATAGCAGGTATTGGGTGAATGTTGTTACATATTGAACGTTTGGTAATAAAATAAAAATAAAGGTTTTGTATTTCTATTTGTTTCAATTGTGTACAACTATAAGGGCTATATACACAAATTATGATGTACAATGAATTTGGACAGGAATCTCCTAAATTAGGGAGGAAATAATCTGATGCTATATACAAGGCATGAACATAGGTAATTATCAATTAGAGGCGAAATAGTAGGGAAGAGAAATCTTCGATAAACAAAAGATATCAAATCTGCTAATACTCCCCCTTCAAGTTGGTGTGTTCATATTATAAACACTCAACTTGGAAAGTAAGAATTGAAACTGACTTTGCCCTAATGCCTTTGTAAATATACCATCCAATTGATGTATGGTGGATATGTAGCTCAAAGTAATTTCCCTGGACTGCTAGTGTTTTTGAACAAAATGACAATTAGACTCTATATACTTCATCCTCTCATGGAAGACTAGATTGATTGCAATGTGTAGAGTTAGTTAGTTATCACAAAAGAGTTGTGATGGCGAACTGCACAGTACCTATAGAGAAACTAATTGTCGGCGTAACTAAATCAGCTCACTGATAGCATGAGCTATGGCCCTGTATTCTTCCTCTACGAAGGATCTGGACACAGTTGCTTGTTTCTGGGATTTCCAAGAGACAGGTGTACCTCCTAAAGTTATAAAGTATCCTAAAATACATCTATGTATAGGTCATGGGATAACTGGCCCAATCAAAATCATAATAACCCTTGAGGCTGCAAGTCACTATCTTTAGGCAATAAGATGTTTTTCCCAGGTAATGATTTTAAGTAATGCAATACTCTTATAGTTGCATCCTAATCACCTTGGTAGGGGTCCTGCATAAATTGACTAAGTATATGAATAACATAGGTGATCTCTACTATAGTAATGGTGAGATGGAGGGGGTGTCCAACCAAATGCTAATACTGTGACGGGTCTCCAAATGGTTCCCCAGATTCTGAAGAAAGCCTATGATGTTGCTCCGTAGGGACGGTACAAGGTTTAGCCTATAGTAACCCACATTCAATGAGAATATCGAGTGCATACTTCCTTTGGCAAAGAAATAATCTACTAGGATTGTGGGCAACCTATATCCTTAGAAAGTATGTGAGAATACCAAAGTCCTTCATTTGGAAACACCTCCTTAAATACTCTTTGAATGTGACACATGCTCTATGATCATTGCCTGCAATAATGAGATCATCTATATATACAAGAACAACTAGGAAAACACCATTATTGGAATAAGTGAATAGAGAATGGTTGGAGATAGACTGAACAAATCCATATTGCTTCAAAGCTAAAGAAAGTTTCACGTACCAATTGTGAGAAGCCTAAAGAGTGAGTATTTTCATAAGCGATAAACACGGTTAGGAGTATGTGTGCAAAATATAGGCAACATCTCCATATAAACTTCTTCATCCAAATCACCATGTAGAATGACATTGTTCACATCCATTTGGTGAAGTTCCCAACCTTTGGATATTGCAATCGCCTAAAGACACCGAACAGTGACCAATTTCTCCATTGGAGCATAGGTCTCAATAAAATCCTCCCCTTTAACCTATGTGTAGCCTTTGGCTACTAGCCATGCCTTGAATTTCTCAATTTGTCCATCAACTTGATATTTAATTTTGAATACCTATTTACATCCAATGGCCCATTTTCTAGGCTATAATGACTCAAGAGTTCATGTGTTATTTGCCTCAAGGGTAGCAATCTCCTTAACCATGGTATGCCTCCAATGAAGGTCTCTAACTATTAGATTAAATGTCTCATGTGATGGGCTTGTGACTTATCTTACTAGTTTAATAAGTAATTAAATTAAGTTAATGAGTTAAACTCTTATTGAGTAAAAGGGAAAAGACAGTTTTGTAATTATAGTAACTGTCGACTTAATGGAAGTTAACAGTATATAAGGAATAGTTTCTACACAAAACTCTAAGTTTGTTCATGACCGTCAAGGTTTCTTCTTCTCTCACTATCACTAAAGTAGAAGAAGTATAAAGAAAAAACAAATGAATAGAAAGTGAGTTTTGATATCTTTCTAAGTCTCTTGGAATATAGTCTACCTACTATTTATGAATAAATGTTAGTGTCTTCTTACACTCTTGTTTGTGGGAATCATGAATTTTAAGGTCCTTATGTTTGAATAATAGTTTTTTATATTAAGATTCATAGAAAATTTATAAATTAACATGTGGTATTAGAGCAAGCTTATAAAATTTATGATTCTCCATTGATGATGACTGTTTTTCTCAATTTATATGAATCCTAATTGTAAAAATTAGGGATTTTATTATGTTATTCCACTGCACCGTATGAGTTAATTTTATGATTTATTATTAATTCTAATTATGAATTGTTGAGTATAATTACATAATAATTCAATAAATTATTGTGGCACCATCTTTTGTGGATAAAGTCGCCAAAGTAGTACGAGCTTTATCAGTCATTACGCATGAAGTTAGAGCATTACGAATTGCATTACCGCCTTTTGCATTAGGAATTGCTCTAACAGAGCAACGTTGTTGCTCTCGTTTTTTTTAAGGAAAGAATAAAAATAAAATAAAGAAACGTTGATTGAAACGTTGATTTCGTAAATCAACAGTAAGTTTAATTGATTCATGCTGATTTTGCACATGAAAAATGATGTTCCAACATCATTTTTCTTCAAATACCACTTTTTGCATTATTTTTAAATAATTGTGATTAAGTGAGATAAAATAATAAAAAAAAGTGATATAATTAATGGTATAAAGAGTAATATTGAAAGTCATATAAAAAAAAATTGATGTAAAAAAATCATAATTATTTACACATTACATCAAAAAATATGAAGACAAGAAAACAAGCATTGATATATTATTGTGGTTGTATATAATATTTAATTAAATATATATTAATTGTATATTATGGTTTTAGCACATCACATCACGTATTGGAGACGTGATCTCTTACGTTTATTATCAAATATGCAGTTTTAATTTTTATGTATAATATTATCAATTTAGGATGATATTATGTGAGATTTATTAATTATTAAAGTGATCAAATTTTTATGTTGATTTAATTTTAAATTGTATAAAGTTATTTTAAAGAATATGTCGTATTTAATTTTTATGCATAATGTTATCAATTTGGAATTAATGTATGATAGATTTATTAATCATCAAAGTAGTTGAATCTTTAAGTTGATTTAATTTAAAATTGTATGAAAGTTGTTTTTTCAATTACCTATAGAATGAATGTTGTGAATGATATGATGACTATTTGTATATGAGTAAATTGAAGTTCATTGTTATAAAGTATTTATGGATCGCTCAAATGTTGATTAGCTGTCCTTATAATAAATGGATATAATTGTTGGTAGTATAAGTGTTCTATTAGTTTTATTTATATATCCAAAGATAATAAATATTTCTAGTTAGTGCATATATCATTGTTAAATTACGTAAATTTTATTTATACATTGAATGCTTAAGTGATTTACTGTCTGAATCTGTAAAGTATGTTAATTTATTACTCAAAATATTAATATTAGACATGTGATCATTGCAGTATCTATTGCTATGCATTTGCATCTCTCATCTATTCCAATTTTTAATAGACTTCATTTCTCTGAATAGAGTGAGAAAATCCAGTTTTACCTTGGGGTAATAGATTTAGATTTGGCTCTTCGAGTAGAGAAACCAAATGTTATTATTGTTTTAAGCACTGATGAAGAGAAAGTTCATTATAAAAATTGGGAAAGTTCAAACAAATTGAGTCTGATGTACATACAAATGAGTATAGCTAGCAATATTAAGTCAACTTTTCCTAAAACTGAGAATGCTAAAAAATGATGAAGTTTATGGAAGAGTGCTCCTAAATGGCTGACAAGTCTCTTGCTGAGACATTAATGAGTACTTTAACCACCATGAAATTTAATGGTTCTCATACTATACATGAGCACGTCATTGAAATGACAAACATTGCAGCAAGACTTTAGTCATTGGGAATGAAAATGGATGAGAATTTCCTTGTGTAGTTCATTCTGAACTCATTATCGCTTAAGTATGATCCGTTCCAAATGAACTATAATACCATGAAAGATAAATGGAATGTGCATGAATTGCACAACATGATAGTTCAGGAGGAAACCAGACTTAAGAATCAAGGAAAATCACTTTATTCATTATGTGAACCATCAAAGAGTTGTAAAGAAAGTTGAAAAGAAACATGGAAAGAGAAAATGACCATTAAAGATTGATGAGTCCTCTGTCAAAATTCAGAAGAAAGAATCAAACAATAATAGATGTCATTTCTATGGGAAATCTGGACACTTCCAGAATGATTGCTCAAGCCGTAAGGCTTGGTTCGAAAAGAAAGGCAAGTTTAACGTTTATGTATGTTTCGAATCATATTTAACTGAAGTTCCCCATAGTTCTTGGTGGATTGATCTTGGATGTACAACTCATGTTTCTAATACGATGCAGGGTTCCTTACAATCTAAACCATAAGCCCAAATGAGAATTTTGTCTTAATGAGAAATAAAGTGAAGGTTCTAGTAGAAGGTATCAAGACTTACCGTTTAATCATAGACACTGGACATCAGTTAGATTTATTTTAAAACTTTTTATATACCTAGTATTTATAGGAATTTAGTTTCTTTGTCTAAACTTGATGTTACTAGATACTCTTTTAGGTTTGATAATTAATGTTTTAATTTGTATAAGCATACCTATATAATTGGTTTTGTTATACTTTACGATGGTTTATATAAATTGAATCTTGATAATTTATATGTTGAAACTCTTATGACCTTGCATCGTAATGTTGACACTAAATGTGGTTTAGTGAATGAACATTTTGCTTACTTGTGGTATAAATGTTTGAGTCACACTTCCAAAGAAAGAATGGAAAGGTTGGTAAAGAATGATATTCTTCCAAATTTAGATTTCACTGATCTTAATATTTGTGTGGATTGTATTAAGGGAAAACAAACAAAACACACAAAGAAAGGTGTCACGAGAAGCACTCAGCTTTTTGAAATTGTACATACTGATATATGTGGACCCTTTGATGTCAATTCTTTCGGTAAAGAAAAGTACTTTATCACTTTTATTGACGATTACTCACGTTATGAATATGTCTATTTACTGTATAAGAAATCTCAAGTAGTGAAAACCTTGAAAATTTATGTAAATGAAGTTGAAAGGCAATTGGACAGAATGGTGAAAATCGTATAGTCAGATAGGGGTGGTGAGTATTATGAAAGATTTGATGAAACTAGAAATGCTCGGTTCATTGAGAATGGTGAAACTAGTGGGAGTGAAACTTCATGAAATGTGGAAATTAAAGAAGTTCGAGTACAAGTTCCTTTGACTTGTACTCCCACTTATGAAATTGTTGTTCCTCATGTTGTTGAATTGCATAACAATCAAGAAGAACAACAAATTAATGATCCCTAGGTTAACAATGAACCTATAGTAGAACAACCACAAGAAATAGCATTAGGAAGATCTCAAAGAGAAAGGATATCTACTATTCTAAATGACTGTGTGGTGTATCTACAAGAGTCAAAAAATGACTTGGGAATTAATGACAATGATCGAGATTCGTTTTCACAAGCCATTAATAGTGATAATGTTGATAAGTGGTTAGATGACATGAAAGATGAGCTTAAATCAATGGAACATATTGGTGTATGGGGTCTCGTGGAATTACCTGAATGGTGCAAGAGAGTTGGGTGTAAATGGGTCTTTAAGACTAAGCGTGACTTTCATGGCAACCTTGAACGCTACAAGGTTCGTCTTGTTGCCAAAGTTTTACTCAAAATGATGACATTGACTATAAGAAAACATTTTCGCCAGTTTCCAAGAAAGATTCTTTCAGAATTATCATGACATTATAAGTTCATTATGATCTAGAATTGCATCAAATGAATGTGAAAGAACATATGGTGTGTAAACTTAAGAAATCAATATACAGACTTAAGTAAGATTCCCGACAATGGTATCTCAAGTTCAATGATACTATTGTGTCTGACGGATTTAAGAAAAATACTGTTGATCGGTGTATATATTTGAAGGTCAGTGGGAGTAAGTTTATTTTTCTGATTCTGTATGTTGATGACATCTTGCTTGCAACTAATGATCTTGGTGATCAGCGATGTCGCACTCGCCTCAAAATAGACTAGGATTCATGGAATGTAGCATAATGCATAACCTAGGTCATCTCCCAAGGACCAATTCGAATTTCTCAAGCATATTAGAAATTATTAATAAGTAGGGGTTTTGTTCATTGCAATATAAAACAATTTAAATTGAGAAAATTCAATTAAGGAAACACCAATCCAAGGTCTTCAATTCAAGTGGCAGAATCAATCATTGTTCAAGAGAATTTCATTGTTTACATGTTAATCCGAAATCAACTAGATAATCACTTAAGAATTTATCAATTCAAACAGAATCACAATCGCAATTCTTGATTAAGATTGATTTAGGAACAAATTTAGATTAACATAGATTATCAATCGATGATCTATTCTCCCTTAGATTCAGATTAATCAACCCTAATACTAACTTCAATTTCGAAATTCCAATCAGAATTCAATTGAAGAAGGAGAAAAGGGAAGAACACAACAGAATTTATAATCAAACAAGAGAACTCAAAATTCTAACCACCATCATTGAATTCCTTGGATTGATTGGAGCTTTAGCCTTCCATGGCCATCACGAAAATTGCAGAGAAGAGAGTAAAACGAAAAATAGAGAGAAGATGAAAAGAGAAAGGGGTTTCTGTAAATCTGTTAAAACTGAATCACAACCAAAAAGCTCATTTCGAAATCTGACTAAACCTATTTGTAACTGAAAGTTATTCTGTAATTCCTAATCTACCCCTAGCCCAAACTGTAGCCCTCTGAATAAGCTTTTCAGAGACATATCATTTGCCTTAATTGGGCTTAAATTGAGAGAGATAGGCCCAAATCATTGAGGAAAGGTCCAAGCATTGTGACAGCAACAGCATCCTGACTTTGAGGCCCAATTTCGCCTTGAATCCAGCTGAATTATAAAAATTGCATTAGACACCAGATTGTAGATCTTCATCTCAGCTTTCAGGGGACTCCAAGATCATCCAAATACGATATTTGTAGCCCAAGTTATGGCCTGTACAAGACAGAAAGGTCAAAATGAGTTAAAATCCGAAAATTAATGAAGTTTTTACAATTAAGCTCAATGCCCACCAATCATCTAAAACTCATCTACAAACATAATATTGGATATAATTAATCATCAATTAGGCCAAATATGAAGCAATAATGAATGGCTCAAAATTGATTGATCACTTGGCCTATTAAGTGAAACTAAGAAGTTTCTCTCTAATAACTTTGAAATAAAAGTTATGGGAGAGGTAAGCTATGTGATTGGAATATAAATATTTTGTGATATATCACAAGAATTGTTGGGTTTGTCTCAAAAAGTCTATATCAATAAAGATATAGAAAATGGATAAATGGTCAGTAGGTATGGTTCCAATTCAAAAAAAAAAGGACAAATTTAATTTTATGGCATGCTGAGGCCATTATTAATGAATTATGGTTGTAGAATTTTATTTAAGACTTGGAATTATCAACAGTATTGCCAAGTCACTAAAGTTTATTGTCTGCAACAATCTTCTTTTCTAAAAAAAATGACAAGTATTCTAAAGGTGTTAAGCATATGGAATTGAAATACTTTGTCGTTAAAGAAGTTCAGAAACATAGAGTGTCAATAGAACATGTTAGCACCGACTTTATGATTGTTGACCCTTTGACAAAAGGATCATCGCTCAAAACATTTAATGGACATGTTGAAAGTATGGGCATTATTGTATATTATGTTAATGATGTTGTTTTATATACTTTGACACTCTAAGCTCATGAATGAATATGTTTTTGTCTTACCTGTTTTCCTAGTTTGTATACATGATTAAATAGAAATGATGATAACATGTTCTGTCTTTAATAAAGACATTATTATTAGACCAATTATATGCTTCCTATTTATATGTCATGTCAAGAAAAGGACTAATTATGTTATACATGGAAGGGACTATGTCGATTAACTAATATATGACTGTCATGACTCATGTTAGTTTATTCTTAGTCATGATAAATGATGTATCCAATATAAAGAAGAGTTTGGCTATATATATATATATGAATTCATATTATGTTTTGACAAACTTATCAAACTATAAAGAAAGTAATGTCACGTGAGCCAAGTGAGAGAATGTTACATTAAATGTCTCATGTCAGCTTGTGACTTATCTTATTAGTTTAATAAGTAATTAAATTAAATTAATGAGCCAAACTCTTATTGGGTAAAAGAGAAATGACAATTTTGTAATTATAGTAACTGTCAACTTGATAGAAGTTAACAATATTTAAAGAATAATTTTTGCGTAAAACTCTAGGTCTATTTTTGGCCGTCAAGGTTTCTTCTTCTCTCACCATCACTAAAGTAGAAGAAGCATAAAGAAAAAGACAAAGGAATAGAAACTGAGTTTTGAGATCTCTCTAATGTTCTTGGAATACAATCTACTTACTGTTCATGGATAAAGGTTAGTGTCTTCTTACACTTTTGTTTATGGGAATAATGAATTATAAGATCTTTATGTTTGAATGGTAGTTTTCTATATTAAGATTCACATAAAACTTATAAACTAACACTAACTGCCTATGAGTATATCTTTGGCTCATCATTAGATGTGATGGCCGCTCGTAAGGCACAATGAGTGAGTGAAAATTGATCATAATCAATATAATGAGAAATGTCATAGGGCTTACCCGAGGAAACCTTTTGAGTTTATGACTGAGGTGGGGTCTTAATGGCTGCATGGCAGTAGTAGTCTTTGAGATATCCTGGAGGTCGTCGTTGCCTTGGCCCTGTCATAATTTCTGCCACACTTGAATTTGAGCTTGAGATGGATGTAGGTAGAGCCTCCTCAATTGACTTAGAAATGATAACATCATGTTGTTGCTCCCCCTTACTCTGGCATCCTCATATAGCAGATTCACTCCCCTATCTCACATTGGCTTTGGTCTAAAGTCTTATGTTTGTCTTGAAGTAAGATATTTGGTTCACCTATTTGGATTTTGGTGGTTAGGCTAGTGTTTAAGGATGAAGTGTTTGGATTAAGTTGGCCAGCTATGGTGTTAGAAATGTGGTGGTGCCAGTTTGAGTAGGTGAGCAATGAGATTGTGCACCTGATTCATAAGGAAAAATGTTCTAAAAGAAAATTACATCTTGAGACACGAAAAAAAGCTTGGTTTTTGGATAAAAAACTCTCCAACCCTATTTAGCCCATGAGGATATCCAATGAATATGTATCTAATTGTCCTTTCATCAAATTTGTCACATCGTTTATGATGTGTTTGAATATAACATAGGCAACCAAAGACTTTTAAATGATGGTAAGAGGGCTTCCGATTGAACAACATCTCATAAGGGGTAATACCATAGGTTGCAACAGTAAGTGTTCTATTTATGGCAGCATTTAAAATACATTCTCTCCAAAAGGCAAGAGGCAAGTTTGCTTGAAATCTTAGGGCTCTAGAAATGTTGAGTATGTGTCTATGTTTTCATTCAACCCTTCCATTATGTTGTGGAGTGTTAATGCATGATGTTTCATGTAAAATCTTATTTTCTTGGAAAAATCATTGAATAGGCCCCTAGTGAATTCTATCCCATTATCAATTCTTATACGATGGACGTGCAAATCAAATTGAGTTTTGGCCATGGCACAAGAATTTATAAGAAGTTGGTATATTCAAGTTTTATCCTTCATCAAGAAAACCCAAACTCCCCTTGTGTAATCATCAGCAATAGTCAAAAAATAATGAGAACCATTATGAGAAGTTGTACGATATTTGCCCCATAATTCACTATGTATTAAAGAAAAAAGTTCTCAAGGCTTTATTATCACTAAATGTAAAATATTTCTAGATTGTTTTGATTAATTACAAACATTACAACAATCTAAATGATTACTACTAACTTGAAAATTAAGCAAGCTATATAGCAAAAACAAACTTCTATATGAGAGATGGCTAAGATGTTTGTGTCATAATGTCATCTCCTTCCCTTGCAATGCCTCAAAAGCTGAGCCATCCACCATGTATCTGAGACAGTAAACCCCATCCTTCAAATCACCAAACCCAATTAGTTTATTCGATGTATGATCTTGTATGACATAAAGGTTAGGGAAGTAACTGACTGTTATGCTCTGTGGATCTCAAATTGGTTAAGTTAGTTGCAAGTTAGTTACTATTAGTTAAGTGATAAATGGTTTGTTGTATAAGTAGTTAGTTTGTTGAAACCAGTTGTAACTAACTCCCTTTCTTATGACAAGTCATCTATATAAAGCCTTAGCTAGGTGCTTGTATACACAATACGATAGAGAGAATATCTCAGTGGTGAAATGTTGTGATTGAGAGCATATAGTGCAAGTGAGAAATCATCTTGATCTGGAAAAATTCTTGTATTAGCTCTGATCAATAAAACCAGACCCGAAAGCATTTGAAGAGTAGATGTAGGAGTTTGCACACTGCGACTCTAAACCACTATACTTTCTTGTGTGTTTTTTCTCATCTTTTTTTCATTTTAATTAGTATCAAAGCTGGGTTCGAAGCGCACAAAGATTGGAGGAATGATGGGCACAACAAAGTTTAACATTAAGAAGTTCATAGGTGAAAATGATTTTAGCCTATGGAGAATCAAGATGAAGGCTTTTCTTGTTCATCAATGCCTTGAAGATGCACTTGCAGGCCAAAGTAAGTTGCCTGCAACACTTTCAGACAAAGAAAAGAAAGATCATATGAGTAAGGCTCATAGTTCGATCATTCTTTGTTTGGGAGATGAAGTCTTGAGGGAGGTGGCGGCTGAGACAACTACAGCTAGTGTTTGGTTGCGATTAGAGAAATTGTACATAACTAAATCACTGGCCAACAAGTTGTACTTGAAGAAAAGACTGCATCAACTCAAGATGGAAGAAGAAGCATCTATTTGGGAACATGTTGCAATGTTCACAAAAGTAATTCTTGATTTAAGAAGCATTGATGTGGTTATTAATGAAAAAGATCAAGCAATCATGTTGCTGTGTTCTCTCCCACCCTCATTTGAAAATTTGGTTGACACCATGATGTTTGGGAGAGAGACACTCACACTAGAAGAGGTCAAGGCAACCCTGAATGCTAGGGAAATGAAGAAAAAGATCACTGACACCATGGGTGAAGGTGGAGATGTTGAGGGTCTTTTTACTCAAGGAAGATCACAGAAAAGGCATGGCAAAGGGAAACAAAATCACAGGTCCAAGTCCAAGACCAAGAAAGCATGTTTATTTTGTCACAAGGAAGTTCATTTCAGGAAAAACTATCCTAAAAGAAAGAAGAAAAATAACAGCAACAACAAAGTTGGAAAGGATCTTACAGTGATAGCTGATGGTTATGAATCAGATGTGTTACCTGATGTATTGGTTGTCACTAACAAGATATACAGTGATGAATGGATCTTAGATTCAGGTTGCTCATTCCATATGACACCTAATCTAGAATGGTTTGAGTCCTATGAGAAAACTAGCACTGGAAGGGTCTTGATGGGAAATAATATGGCTTGCAAGGTGGCTAGAATAGGGACAGTGAAGATCAAAGTTGAAGATGGTTCTACTAAACCGCTCATTGGAGTTAGACATGTGTCAGAACTTAGAAGAAACCTCATATCATTGGGAATGTTGGATCAAGTTGGATGCTGCTTCAAGGGTGTGGGTGATACACTTAAAATCAGTAAGGGCTCTCTATAGATTATGAAAGAAGTGAGGAAGAATGGTCTTTACAGGCTTCTAGGTAAAATCATTTCTGATTCATCCAGTTTTTTAATAGTTTCTAAAGCAATTCCTACAAAGTTATGGCACCATAGGCTAGCTCATGTAAGTGAAAGGGGTTTAGAAGAACTGTATAAACAAGGGCTATTGGGTAAAGGGAATTTGGAGAAATTACAGCTATGTGTACACTGCTTAAATGACAAACAGAAAAGGGTTAAGTTCTCAACTTCTACACACACAACAAAAGGCATATTGGATTATGTTCATTCATATATTTAGGGACCAGCCAGGACTCCTGCATTGGGATGTGTAAGATATTTTATCACCTTCATTGATGATTAGTCAAGAAAGGTGTGGATTTACTTGCTGAAACATAAAAATCAAGCTTTCAAATGTTTTAAACAGTGGAAGGCTTTGGTTGAAAAGCAAATAAGCAGGCAAGTCAAGGTGCTCAAGACTGACAATGGTCTTGAGTAATTGAGTGATGAATTCAACGAAATTTGCAAGGATAGTGGCATACAAAGTCACAAGATAGTTAAGTCTATACCTCAGCAAAATGGATTAGATGAGAGGATGAACAAAACTCTCTTAGAGAGAATCAGGTGCATATTATCAAATGCAAATCTCAGCAAATGTTTTTGGGGTGAGGCTGCCACTACAACATGCTATCTGATCAATAGGTCTCCATGTTTAGCCATAAAATTCAAGACTCCTGAAGAACTGTGGACAGGAAAGATACCAAGCTTCAAACATCTCAGAATATTTGGGTGCACTACTATATACATGTCAATGAAGGCAAGTTGGAAAACAAATCTAAGAAAGGGATTTTCCTCGAGTATCCAGAAGGTGTGAAAGGATACAAGGTCTGGTTAACTGGTTCAGGGGTAGGAAAAGCAATGATCAGTAGAGATATAGTTTTCAATGAAGATAATGTGCTTGGCAAAGATAACAAGGGATCAGAACAGTTATTAGAAGACGAGGAAGCTAGTATTGAAGTTCAATTATAGGTGGAGAAAACATAATAAAAAAGAAATGCAGAACTAATCAGCAGGTTAGATACTGATGAAGAAAGTAGTAAAAACCAAATTGATTTGTCAACATATCAGTTAGCAAGAGATAGAGAGAGGAGGGAAACAAGAGCACCTGAAAGGTATGGATATGTTAATTTCATAGCATATGCTCTCAACATAGAAATTGAAGATCAAGGCATAGATCCAATTAGTTTCAAAGAAGCTGTTTCTGGGCCTAATAGTGACAACTAGAAGGTCGCAATGAAGGAAGAGTTTGATTCACTCATGAAGAACAACACCTGGGAACTAGTAGAGAAGCCTACTGGCCAGAGAACCATAGGTTGCAAATAGATTTTTAAGAAGAAATTTGAGGTTCCAGGAGGTGAAGGGATAAAGTTTAAGGCAAAATTGGTTGCCAAAGGCTTTTCCCAAAAGGAAGGGATAGATTTCAATGAAATCTTCTCTCCTGTGGTGAAATACTCCAGCATTAGAGTAATTCTTTCTTTAGTTGCTGTATAGAATCTTGAGCTTGAACAAATGGTTGTTAAGACAACCTTTTTGCATGGTAATTTGGATGAAAAGATTTATATGAATCAACCTGAAGGTTATGTGGTAGAAGGCAAAGAGCAATTGGTTTATTTGTTGAAAAGATCATTGTGTGGACTCAAGCAATCCCCAAGACAATGGTATAAAAGGTTTGACAGCTTTGTGATGGCAAATGGATATCATAGAAGCTCTTATGATAGTTGTGTCTACTTCAAAAGGGAAGGAACTAGTCAGTACATATATCTACTTCTTTATGTAGATGATATGTTAATTGTTAATGATGATATAGAAGCTATTAGCAAGCTGAAACAACTGTTGAGCTCAGAATTCGAAATGAAGGATCTAGGAGCTGTAAAGAAAATACTTGGTATGGAAATAATTAAAAAGAGGTTAGAAGGAACTTCGTTTCTCACTCAATTGAATTATGTTCAGAAGGTACTCAAGAGGTTCAACATGGTGGATGCCAAACCTGTAACTACACCAATTGCTGGTCATTTCAAATTGTCAACAAGTAAGTCACCAAAAACAAATAAGGAATACAACCTGATGAGGACAATACCCTACTCAAATGCCACTGGTAGCTTAATATATGCAATAATTTGCACTAGGCCAGATCTTGCATATGTTGCTAGCTTGGTAAGCAGATTTATGGGAAATCCTGGCAATGAGCATTGGATGGCAGTAAAGTGGATTTTCAGATACCTAAATGGCACTAAACAAGCTGGCTTGAAATTCTGCAAATCCAATTCTCAAGTCAGTGAGGTAATTAGATATGTAGATGCATACTTTGCTGGTGATCTTGACAAGAGAAGATCATTGACAGGTTACTTATTCACCTTGTATGGTAACTTGGTCAGCCGGAAAGCAAATCTGCAGCCAATTGTAGCTCTCTCTACTACTGAGTCAGAATACATTACTCATACAGAAGCAATTAAAAAGGCAATCTAGTTGAAGGGCTTTGTGAATGAGCTAGAAGGCAGGGCTATTCCTATTTCAGTCCTATGTGACAGCCAAAGTGCTATATGCTTGTCCAAAAATCAAGTGTTCCACGAAAGGACAAAGCGCATAGACACCAAGGTACATTTCATCCAAGACATTATTGCTCAAGGAATAGTTGAGGTGAAGAAGGTAGCAAGTGAAGACAACCATGCTAATATGTTGACAAAGGTGGTTCCTACTTCCAAGTTCAGTCACTGCTTGAATTTGGTAAAGGTGGAAAATTGTTCTAAGTGAATTCTATTAAAGGCTTGAAGAACTTCTAACTATGGTCTTGGATTTGAAGATCCAAGGTGGAAAACTATTATGCTTTGTGGATCTCAAATTGGTTAAGTTAGTTAGAAGTTAGTTATTATCAGTTTAGTGATAAATGGTTTGTTGATGGGATAATATAAAGTTTCAAACTCAAGTGCAGGTTGTTTCAAGTAGTAAATTCTCGAGAGTTTGAGGTCGATCCATAGGGAATTGATGGAGAGAAAATTATTTGAGGTACGGAGAAGATTTGACACAATAGTAAAGATGATATAAGTTGTTCACAAATGAAAAAGAATTGCTTGGGTTAGGAGATCCACTCTTGGTAATAAATTAAAGACAAGATTATTTCTTTTTACAACTCAATTGAAATCATGCATAATGAAGGTTCTAATCGGAAGATTTAACATTCAAAGTTCAATTTAAATTATACATGTAATCATATTATGATTCTAATAATTATCTACCAATACTTGTAAATGGTCTCAAGCATCCACTGTGCCAAAGTCTTGTCTACAATGAATCAAGACATTCATTATACAAGAAGAGTTTGTAAATTAATCGGAAACAACATACAACACATATAAAGATCACATAAAAATATATCATTCAAGCACAAGAAATAGAATCATCTAACCTTATTTCATTACCAAGAACTTCACTCTTTCACCCCAAGCAAGAAGAAGATTTAGTTACTCATATACAATTAGAAAGAAAAAGAGAAGAAGAGAAAGATAAACATAACTTCAATTTAGAGCAAGAGAAAATTACAACAAAGGAAAACAATAAACAAGCATGATCATAACTTCTAAAAACTAAGCCTAACACAAAGAACACCAAATGATCAGCCAATGGTGCCTTTTATAGAGTATTAGGAATACAAAATGACAAGGGGGTGATTAAGAATAGGTGGATAAGTGGGTGGAGTGGTTGGATGAATGATTGAGTGGTTGGATGAGTGTAAAATTATTTAGATTCTTTGTCTCCGAAATCATTCATTGCTTAACTCATGAATCCTGTCATCAAATAGAAAAATGGTCCTCGTGAGGAAATTGTCTCAGCTTTCCAAAGACACCAAGTTTAGGCAAATCCAACAAACACAGCCTGAGATATAGCCCAATTACTAAACAGTGTTCAGGCCCAAATACAACACCTCTATTCTGACTTCCAAGCCCAATATCACCTTCAAGGAGTTCGATCTAAGTTTTGTTTCTTCATGAAAGTTATAGATATGGGTCTTAACTTTCAGGTTTCAAGTTTTCAGCCTATTCCAGTTCCTTAAACTCGAATTATGCAATGATTATTGCACACTGTTCGGGTTTCAATCATAAAACTCGTGTTCCGACTTCCAAGCCCATTTAGCTCCCTTAGATGTTCGATTGAACCCTGGAGCTCTTCATGAAAGTTGTAGAGCTCTCTCTTATCTTTCCTACAAGGTAAGATACATAATTATAAGATATCGAGAACTCAAGATATGGCCAAAATACAGAAATAGTATAAGACGAAAATAGTACTAAAAAATTAATTAAGTCCAATTTGAGTCCAAACTTACAAAACATAACCAGGCTTAATCAATTAAGTACATGGAGAGTGTAAATGACTAAAAATAAGGGTCTATTAATGTATAAAATATGTGATTATCAAATTCCCTCACACTTAGCTTTTTGCACTCTTGGACAAAACACATAATACCAAAGCTAAGAAACAAAAAAAAACGACATAGACTCAAAAGTTAAAAACTCTAAAAGATTTAATGAAACAAGAAGAACAACTAGTCATTCAAGGGATCAAAGCATTTTTAAGGTAATATTTCTTCACATCTCAAACCATCAAGGAAGGAAACTTTAGTTAAAAAGAATGAATTAAGAATGAAAGATCCTCACAGGATTCACTCTCAAACCATCTAGTGTTTAAAATGGTAAATATTTCACTCAATTCAACTTATAAAAAATTGTACTACCATAAGTTTGCTTATCTTCTACTTCTCCGCTACTCAAAACACATGCACACAAAAATCAAGAGGACTTTATTCAAGGTTGCAACGGAGTCATGGTAAATGAGAAGGGATAATATGGATATGAGAAGATAAATACCAATGAGAATAAAAGAGCATTAAGATACAGTTAAAGTGGAGAAGATATTTGAGAACATTCATCAATAAGGATAATGACCAATATTTGACTAATGTTTTGTTGAAGATCAATCCCAAATTGGTGAGTTGAATTCATTGTTAGGTATGAACCTTTTCCTTCTCTTCCTGTTGTTTCTAAGCATCCATCTTTATTCTAGATATTGATATGTCACATGGTGTATCAAATGGCCAACTCTTTCTTTCTTTTTTCTTTCTTTTTTTTACACACACACCCCTACACTTGTTTAATAACAAAGTCAGTGCTTTCTTATTCCCTGAGGTCAGGTAAGAACATAGTTTTCTATTTTTTTTAAAGGCACGTAATAAGCAAAAAAAAAAAAAGAAATGGCCAAATAAGCTCAAAAGGGTTACACAAGGGAAAATATACAAGGATGGTTATTTGGTCAAAGTAGTTATTTCAAAATGCCTTAATCATATTTATGTATACATGTGAAAATGTAACCTAAAAAAGAATCAAAGCAAGTTCTAGAGTAACAATTTCATGAGTGAAAATCACACAAGAAAGAAGAGAATGGTACAAATGTTCAATCCATTCATCAATAGGCTCAAATTCTCACAAGGCATATTTCTATCATTCTCGATTCATCAATTCAACATTCATATCCAAGCATGTGATTTTTAAGAAAGAAGAAAAATTTATGTTATGACCCAAGATATGTTTTTTGCTACTTCTAAAATAATTATTTTCTCAACTAAGATGCGTCTCAAGAGTAAAATTACCTCCAGGACAAAATTTACTCCTTACTCTGCCATCCTTAATTGATTTTGTTGTAGGTTTCTGATAGTCATCTCACTAAACATACTTTCCAATTTAAATGTGTCTCAGGAGTAAAATCATTCCTTATTCCGCCATTATTCATTGATTTAGTAAGCTCATAACAATCATATCATACTTCCATATGCTTTTTTTTAACTATCCTTCCCCCTAACCAGATCACAATATTGTCTACAATGTTAAAATATAGATGAGTAAATGATAGAAGATAGTACCTATTTGAGAAATCTGACATAAATTTAAACAGAAACAAAGTACGATAAATAAAATCAAACCCATTAAAGATGAAGTGTCAGATCTGGCTTTCTTTTCTTACTGCTTCCCTCACTGCTTCCTAATGACCAATCTATCTGAGCTAGGACTTTAAGAGATTCATAAACAAAAGCTTCTAATTTATCAATCAGCTCATCAATAATGGAGGCAGAGATAAGAAGTTTTCTTGCTAAATGAGTGATAAATTTCTATTCCACAGCTTTATCAAGAAAAAATAACAAAAGATCAAAGAAATTATTAACATTCAACAAACCAATGGGTTTATGGTGGATGTTCAGTTCGGCTCAAGAGACAATTTGAAATTTTTTTTCCAAAGTACCAAGGTACCAAAATTTCTTCCAAAGTTCCAAAGTATCAGAGTTATCAATCATTGTTTTCATTCATCCATGCATAGATGATACTTAAATTTCTTCTCCAACTATCTTTCCAGTAATGTTATTTTGAGCTAAAGGTCTAGGAATGACACCTAAAACCTAACTACCTCCTATAAAAGCAGCAAGTGATATAGCTCCCATTAACCCACGGCAACCTCCCCCATATACAACATGAATATTTCTTGCAACAAGTGTTCGACCAAGAGCGCTTGCTGCATTTACAAACTCTAAACCCTTCCCATAACTTGACCCACAAAAAACACAGACATTTTTAAGGATACGAACAGAAGGCCCTATTTATATACTCTTCTTCCCTTTGAATGTTTATGAGTTGGAGGAAAGTTAAGAAAATGAAGTGTTTAAATAAGGAAAAGAATGGAAAGAGTAATAATAACACCTATAAGAGTAGGTTTGTTGTTGTCAGAAAAGTTTAAAATTAAGAAACACAGATTTTTTTTATTTTTTTATTTTTTTTAAAGATACAGAAGAAGAAGAAGAAGAAGAAGAAATGTACATGTTTTTTAGGATGTGGCTCACATCTGCCTCTGGTTTCGCGTCCAGAAATGGCTTAAACGCCTTCTATGAGTTGAGGATAAGCTTCCCATCCAATTTTCTTATAAATTGGCAAACATGGTCTTTAGAGTCAGATTCCTAAGACTGTATTGCTTTTGTTCCTCCTTGAAGAGATTCCACAAGTTAAGAAGTTCATGATGCACCAAACCATAAGAATGCATATCAAGAGTGAATAAGATATCATCTAATGACTCTTTACTCAATCCATTCTTAATGAAGAAAATTTTATCTTCTCTGTTTGCGGAAACCATCCCCAAAGAACAATATCACTTGTTACAATTCCATTGTGCACATATGTGACAGACTTGTAATCTTTTTGCTCTTCTTCTTTTAGAATATGAACTTCTACCAAGACCTGGCATGTATGAATCAAATGAAATTGAAGACTCACCTGCTAATCGGACATTTGCTTCGATTATCTAACGTACATCTTGCGATATACCTTTGTGCATTAACAATCTCAATCTTTCACATCTAGTTTTGTAAATTTTTGTTAAAGCATTTTGAGGAAGAGAAGGAAAATGTTTTCTCAGGTTTGAGAGAATGATATCCATTTTGAAGGAAAAGGAATCAGTTATTTAGGGAAACTGAACAAAAGCAAACCGACTTGAGAATCACAGAGTACCATCATCTGCCATTTAACTAGGGAGCTAAAGAACTGCAAAACAAAATAAAGCCACAAAACTAGAGTAACTTTTTCATATAACAAGGATCAGAAAGGGAAATCAATTCTACCTTAGCAGCTTGATTTTCCAAAAATGGTTTAAGTTTTTGTTCATTGACCTTAAACACATTACCATTCCTAGGATTCTCAATGTCTATGGTCCCATAAGGATATACATGTTTGACAATAAAAGGACCAGTCTACCTAGATCTCAATTTTTCTAGGAATAGGTGAAGACGAGAATTATAAAGCAGAACTTTTTGACTAATTTCAAAAGATTTTCTCAAAATAGATTTCTCATTAAAAGCTTTTGTTCTTTCTTTATAAATTTTTGAGTTTTTATATACATCATTTCTCAATTCCTCAACTTCATTTATTTGTAATTTGTGTAACTTGCAAGCATCATCAAGATTTAAATTGAAAGCTTTAATGGCCCAAAATGCTTTATGTTCCAGTTCTATAGGTAAGTGACAAGGTTTACCATAGACTAAACGATAGGGTGACATGCCTAAAGATGTTTTAAAAGCAGTACGGTAAGCCCAAAGTGCATCGTTTAGTCTTAAAGACCAATATTTATGATTTGGGTTAACCGTTTTCTCCAAAATTTGTTTAATTTTCCTATTTGCTAATTCTACTTGTCCACTTGTCTGAGGGTGATAAGGGGTGACAACTCTATGGGTAATACCATATTTCTTCATTAAAGATTCAAATGGTTTATTGCAAAAATGTGCTCCCCCATCACTGATGATAGCTCGAGGGATTCCAAATTGACTTAAGACATTTTCATTCAAAAATTTTAGAACAGTTTTATGATCATTTTGTCGGCATGGAATCGCCTCAATCCATTTTGAGACATAATCAACTACAACCAAAATATACACAAATCTAAATGAGGATGAGAATGGACCCATGAAATCAATTCCCCAACAATAAAAAATTTCAATGACAAGGAAAGGGTTCAGAGGCATCATATTTCTTTTAGAAATAGAATCTCATTTCTGACAATTTTCACAACTTTTGCAAAAGGTATAGCTGTCCTTAAATAAAGTGGGCTAATAAAATTCATACTGCAAGATTTTCACAACTGTTTTCTTTAAAGAAAAATGACCTCCACATGCTTTTGAGTGACTAAATTTAATGACACTATCAATCTCATTGTCGGGTACACATCTCAAAAAGATTTGATCAGGACAATATTTGAACAAATATGGGTCATCCCAATAAAAAAATTTCACCTCAGTCAAAAACTTTTTTCTGTCTTGATGTGACCATTGACGTGGCATTTTTTTTATCACAAGAAAATTGACTATATTAGTAAAAAAAACATAGAATTGATAGAAAATAAAAACTCATCAGGAAAAGAATCATTGATAGGTGTGCTATGAAAAGATGAGCCTATTGTAAGTCTGGACAAATGATCTGCGACAATATTTTCGGCTTCTTTCTTATATTTTATTATGATGTTGAATTCTTGAAGCAACAAGATCCACCGTATCAACCTAGGTTTGGCATCCTGCTTAGACATTAAATATCTAACAGCAACATGATCAGTGAAAACAATAGTAGAAGAACCAATTAAATGAGCTCGAAATTTATCTAATGCAAAAATTACAATAAGTAGTTCTTCAGTAGTGGTGTAATTCATTTGTCCACTATTTAAAGTTCTATTTGCGTAACAAATCACATGAGACTTACCTTCCTTTCTTTAGCCTAAAACAACGCCAACAACAAAATCACTTGCATCACATATTAATTCAAAAGACCAAGACCAGTAAGAGGATTGCATGATAGGAGCCAATGTCAAAAGACCAATTAATTTTTCAAAAGATTTTTGGCATTCTTCAGTCCAATCAAATGGTGCATCTTTTATTAGAAGATTGCATAATGGTATAGATATGACACTAAAGTCCTTAATGAATCTTCGATAGATTCCTGTATGTCCTAAAAAGGAACGAACTTCTCTGACTATTTTTGGGGAAGGCAAATGAGCAATTAATTCAACTTTGGCCTTATCAACTTCAATTCCTTCAGAAGATATCACATGACCTAACATGATTCATGAGGTAACCATGTAATGACATTTTTTCCAATTTAAAACAAATCCTTTTTCTTGACATCTTTTAGGAACTTTATCCAAATTATTAAGACAATTTTCAAAGGAATTTTCAAAAACTATCAGATCAGCCATGAAAACCTTTAAATAATGCTCAATCATGTCACTAAAAATACTTAGCATGCATCTTTGAAAAGTTGTTGGAGCATTACAACGGCCGAAAGACATTCTTCTATATGCAAAAGTGCCAAAGGGACATGTAAAAGTAGTCTTTTCTTGATCCTTTAATGCAATTGATATTTGATTATACCCCGAATAACCATCAAGAAAATAATAGTAGGGATGTCCTGCTACTCTTTCTAGAATTTGATCAAGAAATAGTAAGGGGAAATGATCTTTCCTAGTGGTTGCATTCAATTTTCTAAAATCAATACACATACGCCAACTACATGAAACTCGCGTAGGTATTAACTCACCTTTTTCATTTTCAACCACTATTATTCTAGATTTCATAGGCACAACTTGTGTAGGGCTTACCCATTGGCTATTGAAAATAGGGTAAATAATTCTAACATCAAGTAATTTAAGAACTTCAGCCCTAACTACCTCTTTCATGTGTGGATTTAATCATCTTTGAGGTTGTTGTGATGTTTTAGCATTATCCTCTAAATGTATTCTATGTGTACAAATTAATGGATTAATGCCTTTTATATATGTTAATGTTCATCCAATTGCACTTTTATGCCTTTTAAGTACTTCTATCAACATACCGTCTTGTTTTTTAGTAAGGATTGATGAAATTACTACTGGAAAGCTTTGGTCTTCTCCCAAAAATGTGTACTTTAACCTAGAAGGTAATAACTTTAGTTCCAATGTAGGTACTTGTTCATGAATATTATCAATCATGGGCTGTAACTCTTCAAATCTCGACTTTCATCCTTTGTATTCTATTACTTGTGTACAATCAAGCAAAGAGCATATTTCGAAAATATCACCATCTACTTGCATACCTAAATCAAATGAATTAATTAAACAAACTTCTAATGGGTTAGAAGAACTCCCTTTTAGAAGATGATCATCTACAATGGCCTCAATCCCGTCAGCTTCCTCATTTTCATCATTGACTTCATGTGGTTGCTTGCATATGTTGAAAACATTAAGCTCAAGTGTCATGTTTCCAAATGTTAGTTTCATCAATCCTTTTCTACAATTTATCAAAGCATTGGATATTGCTAAAAATAGATGACCTAAAATAACAGGAATTGACTTGGAACAATTAATCATAGGTTCAATTTCTAAGACAATAAAATCCACAGGATAAATGAATTTATCAACTTGTACCAACATATCTTCCACTGTTCCTTTTGGAATTTTAATGATCTATCAGCAAGTAGAAGCGTTACAGAAGTTAGTTTTAACTCACCCAGATTGAGTTGTTGATAAATTGAATATAGAAGCAAATTAACACTAACACCAAGATCAAGTAAAGCTTGACTAATTTTATGTTCTCCAATAATGCATGAAACCGTAGGACAACTAGGGTCTTTATGTTTCAAAACATTATTGCTTTGAATAATGGAACTTACCTGTTCGGTCAAAAAGACATTCTTTTTCATATTTAATTTTCTTTTAACAGTGCAAAATCCTTAAAAAATTTGGCATAAGAAGGAAAAAAATTCAAAAATTTCCTTAAGAATTTCAAAAATTTGGCATAAGCCTTTAAGAATTACAAAATTTTTAGCTTGGTAGTCCAATTTCCTTGGTTTGCTTAATGCTTGAGGAAATGGGGGTGGAGGAGACGAGAGTTTGGTTTTATTTTGGCCAGATGGCTTATCAACCTCTTCCTTATCTTTGGGAATTGATTCACAATCTTTCTCATAAGGTTCAGAAATTTCTTTTTCAACAATTTTTTCACTCCTAAGAGTTATCACAGAATTGACTTGATTTATTTGTTAGTTTTCTGAACTACCCTTATTTAGACTATATTGACCTTTGGGATTCGATTGAGGTTGAGAATGAAATTTTCCTTTCTCGTGAATGGTGAGTGCAGAAGTAAGTTTGGAAAGAGTGTCTTTTATGTCAATCATGGTTTGAGTGTTTTATATATTGATGGCCTCTTACTTTTCTATGAACGCATTCAATGTTCCTTCAAGGTTTTTCCTTTATAGTGGGACATAAGGTGCATATCCTTGAGAATTTTAAGAATCTTGTTGTTCTTGAGGAGGCGATGGTTGTATAAATTGTGCTTGATTATTATTTTTTCAACTGAAATTTGGGTGATTTCTCCATCCTGGATTGTAAGAATTTGAAAAAGAAGAAGTAAATGACTTTTTAAAATTGTTCATTGCATTTACTTGCTCATGCACAACTTCTTTAAAGACAGGAATATTAGGACATTCATTTGTTGAGTGTCTTAATTAATTCTAAATGCCACAAATTTCTTAATTTTGCACAAATTTGACTTCATTTACTTTCCTCAATTCTATGGATTCAACCTTTCTAGCCAAACTAGCGTACCTTACATATAGATCTTCTTCTTAACTAAGATGATATTTTCCTTTACCAGCATTTGTAAGGTTATATCTAATTGAATTTTCAGAAGGATTAGTATCATGCCAAGATTGAGAATTTTCAGCCAAATGATTTAAATAATCTAAAGCTTCTTTGGGTTCTTTATCAAGAAACTCGCTATTACACATCGTTTCCACAAATTGTTTGGTTTCGGGTATTAAACCTTCATAAAAGAAGCTTATAGTCTACCATTTTTCAAAACCATAATGTGGGCAAGAATTAATAAATCTTTAAAATGTTCATAACTTTGAAAATATATTTCATTTGAATTTTGAGAAAAAATTTGGATTTGTCTTTTCAAAGCATTGGTTTTATGTGTTGGAAAAAATTTATTTAAAAACTCATCTTGCATTTCTTGCCATGTGCCAATTGATCTTGGTTTCAAAGCGTTAAGCCAAGTTTTTGCTTTATCTTTCAAAGAAAAAGAAAACAATGTAAGCTTAACAATCTCTTCAGTGTAATTTTGATCATTGAAAGTAATACAGACTTTCTCAAATTCTTTTAGATGTAAATATGGGCTTTCATTTTCTAAACCATGGAAATTAGGAAGTAAAGAAATCATACTCGACTTAAATATAAAATTATTTGCAGTAAGTGGAAAGATAAAACATGATGGACTAGAATTTCGAGGTGGTTGCAAATATGCACGCATAGTTCGCAATGGTTGATTTCCTTGTTCATCATGTATACTTTCATTTTCAGCTCGTTGTATTTGATTTTCATGTTCAACATGTGCACCTTCAATTTCAGTCATTATGTCAATTGTGTGTGATTGTGATTCAAATAAATCAATATATAAAGTACTAAGATTAATTTTAACCAAACGATCAGAATTTGAATCACGATACTAGTTAAGCATAAATAAGTGACATAAAATAAAAATAATGTACAAGTAAGCAGTATAAACTGACCGTTAAATGTTAAGAAAGATGTGGTATAAACCAGCCGCTAAAAAAAATATTAACAAGTAAAAAGTTAAATAACTGATAAAATAAAAAGTTAGATAGTTAGAGAGTTAATAATATATATAAACTAAAATACGAAAAATAAAGTGTGAAAAATAAAATATAGAAAATAAAGTGTAGAAGGTAAATTTAAAATATGAAAACCGGAGAGAGACAGAGTCCCACCAAAGCCACGAAAGAGAAGAGAAGAAGAAAGATTATTTCATTACGTTAGAAATCAATAATAAATGATGAGAAATTAAAAAGTTAGAGGGAAGAAAATAAATGACGTAAATTAAAAGTTAGAAAGCAAAAAATAAATGACATAAATTAAAAGTTAGATAGCGTAAATAAATGACATAAATTAAAAGTTAGAAAGTTAGTAAGCATAAAGCATAAATAAATAAAAATAAAAGCAAAAAACATAAAGAAAAATAAAAAAAATGTAAATAAATGACGTAAATAAAACAATTAAAAATAAAAAAAATGATATAAATATAAAAGTTAGTTAATAAGTTAGTAAGTAGTAGTAGAGGAAGAATATACCTGATCGTGAAGTTTACTTATAGAAAGAAAACCTCAATAAATTAGAACTTTAAATCAAGTCCCCAGCAACAGCGCCAAAAACTTGATGGGAAAATTTAAAGTTTCAAACCCAAGTGCAGGTTGTTTCAAGTAGTAAATTCTCGGGAGTCTGAGGTTGATCCACAAGAAATTGATGAAGAGAAAATTATTTGAGGTACGAAGAAGATTTGTCACAATACTAAAGATGATATAAGTTGTTCACAAATGAAAAAGAATTGCTTGGGTTAGGAGATCCACTCTTGGTAATAAATTAAAGACGAGATTATTTCTTTTTATAACTCAATTGAAATCATACATAATGACAGTTCCAATCAGAAGATTTAACATTCAAAGTTCAATTTAAATTATACATGTAATCATATTATGGTTCCAATAATTATCTACCAATACTTATAAATGGTCTCAAACATCCACTGTGCCAACGTCTTGTCTACAATGAATCAAGATATTCATTAAATAAGAAGAATTTGTAAATTAATCGGAAACAACATATAACATATACAAAGATCATATAAAAATATATCATTCAAGCACAAGAAGTAGAATAATCTAACCTTATTTCATTACCAAAAGTTTCACTTTTCACCCAAGTAAGATGAAGATTTAGTTACTCATATACAATTAGAAAGAAAGAGAGAAGAAGATAAATATGAACATAACTTCAATTTAGAGCAAGAGAAAATTACAACAAAGGAAACCAATAAACAAGCATGACCACAACTTCTAAAAACTAAGTCTAACACCAAGAACATCAAATGATCAGCTAATGGTGCCTTTCATAGAGGATTAGGAATATAAAATGACAAGGGGGTGATTAAGAATAGGTGGATGAGTGGGTGGAGTGGTTGGATGAATGATTGAGTGGTTGGATGAGTGAAAATTTATTGAGATTCTTTGTCTCTGAAATCATTCATTATTTAACTCATAGATTCTATCATCTAATAGAAAAGTGGTCTTTAAGAAAGTTTTAGAAAATTGTGTCAGCTTTCCAAAGACACCATGTTTAGCCAAATCCAATAACCACATCCCGAGATATGGCCTAATTACTAAACAGTGTTCAGGCCCAAATACAACACCTATGTTCTGACTTCCAAGCCCAATATTACCTTCAAGGAGTCCAATCCAAGTTTTGTTTCTTCATGAAAGTTGTAGATTTGGGTCTTAACTTTCAGATGCCAAATTTTCAGCGCACTTCAGTTCCTTAAACTCAAATTATGCAATGATTATTGCACACTATTCGGGTTCCAGTCATAAAACTTGTGTTCTGACTTCCCAGCCCATTTAGCTCCCCTAAATGTCTGATTGAACCCTGGAGCTCTTCATGAAAGTTGTAAAGATCTCTCTTATCTTTCCTACATGGTAAGATACATAATTATAAGACATCGAAAACTCAAGATATGGCCGAAATACAAAAATAGTATAAGACCAAAATAGTGCTAAAAAAATCAATTAAGTCCAATTTGAGTCCAAACTTACAAAACATAACCAGGCTTAATCAATTAAGTACATGGAGAGTGTAAATGAGTAAAAATGAGGGTCTATTAATGTATAAAATATGTGATTATCATTTGTTGTATAGGTAGTTAGTTTGTTGAAACCAGTTGTAACTAATTCCCTTTCTTATGATCTAAGCCATCTATATAAAGCCTTAGCTAGGTGCTTGTATACACAATATGATAGAGAGAATATCTCAGTGGTGAAATGTTATGATTGGGAGCATAGAGTGCAAGTGAGAAATCATCTTTATTTGAAAAAATTCTTGTATTGGCTCTGATCAATAAAACCAGACCCGAAAGCATTTGAAGAGTGGATGTAGGAGTTTGCACACTGCGACTCTGAACCACTATACTTTCTTGTGTATTTTTTCTCATCCTTTTTTTCATTTCATTGACAAATATTCGTTGTCAATTGACAGATTGCAATTAGGTTACAAGTAAATTTAGGAAGATAAAGGACATTGTGTGAAATTATTTCTAAACTAATTTTGACATTTTCCAATTTTCTCAACTACCACTGCTTCACCATTGGGTATGGTCATTGTAAAAGGCTATGACATATTTTTCATATCCTCTGTAACAAACAATGAGGATGTCATGTAATGAAAAGCTCTACTATCCAAAACCCAATTAAGTTTTGGGTTTAAGGCGACTTTAACAAACATTGAATCTTGAGCATGGCTATTCTATGTAGAATTATAAGGGGCACTCGCTACATTAAAGAGCCAAAAGCCACTTGGTCTAGCACCAAAAAGAGCCTAGCCTCTTAAAACATCATTTACCTCCATTGATCCCTGACCAACATTGTCTGCCTATGCTAGTCATGTGCCACCCTGTCTACCGCCATTGTTACCTCTTCTTATTGATCTATTGGCTTTTTTACTAAACTTCCGTTAGTGGCAAAACTAATTACCAAAATGCCACTTTTTTAAATAATTTACCAAAATGTCACCCTTTTAAAACTAATTACTCAATTGTCACACTTTGGTATAATATTTTTAATAATTTCTGGGCCACGTGGGATGCGCCAAAGAGGGTGGCGCATCCACGTAGATTGTGCCAACACACTTGGCGTAATGTACGTGGATGCGCCACATTCTTTGGCGTATCCCACGTGGCTCAAAACATTGAATACGCCACCCTCTTTAGCTCAATCAGCTCAAATATGCCAACAAAGTTGGCATAACCTAGCTATATAACCCTTCCCCCATCCACTATCCATGCCATTCACATCATTTCCTTAATTCACACTCTCTCTCTACAATTTTTCTCTCTCTAAACTCTCTATTGTTGCTGGAAGTGGTGTCTTTTGATCATTCATATATTATTCCTTATATGTAAGTATTTATTTTAATGTTTAAATTTTTTGTTTATGATTTGTTGGCTATTATATTAATGTTAATTAATTTAAATTATATATTTGTGTTATTTTATAAGTATTTAATGGTTTTATAATTTTTTTTGGTTGACTGATTAATAATGTGATTGGTAGGATATGTAGTGATAGATGTATGAATTAATTGTATGTAAAATAATAGTGTGATTTTTTTTCTTGAGTACTTAACATGTTTTAATTAACTAAATGTAGTTTAATTCAAATTATTAGGGCTTAGGAAGTTATTTGTATGTAAATGAAGTTTATTTGTACCCAGGGCTCAGGAAGTTAACTAAACGTAGTTTAATTGACAAATGAGATTGAAATGGCAAAACCCCTTAATGAGTGTGACTTCATTACTCCTTTATAATATGATTCTTATGTTACTTTTAATTGTGCCTTATTTTCTACAGTCGGTAACAAATATTATATATTATTTTTTATATTATCATACTAATTATTGTTGGTTTTTGGCATACAACGTGACCGATGGCTTTCCATGTAAACCCAAGCCCAGAGGATGGATTGATTTTCGAATTGAAGGAGTACCATATGTCTCAGCATGTTTGGCAGGGACATGAGGACCGACATTTACATGTCAGACGTGCTCAGAAAACAAAACACATGGACCCCCCTGAACGCATTCTTCCATATTTGGAGCTAGCTGGCTTCTCAAGGGTTGCCCATATGGGCTACTATAGCATCGATCACTCCTTGATTAGTGCGTTGGTTGAAAGATGGCGCACAGAGATACATACATTCTGTATGCCTACCAGAGAGTGCATCATTACGTTGGAGGACATCGCTATCATATCGGGTCTTCCTTTCGATGGCGCTACTATTATCGGCCTTACCGACTAGACTGATTGGCTCGATCTCTGTCGTCAGTTATTAGGGATTGATTCGCCTCCATCACTCATATCTAGCAGACGCATTGATATGACATATCTAAGACAGCCAACTGTTACGGAGTTCAAAAACGATGTAACCGACAAGTACGTGCAAGAACGTGCACGACATTTCATACTCAGAGTGATTGGGGGTTTCTTATATCCTGATCATACTGGTAAGTCTGTACACTTGATGTTCCTTCTAATTTTGGAGGGCTTTGCTATTGCCAGGAGATACAGTTGGGGGTCTGTAGTCCTATCATACTTGTATAAAGAGTTGTGCAAAGTTAAAACTACCAAGCGCGCGAGATCGGAGGAGGTTGCATCTTATTGCAATATTGGGCATGGTACATATTCCCCTGACTTGCCCCATCACTAGCAAACCATGTTGAACTTGATGTGTTCTATATTGTTGATCGTTGTCGATTACATCAAATAGGTTGACAATATGTTATTTTCATATCATTCCTTTACATTACTTTGCTCTATTGCTTACTTTGCTTTATTTCTCACTTACGCTCATAATACTTTGACTCATAAATAGGTGGCACAAGCATAAGGTTTTGAGTGATACTGTGACCGGCGTACTTGAATATTATCGTTAGTTATTTGACTAACTTAAGAACGATGAGGTATGTATTATTTTACATTCATTTGAATTAATTACTAATGTATATAGCTTCTTAAGTCTGTGCACATATCATTTTGCATATTATATGGCAACCCTACATCGATGAGAAGGTGGCATCACTTCCACCAGCTTATCTAGTTAGTAGGGACATGACACTAGCAGTGGTCCCTCTCATTTGTTTTCACATTGTTGAGTGGCACTACCAGATCGGGTGATGCGTCAGTTTGGTCTTGACCAGCCTATACTATGGAAACCGCACCAGCCTGACAGTTTGCAGTCAATTACATTGGCAGGTAGGCATGATGAGAATTAGTCAGCTACACATGTTGTCTACATAGTAACATAGGATAGTCGACGGGAGAAGCTTGTGAGGGGAACCCCATTGCAAGCACCGCTCACCTCGCGTTCTAAGTACATGCGTTAGTATAAAAGAATTACCAGACGTTGGGTGTCTACCACCGGTGTATCTATTGGGAATGTGGTAAGCTCTTTACCAATTCGCCAATTACTATATGTATTTTGTATTGATTATAATGACATTATATTTTATATCTATTTCTTAGGTAGACATTACAGAGTGTTTACTCAATTCGACTGCTGATGATGCTGCTTCAGAAACTGCTGCGCAAATCCTATATTCATTGTAGGAGCATGATCGCATTACCATGGAACAACTACGTCCAGCTCCAGCAACATATGACATTGCAGGGCCACCTAAGGAGTCCAGTGCACAGGGATCGCGGCATAGAAGGAAGCGAGGGTTAGCAGGCACTCGGACATGACTTCGACATCCTGAGAACTCCGTTTCTACGAGCTAGCACACAACTCACCCTCTTACTACTACTACCACTCCAGATGTAACTTCTACATACCCGGCCACTCGGCAACCCCCTACATAACCGTATCCTTACCCGTCATCTGGTTACCCACCATATCCTTACCCACCACACCCATATCCACCACACTCTTACCCATCATATGCTTACCCGCCTCTGGGATACCTACCATACCCATCACATTCAGGTCCTTCTTCATATGATCCCTCTCACAGACCACTGCATTCTGATGTTGGCCCATCTCATTGACGTGTAATTATATATTATTGGTGTTGTTGATTTTTTGCAAGCATACAGATCGTACAAGTAGTAAAATAAAGATCATTTCTACGAGGATCGATTAATTACTAACTCTTACGGCTACTTTGATTATTTAAGCGAATAAAATCAATAGTGAAAGTTAAATTAAAATCAAAACTATAAAGAAAGCAAATAAATCAAGAAAAGTCAAGATTCAACCAAGGTTTAAAGGCCTAGAACTAGGATCCACTACACTACCCCCTATGCTAACTTGAAATCCTATCTTTGTTAATGTTCGATTATGTTCTTGGAGGCGATTTGTCCTAAATTATTTAAAGCTCAATTTCTTGGCACTAAAAACATGCTAAAACTTCATCAATCTCATTCTCATAGTAATTAATCTACCTTCCAACCCATTAAGATTCATGACAATCATTTAACCTTCGAAGGATTTAAGCCTATGTCTAGGTCTCAATTTCTAAGTTCAATTCTTAGATTATCAAGCAATTAGATTTCATCTTTCGATCCTTCACCTAAAGCCTAAGATCATGTAAATATGGTCGGCAACATACTGCAAGCATTAAGAACACTAAAAAAGAATCAAGAACAATAATTTTATTAACAAAGAATCAAATTAATAATTCAACATAAAGAAATAGAGAGTTTCATCTTAATTCTGGAAAAAGGGGTTTAGCAGCTCATGGTAATTATAGCACAAACAAGAACAAAAGTTAAAGAAACAACCATGATTCTAAAATAAAAAGAGAAAATGGAGAAGATGAAGATGGAGAATATGTCTTCAATGGTTAATCTTCAATACTCTTGATCTTATCTTCCAAGTCCTAGCCTCCAATCCTTGTGCCTCTCAAAGTCCCCTGCTGTCCTTGTATGTTTTAGGTTTGAGGGTTTGCCTAATTTATAACGATTTGGGGTGAAAAACTATTGTTTTAGGCTCAGGAGACCTCACATGGTCATGTCTAACTCGACATAACCGTGTGAGCTTGAAAAATAATGTAATTTGCACGTTCAAGGGAGACACGGTCATGTGTCCAAGAGACACAGTCGTGTCTCCCACACAAAAGCTTCATTGAAGTTAGACAGGGTCGTCGTTTTCCAAGTTAAGCACAGTCATGTCTAATTTCTCAATCACTCAGAGAATAGATTTTGGAAAAAATGATCTTTATAAAAGTTGAAGGATTTTGTCTTAGCTTTCCAATGCCACCAGTTTCAGCTCCATATGACTCCTATAGCTCAAGATATGTCACAATCTTTGCAAACTACTCAAGTTCCAACAACAACACATTTGTTTTGATTTCCAAGCCTAATATGACCCACTAGACATCTGATTCAGCTCTGGAGCTCTGCATCAAAGTTGTAGGTCTTCCTCTTAGCTTTCCTACAAGATAAAGTTCATAATTGTTAGATGTCTATAACTCAAGTTATACCCGAAATACAGAAACAATGTAAAATTGTCACAATGCTGAAAAATACAACTAAGCTCAATTTGAACCCAAACTTATAAACGGTGGCCAAAATCAATCGATTAAGCACAAGAAAGGTCTAAAATGCAAGAAAATCACCATAATTTATCCACTATAAGGCTATAAAATATAGACTTATCAATTGGTATATTTGAAAATGTTATATTTTTCAATTTTGATTTTGGTTCCCTTGTTGGATTGAACATGTTTGTCGTTTCGCTTTTATTGCTGATCTTGGTACTGCGATTGAATTAAATAGTATTTAACGCCTGAATTTTTTTTAAAATATCTTTTATTTATTTACTAAGCACAAATCTAATAATGTATAGCACGACACTCATACGGAATTAAAAAACATGAGATCACATAACTCGTTGAAAATTCATATTATAGAGTGATGGAATCTAATAATCTAATCATTTGCACTATCTACCAAAGAAGGAAAACTAATCATGGGATCTTAAATAGTTTCTTTGGATGGGAACATTGTCCTGCAACGAGTGTATACTGAATTATTATGTTGTTAATAGGTTTTTATGTAATTACATGTAATTGGGGTATTTGAGCTGATTGAGCCAATGGGGGTGGTGTAACATCCTCTTCAACATGTTAGACTTGTAATTAGTTACAAAGGTAGCTTAACACTTACTTAACATGCCTGTTTAATATTATGATAATTTGAGTTGGTTTAAGCACTTTGCTGCAAGTCGAAAGGTGAAAAGTAGCTTAAAATGACTCAAAAATTAGCATAAATGGCTTAGCTAATGGATATAGATGTGGAAACTTTATTTCTAAGTCACAAATATGGTTCCTATGATATGGTTAAATTTTGAGATTAATCAAAGTCAACTTGATATTTTTAGGCATACTGGTTGTGCGTTTTAATGCCGGAATGACTAATCACAGATATGAAAAATGATGGTTTAAGTGCAACAATAATTTTGATGAATCCTGTGATTTATTTTAAAGTTATTGGAACTTGGAAATCTTGATTTTGCTAAAGTTGAGTATTTTTAGCAGATCGGGAAGTATCAATGTTATGTTTAATGGCCATAAGCCATCCACGGTTTTCAGCCACTTTCCTTGACTATTTTTGTGATATTTCTTTCATCTTTTCTCTTGTTTTATCATCACTTTCATGGTTGAAAAATAGAAGTTGTAGAGAAATAAGAACAAGGAGGAAAAAGGGGGAAAAAAGAGAGGAAAACTAAGGGGAAAGGAAAGCTTGAAGACTTGTGATCACTTCCTTCATTATCTCCATCATCTCAGCAGCTTAAGGAGCCTAAGGTAGGGGTTCTTGAGTTCAACTTCATCTTTTCCCTCATTTTTTCATATTTAGCCTATGTGAGGTTTGATATACCAATTTGAGTTCTAGAGGTGTTGTATGTGAATTTCTTGCTTGGATGAATTATGAGTGAGGTTTAGGACTTGCTTATGTAAAGAGTTTGGGTTAGAAACTAAAACTATCCATTTTGGACCTAAAATGCTCTAAGTGTAGGTTTTGGGGATATGAATGAGTGATTTAGTGTTTTGATCTATCCTTGATGAGTTGAGTTAGTGTTTAATGATTCTAAAATGTTTAGATATCATGTTTAGAGTTAGAAAACACTTAGATCCAAGATTTGGAAGATTAGAATTGGTTTGGAAACCAATTATGCATAAATGTGTTCTGCAGAATTTTATGCAAAATTGTCACGCCTATGCGCAGGATTTCCACGCATAGGCGTGAGATTATCAGTTTTCAGTCCAAGCCAGACAAAGAGTGTCACGCATAAATGTGGTAAAGTCACGCATATGCGTGAGTTCTAGAATTTTCCAGACAAAGAGTGTCACACATAGGTGTGGGAAAGTTACACATATGCGTGAGTTTCAGATTTTGGCAGGATGGTGTTCTTGATGTTTTGTGATCTCCTTGGTGTTGGGATCACTCATATATGTCTTTATAAGTGTGTTGAGACACTAATGGAAGTATTTCTTAGGGAGAATAACCTCCTACCATATATGAGAATTTATGAAACCTTAGGTGTTCTTTGAGAGACAAGATGCCTTAGGAATAATCTAACACCTTGATTAATATGAAGTTGACTTGGAAATCAATTATGAAGTGATAGTGAGAGGTTTTAGGTAAGAAAATGCTAGTTACAGAGTTCTTGCTTCCTTGTGGGATAGGTGATGCTAGGACTTATATGTATTAGTATTGGATAGTCACTTGGTTATGAAAATCTTGTGATATGTCTTAATTGTGAATTGAGATAGTTCTTGATACTTGGTTTTCAAACTTGGTACTTGTTACTTTCCTATGTATTGTAACTTAACATGGTGTGCACAACCATATGGTCAGAGAAGAAGGTGTTGATCTAGATTCTCGTAGCAGGTATGCTATTATGGTCAGGGTTACCAGTATAGGGGTGACAATAGTACTCTTCCACTGGTGAGGGAAAGGTGTTTACCTATTATCAAGTGGGATTTAGCTTTTAGACTTATCCTACTTTATATATACAAGAGACAAATGTTTTTGAGAAGTTAGGCAAGTGGCTTGTGTTTTCAAACTTGAAAAACCTGCATTTACATTGCATAATCATTATATTAGGACTTTGTTTGAGCATGATCATATCTCATAACATAAAGCATTGCATAGTTGACAATTGTATGGGCAGTTGCCATAGTTTGACTGGTTGGTTAATGTGTGGCTTGTTTGATAGTATCTTGGGATTGTATGGGCGATTCTTCGGTATTATTGATGCTTGGATATTCTTATTATACAAAGTGTATATGTTTTAGTTGATTCATTTGTAATAAATGATTAACTACTGGTCTTGGTATGCAAATATTGAGAAATTGTGATTTCTCACCCTTGTGTGTTCCATGTAAATCCAGGTGAAGACTCTCCACACAAAAAGGGCAAGAAAAAGAAGAAGTAGAATGCTTAGTGTTGTATTTTGTTTCTTTTTGGAACCAGTTTGTATAGTTGTACTTTTCTAGTTATAAGTAAAAGTTTATGTATACGATATAGCTTATTAGCCAGTGATGTATGTATATATGACTTTTTATCATTCTTGGCTCTCTATAATGACTCTACAAGTTATTATGAATTTTATAGTTATGCATTTTTAGAAAATGGCATGCTTAATATGTTTTATTTCAAAATATTCTGTTTATTTTATGATAATTGTATTATGGTGTTATAGGTGACGTATTCAGTGTTCTGGGTCACGGGGATGCGCCCAAGGCACAATCTACATGGATGCGCCACCCTCTTTGAGGCATCCCACGTGGCCCATAAATTATTAAAATATGCCACGTTAGACCAAAGTATGACAGTTGGGTAATTAGTTTCAAAAAGGTGACATTTTGGTAAATTGTTTAACAAAACTGACATTTTGATAATTAGTTTTGCCACTAATGACAATTTGGTAAAAAAAAAGGCCTGATCTGTTGGAGCGTTGATTTCCCTAATTTGGAGGATAATCGATTAGTTAAAAAAACTTGCTCTCTTTATGCCCAAGCTTCCTATAACACTCAAAACATGGCTTCAGGTCGTCTAAGCTTGCAACTTATACTTCATCGTTGTTGCTGCATGGAAAGCGGCTGCTAGTTCAATTCTTGCTTCCCTACTTCATTCCCCAATGAGTCTTGATTCCTATCTAAGAACATTATTGAATGTCCATCCTAGAGAAACAAGCAGGTTGATGTTAAGAATTGTCCCTTGACTTGATCAAATCGATCTACGTCAAGACCTCCAAAGAACATATGTACACGCTGATCTTCCTCCCTCCGAGCAATCTCCTTTGTTGCCTGACAAGTACACTCCAACAATGGCTGGAGTTCACTTAACTCATCCTACACGCATTTGATCTTTGCATAGAAGTCAGTAATAATCATTACTTTGTCCTGTTGCATCAAGCACAGTTCATGCTATGGTTGGTGGATTCAAGGGGCATCAGTATGGGCAAAATGCTCCTCTAGATCGACCTATACAACCCTTCCAGTTCCAGCATACGAGATGCTTCCATGAAGGTTTGGGTGGGTTGAATTAATGATCCAAACTGTGAGCATCGAATTAGCCTTCTCCCATGCCATAAAATCAGATGATGTAGGTATTAGAAATTTAAGTGTGAGTGTTGAAGTCTCACATTAGTAAAGAATGAGTTAAGTGAAGAGTATATAAGTGGAAAGACTCATATACTCATTGTCTTAAGGTTTTGGGTCAAGATGAGGTGTCAGATCTACTGTTGTAATTTCTTACTTAACTCATTAATGAAAATTTTCCTTACTTTTGGGCTTCTCCTATGGTCCAACAATAGGTGCAAGTTTTTTATCAATCCATCAATGAAGCCCAATTTAGTGTTCACTTTGAGCACAATCTTCATTGATCATGCCTAATTGTGATAGTTGTCTCCGGTTAGAGAAATGGCTACAAGAGGCGTCCTAGGATTATTATATGACCTGAGGTAAAATGGTGATGAAAAGTCAATGGTTGTCATTGTTAAGCGACTGGTATTAACGACAGGAGCTAAGACAACTTCTTTTTTCTTAAATTTTGATGTCATAATGTTCTGAAGTAGATTCGAAAGGTACCTTAGATAGGCACGTGTATGGTGGTTTCCTCCTTGCGCAGCTGCTACCAAGCGTATTGAACCAGGGGGTGGGTACCTGCAAAGGGACTCCAACGCTCAAGTCAGGCAGTGCACAAGTAAGGTTTTTTGTAATGGAATAGCAGATACCTCATTAGGTTAACTTGGTCTGGTATATATAAAGTGTGACAGGAATCTCTATACAATCCATATAAGATAAAGGTACATTAGGATTGTGCCTTGGCAAAGGTCTCAGCTCACGATTGTTGAGGTCCGTCTCTGACTTGTCAGGGCTATCACACAATCGTTGAGGTTTGTCTCTAACCTGTCAGGGTTGTCTCCTTAGTGGTCAATGTAACACCCCAAAATTTTCAATCTCTTAAACAAGTAATTGATTAAGCTAATTTAATTGTTGTTTAGTAATTTTCGAGTCTTTGTAAAATTAATTTGATTATTCCGTCACTTATTTGATCGTTTTGAGTGATTTACTCGTGTCGGAAAATAAAAATTTTGGTAGGGGAAAACGTTACGTAATTTAATTTTTACCGTTAGGTAATTATTTTACGTAATGTCGATTTGATATTTGTGCGTTTTCTAATTTTTGTGATTTTTGTGGATGATTATGAATTGTATGTGGGCCTGGTGTATATACGTGGGCCCAAGTGGGTCCCACAAAGTGAAAAAATTTTCTACGCATAGAAAAACTTGTTTAGACGGAGACAGGATCTTACTAAACCCGAATCCGAAACGCTTTTAGAAAATTTTATTGTCTTTGTGTTTGTATCTTGTATTTAATTATCGGATGATAAAAATACAGTAAAAATATTATTTGTAGAATACAAGACTAAATATTATATTGCGTAGTCAACAAAGAGAGCTTGACTGATTTATACCCTTGGATGAGAATCTTAGTTTGAATATTAACCATTGATTTAATCAAAGGTTAAGAAACAAACTTAATAAAGAAGTTTTGGATAATAACCATTGATTTAATCAATGGTGTGAGAATCTTAGTTAGGAAGGCTTTGATATCAACCATAGATGTAATCAAAGGTGTAGAATTGGTCTTGAAAAATGACAAAGACCATTTATAACCATTGGATTTAGATTAAATCAAGGGTGGAGATTTAATCTAAAAAGTAACCATTTATGACCATTGGATGATGAAGAATCAATCAATGGTGGAGATTTGGTCTTCTAAAGTAGAAAGACTAATTAGGACCCTTGGATTTAAAGTGAAGAAGTAATCTTGACCCTTAATTTTGGAGACACATCTAAGGGCTAGAATTTAAAGGAGAAAAATCCAATGGCTAGATTTAGTCTTCTAAAATTAAAAATCTACCTAAATCCTAACCATTGAATTAATCAATGGAAATGCTTCAAATGGTGGCAAATAATGAAGACAACTTTATTGAATGCATTATGAAGAGAAAGTGATGGTTTTGGAGTGTTTTAGACATGAAAACGCCTTTTATGTCATTTTTGCATCGTCTTGGTCAAGGACATCATAATACTTACTTTTGATTTTTTTGCACTCAAGAAGAATGCAAGAAGGGGGACTACGAATTTGGTGCTGCATGAAGGAGTTTGGAAGGCACGCTTTAGTCATTATTGTCTTCCTTGGTCTTCATTGATTCATTTTCAAGAAGGAAACTTGAAAATTTTCTCTCCATCTCCTTTCTTCTCTAGATTTTGGCCAAGTACCCTCCAAGAGCACCTTTCATCACTCAAAAATTTCATCCAACTTGATATTCTAAACCTAAACATCATTCTAAGAACATCTCTAGTTATGAGTTTTTCCAAAATCATTCATCTTGATCTTCAAATTCAAGCTTCAAGTTTCTATCAAAAATCAAAAATTTCATCTTTGTTCTTCAAGAGAAACCATTCGGTTATCTACCCTAAAATCACCATCCAAGCTCTTTTAATTTCATCCAACCTTGGATCTTGAATCTCCATGATGGCAACTTTCATGTTGAAGATTTCTTCTAAATCATTCATCTTCAAGGAGTTTCTTCAAGATCAAAGTTATTGGGTTTTTGAGGTGAAGTATAAGGAAACTTCATTTTCTTCTCTCTTTTTCATGATCTAAGCCATGTTTGATCCATGGTTCCTCTTAATCAAGAAGTATACTAATTTCTATGTATTTTGTTTTGTATTTGAGAAGCTCTTGGTTGAAGGACTTGGAAAAAGAAGCAAATCAAGAAGCTTTTGAGGATCTTCAAGAGGTAAGAGGAGATCCATCTCACCAACCAAGCATGGTGGTGAGAGATGGTATTTTATTTGATGGATGTGGAATCCATGTGAGGATTCATATCCATGGTCATGTAATTAATTTGTGGTTGTTTATGTGTTTTTAATTATTTGCTTATGCTTGATATGCTATGCATGATTTTATGGCTTTGATGGTATGCTTATATTATTTATGATGAAATATATATGTATATGCCATGACTTGATGGTCGAAAGGAAATTGATTTTTGGCTCCAATAGCCAAGGAAGAGCTACGGTTTTGATGCCCTTGATTAGGGTTCATGTTGAAAATTTTCAAGAACAAAAGAATTGATTTTTTTGAGTACTTAGAACATGGTGGATTTCGAACAAGACACCTTAAAATAGGTGTTCACAAATTAATATTTTCATGAAAGATGAAAATGGATGATTTGAAGAGTATCGAAAATAAACAAAGGAATTGTTTTTCAAGAGAACAAGAATACGATTTTTGAGGAATTTTTATTGATTTATTTTGTGTAAAAAGATCCTAAGTATTTTTCTAAACATGAGTTTTGAAATGAAACGGACGAACGTTGATTTGAAGGATTTGCAAAGAAAGTAAAAAAAGAATTTGTAAAGAAAGTAAAAATGAATTTGAACAAATGGGTTTGGTTTTATAACCATTGATATTTCGATTTTGAAAAACAAAATTTTAATGATTTTGTTTGTGTAAAACCATATCAATTTAAAAGGAAAAGTATTTGATGGCTTTAATGGTTTTGTTTTGTAAAACCATATTGATTTAAAAAAAATGTCTTGATGATTTCAATAGTCATGTCCACGTTTTTGAAGGCTTGTAATGCCTTGATTTTTATGAACAAAGTGAATTTCAAAGTCTTGGATTTAATACAAGGATTTTGGAAAGGGAATCAGAGCGTTTATCACTTGAGAAAATCAAGTTTTTGTAAACGAAAATATTTTCGAACTTCAATTTATTTTGAAGAAGGTTGTATTTGGAAATTATTTGGGAAAAATGGAGAATATAATGGTGTTTTGAAAATTTACTAACGTATAACTTATTTTCAAGTTTTGAAATACGTTAGAAAAATGTTAAGTTTTGAAACGTTGATTTACATCAATGGAAAAGTGATTTTTGTGAAGTATATTTTGAAAAAGAATTTCTTGAGTAAGAAAATATATTAAATGAAATATAAAGTTATATTATTTTGAGAAAAGTTGAAGAGGAATTTTTGAAGGTTAAGAAGTATTTTTCAGTAATGAAATTGTGATGAAAAATGTTTTACGTATCTTAAAAACGTGATTTTTAAGCCACTGCAATTTTGAACAATGTGTTAAAAATGATATTGATTTATTTAAGTCCAAAATAATGTTTGGAATATTGAGGAATATTTTATGTGATTGAAAAATGTTGAAAAATATTTTACGTATCTTAAAAACAATTTGAAATACAAAGTAAAATATTTCTACGCGATTTGAAAAATGTTTAAATATTTCTACACGATTTGAAAAGCGTTCGCGATCTGAAATATTGTTGAAAAATCAATACGTGATTTGAATAGTGATAGAATATTTTTACGTGATTGTGAAAATGATAGAACATTGTTATGAGATTTGGAAAGTATTTTAAATATTTTGAGAATGATAGAAAATGATTTACGTGACGTAAAGAATGATTTTTAAGTTACGCAATTTTGAAAGCAGTGGAAAAATACTTGCCGTATGTTTTTACGCGATTGAGAAAACGTTAAAAAATTAGTACGTGGTTTAAAAGTGCAACAGAAGAGTTGCAACATTTTGAAAACGTAACAGAAATGTTATGAAATTTTGTAAATGTAACAGTAGTGTTACGGTATTATGAAAACGTAATAAAGGGATGTTTGCGTTCGATTTTGGCATTCCTTTTTTCCTTTCTGTGTCTCCATTTGGAAGTGACTTCTCTTAGAGAAATGGTTCTTTCTTTCCCTGTGCATTTCTGGATAGTTTTTCCTCTTGCAGGGGTTTTCGTCTTGTTCTTCCCCAAATCTCTGAAACTTTGTCATATCTTTGTAAACGATTCTTTTACTAGATATCTTGCTTTCTTAGCGTGATTACAGAGGTTGTTTTACTTTTCCAGCGTACCCTGGTTGCTTGTTTGATATTTGTCATCGCTAGGAAGGTTTGAATCGCCTATCGTGTTGGACGGGACTCTTCAGAGCTGAGGTATTTACTCTCCTTGTTCTTGCCCCATGATGTAATGGTTGCTTCGCCTTGAATGAGCCCTCGAGTAAGTAGGAGGAACTATTGAAGTTGCTCTGTGCTTTGAAACAACTTAGGGTGATCATGAGGCTGGCTAAGGCTTCAGCGGAACGATCTTCTTTGTGGGAAGTTATGCCTTATCCATCAAAAGAGAATGTGTCCCAGCCTTTGTTGATGGAGGCAATGCAGAAGATTTGGCGTTCCAGAATCCTGACTCCGGTCGCCGAGGTTCTTCAAAGCCAATTCACTTTTTCAATAGGCCGCTTCACGGGAAGGAGACCGGTGCTGGTTCTGGAGGATATGTAGATACGACATGGCCGAAGATGTCGGTGGCAGTGATATTGTCATCTTTCTCCAGGTTGCTCTTTGTTTATAAATTCCATGTCCTAAATGTTTTCACTTCTTTCTTTTTGATTTCTGACGATGTATGGAATGAGAAATTATAAAATTTTTCTTTTGCTTTGAATCTCGTGTCTTCTATTTTTCTCTTTTCTGTCATTCGTGGTATTTATATTATACCGGAGTAAGTCCAACACTCACTTTGACAACGTGATATGTTAAGTTACCCCCAGCTTGGTACTTAGTCGAGACCGGTGAAGTGTCAAGTTTAAATACTTGGATCCAGGGTCTTTGTACCTTAGGAGAACTTTACTGGGGTAATCAAGCTTATGGGGTCTGAACAAGTTTTTCGAGCTCTTGGACCCTTAGGTCGCATGTCTCTTAGTATGTTGGGTAACTGTCCCTTTGACTGCCATGACAGCTACGTGGGCCATGTGGTGTGCTCAGGTTAAGTGGACGTGCATAGTACTTCACACGCCATGATGAATATCTTTTCAAATTTGAAATGATTAGACAGAATTGCCCCCTAAATGTAACCTCTATAAGTAGGGTTTTAGCCTTTTTGTTTTATTTCGCTATTTTTCATTAAAACAGGTGGCCTGAGGTGATTTCTGATGAGCATTGCGATGACGCGAAGTGGTTCTGAAATTTATGAACTTCCCAGAGCTTGATTTCTTCCTTCCCCTTCCATTTTCTTCAAAGTATTTCCTTTTTCTTGACTTTGATTCTGTTTATTTTCATTTCATAAATGGTTACGCACCCTTTCTTTTTTGCGAACATGGGTGGGGAAAACTGTTTTCCCCATCTTCTGATAGTGTTACCCTACGGAGCACCTCCTCCGTCGCACTGAGTGCAGAGGAAGTGTCCTTCCGAGGTTTTAACCTTTGTGGGTGCGGAGGCTAGTGCGTGGGTGCCTGTTCGCCCATTGCCATGTTTGGATCTTTGAACTTGATTGGTCCTGACCTTATGCCTCTGTGTGTCTTCCAGGAATTCAAATAGCCATAAGGAGAGCGTTCGTTCTTGAAGCGTCTGCCCCAGTTCCAGAAGCTTGGGAACTGGAGAATCAAAAGGCCGAGGAGGATGCGATTCGTATTCGTCAAGGTACAGGATTGCCTTACACCTAGGTCGCGGATGATGCTTTCGATAGGATCTCTCGCTATGAGTCCGAGGCAGAGTTGGATAACCTGATAGAATATTTGGAACTTACCGAGGGAGGAGCTCAGGATGATAAGTTCCTGATCATGTCCCCAGGAGAGAACGGGTGTGTTCGACCCATCAAGCGGGGGAACACTTCATATTTCTCTACGAGGACTTCTTCACGAGGTTTAGGCTTTGTCTGCCCTTCAACGACTTCTGCATTGCCGTCCTCCAGACTATTTATGTTGCCCCAGTCAAATCCTCCCCAACGGTTGGGCAAATATCCTGGCTTTCGAAAGAATATTCCGATTGGTGGGGTTGCAATTCTCTGACGGGGCGTTTTCTATTTCCACACAAGGTATTCTGTTCATGGTGCCCGTGCTCATCAATAGTATTGGCTGTTAATGCGATCTTGGCAAGGAAGAATGATTTTCTTTCCATACTTGGAAAGTTACAAGGACTTCAAGGAGAAGTTCTTTAAGTTGATGGCGACCGGCGACACTCGTCCTTTCTAGTTGGGGAGCTACAAGGAGCCAACATTCAGCCTATACTAGAATTCGGCGACATGAAGCATCTCCCCTAATCATTCGAGAAGGAGATAGGCCATCTGAATGACGAGGAAATTGAGTGTGTCAATTTCTTCGAAATGTGGGTTGGCGAGGTTGGTAAAATCCAGCTTAAAGATATATTGGATGCCATGGACAATGTGGAGATTTGGGTTGTGCTAGGTAGTATAGGTCGTTGTTCATGTTTATTTTCTTTTCCTTTGTCATTATATGGATCTAATTGCCTATGTTGGTTTTTCAGAGAGCTTGGCAGAGATGTCTCAAACTGCGAACGCGTTGGCCATTCTTGAAGCCTTGAAGGCCAAAAGCAAATCGGGGCCTTCAAACCTCACCGCTGATGTTGTGCCAGTCTCATCATCCCATCCAACCGAGGTCGCGATTGCAGAGAAGGAACCGATTCACGCGGAGGATTCCCCTCTCCTCCTCGGTGCTTGCGAGGCGCAAGATAAAAGTGGTTGACAAGGGTCAGTCAGACGACCGGGATAAGAGGACCGTAGTTGAAGAAGACATTGGACCAGTCAGCACCAGGCCAATCAATATGTATCGTGAGGATTCGGATCCCCGTGATTTCATCAACTTCCACCTCCTAGATGAAGAAGTTGAAGCTCATTTAGCCCTGCGTGGGAAGAAGGATACCTTCTCCTGGTTCGAGACTTTTGGGCTTCATCTTGTTATGGAGACTCGATATTTGGAGCACATGGTTGAAGATCACAAGCGAAAGTTGGCAGAAAACGTTCCTGCCGCAGAGCGGGGTGAAAACCAAGCCCTTAGAGCTAAGGAAGAGGTTGTAAAGGCCAAAACCGATGTTGAAGCCTGAGCCCGAGAGCTGGAGAGTGAAGTAGCCACCCTGAAGGATGCAGCAAAGAAAAAGGAGGCCAACCTGACGGAGGTCAAAAGGTGTATGGCCGAACTGAAAGCTGAGAATGAAGGTCTTCGGGCCAGGAACAAACGACTTGATGCCTAAGTTACTTCCTTGCGAGGTGATGTCGGGCAGCTTATTACCGTTTGCACCAATATCAAGGAAGAACAGTTCCAAAATGCCATCAACCAAATTCAGCTCTTCAATCCCAGGGTTGATTTGGTTCTTGATTCCTTGGACTCCGGGAAAATAGTTCGAGATGGTCATCTGGTGCTTCCTCGTCTCGCTGCTGAGGGTCCAAGTGTTGAAGGCTCTTCTACTGAGGTCCTCGATCCAGATCCCGCCGCGAAGTAATTCTGATTTTTATTCTTGCCCCCTGCGTGGGGTTTTGTTTTTGTATGGACAACAATGTTACCCATTTCCTTTATTTATTTCAAGGTCCAACACCCTTCGTGTTGTTTTGACTCTAAATTTAAATTTGATGAGTAAAGACCACGCTCTGGGTTCAACGCTCATTACCGTTGAGTGGTTATGGTTCCCTTTAGGACTTCGCGTGATAAGAAATTTAGAAACCTTAGCTTAGGATCCGATGTCCAAAGTGGATTGGCATTTGGGATCCGTGCCTAATGTAAAAAACCTTGTCCGGGGTCCATTACCATCTACTTTGGTATTCAGGATGCCGCGTGACTTTGGTTTGAGAGAATGGTCCTTACCGGGGTCTTTCGTGCTTATGGTTTGGTGCGAGAATTTTCCCAAGTTAGGATTTTTCTACTGCACGACCTATCTAGCACAAGACAATTTAACGGTTAGTACCATGGCATCTTGAGACGTCGTAGTGGGTCTTTGAAAATGTAGTTTAACAAATGCACTAACTTTGTGATGCTTGTTTCATTAAACATCTTGAAGGACTAAGGTCCATACACAATTGGGGCAGATCAAACATAAAGTAGATTAGGAGACTAGGCCTTAAAAGGCATTTAGTTGTAGTACTTTCTAAGTTTGTCTGAGTTTCAAAAATTCTTCACTAGTTTGCCCTTCAATGTCTCTAAAGTATAAGCTCCTTTGCCGGTACTGATCACGATACAGTAGGGGTCTTCCCAGTTAGGGGTTAATTTCCCTTAGGAGGCATTCTTTCTGCCGATGTCAGCCCTGTGGAGTACTAGATCACCTGGCTAGAACCTTCTAGGAATGACCTTCAAGTTGTACCAGGCTGCCATTTTTTGCTTGATCGTGGCATCGTGTATGTGTGCGATGCACCTTCTTTCTTCCAACAGATCCAAGTCTTCCCTGATTAGTATGGGGTTGTTATCAGGTGAAAAAGTCTGGAGACGCCAACTCGGTTCTCCTATCTCCACCGGAATCATTGCTTCACATCCATAGGTTAGCTTGAATGGGGTTTCACCCATTGTGGAGTGAAGAGTGGTCCGGTCGGCCCAAAGGATGTGGTCTAACTGCTCGACCCAATTTCCTTTGGCTTCATCCAATCTTCTCTTTAACCCCCTGAAGATAACACGGTTTGTTGCCTCAGCTTGCCCATTTGTATGGGGATTTTCTACGACACTGCAGTGATGTTTTATCTTCAACCCGTCGAGTAGTTCTTCAAACCCTTTGTCTTTGAATTGTATTCCATTATCTGTCACGATTGATTCTGGGACCCCGAATCTGGTAATGATGTGGCGCGAAGTAAACTTTTGAATCCGGGCCGAGGTGATGGTGACCAAGGGCTCTGCTTCTATCCACTTGGTAAAGTAGTCCATGGCTACAACCAAAAACTTTAACTTTTTGGGAGCTTAAGGGAAAGGTCCCAAGATGTCCATGCCCCATTGATAGAATGGCCATGGTATAGATGTGGTGGACAGTTCCTCTGGTGGGGCATAGTAGTGGTCAGAATATCGTTGGCATTTGTCGCATACTTGGACATGTGCAAGAGAGTCTGCCTCCATCGTGGGCTAGTAGTAGCCTGCTCTAAGTGCTTTTAATGCTAGAGCCTTACCTCCTAGATGGTGCCCACAACTTCCTTCATGGACTTCGACCAGGACGTATTCGGCTTTTTTTGGCATGAGGCATTTGAGGAAGGGTGAAGAAAATCCACGCCAGTATAACCGCTCATCGAAGATGGTGTATCTAACTGCCTATTTCTTTAACTTAGCAGCTTCCTTTGAATTCTCAGGGATGCTATTAGACTGTAAGTACTCTAATAGTGATGTGATCTAGGTACGTTCTTTCCCATCGACTTGGAAGACAGCTATGTCGGATATTGTGGGGTGCGAAAGGGTTTCCTGGACCACTGAACGGTTGTTGTCCGGACTCTTAGTGCTAGTCAACTTGGATAAGAGGTCGGCCCTGGAGTTTTGTTCTCGGGGTATATGCTCCATTTTAACAAGTTGGAAGTTTGTGAGGAGTTCTTGCACTCTCGCCAAGTATTTCTGCAGAAGGGGCTCTTTAGCCTGATATTCACCTCGGATCTAGGAGGTCATGAGCTGGGAGTCACTACAAAGTCGAATCTTTGTAGCCCCCAAGTCTCTGGTCATTGTCAGTCCAATGATGCATGCTTCATATTCTGCCTGATTGATCGAGGTGGGAAATTCGAGTCTTAGTGAATTCTTAACAGTCACCCCTTTAAAGTTTTCCAAGATTACCCTGGCACTGCTTCCTTTCAGGTTTGAAGACCCATCAATAAACACGGTCCATGATATCTCTTTGATATAACCAGAGTCTGAAGTGAGTTCGACCAGGAAATCCGAGAGCGTCTGTGCCTTGATTGCTACTCTGGGTTCGTAGGCTATTTTGAACTTAGAAAGCTAAATGGACTAGGCAATCATCCTCCCTGCTAAGTCCAGTTTATACAGTATCTGTCGGATGAGTTGATTCGTCCTTACTACCACGGGATGACACTAAAAGTATTACCTTAGTCTCCTGGGCATGATGATGAGTGCAAAAGTGACCTTCTCTATCTTTTGATATTGGACTTCGGGGCCTTGCAATACCTTGCTCACAAAATAAATCAATTTCTGGCCTTCCTGTGTTTCTCTAATAAGTACCAAACTCACACCCTCCTCGTGGACGGAGAGGTACACGTAAAGTGTTTCACTTGACTTTGGCCTTGTAAGAATATGAGGGGAGACCAAAATGTTCTTCAGAGATGCAAAAGCATCTTCACATTCCTGTGTCCACTCGAATCTTGTCCCTTTTTTCAATAGCTTGAAGAGAAAGGGATTTGCGAGCGGCTTTGGCTAGGAATCTGGTGAGAGCCGCAATCTGTCCATTTAACTGTTGTACTTCTTTCACGCTCCAGGGACTATGCATATCGAGCACTGCCTTGCATTTGTCGGGGTTTGCCTCAATGTCGCGGTGAGTCAACATGAACCCCAAGAATTTTCTGGCTTGGACTCCAAATGCGTATTTTTCTAGATTGAGTCTCATGTCGTGCTTTCTTAATTGTGCAAATACTTCCTCGAGGTTCGAGGTATGTGATCCTGACGATGGGGTCTTGACTATCATATCATTGATGTAGACATCAGAATGTTGACTTGATAGTGGGCGGGGCTAGATGTTAGTGCCTTCGTTTTCCTGGAAGCCCTATTGATCTTCAAGCTCTCGTTATAGCACTTGTGGGCTGCAATCTAGTCGCCCTTGACCGTGACCACTTCATTGTTCCTATTGAGGAACTTCATGGCCTGATGGGCGGTAGAGACTACAACGACAATGCCATTTAGCGTAGGATGGCCTAGGATGATGTTGTAAGCCAAGGGGTAATCCACGACCAAAAATCTCACCTTAATCATTTTGTACATGTTGTTGTTGCTTAAGGTCAAGAAAGTTTCAAAGTAACCGACCGGGGTAACTTTTTCTCCGGAGAAACTGATCAGTTCACCTTCATAAGGTGTGAGCACAGATAGAGGGAACTCTAGTCTTTCGAAGGCAACCATGAACATAATGTCCGTTGAACTCCCCTGATCCATGAAGATACGACGGACTTCAGCGTTAGATATTATTCCGGATATGACTAGAGGATCGTCATGATCTCAGATAATATCACTGTAGTCCTTGTCGAAGAAAGAGATGGACGGTGCGTCCTTGTTTTCAACATGGGGTCTTCGCGAGGAACCAGATACGCTTAAGATAGTTGTCCAGAGTGCCTTCTTCCAAGAATTGCGAGACGGACCACCCTCTGTAAACCCTCATGAGATGGTACTGATGAGTTTGTCTTTTCTGTTACCCCAACCTTGAGTATCTCGATCCTGATTTTGCTTATTTTCAACATTGCGGCGTGGTAGGGTCCGAGATCTTCTCGCAGAACTTGGCTTCTTCTTGGACGCTAGTTCGGACTTCACCGAGGACTGCGACTCCGTCTTCGATCCCTGTGTCTTCCGCGGTCCTCGCCTCCTTGGAAACTACTGATGTACTTCTACAACCATCCCTCTTTGATTAGGGACTCAATAACATCACGGAACTGGTAACAATCTTTTGTCTCGTGGCCATAACTCTTGTGCCACCTGCAATATTTCGAATGGTCCCTCTGGAATTGCTTCTTTACGAGTGGTGGCCTCTTGATATCCTAGAACTCGGTTTGAATGACCTCCTTCAAGATTATCACTCAAGGGGTATTCAAAGGAGTATACTCAGAATATTTAGGCCAATACCGTTCGCTCTTGGAGGAATCACGGGGTTGGTTGGAATTTTGGTTCTTTTTCTGGTGAACAGGTTCACCTTTTTCCAGATTCTCTTTGGCTTTGGTAACTTCCTCTGGCTCGATGTACTTATCCTCCCGTAGGTGAAACTAATCTAAACTCCCCGTCTTCTTTTTTGCCAACGACATGAAGAAACCCCAGTCAGTTCAGAGTCTGTTTCTGGCGTAATGGAGAGTTATTTTGTCATCCAGGTTTTCAATGCCCACACAGGCCTAATTGAACCTTTTGACGTATTCGCGCAAGGATTCAGAACTTCCTTGGCGGATTTTAGAGAAGGAGTCAATCGACTTCGGTCGCTCCTTTGCTGTGGTGTAGTGTTGCAAGAATCGTTGCGTAAGGTCTTCCCATCCTGTGATCTTTGTTCGTAAGGTGATTATCAGAGTTGATTTTGATAGTTTTTTATCAGTTAATTCCCTATAATTAAGAATGAATGTTAAATGGATCCTTATCAATATCTTCGTTTTTGTAAAATCAAGAGATTTAATACAATGGGATGAAAACAAGCAAGGATACCAAGTTTTGAAGGCAAAAGAGATCTATTTCGGCTCTAACAAGGTTCCGTGGCAATTCAGGAGCTATCAGGGACTTAGACATGGCCATGTCTAACTTAGATAAAGTTTTTTACAAGTCACACGGCCGTGCCTCCAAGTCACACGGTCGTATCTCCCCAATTTTGCTAAAAAAAGGCCATTTTAACACTAGGCACGGTCGTGCCTCCATGTCACATGATTGTGCCTACCTCAAAACGTGCATGCTACACTGTCAGAAATTGCTAAATACGCTATTGTGACAAGTAACACGGTTGTGCCTAAATGTCACACAGTCGTGCCTACCCTATTTAGCCTCACACGACCATGTCTAAAGAACGAAAAGCTTCTATTTTAGGAGACACGGCCGTGCTTGAATGAGACACGGTCGTGTCCCCTTTAGAAATTCCAAAAATTTTATGAATAGCCTCTTGGAGCTTTGGACGAGGGACTCCTTCCTTCCTTCAGCTTTTCTTCTTCTTTTACATAGCGTTTCATAGTTCTTGTATCTTTTGATGATTTCTTTCAGGTGACAAACCAACAGAGGGCGTTCTTCAGAAATAAGGAAAAAGCTCAGCATAGCAATTCCAAGGTGTACTCGTAGAGCTGCATAGACTGAGTGTAAGCGTCTAAGTGCTCTAGGGAATCTGTCGTCCTGTCATAAGCCTCCAAATTACTCAGGGGCTTGAAGTTCCTCAGAACTGTATATGTCATTAGAGCATCTGAGAATTGTTGTTGACAGTCAGGGGCAGGTTATTGTTTCCAAAAACCCCGACACCAACACGTTGGGCTGCTTGCTCATTATGAGCTACATCCCGTTCTTCGTTGTCGTTGTCTGTCCTCATCGATCTTTCAAGATTCTCTAACCGACGACGTTGTTCTTCCAGGTAACGTCGCTGACCCTCGATGAGCGCTGTTTGTTGGCGCAATAACTCTTGAAGGCCATTCTTCGTCGTTTCGAATTGGACATTGTCTTTATTGTGAGACGTGTGGTTTACATCATTTTGGGAGGTCCCCAAGCGAGCATGCACAGGGATCCTAGCTCCATGGTTTGTATTATTGGCCCCACCCTGAGGAAAGACAAGCTTGTTACGGATTGAAATCCTTCGAGATAGAGCAGGGCTTTCAGCAGAAGCTGAAGCCTTATGTCCATCGTTGAGAGTTTCCACCACAACAGGTCTGCTTCTAGCGGCATAAGTTTCTGGTGGTGTGACGGAAAGAGGGTCGCATTGTGCCGTTAGGCCCTGTATTTGGCCAGGGGCAGCATGTGCAGTGTTTCCCATCCTATGGTTGTGTCTCATGCTCACCATGGTTAACGCGGGAATGGAAGTTTATCAGATTTCTAGAGACGGCACCAATGTTCTAAAATGGATTCAGAAGGTACCTGAGATAGGCACGTGTATGGTGGTTTCCTTCTTGTGCAGTTGCTGCCAAGCGTATTGAATCAGGGGATGAGTACCTGCAAAGGGACTCCAACCTTCAAGTCAGGAAGTGCACAAGTAAGGTTTTTTACAATGGAATAGCAGATATCTCAATAGGTTAACTTGGTCTGGTATATGTAGAGTGTGACTGGAATCTCCATGCAATCTGTATAGGACAAAGGTACATTAGGATCGTGCCTTGGCAGAGGTCTCAACCCACAATCATTGAGGTCCGTCTCTGACTGTCAGGGTTGTCTCCTTAGTGGTCAATCCTTATTGTAGGCAGTTATGATCCCTACATATAAGATTGTGGTCGACAGTTATGGGAATCTGTATGGGTCCGGCGATCGTTATAGTCTAACGCAGTGGTCTGAGGTCATAAGGCCTAGGTCGGAGTATTGATGCCGGAGTCTGGTGGTTCGTGTGTCGGGTCAATCTTTCCGGATGGGATCTCGGATCACAGTTCAGAATACATAATAAAATAAGAATAAAGGTTTTGTATTTTGGTCTATTTCAATTGTGTACAGTTACAAGGGGTTGGTTTGGATGTGCGGTCTTGCTGGTTGCTTGCCATTGACATATTGCTATTAAGTATTAATTAGTGAATTAGGAGTATATATGAAAATGGATTATATGTGAATTATCAATGACATTGATTATAATGTTGTTCGTTATATGTAGATTAATGAATTGATATAATGTTAGTGAAATTAGGTGATATTGCGCGGATACATTATATGGGATATTGTGATGCTATTTTTGTTCTGTAGGCATGTCTCTTTATCTTGAGTTTCACCATACGGGCCATTTTAGGCATAATTACCTAAGGATGAATGTTGGGGGTACAATAGATCTTCTTAAGATTGGTGACTTGGATTTCTTGGGGTACTTTGACATAATAGGCACTGTGACTAACTTGGGTGCTTTGATACTTCACTAGTTTATTATCATTTACTAGGGTGGAACTTAGATGATGGTTTAGTTCAGATAAAAAAAAATCCAATGTAATGAATATGATACAAGCATATGCTACTTGTAAAGTCATTGGTATTGTATATAGAGTGTGGTATAGGTCCTACATTTTTTTTTGTCAACCAGGTTATGAACTAATTGGGAACAAAGTACAAGTTAAGTGGATTAATTAAGAATGACGATGCAGTGGAGGACAGTATTGATGGAGTGGAAGATATCGAAGCACTTCGGGGTGAAAGTGAAGAGTATGACAGTGAGAATATTGCATAGTCACCACCGGTCGAGAGTGTAGAGAATGACATTTAGACGATGAAGAGACTAAGAATGATAAAGTAGAGGATACCACTAAGGCGATGGACTTGATATATGCTTAGAGTTGTCGTTAGAAAGGGGTGTGGAAGGAAAATGTGACATATTCAATGAAAAACAAAACTTGATTATAACCCTTTCTTCTAAGTCATTTAGTTATCCTCTATGTGTCTATTAATTCAATGAAGTGGGGTTAGAAGTAACAAATAAAAACTAATTAAAGGAGTTTGAGAGAATGGTTAGAAGGAAATAGTTAGAGTCAAATTTTGTTCTTTGATGAAAGGCCACATGTTGCATTTCATTGACGAAGGTGTGAACTAGGGTGGACGAAGGGTTGCATGAAAACTAATAAAAGTTATTTGGCCTTGGAAACTATGTAAAAAAATGTTGGATAAAAATTGAATTTTAACAAGTCATTGCGAGAATAAAAGCCTAGAGCCAAATGAACACAATATGGATAACCTACAAAAGAGAAGAGGGGAAGGTCGCAGCAAGCTACACAAAATAGACGGAAAATACATAAATTGTGTTGGAAAAACTTTAGGTGCATTAGAATGAAGGATTGTCACCATGTGACATTAGAGGTAGCGAGAGGTGAGTAAACAGACCAATTTGATTTGTACCGGGCCATTCTTCAACAAGTTGGCCTGTGTCATAAATAGGTCACTAAAATACCAACTCGGGTTCGGCCTACGTTGTCCAAATAGTTACTTTTCTTTTCTTTTCTTTTTTTCTTTTGTATTGTTTGGGTTTTTTTTGCTTTCTTGAAAAAAAAAAATTGGAGTTGTGGACCATATATTTGGACATTTCGAACATTGGAGGCATTTAGGCTTGAGAGAATTTTTCTTATTATTAGGCAAGAGAACTAGCACTACAAAAACAAGTGCTGAATAGCGGGGGTTCTCAAACACCACAAAACAATACGAATTCCGGGGTTTTTTTTACCTTTTTGCGGAGGTTATAAACCCCCTCAAATTAAAAAACCTGAAAATCAGATCCCTCCCTCTCTCCCAAAAATAATCCTCCATCCTAAATACGTAATCAGTTCGCGTCTCTTCCTCCCTAACTCCCACTTTTATTCAACGGTATGCTCGACGGTAATTAGTGACCAAATTTCTCTTATTCTCTTGTTTTTCTATTTCAAAACTCAATATACACTTTATGCGGCCTTTTTCCCTCAGAATTCGTTCATGATAGATTTATTAATACTACTCATACCAATAGATTATTAGGATTAATATCCTCAATATCAGAAGACCATGAGAGGTAGTGCAATAAACGAACAGATTAGGGAAGGAAATACAATCAAAACATATATTCTCAAGCAAAAGAATGCACAAGTGTCAATATACAAATACATATAGTAATGAAGAAGTCGTATGTGTATAAGAGTAGTCCTATTGATTAATTGGGTATGTGCTTTTAACCTTACTGATTAGTGTTTTATTTGATAGATTTTTGGTTCTCAAGTTCCTTCACGATTCAAGTTACGAAGCCTTGCTTCTTCTTTTTTATTTTATGATAAATGTTGTGTTTGTTTCTAGGTTAGTTTTAGGCTTACATGTCAAAACTTGTCACTTGCAGCTTCAATTTTATCTATGTTGAATTGAATGTTGCACCTCTATTTGAGGATCGTATATTCCTGGTTTTCATTGCTGATTGCAAACATTCTGTGTTGATGAAATAAAAAATATAAAATCAATTTTTTTTAATTTCGTGTGTTAGCACCCAAATCAGTTTGAACATACTTTGAACTTCCCAAAGTTCCACAAGACATGAATATGAGTTTGTTGGAGAAGTATTTAGAATTCTCGTATAAGTGGGAAAAGGCATTTGAGTATAAGTTATCAAAGGTTTTTTATGAATCTGTGTTGAAGTCCTTTGACTTTTTAATGCTTATCACATCAATATGCTTTAATCAAAAAGAAAATATTCAAGAACAACTTTCCTATTGGTATTTCTTATTTAGTTTAGCTTAAGCATAAGCTTGCTATGTAAAATATGATACCCTTGGCTCGGTGTTTTTAGCTAAGCTTATGATATTTTTCTGTACTGTTGTGTGTCTTCCGAAAATTTTAAGTGTTGTAGACTCACTATTTTGCAGGTCTAGCTGAGTGAGATATGCTGATCATGTAATTTTTTGGTAACAAAAGTCAGCATTCTTTCATGTATCCAAAATGGTCTAGCCAAGATGACCCTATTTCAAAGCATATTATATTTTCATGCTTCCTAATAAACTTTGAAACCAGTTCTAGTGGGTAATTAGTGCAAGATTGGCCCCTCCATGGTCAAATTTTCTGTAAAATAATATTTACTGTGTTCATTAAAGATAATGTTCATTGATATGAAGAATTTTATATCATGAAACTGAACATATTGCTGAGTACATTATGTGCTTGGAAAACTAGCTGTTGGGTGATCTGCAATTGGATGCTTAAACTCATAAATGTTCGGGATTTAAGATTATTTCCCCTTCAAACTTTTAGTTAATAAAAAATAGAAGATGTTTTTGCCAATGTAATAGTTATTATGATTCTTATCTTCATATAGTTATTATGATTCTATAGAGATAGGGGAATCTAATCTCTCGATGAGTTTGTTTGTAGGAAATGGATTCCTTTTGATTTGACATGTTTTCGCTGTGTCAGGCTAGCTGGCGTCATGAATTCACACACTCTTGAACAGTTTGCAAGACTTGAAAAGTGCTTGGTTTTCTAAATCAGACAATCACTTCCACCTCCACTTGCTGTGTTTTTCACCTGTGACTTTTGCTTTTTCCACAAACTCCCCCCAAATTAGAATCAAGTGTTTTAAAATTGAAACTAATTCCGAAAGTTTTACTAATGCAAATTGGTTTTGGACATGTTTCTCAACGAAACTAGTTTCCTTAATACTCCTAGTCTAGCTGGTAAATATTTTAGTTTATATGCGTCTGTCTCTAGGAAACGTTTTAAATGCTCCTAAAACGTTGAGGAGCACGGATGTTCCTAAAATAATGACTATTGATTTATACAATTTTATAATCAATGGTTCAGATTAAAGACTTATAACCTGCATAACAAGTTAGTTTTATTACAAACTTTTGACCGTACTTTCTCCATTTGTACCTAACATTCCGACGACGAAGGCTTCACCGAAGTTTGGACTATGTGGCGATTGGAGTCTTGCTAGAGCGGTAGGCCAGATTTGCCTTTGATGATTTGACCCATCACCCTCTCTTTCTCTCACTAGAAATCCACTACGTTTTCTCTTTGCTTTGCCTTTCAAAATCGTGCAAATGGAACCCAAAGATGCTTGAACTGGCTCCAATGATTGCATTGAATTGCAAGATCTTACTAGAGCTATTGAATCATTCATCCACAAAATCGTCCGCAGAGATTGGAATGGAACCCAAATGTTGTCGTCTTCCAAAGAAGTTTTGCCACAGACCTATCGGACTCCGGGACTAGTTGGCGGTGATTTATCGGAGCCACCATAGCAGCTTGCTTTTGAAAGTGAAAAGAAAATAATAAAAAAAAAGGGATGTGATGGTTTTTTGTTTAAAAAAAAATTAATAGGTCAACGAAAGTTACCTATAAAAATTGGTAAATTCTTAGAAGCATTGATGTCCAAAATCTTTTTAGGAACATCGTAAATGTTTCCATGTCTCTATTGTTTTGGGTGAGTGAAAGCCAAGCAAGAAAGTTTGGTTTTATGCATATGTCAGCTTTCTTTCCTTAATCCTTAATACAATGAGTAGAGACTTCCCTAAGTTTCTAGTTTTCTTATTTTTCTTTGTTTTGTTTTCCTATAGTTTCCTGAGCATTTAGTTTGTAAATCTGCTATATTTTCCATTAACTTTGCATGTTGATTGATCCTCGAGTGTTGTTTGGTCCAATTGGGTGGGCCATTAGATTTACCGATTTAGGACTATGGCTACTCAGTAGCATGGTATGAACTATTTCATCTATCTTCCTTTCTTTTGGGAGGTTGTTTTAGATTTACAAGTGGAGCTACAATATCAATAAATGTCTCTTAGTAATTTTTGATCAAATGTCTTTCTTTCACTATTTCATTTAAGTGATGGGTGCTTCAAGTGAACCTATTTTACTATTTGATGCAAGAAGATCATCTAGTGGTAGCAATATAAACCACCAAGAACATATTTAGTGTTGTGTTTTTTATCTTCATTTATAATGGCACTACTTTCGGTTATTACAGACTTTGAGTTGTAAGTTTAAGTTACAATAAATGAATTTATTTAGTTTATTATAAATTTGATGTTGTGATGTTTATTTTACTATGAATATTTTTAATGCAATTTGATTCGCGTTTATATAGGTAATTTTGTAAAATTATTTACACTTTTGATTGTGCACCTTAAATATAATTAGAATTAAAAAATAAATTTGCTGTAATTTTTTTTTTAAAAAAAAGATTTCATTAATCAAATTGTGACAATTTTAAACCCCAACAGAGTCAAAATACTGTTTACAACGATTAAATAGCAGTTGTTTTAAATCACGTCAATTTTTTAAAAAAAATAATCAGGCAACACGATAACGAGAGTTACAAACCGCCACAAATTGAAATAAGCTGTCTTAGATTACGGAGGTTTAAAACTAGCACAAATTAGATACTGTTGCAGGGGTCACTGAAAACCATCATAAACAGATTGCGGCGAATGTAAATGTTACATTTTTTAAAGCCACCACAATTAAATTAATGAGGGTCAAAAACTACCACAAATTAGTGTGTTTTTTGTTGGAAAAAAGAGAGAGCTTAAAATAGTTTATTTTTTTTCCTAAGTAAATGTTAAATGAGTTTGTGGGCTACAACCCATTAATCTACGGATTAATCGGCCTAGATTCATAAATCTATATTTAAATGGACTTACAAAATACCTAACTCTAATGCGAGTTGCAGGTTAACCGGCCCTGCCCCTGCGTGCCACATTCTGCTTAGTGAACTCTAGAGGTTCCTTTAGTAATAAATAAATGAGAAAGTATAATTGATTCATTCTCGATTCCAGTTACAATTTAATCCAGTTATCCTAATGAGGGCTAAACTTTTTGTTTGTTGCAAAAGCCTAATTACATCAACTGATAGACCATTTTTATGCTCAATTCAAAGTTCAAACAAATATAACTAGAGAAAATTAAGGATTCATGAAAAACACTGTTAGAAACAACAAACAAGGATACGGAAAAAATCTGGGGATGATTTCTGTATATTTTTTTATTAATCTCTGAATTAATTTGTATTTTTAAATAATGTGCATAAGAGGCTTCTCTATTTATATAATAGGGAATCTATACAATAAGAAAATATATTTAAATATAATTCAAATAATATCTTTAATTATATAAAAATCAAATATCTCAAATAATACAAAATTAAACTTAATTTTATTTTAAGATATATTTTAAATATTCTAATATTCTCTCTTAAACTAAAACTATTAAGTTTTAACTTATTATAATTAGACACAAGAAAATAAAATAAATTAAAAATAATCTAAAAACGTAATGTCAAGATCTTTGAGAAGTCAACAAATTCAAACTACATTTGGGATGGAACTATATGCATTTAAAAAAAATTACAATAGAAACATAATTAAACTGTATTTAGAATGAAATTAATCTGCATTTGACTAAAACAATAAAGATAGAATCAATCTTTCAAATTTGATCAAACAAGAATGATCAGGAGTACATTGGAGGAGTACAATGAAGAAGCGAAGAAGCTGGATCAGACGGAACTGATCAGAAGTACAGCTAAGGAGGAACCAACTTCGAACAGGAGGAAATTTTGACTTGCTTCCAGGAGGAAATTAAATAACTAATAATCACCGTATGTAAAAGACGCGCGGACGGAAAGCAGAAATTTACGCAAAAACTTGCAACTTTGAGAATGCAGATTCAAAATGAATAAATTTGAATTCAAACTTCAAAGAGTACGACGAGATAAGCGGCAGAAATTGATGGCAGGGACCGTGTTGTTCTTTTAATGAATTTTAATGTTTTAATCCAAATTTGAACAACTGTTAGGCTTTTTTTTTGTTTTATAACTTGTTTGATTGTCATTTGTTGATTTCATTTTTATGTTTGCTGTCTAGCATTGATTGGGCATAGATATGAGGTGTCTCCAACCAAGAAAATAATATATCAGTGATCACTGAGGAAATAATAATCGAGACAACTCTTATTTACAACTCGATACCAATTTGCAAATTTGATAGTCACGGATTTTACTAGTGAATGTGAAAATAAAAAAGTTTATCCATTTACTAAAAGTAGAATTTTATTTAGTATCTTACCCTCTCTAAACACCAAAATAACAGAAACCTCGTGCACTTAGCTATTAGTATTTACTATCAAATAACACGACAGGAAACTAAAAGAATCGTCTAAGAAGCCCTTTTGCAAGGTAGCAAAATTTTGAAGACGGCAACGCTAACGTTAACCCTTTGGAGGAAGCTATTGAATCTGATCTTGCTGAAAATGGGGACGAATTTTTTGAAACACAAGGAGAAGAAAACATGTCATCCTCTGAAATGTAACCCTCATAATGGCCAAATTCACGAGACTCCTCAAGAACATCAACGTGCTGGTTCCCCTGCAACACTCTCTGAACCTTCTTATTAGGCTTGGTGGTTCTCCAAGGCTTCATCATGAGAAAGAAAGATCTGGGTTGAGTTGAAGAAGCACATTTTGGTGCATGAAGGGGTCTCGACCTGGCTCGTGGAGGGTTAATTGGTGGAACAATGTCTAGTTTTGGTGGGTCTTTGGGTATTCCTGGCTCCTCTTCCCATGTGAATGGAACCACACATTGCTTATCACAGAAGTAGCCAAACCTTAAGGACTGCTCACCAGAAGACCTTCTAGAGAGAAGTTTGTTCACAAAGGCATCATTGCCAAGGAGGACTGATTCTGGTACAGAATCTTCGTTGTCCATTTTTTTGCTTTAAGAGAAATGAAATTGCACCATTTCATCTTAAAATAGTAGTGAGAATTATGAGGTATGACCACATTTTCGGAAGGAAATGTCAATTAAAGCCTTAATTTGTGAGATGAAAAACTGCTATAATCGTGACAAATCCAATCAAATCTCTAATTTACGGTATCTTTGTGACTTTTACACATAGATGCAATCTCCATGCTTTAATCGAATCAAGTTTTATTTAGGCAAATTCCATTAATATGCATTTGCATAGTCTTATAGTCTTATAGAAAACTCGAAACATGAAACAAAAAAGGAAGGGCGGTGAAAACAAGGCAATACGCTTGGAGGGTTCTTTATTATAAGATATTATTGAAAGAGGAAGCAAACTCTGACTATGTAATGACGAGGAAACATGTTTGATTTCATTCAATTTATGTAATTCACTCATTAAAATTCTGATAAGTAAATTAATAGGGAATCTTTACCTGCATTATTTTTTAGATTTGACCACTAGAGATTTACATGTTCTCTTGTATTAGAAGGATCAACGAAGCGTGACAATGCACAAGCCACATGCCCAATGGTTTTATATCTAAATGGGGCTGTTAGGGGCACGTAGGGGTGGATTAACGTGTTTAAGGTTTAATGGACTTTTTTACAGCAGAGCTGCAAAAGAAAATTTTATTTTTTTATTTGGGGTAAGTAAAAAAAATGGAAATGTTTTATGTATACTATAATATATATATATATACATTGTATTTATATCATATGTTAATATGAGAGATATATTAAATTATATTGTATATGATTATAATATTTTTGTGGTATATAAAATAATTTTATGAGTAAAATAAATAAAATTAGATATATTTTAATTGAATGGATAACAAGACTGAAAATAAATATTTATCAAATAAGTCCAAATTCAATAGTAAAAAATACAAATCGTGGTTCATAACGACGATTTATCAATTCTTGTCTTTTTTCACTCAAAAGTCGTAGGAGATAGGCATAATGCATTCCCAAAGACCAATTTGCATGCAAGTCGTGGTATAAAACCATGACACGTGTAATTTTTAATTTTAACTATTAAAAATTATTTTGTTACTTTTTTAATGTTACACATTAATAAAAAAAAAATAAGATTACAAGAATTATAATTTTTTATTTTTAACATTAAAAAATGGATTAACATTAAGAGCATTTTTTTAAAAGCATAATGATACAAGAAAGAAAAAATTAAATCCAACGAGAATTTATCAAAATTCAAGAGTGCTAAAGCATGTTTTTTAATGTTCATTTTTTTTTTCTAAAAAACAAAAATCTTGCTTTCAATCTTAATTAATATTTCTTTGCATTGTTCAAGATTCTAAAAAGAAAATACTAGATTGCTTTGTGACAAATTTTGCTATAATGGGTTGTAATTGTTTTTGACTATTATATATTTTCAAAATTTGTAAAAATGCATGCTTTTTAATCATAAAATATTTTATCTGTTCAAGATGTGAAAAATGAAAATATTAGATAGTCACTTTCTATTTTTGAAATCTTTCAGAATGAGTTAACATTATTATTAATTCTTAGGTAGATAAATAATACTCATCATTAGAGGTGAAAATAAGGTACGTCACCTGTCATCAGTTATTACCTAACCTTTTAAGCATGATCTTAATAAATAAATCAATTTAAGACTTTTTAATAATTTTATTTAATTAAATAGGCTTACTTGTTTATTGAACCGGCTGGCTTGTTTATTAAGCATACTTATTTAACACTCTTGAATTATGATAAATTCTTGTTCAATTTATTTATTTATTTTTTGACCAATATAGCATTACTCTTTTAAAAAATGTTCTTAATATTAATATATTTTTAATGTTTAAAATTATAAATTATAAATTCTTTTAATCTTAATTTATTTTTTCATTGATATATAAAATTCAAAAATTTTAAAATAAAAAAAATTACATGTAAGTTGTTGTTTTAAACCCACGAGTTTCTCAATGCCCCTCCCCCAAAAAAAATTCCAAACGTTTTTTAATACTATATATGTATATATCTTTTAAAGAAATATTAATAATACATTCTTTTATAAATTCATTTCAATACTTTTTTATTATAGGTCCATCTCATATACTTATCTATTATAAGGAAATTCTTTTTCTCGGTACCCTTATTATTAAAAAAGGATGTCAATATTTTCTTAATTTTGCATAATATTATTAGTTGATTTTATAAAATATTTATTAAAAATAACTTATAACTTGATAAATTGATTCATATATATGGTTTGATCATGTGATGACTTGTTTTCATTTCTCATAGTACGTTAGGTAACACATTGAATGAGGATTTTAATAACAAAAAAAAAGCATAATAGAAAGTTAAAATTTAAAAAGTTAAAATTTGTGATATTTAAAACTTCAAGTCAAACTTAAATTAAAGAAAGATAAAATAAAAGTCAACTGAAGTAAAAATTTATCTGATAAATAAATACAAATGACATTTTTTTTTGTATAACCTCTTGGTATTCAGAAGTCTCATTGAGTCCTGACTACTCTTGAGTCGAGCTGGGTCAAACCACAAATGTATAAAACTCTCTTAGTAGTGATTTTTTTCATTCACAAGACTCGAACTCAAGACTTGTTTAAAGAGAATAAGTGTCAAACCACTTGAATCAATCAAACGTTGGTTACAAATGACATATTTTGATTGAAAAGGTACGATACCTTTAAAAAATTAAGATTACAAGAAAAAGGCCCTTATTATAATGTAACATGTTTAACACTTCAGTTAGAAACAAAAACAGAGGAAAAATGTTGATGAATATGTGTACATTTCTGAACAAATAGTATATATGAGGGTTAACATTTATTTATACAAGAAGTTTGTTGTATAGAAAAAGAAAATTATAAAATGCAATTATACACTAAATCAATTACAATCTTAATCAATCAACCCTAAAATCAACCATAAATCACGTTAATATCTCTCCTCAAACTCAAGTGGGTATAGAGGAAACCAACTTGAGTTTGGAAATCAGAATACAGAATCAGCTAGGATGATAAGTTTTGGTGAACAAATCAGCTGACTGGTTAAGAGTATCAATGGAAATTAGATGAAAAACACCACAAAGAATGTGTTGACGAATGAAGTGTCAGTCGATCTCAATATGCTTGGTGTGCTAATGAAAAACACCATTGTGAACAATCTGAATAGTACTCCTATTATCATAGTAAAAAGAAGTGGAATAGGACTGAGAGAAACTCAAGTCTTCAAGAAGCCAATGTAACTAAAGTGTTTCAGAAGTTTGTTTCAATATTGGAACATGCAATTAAAGTTTGTTTCTTGCTTCACCATGAAATAAGCGCATCACCAAGATATATACAGTAGCTAATGATGGATTGATGATCAGTAGGATCTCCACCCCAATCAGCATCAGAATAAGCTTGGAGGACCAAGGAAGAGTTAGCTGAAAAATGAAGCCCATGAAACAGAGTTCCTTTTATATATCGCATAATATGAAGAACAACAACATAATGAGTAGTGCACGGAGCTGACATAAACTGACTAACTAAATGAACAGCATATGAAATATCTGGATGAGTAATAGTAAGATAAATCAAGTTGCTAACCAATTACCGATAGAGAATAGGGTCATCAAGTATAGTACCATCCAAAGGTGTAAACCTGACATTAGGTTCTAGATGAGTGGACTTGGTGCGACTGTCTGAGAGATCGGTTCGAGAAATAAGATCTAAAACATATTTAGCTTGAGACAAATAAATACCATCAACAAAGGAAAGAACCTCAAGACCCAAAAAATAATTGAGAGGGTCAAGATCCTTAATCTCAAAATTGCAGCTCAAGAATGCTTTAAGATCAACAATACCAGAAGCATTATCACCAGTAATGATCATGTCATTAACATAAAGCAGCAGTAACACAGTGTCACTATCAGTCTTTCAGATGAAGAAAGTTGAATCATCAGAACTAGAGAGGAGAACCCAAGCTGACTGATGGTAGAACTGAATGATAACAATATATTTTATACATTTTATAACCCTCTCACTGAGTTTCTTAAGGTTCAATTAGGTTTAATTAAGTTGATTTTGTCACATTCTATGATATTGGACCTAATTGGATCATTGAAAGAATTATTGCATGAATTAGCCTTAATTTATCTCTTTGACAGTGTTCAGTAAATTGACTATAATTTGAGTTATATATGTCGAATTTATGTGATTTTGATCTTGTAGAAAAGCTAAGACAATTCCCTACAACTTTCATGAAGACTTCAAGAGTCATATCATAAGCTTGGATAACTCAAATTAGAGTTGAAGCAAGAACTAGAGTACTGATCCTGATAACTTAATTGTTATGTACTCATCAGGCTATATCTCGAGCTGTAGAAAAGATGATAGGCTGAAATTTTGATAGTTGATAGTTAAGACCCAAATCTACAATTTTCATGAAGAACACTTTTCGATATTCTGAGGTCTAGTAGGTCATATTGGGCTTATAAGTCAGAATAGAAGAGCTAAAATTGGGTCTAAGTAGTTGTAATGATTGGGTCATATCTTAGGCTGTAGAATGCTAAATTAGATGGTTCAAGTGGGCATTTGATAGCCAAGATAAAGGCCTACAACTTTCATGAAAGCCACGTTCTGAAAATCTATCGGTAAGCATGATTTTGGCACCAAATTATTTTATGCAAGTGAAGACAAGCATTTTTTAGCAATCATCCACCTACTCCTTAATCATCCACCTACTCCTTAATCATCCACCCACTCTTTGTCCCACTCATTGTAATCTTTTGCTTGTGATGCTCTATAAAAGGTATCCTTGACTGTCTATTTAGGTAATCTTGGTTCTAGATCAAGATCATATTTGTGTTATTTACTTGTTATAATTTTTTTTTTTTGTAAATAGAAGTTATGATCATCTTCTTCTTCTTCTTCTCTCTTTCTTTCTTCTTACTCATAGGTAACTAATTTTCAACTTGCTTTGGTGAAAGGGTAAAGCTTTTGGTAATAAAATAAGGTTAGATTAATTTCTTTATTGTGCTTAAATGATATATTATCAAGTGGTCATTATATGTGTTGTATTTTGTTTCCAATCATATTAGAAGCCCTCCTTGTAAAGTGGAGTTTTTGATTCATTATAGACAAGTGATTTGGCACAATGAATGCTTGAACCCATTTACAAGTGTTGGTGTTAGTAAATAATTAAAGGAACCATAATATAACTACGTATATAATTCTAAATGGACTTTGAATGTTTTATTTTCCGATTGGAACCTCCATTGTGCATAGATTTCAAATGAGTTATTAAAAGAATTAATATTGTCCTCAATTTATTATCAAAAGTGGATCTCCTAAACCAAGCAAGTTCTTTAATTTAATTATGAACAAATTGTAATATCTTTATTGTTGTGATAAAGTCTTTCCTTACCTTAAAGAATTTTTCTTCATCAATTCCCTGTGGATCGACCTCGGACTCCCGAGAAATTTATTACTTGAGGCAACCTACACTTGGATTTTGTTACCAAGTGACCTCAATACTTAAGAGGGGGGTGAATTGAGTATGTAAAATATTTTTGTAAATCTTTCGTAAAACGTTTGATTATCAATTTTCGTTGAAGCTATTGGATGATTGAAGTGACTAGATAAATGAGATTAAATACTTCACTCACAAATTAAATAAGCTAAGATGAATAACATTCAAGCAAGCATATAAAATAAATGCATAAATGTAAAGAGATGAGTTTAGAAGATCAAACACAAGGTTTATCCTGGTTCAACCACCAATCCACTTTTACATCTACGCCTTATCAAAAGGAACCGCTAGAGATTTTCCTCTATATCTTGAAGCTTCAACAGATGCTTGACAATATTTCAAACTAGAGCACTCACCACACCTTGGGATACCTCACCCTTTGTGCTTAAGCCTCAAAAATAGGGATACCTCACCCTTTACAACCTTTGAGGGATGTCTCACCCTCTTTACACCTTTGAAGGATACATCACCTTCTTTTCAACAAGGGATACCTCACCCTTTTTCACTAGAAGGATACCTCATCTTCTTTACAAGATAAACAAAGTGTTTAAATGATAGAAACTCTCTCAAAGAGTAGATAATACAAATTAAAGTTCTATGGGTATTAAGGATTCACACTTTGAAGCTTAAAATAGAGTTTTGGAGAAAGAGATGATGAAATACAAAATTAATGCTCAAGAATAATTTTCAGATTGTTTTCCAACATTTCTTTGATGCCCAACAATAGAAGAAAGCAATTAAGAGCCGTTGGGGAGAGGTTGGAAACATTAAATGCCAAAATAGAGCCGTTAGGAACGAGCTCTGTTACAGTCCATAATCTGTTATGGCAAAAGCCATAATCGGTTATGGCATGAAAGAAGAGTTTCCAACGTTTCTGGTTTGCAAAATAACCTATTATGGGATTACTCATATTCGAATATGAAGGAATTCATATGTTTCATATTCAAATATGAAGGAACTCATAACCTATTATGAAAACACTCATAATCTGTTATGAATTATGCCATATTCGAATATGGCTTTCTAAAGAGCAATTGTCACGTATGGAATGCCAAATAACAAATTACAAGATAAGCCATATTCGGTTATGGCCTTTTAAAGAAATATAAGCCATGATTTGTTTTATGCTTATAACCGAATATGAGTAATCTCATATTCGAATATGGCTTATTGAAGAATTATAAAACATGTTCTGTTTTGAACTTATAACCGAACATGAGTTAACTCATATTCGAATATGGCTTTCTTAGACATAAAGGAATTTGACTGAATTTCTCAACCAAGGACAAGAAAAAGCTTTCCAAACTTTCTAGTGTTTTACTTAAACTTGAACACAATTTTCACAAGATGAAAACATTGTTATGCAAAGCCATTTAAGAAAGAGTTTTGAACCAAGAAATGAGCTTTTTGTGTGAATCCATTTTACCTTTACATATGGTCTAGAACCTAAAGGCTAATCTTGAAAGGCCTTGGCCTTGATCTTTGTACCTCATTGCTTTCTTGTTTATTGATCATCAAAACCAATACCATTTATATTCGCAGATTTGCATCCTTTAATCCTTATCACTGAACTTAGCAAATCAGGCTGAGGAGCTTGTGTAAGACCATACAAGGCTTTGCGAAGAAGACAAACCTTGTTAGATGGACAAGAATAACCAAGTGATGGTCGCATATAAACTTCTTCTTCCAAGACACCTTTGAGAAAGACATTTTTCACATTCATCTGATTAAAAGTCCAGTTGTGGATGGCAGCAATAATAAGAAGAGTACGAACTGAAGTAAGACGAGTAACTAGAGCAAAAGTTTCTTCATAATCAATCCCATAATCCTAAGTAAAACCTTTGGCCACCAAGTGAACCTTATAACGATCAACAAACCCATCAATGCGAGTTTTAATCTTATAAACTCATTTACATCATACAAGAGCCTTATCAAAAGGAAGATCAACAATTTCCTAAGTATCATTATTCTCCAAAGCCTGTAATTCTTCTTTCATAACTTGTTACCAACGAGGGTTAGTGAATGCCTTTGAATATGACTGTGGTTCATGAAGGTAAAATGTAACATCCTAATACCAATAACCTAGTATATCAAGCATATATCTAGATAAACAGTATTAGTTATGCTACTTCTAACTTAAACATCACTAATTTATGTCATTTAAATAAATAATAATGGAGAGCCTTGTAGAAAAACTAAAAGTTATACATACATCTTTGCCTTAAACGACTCATCGTATATATAAACTTTTTGAACAAACTAAAAGTAATGTAAATAATTACAAGCTTGAAAACTACTAAGTATAAAACTATCCTACTCTTCATATTTTTTCTTCTTGCCTTTGGATGAACTTCCACATGAATTTACATGGCAACAAATGGGGTGAGAAATAACATTTTTCAATATAAGTAACCAAAACCAGCAATTTAAACATTCGCAATGAATAAACCAAACTATTACATAAGACTAAATGCCTCAAGTCTATGCAAAATTCAAAATGTAATTTATAACTTATCACTAGCTAGAACAAGCAATTATATCGAATAACTGCCCATACAATAATTTGAAACCATCATATAAGACAATTGCTCATACAACTGTCACTAAATACAAATGCAACATAAACACAACAAGCACACAAATTCCAATCAAAATAAGTATTAAATAATGCAATGTCGAGATGATGTATGATTATGCTCAAATAAAAGTGTATGATAATGTGAGTGAAGTGGAGTAAAACTTGGCTATTCCCTTGGGTAGGGAGTGAATTTGGTACAACAACAAGTAACCTCATATAACCTACCAAGTAGGGAAGGAGTCTATTATCATATCACGTAACCTCCTATAACCTACCAAGTAGTCTACCACAAATTGCGTGGATCTTGCCCCCAAAAACTGAGTAAATGCCTCCACTATCTGAACTCTAGGAATAGCAAGTCTGTGTGGAAAGTGATGTGTGTGTGTGTGTGCAAATGCGGCATTATGTCTAACTCTAATATAACCACCACATAGCTCTATACTAAGCCCATCTTTGCATTACCAACTCTACCTCTTCTCTGTGAGAGCATTTCATGTACTACAACACTTAACCAATGCCTACTAGACTTAGTACACTCTTATCTTCGTTTATTGGCTCCACCTCAACTCTATGTGGGCTCTTATATACTATGGCACTCAACTTTTGCCAACTAGCTTGTATACTTGTTTCTTACTTTCTCATCACTTCCCAAGTGATATCTAACACTACTAGAAATTTGAGTTTTAGTGATCGATTTAGAGAGCCATTTATTTCGGTCTATATAGAGATCGAAATAGAGACCAATTAAAAAAAATTAATTTGCTACCTAAATAAAATCTAAAGTCTCAAGAGACTCTAAATCTTTTGTAAGAGGAAATTAATTTAGAGTTACCATCCTTTTCGAAATCATATTATAAAAAAATGTCTTATTGTTAGAGATCAAAATATTAAAAAAATAAAAAAAATATTAGAGACTAATATTTTGATCTTTAAATAAAAATATTTTAAAAAATTAAATAATTAATGATCGAATTTTCGATCTCTAAGATATTAATAAAAATTAAAAAAAAGATTAGAGACCAAAATTTAGGTCTTTAAATTAAAAAATAAAAAAAGAAGTCATGAATACAGGCACTTTAAATCTCTAGGAGCGAAAAAAACGAAACAGACATAGAAAGAAAAAATGGGGTTTGAGGGGGGAGCTTTACGGTAGTGCACTGGTAGAGACGACGTTGGCTTGGTTCACGACACGGCGTGGAGGACGGCGCAAGGTGGGACAATCTCGGAGGTCCTGGTTCTAGTGGCTCGTGCGACTTCAGGCGACGGGATCTAGTCCAGTCACAGTGGCGCGCAATTGCAGAGGACGGATCTGCAGCGACGGGGCCCGGTGGTGCTGGACTTCGAGAGGTGAGGCGGGTTCGAGGATAAGGGTTGCTGTGTGCGGACGGCTCTGGTGTTTCCGGATCTGGCCGGTGGTTCGATCGGACGCTGGGTCGCGTTCGCGGGTCGCGGTGCTGGGTTTGACGGGCTACTGGGTCACGGAGGAGCAGATGGCAGCCGGTGAAGAGGACGAGCTCGTGGTGGTTCACGGTTGGGTCTGCTGCGGCTTTGGTGGCTATCGAGGTGGTTGGTTTCGTTTCGGGAGGGGGTGCTATGGTGACGAGGTTCCACTTTGACAGAGGTGTGGACGTTTTGGATGATGGAATGGTGGCTGCTAACGGTGGCTGGATGTGATGAGTCAATGTGAAATATTGTTGTTGTTGAACATAGCTTTAGATCAATCAAAGGTTTCTCATAGGTTTCTTTGCCAAGCTAATCAACAATGTTATTGATGTAAGCTTCTTCGCTATTTGTTATTGTTTGATCAACCCTTGCTCACCTTGTTTAGCCAATTTTCTGTGATTTTGTGGTTGTAGATTTGCTCTTTGGTTGATCTATTTCTGCTGTTCATTGATTTTACTAATTCTTAAGGATAATTCTGGTAGAGCTTACTAGTTCTTCTTCAAATTTGGGATTCTTCCCATATCGATTTGGGGTTCTGCTATTTTATCACCAATTTGTAGATGGTGTACAAAGAACGACTGCTATGCTTTGTTGTTGTTAGTTATGTATATTATAGTAATAGTCTTGCTAGTTTTCATATAATCTTCTATATTCAAGCCAAATTTGACCCGTTTCAATTGGAATTATAAACAGAACTAGGTTTTCTTTAGACAAAATGATTTGAATACTTCCTCATGTTGAAGTTTCTCTAGTTGGGGGCTCATTCGAACTTCAAGCACAGATTACTTCCTCATGTTCCTTGTTTTGCTATCCTTGTCATGCTTATTTTGATCAATTTGGTCATGTATGAGTTTCTTCATATGGTTGATACCTGAAACCAGGAATCCAAATGGTTATACATGTTATTCCTAATAATTTCCATGGTCTATGTTTTCTAGTAGGATTAAAAGTTCCAGAGGTCGCTCAAAAAATAGTTAGATAGTTTGGAAAACTGATATGATAAACTTATATGAATACATATATCTCACCTTATGATTCAAACCTAAAAGCTAAATTCCTGTGAAAGACAAAAAAATGTCTTTTTAAGAATAATCTGTTTGGATCAGATTAGGGGTTTCATATTGATGATTTGTAGATGTTGCTTTTAGACAGTAGTTAGCGATTTTACTATCACAACAGGATGTTAGTTTCCTTATAGCTTGTATAAAGCCTGCTAAGTTTTTCATTTTTTTTCCTTATCTTATGAGTTATGACTTTGTTTATGTCACAAATTTTGGTCTGGATGGTAATTTTTATTAAGAATTTCAGTAGTTGAAGGAATGAATGGTTGATAATGCAGCACTTTGATGAACGTCTACTGTAAATGAAGTATATGCTCTGACTCTGGTTTTTTTTTTTTTGGTTGTTGTTTAAATTATTAAAGTGGCAAATGTTCTTGACCTTCAGATTGACTGTGTTAATACAAAAATAATTAAACTTTGCTTCTTTTTTAAATGTTTTTACATTGTTATCTTGTTGATGAGATGATTGATAGTGTAGTCTCTTTCCAGCAATGGTTAATCCAATAGCAGTGCACTGGTGGTGATTCTCCTAAGGTGGGCTTATAAGGCCTTAAAGGCCCCTCCTCCTAAAATATATGGACCAGTAGGTGGTCCTCCAGTCACTTCACCTAGAGTGAAACTCAGTGATGGGAGGCATTTGGCCTACTGCGAGTTTGGTGTTCCAAAGGAAGAAGCTAGGTACAAGATCATTGTCATTCATGGATTTCACAGTTCCAAAGATATAAATTTGCTAGTCTCTCAAGTATGAACTTGCTCTTCTTTTATTTACACTCCAGTCTGGTTTAATTATATACCATTAGTAATGCTTGCTCTTCTTTTATTTACTGTGTATTCTTATTGCTGCTTCATCATCACATTAGGAAATAGTATTAACAAAAATGTTATTGTTGATTTGTAATACTAATCATGTGCATGATGAAATTAAATCTCTGGAAAGTGCTGTTATGTGAAGGTGTTGCTGTTGTCAAATTTATCCTCTTAATTTCATGGAGAATAACCAAGATGCTTTTTTAAGTCCAAAGCTCATGATACTTCACAAGTTGACTAATTATGCAGAGGGAGGCTAAATAGTTAGCAACCAAGGTCCTATTAAAATAGTAAAGTTTCAACATTTCAAGTTAAAAGAAATATTAGAATGAATAGAGGTTAAAAAATAACAATCAAAATTTCAAAGACATAATATAACTTGTTTAGTGTGCATTATGTGTACTACATCAAAAAAGAGTAGTTATAGGTTGTGATACAAATGTATGTAAACGAATAGATTCATGGCAGTTAGTTTCAAGCATACCTTTTGAAGATTTGATTGCAGAATCTAAATTAATTTTGTACTATGAATGTTATTGAACCTTTTGCTGTTATTAGAAATTGTTAAAAGTGAATGATCTTGAACAAGTTTAGGATGCGCGTCATGGCAATTAAATGTATAGATATTCTCAAGTAAAATAAGAATAATGTTTATTGAAAAGCAACAATCATATATGTAATAATATGGCATTATATATTCGCTTACAAATGAAATGGCTAAGATAGAAGTTTGATGTGTACCTTCTCCTGAGGATTTGACTTGGTCAAATTCTGTTCCAATAATCTGATTGGAAAATGGTATGTTATCGAGGTCCATGAAAGATATTTGATTTTGGTGGGAGTTATCAGTGATTGAAGGTGGAAATGAATTAGAAATTACCTCAAGGTCATTGCTCTTCTTTTATTTACACTCCAGTCTGGTTTAATTATATACCATTAGTAATGCTTGCTCTTCTTTTATTTACTGTGTATTCTTATTGCTGCTTCATCATCACATTAGGAACAAGTATTAACAAAAATGTTATTGTTGATTTGTAATACTAATCATGTGCATGATGAAATTAAATCTCTGGTAAGTGCTGTTATGTGAAGGTGTTGTGTATTTTTCAGTTGCCTGCTTTTTTATTATTTATGCAAATAAAAAGTTATATTAAACTAAATATAGATATAAAGATTCTAGTTGTACACCAACCACTACTTCTTGAAATATATAATTTGAACGACCAATCACTCTTTAGTATATTATATATATATATATATATATATATATATATATATATATATATCATGGTATGACATGTATATTAATATTTTGTAGAAATTAAAATCTTCATACTTTTACACCTAAAAAAAATCTTCATAATTTTGTGCATTGTATACATTTATTCAACAGTTTTAAAATTTTATTAAGATGTTAGATTTAATTTAATTAAAAAGTTCTAATTTAATTAAAATTTTATGCAGCTTTCTCAAACATTTCTTGTGACTGATGAAGTAGAAGAGGAGGAGGACGAGGACGAGGAGAAGTTTTTATTATTAGAGTTTAGTTTGTGTTGTGTTTAACTTTCTTATATTTGAAATATGTAGTAATGAGATATTGTAGACAATACTTAGTTTAGTTTATTGTAGAATGTATTGATGTTTAAATGATATATTCTAAAGATTAAATTAGTTTAGTTTGCGTTATTTTTTATTTGTGTTTGGCTATATATGAGATTGTTGATTGTTTTTTATTACGTATTTTAAAAATTTGGATTTTAATAAATTTAAAAATAATTACAAATTCACATTACAAATTAGAAATTGAATATATAAAAAACGACATTTAGCGATTGATTTAGAGATTGGTAAACTAGTTTCATAAGATATTGAGCTTTTTAGATTGATTTAGTGACAGATTTTATAAAATATATAATATATTAAGAGTTTTAGAGACTGATTTATAGACCAATAAATCAGTTAAGCAACACTTGGTCACTCATGAACTGAGCATTAATCTATGACAATCTATACTTAATGAATTGCACAACTTTCCTTTTTCTTTCCCTTGTATGCCACTAGGTCTTTCTCTCTAAAAAAATACCCTTTTTAGTGTCTTAACACTCTTAAAAAGACATTTGAGTGATCCCAACACTTAAGAAAGTCCAAAACATCAAGAACACAATTCTTGCAAAGTTCTGGAACTCACACCTAGGCTTGGTTTTACCACACCTAGGAGTGGTGCTCTCTGTCTTACCTGGATCAAAAATTGATCAGTCCACACCTAGGCATGACCAATTATGCAGAAAATTCTACAAACTGAGTCATTGTTCCATTGGCTCAAAATCAACTTCCAACCATTCAAGATTAGTTTCTAGATGATTTCTAGCATCAAATACATCCTCTAAACATGATGTAGCATTTATACAACTTATTGATTCACTAAACTTGGATCAATCACTCAAAACCTCATACTTGGTTATTCAAAACCTAGGTTCTGCTCAAGAACCAACTAGTTCTATCAATGTATAAAACCAACTATCTTGCTCTCATTAAGTTGAAACAACCAATTCCGATTCATGAAAGCAAGAAACAAGCAAATGAAACTAGTTTTCACTCCTTGAAAACTTATCTTCTCCATCTAAAGACCTAAGTCCTAGCATAGAAAATATGAAGGAACAAAGATAGAAAATGCCCATACCTCTTGCTTGGATGAAGATCTTGAAGCCTTGTTCTTGCTCTTGAATCTTCCCATTTGCTTTGATCCTTGGTCCTCTAGCTTTTCTTCCTTTTCTCCCTTCTCTTCCCTTGGTTTTCCTTCTTTTTTCACTTTTTCTCTTCTCTTTCTGCTCTCTGTCGTGGGAAACCACAAAACATAAGAAGCAAAGTCTCATTTTGCTTTTTATAGGATATTAACTATCTTATACTAAAACTTCTGATCTGCTATAAACACTTAGATTTCACTAAATCTAGTTTTCTACGTTGTTACCAAGTGGCCTCAAACTCAAGAGGGGGTGAATTGAGTTTATAAAATTTTTGTAAATCTTTCGCAAAACACTTACAAACTAATTTTCGTTGAAGTTATTGTTTAATTGAAGTGAATAGATAAATGAGATTAAATAAATCACTCACAAATAAACTAGCCAAGATAAAAAATATTCAAGCAAAGCTAGATATCAAAGTCAACTCAAGTATATATAATTAAAGCACAAAGTAAAGAGATAGAGTTGAGAGAATCAAATACAAGGATTTATCCTGGTTCAGCCACCCATTGTGACCTATGTCTAGTCCTCAAGCAAACCACTTGAGATTTTTCACTAGAACTTCAAACTTAATCTGGTGCTTGAAAACCTTTACAATTAAGAGCACTCAACACACCTTGAAATACATCACCCTTTGTGCTTGAGCATCAAAAACAGGGATACCTCACCCTTTACAACCTTTGAAGGATGTCTCACATTCTTTACAATAAGGGATATCTCACCCTTTTTACAAGAGGGATACCTCACCCTCTTTTTAGAATAAACAAAGTGTTTAGGAATGATAAACTCTCAAAAGAGCAAATTACACAAGTTGAAGCTCAATGGGCATAATGATTTTCACACTTTTAGCTCATAAACAAAGAAACTAATGGAATGGCTGAAAAACTCGTATTAATGCTTAACCCAAATTCTCAGAATGCTTTTTCAACATTGCTTTAGTCCCCAAAGACTTGTATTTTTAACTCATTTAGATTTAGAATCGTTGGATAGGTAGTTGGAGCATTAATTGCTTCAATATAGCCGTTAGTTTCCAATTCTGGAAGCTGGTCTATGTGAATAGAATGAAACCCTATTCGAATAAATCTTCATAGCACGTTCTGCAAAATGGACTTTGGAACTGGTTATTCGAATAACCATTTTGGTTAATCGAATAAGACCTTTTAAAATGCCTATTCAGAAACATTTCTATTTGAATAGAAATCAGTCTATTCGAATAGATCTTTTAAAAACACAGCACGCCACTTGGTCTGAAGTTGTTTATTCGAATAACACAGAGTGTTATTCGAATAACGCTTAATTAGATGGAGTTCTTGGCTTCTCTAACTTTTGTTATTCGAAGAAAGGAATCCTTATTCAAATAAACAACATGAAAAACATTTTCTCAGTTTCTAAATCATGCCAGTTGATTTCATATGGTCTTGAAAGCTTTTAGACACTTAAAATTTGTTTCTTTGGAAACCAAAAATCATTTTGAGGCCTTTAAAATCATGTGCTATATGGGTTCTTAGAAAAACAAGTTTTGGAGCTTTAGTGTGAACCACAATATACCTTTACAAAGATATTTAAGTCCTAAAGCTAGTCTTAAAGGTCTTGGACTTGATCTTGCAACATCTTCAAGTTTGTTATCATCAAAACAAAGTCTTCATGGATTGATAGCCAATTACATACCTTCCAACAAGTTTGAAATGAATCGTAAGATTCATTAAAAATCTTGTTTCACCTTTGTCTTATTTTTTCATATCTATTGGGGGTTAATCCAGTATTAAAACACACAATCAGTATGCTTAAAAATGCTAAACTAATTCTGATTATTCTCAAACTTTAACTACACCTTACTTAGCTTATTTGTAACCTAGAAACAAATTATCCATATATGTTTCCATTAACTTAGCAATTTATGCTACTATTTGGGTCATTTTAAGCCTTTTACCACATTCTATGTTGCAGCAAAGTGCATAAACCAACTTAGATTGTCATGAAACTTCACTGACATGTTAAACACGTAATATATTACCTTGGTAATTAATTACAAGCCTAATATATTTTTTCGGGATGTTACATGAAGCATGGTAGAAAAATAATGATAATCATGAAGGTAAGTGAGAAGGTTTTTTACCCGAGATGGACGAATGATAGTGTCAAATGTAAAATTAACGGTCGGGATAGTGTCAGAGGGATGAGTTGAAACTTTAGACGATAATGAGAGCTCACTAGGAGAATCGGAAAAAGAACCATTAGGTGGAGAACCTATCTCAGACACATCTGAAAACTATGTTTCAGAATCATTTGGAAAAAAAGATCAATATGTGGTGTAGTGAACAAGGGGGTAGAAGTGGAAGGAATGGACTTGAACTAAGACAGTGAGGAGAACAAAGTATCTTCCCAGAAGACAACATGACTAGAAATACAAATGCGCTGAGAGACTAGATCCCAATAGTGATAGTCTTTCTGTCCAGTATCATAACTAAGGAAGCAACAAGACGGGCATGGGGTTCAAGCTTAGTATGCTCACGGGGTTCAAGCTTAGTGTGCTCACGAGGTTGAAGAAGAATAAAAAAGGCATAACCAAAAACTTTGAGAGAAATGTAGTTTGGAGGTATGTAGTGAAGACGTTTATAAGGAGATATATTACCAAAAACAGAGGAAGGAAGACGATGAATAACATAGACAACAGTAAGAGCAGCTTCACCCTACATACATTCGGAACAAGATGAAAAAATGAGCATAACTCGAATATAGTCAAGAATATGCCGATATTTCCTTTCAGCACAACTATTTTACTGAGACGTACTGGGATATGAAAACTCATAAAGGGTTCTTTGTTCAGCAAGAAAAGTGAATAGTTTTGAATCATGATATTCAGAGGCATTATCACGATGAAAAACCTTAATTGTCTTTAATCATAGTGGCAAGGTGATATAGATTTGGGAAAGTTCAAAATGATTTTTCATTAAATATATCCATGTGCAACATGAATAGTCATCAATAAAAATCACAAAATATCGACAACCTCCCATAGTAGGTATAGGAGTTAGACCTCAAACATCAAAATGCATAAGATAAAAAAAGGAAACATAAATGGAAGTACTTTTATTAAAATATAAGGCATGTTTAGCTATTTAATAAGAAGTACAATGCAAAGATTCTTCTTTAATATACCCTAAAACACCTTAAGAAATTAGAGGATGTAATTTACTAAAAGAACTATGACCAAGACGTTGATACCACAGTTGAAGAAGAGAAGAAGTAAAAGCAGCACATAATGTTGATACAGGAGATGGGGGAACATGAAGGGTAGTGAGCTAAAATAGTTGTCCAACTTTACTACCATTCCCAATGATCTGCCCCATCAGTGGATCCTGCACAAAATAGCTAACAAAAGAAAAAGTAAGAATATAATCAAGATCACATAATTGGCCAACAGAGATTATATTAAAGTTTAATTTAGGAATAAGGCAAGTGTATAAGGGTAGGTAGGGAGATGGGACCTTATAACTTACTTTCATAAAAGACTCATCAGTAGTATAAATAGAATGAATGGTATCTCTAGAGGAAATGGAAGAAAATGCATGAGATGAGGAAGTCATATGATTATAGTATGCAAAATCAAAATACTAATGATTATTACCTGGTGTAGTTGCTAAGGCATTAGGGGTGTTACCATATTAAGAAAGAACTTGCTTGAGAAGAAACTCAAGATCAATAGTGGAAAGAGAGATATGAGAAGTATAGGGAGAGGCATCGTTGACAACTGAAGTTGCAAACACAAGCTTGGAGGAGGAACTGGTACGAGGTTGAAACTTACTTTGATCAGGTCTTTGTGGATGAGTAGGGCATTGCTCAATCAAATGTCCTGCAAGTTTGCATTATCTGCATATCAGAGAAGGGCAGTTGGGAGCAATATGACCCTTCTTTTTACAAGTTTGACACTCTATGGTGGGACATTTAGCAAAAAAATGTCCAAGTTTATAGCAGTGACGATAGAATTTGCCCTTTTAATGAGTAACTGCAAGGGCCAAATCTGCTTTAGATCGAAGAAGACTTAATCTTGTTTTTTTGACTTTAGACGAGGAAGGGCATCCTCAAGTATGAGCAAGGGATCTTGATGTAGTAGAGAAGCTTGAACATGCTCAAAGTCATCAGTGAGAGCCATTAGAAACTAGATGAACTTGGTGCGATCACGGTACTCCTCATACAACTTAGCATCACTTTTGTGTTTCAAGGTTGACTCACATTAAATCAGCTGATCTCATATAGCTTCCATCTGAGCCAGAAACTTATACATAGCTTGTCCGGGTTCTTGTTTCAAATTGTTGAGTTCCTTCAACAGCCAATACTAATGAGACAAATAAAAAATTGTATATCGATTCTTAAGATGATCTCATACTTCTTTAGTAGTATCAAAGCGTCCAAACTGCATATGAATGGTTGGAGTGGAGGTGTTTCAAAATCAGGTGATAATCTGATGATTTTTTACCTCAATCTTCTAATTTGTCAACAAACTTCTCATTAGTGTCGTCTTTAGCTTTGATAGGACAAGTAATATCACCTGTGACATATCGTCAAAGTCTTCGGCCTTTTAGAAAGCCACACATGGCCTTAACCCAGTGGATGTAATTTGAACCATTGAGTAAAACTGAAATAGGCTGAGCAACATCAAACTTTTCCATAGTAGCAGAGAAGAGCAATAGCAAAAAGAGCACTTTCGGGGCTAAATTGACAGAAAAGACCTCAAAAATAGAAAAATCTCACAAGAAAACCTTAAGAAAGGGTCTAATGTTACGTCAGCACTGCCACTTCAAGTGACACATCAACCAATGGACCAAGTCAACAAGCCACATCAACGTCTTTGCCACATCAGCAGGGCAGACTGGTTAATGGGTCGCAAATCGAGTCGTGGAGCGGGTTACAAGTTGCAAGTTGCAGCTGGGTATCCAGCTCGTGAGACACACACGCATAAGGGAATAGTGGCTCATGACGGCGCGTGCGGCGGAGGACGAAAGTCAAATTTTGATGGCAGGTAAATCAACAGACAGTGGTTTCAAAGGTGCCAGCGGTGTCAAAAACGGAGGTCCAGGGAGCGGTGAACTAGAAACAATAGTGACAGAGATTTTGGACAACTGCGGTGAATGGTGTCTGGACGATGACGAAGCGCACGGTGACAGAGCGACAGACGATGATGGAGCGCACGGTGATGGAGCGGCGAACGGAGACGGAGCGCACAGTGACAGATGGTGGCGATCTGGAGCGGTGTCTATGAGCAGAAGGATTGGATCGAGAATCTAAGTTCTTTGATACCAAGTTAGATACATAAACTAAGGAAAAAAAGGTGATGAATATATGTATATTTATGAACAAATTGTATACAGAAAGGTTAACCTCTATTTATACAAGAAGATATTATAATAATAAAATACAATTATGTACTAAATCAATTACAATCTTAATCAATCAACCTTAAAATCAATCATAATAAATCATAATCTGAATCACGCTAACAACTTCAACATGTTTGCTTAAAAACTCTTTGTTTTTAACCTATCCACCTCATAAACTTTCGATTTTCGGCTTTCAATGTACACAAATCCTCAATACTGAAGTTACCTCATTAATATCACATTGCCTTTTGGCTTCAATGTACACAAATCCTTTCATATGATCAACAACAAATGCAAATATTATCTATAATTTAGTACCTAGTGATTTTATGTCAGCAAACTTCTACAACAGACAGAATGCTGAAAGCCTCTTTTGCCTAACCTGTAGCAAACAAAGCTTAGCAAAAGGGAAAAAATGAAGCACCTAAAGATGTTTGAAAATTGAAGGTGATGCTAGGAATTTTAAAAAGCAAAATCACTAAACCCATGTTTTAGGTGCCATACAGTGCATTTGACTTTCCATATGGTTGGAATGAAATCCTTAACACTAGTATGTAAATCTGGCTCGATTATTTTGTCATCAAACTCATCTCTCGCAAATGAGATAAACCATGAGGCCTCGTAACTCATCTCCTTCCATACTTCCAGTTCATAAGGCTCATCGAGACCTATTTTTGGATCGACGTGGCCACACTGCCATAGCAACTCACGCGCCTCCACGACTCCATCTTCAACAAGTTCGATGGCAACGACAATGACACCATCGACTATCACAAGTTCAGGTCGGAGATGAAGAAGATCATGTTCGCCATAACCGATGGCTTAGGATCTTTCCCCATTCGAATGGTCCTTGAGGACGACAGCCACAACCTCCTCTAGAAAGCCGCCGATCTCAAAGCTTCCAAGACTGCCACCATTTGACCGCCGCCAGTCATGGTGGCGCTAGCTGCAATCCGTTGTGCTACCTTTGGCACTTTGTCATTTTGGTGTGTTTATGTATTGTGATTTTGTGTATGGAAAGAGAGTTTTTAAGGAAAAAAAAGTTTGAGGGGGACAAGTTAAAAAAATAAAAACAGAGAGGGAGATTTTTTAAGCAAACATGTAGAAGTGGTAAACAGGTTACAAGTGTACAAGATGAACTTATAATAACGTAAGTATTAAAAGATGTAGGTAAAAGAGTGTGTTGTTAGTATTTTTCTATTTTTTATTATGGGAACACTTGTTCATAGAATATATGTTATGAGACTTCATTTATTTATTTTTTTTGAGCAATAGAATTAGAGAAACATTCTTCCCCTCATTGCTTAGAAACACAATAAGATTATAAATATGGATGATAAAAACCTATTTCAGCTTGTATGCATGATGTGTGTTTAGTTTTTTAGTTTTCATCTTTTGTTTTGTCCTATTTTTTAAATCCTGTACAATACTTTTGATATTTCATTAGTTTTCAAAAAAAAGTGGATGAATTTTTTTACATAATGCTAATTCAAGTTATAATTTTCTGAACTTCTAAGTCAAGTTCTAAAATCTTAACCCCCCGCCCCAAAGTTTATGTCGAGTTCCGCCACTGTACATGCAAGTTATCATTTAGTCCTACGACTTTTTATAACTTTTAGTTGAAAATCGTGGTTCTGAAGTAAGAATTTCACTTTTTACTATTGAATTTACAATTGTTTAATAAATATTTTTTAACTTACATTAAACTGGGAAATAAAATTTTTATTTACACCTTTTTCGTCAAGAAGTCGGGTTTGATGTAATTTGGGCTGTAGCTTTGGCCACTTTGGCTGGAAGAGTTGATGAACGCCCCCATTATTTTAAGGGAAAAGCTTCTTACACAAACTTAGTGTCTGTATAAGGTTCACAAAAGCAAAGTCACGATGAATGAAAGAAAAAAAAAAGTGAATGATGATGAATAAACTTTGTGAGTTTATATGAGAGCTGAACTTTTTGTGTAAATATCAACATCCTTATTTCAAATAAAAAGTTGGATTTTTGTATAAATTAGAATGAGTTTGTGTATTTTTCACACTTTAAACTCAAGTGACTTTTGCATGGGAGAGCATATTATATATAAAACCTTTTGAGTGAAAATGACTTACTTTTTATACCAAAAACAAAATGACTTATTTCAATCTTTTGGGAATTAAAATAACTTACCTTGCAATCTTAAAACCACATGGGAAAGAGCTCGTGACACTTAAGTACTTAACGTGTCACATCAATAATTTTATTTAAGAAAAATTCTTATATACTTTAGGAGAAGAAATTTTTCTTCTTCAAAAAGGTTTTTTAACCCTTGACTTTGAAAAAGAGGAAGAAAGAGAATGAGAGTAAAAAATAAAGTGAGGAGTTGGGATGTTCTACGGAAGAATTTTTTTTCTCCAGAAGTACGGTGGAAGCTCTCCTCTATTCAGTAAAGCGGATCACACCTAACGAATAGATGAAATTAAAATTATTTAAGAATTAATATGATGTTCATGAAATCTTTTGATAGTAATTTACTCTATAATTAATTAATAGTATTAAACTCTTTATACTATCGATAAATCAAAATTATATTCTAGATAAAAAGTAGATATATCACATAACCGTGATTAAAATATCTTTAATATACTAAAGTTTTAACAACGAGAATATATATTTCAGCAACAATTACATTGCAAACCATTTTTTCAGTAAATGGGTCGCAAACAACTTTTAAAAATGATGACATGCTGTGTTAGCGAAAGCCAAGATAATTATTACTTAATAATTATTTGAAAGATGTTGAGTCTCACCACCTAAGCTTAACTATATGGTTGATTAGTAAGAATTTAATTATAAGTAGGAGTGTATAAGGGTAGGATTTGTTTGATTTTAAAGTAAAAATAAATTCAAATCTAATTAATTTGGATTGGTACTAATTTATGATTTTTTTAACAGCTTACCTAAATCAAGTCAATCCGATCAATAACAAATTAATTTGGATCGAGTGATCAGCTTCTTTCAATTTTTTTTAAAATTTATTTCAAAAATTGTAAGGAAAAAAGTCATCCTTCTAACCAAAAATGAATAAACTAGAACAAATCACCAGAAAGCCCTATGTGCACCTTCATCTGCAATCTCATCTACAGAAACTCAATCATATTCATCCCACCAATGCCAAATGGGTATCTATATTGAGAAGAAACAGGATAATACAGGGAGAGAGGGTTTGATGATTTGGGTTTGTGGGTAAGCCTAAAGTGGGAGAAGTCATCATGTTGCACCAGAACAGTCTCGCACTAGGACATTGTCGACTGGGATGCCGTTGTGAGTCACCATCGTCGCACTAGGACGGCCTCGCAGCAGCCGTCGCATCTATAGCTTGGAGCTGGTAGTTCTCAAACAATCTCTTCGAAGGAAATGAGTGCATGCAGGTTGCAGATTTACTCACAGGTCACCGGCTGTAAGGTGGTTACAGATTGTAGGGGAGGGCCAATAACTGGTGGGGTTTTGAAAAGGTGAGAGTTGCAGGTTCCTCTCTTAAAAATCAAACAATCTCCATTTTCTTACGTAATTTTTTTTTTATATCTTTTATATTACATCACTTATTATTAATTATTCTTTTTTACTTAATCATAATTATTAGCATATAATATAAAAAAAATAATGTGAAATGAATATTTTCTAAAATAAAAAGATTCAAAACCTTGTGTAGAGGAGAGAGATCAATCTGGTCTAAGGATCATTATATCGGATCTCAAGTTTAAAATCTCATAACCCATAAACTAAATCAATTGTGATTGAGTTTTATCCTATTTAATTTAATTATTTAAACTAAATCAAACTATTTTAATTAATTTAGGTTAATTTTTTGAATTTATCGAGTTAATTTGATTCAATAAACATTCCTAATTATAAGTTCAAGATTAATTCAATACAATGGTTGAGGGGAAAGGGTATTTACATTGAGACTTTTGTTGATTAAACATTGAATAAGAAGAAGTTAATGACAAAAATATAATTAATAATAATTAATTTTTACTTGAGTGCTCCAAAAAATTTATTTACTACCCTGATAATGTTTTAATTAATTTAATGTATCTCATTAAATGCATAATTAATTATTCTTTATGTATAACATACACCCAATTTAATAGCTCAACTAATCAATTATTTTTTTAACCCTTCATGTCATTTTTAAAATAAATAATAAGAAAATGATAAGTTTTGGCTAGCATTTAGAGAAAATAATAAATGTCTTGAACATGTTACTCTCACAATCAAATGATGTGAGAACACCACCTTGGCAAAGACCAAAAATAGAAAAAATAATCAATTCTTCTAAGTGTATGTTTGGATAGGATTTTATCCTTTCATCCAATACCTTTTTTGTTGACAAAATTTTTTTTGTTCAATCATGCTTGAGTAAATTAATTTTAATTTTTGTATAAAATTTAATATATTATAATAATTTTTTTATAAACTTAAAGTTTGAAATTTTTTATTCTTAATTATAGATTATTTTAAAATTTTTAAAATATAAATATTATTTTATCTTCAATCAAATAACTTTTTAAATTAATATATATCTCTTCTAATAATTTAATGTATAAAAATAATTTTTTATATCCTTTAAATATAATAAATTATTTTAAAATTATTTTTTAACCAATATACTTAAATATAAAATTAATTTTATTATAATTAATTATTAAAATAATTAAAATTTACACAATTAAACTAAATACACAATAAATGCACTAGACCGCTATAAGGATTCATTTTTAAAATTTCCGAACGAGGGACAAAGAAAAATATGAAAGGGAAATAATTGACGTTCTGTTAAGAGCGAGCACAGTTGCATCCCGATATAAATAAAGTGCGGGTGGGTCCCACTTGTAAACAACTCAAGCTTTTTGTCTTTAAAAAAAAATAATACCTTGCCTATGTGAAAAATCCAGACATACAGGCTAGTGTATTTGTTTGATGGGTTAAGTGAGTTTAACAATGTTTTTTAATTCGATTTATTCATTAGAATAGTGAATTAAGTTGAGTTAAGTCAATAAGATTTTTTTATTCAACTCAATCTGTTTAAGAATGAGTTAGGTTGAGTCGAATCCGTAGGTGCGACATATTTTTTTTATAAAAAAAGATTATAAAGAAAAACAAAATATAAAATCTAACAAGTTAACATCATAAGTCTCAATTTCAAACATAATAGGTCTCAAACTAACAAATTATTGTTATAAGTCTTAACCAATTTTACTTAAATATAATATGTCTCAATTTTAAATAAATTAAATATCATAAGTTAATAAGTGCATAATAAATTAATAACTAAGAAGTTTTATTAAGTCTAGAATAAACTAAATATAGTTAGTTATAACTCAAATAACAAATTTGTCTAATCAATATGAAGTCAGTATCATCACGCATGTCATATATATTGACACACTACAAGAAATTTAACATTTAGCGACGGAATTTTGCGAGGGAAAATTTTTCTCGCTAATCCCTCGCTAATTAGCGAGGGAATAGCGAGGGATTAGCGAGAAAAATTTTGTAGTTAGTGAGGGATTAGCGAGGGAATACGTTCCCTCGCTAATTAGCGACCAAACAAAATCGACGGACTTGTCCCTCGCTAATCCCTCTCTAATCTCTAGCAATTTTTGTTTGCGAGGGATTAGCGAGGAAATTTCCCTCGCTAATATATTGATTTCTTGTAGTGACATAATCATTGACTTTACTCTCTATTTTTTTTATATACTCTTTATCATCTAAATAATTTTTTATTAAAACAAAAAAGCGTGAGTGAGCTAAGTTTGTGATGGTTGAATGTACTCCTGACCCACACAATACGAGTTAAAATATTTTTTAACCTAACTCAACTTACAAACTCAATCCAACTCATATTTTATGAGTTGGATTATGTCAAAACCCGCGAAGTCATGAGTTTGACCTGACTCACTAGACACCCCTAATCCAGGTCATATAGCACAACTCAAAATATAAACTAAGAAAAATAAATTTTTTGTTTTAGAAATTAAACATTTTAGGATATCCTTACTAGAAAAAATTATAAACAAAGAAAATTACAATTTTTGTTTTAGAAACTAAACATTTTAAGAGAATTATTACAATATAACTTATGTAAACTTAATTACCTGTGTTTTTTTTTCATTTGTTAATTACGTGTGTTTTGATTAAGGCTATGTTTTGATATCTAATAACGAACGAAATAGAATGAAATAAGATGAAACGAAATGGAATGAAAAGTGATGAAATGAAATAAAAACCTCATACCATTGTGTGGATACTTAATTATGGAATGAAAAAAAAGTTTTTATTCCCCTCATTTGGAAGTTCTACTGGAAGGGAATAGAATGATAATAATTATAAATTTTATATTCTCATATTGCTCTTATCTCAAATATAATAAAATTTAATAATTTTAACTAAAAAATATTTTAATTACTTTTACATATTACCTAATGATTATGTAATAGATAACCCTTTTATTGATGGTTACATTGTAATTATTCTCTTGTTCTCCCTTTTTTTCTTATTTTTTTTCTCTTCACCCTTCATCAGGCTTATTTTATAAAACAATTATATATGTTTTAAAATTTAAAATAAAAATAAAAATAACAAAAATTCAAGGCATGTCATTTTATCTTTTAAAGATTCACCATCTCACGGGGGTAAAGAGTTTGAGGTGGGGTAAAGTGGAGTTTAAATAAAACATTTGTCTAGTATCTTTACTCACAAACATTATTTTAATTTTCAAGTTGTTAAAAGACAAGAGTTTGCCGTGTGGTGAAGTTTGAAGAAAAATCACCATCTATATATAATAAAATTTTACTCCATCTTAAACCAAAGCCAACAAAGAAAAAATGGAGAATAGTATTACTAGTTTTGAGTATAATGATTTTGTAACAAGTTTGCTCTTACCAACGCATTATAAAGTTTATCCTATGATGTCAATACCCAAAAAATAAAAAAAATAAAAAAATTTTATTTTAAACTTTTCTTTTTTTTAAAAAAAAAGAACACTTGAAGCCAATGTTGAAACTCAATTTCAAATTTGAAGATAATAGATGAGGAATGAGGCAACACAAGTGATTGGATAAGGAGACCTCTACTTTCTTTGTTTAACATGTTAAGGATAAAAGAATAATTTAATAATTATATTAGTAAATAAAAAGTTAATTTTATCTCATATTCCCCAAATTTAGAGGGAAGAAAAGTAGTGGGATTGGATAGAATTAATAGACTCCATTAGTTTCTATTTCACTCCATCCTAATTTTAAATGCCTAAACAATGGCAATTAATGCTATTTTATCTCATCTTATTTTATTTTATTCTATTCCACCAATCCAAACATAGCCTAAGTATTTTAACATATAATTATATAAAAATAAATTTGTTACGTTAGCTGGTAGACGCTGTCATTCATGGAATCCGACTACATTGGATATGTACCACTTTTTGTTTTTTTACCTTCATCCTTTATTTATATTTGTTGTAATTAATAAAATATCTTAAATTTTAAATTACATATTTATATATTTAACTAATATTGAAAAAATTAAAAGAACAAAACACAAAATATGTAAAGGGCAATTGTATCGTGAAAATACAATGATATATGCTTTAATGATGGATAATAACAAATTTTACAATACATTAAATACTCTTTAATTAATTCAAGAAATTTAATAACATTCAATGATTATTAACTAGCACCCTTGACGCTAAAATGATTGGACCCTCTTCAACTATAAGTCATTTGCAAAAAGTCCATGTGCCTAAAAATTTAGTAATTCGACTTCTTGGACGTATCAAATTGTGAATATTAATTGTTTTCATATTGAGAGTTTTATGCACATGTATAAGGAGTTAAATTTACACTATTTTGTATAGATGTATAGTGAATATTAATTGTTTTCATATTGAGAGTTTTATGCACATGTATAAGGAGTTAAATTTACACTATTTTGTATGGATGTATAAATAAGTTGAGTTATTCGTGAATTATTTGTGTTCGACTCGTTAAGTTTTGATCAAGTTCGTTTGTTTAATTAAACAAACAAACTCAAACTTAAACTTATGTTCGATTATATAAATGAGTCAAGTTCAAGTTTTATAAGTTTAGTATTAAACATTTTTTAATAACTCGTGTATTTTATGTGTATATTTATTACTTATTCATTATGTATAAATAATAAAAATTAAATCACAAAAAATTATAATTTTAGATTAAAAAGAGTATAAATAATTATACTTTATTTGTTATTACTTGTTATTACTAATTAAAAGCTTCTATAAGAAAGTTGTGAATTTTTTATGTAATTGATTATGAATAAAAAAAAAGCTTTTATTTCTATATTTTGTTTTTTACTCTATCTTTTAGTTTAAAAATGTTTAAAATTAAATACTAAATTAATAAACTTAAATATTTCAAAGAAAGATTTAATAAAAAGAAAAATAAATCAGACTATAAATGAGTTAAACAAGTCATGCTCAAGTTTCATGTTTTTAAACAAGTCAAACTCAACATTTAAATTTGACTCATTTAAATAAATGAATCAAGTTTGAATAATTTCTTTCTTTTACAAGTCAAGCTTGAGTTTCAAGTAATCAACTTAGCTCGATTCGTTTACACCGTAAATTTTTGCAAGGTTGAAAAGTTTAGGAATTCAAATTGCTGAGTTTTGAATCACAAGAAGTATTTGTAATTGACTTATAGTTGAAGAGGTTTATGCATATTTTAGGTTGTTATTAATTAGTTGTAATTTTTTGTTTTTGGTTATAAAATGTTAAGGAACAAAAAAATAGCTCAGTTCAAGTTTAGGACATGTTACAGGTCTCCCCGAAGGCTTTTCAAAACTTTGTACGCTACTAATGCTACTTTCAAAACTTTCATTCACATATTATTAATGTTACTGCATCTAAGTTTGAGTAAGAAAAGAAGCTCAAGTGTCCTTTTGAACTCAGATATATGCAAAATCATTATAGCAGCTTCTACAATAATATGTGAAAATACATTGTGAAAATAGTATTATTATAGCATTAAAATATAGTGCATGCAAAAAGTGAATGCAGCCTTATTAGGATACAATAGGAACTGCTGACTTGAAACTCAAATGTCAAAGTATTCAGTAATTTAAACACTCCAAATGAAGTTACTTCGAATATTACTTTTAAAAAGTAGTAGTAAAATGACGTACATTGAATTTTCAATTAGGTTTTCATGCATTCTTTTTCCTTTTACCTACTGTATCAAGTGGCTAAAGGGTGAAAACCGGATTCGTATGAGAAAGAAATGAAACATTTAGTTCTATATACTCCATAAATTATGAATGTCTACAGTTCCATTATTCACTATCTCTTCCGTCCAATTAATCACTAGCTTTAGATTTTAAACTAGATAGTTATGACGAATACATGTTCACAGCATATAGGAATAATTCTTTGCAAATAAAGTAACTACATTTTAATCTAGCCAATACATGCATTAATATTTCTTAAGTCACGAAATCTTCTAAATAAATTCGTCTGTTTATTGCATTAAGAAATTCATAAATTAGCAATACGCATCTAAATTTCATTTTATAATTCCAAAACCTTTCTTGTGCAATGCACAACATTCATGTTGAAGCAATATGCAATATCTGAATTCGCGAGTTCTAACTTCTAAGTTCAATCTCATTCAAAAATCCAATCGAGAATTTCATTTCAGACAAGTGACTACCTTTGTTGAGATTTTGGTCTTTTCTTGGCCGTTTTTGTTTTTGTTAGAATATTTAGAACATATTCGAGATTAAATTAAGCTTGTTTTTGTATTATCTTAACAATTTGATTTGCATATAATTAGAGATACTATTTTGATTATATTTAATTGTATTTTCTTCTTTATATAAATTTCATCTCTTATAAATAGAAAATCATCTTGTACATACAAATTAATTCATATATAATTTAGAGATAATTTAGAGATAAAACCTTCTCCAGACTTTTTCTGTGTCATTGTTTCTCCACTTCTAACATGGTATCAAAGCGGTACCATCCTGCGTGACCTATCACATCACTATTTCACTGTATAGTTTCTGAAAATCTAGAACTCTAACTAGTCACCTCTCATGTATGTTCTCTTTTCGACTTCCTCTTCCTATTTCTGTTTCTAATATGGTATCAGAGACATGGTATTCACTTTGAGGAAAGTGTCTCTTTTTGCTATGTAAAGTTCGTGAAACTCGTTAGAATCGTTATTAATCACCATCAAATCCAGATTTAGTTTTGTTATTCTCCTCATTTTTGTCTACTCCGATCCAATCCTTCTTCTCACCGTCACTGTTTTTTCGTCACTCCGTTTCAGACTCAGTTGCAACAACTACCGCCATAGATTCCAGACTCTATTTCTAGACTTCGATTATCGTTTTAGATTCCAGACTCCGTTCCAAACTCCGATTATCGTCCTAGATTGACTCTGTCTCCTTTGCTCCAACCTCCGATCAATTTCGTCTTTGTCTCCGTTATTTCAGCCAAATGCATATTGGTTCCATCCCAACTACAATTTGGCTTCATTCCCATTGTATATTTTTCCAAATGCATATGGTTTCATCCCAAATGCAGTTTGGACATCTTGGTTTCTCCAAGATATCGATATTGTGTTTTTAGAATATTTTTAGTTTATTTTATTTTCGTATGTTTAATTGTAACAAGCTAAAGCTTAGTAGCTTTAACTTAAGAGAGGGTGTTAGAATATCTAGAACATATCTCGAGATTAATTAAATTAAGCTTGATTTTGTGTTATCTTAGAGATTTGATTCACACATAATTAGATATATCATTTTAAATATATTTGATTGTATTTCTTTTTTTATATAGACTATCTCTCTTATAAATAGGGAATCATCTTGTACATACTGATTAATTCAGATATAATTTAGAGATAAAACCTTCTCCATACTTTTTTCGTGTCACTGTTTCTCTATTTCTAATAGTTTTTCCTATCGTTTATTCTCATAACTGTTGCAAATTATGTGGTCATTGTGACAACAACATGTTGAGAATTCAAGTATGAGTGTAAAGTTGATGTGAGTGAAGAAATCTCACATTTGATAATAATAGACATGATGAGGATCATAAAAAGTGGAAGGACTTATAAACCTAATCATTAAGGTTTTGGGTTGAAATGTGATATCTGACCCATTAATGTGGTTTCTTGGTAAAATCTATTGAAATATATTTCTTGGATGTTTTAGACTTCCACTCACACTTGAGAGAGATTATAGACCTATGAACTTATTGATTTAAAGTTTTGGATTAGATGGTTTTCTCGATAAGTCCATTAAAATATATTTCTTCGATGTTTTGGACTTCCCTAATGACCCCAACACAACAACCATAATGCATATTCTAACCTAATCATTGGGGCTAAAAAAGCCATATTTTTATTGGAAACAAAAAGAAAAATATATAACTACAAATTAACTAAGACTTAAATCAATAATTATAGAAGCATTGGATGGAAAAAAAAAATTACAAAAAATCATTGAGCAATGCAACAAAATTTCCTATATGCATAGTAATTTTCTTGAGAAGAAGAGAAAAGGAAAATGAAAAGCACATAAAACAGTTCCTTGAAATTGAATGGCTGCCATGTATATATAAACTTTATAACCAAAGAAAAGCACAATTAATCGAGATGGATATATAAATAAAATGAAAGATGCTGTTAGCTCCCCTATCTTCAATTTTGATGCAAATACCATGTTTTTCTTCAAGGTTTGCCTTGAAAGCAAATGCTAAACAATACCATAATTTTCATATGTATAAGCACTTGTCTTCGTTATTAAATGTTTTAGGTCTGTACATTATCTTCATGTGAATGGGGATCAGTTGTTTTTCTTCCAAGGCTAATTATGGCACATGTATACACCATGCATATAATCAAAAATTAAAAATCAAGTATAATCAAGAAAAATAAAAGCAACAATAATAATTATTCAAATCCAACAGCATGCAAACATTAAGCATGCATGATAACTTGCAAACTTCATGAAGTCTAATAATTATTGAACAAACAATTGTTGTTTATGTTATTTCAAAACCAGCTATATGCCTGGCATAAACCCTAATTTATTTCTCTTGCCTTGGAAACTCAAAGCAAGACCAAGATTGACAGCAGCGAAGCCACAGATTCCATTCCAAGAAATTGTATCAATAAGATGTCCCTGCTGCAGATGGTGAAGGTGGTCGAGAAGTCACTGGGGATGATGTCTGTGGTGACTTGTTACCCTTGCGAACATACCTTCTAGCCCAAACATGCTTCCCATTGATGGCAAATTTCACCCTGCTTGTTCCTTCAAGGAGACCATCAATCATATGCATGGCACCAGGGCGAACCACGAGGCGAGCATACAATGGTTGCTCATTTGGATGCACTTCTTGCATAAAAACCGTTTCAATGATATCTCCATATCTTCTGTTGGAGAGTGAAAAAGAGTAAAAGAACAGGAAAGAAAAGAAAACAATGAGAGAGAAAATACCCACATGATAAAGAAAATGGGAAAAATCAGAAGATAAATTAAGAAAGAAGGTGTAATGAACGATGAATACTGCTTACAACATGCGTGATTGCTACATAGAAAATTCTTATCAATTCTAAAGTAATATATGAAAGTCAATCAAAACATAACAGGTGCTTTAGAAATTGATTATGTCTTGTTAGATTAATTTTAGGGTTAACTTCAATTTGTCCCCTTGCAGTTTCGGTCAAAATTGTTGTGCTACCCTATGGTTTCGACTTTGCCCCTTCTAAGTAGTTCCATTATAAAGCCTTCAGTTAGTTTAGCATGAATCTTAATTCCCTTAGTATAAAGCCCATATGTGATAATTCTATTAGCACAAAAACACCCTATTATATCAATATGTCAAGTCCAAACATAGACTAGACTATGAAATGTTAATATGATTTCAAGGATAATATTTGGTGCATATCAGATGTGTATATTTGCTCACATCTAAGATATGTGGCATAATCAGAGTATATGTGTACATAAATTGAAGTGATATCAATTATAATCAAATAACAAAAATTGTGCAAATCTAAAAGAAGGGGGATCGATTTATCAATTATAATCATTAAGTAATCATTAATGAAAATTGTGAAAAAAGTGTAAAATGTATGTTAATCCTCTCTCAATGTAAAATGATGTGAGTGTATATGTAACATTACTCATGATTTTAATGGCAAAATATTTGGATGACGTAATTGCTCAGGAGTCTATGGAGAGATTCTTATGGGCTCCTAGAATAAGAGATTTTTTTTTTGTTATTTATCATTGAATGTATGTCATATCAACTATAACATTAAAAATGTAGTTAAAATAGAAAATAAGAATGACCCACATAGTTAATATGACACACAATCAATAGTATAGAGGAAGAAAAATCTCTCATTCTGAGAGGACCTAAAAAAATTTCAGAATCCATGCAACACCAAATCATGTGAATAACAGCAATGTATATTTGCAATCATAAGTATATTTGAGTTTGGCTATTCATGCATCGTCTTTTCTTATTAAACTTAGAAAAAACTTACGTGTGTTATTTTATGAAATTGTAATTTTGATAAAAAGTTATAATTACACAAAAGTATGAGTATGTTTGGTTTTATGTTTGAGCATTTTAAAAGTTGGTTTAGAACATTGAAAGATGTGTTAACATATTTGACAAAATAATTTGTTTTTAAAATTCAGTTAGCTTCAATAAAAAATTGTCCCAAACTTTAGTTGAAGTGAAAACTTCAAATTCTTGCTTTTTTTTTTAGCAAAATTCCGTTAGAGATGTTTTCTGTTTCAATCTTGCTTCAAAAGTAATTTCATTCATTTTGTCAAACTCACTTTTGAGATAAAAGTTCTCAAACATAAATCATATTACTCAAAACTCACTTTCAACTAAACTTAAGTTTGTAAAACTAGTTGACTCAAACTTAAGTTTACAAACTCTAATCTAAATACAGACTAAATAGTCTATATGCAATTATCATTACATAAATTTAATGATGATGTAAGTAATGTCATTCCACAAACCCAAATAATCCTTCCTTTTTGTTGTTGTTGTTGTTAATTTCAGTTTGTTTCCTACGGTTTCAGTTCAGTTGATATCCGTGTGCTACTTTTTGTTCGCATTATTCTATATAGCACATACCTTTGAGGAGTTGTGCATGTATCATTTAAATATTTTATCACTGAAATCATCCAAAATTTTCACAACAATGTGCTAGCCACCCGTCTGGGTTTAATAGAATGATAGGAAGCTTTCTGCTATCAGAACTAACCACAGTGGGAAAAGTTATACAGTCAAAACCACGAAAGCGACACAAGCAGTGATTTCAATACAACCAAATGGGGAAGACCGAATTTAACCCTTACTTTTATAATGAGTGTACATTTAGATTACATTTTTTTTTTTGTCAAAATAACCTATAATCAAAGGCTACTTATAATCAAAGTCTTTTTAAAAGGGCCTTTTGAAAAAAAAAATTAAAAAAAATTAATCAAAACTAAACATCCATTAAATCTAAGCAGTCAGATGTGCTACTATGAGAGTATATATAAATTTCTCTTATAGAACAATGTAGAAGATATAGTAGAAGAACCTTTTGAAAAATTCTCGGACTTCGGTCTCTGAAATAGGGTATCCTTTGGAGAATGTCATAAAGATTGTCCTATCATCTGCAGGCACCTCCTTTTCCTTTCTCCCACCATCAGCACTACCAGTAGCACTACCCAACTTTAAGTTGGCCAACATCTCATTGAATTCTTGATTAACTTCATTTTTGTTAACAACATAAGGGTTGAAACCACCACCACCACTAGCTGCAGCAGCAGCACCACCCCAAGAGCTAGAACTTCCTTCATTCCATTGTGGTGGATGTGGTACCACCATCTGTTGGGGTACAATAGTAACCCCTGCAGGAACTGGTGCATAATACACCACCTGCGGCACATAAGGGTGTGGAGGAGGCATTGCCCCATAAAAATTTGCAGCATGGAAGTTTTGTTCCTTCATAGCTTTCTGATAATGCACTTGCTGCACTATATCAGTGAAGGCTCTTGTGCACACATCGTTGAGTAACTTGGTGACAGCAGGGATGATATCGATGCGTTTTTCATAGAAGTATTGGAGGGTGATAGTGCTTCTGGTGATCTTTTGGATCAAAGGCAATAACCCCTTATAATCATTGCTACTAGCATGAGGGAATTGAGGACTCTCAATGCAATTTAAGGCCAAGACGGTCTCATCAGCAAGATCATTGAGCAAAATGTCTGGCCATTGAAGCAGGTTTGACACCATCCTGAAATCCCTGGTCAGCTTTTCAAGCCACATGATGAAGGCTATGACATGTGTGGATTGGCTAGTGTCACGGCCAAGACCCACCACAAGACGGGTGAAGAGCTGGCGATCAATGTTATGGAAGAGGTTGAACTCTTCCTTTGTGACAGTGATATTGGCACCTGGGTCATTGGTTGGGAGGAAAGAAGACATTGTGTTTGACATGATGTTGATGTTGATGATGATGTAGATAATATAGGGTAGTATAAGGTTTTGGTATTTTGAAATAGGAAATATGAACCAGTGTCATTTGTTATCTTTGGAAGGCATTTAGTGAGGGATGAAGTCTCTTGCTATAATGGTAATATCTTTCCATGTATTTAATACCAAAAAAAAATTTATATATCTTTACATGTATAGATCAGTAATTGAATATATTTGGAATATTCTGTATATGATAGTAATCATAATGTGAGTGCATTGTGAGAAATGTATTCATTTTTTCCCCGTTTCCCCCTTTCGTTTTAGGTTGTTTTTTCTTTATTTCTTTAATATGTTTATAATTTTTTAATCAACGGTGTTGCAGAAGTCACGATGAACCAAAAATGATGTGAACCGGTGTGAAATAAATACAATATTAATTAAAAATATTCCAATATAAATAAATATTAATTGATGATTTGGAGAAGATAAATTCAATGAATTCAATGTGAGGGCATTCAATTTTTTTTTTTTTTGGTTATGATAAAACTTTTTACAACTCAAATGGCACGAATCTGATGAGACAACAATAGGCTTTTGTGGGCAAAAGAAAAGTGGACGAACTATTTCAAATGCTTCGACAAAGCTCGATGTATGCCTCTTGCCTCATGATATGACATAATAGTGCATTAGTTGTTAGATTTACAAATTACCTGATTTATTGTAACAATTTTCATTTTCAATTAAGAATGCATATAATCCAAGTTCGCATTAAGATTTCACGAAATAGCAAAGAAAGAAAAAAGAATAGATACAGACTAGTTTCAATTAAGAATGAATATAATCCTAAAAAAAAAAAATAGATACATGCACATAATCTAGTATGTATAAGCAACAATAAAAAAGTTTTAAAGATAGGTTTATTGCATTCAATTACCAGTGGCTCTATACCCAAACAGCTAAATGGAGAAAAATTTAAATGCATATCAATTAATGTATTAACTACTATGTATGTTTTTCTTTTGCATTTGTTAATCATATCGAGAAGAAGGATATTTGGCACATTTTGAGTTCAAAATCTACAAAGTGAAACCGCTATATTTTCTTAAGATTAGTTGTGTTTATTTATTTATTTATTTTTTACATATTTGGAGTCATTATCATGACTAAAATCTAGGATATCTACTAGGACAGACCCAGAAAAAAGTTTAGTGAAGGAGTGAAAAAATCATGAATGATATTATTAAGTATAGAAAAAGTTCATTTAAAGTGTGCTTGTATTTAAAATGAGTAAGTAAGTATATATATATATATATATATATATATATATATATATATATATATATATATATATATATATATATATATCTTTAGATTATTTAATTTGTTGAGATTAAAATGCACTTTTAGAATTAAGGATAAATATATTTTTATTTATTCACTTTAAAAAAGTATTTTTTTTTTCAATATAGAGAAAGTTTTATGAAAAAAGTTAAAAAGGAATAAAGAAATAAATATTCATATTAGATATTAAATGTAATAAAATAGTAAGTGTATTCTACATCATCGGTCATAGATAAAATGAAGTCTTTACATACATAGAATTTAAAAAGGGGAAGAAACTGAAATTGAAAGTGAGAAAAAGTTGGTAGAATTGTTATATAAAGATTAAAATTAATAGAAAGATGAGCTAAAATTATAACATCACTATATATAAAATTATGAATCACATATTAAATACATATCAAATATTAACTCTTTCAATTTTACCTTTTTTATCTTTGGGATAATTATATCAACTTCCTCTCGAGATTAGTATTTATTACATTAACACTATTTTTGTTTGAGAAAATACTCATATTTCTCTTGCTTTGCTATTTTCAAAGAGATTTTATTGTTAGTACATAAAGTATTAGAGGTATGTGTAATTTCATATAAAAAGAAGGATGTTATAGTATAATAACAATGCATAAAATAAGAGATAATGGTATAATTTTTCAAATAAAAATAGTGTCAATAGAAATATCAATATAATTAACCTTTTATCTTTTAGTAATTATACTATTGGTATCTAAAAGAAAATTTGGTGCAAGGGAAGCCAAGGCCTATGTCCCCCTTGAATCCGTATATGATATACGTAAATCTCACATTGCTAGAAAAATCCTATTTAGAGACGGACACAATTCTGTCTTTAATAGAGACAGAAAAAGAGATGAATTTGATGATTTAAAGACAAAAATTATCTGTCTCAGAATTTTTCATCTCTAATTTCATCTTTACATGGTCAATCTTGGGTTTTAAAAAGTCAAATAAGTTTACAGAAAGAATTTAGAGATGAAATTTACTCATTTTTAAATTTTTCGTCTCTAATTACGTCTCTATTCCATCTCTAAATAATTTATATAATTTAATTAATAATTTTTTTAATAAAAGATAAAGACGAATTGTTTCAGTCTTAAATGTCTTCAAAATAAAATGTTAATAACTTAATTTTCAGAAAGCCCTTCCTCCCAAATTAAAACCCAATCTTTGAACTCTTCTATGCTCTCTAGCCACTGCACACCACGCTTCTCACCCAGCCGCGCACCACCCTTCTCACCATCCTCGCCATTGTTGTAAAAATTGTATTTTCAAAAGAATAAGTCTCACATTGGTTGAAAGTAAGTCTTTGGAAGAGTTTATATTTCAACTTGTGTTTTGGATTTCGTAAGAAACAAATAAGGTGATGGGTTCGCACGCACAAAAATGGGCTAAAAAACTCATGGTTAGTGCAAATCATCGATTTGCCCCCCCTGCGTGTGATATCTTGAGGCCCGGATCTTTTTGTCAAATATTTAACTAATTTTGAACTTACCAGCAAAATGAGGTTTTTGAAGAAGTCAAAACTGACTTGGTCGTATTTGACTTGGCCTTCTCAAATGGACATATTTGTTTTTAACGAGCAAATTAGTTTCAACAGACAAATCCATTTTGCAATAGTCATATTTCCAACGTTATTATTCCAACAGTCTTTTTTTAACAAACCTAACATTACTTTCTGTTTCTAAACGGCTCTTTTTTTTCCTTCTATAAATTTGGTTCACTTCTGTTGTTTTATATACTACTTTTCTGCTTTTACACTTCTATACTCTCTTCTCCTTCTTCGTCTGGGTTACTTACTATTGCAAAATCTCTTGTAGTTCTTGAATCCCTGTCAAACAGGAAGAGTCTACTATACCCTGGGGGATTTTCGTTTATACCAAAATAATCCTTGAGGGCAGTGCTTAGCACACTACAGACTTCACGATTTTGTTGTTTCATTTCAGGTCACGTTTGACAACAATCTCAAGGATTATGGAACCACAACACTCCACTATCTCAGCCAACAACAGGTCTGACAATGCTACCCCACAATATCTGCCTCCAGTTGTTGCTGCAGTTACCTATGCCAAACCTTTCCCAGATGTTTCTAAAATCGAAATGTTTGGAGGACAGAACTTTAAAAGGTGGCAGGAGCATGTCTACTTCGTTCTAGACATGCATGGCGTCGCTAGTGCACTCACAGATCAAATGCTAGACACATCTGTTGACCAGAAAAAACTTGACGATTAGACTTATGCCAATAAGGTTTGTAGGCACACATTTCTTATCACATTATCTAACGAATTGTTCGATGTCTACTATTCATATAAGGAAACCAACAAATTTAGGAGTCTATGATTCTCAAATACACTGCTGAGGACGTTGGCAAACAAAAGTTTGTCATTGGGAATTACTACCGATGGGAGATGACGGATGAAAATAATATCAAGACTCAGATCAACCAATACCACAAACTGTTAGAAGAGTTGAAGGCTGAGAACGTCACATTACCTGATGAGTTCGTTGCAGGATTGCTAATTGAAAAACTACCACAATCTTGGAAGGACTACAAACAACAACTTAAACACAAAAACAAACAGTTGTCACTTGCCGATCTGATCACCCACATAATTATTGAGGACACAAACAGGAAGGAGATTAAAGCTGCAAGAGCAAACGCATTGGCTTCAAGGGCAAACATGGTACAAGTCAACAAGAAAAGGTACGAAAATTAAAATAACAAAATGTCTGATTACAATAAGCCTAACTATGTGCCAAGAGTGAATAATCCCACTTTCAAAAATAGTGGAGGAAACTGTTATGTTTGTGGCAAGTCAGGCCATCGAGCGGCTCAATGCAGACACAGGAAGAGAAATGACAATCTTGCTAAGGCAATTTTGGTCGAAGGAGATGACATAATTGCTGCGGTCATTTCTCAAGCCTTGTTGATGGCCAATGTGAATGATTGAGTGGTAGACTCTGGGGCTACTAGACATATCTATGCAAACAGAAATATGTTTATCTCCTACAATTCTGTAGGAGATAAAGAAGAACATGTTTATCTTGGTGATTTCCGAACCGCTGAAGTTCTTGGGAAAGGAAAAGTTCTTCTGAAACTCACATCTGGCAAGACCTTAGCTCTCAATGAAGTGCTTTATGTACCTAACATAAGAGCGAATTTAATTTCTATGGCCTTGCTAGGAAAGGTTGGGGTTAAGGTATCTTTTGAGTCTGATAAAATAGTGATGACAAAAAATAATGTCCTTGTAGGGAATGGTTATTGTAATCAAGGATTGTTTGTACTCAATATTGCTAAAATTGATGAAAATGCTTCTTCTTCTACGTATATGATTGACTCTTTTGATATGTGGCATGCTAGATTAGGACATATTAGTGCTGCTTATATTAAGAAAATGCAACATCTTGAATTAATTTCTGATTTTAGTGATACATGCTTAAATAAATGTGAAATATGTGCTGAATCAAAAATAACTAAAGAATCATGTTTATCCGTAGAAAGAAAAACTGAAATTCTTGAATTAATTCATTCTGATTTAGGAGACTTAAAACAAAATATGACTAGAGGTGGTAAAAAATATTATATAACTTTTATTGATGATTTTTCTAGGTACACTAAAGTATATTTACTTAGAAATAAATATAAGGCTTTTGATATGTTTCTAGTATATAAAGCAGAAGTAGAGAATCAATTAAATAAAAGAATTAAAAGAGTTAGATCAGATAGAGGTGGTGAATACACTTTATTTAATGACTTTTGTGAAAAAGAAGGAATAATTTATGAAATTACACCTCCTTACTCTCCTCAATCCAATAGAGTAGCTGAAAGGAAAAATAGGACCTTAAAAGAAATGATGAATGCCATTTTAATTAGTTCTAATGCATCTGATAACCTTTCGGGTGAAGGCATATTAACTGTATGTCACTTACAAAATAGAATTCCCTATAAGAAAACAGGTAAAACACCATATGAGTTATGGAAGAGTTATAAGTCTAACTTGAAATATTTAAAAGTGGGAGAGTGTTTAGCTAAAGTGATGTTACCTGAACCTAAAAAGAGGAAAATAGACTCTAAGACTTCTGATTGTATGTTTATTGGGTATGCTGATCATAGTGCTACATATAGAGTTTTAGTTTTAAAAAGTGATGTGCTTGATTGCAAGTCTATAATTGAGACAAAAAATGCTGAATTTTTTGAACATGTTCTTCCCTTAAAATTAGATAATTTTTCTGAAGCTCCAGCACAATATTTATCTGATAATTTATATGAGGATTTAAGAAGAAGTAAAAGACAAAGAAAAGAAACTTCTTTTGGAAATGATTTTTACACATATCTTATTGATGATGACCCTTTAACTGTTTCTGAAGCTTTTTCTTCACCTATTGCACCTTTTTGAAAAGAAGCCATTAATTCTAAAATTAATTCAATTACAAAATGTAATACTTGGGTTTTAGTAGATTTACCTCCTGGAGCAAAACCAATTGGTTGCAAATGGATTTTTAAAAGGAAATATAACCCCGACGGATCAATTAAAAAATATAAGGATAGATTAGTAGCAAAAGGTTTTACTCAAAAACAAAATGTTGACTTTTTTGATACCTTTACTCTTGTAACTAGAACTTCTTCTATTCGAGTTTTGATTGCTTTAGCCTCTGTACATAATTTGATTATTCACCAAATGGATGTTAAAATAGCCTTTTTAAATGGTGATTTAGAAGAAAAAATTTACATGGTACAACCTGAGGGGTGTGTAATTCCTGGACAAGAAAATAAAGTATGTAAGCTTCTCAAATCTTTATATGGTCTAAAACAAGCACCTAAGCAGTGGCATGAAAAGTTTGATCAAACTTTAATTTGTGATGATTTTTCTTCTGTTGAAGTTGATAAATGTGTATATACAAAATTAGTAAATGATGAATGTGTGATTATTTGTCTATATGTGGATGACATGCTAATTTTCGGCACTGGCCATGATATAGTGCATCAAACAAAATGTTTTCTTGCATCTAAATTTGACATGAAAGACATGGGTGAAGCTAGTGTAATTCTGGGTGTTAAAGTCATAAGGAAGTGTGATAGTATAATACTATCACAAGAACATTATGTTGAGAAACTTTTAAAGAAGTTTAGACATTTTGATGTCAAACCTGTGAGTACCCCTTATGATGCTAACACTCAGTTAAAGAAAAACATAGGTGACCTGTTGCCCAGTCTCAGTATGCACAAATTATTGGGAGTCTGTTGCATTTGATGAATTTCACTCGACCTGACATAGCGTATGCCGTATGCAGATTGAGTAGATACACACATAATCCTAATAATGATCACCGGGCCGCTTTGGCTAGACTAATGAAATATTTGAGAGGTACCATGGACTATGGTATTGTTTATAGTGGATTTCCCGCTGTATTAGAAGGATACGGTGATGTTAATTGGATCTCATATTCAGATGAGATTAAATCCACTAGTGACTATGTGTTCACCTTTGGTGGTGGTGCGGTGACTTGGAGATCAACCAAACAAACAATAATTGCAAAATCCACCATGGAGTCAGAGTTTATTGCTTTGGAGAAAACAGGTAATGAGGCCGAGTGGTTGAGAAATTTCTTAGAAAATATTCTATTAGGAATAAAACTAACCCCTTCTGTGTCTGTGCATTGTGACAACAAGGCGACAATATCTATTGCAAGTAATAAAACCTTTAATGGTAAGAACAGACACATTAGGTTGAGACATGAAGTGATAAAGCATCTGCTAAAAGATGGAATTATATCCATTGATTATGTGAAGTCATAAGTGAACTTGGTCGATCCTCTGACTAAACCTTTGGGAAGGAACTTAATATATAGCACATCGAGGGGAATGAAACTTAAGCTAATTTGAAACTAACAGTGATGGTAACCTGACTTTTATGAGTGGAGATCCCATGAAAAAGTTTATATGGGTAATAACAAGTCACTTGTTAGTACTGCTAACACTTTGTTTGTCTCTTCCTATGGTGTGAGAAGCATAAGAAGTGCTAGACTGCATTTATTGTGAGGATAAGCTAAATGCTTTTAATGAATTTCATATCCCTTATAGGTGGTGAATAAAGTGCAGTATACATTTGATGAAATCACCTATATGAGTGTGGAGTGGGGCCGCTCCTATGAGATAATGACATAGTCTCTAAAGCACTCATGAACAATCAGGCATGCACATAGCCAAAAAGTGCAAAACAGTATTAACACAAGAGATAAGTGATGGTGTAAATGTGATCAAATGGGATTTTAATTTATACGAAAAATGTTTTGGTTCATAGAAGTTTAAACTTCACTAATTACATTGTAAGTTAAAGTCCTATTTATCTAGGTCTGGTTCATAGTCCAGAAGACACCAGATTCAAAATGTTTGCACTGATGATGTAACCCAGATTCTGTTTTTTTTTATTGTTTTTATTTTAATGTTCTTTTGAAATATGTGGGGGATTATTGTGAAAAGTGTATTTTCAAATGAATAAGTCCCACATTGGTTGGAAGTAAGTCTTTGGAAGAGTTTATATTTCAACTTGTGTTTTGGGCTTTGTAAGAAACAAATAAGGTGGTGGGCTCATGCGCACAAAAATGGGCTGAAAAACTCATGGTTAGTGCAAATTATCGATTTGTCCCCCCTGCGCATGATATCTTGAGGCCCGGATCTTTTTGTCAAATATTGAATTAATTTTGGGCTTACCAGGAAAATGAGGTTTTTGAAGAAGTCAAAACTGACTTGGTCGTATTTGACTTGGTCTTCTCAAACGGGCAGATTTGTTTTTAACGAGCAAATTAGTTTCAACAGACAAATTCATTTTGCAACAATCATATTTCTAACGTTATTATTCCAACAATTTTTTTTAACAAACCTAACGTTGCTTTTTGTTTTTAAACAGCTCTTTTTTTGCCTTCTATAAATTCTGTTCACTTCTGTTGTTTTATATACTACTTTTCTGCTTCTACACTTTTATACTCTCTTCTCCTTCTTCGTCTGGGTTACTTACTATTACAAAATCTCTTGTAGTTCTTAAATCCCTGTCAAACAGGAAGAGTTTACTGTACCCTAGGGGATTTTCATTTATACCGAAATAATCCTTGAGGGCAGTGCTTAGCACGCTACAGACTTCACTGTTTTGCTGTTTCATTTCAGGTCACATTTGACAACAGCCATCAGTCACCATTTTTTTCAAATTTGAGAATGGTAAGTCACCGCGCACCATTTTTCTCACCGTTTGGCTTGCAGTACCCCTCTTCCTTAGAGTGCCCATAATAATTTTCTCTCATAGTCACTCCTTCCATACTCACTCCTTCCTCCATATCCATCGCCACCCTATTCCTCCCCATAGCTGGTCTTCCTCTCACCATACTCAGATCCATATTCCGACCCACTCGTCTCATACTCAGTCCTCCGCCTATACTCAGACCCTTATTAGGAATTGAGTGCCTCATACTCCTACTTCTGTCCATATCCATACCCATATTCAGAACTAGGCGCATCATACTCTTGCTTCCTCCTACCATACTTGGATCCATATTCAGATCCCTGCTTCCTCCTACCATACCCAGATCCATATTTTGATTCGAGTTCCCCATACCCATATTCCTACTTTCTTTGTCTTTTACTCTTTTATTTTATTTGTTTTAATTTTAAGTTTTATGTATCTCAATCTCTCAGCTCATTCTCACTCAATCTTGGAGGTCACTCAATCTCTCAACTCGTTCTCATCCCCTGTCAAATAGGTAACTCTTTTTCTATTTATTTCACTTTTATTTTTTTTTTCTCTCCCAGCTTGTTCCTTCTTATATAATTCTAAAGCCTTCTATAATAGGCCAAGATCTTCATTATTCAAATTGGGGCAGCCTGTAATTATGAATGTTCAAATTAGTTTATGAAATTTATCATTTTCACGTCCATAGCAGGATTAGGAATTCCTGGGGTATATGAAGTCTATAACACATGCATATTGAAGGTTCATTCCGTGTATGTGTAAGGGAATCTTTAGGCAATAGCAGGGGATTTCAGTTTGGGTGCTGTGAACATGTAGTTGTACTTCTTTGTTTTATCCTCCTTCATCTGACATATTCCTCAATATTACCACCCGTTGTATAGTTGTAAATGGTAGTAAAAAAAAACACTATTTGGGTGTTACTGTTCATATAAGCTACCAAGAACTAATCCTACTTTTAACTGTTATCAACTTGTATTGCTTAAAGTTGACTTGTCCTATTGAGTCTCAAGCCTTGAAGATATCTATTTCTTTTACTGATGGGTTCGTTCTAAGATATACAGTATGGAAAAGGAAACTAAGATCTGCAGTGGTACTTACTTCTTACACACATGCATATAATGAGTCATGGCATATCATCAACAGTTACTGTGATTTTAATACATTAGCTTTTATCCTGAAATGTGCTTTCCATATGTGCAAATACCCATATGAAATTTAATTAATGTAAAAATATATATGCATTTTTGTCCAACTCCAGGTTATGCTAGATACTGTGGATCCCGAACTACAAGTTGTCAATAAAATTGAGTACTCAATTTCCCTTCAAGCTGACACATTGGTTGTCTTAACTCCTGATCAAAGCAAAGAACTTGAAATCTCTTACCAGTAAATTTTAGTGGGCTATCAAACGTCAGTATACCTTTTCTATGTAGCTCAGTTGTTGGGGTTTGCAATATGTTTATGTTGAATATGTCTTTTGAGATTTGCCTACTTAAGTGTATAATTGCTTCATACTAGTTATCTTGTTGCACTTTTGAAGTTGTTTTTATCAGTTGTTTACTTGTTGTACCTCGGTGTTTCATCCAGATTCTATTGTATAAGTTATGTGATTATTAACTGTGGTGTGGAGTGGTTGCCCTGAATTTATTTTTTCTTGATTTTTTTTATGTTTGAATCCAAGTTGAATATCACTGGCATATTTAGTTTCTTCCAGTTATGAATCTGACCTTTGTGTTGTGGCGTGTGGCAGTATTCAAAACTTCATGATACTCATTGCAGTGTCCCTGACTCTCCGTAGTTGCTCATCGCTGTAAGGGTAAGGAATATTGAAATTGATCGACAAATATCGTTCCCTAAATATTGATAAAGATTTTCTATGGCATTCCTTTTATTGATAATTCCATATTTTTATCAGTGTCCTTTGAATGGTTCATGACCTTGAATTTCTTGATTTGTGATGCCTCTGAATACCTTTGTTTTAAAATTTCTTTTTGTATCAGTCATACTGTTATCGATTTTTGTGTATGCACAGAATGTTGAAAAGAAGCTAATTTCTTATTCCATATTACTTGGTTGTGTTTCCTCTTCTTTTGGGTTATGCACTTGATCTGTTCATGCTGAGAATAATAAGATGTTATGACCATTTGCTGAAAATCTTAGATAGCAAAGGCAGTGAGCCTAAATGGATTTTGGGCGTGTGGTTTGTGAAGTGACAATCTTGATTTTTCTCTTTGAATGCTCTGCATGATATGGCTTTTGGTGGTATATATGACCTGTTTTTGTTCAGTTATTTCAAGTTCTATTTATTTGGTTTCATCTAATATGGTTTATTTGGTTGCACATAAGCCATCACCTGAAACTTTACAGCCTAAACCTTCTCATCCTGCACTTAGAGAAGAGGATGACCATGATGATGAGGAGATTGATGATGATGTTACAAATTATGATACCAAATTTGTGATTAGTTTTATTTTTATATTTTCATTGACAATTTAAATATTTCTAGTTACTATTTAAATATTTGTAATGACAATTAATTATTACTTTTCATTTTGGTAGAAAAATTTGTGATTGATGATGTTTTAAAATTGTGATTTCTTATGCTATATGACTTATTATGATGGTTAATTTCATCACTGTTAGCTATAAAATTAAAAGCATATTAAAAAAGTAATTCTAAAAAATTAGAGATGACCACTTTCCATCTCTAATTTTTAGAGACAGAATTAAAAAAAGAATATGTTCATCCCTACTTTTCTTTGGAAACTTTTTGGTAACCAAATTTAGATTTTTTAGAGACGTTCATTTTAATATACAGAACAGTATCATCTCTAATTTAATTATTATTATATTTTTTTAAAAAATGACAAATTCTATCTCTAATTAGAGACGAATGTTTTCATTTAGAGACGAAACAAATTTGTCTCTAACAATCTAAGACACAACTTTTACCGACAGAATAATTTTCATCTCTAATTCTATCTCTAAATATATAGAGATGAAATTTTAACATTTTAAAGATAGAATTTGTCCGTCTCTAAATAAGATTTTTCTAGTAGTGTCATTCACCCCAACACTAAAAGCTCAAACCATAGGTTTGCTCAAAGCTCAATATCGGTGTAGTTTAGTTTAGATGCGTGGATCTCTCACGCCTTAGTAGTTAGCAACACATACAATGATGTCATCTTCACAAAGCCATTAACCACTTCACATTTCATAAAAGCAATGGCTAAGGGAAGCTTCTTAGCCACTCCCTGTATTTTCTATCATAGAATTCTCCACTAACCACTTAAGATCACCTCTCATGTCAGCTATAAAAGAGACACCAAGACGTAAGGAAAGGCTAAAGCATTGAGTTTTTAGCTTTGTTAGTTTAGCTTTATCATAATCTCAAGTGCTGTCTTGTTAGTTTAGTTTTTTGTGAAAATTTGGCCTGAGCATTTTGATTTGAACTTTGAACATGAACGCATAACGTTCTTGGTGCATAAAATTCTCTCTCTTAGCTAGCTCCAATCTTGTGTAAAAAAAACCCTCTCTCATGGCTTCCCCTTTTGCTTGAGAAGTTGCAAAAACTTGGATATTAAAAACTTCTTGGTATAAGAAAGTAACTATTAATATGCTGGATAGGTGAAGTCTACTCAGAGATAAACTAGTTTTACCATTAAGATTTTGGTATATCAATTATACTAGTAGAAGGGCAAACAATTAACGTATAAGATTGATGCCCAATTTACTTTAATCTCGATATAGAATATGGAAATTCCAGAACATTGAGCGTGGATGTAAAATAGGCTATATCCACGTCGTCCGAAATTAGAAAAAGAATTAATTGAAGGGATTGGATTAGGAGAAGTTCATTATTCATGCAAAACAGCAACCTCCATTTGTCCTTGAGCATAACTTAGTTGTTCATGTGCGAAGCATGAATGAATGAAAACAAAGCATACTTAACTCCGGGTGAGGCGTGATTGATCTGTTGATAGCCATGACCTACAATGAAATGAGACAACAAAACTGTAAAGTCTGAAGCGTACTAAGCATTGCCCTCAAGGATTATTTCTGTATAAACAAAAATCTCCCATAGTACAACAAGTTGTTCCTGTTTGATAGAGTTTCAAGAACTGCAAGAGATTTCAAACAAAACGTAACCCAGTAGAGAAGATGAAAAGAGAAAAGCAGCAGAGAAGATAAGGTGAAGAAAGTTGTGTGACTAAAACAACATTAAGTGAACGGTATTTATAGAAAGCATGAAAGAGCCATTAGCAGAAAAGAACGTTAAAAAATATGTACGTTAAAATAATAATGTTGGAATTTGTCCATTGAAAAACAGATTTTGCACGTTGAAAACTGATTTATATGTTGGAATATGCACGTTAGAAAATGAACGTTGGAAGTTGCAGACCAAGTCAAAAAGGGATAAGACCAAAAACTCATTTTCAAGTAAGCTCAAAATAATTAATTAAATATTTGACAAAAAGATTCATGCCTCATTTTATTACGCGCAAGGGGGGCCAAATTGAGGATTTGCACTAACTACGAGCCTTCGGCCCATTTTTTGTGTGCGCAAGCTCACCACCTAATTTGTTTCTTACTAAGCCCAAATCACAAGTTGATATATAAACTCTTCTAAAGATTTACTTCTAACTAATGTGAGACTTTATTCTTTTGAAATAAAACACTTTTTACAACAATCCCCCACATATTTCAAAACAATATGAAAAATAAAATAAATAAATAAAATAAAAAAGAAGAATCTGGATTACATCATAAGTGCAAACGTTTTGAATCCGGTATCTTTTGGACTATGAACCAGACCTAGATAAATAAGACTTTAACTTGCATTGTAATTGGTAAAGTTTAAATTTCTATGAACCAAAACATTTTTCATGTAAACTAAAATTCCATTTGATCACATTTACACTATCACTTATCTCTTCCTGTTGACGTCGTTTTGCACTTTTCGGCTATGAGCGTGCCTGGTTGTTCATGAGTACTCTAGAGACTATGTCATTATCTCATAGGAGTGGTCCCACTCCATTATCATATAGGTGATTTCATCAAGTGTATGTTGCACTTTATATACTATCCGTAAGAGATATGATATTCATTAAAAACATTTAGCTTATTCTCACAATAAATGCAATCTAACACTTCTCATACTTCTCACACCATAGGAATGGACAAATAAAATGCTAACAGTACTAACAAATGACTTGTTATTACTCATATGAATTTTTTCATGAAATCTTCACTCATAAAAGTTAGGTTATCATCACTGTTAGTTTCAAATTGACTTAAGTCACATTCTCCTCAATGTGGTATTTATTAAGTTCCTTCCCAAATGCTTAATCAGAGGATCGACCAAGTTCACTTATGACTTCACATAATCAATAGATATAATTCCATCTTTCAGCAGCTACTTTATCACCTCATGTCTCAACCTAATGTATCTTTTTTTACCATTAAAAGTTTCATTATTTGTAATAGATATTGCCGTTTTATTATCACAATGCATAGACACAGAAGGAGTTAATTTTATTCTCAATGAAATATTTTCTAAGAAATTTTTCAACCACTCAGCCTCATTACCGGCTTTCTCCAGAGCAATAAACTCTGACTTACTTCCATTTGTTCTTGAGCGTAACTTAGGTGTTCATGTGCGAAGCATGAATGAAAACAAAGCATTCTTAACTCCGGGCGTGATTGATCTCTACAAAAGAGGCTTCAAATCAAGATATTAGTATTGGGATTGTCATGGGAAGTGCTCACCAATATATAATATTAATGTGAATAATGTGACTTTTAATTGAAACTACTAGTAGTCAATAGTCATTTAATGTTTGCTGAGCCATCAAGAAATCTATATGAATCCATGGTTATGTATCTAGGCCAAACTTTACGATCATTTACATCAATAATACCTTGAGGAGCCTCACGGAGGCACAAAAATTTTATATGTCACACTCTGCTCGACAATTGTTATGACAGGGGTGTGATAACCATTCAAAGTTGTCTATGACAGTGGTATTAATGAGTATCAAGTCTGATTCTAACATGCCTCAGCTGACCTTTGGTTCCTTCAAGCTATGAGATTAAGAGCGTATGCCTAAGGGTACTTGCTACCTGCTAATTTTTACTAAGCAAAGAAGCAGGAATCAAAACATGGGTTAGGGAGGGAGCACAAAAATAGATAGTTAGTTCGTTACATCAACAGTTGCTTCAACGTACGATGCGTAACGAGTTCAAGTTTAAGCCATGCATCAACTTATGACGCGTAAGGATATAACGAGGTACCTTTGAAGAGTTCATGCATTCTTCCATGAGTTTCACACCTCATATGAGATGGCATTGAGCTCCAACAAGTTTAGGATGTCATTGAACGTCCATTTGATGTAGAAGCATGGAATTTTTTTGATCAAACACATCCACAATTCTCTTCCGAACCATACAATGTTAGTCTTGGGTTATGTGCATATGGTTTCACTAATGGTCAATTTGGTTCGAAATATTCATCTTGGTCAGTAGTTGTCACGCCTTATAGAATTTCCTCCTTGGATGTATATGACAACCACTCACATGTTTTTCACTAAGATCATTCTCATTCGTTATAATTCGAAAAGTAAAATAGATATATATTTATAGCCCTTGATTGACTAGCTGATTATTTGTAGAAAGGTAGTGTTATTATCCACAATTGGTTGAATACATGAGTACAGAATCAATTATAATTACTTATATAATTCTCTCTCTTTGAGCTAATTTTTAGAGTAGAATTAGACTAATTATTATAATATTATTTCAAAACCTATACTATTTGAGGTGCCCACAAATGTCTGGTGTTGCAAACTCCACGTTTCATATGTCTAGTCTTAAGTGTGAGATAGTATATTAAGTTCTACTTTAATTGAATATATGAATAAAAAATCATTTATAATGATTTTAGTAACTTTTTTCTTTGAGCTAACTTTTGGGGTGAAACATCGAGACTTGGTTATTCTATTAGGTGTTGTTACTTAAAATAATTCCCGAGCCTTATGTGTACACGATATATATATATATATATATATATATATATATATATATATATATGTATGTGTACTTTTGCCACTTGCAAAAGTACTGTGAAAGGAAACCACGTTTTGATTAGCGGATTCGCGATATTTTGAATTTGATGGGTGAACAAAGACTCAGATTATTTGATATACAATGCAAGGTGTGATCTTACGAACAAGCCATGATACTTTCCCCAAATAGTATTGGAGCAATTATTACATCACTGGACAACTAACAAAAATTTCAAAGCTTACAAAACTGTAGATGCAGTGAATCGTGCTTCTTCTCGCGGTGCTTCCTATAGGTGGCTTTGAGCATAAGCGTAGGAAGGTACGAACTTTAAGTTGAAAAAACGATGTATGGTTGATTTTCGAATTGCCAAATTTATATTGTAGCATTAGCTACAAGAATACAAAGATTTCTACTTGTTATTGTCATATAAATAAAGTCCAAGTATATATAGTTAATACACTCTTTTGTTCTTGAGACAATGATATGATTGAGTGGTGTTGTCCCAATTGGGGAATGAAAAGAAAGAGTTATATTATTGACAAGATAATGAGTATAAACTCTATGTAAGAGAAAACAATGCTTCATTTCTGCATATGGTTTGGGAGAACAAAGACATTTACGTCACTTCTCTTGCTAGTGTTTAATAATAATAACCTTCCGCTTTAGTTGACATTGAAATTGCATATTTCAATGTATTATCTGGTTTGTCATCACTTAATGCACGGTTACATGTTATGGCACATTGATTTGCTTATTAACTGCAAATGATTCTCTCATATCGAAGCATATTTTAGTAGGTGATGTTATGACTTAAACGGTTAGTAGTATACGCAAATATAGACTTAGATCATTTCATAAGATTTATATCTTTTAAAGTAATTGATGAACAAGTAAACATTTATCAATCATTCATGGATGAGTAGGTCCATCTATTAATAGTTGATAGATGTTTATTTATCCATAAATTATTTTAAAGAATCCTCCTCCCATTTTATATTGCAAAGGAGAACAACTAGATCAATACTAAGCTTATCTTCTAACAGCACTGCCATTTCACTGTGTTGACATTATATGAATTTGATCACACACTTTGTTAACTAATAATTGATTCCTTGTTAATTAGTGTAAAAATGATGTGAAAGTTTTAGTGTGCAAATGATACTACTCTTATGGAAAGAAAAATATTTCTTACACAGCAAATTTTTTATACCCATTAACAATGACTTAATTATTAGTTAACAAAGTGTATAGATTGGTCATTAAACGAGTAATCTCATACCAATAAGCTGGAGACTTATAATATTATAGTAAAGTTAATTTATACTATTGAGAATATTACTTTTAGACGACCTCAACTTTTTAACACATTTATTTTATTTTTCATAATCTTTTTAGGCAGATCATTTTAATATTTTTTCTTTGTTTTTTATGGAAATCTTCAATTATTTTTTTAAATTTATTTCTTGCTGTTTCCAATAAAAATTTTGACAAACATTTTTATTAAGCTGAATTTTCGACTGAAATTTAAAACATACATTTTGGTGAAAAACAGAAACTTAATAGAAAGAAGCAATCACATAATTTAACATTAGTCATAGTGGAAGTAGATTGTGTCTCTAAACAAATTTTATTTGTAATATTAGATATTTAAATTTATAAATTGTCACTTTAAAAAAATATATATCTAATGAGCACTCCTAAGCTGAAATTACATAAGTAATTGAACACAAAAAAAATCACATAATTCAATTTTCAAACAACAAAATCACAAATCTTAACAACATATCATTAGACTGTATCTCTAAACAAATTTTATTTGTAATATTAGATATTTAAATTCAGAAATTGTCACTTTTAAAAAAGATTTACCTATTGAGCATTCCTGACCTAAAATTACATCAGTAATTGAACACACAAAAAAATCACATAATTCAATTTTCAAACAACAAAATCACAAATCTTAACAACATATCATTAATACAAATCATATCCAAATAAATTCAATAATGGACAAGCACCTTTCATGGTTTAGTGCCTTATAAGGTGCCACATGGAGTAGCATTATAGGCCTACGTGGCAAACAATTAAAAATTAAAAGATAAAAAGGCGAAGCTGCCTACTTGATTGAAACAACCCAAAAGTGGGAAATTATTTGAAGACAACTCACGAAGTGATATTCTATATACAATATATATTATATAAAACACAATTCATGCAAGGTTGGCAATGACACGTAGTTGATGGATTACTTTTTTTTATTTTTTTATTACTTTCATTTGTTATTAATTAATCAAATACTCTCAATTTTTAATTTTAAATTCTCATTTTGAAATATCCACTTATCTTTCTTTTTTTTTATCCAATTTTTATATCTTTATCTTATTTTTTAAAAATTTTAAGGATAATTTTTTATTTTCATCATTGAAACGTCTTTCTTCTTTTCTTTTTTCTATTTTTCATTTTACTTTTTTAATATTTTATAAATTGTAAATGATATATTAATTATTTTTTTATTTTTCTAATCACTAAAACTTTATGATTACTTTTAGTTTATAAATGGATTATGAAAGGATTGTCATAAGAACAATAGTATCAGAAAATCATGTTTGCGAAAACATTAATGTTCATATATTATATTATGATATATTAGCTTTTAATAAGCTAAATATATACATAATATTATGAATTAATTTTCAAAATATCTCAATCTAAATATATTAATATTAATAATAAATAAAATTAAAAATATTTAAAATAAAATTATTCAAATATATATTTTAACAAATTTATTATAATAATTTAACTAATACATTGTTTATTTAACAAGGTAGTGCATGGCACACGTAACGGAACCAAGCTACAAAGGCTACAAAGAGGAAAGGGCTAACATAACAGGCCCAAAGTCAAGCAATGCAGCTATGCACAAATGAAAAGCAAAACAGACCCAGCATGCTTGCTAAGTACAAAATAATAGAAAACGAATCAAAGATAAGAGGTTATAGCCTCCTGCAATCTACCCAAATATATCTTTGTTTTGGAGCATCAGCACCCTTGCCTTTCATAGACTACCATTTACAGGCATACATACCAAAAGATAGGCATCAAAAAGCAGTCTAAGCGCTGGCCCTAAATGAACACTTATAGGCCTAACAATATTGCGGTCAAAGTGTGAGATTCGATAAGTTCATCTTTACAAATTTTAAATTCTAATGTTTACATGGTCTAAAGTTTTTTATTTATTTTTATTTACATTTAAGTGGTGTGTGAATCCGGTTACGCATACCTAATTAATCCACTTCTTCCGTTCCTAAGATTAGAAATAAGCTACTATTTATCCAAAAGCAAAATTGAATCCAAGGTTATTGAACTCAGTCACAGACAGTGCTACATGAATAATTGTGTACAGCTTGTAAAAAAATGTTGCGCGCCATTACTCTATTTACCACGTTTATTGGGTCCTACCAAGACACTTAATCGTAGTTACATACAGATACAGCAAGCACTGAATTTCCACAGAAGCCAGCTATTGGCGAGCACTGAAAAGAACACTTACGTTGGCCTTTTTCAAAATGTACTCCTCTTTTCTACTTCAGTTCAATTGGTGATTATCTTGTTTATAAAATCTTCCTACTTTGAATTATTGGATCAAACAACTAACGACTTGGGAAACATCATTTTGATGATTAATAAGGTCATCAAAATTAGCAACTTCCCCAGTTTTCAAAATTGAACAGATAATTGATGTACTAGACAGAAAAGTTATATGACAACATGCTGGTGTAGTTTTCAGAGAAATTCTACACATATTTAAGATATATGTTACCAAAACTGACTGGTAAAGACCTGAGTTAAAGGGTTTCAAATGGCTATTTACAAGAAACAGAATGTATTAGTAAGAGTATGTGCCACCAATATCTTAAACAATGAGTAGCGCCAACTGCTAGTATGTTTACATCCCTTCAAAAGCATGTTGGCCTTGCATGCCACCAGACAGAATGCTGCTAAAGTTTCATGGCAGAGCGATGGACAATGTCATAGAGAGACAGAAGAATTTCAGCACCAATCAATGCAATAATGAGCCACTCTAAGAAATCGGATTTCCTATTTTGAAGAATTTCTTGAAGAAAGCGGATATTGTGCTGCAAAATTAATAGGGAAAAATGTTAAAATGCATACCTATAAAAGAAAAAAAAAAGGAGTAACCGGAAAGACCAGATTTAGAATCAAGTGAGAAATTATATATGTTTCCAAGATAGAAGTTACACCTCCACAAATTTCAACTTAAAATCAAGACTTGCAAATCTCTGAGTTAATTCAAATTCATCCCGCAGAAACTCCCATATCTGAGCATATTTGGCATCTTTCCAAGCAATATCTGATCTGTAAAAACCATATAAAATTTTCTAAGCACTGGACAAATCCAATACTCGCCAAATATACCAGAGTCTCAACCACAAATATCTAGCAATAGGACAATGTAGAAATAAATGACTGCTAGTCTCAGAATCAGCAAGATAAATGACACAAACATTGGGACAGAAAGCTTTGAGAGGACTGCGAACCCATAACAAATCAATTGTCATAATCTTATTAAGCACTGCAGTTCACCTATATGTAATATTAAGTACAGAATTATTTTGGGTTTTAAACAGAATTAGATAAGACTAGACTTAGTTTCACAGATTGCCATTATCATCTAACATGTACAAAGAACTGCATAAAATGCACAAACTCAGACAATTTTAGCCTCCTTCAGTCCTTATTTTAACCATAGCCTACATATCTAATAATCAGTCGAAGTTGCTCCAAAGTAATACATCATTCAAATATTGATTTTTACTAAAGATACATTTGAAAAAATTGGAACTACAGAAGTCTACCAAAATAATTTGAAACTAGTGACCACAAGTACAGTTTCTCTTTCCAACTTCAAACACTAAAAATGAAGCTACACAATATGTTACCACAAACAGAATTGTTACCTCTCAAATAGTCCAAGCTTAAGAATCACATCAGCAAGATTTGAATTAGCCTTGCCCACCAACTGGAAAAGTTTTTTCCTTTGCATTTTGAATTTTCCAGTTGCTTCCATCTCACGGTTTATGTCAGTAAATTCTGCAACCATTCCATCAACCTAGAACAAAAATAGAAGGGAGCTGTTAGAGGAATGTCACCAATACACGGTATATCCAAATATCAGAAAATCCTAACCAGATGTAGAACATACCTGCCGTCCATAGTAATCAAGAGCAATACTTTGACCCAGAACGCTACCAATAGTACGAATTCCATCAATATTCAAGTATTGTAACATTATGTAATCTAGTCCACCTTGCATCCATGTGCTTAAAGCTGGTTTTTCTCTAACCTCATACTCTAAAATCTCAAAATACAGTAAAAATCAGATCGTGTAAAACTTTTACAGAAAAAGCATGTTAACCTATAAAACATTCTGAGACCTTGGAAGCTTAACTTTATAATCAATAAATGTTTTCACAATAAGATGGCAATGGCATATCTATAAAAACGTAAGTTAAAAAAAAAAAACAAAAGACAAAAATAATAATATTTGATTGCGTACACAACTACATAGAAAATAATTTTCTGAAACATCGTAAGTGTTATCATTGAGTCTGAAAGATAGCATTACAACTGTGACCTCTTATAAGTTATCCGGTTATCCTACAAGCACAAGCAACAAAGTTCTAATCATTTAAGTACAACAAAATAAAATAAAAAAAGTTTAATCATTTAAGGAGTTAGGCACCTTAACTAGTTAAGAAACATTCAAACACCAAAGACAGACTCAAAAACAACTAAATAACATAAATTCAAGCCCGGTAACAGCCCAAGGCCTGATCATCCAAAAATAAATATAATACTGCAAGAATTGACAATTACTAAATTACCCCTAAACTGATAACAAAACACCTTGAGCTACAGCTCCTAATTAAGATCTCCAATATTAGGCAGTGCCAAAACCAATGCTCGAGAACTAGAATGAGATTTTGCAAGTACTATATCCGTCTTCAAAGGTTACTGCTAGTGTCATCTGTCACTTAGATCACAATTCCAAGCTACATCACAATGAAAGTTATGACACATAACACATGTCAGGAGAAAGAGATATATGTACAATCGTTTTCTTATGGAGCATTTTCTTCACAATATTTGAACTCTTACTACTTTTTAGGAAACATAGATGCTTTACAGAACAACCCTAGAGGATCCTTTCCAAATTATCCTCATCAAAGAACAAAAGTTACCCTCATAATCATTAAAAGAAAATACCTTTTAATATTTTTCCAAAATGATCCAACCTTGCCAACTTTTTTTTAATAAAAGAACAAATTCATTAAGCAGAGTAGAAAATTACAAGGAAATTGGAGGATAAGGATCCTCCATAACTTGAAAAGAAAAAATAAAATAAAAAATCGAAAGTGAAAACATCAATGGAGAAAGCTGCACAACCCCTCAGCATATCTGTTAGGGAAACCGGCTTAAAAAGACCACGTGCTTCACAAATAGAAGCCAATCGCCTAATCTATCCCAATTCCCAAATAAGCTACTAAGCCAAAGAAATCTCCTTTAAAATACAAGTGTTACACCATCCAAATGCACCAAATAGTAGCATGAATTGCACATTGCCAAAAAAATTTAGCCTCTTTACTTCTACTGAAGCCACTAAATTGATCCAAGGACCTAGGGCACACCCAGCATTCATCAAATCGGTCGAACAATGTCCATAAAGAAACAGCAGCAAATCCATGTAAGAATAAATGAGAGACCGATTTTGAACAAACACCACACACAACACACATATCAGGGGAAAGAAAGCCTTATGTGACCTGTGTCCAAATAAAAGACTTGACCTTAGAGGGAGCTTTGGACTTCCAAAGGAATTTATCAAGATGAAAAGTATTAAAGTAACTCTATTCAATGAATGAGTTAGAAATGGAGAAAAGGATTTGCATTATTCAAGAAATTTTTCCAACTCAATGCCTATATTTGCCGTTTTGGATACCACAACATTTGTCCATTAACAACCACCCATGGCAGATTCATAAGCACAAAACAGCAGCTTCTAAAAGGCAACAGCATTTACATTAATGCATTCACACTATAAATATTAGATTGGAAATTTTAACTCCACTAATCTTTACAAAGGTTGGTTGAGAACAAACATGAAAATAATGTGCAGCTTGCAGGTGTACTCAAATGTTCCTAATGAATGTGAAAATGGATTGTCACAAAGCTCAGCTCAAGCTGTTGAAGCTCAATTGACAATATGGCTAATGTTTTGTCATCTGGTTTTGACATCAACCAAAACTATTCTAGATGTGAGCAAAAATAAAATAGTTCTTTTACATCTTGTTATGCTAACATCACTTCAGTCATTCCAGATCCAAAAATTATTATTTTCTTTTAAATTTTTGGAAAACCATTTATAATGATAACCTTGACAAACAAGTAGCATAGTTAAGAACATTATCTATTGTTTAGAGATTTTGATGAGTGACAAACTATACATTATATTTTAAATATGAATTGGATATAGGAACTCACCATCCTTTCTCATTTCAGGAAGCAAACCAGATGCATGCCTTTTAACAATTTTCAAATAGCCATCAACCTCATGCTCAGGGACATTAAACAATACAATAGAGCCATACTGAAAAACCACCATGTAACAGCCACTGCTTCCACTCAAGAAAGAAGTACCCAGACCCTGAAACAAAAAGGTAGTTTACAGTTACTGTCACTGGTCTTATGACTTCAAAATTTACATAACTGATGAAGGCACAAAATATACTTAATCATCCAGTGCATGCATTGTTAAATGGGTTCCCATCATTAGTTCTTACAGAAGTATCGAAATATTTTCACTGACATGATAGGCAGGGTGAAGGAAAAGGAAATGAAAGAAGAAATAGTTATAATGCAAGAATGGTGATTTATAAATTTGAAAGGACAGTATTTGACCTTATTGACCAAATCGTGTGATCCAAAAATTAAAATTCAGATTCTCATAAATATATTTTAAATTGTTTTTTATTATTCATACTTGTATTGTTATTGTCATCGTTGTTGTTGTTGGGATTCAGGTTACAAAGACACCTAACTTACAAGTTATTTGCACAAGTAAAATATATTAATTTTTCTCTTTCAGCCAAAATTTATTTGCTGAAGAGGCTTGGTCAGTCATGAAATGTTTGATGAAGAAGTTCTATGTATTAACCATCTAAATCTTACACACGGTTACTATATACAAGAAACAATTAATATACTTCAACAAAAAGTTTGGCCAACAATTCTAACTTAGAATATGAGTCCTGAAACTAACCAATATGCAACTAAATAAAAACCAAGACAACAAAGAAGTAAATGTAGAAAGCATAACATAAAACACCAATAAAAGAGAGGAAAAAACTAACATATTTTCATTCCACCAATTTTGCATAGAGTAAAAGTCAGAATTGGCAACTAATACCATCAATGACCCACTTTGCCCCCAGCCGGGGGAGTAGGGGGGAAAAAAGAAGAAGAGGATGTGGCCAATTTAACAGCTTAAAATTAGTACTCCTTGCAAAGAAACATAATCCAACACCTCATAAAACTGCCATGCCTAAAGCTACCAAAACCCACATTACATAACAAGCCAAAACCAGGCAAAATGAATCTTACAAATGCTATTCAAGTTTTTTCAACCCCAACATGAAGACTATAGAAGCCTATATGTTTTTCCCTTCCTTCAGTCCTGATGTCGCATGACTTGAATATCCCCACCCATAAAAAGCATGGACATGGTAAACTAGGTTCAAGGCTACAACCAGAGAAGTAGAATGGAAACATGTTTATATTGTCAGTATTCACACACAGGTGCCTTTATCTTCTACCAACAGCAATATGTAAGAACAAAAATTATTTCTCCTGCTTCAACCTTTTTTAAACCTCATTCTAAAAGGATGCAATCTATATCTATATTAATATATATGCCTCAGGCATGCGTTTGGTCTCATGGTGTTTTTGATATACAAAACTTAAACCAACAAAAAAACAAGAAAAAAAAAATTGATGGTTAACCGATACTGTGATAGATTGATATGCAAAACAGGTGGATTGATATGCATTCAAGTGTGTCAACTGTCAACAAGATACTTTATAAATTATGCCCTTTAACTTCTACATCTTTCTTGATGAAGCACTGAGGATAAAGATACATAAAGAAGACAAAGTGGAAATATAACTGATTCCTCACCCTATAGGAAATGCAACTGCCTAAATGATGTATATCCAATAACAAAAAAAATTAAAATAATGAAGACAGGGCAGAACATGAGTAAATAGTGGGGTGGGGAAGACAAGAGCATAGCCGAAGAGAGACATACCCTGGAATGAGAAAGATTGCCAAACTTGAGAACTACATAATTAGTCATTCGTGACGATGGCGGGACAAAGTTTGGTTTGTTCTGTTCCACCAAGCTTTTTAGATCAACACTACATCCGTAGAAAGGAAAGTGAGATATATAAATCAATATAGACATGTATGAAACAGCAAGCTATCAATTACATAGCATCATTCAATTTTCTGATTCTGAAAATTCTTGATTACTTTTCCCCATCACTTCTTGAATTTCCCTAAGTGTAACTGAAGAAAAAGACATTCTTTGATGTCCATTTCTCAAAATTTGACTGCCTTGCTACGACATCAAGGTTATACATAATCATGAAACTCTTCGAGGATACATCACCAATTCCAAAATTCTAATTGCTTTTCTTGCAGCAATTGGAATGTAAAATCATATATATATATATAGAGTATACTATTGTTAACTTATTTGTTTATTTACATGGAATCATCAAATTAACAAATTTCAAAATGCGATTGTTGTCTTGTCTATAACGGATTATCATATTTTTAGCGATGCAATACTCTAGAGTCAAGATGATATCACACCTTTCATGGTCGACAACCTCAGACAATAATAAGAAAAGTTGAAAACAGGCCCCAAAATTCAATCTTTCAAGAAATGTAATTATCACCTTGAAACCAAACCCAATACCCATTAACCAATTTCAGATTAACAGTAACACAAAATTGAAAATTCAAATAAGTCCACACAAAAACGAAGCATACCAGAATTCCTTTTATCCAAAACAACAAAATTCGTAGCAGTAGCAGAAGAAATGACATACCTTGTAGAGAAGAAGAAGGCTCTGACAGGAATGGAGGGTTTGGCATCTTCGTCGAGGGTTCCATCACCGCCAGGGCCATCAGCGACCTCAGAGCAGGAAACGGCGTCGTTCCAGTCCAAGGAAGGAGCGGAAGAAAGAGAAGAAGAAACGCAGCGCATAACCGAGAAACCAAAATTGGAGCCAAAGTCATGGTGGATGTTGTTCTTTCCAGTGAAGGAAAGAAAAGAGTGTGACTGAGTGAGAGTGACGATTGTACGTAATGATGGTGACGATGATGATGATGATGATGATGAAGAATGGTAAGAGAGTGAGGAATAAGTGAGTGAAGAAGAAGAAGAGAGGAGGAAGGAACGAAGGCACAAGGTCCTGAGGGTGAGGGTGAGTTGGGTGCTGCCGTCTAGTGTGCGCAACATCTTTTTCTTTTGGTTTGAGGCAGCAGGGGAGGGATAGGTAGACTGAACGAACCGTATCAATATTATGTATCAAAATATTCAACTAAGGTCGGTGGTGTGTTGGATTGGTCACGCCTCAGTCTCATTCATTTTACCCTCAAAGAGGAGTTTGTTAACCAATTTTACTTTCAAACAAAGTAGCCACACATAATTATACATATATTATTTTTATATTTTTATAATTTTTATTATTGAATCATAGATGAACCCATTTTATTTTTATATATTTATACTTTAATTTAACTATATAGGCAAGTATTAGAGATGTGACCAAAAAAAAATGTGTAGACAACATTTTTCATTTGCTATAGGCATCACATTTTTTATATCATTTTTACATTTAGTTAAAGATGTAAATATTTTAAATTAACAGTGTTTATTATGCAGTTAATAGGACTAGTAATAATTTATTATTATTTTGAGAAAAAATTCATTTAAAATGAGCTTATGTGTAAAGTAAATAAGTAACGGTGTATATATTCTTAATTTAATCTAAAGTATATTATGAATTGTGATTTCAACCCATAAGTGATTTAAAGGTAAATATACTCTTACTTACTCATTTTACACACAAAATTACTTTAGAAGAGTCTTGTCCATTATTTTGACCCCCTTTTAACCATATAATATATGCTTTTAACTAATAATGTGTACATCATTAATCAGGTATAAAAATAGTGAACAAAAATAATTTGCAAGCATCCTTTTCATTTGTTAACCAATAAGCTTCCATTCATGATAAGCATATAGTTTCGATTCAAATTTCAGGATCTCCTATTAGTAATGTTTTAAAAACCAGATCGAATCGGCTGATTTAACTAGTTAGATCATAAACCGACCATATGTACCAATCTAATCATTGTTTTATGTTGTCCAGTTTGATTCTGGGATTGGATCATTCAAACTATCACCCAAAACTTTCGTCGATTCAATCTCTAGTACGATTTTTAAAAACATTGTCTATTTGTCCTTAGGGACGGTCGTCACTAGGGACCTATTCGGGAAATAAGCATTGCAATGACTAAAACAAATATTAAATAAATAAATAATAATTTAAAATAATTTTATTTTTATCAATAGAATATATGCATAAATTTTAAGAATATCAAACTATTTATTTATTCTTTTAAATTTCCTTTTTTTTTTGCCAAAGATAATGATTATTAATTACCTAAGAATGAAGCAAAAAACAAAGTTCTAAGATAACATAAGTGGGCATCTATTTAGAATCTTCCAACAAGCTTGGAAGTGCAACTCAATTGCACCTTGGGCGCAACCCAAAAAAGTAAACATTTAAGTTATGTCCATACATAATTGTTTGCCCTCCTCGTCTTCATTTTTGCCCAAGCTCCTCTACTTCATCATACGTTCATCAAAGAGAGCCTGCTGGATTGGAATCGAGATGAGAGGGGAAGTAGTTTTAACCAAAGTCTTTTTAGTCTCTGACTTTTTGAATCTTCTCTTTTTTTTTTGGATGAAGTCAATGGTGAGGTTGCCTTACCAATGCAAAACTGCACATGGGGAATCTAAGAGCTAGCTAGGGTTGGGCCTAAGCCCACTACTGTGACAGGTTACTTTCTTGATCACAAAGGTATCTTAGAGGGCTAAACAAGTTGGTCAATTTTGCTAACTTGGGGTTGAACTTCTTGGGCTTGCTCACTAGTGAATGAGTAGATAGTGTCTCTGGCGTCTCTACCTGAGGGATAAACTCATAAAAAGGCTCTTTCTCTCGGACAACACTTGATCTAGCAAAAGCATACTCAAGCTCAATCAACTAATGACCTTGGGTATGTAATAAGTTCGAGTTTGCCTCCTTTTCAGAGACTGACAATGATGACAAGTACCAAGACATTTTCTCCACCATAATCTTTTGGCCTTTGTTATTTCTAGGAGTAGGAGTAGGGACTTGATCATGGCATTTTTGTCCTTTTCTTGCTTTTGAGGCTTTAATTTTGTGCCCAGTTTGGTCCGCTTTCAACTTTGGACCATATTTATGCTCCTAAATGGAATTAGTCATCTCGTCTTGAATAAAGAAAGAGCGGCTTCATTCTTCGTGACCAATCCTGCCAAAGTAGTAACAGAAAACAAGCAGTTTTTCATAAAGGAAATCCACTTAAACCTTACTGGAGTTGTTGGTGCTTAGGTTAACACCTCTTTTCACGGACTAGGTCACCTCAACAGTCATCTTCATGCTTATCTCTAACAGAGAACAAACTTGCCATCAAAATAGGACTCACTCTTGCAAACAGTTTCTTCCCTAATTGTACAGCGTTGCATAACAAGCCCAAACACTAAATCAAGAGTGGACATTGGTGCAGGCTTGCTGAAGATCTGATGGTGGCTAGTTGCTACAACACTAAACCAATCGCGTGCCAGAGTCGAGATGCAATGGTCATTGTCGCACGACTCCCACCACATCACACCAGAGAAGGATGAAACAGCGAACACAGGATCAAACGAGGAGGCGGCTAGAATTACTAGGGCTATGTTTGGATTTGTGAGATTGAGTAGAATGGAGGGAAATAAAATGGAATAGAGATAGGTTCCATTGTTTGGTTATGTTAAAAAAAGATAGAATGAAATGGAAGTGGGTGGGATGAATTCCATCCCATCCTACCAAAAACCATTAATTCTCCCCTCCCCCCAATTTGGGAGATATGGGATGGAATGGAATAATAACTTTTTTTTGCATTAAAAATAAAATTATAATTCTTACTATTCTATTAACTTCCCAAATAATAGAATGATAACTTTACTTTATTCCATCATAAAATATCCAGACAATGGAATGATATTTTTATCTCATTTTATTCTATTCCATTCTATTTCATCTCATTCTATCCCATCACATTTTATTCCATTTCATCACTTACAAAATATCCAAACATAACATAAGATCTAGAGGAGCCCCTAAGCTAGAGACACAAAACCGTCAAGTGGAGGGGCTACACAATTAGAATGTGGCAATGCTAGAAACCCTAGCGAACCCCATCCCTTTCAAACATCCTAATTAGCTTTTTTTTTCATTAAATTGTTTATATTATTAATTTTTTCACATATTTAAAAAGCTATATGAAAAAGTTGTGAAATTTTTATAACAATTAACACTACATCAATGCAAGTTAACATTTCAAGATAAAAAAGTTAAGAAATCGTGTGAAATTAAATGTTCCTTTGTTAGACTCCATAAGTTATAATAAAGTTAGTCTTGCATATATATATATATATATATATATATATATAAAGAAAGTTGTATTAGGTTTATATAATTTTATTGGAGTAAAAATTATTTGTTCTTCTCAAATTTCAAGTTTTTATATATTCCAAATGGCATTTTTCAAATAGCAAATAGTCAAATATAACTCAGAATTTTGGTTATGCTAAATAATAGAGAACCTAAAATAAAATGATGAAAGACCAAAGTTAAATTAATATAGCTTATTGCTTTTTTATATAGATTTAAATACAATTCAATGACTCTGCACACTATTTTTTTTTATAAAAAAAAAGTTGTCAAACTATATTTTATTTTGTATAAAATATATTAAGGCCAAACTAAAACTTTAAGGACACTAAATATGAGTTAAACAATAAAAAATTCATACACTACTAATTAAATCTAGGATTAGTGGGGGACCAAGGTTCCCACTTGTCCTTTACTGGATCCATCACAGATCTTCACTATGGACTAGAACAAATATCTCTACACCCTAATTTTTTTTCATAAAAAAAACTCATTCATTTTGCTAGTAATGAAGAAAAATTACTAATTTTCTTTGTCGATAAATAATTGTACCTTACATGGTACTTCAAGAAATCTTAATTATATTACATTTTATTTTATACATACATCCAAGGGGGGCGAACATGGGTCTCGGTCCCCTTTTTCTCATTAATTTCTTTTAGATATTAATAATTAAATTAAATTAATTAAAAAAATATTAATCTTTTATAAAGTTAATATTTATTATATTGACACTCTTATTTAAAAATTATACACATATTCTTGATTTTATATATTATTATTACACTCTAACATCTTTATTTGTTTACAAAATTATATATACATTTCATACTTTATGTACAAATATTATACAAAGTCCCATTAAAAAAAAAGTAAGAAAAATATGAGTAATTTCTTAAACAAAAAAAGTGTCACTATTATAAGACTAATCTCGGAAAAGTCAATATAATTATACCAAAAATAAAAATGATGAAGTTAAAAGAGTTTATACTGATATGTATTTGACATGTGATTCATGATTATTTTATATACAATGATATTACAATTTCAACTCATTTTTTTTATTAATTTTTAATATTTATATAATAAATCTACTAGCTCCTTTTACTTTAAGCTTCACTTTCTTTTTTTAAAATTTATATATATGAAAACTTAATTTTGCTTATAAATCATGATGTAAAAAATAACTACTATTATGATACATTTAATATCTAATATAAATATTTATTTTTTATTTTTTTCACGTTATTCATAAATCTTTCTATATAATGAAAGAAAAATACTCTTCTAAAGTGAACAAATAAGAATATATTTATCCTTAATTTAAAATAGTCTTTTGATCTTAACCTACTAAATAATTTAAAGGTGAATACATTTTTATTTGCTAATTTTAATTTTTTTATCTATATTTAATAATATGATTTATAATTTTCGGCCTCTTCACCGAATATTTTCTAGATCTGTCCCTGTATATGCTATTAATATTTTATTTTTTCTAGGCACATATTATAAACGTATAAATATTTAAAATGAACTTCTTTTTTTCATCTTTTTCTTAACCAGATTTCATTTGTCTTTTATAATCCATTATAGATAAATTCACATTTAACAAAAAAAAAAGATATGGATAGGATTAAAAAAAAAAGGTAAATAAACTAACACCTATTGAGGTTTGCCAAATTAACAACTAACCCTATTCTTCCATCAATATTGCACTCTACCTCCATTGAGTCGATGAGACTAACGATTCTGTTAGAATATATTAATAGAATATTCTTAATTAACTGAGGTTAGCCCTTTTTTTATTTTTCTTATAAATAATGGGCAAACATATGTTGATGGAAACAACTATTTGAGGATTGCCTATCTAAATGGTCATCCATAAAGATGAACCACTAGCCAAAAGGAGAAAAACATTGGCATATATGCAGCTACAGATTCAACCTTCATTCTCTCAAAATTTTCCTTTCTTCATATTGGTTTGCTTCGAACAATTAGTCTACGATTTAGGCTTCAATTTGGATCAAATGTAAGGGCCACCTTTTCCATTGTGTGCCTCTTACATTGTCCCCTATTTTTCGTCAAATTCATTGCTCTTGAAGAACTCCATTACCGTTTTGTTGGGAGTAAGAATGTCAAAATAGACCAAACTCGAATAGCCTGATAAAATAGACGGATTAGGCAAAAAAATTTGATGCAAAATTGAAATTTGGCCTCAGTTGGCCGGTTCGATTTTGGCCTAGCCTACAAACCTGATGCTTAATTTTTAATTAGGTTATTATTATGTAATTTAGTTGATATATAAAGATTTTGTTCTTATTTTTTAATGTTTAAGCTAGTAATTTACCAACCCACAATGTTTAAACTATGTCAAACTAACCCACGACCCTAATAGGGTCGGGTTAGGCCTGTAATTAACTAGCTCGCAACGTTTCTAGCCCTACCTAGCTGGACCCAAAATATTATTGGCTTAATACGGGCTTACTCGTTTTGACACTCCTAGTTGGAGGTTTGGTTTGACATACAAAAGATGGCATCATCTCACACAATCCAATCAAGTTGTGCAATGCTGAGATTTATGAACAAAAGATGTCATTATTGGAAGCGTGTAGCTATAAGGTGCTCATAGTCAAATGCTCACAAAACCTAGCTCAACTACAATTGCTAAGAAAGGAGATGCGGTTTCTTTGAATGGGTGCAACCAATAGATAGCAATGAAGTTAACTGCACATCCAATGTTAAGAAAAGGGGAACCAAGATTGCCAGCAACAATATAGATCATGGGAAGCAACTTCTAATGGAGATTGAATATCTACATATCATATATAACTTGTAACATGACAAGGGCTATTCACATGTAGCTACTACTTTACATGAAGAAACCAAAAATCAAAAAAAAAAAAAAAAAGAAGAAAAGAAAGCATTGGCAGTTGCAATCAATTTATCTAGGTGCTTTATCAACTCTATTATAAACAACCTCTATAAACACCAAAATAACTAGATGTGATAATAACACTGATTCTATTCGGTTATGTATCTCACTAAAAAAACACCATAATCAAACTCCATCCGTATAAGTTACATACAAAAAAAAAAAAAAAATACAAACCCTAAACAACATTCATTTTAGAATGGAGTATATTCACTCTGACTTAAATAGGTAGTTGGGTCCCCATCTAGTTCTGTTATAGATGCCCCAATCCTTCTTGTTATGTTGGACAATTTTCTCTAGGATTTGCTGGAGCTCTTTGTTTGAGATTCGGCTTGCCCATTTGTTTGAGGGTGGTAAGGTATGGAAACTTTATGAAAAACTCCATATTTTCTCATCAAAGCTTCCATGCTTTGGTTGCAGAAGTGTGAAACCGGATCACTGATGATAGCCCTCAGAATGTCAAATTTGCAAAAAATATGTGATATAACAAAATCTAAAACAACTTTAGAATCATCAGTCTGAGTAGTTTTTGCCTCCACCCATTTAGATAATAATCAATAGCCAACAATATGTAAACAAAACCAAAAGAAATAGAAAAAATGTTCCATTAAGTCAATACCTCATACATAAAAAATCTCAAAAAACAACAAAGGCTGTTGGGGCATCTCATTCCTGTGAGAAATATTCCTTGTTCTCTAGTGTTATTCACAAGATTTACAAAACAAGTATGCATCATGAAATAGGGTAAGCCAATTCAATTCAAAGTCCAAGACTTTTCTAGTTGTACGTTGAGGCCCAAAATGCCCACCATATGCAAATGTATGGCAAAAATTAAGAATAAACTGGAACTCATGATCAAGTACACATCTTCTAATAACTTAGTCACTACAAAACCTCCACAGCTAGGGATCATCCCATACATAATACTTAGACTCACTTTGCAATTTATCATTTTAAGCCCAAGTAAAACATGTAGGAAAAACACTAGTAACCAAGAACTTGATTATATCTGCAAATCGTGGAGAAGTGATCTTACCTTGCAACTATAAAAGCTGCTCATCAGCAAAAAGAATCATGGATGGAAAGGGGATCTGAGGCTCTCTCAATCCTGCTTAAGTGATTAGCCATCAGGTTCTCTACTCCACTCTTTTCTCAGATCTCAATGGCAAACTCATGGAGCAGCAACGTCCACCTAATTAATCGTGGCTTAGCCTCAGGTTTTTCAAAATAAACTTTAGAGTCGCATGATCAGAAAATAGCGCAACCTTAGAACCAAGCAAATAGGATTTAAACTTATCTAATGCAAACACAATAGTTAAAAATTCTTTTTCTGTAGTTGTGTAATTCGCTTAAGCAACATCCAAAGTTCTTGAAGCATAGTTGATCACATGAGAAACTCTGCCCACTATCTATGCCAAGACAACTTCCACAAAATAGTTAAAAGCATCACACATCAGCTTAAACGGGAATGTCTAGTTAGGTGGTTAGATGATGGGGGTATTGGTCAAAGTCTGCTTCAAATGACTGAAGGCTTCCTTGTATTTTCGATCAAACATAAACTCCGCATCTTTTTACAGAAGGTTAGACAGTGGTAGGACTATCTGACTGAAATCTTTGATAAAGCACTTCTAAAAACCTACATGTCCAAGAAAAGAACGAACTTCCTGCACACATGTGGGGTAAGATAAACATGTAATAACATTTATTTTCATAAGATCTACCTTAATACCTTCGCTAGACACTACATGACCCAAAACTATACCCTGCTCTACCATGAAAAGACATTTCTCAAAATTTAAAATAAGGTTAGTTTCAATGCATCTATGCAGCACTCTAGTTAAGCTATCCAAATAAGAATCAAAAGAAGAACCATATACAGTGAAATCATCCATAAACACCTCTATGCACTCCTCTAGAAAGCCAGAGAAGATACTTACCATGTACCGCTGAAAGGTACCAGGGGCATTGTAGAGGCCGAAGGGCATTTGCATGTAAGCAAAAATGCCGAAAAAATAGGTGAAAGTGGTCTTCTTCTGATCCTCAGGTGCAATGTGAATATGAAAGTAACCAGTATAGCCATCCAAGAAGCAATAATGTGATTTCTCAACCAATTGCTCCAGCATCTAATCAATGAAAAACATAGGGTAATGATCCTTCCGAGTGGCCTAGTTGAGCCTTCTATAATCAATGCAAACTCTCCAATTGTTCCGCACTCTGGTAGGGAGCAACTCATTCTTTTGGTTTGCTACCATTGTAACCCTAGATTTCTTCGGGACAACCTGCATAGGACTCACCCAAGTGATATCAGATATAGGATAAATAATGTCATCCTGTAGTAGCTTGGTCACCTCCTTTTTTACCACGTCCAGAATCAGAGGATTCAGTCTGCTTTGGGGCTGCTTTACTAGTTTAGTTCCATCATCAAGTAATGTTCAATGCATGTATGTGGAAGGGCTAATACTAGGAATATCCATAAAAGTCCATCTGATGGTTTTCTTCTGCTCTCTTAGAATTTGTAGCAATCTCTCCTCATGTTCAACAAGGAGGTTCTTGGCCATGATCACAGGAAGCTACTCATTAACTACAAAGTATGCATACTTCAAGTGTCAAACAAAGGCTTAAGCTCCAATTTTGGTGGCTACACTATAAAGGGGAGTAATCTAGGGGGCTGCACTATTTTTACAGACTGAATATCCTCATAATCAGTAGTTGTTGTGTAAGTTGTAGAAACAAAATCATCATCTCTCAAGAATACAGAAATCTCTGCACAAACAATACATATCATATCACCATCATAATCAATACATGAGTGGCAATGAATAGAATCATTAAAATTAATAAAATCAAGAAATTCATCACACAACTCACATAAGTTCCTTAATTAAATCAGTAATTAAATCAATATGATAAATAGAATGCTCCTCCATGGGATGCTTCATAGCATCAAAAGTGTTAAACCAAATAATAAAGTCTCCAAACTCCATGGATAGAGTTCCTGCATGCACATCTATCTTGGTCTTCGCTGTTTTGAGGAATGACCTCCCTAAAATGAGTGGAGCCTTACTGGATGGTGACTCCCCCTCCATCTTCAGAATATAAAAATCTGCAGGAAATTTTAACTCATCAACCCTTACCAACATATCTTCAATCAACCCGGCTGGGTACGCATTGCTTCTATTAGCCAATTGAATCACAACACTTATAGCATGCAAAGGGCTAAGTCCAAGAGAATTAAAAATAGGCATAGGCATTACATTAATAGAAACATCTAAATCTAGCATGTCATGCTCAAATCTGTAATTGCCTATAATATATGGAATTGTAAAAGTTTATAGATCCTTGCATTTCTGAGGCATAGACTGAATGAGGGCTGAAACATTTTGGTCCATTTTGATTCTCTCATTACCCTTTACCCTCCTCCTGTGGATGCATAATTCCTTAAGAAACTTGGCATATTTTGGAATTTGCTTAATTGTATCCAGCAATGGAATATATACTTCCACTTTCCTGAAAGTCTCAAAAAGCTCTCTATCCTTCTCAACCTCATCTATCTTTCTGGAATAAGTGGCTCTCTATGGAAAAGGAATGGCTACTATAGGCTTCTGCTGCTCATCAACAACCACTATTTTCTTCTTACCCTCAGATTTTTGGGCTGGTTCATTAGAAACTAATTTCTTTGCTAGTTGTTGCTTGCTTGCAGGTTGAGGTTCAGTTGGTACTTATACAGATTTTTCAAACCTCAGTGTAATGGCACTCACATACTCACATTCCCCTTTGGATTGGGAATTGTTTGTGAGGGATGTTAGCCAGAACCTTGGACCTGCAGCTGACTCAATGAAGAAGCCAATTATTCAATTTAGGTTTCTAAATTTTGTATTGTGCCTCTATTCTCTGTTGGAACTAAATATTGTTGGTGGCTATCTACTTCACCAAAACCTCAAATAAAGGCTCAGATTTTATAGTTACTGGACTTGGTTGTTGCATAAGCTGTTGGAATTGCTGCCTACTTGGTCCAACATGAGGCTAAATTTGTGGTTGCCTAGGTGGTTATTGGAATTGTTTCTTGTACTGCTATAGTTGCTGCTATTGTGAGGCTGCATTACCATACCTTAGATTTAGATGATCTCTCCAGCCATGGTTATATGTGTTGGAGTACGAATCATATATAGGTTATTGTTGCTGCTGGTATTATGGTTTACTAAGAAAGACACCTGTTGTAGCTACAGAGTGATCTTGAAATACAAAACCATCATCCTGAAGTGTAAGGCATGTATCTGTGGGATAAGATGAAACAGAACAAATGCCACACACGCTTGTAAGCCTATGATAAGAAATTATTATCCCACTGCCTACTGTCTCACCAAGGAAGTCAACTTATTAAGTTTATGCTATATTCTCTGTTGGTTAGCATGAGACACATGAATCTCATTCACTCATCTAGTGGAAGTAATCATCCGAGTACCAAACTGCTGGGAATTATCAGCCATATTAGTAATTAATTCTCTGGCAACAACTGGAGTTTTATCAACTAATGCACATTCACTGGCGGCATCAATCATGCTCTTATCCATAAGCAACAAGCCCTCATAGAAATACTGAATTAATAGCTAGTCATTAATCTGGTAGTGGGGATAACTTGAGCACAATTTCTTGAACCTTTTCCAATACTTATACAAAGTCTCTCTTATCTTCTGCCTTATACCACATATATATTTTCTAATGGAAGCAGCTCTAGATGTAGGTAAAAACTTCTCTAAGAATAGTCTCTTCATGTCATTCCAACACATTACTGCACCTGGTGAAAGGTAATATAGCCAATCCTTGGTTGCATCAGCAAGGGAGAAAGGAAATGCTCTCTACTTGATGTGTTCCTCAGGTATCCCTTATGGCTTCATGGTTAAACAGACCACATGAAACTCTTTTAAATGCTTATGAGGGTCCTCACCTGCAAGGCCATGAAACTTTGACAACAAATGTATTAATCTAGATTTAAGTTCACAGTTAGCATCAAGATCAAGATATTGAATCCCTAAAGGCTGGTAAGTAACATCAAGAGCGACTAGTTCCTTAAAGGTCCTATTATGCATATTATCACCCATAGTTACAATACCACTTAAGCTCTCAAGTTCACTTTCAGTTCTAATATCAAATTCAAATTTAGATGCAATTCTTTCACCCAAGCCTACGAGTTCTATTAAGTGTATGCAAGGTCCTCTCAATGTCAAGATTGATATCAAGTAAATGACTAGTGGAAGACCTAATAATGCAACATACAAAGCACAAAAATACAAAACATGCAAAACAGACTACACAATACTAAAATTCTACCAAAATAAATCTAGTTAACCTTCTAGACATTTTTAAAAAATATTAGACCACCACAGGGTGAAAACTACACAAAAATAAAACTAAAAAATGCAATAAAAAATCTTAAAAAATTGAAAAAGTGGTCTAAACGATGGAATTTGGCAAAACCAGGGGTGACCTCATGATGATGCGTAAGCCTTGTTTGTTAGGTCATTTTCCTTCAACTAACCAAGTTTCAAGTCATTTTGAACACATTTGTTCGTACAAAATTTTGAAAATTGACCTAAATTCACCCATTTTTGCCTGAGAACCACCAAAACATAGCAACAAAGGGGTTAGTAAAGGATTAGTAGTCAAATATGCTCCTAATAAGATTGATCAAAATCAGAATGATCTCTGACAATGATGCTAAAATTTGATAACTGCTGAAACTATCAAATTATATCAATTTATAATCGATTCATTAAAACTACTTGCAGTATAAGATAACACAGGGTCGAGCCCTTAGATCACTCTAATTACGCAATCAAATTAAAAGGTTAACAAATAGGGGGAAAAGGTTTGCAAGATTAATCAATAGAAAGTAATTAAAATGGTAAACATAATTATGAAAACAACCAATCTAAGTGAATTAATCAATCTTGATTTTAATCCGTCCTTGATCACTATGGATCCATTCAATTACTAAATGAATTCTTAGTCTTAGTATGTGTTTGGGATAGTTGTGAAAACTTGATTATTTCAATAATCAATTATTTCAATAATCAAGCTGTGAAAACTTGATTATTTCAATAATCAATTGTGTTTAAATATGTTAGCTAAAAAGTGATTTTAAGCTAATCTCTTTCGTTTGGATGATATAAAAAAGAATCACTTTTATGTATCAAATTACCAAAATATATATATAATAATTAAAAAAATTATTTTACATATCAAAGTGTGAGGAATAATTTATAATCTAGAATCAAAAGCTGAAATTTCAACATTATGAAAAAAAGTAATTAAAATGCATTAAATTTCGTGTAAAAACTAAAGCTAAATTTAACAAACATGTTCAATTACTATAATAACAACTTTTTTTTATAAAGAAACATACGTTGGGGGTGGGAATAATCTTTCCCAAACACCCCCTTAGATCACATCTAGAATCCTCAAGATGATCCACGGATCCTCTACTAGATTAACATCCAGAATTCGATCAATCAAAGTTAGACAAATTAAGTATCTATCTAATCTCAAATTAACCTAAGAATCAGAATCGAATCAAGCTAAACAATTCATCAAACACCTTTGATGCCTTGTTTAGTCTCTGCAATCCTCCTTTAACATAAGGTAATTACGTAATTATCATATGAACACCACAATCAAATTAAGCAACTCAATCATAATTAAATAAAGAGGAAGGAAATAAACTTGATTAATAATTAAATGTAGAACAATTAAAATAGAATCTCAGAATTAAGCATCAAGATTGTCAATCCCTAGGATTAATTAAAGATTCTAGTCCTCTATGAATGAGAAGGAAGAATTACAAAAACAAAAGAGAAAACCTAGAGAGAAGGGAGAGGAAAATAGATGAAGGGAGAGAATGAAAAGTGCTAAATAAGAAGATGCTTTTTTGTTCTGCTGCTCTCACCTCTTAAACCTAAATCCTAATTTGGCCTTACATGATTAGAATTCTAATAAGTACAAAGTTGGGTCAATTAGGAATCATTGGACTTAAACCTCATGTCATTTAGAGGCTTCAAACTCAAGTTATGCTCAATTAAGTGGCTTAACTCGCCAACAGCCTCTGCTTTGCATCTTCAATTGCATGCCCAAAACAAAGTAGTTAAACTAAGGAATCTTCATAAGAGTTGTAGCTTTGTGTCTTAGCTTCCATTTAGGCTTAGTTTGACATCCATTAGACTACTATAATTCAAGATACGAGCTAATAAGTGTGTGTAGGTCAAGCTGTCAAGATTAGCATTTTGGCTCTTGCTTCAACTTCAGTTTAAATTATCCAAACGTATGATCCAGCTCCTGAGGTCTCATGAAACTTGTAGAGATTTGTCTTAGATTTCCTACAAGACTAAAATCACATCAATCATGTATTTGAAACTCGGATTATATCCAAATTACTGAACACTACCACATAGACAAATTAAGGCTAATTCATGCAATAATTCCTTCAATGATCCAATTAGGCTCAATATCATAAAATGTGACAAAACTAACTTAATTAAACCAAAATGAACCTTAAGAAGCCTAGTGAGAAGATCATTAAATGAATAAAATACATTGCTATCAAGGTGTAGCTGATCATTACCTTTATTGCCATTATCTTTGAACCATTTGAGAATTGCCACATCATTTTCCATCAAAATACTCATGTTCCTAGGTAATACCTTTCCAGTCGTAATTGTATCTAACAATCTAGACTTATACTAGCATACACTTCTCTCTTAAGGTCCATCTAGTAGAAATAATCGATATCAAACTTGTCTATTATGAATAAGTCATCCTTTTAGTGAACCATAATGGAAAACTTGGTGTTATCTCCCATTGTTGCTGACACCAGAAAAAAACAGGAATTATACTTGTTAGAGACTTCACCTAATGAACCACAATGCAAAACTAGGTCTTATCCCCCATTGTTACTTAAATAAAAAAAAATAGGAATCACACTTGTTAGAGACTTCACCTATGGAACTTTTGTGTTATCCCTCATTCTTCCTCAACCAAAAACTTAGTTCATGTACAATAAAATCACACAAAAGGCAGAGACTCGCCTACGGGCCTTCTTCCCGAGTCTCATTTTACACACTAATGTTTCTTTTTCTTTCCAAATTGAACCTTAGCTTTTCTTCTCCATAAACTAATATAAGTGGGTGTTATAGCTCCTTTAAATTTGTTGCACCCATTAAATGAAAACTAGCTAAAGAGACTGCCTTGTCTCTTCCTCATTCATGCGTAAATTATTTGAGTTACCAATAGTAGGTGACGTTGGGCTAATGGCTAAGTCTTCAAATTTAATGTCACTCAACCATGGTTAACATAAATGACCTAACTAACAACATAGTTATTGTCATTTAATCCAGTGGGCTAGACTGTAATATTGAGTGAATATTGGAGGTTATGTGTTATTTTAGCAAACTTCAAGTAGGGTCATTGTTATTACCCAAGAAGAAAAACCTAAAAGAGAGATGGGAATATTAGGGTTAAAGAAAATGGTATTTAAAAAAGAATATGTAGCATTCAAATAAAGAGTCTAGCATGACAAATTAATCCACTCATAAGATATGTTTGGGAGTTTCAAAAGGTTGGGAGGGAATGACACATAACGAAATTGAATGGAAAGACAAAGAATGAAATGGAATTGAACATGCCACTCTATTGTTTGGTTATTTAATGAGTATGATGAGAGAATGGAGTGGAATCCTTGTCATTCCTTCCTTGACCCCCTCTATCAATTTGAGAGAAAATAATTTGAGGCTTTGTGGCAAGGGAGGTGTGAATATTATACTTTGTCCTAGGTTTTTTATATTTTTTATTTTATCTTATTTCTTTCCATTTTATATTATCTTATTTTATTTTATCTTATCTTATTTTCTTTTACATGTTATTTATTTTATTTTATTCTTGAGCTTTGGGCTCATGAATTTTGAACCCTCATTCATTACCAAGCTTAAGTTTGCTCTCTTGAACCCAATCCATTTTGCAAGGCCCAAACACATGAGAAGCAAAAAAGAAAGCTGATGAATGAGAGCAATTCCAGAGGGAATGTTGGTAACTTAATTTAGTACACATGCTAATATTAATTAAGGTGAAATCAAGATCAATCAACAAAATTAGGGAGGATTGATTGGCAAAAATTTGGCTATTCATCATTGTGGACTATTATACCAATAAATTGGACGCTCAACCCAACATCTACGGAAAGAGTTTTTCATCACACACGCACAAAGATTAGGAAATGGAGGAGAGAAAGAGAGAGTTTCTCTGAGAAAGAGGACAAAACCACCGCCATTGCACCACCCACACTCATTTGCACCCACACTTGCATAAGTTTCATGCATGTATACACTTGTCATGAACCATCTCATTGAACTCTAGAGCATTTGGTCATAGAGGCACTGATACTATGGTAGAATTTTCAGTTAATTATGAATTCATAAGATTAGGCAACTAGAAATTTAATTAATGACTTATAAAGTGGAAAAAAAAATTAATAAGGTTTTATAATTTAAAAAGGAAGTGATTTTCGATCGTGGAGGCTAAATTAGGATGAAGGTTTGAAACTTAAAGTATTTTGTTTAAAAGGAATTTTAAAGGTGATTTGAGACTTAAAACATATTTTTGAAAGGAATGGAACAAAGTTTTTATTGTTATTAGATAATAGTGATTTTGATTATGATCATGGTAAATAAGTTGTGAACATGACTCGGAACTTAAAGTATTCTATTTAAGAGGATTTTAGTAAAGAAAATAGAGAAAATTTTCAGTAAATTAATATAATGCGGATTTTGGGGAGAACATTGGAAAACGTTTACATGATTATGAAAATAGTAGTTTGCTATCGGGCCAGTGTACTGGACCTAATTTTGTTAAAATATGGTTTATGGCTTGTGGAGGCATGGGTTATGCATTGAGCTATCGTGCGTTGAACATTATCATACATTGAACATTATACACTAGTTTGCTGTTGTGCTGGACCCGAGTGGATCAGTGTTATTATGTAATTGTATGTGCAGTTATATAATATCATTGATACTAATAGTATCAGACAATTGTATGGGCGATTGTTTTGATATCATTGGGAACAGTACAATGATGGTTTGAGTTATGCATTGAGTTATCATGGATTGAATATCATACAGTCAGTGTTTGTATGGCTTTTGTTGCCTAGGAGTGAATGAGAATTGAGTAGCATGATCCAAAGGAAGGATCTCAGGGTGCGTCAGGGCAAGGTGATTCATCTAATGACCTAGTTGTTACACTATATACCTCTGGCCATGAAGAACCGTTGCAGCTCACTGACGAGGAACCGATAAGCACTATTTCTTTTTGCGTCCGACGTAGACTGTCATTGAGGGTGGCAGATCTTCTGGGCCATTCATATTTGAAATTGAGTATTAGCTCTGTGGAGTAGGAACTGACTTATTATGCATATACATTGTCAGTACACATATTATTGTGACATGATCAGTACATATATTGTCGTGACATGGTCAATATACATATTGTGGTGGCATAATCATTATATATCTATGGTGGATATCTGTTGTTATAGTGCTATTAATGTTTATATTATTGCAGGATATGCTTTCTGATGATATTTATAAAATTGATAACTTGAATATATCTGCAACATCTGTATGTATAGAATGACTTTGTCATTCGTATCATTTTCTTCGCTGCCATTTTGGTATGCGATGTAGGGGATTTCACTTTTTTGTTGTATTGTTCTAGGTTACAATTATGTTGAAGAAGATTGTGAAGGAAGACGAGGTTGAATCGTCTGGATTTTAGTGGATTGACTTCTGATTTCGGTGATGGCGTCTGGATGAGATTTCTTTAGTTACGTGCGGGTACGGCTTTATGGAGGCATCGATGACTGGCGTGTCGATTGTGACACCAAGCGTTTCGTGTATAGAGGGGATGTGACTCTACTTAGGAGTAGTACCTATCTTGGGGTTACTACTTTCACCTTCAATGCTTTTGTGCACGTAGAATTCTCTATTCCCATTAGAGACCTATGGGGTGATCGGCATTACACCCCTTGGAAGAATTCTACAGAGTCGACTGCTCGGACTCTCGTCCGTCACGACATGCGTCGACCAGGGAATTTGCCCGTTCTGGTTCCAAAGGAAGACCAAGTGGGAGATATTACCCTTCAAGTGTTTGGACTTGGGTCAGGTCGAGTTTTTATATGGTAGTTGTACACGTCTTCTGTTGTTTGGATATATAAGTATTGTGTTTTGTATTACCAAGTACTTTATGTTAAGGATATATATATATATATATATATATATATATATATATATATATGTATATATGGAATGTATTTCCTTTGGTGGTTGTATTTTAAGAGTTGTGTACTAAATATACTTCATTCGTGACTCATATTTTCTATATATACACAACGATTAAATTTGGAAACCTGTTGTTGAGTTGTAGCATGCCAAAATTTAGAGACCGTGGTATAATGACGATTGTGTCGTGGTTACTAAATCAAGGGGTGTTACAAAAGGTAGATGAATGACTTAATTATATTTCTAACAACTTTTCACCAAAATCACACACAATACATCAACCGAAGAATCTCACACACTCATGTTTCACACCACATAAGACCGCATCAGTAGCCTGTGTAGCACACCATCATTCATCTACCTTCATCATTATTTTTGCAGAGCAACCTACATACGCCACAACAAACATCCAACTCTGCAGCACCACTTGAACCACCGCTCTACTAAGTCATCGTTGAAACAGCACATTCAGGTTCAAAGGTTTCTATTTGCTTTTCCTAGTGTGTGGGCTTAGGACTATTCTATTTTATATGCATAAACACTTTTTATTTCATTATGGGTTGGCATTTCTAATTAATTTGGGTTTGTTTTGTGTGGATCTCTATGGTTCTCTAATTTTATGTATATTGAACCCTTTTTACGATTGTTTTATTATTTGTCTGGCATACATTTTACAAAAATGACATTTACACATCAAAATCCTTACATTATTTCTATACTTTACTTGTTTAGAAAAATAAAGGTAGAGAGTGTGTGTATTGTGTGTTTTTCTTTTTTATTATCTTAAAAAGAAGTGATGTAAGACTAATGTAAATTTTATTATGTACAAATATCATTGCTATACATTTTATTGTCTTTTTAACTTCTCCATATATTTCATTGTTATCTCAATGTGTTTGATAATGTACTCATTCCTATATATGTGTTTACTTGGGTTGTTAGTTTAACTTATCACCTTGGGCTTGCCTCTGTAAGATTTTATCTCACTGAAGAATGGTAGTTTTTTTTTTTGGGGCTTTAGTTGTTAACGATTTAGTTGTTGGCACCATTATCAATTTTAGTTTAATGTTTTATGTAACACCCCAAGATTAGCTACCTCACTATACCCAAGCATATATTGAAGCAACTAAGCTTAGGTACATCACATGTTACTATCACTCGCTTCCTAACTTATTTTAAACTTAATTATCCTTTTTCCACCTTTTATTTCATTTAACTTTACTTGTTACCCAAGCTCAATGAGGGAAAATTTATTTCATTTTGATGATCAAGGTCATTTTCCTTAAAAGTAGAACTATCCAATTTTCCATTTACTAGTTCGTTTATTCATTAACTTTTTTAATGTGTGTGAGTTCTCTTTGGTAGAACTCTAGCAATTTTTTTTTTATACTAGATGGGTATCAACTATAATAAAATATGTTATTTTACAAGACATACAGAAACTAGTACATCATATATCATATAATATAATATGCAAGCATCGGTACCTGCAATCATACATCAGTCCTGTAGGCCTCAGGCCTATACATGCATACAACATAAAACAAAATAAAGCCATGGGCATCAATATCCTATACAGTCCATATATATCAGTTCGTGTTAAAAGTCAGAGTCATAACTACAAAGATAATGATAGTCATACCATTGCCTTGTACAAACCAAAACGCAAATGTGGTACAAGATGCCTACGGCTTTATAGTACAAAGAATAACATACTACTATATGCCTATCACAAAATACTACAAGCTGTCCGTCAATCCAGATCACAATCAGAGATGGGGGAAGAGAATGAAAACCCCGAGTGGGTAACTTATATGCAGCTTAACATTCATATAAAATGTGTAAGTGTTAGTGCCATGGATTCATGGTTATACACCCACCAACTCTCAACAGGCTTCCAATAGATAGTCAATAGAGGCACCTTGAGTTAGCAGTAGTGTCAGGTGTTTGAAAATCATGAAAATAATAAAGGAGGTGAGACTTCTAAGAATTCCCAATATTATTAATATACAAAAATGTCATCATGATAATTCTAGTTGCTTTGAAATTTTCACAAAAACTTAAACAAAACTTTCAAGATTTTCTCAAAAAAGTGGCTTAAGCCTAAACAAATTTTTATTCTCAAGGCATAAGCTCATTTTAATAGTAATAATAGCATACAAGCTTTACAGTAATCTCACATAATAAAATAAGATGCTACTAGTGCAAACAAGAACTACACAAGTCAATCAAAATCATGATAAAAACATCAAAGTCTTCTCAGAAAACAAGAACAACAACACCACTAACCATGGTGCAAAAACCCCTCATTCCGTCCATGAACCCGAGACCAAACTCAACCAAGCCTCATCAAATTTTAATCAAAATTTTACATGCATTGTGAACATTCGATTTTATCCGGATCATTAAAGAAATTCAAAAAATGAAAAAGTATAAAAATTCAAAAATCACAATTTCAAAGCCCAAGTCCACTAAAAATAATAATAATAATACTAATAATAATAATAACAACAACAACAAAGTGAATAATAAAAAAATAAAAAATAAAAATAAGTAAAAAAAGTTATGAAAATTAAATAAAAAAGAAAAGGACCCAATCCTATTACAACAGACACAAGTCAAACCCAAATTTCTTCATGGCTTCGTTATGGGCCTAAGCAAACTCGGATCCACCAAAACCAATCTCCCTCTTCCCCTCCAAACCCTAGTCGCGCCACCCTACCATCCAATTTTACGTCAAGTCACGTCCAACACCCAGATCCTTTCCTTTTTTGATTACCACAACCCCTCAATCATGATAGCATGAATCAAGTAAGCATAATTCCTTACTGGGAGCCTGTTGAGAGCTAGTGGGTCTATGACCTCGAGACTGACACTTATATAGTCTATATGAATGTGAAGCTATACATATGTTAGTCTCCTAGGGTCATCATCCTCTTTTCTCACCTCTGATTTCTCTTGATGGATCGCTGCTAGTTTACTTTTATGATTGGCATACTATAGGATGTGATTCTTTTTGTTGATCACTGTATAACACATTTGTGTATGGATGTATATTAGGTGTAGATATGCCTATCAGCTTACTCATAGAGACGACTTTGACTCTGACTCTGACGTAGTTTGATGTAGTTGTACTGTATAGGGTGCCGATGCCTTTATTTTTACTTTACTTTATTATGTTATCATATGTATGGTCCAGAGGCCCAAATAGATTGTGTTGTCGCACCTTACACTTATATGAATGATATATTAATTTTTGTATGCTTGTGAGTTAGCATTATTAATCATGAATGTGATTCGCTTAATATGAAATAAAATGCTAGAGTTCTACCAATGAGAACTCGTGTGCACTAATTGAACTAATAATGGGTTAATAAATTAGAAAGTTAGTTAATTAAATCTTGAAGGCTACCGACCTTGCTCATCCAAATGAGCTAAAATTTCCTTCAATAGGCTTGGGTAACAAAAATAGATGAAATAGGTTGTGAAAAAAAATGTGTATGCTAAAAAAGAGTTAGGTAGTGATATGTGACGAGTTTAAGCTTAATTACTTCAATATAAGCCTGGGTATAATAAGGTAGTTGGACTTGGGGCATTACATATAAGTGGTATCAAAACAGTTCATCCTGATTAAGTCTAAGGTATGGATTGACTATGCTTTTAGCATAAATAGGAGTTCTCATTTTGTGTTATGCATTGTAAATTCTTGTCTTGATGATGACATGCATTACTGCTTTGGTGTGTATGTTAGAAGTTTCTGCCACACTGTTTACATGATATTAAGACTGATCAACTTAATATGTATTATTTTGTGTGTTCAGAAGCCTATGACATCCATTAGGTGAACTTCTCTAAACTAAAATACTGCCAATGGGCATAAGGCAGAAATGATGGGAACATTCATGCAGATGACTGCAGCTATGAGGGAGCATACTACCACTACTAATAGAATGTTGGAAATGATGGAAGCTAATCCATTTGCACAGCCACATCAAGGGGTTAATGTAGGGCCAACAAGTAATCAGAATTCTCATGATCTTTATAAGTTCCAAAAGGCAAACTTTTTGTCCTTTAAGGGAGAGTAAAATCCTATTAAAGTTGAGGGATGGGTTAAGGAGATGGAGAAAATATTTGCAGTCATGGCGTACACAGATGCACAGATGGTTTCTTTTGCCTCTTACATGTTGGTAGGCGAGGTAGATTGTTGATGGACTGATGCTAAGAGATTCTTAGAGGCTTTAGGTACTTAAATCATCTAGGAAGTGTTTAGAAATGCCTTTGTGGACAAGTATTTCATAAGGAGTTTATGAAATTGGAGCAAGGAAACATATCAATTGGGCAATATGTAACAAAATTTAAGGAGTTATCTAAATTCTCTACTTACTTTAGGCATAATCCAAATGAGAATTTGAAGTGTGTAAAGTTTGAAGCAGGTTTAAGAGAAGATATTCTGAGGGCAGTAGGACACTTGGAGATAAGAGATTTTCCTACTTTGGTTGACAAGTGTAGAATTATAGAGGGAAATAATCTGAAAGCCCCATCGAATCAAAGGCCACAAGATTTCCAGAAAAGAAAAAAAATGGATGGAAAGTATAAAAGGAGTGCTTCTTAGTTCAAACCATCACAGGATAAGGGAAAGTAGGTTCAGGCAGGAAACTGGGGATCAAAGTATGTCAAATGTGGTAAACATCATGGGACTAGACCTTATTGACTTGACCAAAATGTGTGCTACATTTGTAGTAAGACTGGGCACTATGCTAGGGATTGCATACAAGGACAAGGAGTGAAGCCCAACCCCCGACCACAAACTAAAGGAAGGGTGTTTATTTTGAGCAGAGAAGGGATAACTCAATATCCTAATTTGATACAAGATAAATGTGTAGTTAAAAATAATCTCTTAACTATACTGTATGACTTTGGAGATTCCCACTCCTTTATTTCCTATGATTGTGTGAAGCTGTTAGACTTGTTTATGTCTAAACTTCCTTATGATTTGTCTGTTTCTACACCAACAAGAAAGCTAATAATAACCTCACATGCTTGTTTGAATTGTTCTCTACAAGTATAGGGTAGATATTTTGTTGTGAACCTTATTTATTTACCTCTTATTGGTATTGATGTTATCCTTAGTATGGACTGGTTATTTGCCAATTATGTTGCTTTGAACTGTTTAGAAAAAACTCTGATATTCATGTTTGATTCTTTTTCTGTACCCGTTCCATTTAAGTCTTTGTATCTAATGCCACCTAGTTCAATTGTTGTTCATTAGAGGGAGTTCAGGAATATGTTCTCCATTCTCCTTAAAAGCTAAAGTTGAGCAAACCTTAAAGAGTATACATGTGGTAAGGAAATACCCAGAGGTATTTCCAAAAGAGGTAGCTAGTTTGCCACCTGAAAGGGAGATAGAATTTGTTATAGACTTAGTTCTAAGAACTTGACCCATATCTATAACATCATATAGGATGTCACCTCTAGAGTTGGCAAAGCTTAAAAGACAAATGAAATAGTTGTTGTGTAAGTAATTCATTTGACCTAGTGTATCACCCTAGGGAGCACTTGTGTTCCTGTTAAAGAAGAAAGATGGTAGTAAGAAATTGTGTGTTGGTTAAAGGAAACTAAATAAAGAGACGATTAAGAATGAGTACCCTTTGCCTAGAATAGATGACCTAATGGACCAATTGAGATGGGTCACTATCTTTTCCAAAATAGATTTGAGGTTAGGGTATCACCATATTAGAGTGAGAGAAGAAGATATTCCTAAGACTGCCTTTAGAACTAGGTATGGACATAAAGAATACTTGATGATGTCATTTGGATTGATTAATGTATCAGCAGTGTTCATGGATTACATGAACAAGATCCTTAGTCCCTATCTGGATAAATTCGTAGTTGTCTTTATAGTTGATATACTTATTTATTCAAAGACGGTAGAGGAGCATGAACATCACTTTAAGATAGTTCTGGAGATTATAAGAGAGAAAAAATTGTTTGCTAAGTTAGTAAAGTGTGAGTTTTGGATGAAAGAAGTGCAATTCCTAGGACATATAGTGTTATCAAGTGGCTCCAGTACTCAAGAGGGGGGTGAATTGAATTATAAAACTTTTTGCAAATACTTATAAAAAAAATTCATCGAAACTAAATATTAAGAAAGATATGAAAATAAAGAAAATAATTGAAAGCTTTAAGTTCAGCAAATTAACAGATAAGCAATAATAGATAAATTATAGAAAATAAAGAGATAAAGATAAGAAGAGTAGACACGATATTTATCCTAGTTCAGCCACCAAATCACTTGTGGCCTACGTCCAGTCCTCGAAACACAATTTAAGATTTTTCACTATCAATACAAGCTTAAAACAAGTGCTTGCAACCGTTACAAACAAGAGCGCTCCTCACACCTTAGGATACCTCCCCTTGTGCTTGAGCCTTAACTTTTAGAGATACCTCACCCTTACACAAACCTTTAAGGGATACATCACCCTTGTTACAAACTTTTAAGAGATACCTCACACTCTTTACAAACCTTTGAGGTATACCTCACCCTCTTTACAAAAGAGTAGAAAGTAGATGAAGAGAAACTCTCACACAGAGCAAATAATACAACTTAAAGCACTAAGAAAGCTCTTTAAAGATATCTCAAAGTTTTGGCAAAAAGAGTATAGAAAATATGAGAAAATTATAAATCACATTTTCAAGCAAGCAAAGAATGATTCAGATAGTTAGGTTTGTTGCAAAGATGACCCAAGGTCTCTATTTATAGAGCTTTGAAGAAAAGAGCCGTTGGGTACAATTAAATCATGTAATAAATGCAAATATGGCCATTTGTTTCTAAATCAGGATCCCGAGTTTATTCAAATAACTTCTGAGTTATTCGAATAACTCATTTTGAAAAGCCTCGTGAAAACCAATTCTAATAAACGTTATTCGAATAGCCAGAGGGTTATTCGAATAACTCTGTTTTAAAAACATTTCAAGAAACAAGATCTATTTGAATAACCATGGGGTTATTCAAATAGCTCATCTAATAAAAGCCATTCCGAAAACCTTTCTATTCGAATAGCAGTGGTGCTATTCGAATAGCACATTTTAAAAACAGAGGTGCACAGCGGGACTTGAAAACGTTATTTGAATACCACCTGTGTTATTCGAATAACCCTGTTAAAATCATAATTTTTCTTTACTTGGTTTATTCGAATAAAGACGCTTTTATTCGAATAACTCTGTTTGAAATCAGTTTTGAACATTTAAAAACTTCCAAAGTAATTTTCAAAAACATAAGGGCCATTTTGAATTTTGGTTTTTAATTTAAAAATTATTTTTATCTTTTCTTGCAAAATTAATGAGATATCCAAGAAGGCTCCATACAAAAAGACTCTAAGTCCTAAAGCTATTTTTGCAGGTCTTGGACTTAGTCTTATCATCATCTTTATCATATTTGTTATCATCAAAACTATTATCAATGTTAACTAGCCAATTACATATAGTATCCCAAGGAGGAGTGTTAGATGATCCTAGCAAGATAGAAGTTGTAGTGCTTTGGGAGAGACCTACTATTATAACTAAAATTAGGAGTTTTCTAGGATTGACAGGATATTATGGAAGATTCTTAAAAAGACTTTCCTAGTTAGCATTGCTTTGAACTAAGTTGACAAGGACAAGTAATCCTTTTGAGTGGACCCAGGAATGTGAACAAAGTTTTCAAGAACTAAAACATAGGTTGACCACAAACCGTAATTCCAAATCCTTAAGAAAATTTTAAGATATATTGTGATGCCTCAAAGAAGGGATTAGATTGTATTTTGATGCAGAATAGAAGAGTAGTTGATTACACCTCTAGGTAACTGAGGTCATATATGGAGAATTATCCTACTCATAATTTGGAAATGGCAGCAGTAGTTTCACTTTAAAGATTTGGAGGCATTACTGGTATGGAGCTAAGTTTGAGGTGTTTAGTGATCATAAGAGTCTAAAGTATTTGTTTGACTGGAAAGAATTGAATATAAGGCAAAGAAGATTGATGGAACTTTTGAAAGATTATGATTTTGGATTTAAGTATTATCTGGGTAAAGTCAATGTAGTGGCTAATCCACTTAGTAGAAAAACTTTGCATGTGTCCTGGATGATGATTCAGGAAATTGAACTCCTAGAGAGTTTTAGAAATTTAAGTTTGACAGTGACTGTGTCATCACATAGTCTCTGTATGAGTGAAATGAGGATAGCTAGCAATCTTAGAGCTCAAATTAGGGAAGCTCAGGAAAAAGATCAAGCTTTACAGAAAGTGATTAAACAGATTCAACAAGGAAAGCCAAAACGATTTAGTAAAGCAAAAGATGACATAATCTTGTATAAAGGAAGGTTGTGCATTCCAGAAGATGCTAAGTTAAGAAATACCAGGAGCTTATAAAAGCTTATAAAAGTAGTTACACTATTCATCTAGGTGCAACCAAGATGTACTAGGATCTTAAAAAAATATTTTGGTAGACTAAGATTAAATTAGACATTGCACAATATGTTTCTAAATGCTTAGTTTGCTAGAAGGTTAAAATTGAACACCAGAAACCTTCAAGAGCCCTACAGCCCTTGGAGATCCTAGAATGGAAGTGGGACAACATCTCTATAGGTTTTGTAATGGCCTTGCCAATAACCCAATCAGGTTATGATTCCATATGGGTTATTATGGATAGGTTAACTGATGTGTGTGAAACAACATCATATTTTGTTCTTGTGTTTGCATGCATTTTTATACATTCTAGACATTTTAGTTTCCCTTTTTATTTGTTTTTCCATTTAGTTCGGATAACTGCGGTGTTTTTGGTGTTATTGTGCAGGATTGGTGCTTAATTGGCCTTGAAATGGATGAAAAACTTGCACAATTGAAGTTGGAGCTTAAAGGGTAGCATTTTAGGACAAAAAGCTCGCTCCAGAGGGAACCACGGCCTGCCCGTGGCCTGAACCACGGCCATGGATCGAACAGCTGCGTGAAAAAGTAAAAAAGGAGAGTTCAGAGTCAACCACACCCTGGCCATGGTCTGGACCACGGCCTGGCCGTGGTCTGAACCACACCCTGGCCGTGGTCTGAAACACGACTATAATTGTCAAACAGAGACAACCACGGTCTGGCCGTGGTCCCCACCACGGCCGTGGTTCGGTGTGCGTGTCAGATTTTTAAGTCCGTTTTTCTCTTTTCTGATGGGCTTGAACCAGTTTTAACCCATGGGGTATTTATAGATGTTCTGAAGACAGCATTAGGGTTCGAATTTGGTTAGAAGGAGGCACATTGGAGGCTCTTGATCTTCATCTTCCTCTCTTCTCTCATGGATTACGGGTTTGGTTGTTCTTGGAACATGAATTCTAGTTTCTTCTTCTCCATGTCTGAGTAGTTCCCTTTTGTTTCTAGGATTGGGCAATGCCCTTTGATACATTGATGATGATTAATTGATATTGTTTACCCCTTTTATTAATCTTGAATGTTGTTGATTCAATCCTTATTGCAATTATTCATGTGAATTTGCTGGCCACTTATTTACATCTCATAGATATCTAGGGACGTATTGAAAGGTGAACCTAGGTGTTGGAACTATAAGAATTGAACTTAAGGTTTAAATCACGAGAGTAGGTTTAGCCTTTCGAGGATTAATGAATTACCAAAAAACGTAATGGGTTCAATTTAAATTCGATTACCACGAGAGTAGGAATTGGTTTAATTGGGCACGGTTCTTGTATCTTGAAAGGGAACATTAACTAATTTGGGGTAATTCACCTTCAATTGAATTTCAAGTGTTAATAAGAGGATTGTCAATTAGGAGTCTTGTATCATTGTGGTTAACCCCAATCCTGGAAGCTTTCTTAAATCTGAAATCTTTTCTCAAAAATTTGTTATTTTTATTCTCAACCTTGCATTTTAATTTTTATTGTTTGGTTACTACGTTCTTATCACTCCACAATTACATCCCTTTTGTTTAATTTAATTGAATTAATTAATTAATTGGTATTCATAGACATAGTCCCCTGTGGATTCGATCTTTTTATTACTTGACGACGAAACCGTACACTTGCGGATTTCACCCCAATCAAGTTTTGGCGCCGTTGTCTGGATCTGTCTTCTTCTTGAATATCGTTAAATTTTTAATTTAATTATTTTAAACCTTTTTACTACTTTCTTGTTTTCTCTTTGAGTGTTTACAAGTAATTCTCTTGTTTATGCGAAGAACTAGATGTTTTGGGACTCTTGAAGAAGCTGATCCTGAAATTGAAAGAACCCTTCGCAGAAGAAGAAGACAACAAAGCCAAAGAGCAAGAGATAGACTTGAGCCAACGCTTGTCATGGCTGCACCTGCTGATAATAGACCTCTTAAAGAGTATGCAGCCCCTAATGCTCGGGGTTTGCATTCTGGAATTGCTCGGCCAGACATTGAAGCTAGACAGTTCACCATACCACCTGCTTTACTCACCATGATAAGGCAGAACCAGTTTGGAGGATTGCCATCAGAGGACCCAAACGATCATGTGGATATGTTCTTGGAATTCTGTGAGACCCTCAAGATTGAAGGTGCCTCTGTTGATGCTATTCGCCTTCGCCTATTTCCATTATCATTGAGAGATAGAGCTAGGGCTTGGTTGAGGTCAATTCCCACTGAGACCATCACTTCTTGGGACCAATTGGAGCAAACTTTCTTGAACAAATTCTTTCCACCATCCAAGACTGCTCATCTGAGGACCCAAATCACAAGCTTTGTTCAGAAAGATGGTGAATCATTGTCGGAAGCTTGGGATAGATATAAGGCTTTCTTTGGAAGCCCCACACCATGGGTTAGAAAAATGGTTGATTGTCCACACCTTCTATAATGGGCTAGAATATTCTTCGAAGGTGTCTCTAGACTCCGCAGCTGGTGGAGCTTTGATGAATAGAAGACTGACAGAAACCTATGAGATCATTGAGAGTGTTGCCACAAATCATCACCAATGGGCAAATGAAAGAGGTAATAACCCGAGAAAACTCTCGGGAGGTAAGTTTGAGGTAGATGGAGTTGATTTAATTATGTCAAAATTTGATTCTTTGAATAAACGTTTTGACATGCTTGAAAAGGCTCATGTAAATGTCATAGGTGCCTCTAACAATTTTTGTGAGATTTGTGGAGCACAGGGACACATAGGTGTTGAATGCCAAGTTGGAATTGGCTCCTTACAAGGTGCACCGATGGAGCAAGTGGAATCATGCCTCAATTTCCATGACTTCAACCAAAAGGGGAGGAATGATCCATATTCTCAAACTTACAACCCCGGTTGGAAGTCACATCCCAACTTCTCCTACCGGAATAGTCAACACCAAGCAGGGCAAGGTAGTGCTAAACCCTCTTCTGGACTCCAACAGGTACAAAACTCTAAACTTGAGTCTCTTCTTGAGAATTTTGTTGAGAGTCAAGCTAAGCAAAATGAGGAGTTTAGGCAACATGGGCAAGTTGTGACTGAGGCCATTAGAGAGTTGTCATCTAAAGTTGAAAATTTGGCCATTCATAATAAATTGTTAGAAACTCAGATTGCCCAACTTACAAGCACTTCACATAGGCAACAAGGTAAATTTCCTGGTTAGCCTGAAATGAATCCAGGTAATGAACACCGCATGACGCTTAGTTTGAGAAGTGGTAAGACATTAGAGGATCCCAAGGGTAAGGAGGTGAGAGTGACAAAGATGAGGGGAATGAGGAAAAAGACACTAAGACACAACCCTTAGAGGAAGAGAAAATTAATGAAAAGGTGTCTAAGTATGTACCCCCGAACCATACCAACCCCCAAAGGTGCCATTCCCTCAAAGATTGGCTAAGGCCAAGCTAGATATGCAATTTGGGAAGTTCCTAGAGGTCCTTAAGAAATTGTACATTAATGTACCCTTCACTGAGGCGTTGAAACAAATGCCTACCTATGCTAAGTTTCTTAAGGACATTTTGTCTAATAAGAGAAAGCTTGATGAATATGAGACCGTAGCTTTAACTGAGGAGTGTAGTGCTTTAATTCAAAATAAATTGCCTCCTAAGCTAAAAGATCCAGGTAGCTTCTCTATTCCTTGCTTGATTGGTAACACAAATTTTGATAAAGCTCTGTGTGACTTAGGGGCTAGTGTCAGTCTTATGCCCCTTTCTGTGTGCAAGAAGTTGGAGGTGGGTGAGCTGAAACCCACAACTATTTCACTTCAGTTGGCGGATCGGTCCGTCAAGTACCCCGTAGGCATCTTGGAGGATGTTCCTATCAGAGTGGGTAAGTTTTTTTTACCCGTTGATTTTGTTGTGCTTGACATGGAAGCGGATGCTAAAATGCCGCTCATACTTGGGCGACCATTCCTCGCCACTGGAAGGGCAATTATTGATGTCCACGAAGGGAAATTGACTTTGCGATTGAATAATGAGGAAGTAGTTTTTAATGTTTTCAATTTTGAAAAAAATCTTAATTCCTCTGATTCATGTAATCGCATAAATGCTACTGATGATGTGGACAGAGTTGTACTTTCGGTATGCAAGAATCTGTGACTCATCTTTGTATTAGAGGAGACCTTGCCCAAGGTTGCTTCCAAGTTCGAGAAGGTCAAGCCCTGCAAGAAAGGACCAAAGAAGCGGGATGACAAATGTGTCAAGAAGCGTGAATTTAAACCAGGGGATAAAGTTCTTGTTGATAACTCGCTTCTACGTTTCTGTCCAGGTAAGTTGTGGTCGAAATGGTCCGGACCATATGAGATTGTTCGAGTCTTATCCTATGGTGTGCTTGAGGTGAAGATAGAAGGCCAGAAGACATTCATGATAAATGGCCAGAGAGTGCAACACTATGAAGAAGGAGTGGGGACTGAGGACCACTCCATTGACATCACCTGAGCATAGAACAAACTCACAGTCAAGCTAATGACTATAACTTAGCGCTTCTTGGGAGGCAACCCAACATTCTATCTCTTTTCCTTTATTTTCTTATTTTTATTGATTAACACTTTTTTTATTTTTATTTTTGTTTCTTAGTTAGCTATTGTTGAGTCGGCTTTGGTGCCTCCCTGAGTTCGGAGCCTTTGTAGGGGGATGTATATAGCTGTCGGCCAAAAAAAAATGGAGTTTTAGACCGGATGTTCGAGTTCATGGCTACACGTCTCCTTTTTCCACCACCGCAGTGAGTTCTTTTCATTTATTCCTTCCTTAGTTTTAGATTTTTACATTGGGGACAATGTAAGGTCTAAGCTTGGGGGTATTTATTTTTCATTTTTATTTTTATCTTCATTATCATGCATTCCCATATCTCATTTTGCATTGCATTTTCTTGTTGCATTTTCACACCATCTTATATTTCTGCTTTTTGGTTGAACCTTGTCCCCCTCTCTTTTGGAGATTTTGAGATGATAATTGATTTGGAACCCAATTTATTGAATCTTGTGGTAGGCAATAGGCATTGTCTTTAATTGATAGTGGAGGTGATTTCTTGATAGTTGATAATTAGCATATGTTCTCTGAATTTGTGCTTCTCATTGATTTTTGAACCTCTAAAAGTGAGTTTTTGAGCTTGTATGGGATTTATTCACTATATGATTTTTCATCCCATTCTTTGTGTTGAGTGGTCATTCCTCATTGATTTTGTGCTCTAGAACTTGATTTGAAACCATTTTGAGGCGAAATCTTGGTTTGCATGCTTGAATGTGATTAACGCATCTTAGGTATTTTTCTGGCCTTCTGAATTTGTTACACTTTCATCCACTAGTTGCCCATTTTGAGCTTATTGTATAATTGTTTTCTTGATGCCTATGATGATACATTGTCGGTGATCATTTAGAATATTGAATGGAGCAATCTGAGTTTGAATGTTGTATTGAGAATCATGTGTTTTGAAAATGAGGTCTCTCCCCTCAAAAAAAAAATGAGGAAAAAAGGAAAACAAAATAAAAGAAAAGCTTGAGATGAAAGCTTGAAAAGAAAGGGAGAAAATGTGGAATTATGCCTTGATTGAAAATTGTCTTTGCTCCGTGTATGTTCTATTGGGTTTCTTGTGCTTGTTGAAAATGTTATTAGCCCTTTGTGCATACCCTCCTTTCTTTATCCTTCCTGACATCATTCCCATGGCCCCATTATATCCCTTGAAAGACCTTTTGATTCTTGCATTCATGCTGATTATTAGTGAAAATTTGGTTTCTTATCAAGCTTATGGAAGTGCATTTTCTTTGAGGAATATTGAGCGCATTGTCTTCATCCTTAAACACTTTGAGTGTAGTTAGTGGAGTGATCCTAATTTAGTGAGGAGCATGATTTCTGAGAACTTTAGCCTCTAATTGGACTTGATTTTGATTACCTCTCTAATTCTTGGTTTGTCTTTGCCTATTGCTTGGTTGGATGTTTTCTCGGGTTCCTCATTCATTATTGTCTCATAATCCCATTTCTTACTTGGTCCTAGTTATTGCTTGGGGACAAGCAAAATCTTAAGCTTGGGGGTATTTGATGTGTGTGAAACAACATCATATTTTGTTCTTGTGTTTGCATGCATTTTTATACATTCTAGGCATTTTAGTTTCCCTTTTTATTTGTTTTTCCATTTAGTTCGGATAACTGCGGTGTTTTTGGTGTTATTGTGCAGGATTGGTGCTTAATTGGCCTTGAAATGGATGAAAAACTTGCACAATTGAAGTTGGAGCTTAAAGGGTAGCATTTTAGGACAAAAAGCTCGCTCCAGAGGGAACCACGGCTTGCCCGTGGCCTGAACCACGGCCATGGATCGAACAGCTGCGTGAAAAAGTAAAAAAAGAGAGTTCAGAGTCAACCACACCCTGGCCATGGTCTGGACCACGGCCTGGCCGTGGTATGAACCACACCCTGGCCGTGGTCTGAAACACGACTATAATTGTCAAACAGAGACAACCACGGTCTGGCCGTGGTCCCCACCACGGCCGTGGTTCGGTGTGCGTGTCAGATTTTTAAGTCCGTTTTTCTCTTTTCTGATGGGCTTGAACCAGTTTTAACCCATGGGATATTTATAGATGTTCTGAAGACAGCATTAGGGTTCGAATTTGGTTAGAAGGAGGCACATTGGAGGCTCTTGATCTTCATCTTCCTCTCTTCTCTCTTGGATTACGGGTTTGGTTGTTCTTGGAACATGAATTCTAGTTTCTTCTTCTCCATGTCTGAGTAGTTCCCTTTTGTTTCTAGGATTGGGCAATGCCCTTTGATACATTGATGATGATTAATTGATATTGTTTACCCATTTTATTAATCTTGAATGTTGTTGATTCAATCCTTATTGCGATTATTCATGTGAATTTGCTGGCCACTTATTTGCATCTCATAGATATCTAGGGACGTACTGAAAGGTGAACCTAGGTGTTGGAACTATAAGAATTGAACTTAAGGTTTAAATCATGAGAGTAGGTTTAGCCTTTCGAGGATTAATGAATTACCAAAAAACGTAATGGGTTCAATTTAAATTCGATTACCACGAGAGTAGGAATTGGTTTAATTGGGCACGGTTCTTGTATCTTGAAAGGGAACATTAACTAATTTGGGGTAATTCACCTTCAATTGAATTTCAAGTGTTAATAAGAGGATTGTCAATTAGGAGTCTTGTATCATTGTGGTTAACCCCAATCCTGGAAGCTTTCTTAAATCTGAAATCTTTTCTCAAAAATTTGTTATTTTTATTCTCAACCTTGCATTTTAATTTTTATTGTTTGGTTACTACGTTCTTATCACTCCACAATTACATCCCTTTTGTTTAATTTAATTGAATTAATTAATTAATTGGTATTCATAGACATAGTCCCTGTGGATTCGATCTTTTTATTACTTGACGACGAAACCGTACACTTGCGGATTTCACCCCAATCATTAACCAAGTCAGCTCATTTTCTACCACTAAGAGCTAACTATTCTTTGGATAGACTAGCTCAGTAGTATATACAAGAGATAGTTAGATTGCATGAAATACCTTCGAGTATAGTTTCAAATAAAGATCCTAGGTTTTCCTTAAGATTTTGGGGAGCCTTGTAGGAAATTTTTGGGACTAAGTTCTGTTTTAGCATAGCCTATCACCCACAAACTGATGGACAAATTGAGAGAACTATCGAAACCCTAGAGGATATGCTTAGGGCGTGTGTCTTGGAACAAAAGGGTAGTTAGGATAGGTATCTGCCATCAGTAGAGTTTGCTTATAACAATAGCTACTACACTAGTTTAGGAATGACACCTTGTGAGGCATTGTATGGTCAAAAATACAGATCACCTCAAAAATACAGATCACCTCTATATTGGTACAAAGTAGGTGAGATAACCTTTCTAGGCCTAAAAGTAGTTTAGCAAACCACAGAACAAGTAAAGATGATTATGGAAAGATTAGCAACTGCTCAGAGTAGATAAAAGAGCTATGTTGATAAGTGGAGAAGACCTCTAGTATTTGAGAAATGAGAACATGTATTTTTGAAAGTTATCCCTATCACTAAGATTGACAGAATCTTAAAATCTAAAAAATTTAGTCCTCGATTTCTTAGTTCTTTCCAAATTTTGAAAAGAATTGGACTTGTTGCTTATCAAATAGCCCTTTCACCCAGTCTATCCAATCTTTATAATGTCTTCCATGTTTCATAGATTAAAAAATACAACTCATATCCTTCACATGTTTTGGGAAATGAGTCAAGTGAGAGATTATTTAACTTACAAAATAAAATATGTACAGATTGTGAACAGAGGAGTTAAGGGGCTTAGAGGAAGACAAATTCCTTTAGTGAAAGTGGTATAGAAGGGGATAAACTTTGAGGAGATTATTTGGGAGTTAGAATCTAGCATGAGGCAGGATTATTCAAAACTTTTCACAACAAGTAATCCAAATTTTGGGGAAACTTCTTTTTAAAGGAGGGGAGAATTGTAACATTCTCCATCTAATTTGCCTATATAGATAATATACTAATAATCAAATTATTATTTGATTTGCCTACTTATTTACGTGCATGGTTGTGTCATGTTAATAATAACTTAGCGCGTAAGTTAAATTTAGAATTTAACCCAAATAAATATAGAAAATTTATATAAGTGAAAATAATGGTTAAAAATCAATAATTTAGATATAAAAAAATAAATTGATTTATGGTGAATTTTGGAAGCCCAAATAATTAAATTTAGTAATTTTGGCAATCTTATTGATTTAAAAGTAGCGTAAAAATTAGAATACATAAGATAAAATTGGAATTCATAATTTTATAAATTGAGAAATTTATTTAGGTGATGGTAACAATTTTTTAACTCCCTTATGACTTAAGAAAATGCATGAGAGTAAATTAGATTAATTATGTAAGCTTAGGATTTTATTTAAAATAAAAAAGTTGGAGTCATCATTACCTTCTAACCACTAGAATTTCATGCAAAGGAGAGAGAGAGCACTAAGCTAAATCCTTATTGGGTTGATGTCAAGACTTGAAATGAGTAGATTTGAGCTTAATAGGACTCAAACCAATAGGATTGCATGCATGAGAGTTACTTGAACACTAAGTTAACAATACATTGGTAAGAATTAAGACCTAATTGATATCAATTGGCCTAAACTAAGATCCTAAATGAATTCTATGAATTTCAAAGACATGATTAGATGCTAGAAAAATAGTATTGAAGATCAAAACATCTTTAGGAGCATTACAGCTCACTAAACTGCTTCTTCCACCCAACAACATAAGAACTAAGTTGTTTTCCTTCCTTATAACTCCTTCCATGCGACACCACGCCCACCAACACACACAAACAAACTCTCATCTTCCTCTCTCTGCTGGGACGCGACCAGGGCAGCCATAGGAGCTTGCTCTGAAGCTCTTGCATGAGCCTTCATTGGTGCTCAAATCACTTAGCTCAAGAAGACAAAAAATATTCCTCATAACTTCCTCTTCCACCTACACTATTTGGAATCCTTATTCAGCTCACTTTATCAACAATTTCCTCCTTCAACCACGACCTATAGGAGACCAAGTAGGGGTGCTTGACTTCCACTCTTCTTCTTTATAGTTGTTTTAATGATTTTTTTGCTTCTATATGTTGTTGTTGGATTGAGAATTTGATGGATACCTATGGGGGTTGTTCTCGAGTTTGGTGGGAGAGGGGTAGGATTAGTTGTGCTTTTTCCTATTTCTATTGATTTCTTGATCATTTGAGCCTTTATGAATTTGAATCAATGCTTGCATGTTGGATTGACATGAATCTTTGTTAAGTTGTGTGTTACCAAGTGGCTTCAATACTCAAGAGGAGGGTGAATTGAGTTTTGTAAAATAATTTTTCAAATCCTTCGCAAAATACTTGATTATCAATTTTCGTTGAAACTATTGTTTATCAAAGTTGAATGGATAGAGAGGCTAGAATGATTTCACTTACAAATAAATCAATCAGGCAAGATAGTATACAAGTAATTCAATAAAACAGTGCACAAGATAAGGGGGATGAGTTTAGGAAGACAAACAAAGCTTTATCCTGGTTCAGTCACCAATACACTTGTGGCTTACATCTAATCCTCAAGTAAACACTTGAGATTTTTCACTATATCTTCAAGCTTCAAATAAGTGCTTGACAACCTTTACAAGATGGAGTACTCAACACACTTTGGGATACCTCACCCTAGTGCTTGAGTCTTTATTTCCAAGGGATACCTCACCCTTACAGTTTTAAGGGATACATCACTCTCTCTTACAGTTTATACAAAGTATAGATGATAGGAAACTCTCTTAAGAGTTGATAATACAAATTGAAGAACAATGGTATCAAGGACTCACAATTTTAGAAGCTCAAAACAAAGTATTGATTGGAATGATGATAAAACTTGTATTTAATGCTCAAGAATGGTTATCATAATGTTTTCCAACATGTAATCAATGCACAAACACTTTCATTTATAGCCAAAAGCATTTAAGAGCCGTTGGTAGTGGTTAGGAAGCATTAAATGCTAAATAGAGCCGTTGAAAATCTGTTTCTAGTTTCCATATAATTGGTTATGACTTTGTCATAATCGGTTATGGCTTAACCAGAGCCTTTTTAAAACGTGCTAATAACCGGTTATGGAAAAATCATAATCAGTTATGGTCTTTTGTAAACAGAAACATAAGCTTCTGACTTTCCAAATAACCGATTATGCAGAGGCCATAATGGGTTATGACCTTTTAAAAATTGAAGCATGTGCCTATGACTTTGGTGAATAACCGGTTATGAAAACTTCATAATCGATTATGGCACCCTGTTTTTGGATAGGACAGGTTTGAAAAGCCACAACTTCTTCGATACATATTTGTTTAAAACAAAAGATCACTCACATGAAAGGTTGTTGAATCTACTTTATAATGAAATATGTTTCAACTTAAGACTCAAAAAGATTTTAAAGAAGAGAACAAATAAGTGACTTATGATCAGTTTTTTCAAAGTGTAAATATGACAAATTTTCATCCATAAGAGTTACCACCAAGTTAGTTATATAAAAAAAAATCATTTGTTTGGGTATTTTATCAGTTAAGAAATATATATAAAGATTTAAAACTTTATTTAAGCTTCGTGTATTTTCTATGTACCTTTACACGTAAGTCCTAAGACCTATGAGTTAATCTTGATGAAACTTGAAACTTGATCTTCGTGTAATTAATGCTTATTGTTTGTTAATCATCAAAACAAAGTCCATTGTCATTCACATTGTGGTGGAACCACAGTCGTAGGTCATGGTGGAAAATTGCACTATGGGAATTAATTTTCATGAAGCTATCTCATTCTTGTCGCTTGCTTATGATTAATTAGAATCATTAGAAGCTAATTTGGAAGAGTGGTTCAAAAATAATGTCTCAGATTCATGGTGGATTAAGGGTGGAAATGAGTAAAATTGTATTTATATGCTTATAGATGAATCATGTCTTAATTATACTAAACTATATTAAATTAGTTGGATTACTAAAAGGATAGGTGGTTTATTTGATAAGTTAGTCCTCTAATTATTAGTCATATATATATAACTAAGTTAATTGAGCTTAGCCTAGGTCATTGGTAATTGATTAAAGTATTTAAGGGTAATTAGGTGTGTTATAGTCATGAAAATATAAATTCTAATAATGAAATATGCTTAGAAAATTTATTGGCCTTGATATTGGCTAGAGAGCATGTAAAAAATGATTTTTTGGTGTCCTTGGTGGTACTTGGTTGAGGGCCATGTTACTTTTATTAGCATCTATGATAATTTAATTTACTTGTTGATGATTGATTCATCAAAATTATATGTTCTATATTGTATATGCATGTTGATTGATTGGAGCCTTGTTAAATGTTGCTTACATGATTGAAAATGGATTGGAATTCAATTATTGAATATTGGTGTATGCTTTGGTGGGTTTGGCCGAAAGCCACTCTAAGTTTTCTAATGGTTTTGTATATATATACATCACTCTTATTGTTCATGGCATTGGAATTGTAAAGTTTATCATGACTTGGAGATGCATTGGAATCGATATGCTCCTACTTTGAATTATTAAAAATTGAGCAAAAAATTTGAATTGAAATGGAAAAGTGCATCTTTAAGTGCTCAAAACTTAAAAGATATAAAAATGATCCTCGTACCTGGAGGTGATTCTTATGTGTTGTTTCCATATGAAAGTGACTTATAGGCAAGGCTATTGTTACTAGGGATAATGTTGTGTGATGAAGTACTGTCACATATAGGACGAGCTTAGGCCTGATAAGCAGACTATCTGAGTGTAGGTTGAGCGTGAGACTCTCTAATTTGAAAAGGACATGGGTTCGGGAAATATTCTTATGGATAGATAATTAACTAAATGAGCACTATGAGACAATTAAAAGACATTGCGTTGCATTTGCATAGCATATAAAGCATCTATTAGTATTCGGTAACTTACAAATATTTTGCTTATGTCTGTTAGCATTCTAAGTTTTCTATAAATATATTATGAAATTTTGTAAAACTTATTATGCTTATGAGATGGTTCTAATTGACTTTGTTTGGATTCTGCCTGCTTTGTTTATGATTTTGTAAAATCAATATATTGTTATAAATTATTTAGAAAAGAACCTTTGCCTCGGAGATAATAATCAATTTTGGCTATTACCTCTTTTCTGTGAATATATCTATATACTTTGGCAATAACCCCAAAGTAGCTGAAACTATCATGATGACACCTAGTTATTAGAATTAGTGAGAATTCTTAGAATTCTCACCCTGCTATTTATTTCCATGGTATTCCAGCTTCTGATACCACTGCGGCCTAAATATGCCTTTGTTGACTATTTACAGGGAACCTACTGAGAGTTGTTGGGTGTATGACCCCAAGATTGACACTTATACAATCTACATGAACATGAAGTTGTACATGTGTTATTCTCCTGGGTTCATCATCCTTTTTCCCCACCTTTGACTTCTCCTGATGGACTACTGCTAGTTTACTTTTGTGATAGGCATACTCTAGGATGTAATTCTTTTTGTTGATCATTGTATACCACATTTGTGTATAGATGTATATCAGGTGTAGATATGTTTATCAGTTTACTTGTAGAGATGACTCTGACTCTGACTTTGACGTAGTTTGATGTAGTTGTACTGTACAGGGTGCTGATGCCCTTATCTTTACTTTACTTTATTATGTTGTTGTATATGTCGTAGTATAGGTACTGATGCCTACACTTTAGACCTATACGAATGATGTATGAGTTTTTGTATACTTGAGAGTTAGCATTATTAATCATGAATGTGATCCACTTAGTATGAAATAAAATACTAAAGTTCTCCTAACAAGAACTCATGTGCACTAATTGAACTAATAATGGGTTGGTAAATTGAAACGTTGGTTAATTAACTCTTGAAGGCAACCGGCCTTGCTCATCAAAAGGAGCAAAAATTTCCCTTAAGAGGCTTAGGTAACAAAAAAAGATGAAATAGGCTGTGAAAAAAAAATGTACGCTAAAAAGGAGTTAGGTAGTGACATGTGACGAACCTAAGCTTAATTAGTTCAATATAAGCTTTGGTATAATGAGGTAGTTAGACTTAGGGCATGACAATTACAACAATCAATATATATATATATATATATATATATATATATATATATATATATATATATATATGGCGAAGCCACCAATACAAACACCAATGCTCACAATTTCCATTCTCAATTACAATATTACCGTAACATTTAATCAAGCTTCAAATCAGCCATAGATCACATTTATTATATAATCTTTCATCAATAAGTAAGATCAGACATCAAATTCTCTAATTTAAATGCACAAGGGGCATTCAGCCAAAGCATTAAAATAAGCATCAATTACACATTTCTCACCATCATGGCCCAAGCCAATCATCAAATAGATGTTAATCATTCATCACTATTAGAATTGGAACTTACAACATTATATTTTACTCAATTTTACTAATAATTATTCTAATTGTTAGCAATTTGTCAAGTCTATCCACAAATGATATAATAACTCACAATCAACATCCAGTTAGAGATTTAAGTTAGCAAATATGCATTGTCACTCAAAACTAGGTCTCGGTCTCATAGTGTGACCGAACCCAACACATCCATTTCCCTTCCTTTTTATCAACCAATGTCTAATTTAAACCATACCCTTCAATTATACTTTAATTGTCCAATTAATATCAAAATTTGAGACCAATTTCCCCATCATCATTCTCGGCCAACACCACAAAAATAACTTCAATATCCAATACACCAAACTAACATCATCATCATCAAAGCATGATTAAAGCATAGAAGTAGTGTGAACACAAACAACCTCCATTCCCCTTGAATTTGAGAACAATCATCATCAAGGATCTCATGAAACCATCATCTAAAGCACATATAAATCATGGTGGAAGCAAGAACAACAACACAAAGAACCATGGTACAAATACCCCTCATTTCCTCCATGAAACTGGGACCAAATTCAGTCAAGCCTCATCAAATTTCAATAAAAAAAATTCACATGAATACTCATATATTGGCAAATGAGGAAGAAGAAAGGAATATGAACAAAGAAATGACCCCTACTTGGACTCCTAAGCTCACGGGTTGGAGAAGGAAAAGATGATGAAGTAGCCTTGATGGAGGATCCAATCGAAGGAAGAGGAAGAGGAGAAGTTGAGGAAGATTTTATCCTTCTTATGCTAAGTGAGATAAGCACCGTTGGTCCTTCATGCAAGAGCTCTAAGATGAGCTTCCATGGCTGCCCAACAACATCCTCAACTGAGAGAAAAAGAGAGATATGAGTGCTTAGGTGTTTGATGAGAATGGGGCATCATATGTTTATGAGGGAGGAAAGGAAGCAACTTAATTGCTAAATTTGGAGATTCAAGTGGCGATTTAGTGAGCTTCTATGCTTTTAGGAAGATTTTGATATTCAATTCTCAAGTTCCTAGCTTCCAATTGTGTTTTACAACTTTCTAGGATTATTTTGGAACCTTAGGTTGTGTTTGAAATGAATAAAAATATGATATAATTTGATTTGATTTGATTTAAAAATCAAATTTTATGTTTAGAACTTTTAAACAAAAAATAAGATTTGAATTAATTTAAAATTAAATTTTATGTTTGGAATTCATTAAAATGAGAATTGATTTGATTTAATTTTATTTTATTATTTTACATTTTAACCCTTATTAGAGGTAATTAGAGATAATTATTAAGGATAAAATAGTCTATTTATTTCAAATCAAATCCTATCAAGTTTGATGGAATTTCTAAAACAAAAGGAATGAAATTCATGCAATTTTAGAAATTAAATCATTTCCTATTTTTTAACATCCTAAACACAAAATTTAATTAGATTTGATTTACAAATCAAGTCATTTCATATTTTTCTTTTACATTTCAAATACACTCTTAGTGTAGGCTAGTTGACACTCATTAGGTCCTAATTCTTACTAATGAGTTATTAACTTAATGTACAAGTAATCTTCATGCACGCAATTCTATTGCTTTGAGTCTTATCAAGTTCTAAACCACTTTAAGATCAAGACATGATGCCAAACCATAGGATATAAGCTAAGTGATTTACTTCCCTTGCATGAATTTTCATTAGTTGTGAGGTAATGATGACTCTAAAATTTATAAATTGATTTCTAAGCTCACATAATTAACTTGACCTACTTATATGCATTTTTATTAGTTCATACGAAATTATAAAAATTACATTCACCATCTAAATTAATTATTTCACTAATAAAATTATTTTCAAAATTTTATCTTATTTATTTAATTTATATGCTATTTTTAATTTACTAAATTGCTAAATTAAATTATTTAAAATACAAAAAATTTCTACAAATCATTTTATTTATTTATAACAAGATTATAAATATTTAGTCATTATTTTTGCTTATTTAATAATTTCTGTAATTATTCTAACTAATATCTAAGCTTAACGTACACATTAAGCAACTAGTAACATGCACGTTCAAACACAAACATACATGTAAACTAGTAGACAAGTCAAACAATGACCTAAAGATTACTATAACATCTATATAAGCAAGTTGGATGGGAGGACATTACATATTACCCTATTCTATGGTGAAGAATATTTTGCTTCGTTAGTTTTTTTTTTTTTTTTACTTGTGCATATTATTGATTTGTGCATTGTCCCTTTTTCTAATTTATGCATTTTATAGAAAAGGAAATCGAAAATTAAATTGCTTATTTAGCCTTTTTCCTTTACATGTTAATTTTGAAGAAATAGATGAAATAAAATTAATAAGTCATTTTGTATTTATTGTAAATATTTTTTATGTGGTCTTGCTTATTTGAAACTATGGGAAAGAGTAACTAAACAAAGATTAAGACAAAAAAACTCATATTTCAAATAAACAAATTGATTTTATGCTTGAGATGTCAACTATAGAAGCAATATAACTTTTGTAAGGCTTGATGGAGAGGTATAAGAGGAAATGAAGGGATCTGCACATCGCCTTCATTGACTTGGAAAAGTCCTATGACAAGGTGCTAATAGAAGTCTTGTGAAAGGCACTAGAAAAGAAGGCAGTTCGAGTTGCTTGTATTCGGGCCATCAAAGATATATACAATGAGGTTAAAACCAGTGTACGAACACATGATGGGGTCACAAAGGATTTTCCTATAATCAAATGATTACACCAAGGGTCAACCTTGAGCCCTCGTCTTTTTACCTTGGTTTTGGATGTTCTTACTCAACATATCAAGGAGTCAGTGTCTCAATGCATATATTTTTTTTTTGCAGATGCTATATGATAACTTCACATATTGTAATTATTTGGGCCCCATATCTGAGCTTTATTGCCTGCCTAGTCCTTGTTTTTATGCATGAATGGATGAGTTTAACTGTATATTTGTATAATTTGGTTTCAATGTCTTCTATCATGATTTTTAGATCTATTGAGTACATATGCACTGATCAGTGAATTAGAAATTTCTCTTTGGCAGGTAAGGTTCCAACCAAGTGAATCAATTCAAATTTGGACCAGCTGTGCAAGAGGAATCATTGTGCAAGGATCAACTCCTCACGTCGCGGCGTGGAATTTGGAATGTCGCGGCGTGGGCCTCCCCTGATACAAATTCCAGAGAGCACACATTTTGAACGCCGCAGCGTTGGCATGAGAATGCCGCGGCGTCCCCTGACCTAAATTGTAACGCGCCGCGGCGTGAAATGAGAATGCCGCGGCGTGACCCTATTTTCTGAGTCCTATAAATACTGTTTCATCGATTTTTAGAGAGAGTAGGGTTTTATTTTTGAGAAATGCTGTGTTTTATCATTTTACACGGCGAGAAGCGAAGTTGACCACGTTTGGAGTCTCTCTTCATCTTGGTGGAGGATTGGAGCTTGGAGGATCACTCCCCTTAGCTTTGTTCTTCTCTTCTCTTCTTCTTTCTCTTTTCCATATCTATGACTCTGAGTTTTAGTGTTTTATTTTCGTTTGTCATGGTGCTAAAAGTTTATAGGGTTTACTTTGGATCTTCCTATGGAATTGATTAATCTTGTAATCCTTTGAGTTATATACATGATTTGGTATTTGTTCAATCATATAGTGTTTAATGCTTTGATTGTTTGATCAGCTTTCAACTGATTTGTTCAAATCTAATGAATCTAGAAATAGGAATTTGGATTTGAGATCGTATGTATGATTGATGCATGTTCTATTTCATTCAATTGGCTTGGATACAATGATTCGTTAATAGGATAGAAATATACATATTGACCATGCATAATAATTAATTGGGAATAAATCGTTCATTAGTAGAACTTACACTAGTCCTCATAGAAATATAGTGGATTAGGTAAGTAATACCAGAGTTGATTGACCTAGACATAGGCTTTCAGCTAAAACAGATTCCCAAGCTAATCTAACCATTGCATGTATATTGCTCGTAAGGATTATTTATTAACAATTGATATAGGAGGTGAAAAAGGATACCCTATGTTCTAAATCATTTCCTAAACTCAATCTGATAGGTTTAAAGTTCTTCTTAGTAGTTTAATATGAACCTTTACAATTTATAATTCCTTGAATAGAAATACTTAAGTTATTGGTTTATACAAAGTATTGAAAACGTTTAGAATCGATAACTCCTATTTACAATGAACACTATACTCTTAATGGGAGAGTTGAGAAAGGGAATAAATAGTAAAGTAGAATTATGAAAGGAAACTTCTCGACCGTTGACTATGACGGGAAGGCAACCCAAAAAAATTGACAACAAAATAAACTTGAGAGGGATTTGCCACCAATTTTATTGGTTAGGGAAAAATTGAAAAACTCTTTTAAAACTTTAGAAAACTAGTCTACAAAAACAGAGTTAGGTCTGATAGTTGGTTATGCATAGAGAAGAGTGGAGACTAAATCTCATTGCACCTCTGATACATCCGTCTGAAGACGATTATCCTAAAATTAATTATGCGAATTAAATAACTTAAACATATTAAATTTACCTCATAAAATAAACAAAGGCAAACATCAAGAATCACAATATTTACGATATCAAGAAAATATAAATAACAATATTTTCAAGCAAAATAAAACCAAACATGTAACAAAATATTTACAATACAATCAAAACAAAAGACTAAATTATGAAAATTTAATTTTGACTTGTGTAGAAATAATTTTCGCTCTTACATATCTCCTTGTGCAATGAAAAATTTAAAATCATATAGTTCTTTATAAAATAAGCATAGATTGACCAATTTTAATTAATTAAAAAAACTAAAATGTTCAAAACAAATTGTTAACAAAAAATTAATTTAAATAAAAACAAAATGCCAATCGACATAACAATTAAGATAATAAACTTAATAAATAACAAAGTGATAAAGAAAAAGTCAAACTCGATTCAAACTAACCCACCATTTCATTTTTATCACTTTTTGGTGTTTTGAAGTTTTTTCAATTTTTTTTGATAATTTTCATTTTTTAGTCTTTTATGTTTTTTCATTTTTTTGGTATTTTTTATCATTTAAGTTTTTTATTTTTTTAGATTTTTTTACTTGCTAATTTTAATTAATTTATTTATTTTAACCTAAACTCAACTTTTATTATATTTTTTTCATTTTAATAAGAGAAACATTAACTACCACCTTAGCAAAAAAAAAAATGATTAAAGACTAAACTCAACCTTTTTCTGGACAGAAAACAACAATACGACTAAAGAGAAAAGGAGGACACAGATCTTGGTCCATTAGCAACAAACAAAGATGAAGTTGTATTACATATTCCAAGCCCAATTTTAGTCATCAAGCCCAAATAATAAAAATAAATTAAAAAAAGTAAGCTTAACGCAGAAAAGAAGAAGAGAAAAGAACCGAGGGGTGGTCCTCTGTAATCTTAAAGATTGGGATGGCGGCACCTGCGCACGCTGTTGAGGTCGCGCGCGGTGGGCGATAGTTTACTGGGTTAGGCAGTGGGCGGCGAGGCTGCGCGCTGGTTGCAGTTTGGGTCGTGCGCGGCTAGGCGGCGCAGTGGAGCAGAGGCCAGGCGATTTTGGGTGGCACGGGTTGAGATGTGGTGGTTGCAGGGGAGCATGGCAAAGGCGCGGAGGAGCAGAGGCGAGCGGTTTTAGGTAGCTGCTGGCCAGAGTATGGGGCGGCGGTGGTGCGTGGAAGAGCTCCGGGATTGATGTGCTTTGAGACAGAGGATGGGTGAGGGTTTGTGTCCTTGATGGGGGCTTAAGTTGCTGTAATTGTAATTTTGGAATGGCAAGGAATGTTTGATTTGGGGGTTGTGTTTGATCTCTGATTTTTGGGGTTTGATCTGGTTTTCTGATGGGATTTTGTTTTGGTTTGAGTTTCTTTGTTTTTGTAGGAATTTTTTGATTCAATGGAGTTCCTTTTTTCTTTTTATGTGTAGGAAGTTAGTGATGATAGAACACAGTATATATTCAACCTAAATCATTTATCATCTTCTAAATTGTTCATTCAAGTTTGTATTTGCATCACAAACTGTAAAACAAATGGGTTTCATTGCACATAATGGATCTAGGGAAAGAAATCTTACCAATTAGCTACTGCACCCCAAAAAGATAATTTTTTTTTTCTTCTCAATGCTCCTACAGCTAGTCCAACTAGATCCCCCTCCTTTCCAAGCCTCGTCTCATTTTATATATGCCAGATTATGTCTGCGAATGCAATGTGATGTGAAGTGCTGAGAATGATGCCAAGCTGTGTACGTGGAAGAGTAGTGTGGGTGCAGTGTAAAAGTTGCAAAATGAGAGCGGGAGGCAAAACAGCCTTGTCCCTGCTGTGTATATGCATGAATCAGCGTTGGCAGTGCATGTACAATGAGGTGGGTAAGCCTGCAATGGAATGGGACAAAATGAAGAATGGTAGAAAAATGATAAACTTAAAAAAGTAAACAGAAGTTTTTTTTTTTTTAATTAAGAAGATTTTATTGGGCTAAGTGAAAATAAAATAGATTTTTTAAATTTTTTTTAATTTTAATTTTTTATATAATTTTATCTTAACTTGCTCTTAATTATTAAATTAATTGATAAACTTTAATAATTATTTTTCTACCTGTTCAAAATTAGATGTTAACACATAACTTTTGTTTAAGCAAAAGTAAAATGAAATATATAGAATGTAAGTACAGCAACACTCGCGTTAACAATAGTTTGGGCGTGAAAATTGGATATCATGTCATGCCAAAAATTATACTATTTAAGTATCTTGGAATCATCATACAAAGTGATAGACAAATAAAAAGAGATGTAAATCTTAGGATTCAATCCAGATGGATGAAATTGAGGAATGCTTTAAGAGTTATTTATCGTCGAAAGGTATCTATCAAGTTAAGAGGAAGATTTTACCACACAACCATAAGACCAACCATGCTTTATGGTATGAAATGTTGGGCAGTTAAATATCAACAAGAGCATAAGATAAGTGTCACAAAGATGAGAATGTTATGTTGAATGAGTGGTCATTCAAGAAAACTAAGATCAGGAATGAATGTATTAGAGGAAAAATCAGAATGGCACTTATTGAGGAAAAGATGATAGAATTGCGTCGAAGATGATTTGGACATGTGAAAAGAAGAATCATAGAAGCCCTAGTTAGAAAAGTTGATTAAATAAAAGATAGCCCAATAATTAGAAGTAGAGGAAGACCAAGAAAAACTATAAGTAAAACTATTAGAAAGGATTTAGATATAAATGACCTTTCAAAAGATTTGGTTTTTAAAAGAACACAATGACATCATTTGATCTATATAGTCGACTCCACCTAGTGAGAAAAAATTTGATTGTTGTTGATGTTGTTATGGCCTTACTTGCTTATTTGATTAATGATGTAAAAGAAATATTTTTAAGGTTATCAATAATTTGTACAATTAGTTTAGTGTAACCATTTTTATGACGGATGTATGTGGTTAAGTCTCCACCATTCTTTGTGTATAATTAAACTCTTGAACCCAATTTTTTCTTTCTAAGACCATTTTCTATCGAGGTTTTTCCAAATACTTTCCCAAAACAAAAATCAGTGGTGACTCCCAAAACTTTTAATCAATTTAGTATGATAGGAGAGGACTCCTAGTCTGAGTCCTAGGAGTCCCTCCTTGCCATTCCATTCCTTCCTTTTAAATAATTCCAAAACACACTTTTAATCAGTTTTGTCATTCTATTCTATGCAACTTCCTCCACTGTCAACCTTCCAAACATAGTGTTAGAAATATAATAAAGTTATTCATATACTTTCACCTAACAGCTTAAGCTTTTGGGAGAATTGGTTTGTGTCATGGTATCAGAGCTTCTATGACAAAACGGTCTAGAGTTCGATTTTTGTCGCTCCCGTCTTCTAAATAAAATTTGAATTTCAACACATAGTAAAGATAGGCTTGTGCATTGTCCATGCTTCAAGCCCAATGGCTCTTGTGTGAGGGGCATGCTATAGATATAATAAAGCTATTCATGTGCCAAGCTTTCGGGATAGCTGGTTCATAACGCATAGCCTTAAGAGGGGGGAACTCAAATTTAATATATACGGGTAGATTAGAATTGACTCAATTTCTAAAATCCAATATTGTAATAACTCAATGGTGTTAGGTTCGAAGACTTGTGGCATGCCCTAACTTGAAATCAAACCCTAATGGGCTAGCTTAATGGCGGACAAGCAAGTGATGTGTGGATAGGCACACAGTCACATATTTCAATCCCAACTATACCAATTACTTGAGGTTAGGATGTAAAAAATATCATTGTGATATCCTTAGTCCTGACGTGGATGGCCTGCTTTTGACTAGACTAAGGTGGTGAGTTAGTCAAAGTTCGCACAAATTAGTCCAGACACTAGCTGACTGCAATGGAATAAAAAAAGAATAATATGTCTATCATTAAATAATTTAAAAGAATCTCAAATTATAAATACATATTATAAAATTTAATTTATAAATATATTATCACATATAGAATTTGGTCGTTAGAGGTGGCAAAATAGGTTCAACTGTTGGGTTCACCAACCCTCTATTTTTTTTGCGGGTTGGGTTCAAGATTTCAACTCATTTTTAATTTTCAACCCAGATAACCCGCCCCGCTTAACCCGCAAGTTAAGCGGGACGGGTGTGGGTTGACCCGTCGAGTTGAATTTTTTTAAAAAGTGTTACAAATTAGTCTTATTATTTGTGTTTGTGATATTTTTATGAGTATGATACTAAATTTATTTTATTTTTTTGTTTTTTTAATCTCTATAAATTATAATTTTTAATTTTTAATTTTTATGATTTTTATTTTAATTTTTTATACATTTTGTTTTGTTTTTTAGGATCAACTCACTTATTTTTTTTTCATTTTTTTTCTTTATGCGGGTCAACCCGCCAACTCGCACTAAAGCGGGGTAGGTTGGCTCTTCCAACTCATTTTTCAAAACAGGCTAACCCGCCCCCGCCCCATATTTTTGTGGGTTGAATGTGGGGCGGGGCAGGCAGAGCGGGTTAGCCCATTTTGCCACCTCTATTGGTCGTGAACCCAAGTTATTGGGGGTAAAATGAAAATTTTGGTAAATGGTACATGTGAAAAACAAGGACATGTGGATGATACGTGGAAGACATGTGAATGACATGAAGGATGACACATGGAAGCAAGACGAAGTAGTAATGATGTTGCTAAAGCTTTCCACAATTAATTTGAGGGTACCAATGCTTCTGGATGGACAAATAAATGATGGTAATACTGATGTTATTAGTAGGTTGACAATATTGAAGTTGTCAAGAAGAGAATCTTGGAGTCGGTTCTTAATAGTTGCATAGCAACAATATTGATTTTTCAATAAGAACTCCAGGAAAAAATTTAAAAGAATTTGAAGTCATTCTTCAACAATGTTAGTGAGAGTAAGTTGCTAACTAGCACATGACTGCATTCTATAATGAAGTCAATTATATAGCCATATGTTCATCACTAATGAGAGCAAGTTGCTAACTAGCACGCGACCACTATTATCAAGTGGCTTCAAGACTCAAGAGGGGATGAATTAAGTATTTTAAAACTTTTCACAAACAAGTCCCGTTTGATTTTCTTTAAAGCTATTTTCTTTGAGTTGAATGGATTTATGATAATATATAAGCTTGAATAGAATGAATGGGTGGAAGAAGAAGCAATAAGTATGCAAAAACAATAAATAAGCTTGAATGTAAAGAGATAAGGGTTGATAAAATTTACACATAGAGATTTATATTAGTTTAATCACTATTGTGATCTACGTTCAGTCTCTAGGATCATCCACCTAGGAGTTTCCGCTATAATCAAGCTTCACAAGGTGCTTGATAAACTCTTTACAATAGTCGAACTCTTCCTACACTTCAAGGATCATCCACCTCTTATGTAGAAGCCTCTAAGTTTCTCAATGGATCCTCCACCCTCTTAAGTGTTTACACATAAATAAAAATGAATTTAGCTCACTCAATGAGCAAATATACAAATTGAAGTTCTAATGAAGCTCTTAAGATATCTCAATCAATTTCTCAAAAACAAAGCACAAATTATGATTCACGAATTAAATGCTTGGGAGATGTTTTTCATAGTGTTAGTTAGCTGCAATAAGTGTCCCAAGTCATGAATTTATAGTCCTCAAAGAAAAAGATCCATTGGGGATGCATTTACTCAAGCATTAAATGCTCTGAAACTAGTCGTTGTTGATTCCAGACTTGTGGTAATCGATTACCAGCATAGTCGTTGTTGGTTTCAGACTTGTGGTAATCGATTACTAGTATATGCTAATCAATTACCAAGTGTTCAAAACGTGTTCTAGACTTTTCTAGGTTGTGGCAATCAATTACCAGCATATGGTAATCAATTACCAAGCCTTTGACTTTTGAAAAACTAGTTCCCATATGTATGTAATTGATTACCAAGTCTTGGTAATCGATTACCAGCTTTCAAAAAAGTTGATAATTGATTACTAAGCAATTGAATGTGATTACAAACATTCTCGAACCTATTTTTGAGCCTAATTAAGCTTGGTAAACAGTTCTAACTTAGAACACTTGGATTTTTAAAAGATTTAAACATATTTTCAAGTTCCAAGATTAAAACATCATTTGTTTATAAAATAACCCACTAACTAAAATAGTTTTTAAGAGAACTCTTTAACATTGTAAAACATTTTGAGATATTTTAAAGAGCTTCTCACATAAAGACACTAAGTCTTATAAACTATACCAATTTAGCTTCCTTTGAATTTGGTATTTGTCTTGCCTTTGTTATCATCAAAACTTTCATGATCTTCATGATATAAGTATTCACATTCTCCTTTTTTTTTATGATGACAAACCAAAATAGGTAAAGAGCAACATTTTTATAATTTATCAGAGATTAAAGCGCAACTCTCCCCCTTAATCCAATGATGAGGTTCAAGCTTGAAAAACTTAAGTAAGGTTCAATGACTAAAAATTTTTGACGCAAAACTCCCACTTACTCATGCAATCCATACTCTCCCCTTTTTGGCATTATAAAAAAGATATATGTCAACAAATGCATTCAATAATACTAACAACATTCAGTATTTATACTAACCAGTAACATTCACATAATCAACTAATATAATTAGTCATCAAAACAGATAAACTAATAGAGTCATATATAATTATCTCAAAAGTATCAAGAGTCATAAGATAAACCAGTTCATAGAGATATAAGAGTTATAAGCCAATAGTAATGTCAAAAAGCTAAGGGGTTAGGCAAAATAAGACATTAAGAGTGAAAAAAAACACACCATGACTGTGCCCTATCTTCATTCTATCTCCTCACTGTAATCCTCGTCCTCAGCATCATCACCATGCTCTTCCTCATAATAATCATCATCATCATCGAAATCTACAGTTGTAGTATCATCATGGGCAAGAGGTGCAGCAGAGGGTGTGGGAGCACTGGTAGCTCCAGGCCGTATAAAATTTGGCCCCTAGTATGGACCGAATGGAAGCTAACTCCATATCCGAATTGTCCATCCTCTTCTCAAGACGGTTCATCCGCGTATCAACAGTTGTCTGAAGGCTCCGCATTTCTTGGAGCAAAAGATCCAAGTTTGTCGTAGCTGGAGCAGGATATGGTTTGTCTTCCTCAACATCTTCCATAGCCCCTCGTGGAATGTTCCCATCAACTCCATGGTGAAGATAATACAATTGATCATCAATCATTTTCATTTGTAGCTTGGTTAAGGTATGGTGATCAATGGACTCTGGTCCTTCAGAGCGAGTGTCCTTGACTTCTCTAGCCAAAGGAACATAGAAAGACTGGAGTATTTAGGTGATGAGCATGACATATGGTAATAGATGGTTTTTCTTTGTGGTCTTCAACATATGTTAGATGACATAATAACCCCAATTTATTGATTTCCCAGAGTTCAAAGCCCACAAGATGAGCACATTGTCAGTCTGTACTTGGGAGTAATTTCCATCGCAAATTAGTTGCTTTCTTATACTCATATCTTGCATACATACACACATTAAACATAATATTTGTCATACTAGCAGTAAGATGAAGCAGTGAGTCAATTATACCTCTATACTTTGAGATTTCTACAGGTTTACCTCCTTCATCCTTATCCACATAACAAGAAGTGCCCATTGGTATGTCCCTATGCTCAGAATTATCCATTCCAAATTTCTTAAGCAACTCATTGTAATACTTTGATTGATTTATGAAAGTCTCATTCCTTGTTTACTTGATTTGGAGTCCAAGGAAGAAGTTGAGCTCACCCATCACTGACATCTCAAATTTACTTTGCATAATATTAGTAAACTCCTTACAAAGAGACTCATTAGTGAGACCAAAAATTATGTCATTAACATATATTTGTACAAGGAGAATGTCATACACTTTGTTTTTAATGAAAAGAATAGTGTCAAACCTTTCCTCTTGTAATGCCTTTCTCCAAAAAGAACTTGTTCCACCTTTCATACCAAGCTCTAGGAGCTTGTTTTAAGTCATACAATGTCTTTTTCAATTTAAAAACATGATTTGGCAATTCATTATCATCAAACTAGGAGGTTGTTCCATATACACCTCTTCTTGTATAAAGCCATTTAGAAAAGCACTTTTAACATCCATTTGATATCATTTGAAATTCATGAAGTATGCATATACAAGTAGCACTCTAATGGCCTCTAATCTAGCTACGGGTGCATAACTCTTCTCATAATCTATGTCTTCTTCTTGATTATACCCTTTAGCTACAAGCCTAGTTTTATTCCTTATTATTAAGCTCCTTTCATCAAGTTTGTTCCTAAAAACCCATTTGGTGCCAATTATAGGATGATTATTGGGCCTTGGAACTAATTCCCAAACTTGATTTATTTCAAATTGGTTTAGTTCATCTTGCATAGCCAAGATCCAATGTTCATCACTAATGGCCTCATCTATGTTTTTAGGTTCTACTTGAGAAACAAAAGTCATGTGATTATATGTGTCTCTAAGAGAGTTTCTAGTAGTTACCCCTTTTGAGACATCACCTATAACCTTGTCAAGAGGATGGTGCCTTAAAGTTCTCCACTTTCTTGGAAGATCATTTGAATGTTGCTCCTATTGTTGTGGTGGTGTTTCTTCTCTTTGACTTTCTTTCTTTTGTTCTTCTTCTTTGCTTCTTAAGTGGGTGTTGGATAAAGTGTCTGCAACATCATCAATATCATCATTTCCCAACCCAATGAGTTAGTTTCATCAAATGTAACATTTATTGATTCTTCAACTGTCATAGTTCTCTATTATAAATTCTAAAGGATTTACTACTAAAAGAATAATCGAGAAATATTCTCTCATCAGATTTAGCATCAAACTTATGTAGGTTATCATTTCCATTGTTTAAAACAAAGCATTTGCAACCAAAGACATGAAAGTAGGAAAAGTTTGGTTTCCTTCCTTTGTATAGTTCATAGGGGTTTTATTTACAATTGCCCTTATTAAAGCCCTATTCATAACATAACAAGAGATACTTATCGTATTCGCCCCAAAATACTCAGGAAAGTTTGTTTCATTGAGCATAGTTCTTACTAACTCCTCTAAAAATTTATTTTTCCTTTCAACCACTCTATTTTGTTGTAGAGTTATAGGAGTAGAAAAATTATGCTCAATGTCATTTTTATTGCAAAACATTTCAAACTCTTGATTTTCAAATTCCCTACCATGATCACTTCTTATGGATGCAATGCTACAATTTTTCTCATTTTGAATAACCTTTGCAAGTTTTCTAAATGCATGAAAGACATCATTTTTATGAGAAAGGAATAGAGTTCATGTACATCTAGAGTAATCATCCACAATTAGAAAAGCATAGTAATTACCCCCAAAGCTCATAATTCTTGATGGTCTTAGAAGATCTATGTGCAAAAGTTATAAATGTCTAGCAGTAGAAACAACATTTTTAGCTTTGAAAGAGACATTTACTTATTTACCCTTTTGATATACATCACAAAGTTTATCTTTCTCAAAATTGAGCTTTGGAAGACTAATTATTAATTTTTTAGAAACAAATTTGTTTAGGTGATTCATGTGAATGTGGACAATTCTCTTTTGCCATAGCCATGAATCATTACCTTTACTCATAAGACATCTAGCATCTTAAGAGGCAATATCATCAAGGTTAATCATATATATGTTACCAACTCTATAGCCAATAAACTTAACATGCTTATTATTCTTACCTTCAATTATACAACAATTAGAGTCAAAGATAACTCTATTTCCATTGTCACACAATTGACTTATACTTAGCAAGTTATGTTTGAGTGATTCTACAAACAAAACATTATCAATTGAAATAGAGGGATTCTTACTAACTTTTCCAACTCCAAGAATCCTTTCTTTATTGTTGTCCCTATCAATGACATGATCATTCTTCTTAGGGGAAACAAATGAGAACTTGGAACCATCACTCGTCATGTGCTTAGAGCAGCCACTATCAAGATATCAATATGAGCTATTGGCTTTTAAGAACACCTGCAAAACATATTCAAATTATAGTTTTAGGTACCTAAACATTTTTGGATCCTTGGGTGTTAGTTTTGGGCAATGAGCCCTTTGGAACCCATATTTTTTTTTGTCCAACATGTGATTGCTTCCTAATTCTACATGTAGATGCACTATGTTCTTTTCTTCCACAATGAAAGTAAGTTATAAAAGGACTACTTGACATACTTGAAGAAACAGAGAAGTTCTTGTAAAAATTTTATTGCTTCTTAGGATTGTAACTCAATCTGACTTTATCAAACATACATCTTTGTTTTATAAGTATAATATTCAAGGTTTCTTTACCAAAGGTGAATTTAGCAAGAGTATTTTTTAAATCTTCAACTTCTTTTTCTAAGGATAAGCTTGAACTACATGAAGAAGATGAAAAGGGAGCATCCTTATGTGAAGAGCAAGTAGTGCATGAGGAATTTGCATAAATTAGCCTAAGAGTTTTATTTTTTAATTTCAATTCCTCTACTTCTTTGTTTAAAATTGAAATTTGACTTTCAAGAGAGAAAAAATTTTTTTTGGACAATGAAACCATTTTTGCAAGCCTTAAGGACTTTCATGCAATTCCTAAAAAGCTTTTTACAATTCATCATAAGAGTGTTGGGATTCAAGGGTTTGAGAATCTACCTTAAGATGATCTTTGACCATGAGACAAAGGTTGGCTACTTCATCTTCTGATTCATCTGAGGAGTCCATGTCATTGTCTTCCCAAGTCACATATGTTATTCTCCTTTTGCTTTCTTTGTTGGGCCTTCTTTCAAACTTTTCTTCCTTCTTTTGGCCTAGAGGGCAATCCATCTTCATATGATCAGGTTTCCCACATCTAAGGCAAGTAGGAGGAGTTGGAGTTGAGCTCTCACTATTTACATATTTCTTTTTTGGAAGGAATTGTGGTCTTCTCCCATTTCCTTTCTTTTTAAGAAACCTTCCAAATATTCTAACCAAAAGGTTGAAATTCTCTTCATTCATCTCCAAGTCCTCTACCTCATCTTCATCATCATCTTCGTCAATGTGGGATGAGGGGGCCTTGAGTGCTAAACCCTTCTTCTTTCTATTAACATCTTCATTTTGGTGAAGCTTTGACAATTCCATTTCATGCTCATGTAGCTTCTCAAAGAGTGTTGGAAGAGTCATGGTTGCAAGGTTCTTTGATTCAGCAATAGCGGTCACCTTGGGCTGTCATCCTCTACTTAAACATCTCAAATCCTTGTTAATCAAATCTTCATTTGGAAAGGTTTTTCCTAATGAGGCAAAATGATTATCGATGTGAGTAAACCTCTTTTGTATATCTTGTATGCTCTCACCGTGATTCATTCTAAAAAATTCATATTCATGTGTGAGAGTGTTTATTCTAGCCCTCTTTACCTCACTAATTCCCTCATGGATGGCTTGAAGAACATCCCACATTTCTTGTGTTGTTTTGCAGTTAGAAATGCGAAAGTACTCATCATACCCTAGAGCACTAGTGATAATACTCTTAGCTCTTGTATTATATTGCACAAATTTCTTATCATCATCTGTCCATTAAGCTCTTAGTTTGTCATCTTGCTAACTATCAACAAATTTGGTAGGAACAAAGGGACTATTTTCAACAGTATCCCAAACATCAAGATCAATAACTTCAATGAAAATTTTCATTCTTTCTTCCCAATACATATAATTAGTGCCATTAAAAGTTGGGGTCCTACTAATTGAGGCATCTTCTAGTAAAACATTTTGAAAAGAAGTCATAACTTCTCTTGAAGTTGTTAAGCTCTTTAAACAAGAGTCTATCTTTGATACCACTTGTTACCAAGTGGCTTCAAGACTCAAGAGGGGGTAAATTGAATATTTTAAAACTTTTCGCAAATAAGTCCAGCTTGATTTTCTTTGAAGTTATTTTCTTTGAGTTGAATGGATTTATGACAATACACAAGCTTAAATAGAATGAATGAGTGGAAGAACAAGCAACAAGTATGCAAAAACAATATAAGTTTGAATGTAAAGAGATAGAGGTTGAGAAAATTTACACATAGAGATTTATACTGGTTCAATCACCCTTGTGATCTACGTCCAGTCCCTAGGATCATCCACCCAAGAGTTTCCACTATAATCAAGCTTCACAAGATGCTTGATAAACCGTTTACAATAGTTGAGCTCTTCCTACACTTCAAGGATCATCCACCTCTTGTGTAGAAGCCTCGAAGTTTCTCAAGGGATCCTCCACCTTCTCAAGTATTTAGAAATAAATAGAAATGAATTTAGCTCACACAATGAGCAGATATACAAATTGAAGTTCTAATAAAGCTCTTAAGATATCTCAATCAATTTCTTAAAAACAAAGCACAAATTATTATTCACGAATTAAATGCCTGAGAGATATTTTTCAGAGTGTTAGTTAGCTGCAATAAGTGTCCCAAGTCTTGAATTTATAGTCCTCAAAGAAAAAAATACCTTGGGGGTGCATTTAATCAAGCATTAAATATTTTGAAACTAGTCATTGCTAGTTTCAGACTTATGGTAATCGATTACCAAGTGTTCAAAACATGTTCTGGTCTTTTTTGGGCTGTGGTAATCAATTACCAAGCTTCTGTTTGGGTAGTAATCGATTACTATAGTGTGGTAATCGACTACCAATCCTCTGACTTTTGAAAAACTGGTTCCTGCATGTATGTAATTAATTACCAAGTCTTGGTAATCGATTACCAGCTTTAAAAAAGTTGATAATTGATTACTAAGTCATTGGATATGATTACAAACATTCTAGAACCTATTTTTAAGCCCAATTAAGCTTGATAAATAGTTCCAACTTAGAACACTTGAAGTTTTAAAAGATTTGAACACATTTTAAATATCCAAGATTAAAACATCATTTGTTTGTAAAACAACCCACCAATTAAAATAGTTTTCAAGAGAACTCTTTAACATTGTAAAACATTTTGAGATATTTTAGAGAGCTTTTCACATAAAGACCTTAAGTCTTATAATACCAATTTAGCTTCCTTTCGACTTGGTATTTGGCTTGGCTTTATTATCATCAAAACTTTCATGATCTTTATGACATAAGCATTCATATTCTCCTTCTTTCTGATGATGACAAATCAAAACAGGTAAAGAGCAGCATTTATATAATATATTAGAGATTAAAGTGCAACTTCCCCCCTTAATCCATGCATGAGGTTCAAGCTTGAAAAACTTAAGTTCAATGACTGAAAATCTTTCATGCAAAACTCCCCCTTTCTCATGCAATCCATACTCTCCCCTTTTTGGCATTATCAAAAAGATATATATCAACAAACACATTCAGTAATACCAACAACATTTAGTATTTATATTAACCAGCAACATTCACTTAATCAGCTAATATAATTAGTCATCAAGACAGATAAACTACCTGAGTCATATATAATTATCTCAAAAGTATCAAGAGTCATAAGATAAACCAGTTCATAAAGATATCAGAGTTATGAGCCAACAGTAATGTCAAAAAGTTAAGGGGTTAGGCAAAATAAGACATCAAGAGTAAACAAAAATACATCATGACTATGCCTTGTCTTCATTCTATCTCCCTATTGTCATCCTCGTCCTCAGCATCATCACCATGCTCCTCATCATCTTCATCACCATTAGAATCTGTAGTTGTGGTATCATTATGGCTCTCTCTGCAGTATCATATTTGATAGATGATCTTTGAACTAACACTGAACATTGTGAGTATTTTGTCAAGTATAATAACGTCGATAAAACAGAGGTTGTCATATAGGTGTCTTTGTAATAAATTAAAGATATAAGTTGTCAAACCTAACTTCGAAAAAGAGAATTGGTTCCCCTCTCCATTTCAGTTAATAGACCAAAATTATGAGTATTTTGTCAAGTATAATAACATCGACAATACCAAGGTTGTCACATAGGTGTCTATGCAATAAATTAAAGATATAAGTTGCCAAACCTACCTTTGAAAGAGAGAATTAGTTCCCATCTCCATTTCAGTTAATTGGCCACGTGTCCTTAGTGGGTCATAAAACTTTTTACCCCAAAAACACAAGTATATGTAACAACACTTGACATTAAATAATTGTTCAAAACAAGTTTATGTTGTTAGTGTTTTTTCTTTACAATATGTTTTCAATTCTTATTTTACTTATGGCTTGTGTTGTTTCATTGTATAGTTGCGAAGGATAAAGCCACACAATATAAAGGGAATGCTAACCTTTGTAAGCTCCAAAGCTCTTTTGAGATGAGTGCTTTAATGAGAGTTTTGATAATTAACAAACTATTTGAAAATATGTTTATATTGCTCTCATGATGTTAGAATGGACTAACTTGGTTTGTGTGAGATTATTGCTTAGTTTATTCTTGTAGACCCTTGCTAACTACTGAGAAAGATCATATGGTAGGATGGCTAATAATATTTATGAATAAGAAAGTCATAAAGGACTTGAGAAGAGTCTGTATATACCTAAGCAAAGTAAGGAAAGCTAGGAACACAAAGTATCAGTCAAAATGAAGAAATCGATCACAAGATCAAATGATTCATGATGAATTCTGTAAGAGCACGAATTCTCTTGCAAAACAACATGAAAATATCATCAACTCACAAGAATTCAAGTAAAAGAAGCAAGATGGTTTGATGAGGAAAGTTGAAGAAAAACAAAACAATAGTTAAGTAGAGTCGCATTAAGAACCTACTCAAGTCGCTATAGGACACAATAGTACGAGATGCATAAGGAAACTCAGACTAACGACTACTTTCTATACTTGCTACATTAGAATTATTTGAAATGCAACGGCTAGTCCTGGAAACCCTATAAATAAGCTCAAACTTAAGAGATGAAGAGTTAGAAGAGTGGAATATCAATCTAACAATACTTACACGCTTTTACTCTACTAAAGCTATCTGACTTTACTTATCTATTCTTACCTACCTACACTTAGTTGAAAAATCTTCTTGTAGGTGTTTTTATTGCATTGTAATTAGTTTATCCACTCTTCGAGTGGGTTATAGAGAATAATTCAAACCTTAAATCTATCCTAAACACTTGAACCTGTAGTGGTGAGTGTGAGTGAGCTAGTAGATTCTACTAGCCATTTTGAGAAGTGAGAAAAGAAGGCAGAAGTGACTGGGGGAACAAAGAATACTCATTTGTAAGTTGGGAGCAATTGTGGTGAACAAAGAATACTTGATTTAGTGAAGAAAATCTCAATAAGGAGCCGAAGACTTGATGTAGCACCAAGTTATTAAGGAAGAACCACAATAAATCATTGTGTTAAGTTATTCTTTCTTTTTCTTATCATATTTACTCTTATTTTGAATCTGTTGTTTAACTGCTGAAACTATTTGTTGAAAGAAAACATAAGTGTCTGTGGCATTGAATTCAAGTAACTTGCTTTTACAAGGAACAATAATAAGAGTTTTGTTGAATTATTTCATCGTCTATATTAAAGTATAAATAAAAATTGCAAAGCCAAAAGCATCAGTTTTAGACCGTATTATATAAAGCTTTCAATTAGTTTATCAGTTTTATCAGCCTTTACATTCTGTAACTAAGTTAAGCAAAGTGGTAAGTGACTCTACTCAACTGTATTATGTGCTTCTTGTGAATCTACTCAATACTAAGTAACTACCTTGAGAAAAGTTGAGCAGACTTAGCTTATTTTGCAGAGAAAATCAAAGCTCATTGAGTTCACAATTTATCCTTCACTTCTTGTGCATTTGCCAACGTCAACCTACACATTTCTAGTGTAAATGTGTAGGTTGTTAATCTACACATCATGTGTGCGTAGGTTAGCAATCCCATATATATGGGAGTTGCTAACTTATTGCTTTTTTTTAGTGAATGGAAGTTAGTAAGTTATACCTTTTTATTTTGTCTAAAAAAACTTGTTTCTTTTTACTTTGAACAACTTTCATTTAGGGGCATTAATTTAAAAAAAAATAAATCTAACCCTCTTCCTAATCTTTCTTTCTCTGTGTGTGTGTGTGTGTGTGTGTGTATGTGTGTGTGTGTGTGTGACGTTCCAACACCATGGTTGAGAATGTAAACGGAAAATTCTCACTTTCTTTGCAATCTCTTTCTCTTTCTATTGGAGACTTTCCAATTTCCATAGTTGGCGATACGTGATGCAATGTTGGAAGCATAAGGGTCACCATCCATCTTCCTTATAGTTGTCAAGCCAAAACAAACTTTAAAATGTGATATTCAATTAACATGATATCAACAAATACAAATTTGATTATGGGGATTAAGAGTTGAACTCAATATGAAAACATAAAAGGGGTCTGAGCGAATTGATTATGGGAGACAAATAGAATAAGCATAGCTTAAGCATTGTGGTTGAACTAGCACTACAAAACTCATTTGTAGCGATTCACATGACTGATGAGGCCATTACTAAATTGATTTTTTTATTAATTAAGACTAAATTTCTCTCGATGCATTCCTAATTTTAGGTCGATGCATTTACAAAAATTAATCTCAATTCCTTTGTGTGCTAACACAAAGTTCGAACCTTTGTTATTGTTAGGCACCAGAGATATAGAAACAATGTCATAGCTAAAATATAGAGTTGAAAAAATAAAAATCGACACACAATATTGACAAGAATAATTTCCTTTATGAGAAAAATATTACAACTTCTCTCTTAACACAAGGAAATAACAATGCACTCTCTCTTAAGTAAGGAGAATACATATCTCTCTATATATAAAATAAGAGAAAACCTTTCAAAGGAAATTCTTTATTTTTCTTCTCTGAATGATTTTTCTCTCTTTTGGATGCTCTGACAATTTGCAAAAGAGAAGGCTCAATTTATAGGCAAACAACTCCTCTCAGACCCTCCATAAAACGAAGGTTGAAATTGTTTCTATCTTTTCTATCAAAATTTAAGGTAACTAAGAATAAGGATAAAATTTTCTCCTTCTACTTTTGACTTGTCAAAGCCACAAAAGTGGCTTTACTATTTTACATTCTCCTACTTAAAGTCACTTTTCGTAAGCTTTTAAAATCTTTCTCACCTTACCAGTTACATGTTGCTTACATTTTTTATAAGCCATAGAAGGATCTATATCATTTAAACTTGTCGAAGTTGATTGGCTTTGTTATAACATATGCTAAGTTCTATTTGGTATGGATATTTTGCATGTCCACATTTCCTTCTCCTATTACTTCTTGAATAAAGTAATATTGAACTCCTATGTGCTTTGTCCTTGGATGAAAGGTTGGATTCCTTGCAATGTGCAAGGCACTCTGACTGTCACAATATACAAGAATTTTTCATTTTTTGTGCTCGAGTTCTTCCATTAACCTTTGAATTCAAATTGCTTCCTTAGATACTTGGTTAGCTGCCATGTACTCAGCTTCTGTAGTAGACATATATACAACAATCTATTATTTGGATAACTAGCTTACCGCTCCTCATGCAAGTGTAAACACATAACATGTAGTGGATTTTCTTTTACCAAGACCACCTGTAAGATTTGAATCAATATATCCTCTGATAGCAAACTATTATCCACCAAAACAAAAAGTAGCACCTGAGATCCCTTTAATGTATCTTAGGATCATTTTAATAGCATTCCAATGCTCTTTACCAAGATATGCCATAAATTAACTAACCATACCAACTACTTGAGCAATATTTGGTCTTGATAGATCATGGCATACATAAGGCTTTCCACTACTGATGCATAGGATACTTGAGATATTTCCATCCTCTCTGCTTCATTGTTAGGACTTATACTTAAAGATAATTTATAATTAAGAGGGAGTAGGGTTTAGACTTGCTTATAATTTTGTTTGTTGAAGCACTACAAGATTTTCTTCAACTAGTTCCTTTGAGATACCCAAATCTTCCCATCTTTTTTTGTCTCGATGAATTTGCATCCCTAAAATCTTGTTTCCTAGTCATAAGTCATTCATATCAAACTCCTTACCAAATGTGCCTTCAATTCTTGGACTCAATCTCTGTTGGGGCTTATCACTAACATGTCATCCTCGTACAATAGCAAGATAATAAAATCATTATCACCAAACCTATTGTAATATGTACAATTCTATAAACCTAGTCTGTTGTATCCAAGGCTAATAATAAAGAAATCAAATCTCTTGTACCAACATCTTGGCACATGCTCTATACTGTACAGAGATTTTGTTAGCCTGCAAACTAAGTTTTCTTTTCCTTCTTCTTCAAAGTCTAGTGATTAGAGCATACATATTTATTTATTAAGTTCTCCATGAAGACATGTTGTTTTCACATCTAGTTGTTCAAGATGTAAATCAAATGCAACACATATAGGTAGGACTACTCTAATAGCAGTAAGTCTAACAACTGGAGAAAATATCTTGTTGAAGTCAATGTCTTCTTTCTGAGCATATCCTTTAATCATCATTCTTGCATGATATTGTTCCACTTAATTATTGTCATCTCGTTTTATCTTATAGACCCATTTGTTACCATTAGATTTTTGTCCCTTTAAAAGTGCAATAAGTTCCTATGTCTTATTTATATGTAAGGCCTCATTTTCTTCTATCATTGTTGTGATCCATAGAAAAGTATCTGGACTACTCACAGCCTCCTGAAAGGTTGAAGGCTCTCATTCATTTGTTAGAAGATAATATGCATCGTGGCTTGCCATAACATAGTCTAAGCGTTATGATAGTGCTCTTATCTAGCGTGTTGATCGTCGAACTTCTGTATCATTGGCCTCATCTGGTACTTGATCCTTGTGCGCTAGTTCTGCTTCAGAAGACTCATCTTCCTTATATTTCTTATCTATTTGAACCATATTAGTCTTTTTAGAAGTGCTATCATTTCTTTCTTCACCTTTTATTTCATTTTTTGCAAATATCACATCTCTACTAACAATAACCTTGTGGGCAATGGGATCCGACAAGTGATACCCCTTAATATCGTCAACATAACCCAAGAATATACATTTCTTAGATTTTGGATCCAGTTTTGCTTTTTGGGGAATTATACATCATATATATAGGACACCCAAAATATGTAAAGAAGAATAATTTACTAGCTTGCCATTCCAAATGTCTCTGTTGGTGTCTTTAAACTAATTGCATTTGATGGAGATCGATTTATCACTTAACAAGTAATTTTGACAGCTTTTACCCAAAAAGGCTTGGCTAATCCGATATAGTTCTCAACATAGCTCTCATTCCTTCTAAGATAGTTCTATTTATCCACTCTACTACACTATTTTGCTAAGGTATATGTATAACTATAAAATGCCTTTGAATACCCTTGTAAGCTCTAAAGCCCTTTTGAAGTAATACTTCATATTTTAGTTTTGAACCTAACAAACTATGTTAAAAATGTTAATCTATTGCTTTTAGTGCTTAAAGTGGTTTAACATGATATATGGGGAGTTTTCTTATTAGTAATAACTTTTTTAGGACTAAAATAATTATAAAGAAGCTTTCTGAATGATTAAAGGGGGCCAAGAAGATCAATTTCTAACTTGAGAGAGTTCAAGGTGCATCCTGAGAGAGTTCCTAAAGAACATGAGATAGTCCACCTTGAGAAAGTTATGAGAAAGTTCAAGAATATGAAAAATCTCCACAAGGACTAATCCAAGAGCAAATTAGAGATCAAAATGAAGTTATCATCATCCAAGATATCAAGATGAAACATGAAACCAACGATGGAATCAAAGGACAAAAAGATTTGAGAAAGATCAAGCTTGAGAGAATTATTGAGAATGTCAGCTGAGAAGAAACGTGGGAAAGTTCCTAGACAACATGAGAAAGTTCCTGAAGAACCTAAGAAAGTTGGTCCAAGTGAAAGAGTGGAGAAAGTTCATACTAAGTTGAATAAAGAATGAAGAACTCTCCCAAAATATATTTGAAGAATGAATAATGTAAGAAGATCATTATTTCTTACCTACAATTTCAAGATCATGTTAACAAAGTGAGAAGAAACTTACTTGAGAAGACTGAAGACTTGAGAAAGTTAGTTGAGAATGTTCAAGCTAAGAGTAGTCATGAAGAACCTTTCTCAAAGTCTTTAAAGAACAAATCTGGAAAGCAAAGCTAATAAGATGATCAAGATGAATTTTTAATCAAGCTACCAAAGGTGAGATCTGAAGCTCAAAATGGTCAGCAATAAATGAGAAGCATCAGAGTGGAAGATTTGAACAAGTGCTTACAAGCTGAGAAAGGTCGAATGTTAAAAGAAAAAGTTTGAAGCCTTTTTTAACAAAATTACAAGCCTAAAAGAGACAAGATGTGCAAATTCATATTTTGAAGAAATTAAGTTCAAAATGATAAGTTTGAAAGACTCCATCCAAGCATAGTCAAAGTTAAGCCAAGCCAAAGTTGAGAAGGTTCGAGTTAAGAAGGTTCGAGCTAAGAAAGTTCAAGTTGAGAAAGTTCATTACTAGTAACCTTTTCACCTATACCAGAAAATGGAAAATAGTACGGGAAAGTGTTCCAATGGCTATTTTCTATGTGGAATCACTTGGGACTTAATCCTAACAGCTAGAAACATATTCCGAAGCATAAATATAACCTACCCATGAAGATTAATAACAGCTTTGCACAGATTAACGCTAGATTATACCAAAAAGTCATATTTGAGTTCATACTTTGTTTTATACTATCTTTGAGAAAAGATATCAAGTTTACATCTTGGAAGCTAAGGGCTACTAAGCTTAAAAGAAATACACACTCCTTGAGTGATTAGAGAGTCTACCCATGAAGATTTGAAGGTTAGAAGCTTGAGCCTCAAGAGCATAGTGAACACATAGTTGAACCTTCTCATATCTACCTACTTGACCTTCATTCTGTTAAATCTTTAGTAGGTGTATTGTGAGCTCTTATCTACTATGTTAATCCACTCTATGAGTGTTTTTAAGAGTTACCTAATTGTTATAAACACCTCTTTGTTGATATTGATCTTTGAGTGTTGGTGGTGAGCTTGTGGGTTATACAAGCCACTTAGAAACTTAATTAAGTTGTTTATAAGAGCTTAGAGAGGCTTGATAAGAAATAATACTTATTTAAATGTGCCTAGAGAGGTTGAAGGAAAAGAATACTCATTTGAAAGAGCTTGAAAAGGCTTGTTAAGAAAGGATACTTTTACATTGTGAAAATCCTAGTACTTTCTAAGTAATGGACATAGCCCTAAGTGGTTTAGAGGTGAACCAGTATAAATATTCGTGTCTTGCTTCTCATCCTTCACTTTAACTCATTTTAATCTATTTTGATACTGAGCTTAAGTAAATAAGAGTTTTCCTTTATAAAAACAAAAGTGTTTTTAAGTTAAAGTGAAATTAATAAGAATCGTTCTTTATAAAGTATGAATCTGTGTTTCTGGAATTGATTCTTGCTGTTAAGAAAAGTTTTTCAAAGTTTAAGTTTTACTACATTAAGTTTTTAATTAGAAAAGAATTTTGTATTGTTGTATGAAACTGTGAGAGAGTTCAATTTCACTCAACCAATTAACTCTTTCACAAACTTTCTCACCCTGTAATATTTGTTCTTGTTCTCACTTTTTGTGAACTCTCTCACCTAACCACTGCACTTTAAAGCAACCGTCTCACCTCCAAGTTTGTTAAACTTGAGAAAGGTGAAAGAAGTTTGAAACTTTCAGGTGAAAAGCAGCACAATTCAACCCCCCTTCTTGTTTTACTGCCAACTTCAACCCTCTTGCTTGCAAAATACAAGAAAATTGTCGTATGTATATTCTCCTCCATTATCTATCCTCAAGCACTTGAACCACTTTCCGAATTCAAGTTCTACTCTTGCTTTGAAATCCTTGAATATTGGAATCACATATGACTTCTTCTTGATTGGGTACACCCATAATCTCTTAAGGTAATCATCAATTAATGATATAAAATATTTTGCTCTTCCTTGGGACATCTCTATTGACTCTCATACATCAGAATGAATCAAGTTTAGTATGTGTTTGTTTCTTGCAGTTGATCTACCAAACTTTAATCTATGCTACTTGCTTGTAGCATCGTACTAACAAAAAGGTAAATGTACCAATTTGAATCTTGGAAGGAGATCATGCTCTGTCTGAATCTTCAAACCATGTTCTTACATGTGGTCTAATTTACTATGCCACATTATCATTGATTCTTCTTGGCCAACTAATGCAATTGATGTATCTGTCTTTTGCAATGTGTCTCCTAGAAGCATGTATAGATTTGTCGTAATCTTTTATGCTTTTATCACCACATGAACACCTCTAACAACCTTCAAGATCCTACCTTCGATATGGGTCTTGCACCCAAGGTCATCTAATTGTCCAATAGACAATAAATTCTTCTTTAAACCCTTAATATATCGTACCCCATAAATTATGCAGATTGTACTATCGTACATTTTCAATTCGATAGTACCAAGTCAAGCAACTTCTAAGACATGATCATTTCCCATAAACACAGATCCTTCCGAGATAGGTTCATAAGTGCAAAACCAGACTTGTCGTGGAGTCATGTGTCCAGTTACTCTTGAATCCATTATCAAAACATCAGTAAGCTATTTTCTGCCTTTAGAGCTATTTGCAACTTCGCTATACAAGATTTCTCCATCATCAGAGGTACTCACAACACATCCTCGAGAGGTTGTTGTTTAAGGAGCCTTCTCTATATTCTTCTTGTTATGCCAACAATCTTTCTCCACATGCCCTCCCATGCCACAATAGTAGTATTTGAAGTTCTTCCTTTTTAATGATTATGATCTACTCTGATTTCAACTCCCACTAGATTCATGTTCCATTGATCTACTTCCCTTCATCGACAATGCCTTTGCTTGCTTTAAACTTTCCAATCAATATTCCTTATTCTTGTGCCTAGATTACTTTTCAAGAATGCACCAGCAACATCATCAAAGGATATATTGTCAGCAATATTAGTATTTGCAATATTGATGTTAAGATGATCATATTAATCAAGTAGACTTTGAAGTAGAAGCTTTGCACATTCATTTTCTACTATTTTGTAATCCAACGATGTAAGCTGGGAAAATAACGTATTCAGATTATTGATGTGATCCATCACCGATGTTGATTCACTCCTTCAAAGAGTATAAAGCCTCATCTTTAAGAGTATCCTATTATGAAGTGACTTGACCTCGTATAGGTTGATGAGTATATCCCATAATTCCTTCATCATTTTTTTCTTCATAATGCTTAGTGTAACATCCTAATACTGAAATCCTAGTATACATGACATATACCTGGATAAACAGCATTAGTTATGCTACTTTTAACTTATTCATAAACTAATCCATAACATTTATACAAATAAATCATCATGGAGAGCCTTGTGGAAACAATATCCACTTATATACATAACTTTTCACTATTACCTACCTGATTTTCTTTTACATCCTTAATCTCATATACATGAAAAAAAAAATCTATCTACTAATCATGAAAATAACTATACTAGTCTTCATGCTTTATCTTCCCATTGTCTTTGAATCTTCAACCTGGATTTACATGGAACACACGGGGTGAGAATTCATAATTCTCAGTATAAGTGTACCAATACCAGCAGTCGTATAATATCATACAATCCATAAATATCTGAAATGAAACTTTAACTAGCAATTAAATCATTATTCCTTACTCAATCATAACATCATAAATAAATCAGTATAATCCTTCGAATTTTTATTCTTTACTCTAGGAACATACACATTCTCTCTTTATTTAATGTTCCCAGTCTAGCCATAACTTTAAACTAATTCCTCTTTACAAGATAAGACAGTTGCCCATACAACTGTCAATGCATGCTCAGAAGGTACTAATCAATGATATTGAACCACCGCCCATACAATGGAATAATAACATTGAGCAACCACGCACAAACACAAGGAATCACCAAACACAGTAATAATCACACATCAAGTAATGCAATGACATTATGATGCAGAATATGAGGTATGATTATGCTCAAACAAGAATATGTCATGGTGTAAGTGCAATGTCATAAATAATGTCATGAATCTCCATATCAGAGATTTACAATGTCATGAACTTACTATTCCTCTTTATGGTAGGGAGGGAATATATAACCTCCTATAACCTACCATCTCTCTTTCTGTGAATACAATGTCATGAATGTCATGAATATGCTATTCCTCTTTACAGTGGGGAGGGAATATGTAACCTCCTTAACCCACTTTCTGAACTGTGAACTAACATTTTTCTCAATTTTCCTTGCCTTAACTTTTCTTAGAAATGCAAATTTATAAATGTATGAATGTCTGTGCATAATGTGGTGTTATGCCTAACTCTTGCATAACCACTACATAATCTCTATACTTGCACTACTAGCTCTACCTCTATGAGAGCGTTCATACAACTTTAAATATACTTCTCTTGGATATTCTAAGGTTTACACCTTTCTAATTCTCTACTAGATATTATGCCTACTAGCATACATTACTCTTAATTGCACCATCTCATCACATCTTAAGTGATATCTAATGCAACACTAAGTTGCCTAAGGTGCTACTAAAAATTCTAGTGTCCAACTTTCTCAAAAACACCTCAAATCTTGCCTAAAAAGGCTGATTTTCAAGATTGTACTAAACATGCATCATAACTTCTAAAATTCTAAAATTTTAGGGAGAGCTAGCTTTCTCTCATATCTTTCCAATGCCATAAACCTTGCCTCATTTGGCTAAGTGTAGCCAAAGTTATGTGACATTTTGTAGAGGTCAAAACAGAGCATTCTCTGATTTACCCATTTCTGACCGAACTTTAAACTGAAACTGGGAATAAACGACATGTAGGAAAATTCTGAAATTTTTACCATATGAAGCCTTATGTCTTAGCTTTCAAATGGCACTAGTTTCATACCCATACGATATCGGAGCAAGAAATTATGCAATCTGGTTTACTGACTGCTAGAATGCCTTTTTCTGCAGAATTTACCTTGGATTCAAACCGAAACTGGTATTGATTGGCTAGCTCAATAATTCTAAAATTTTTACCACATGAAGCTTTATGTGTTAGCTTTCAAATGGCACTGGAATCAAGTGATTCTGATATCCACAGCTCGAGTTATGCAACAAACATCGCTGACTGCTCACTGGATTCTACAAAATTCTGCAGAATCCGAAAATGGTTCCTTCGGAACAATTCTCAATTCCAATCATTCAAGATCATTTTCTATGTGATTTCTAACACCAATCTAGGCCTCTAAACTTGTTGTAATTCTTTTACAACCTATTAATTCTCTTGGGGCATAGATTTAGGTCCAAAATCACATAACTTTAACTATTCTTCAAATCCATTTTCTATGGATTCTAAGGTTGTTCTTGAACCATAACTAGCCATTTAGCATTATCTAAGCTTAAGCTATCCTAACCTAGTTCTTGGAATCAAAAACCAAGTTAAGAACATGGATTTGGCTATCCAAACCCCTGTTTCTATTCAAAACCCCAAACTATATTCAAGGATAATCAAAGAGGGAGAAATGAATAGAAATCCCCTTACCTCTTGAAGACTTGAAGCCTTGAACTTGATCATTGATCTTCCTCTTCCTCTTTTCCCCTTCGCTTCTTCTTCTCCCCTTTCTCCCTTTTCTTTCTTTTCTTTCTTCTTTCTCTGTTTTTCGGTTCTCTGCCGAGGGAGAAGAAAGAAATAGGGGGTGGGACATGCAGGAAATTAAGGAAAAAAGATTAACTTAAGTTTCTACACTGAAACTTATATCTGCTAAGGACACCCGAATTGTGCTAATTCAAGTTTCTCAGCTTCCAACAACTTTAGAATAAATCACAAGATTCATCTAAATTGTTGTTTCACCATTTTCATGATTTTCTATATCTGCTGCTAGTCATTCGGTATTCAAATGCACAACCAGTATGCCTAAAAATACCAAACTGACTCTGATTCTCTTGAAACTTTTACCACATCTTACTTGGCTTATTTGTGACCGAGAAATAAACTCTTTATGTTTATTTCTTTCAACTTAGCAACTTATGTTATTATTTGAGTCATTTTAAGCTACTTTTCAACTTCTGTGTTGCAACTAAGTGCATAAACGAACTCAGTTTGTCACAAAACTTCAGAGACATGTTAAACAAGTACTATATTACATTTGTAATTAATTACAAGCCTAACATGATTTTCGGGATGTTACATTTCTCCCCTCCTTTTAAAAATTTTGTCCTCAAAATTTGGTTTGCCTAAAGTAAGATGTTCCATACCACCTCTCTTCAAGTATAACCAAATCTCAAACAAACAAAACCATACACTTACCTTTTCCTAAACCCGTAGGTTGCATTACCTTCTTGCCTTGCAAGATAAAAACTCTCCCCAACAACACATGTCTTTTTCCTTTTTAGAGAACCTTCCGCTTCATTCTCCCTTTCACTTAACTGTTCCTCAACTGACGCTGAAGAAACTAACTGTTGAGATGGATCCGCTTCAATCCTCTCAAGAATCCTGCTAATAATAACAACTTGCTCCCTCATAACTGTTGCCATTGCCACTAACGCTTCTACCAAACTAGGAATCTCTGGAACTAGGTTCCTTACTTCTCTAGTTCGCCTCTTTGGTGTCATAGTTTCCTGTACACACAGATACAATACATATTGAGCTGCAGTCTCAATATCATGTAACCATGCCCCAGTAGCCAATGACGAACCAAATTAAGGCAACTCATGAAATCATATCCTCATATCTAATATGTGAGACAAGAAATGCATAGCTCGTAGCGAAAAACACTAAACTTGCCTAAGCTTAGTCAGTCCATATCACGGCTCAACAGGATAAACTGCTCTGATACTAAAATGTAACATCCTAATACTGAAATCCTAGTATACCTGACATATACCTGGATAAACAGTATTAGTTATGTTACTTCTAACTTATTCATAAACTAATTCATAACATTTATACAAATAAATCATCATGGAGAGCCTTGTGGAAACAATATCCACTTATATACATAACTTTTCACTATTACGTACCTAATTTTCTTTTACATCCTTATTCTCATATACCTGGATAAAAAATCTATCTACTAATCATGAAAATAACTATACTAGTCTTCATGCTTTATCTTCCCATTGTCTTTGAATCTTCAACCTGAATTTATATGGAACAAACGGGGTGAGAATTCATAATTCTCAGTATAAGTGTACCAATACCAGCAGTCGTATAATATCATACAACCCATAAATATCTGAAATGAAACTTTAACTACCAATTAAATTATTATTCCTTACTCAATCATAACATCATAAATAAATCAGTATAATCCTTCGAATTTTTATTCTTTACTCTAGGAACATACACATTCTCTCTTTATGTAATGTTCCCAGTTTAGCCATAACTCTGAACTAATTCCTCTTTACAAGATAAGACAGTTGCCCATACAACTGTCAACGCATGTTCAGAAGGTAATAATCAATGATATTGAACCACCGCCCATACAATGGAACAATAACATTGAGCAACCACACACAAACACAAGGAATCACCAAACACAATAATAATCACACGTCAAGTAATGCAATGACATTATGATGCAAAATATGAGTTATGATTATGCTCAAACAAGAATATGTGATGGTGTAAGTGCAATGTCATAAATAATGTCATGAATCTCCATCTCAGAGATTTACAATGTCATGAACTTACTATTCCTCTTTATGGTAGGGAGGGAATATATAACCTCCTATAACCTACCATCTCTCTTTCTGTGAATACAATGTCATGAATGTCATGAATATGCTATTCCTCTTTACAGTGGGAAGGGAATATGTTACCTCTTTAACCCACTTTCTAAACTCTGAACTGACATTTTTCTCAATTTTCCTTGCCTTAACTTTTCTTAGAAATGCAAATGTATAAATGTATGAAAGTCTATGCATAATGTGGTGTTATGCCTAACTCTTGCATAACCACTACGTAATCTCTATACTTGTACTACTAGCTCTACCTCTATGAGAGCGTTCATACAACTTTAAATATACTTCTCTTGGATATTCTAAGGTTCACACGTTTCTAATTCTCTACTAGAGTGAATACTATTGTGCCTACTAGCATACTTTACTATTCATTGCACCATCTCATCACATCTTAAGTGATATCTAATACAACACTAAGTTGCCTAAGGTGCTACTAAAAATTCTAGTGTTCAACTTTCTCAAAAACACCTCAAATCTTGCATAAAAAGACTGATTTTCAAGATTGCACCAAACATGCATCATAACTTCCAAAATTCTGACAATTTAGGCAGAACTAGATTTCTCTCATATCTTTCCAATGCCACAAACCTTGCCTCATTTGGTTAAGTGTAGCCAAAGTTATGCGACATTTTGTAGAGGTCAAAACAGAGCATTCTCTGATTTACCCATTTCTGACCTAAATTTAAACTGAAACTGGGAATAAACTACATGTGGGAAAATTCTGAAATTTTTACCACATGAATCCTTATGTCTTAGCTTTCAAATGGCACCAGTTTCATGTCCATACGATATCGGACCAAGAAATTATGCAATCTAGTTTACTGACTGCCAGAATACCTTTTTCTGCAGAATTTGCCTTGGATTCAAACCGAAACTGGTATTGATTGGCTTGCTCAATAATTCTGAAATTTTTACCACATCAAGCCTTATGTGTTAGCTTTAAAATGGTACCAGAATAAAGTGATTCCGATATCTACAGCTCGAGTTATGCAGCAAACATCGTTAACTGCTCACTGGATTCTGCAGAATTCTGCAGAATCCGAAAATGGTTCCTTCGGAACAATTCTCAATTCCAATCATTCAAGATCATTTTCTATGTGATTTCTAACACCAATCTAGGCCTCTAAACTTGTTGTAACTCTTTTACAACCTATTAATTCTCTTGGGGCATAGATCTAGGTCCAAAGTCACATAACTTTAACTATTCTTCAAATCTATTTTCTATGGATTCTAAGGTTGTTCTTGAACCATAACTAGTCATCTAGCATTATCTAAGCTTAAGCTATCCTAACCTAGTTCTTGGAATCAAAAACCAAGTTAAGAATATGGATTTGGCTATCCAAACTCCTGTTTCTATTCAAAACCCCAAACTATATTCAAGGACAATCAAAGAGGGAGAAATGAATAGAAATCTCCTTACCTCTTGAAGACTTGAAGCCTTGAACTTGATCATTGATCTTCCTCTTCCTCTTTTCCCCTTCGCTTCTTCTTCTCCCCTTTCTCCCTTTTCTTTCTTTTCTTTCTTCTTTCTCTGTTTTTCGGTTCTCTGCCGAGGGAGAAGAGAGAAATAGGGGGTGGAACATGGAGGGAATTAAGAAAAAAGATTAACTTAAGTTTCTACACTGAAACTTATATATGCTAAGGACACCCGAATTGTGCTAATTCAAGTTTTCCAGCTTCCAACAACTTTAGAATAAATCACAGGATTCACCTAAATTGTTGTCTCACCATTGTCATGATTTTCTATATCTGTTGCTAGACATTCGGTATTCAAATGCACAACCAGTATGCCTAAAAATACCAAACTGACTCTTATTCTATTGAAACTTTTACCACATCTTACATGGCTTATTTGTGACCTAGAAATAGACTCTCTATGTTTATTTCTTTCAACTTAGCAACTTATGCTATTATCTGAGTCATTTTAAGCTACTTTTCAACTTCTGTGTTGCAACTAAGTGCATAAATGAAATCAGTTTGTCACAAAACTTCAGAGACATGTTAAACAAGTAATATATTACCTTTGTAACTAATTACAAGCCTAACATGATTTTCGGGATGTTACATTTCTCCCCTTCTTTTAAAAATTTTATCCTCAAAATTTGGTTTGCCTAAAGTAAGATGTTCCATACCACCTCTCTTCAAGTATAACCAAATCTCAAACAAACAAAACCATACACTTGCCTTTTCCTAAACCCGTAAGTTGCATTACCTTCTTGCCTTGCAAGATAAAAACTCTACCCAGTAACACATGTCTTTTTCCTTTTTAGAGAACCTTCCGCTTCATTCTCCCTTTCACTTAATTGTTCCTCAACTGACGCTGAAGAAACTAACTGTTGAGATGGATCCGCTTCAATCCTCTCAAGAATCCTGCTAATAATAGCAACTTGCTCCTTCATAACTGTTGCCATTGCCACTAACGCTTCTACCAAACTAGGACTCTCTGGAACTAGGTTCCTTACTTCTCTAGTTCGCCTCTTTGGTGTCATAGTTTCGTGTACACATAGATACAACACATATTGAGCTGCAGTCTCAATATCATGTAACCATGCCCCAGTACCCAATGACAAACCAAATTAAGGCAACTCATGAAATCATATCCTCACATCTAACATGTGAGACAAGAAATGCATAGCTCGTAGCGAAAAACACTAAACTTGCCTAAGCCTAGTCAGTCCATACCCCGGCTCAACAGGATGAACTGCTCTGATACCAAAATGTAATATCCTAATACTGAAATCCTAGTATACCTGACATATACCTGGATAAACAATATTAGTTATACTACTTCTAACTTATTCATAAACTAATTCATAACAATTATACAAATAAATCATCATGGAGAGCCTTGTGGAAACAATATCCACTTATATACATAACTTTTCACTATTACCTACCTGATTTTCCCTTACATCCTTAATCTCATATACATGGAAAAAAAATCTATCTACTAATCATGAAAATAACTATACTAGTCTTCATGCTTTATCTTCCCATTGTCTTTGAATCTTCAACCTGGATTTACATGGAGCACACGGGGTGAGAATTCATAATTCTCAGTATAAGTGTACCAATACCAGCAGTCGTATAATATCATACAACCAGTAAATATCTGAAATGAAACTTTAACTAGCAATTAAATCATTATTCCTTACTCAATTAAAACATCATAAATAAATCTATATAATCCTTTGAATTTTTATTCTTTACTCTAGGAACATACACATTCTCTCTTTATGTAATGTTCCCAGTCTAGCCATAACTCAGAACTAATTCCTCTTTACAAGATAAGACAGTTGCCCATACAACTGTCAATGCATGTTCAGAAGGTAATAATGAATGATATTGAACCACCGCTCATACAATGGAACAATAACATTGAGCAACCACGCACAAACACAAGGAATCACCAAACACAATAATAATCACACGTCAAGTAATGCAATGACATTATGATGCAGAATATGAGGTATGATTATGCTCAAACAAGAATATGTGATGGTGTAAGTGCAATGTTATAAATAATGTCATGAATCTCTATCTCAGAGATTTACAATGTCATGAACTTACTATTCCTCTTTATGGTAGGGAGGGAATATATAACCTCCTATAACCTACCATCTCTCTTTCTGTGAATACAATGTCATGAATGTCATGAATATGCTATTCCTCTTTACAGTGGGAAGGGAATATGTTACCTCTTTAACCCACTTTCTGAACTGTGAACTAACATTTTTCTCAATTTTCCTTACCTTAACTTTTCTTAGAAATGCAAATGTATGAATGTCTGTGCATAATGTGGTGTTATGCCTAACTCTTGCATAACCACTACGTAATCTCTATACTTGCACTACTAGCTCTACCTCTATGAGAGCGTTCATACAACTTTAAATATACTTCTCTTAGATATTCTAAGGTTCACATATTTCTAATTATCTACTAGAGTGAATACTATTGTGCCTACTAGCATACTTTACTATTCATTGCACCATCTCATCACATCTTAAGTGATATCTAATACAACACTAAGTTGCCTAAGGTGCTACTAAAAATTCTAGTGTCCAACTTTCTCCAAAACATCTCAAATCTTGCATAAAAAGGCTGATTTTCAAGATTGCACCAAACATGCATCATAACTTCCCAAATTCTAAAATTTTAGGGAGAACTAGCTTTCTCTCATATCTTTCCAATGCCACAAACCTTGCCTCATTTGGTTAAGCGTAGCCAAAGTTATGCGACATTTTGTAGAGGTCAAAACAGAGCATTCTCTGATTTACCCATTTCTGACCTAATTTTAAACTGAAACTGGGAATAACTACATGTGGGAAAATTCTGAAATTTTTACCACATGAAGCCTTGTGTCTTTGCTTTCAAATGGCACCAGTTTCATGTCCATACGATATCGGAGCAAGAAATTATGCAATCTAGTTTACTGACTGCCAGAATGCCTTTTTCTGCATAATTTGCCTTGGATTCAAACCGAAACTAGCATTGATTGGCTTGCTCAATAATTCTAAAATTTTTACCACATCAAGTCCTATGTGTTAGCTTTCAAATGGTACCAGAATCAAGTGATTCCGATATCTATAGCTCGAGTTATGCAGCAAACATCGCCATCGCTCATCTGATTTCGCAATACCACCACTAATTCACTGCTGTGATGTTTTATTCGAATACAAAATAGAATCCGAAAATGGTTCCTTCGGAACAATTCTCAATTCCAATCATTCAAGATCATTTTCTATGTGATTGTTAACACCAATCTAGGCCTCTAAACTTGTTGTAACTCTTTTACAACCTATTAATTCTCTTGGGGCATAGATCTAGGTCCAAAATCACATAACTTTAACTATTCTTCAAATCCATTTTCTATGGATTCTAAGGTTGTTCTTGAACCATAACTAGCCATCTAGCATTATCTAAGCTTAAGCTATCCTAACCTAGTTCTTGGAATCAAAAACCAAGTTAAGAACATGGATTTGGCTATCCAAACCCCTGTTTCTATTCAAAACCACAAACTATATTCAAGGATAATCAAAGAGGGAGAAATGAATAGAAATCCCCTTACCTCTTGAAGACTTGAAGCCTTGAACTTGATCATTGATCTTCCTCTTCCTCTTTTCCCCTTCCCTTCTTCTTCTCCCCTTTCTCCCTTTTCTTTCTTTTCTTTCTTCTTTCTCTGTTTTTCGGTTCTCTGACGAGCGAGAAGAGAGAAATAGGGGATGGGACATGGAGGGAATTAAGGAAAAAGATTAACTTAAGTTTCTACACTGAAACTTATATCTGCTAAGGACACCCGAATTGTGCTAATTCAAATTTCCCAGCTTCCAACAACTTTAGAATAAATCACAGGATTCATCTAAATTGTTGTTTCACCATTTTCATGATTTTTTATATCTGCTGCTAGTCATTCAGTATTTAAATGCACAACCAGTATGCCTAAAAATACCAAACTGACTCTGATTCTCTTGAAACTTTTGCCACATCTTACTTGGCTTATTTGTGACCTAGAAATAAACTCTCTATGTTTATTTTTTCAACTTAGCAACTTATGTTATTATCTGAGTCATTTTAAGCTACTTTTCAACTTCTGTGTTGCAACTAAGTGCATAAACGAACTCAATTTGTCACAAAACTTCAGGGACATGTTAAACAAGTAATATATTACCTTTGTAACTGATTACAAGCATAACATGATTTTCGGGATGTTACATTTCTACCCTCCTTTTAAAAATTTTGTCCTCAAAATTTGGTTTGCCTAAAGTAAGATGTTCCATACCACCTCTCTTCAAGTATAACCAAATCTCAAACAAACAAAACCATACACTTACCTTTTCCTAAACCCGTAGGTTGCATTACCTTCTTGCCTTGCACGATAAAAACTCTCCCCCAACAACACATGGCTTTTTCCTTTTTAGAGAACCTTCCGTTCATTCTCCCTTTCACTTAACTGTTCCTCAACTGACGCTGAAGAAACTAACTGTTGAGATGGATCCGCTTCAATCCTCTCAAGAATCCTGCTAATAATAGCAACTTACTCCCTCATAACTGTTGCCATTGCCACTAACGCTTCTACCAAACTAGGACTCTCTGGAACTAGGTTCCTTACTTCTCTAGTTCGCCTCTTTGGTGTCATAGTTTTCTGTACACACAGATACAACACATATTAAGCTGCAGTCTCAATATCATGTAACCATGCCCCAGTACCCAATGACAAACCAAATTAAGGCAACTCATGAAATCATGTCCTCACATCTAACATGTGACACAAGAAATGCATTGCTCGTAACGAAAAACACTAAACTTGCCTAAGCCTAGTCAGTCCATACCCCGGCTCAACAGGATGGACTGCTCTGATATCAAAATGTAACATCATAATACTGAAATCCTAGTATACCTGACATATACCTGGATAAACAATATTAGTTATGTTACTTCTAACTTATTCATAAACTAATCCATAACATTTATACAAATAAATCATCATGGAGAGCCTTGTGGAAACAATATCCACTTATATACATAACTTTTCACTATTACCTACCTGATTTTCTTTTACATCCTTAATCTCATATACATGGAAAAAAAAATCTATCTACTAATCATGAAAATAACTATACTAGTCTTCATGCTTTATCTTCCCATTGTCTTTGAATCTTCAACCTGGATTTACATGGAACACACGGGGTGAGAATTCATAATTCTCAGTATAAGTGTACCAATACCAGCAGTCGTATAATATCATACAACCCATAAATATCTGAAATGAAACTTTAACTACCAATTAAATTATTATTCCTTACTCAATCATAACATCATAAATAAATCAGTATAATCCTTCGAATTTTTATTCTTTACTCTAGGAACATACACATTCTCTCTTTATGTAATGTTCCCAGTCTAGCCATAACTCTGAACTAATTCCTCTTTACAAGATAAGACAGTTGCCCATACAACTGTCAACGCATGTTCAGAAGGTAATAATCAATGATATTGAACCACCGCCCAAAAAATGGAACAATAACATTGAGCAACCACGCACAAACACAAGGAATCACCAAACACAATAATAATCACACGTCAAGTAATGCAATGACATTATGATGCAGAATATGAGGTATGATTATGCTCAAACAAGAATATGTGATGGTGTAAGTGCAATGTCATAAATAATGTCATGAATCTCCATCTCAGAGATTTACAATGTCATGAACTTACTATTCCTCTTTATGGTAGGGAGGGAATATATAACCTCCTATAACCTACCATCTCTCTTTCTGTGAATACAATGTCATGAATGTCATGAATATACTATTCCTCTTTACAGTGGGGAGGGAATATGTTGCCTCTTTAACCCACTTTCTGAACTGTGAACTAACATTTTTCTCAATTTTCCTTGCCTTAACTTTTCTTAGAAATGCAAATGTATAAATGTATGAATGTCTGTGCATAATGTGGTGTTATGCCTAACTCTTGCATAACCACTACGTAATCTCTATACTTGCGCTACTAGCTCTACCTCTATGAGAGCGTTCATACAATTTTAAATATACTTCTCTTGGATATTCTAAAGTTCACACGTTTCTAATTCTCTACTAGAGTGAATACTATTATGCCTACTAGCATACTTTACTCTTCATTGCACCATCTTATCACATCTTAAGTGATATCTAATGCAACACTAAGTTGCCTAAGGTGCTACTAAAAATTCTAGTGTCCAACTTTCTCAAAAACACCTCAAATCTTGCCTAAAAAGGCTGATTTTCAAGATTGCACCAAACATGCATCATAACTTCTAAAATTTTGAAATTTTAGCCAGAACTAGCTTTCTCTCATATCTTTCCAATGCCACAAACCTTGCCTCATTTGGCTAAGTGTAGCCAAAGTTATGCGACATTTTGTAAAGGTCAAAACAGAGCATTCTCTGATTTACCCATTTCTGACCTAACTTTAAACTGAAACTGGGAATAAACAACATGTAGGAAAATTCAGAAATTTTTACCATATGAAGCCTTATGTCTTAGCTTTCAAATGGCACTAGTTTCATACCCATACGATATCGGAGCAAGAAATTATGCAATCTGGTTTACTGACTGCTAGAATGCCTTTTTCTGCAGAATTTGCCTTGGATTCAAACCGAAACTGGTATTGATTGGCTAGCTCAATAATTCTAAAATTTTTACCACATGAAGCTTTATGTGTTAGCTTTCAAATGGCACTTGAATCAAGTGATTCTGATATCCACAGCTCGAGTTATGCAGCAAACATCGCTGACTGCTCACTAGATTCTACAGAATTCTGCAGAATCCGAAAATGGTTCCTTCGGAACAATTCTCAATTCCAATCATTCAAGATCATTTTCTATGTGATTTCTAACACCAATCTAGGCCTCTAAACTTGTTGTAATTCTTTTACAACCTATTAATTCTCTTGGGGCATAGATTTAGGTCCAAAATCACATAACTTTAACTATTCTTCAAATCCATTTTCTATGGATTCTAAGGTTATTCTTGAACCATAACTAGCCATCTAGCATTATCTAAGCTTAAGCTATCCTAACCTAGTTCTTGGAATCAAAAACCAAGTTAAGAACATGGATTTGGCTATCCAAACCCCTGTTTCTATTCAAAACCCCAAACTATATTCAAGGATAATCAAAGAGGGAGAAATGAATAGAAATCCCCTTACCTCTTGAAGACTTGAAGCCTTGAACTTGATCATTGATCTTCCTCTTCCTCTTTTCCCCTTCCCTTCTTCTTCTCCCCTTTCTCCCTTTTCTTTCTTTTCTTTCTTCTTTCTCTGTTTTTCGGTTCTCTGCCGAGGGAGAAGAGAGAAATAGGGGGTGGGACATGGAGGGAATTAAGGAAAAAGATTAACTTAAGTTTCTACACTGAAACTTATATCTGCTAAGGACACCCGAATTGTGCTAATTCAAGTTTTCCAGCTTCCAACAACTTTAGAATAAATCACAGGATTCATCTAAATTGTTGTTTCACCATTTTCATGATTTTCTATATCTGCTGCTAGTCATTCGGTATTCAAATGCACAACCAGTATGCCTAAAAATACCAAACTGACTCTGATTCTCTTGAAACTTTTGCCACATCTTACTTGGCTTATTTGTGACCTAGAAATAAACTCTATGTTTATTTCTTTCAACTTAGCAACTTATGTTGTTAACTGAGTCATTTTAAGCTACTTTTCAACTTCTGTGTTGTAACTAAGTGCATAAACGAACTCAGTTTGTCACAAAACTTCAGAGACATGTTAAACAAGTAATATATTACCTTTGTAATTAATTACAAGCTTAACATGATTTTTGAGATGTTACATTTGTCCCCTCCTTTTAAAAATTTTGTCCTCAAAATTTGGTTTGCCTAAAGTAAGATGTTCCACACCACCTCTCTTCAAGTATAACCAAATCTCAAACAAACAAAACCATACACTTACCTTTTTCTAAACCCGTAGGTTGCATTACCTTCTTGCCTTGCAAGATAAAAACTCTCCCCAGCAACACATGTCTTTTTCCTTTTTAGAGAACCTTCCGCTTCATTCTCCCTTTCACTTAACTGTTCCTCAAATGACGCTGAAGAAACTAACTGTTGAGATGGATCCGCTTCAATCCTCTCAAGAATCCTACTAATAATAGCAACTTGCTCCCTCATAACTGTTGCCATTGCCACTAACGCTTCTACCAAACTAGGACTCTTTGGAACAAGGTTCCTTACTTCTCTAGTTCGCCTCTTTAGTGTCATAGTTTCCTGTACACACAGATACAGCACATATTGAGCTGCAGTCTCAATATCATGTAACCATGCCCCAGTACCCAATGACAAACCAAATTAAGGCAACTCATGAAATCATATCCTCACATCTAACATGTGAGACAAGAAATGCATTGCTCGTAGCGAAAAACACTAAACTTGCCTAAGCCTAGTCAGTCCATACCCCGGCTCAACAGGATGAACTGCTTTGATACCAAAATGTAACATCCTAATACTGAAATCCTAGTATACCTAACTTATACCTTGATAAACAGTATTAGTTATGCTACTTCTAACTTATTCATAAACTAATCCATAACATTTATACAAATAAATCATCATGGAGAGCCTTGTGGAAACAATATCCACTTATATACATAACTTTTCACTATTACCTACCTGATTTTCTTTTACATCCTTAATCTCATATACATGGGAAAAAAAAATCTATCTACTAATCATGAAAATAACTATACTAGTCTTCATGCTTTATCTTCCCATTATCTTTGAATCTTCAACCTAGATTTACTTGGAACACGGGGTGAGAATTCATAATTCTCAGTATAAGTGTACCAATACCAGCAGTCGTATAATATCATACAACCAATAAATATCTGAAATGAAACTTTAACTAGCAATTAAATCATTATTCCTTACTCAATCATAACATCATAAATAAATCAGTATAATCCTTCGAATTTTTATTCTTTACTCTAGGAACATACACATTCTCTCTTTATGTAATGTTCCCAGTCTGGCCATAACTCTGAACTAATTCCTCTTTACAAGATAAGACAGTTTCCCATACAACTGTTAAAACATGTTCAGAAGGTAATAATCAATGATATTGAACCACCGCCCATACAATAGAACAATAACATTGAGCAACCACGTACAAACATAAGGAATCACCAAACACAATAATAATCGCACGTCAAGTAATGCAATGACATTATGATGTAGAATATGAGGTATTATTATGCTCGAACAAGAATATGTGATGGTGTAAGTGCAATGTCATAAATAATGTCATGAATCTCCATCTCAGAGATTTATAATGTCATGAACTTCATATTCCTCTTTATGGTAGGGAGGGAATATATAACCTCCTATAACCTACCATTTCTCTTTCTGTGAATACAATGTCATGAATGTCATGAATATGCTATTCCTCTTTACAGTGGGGAGGGAATATGTTACCTCCTTAACCCACTTTCTGAATTGTGAACTAACATTTTTCTCAATTTTCCTTACCTTAACTTTTCTTAGAAATGCAAATGTATAAATGTATGAATGTCTGTGCATAATATGATGTTATGCCTAACTCTTGCATAACCACTACATGATCTCTATACTTGTACTGCAAGCTCTACCTCTATGAGAGCGTTCATACAACTTTAAATATACTTCTCTTGGATATTCTAAGGTTCACACCTTTCTAATTCTCTACTAGAGTGAATACTATTATGCCTACTAGTATACTTATCTTCATTGCACCATCTCATCACATCTTAAGTGATATCTAATGCGACACTAAGTTGCCTAAGGTGCTACTAAAAATTCTAGTGTCCAACTTTCTCAAAAACACCTCAAATCTTGCCTAAAAAGGCTGATTTTCAAGATTGCACCAAACATGCATCATAACTTCTAAAATTCTGAAATTTTAGGCAGAACTAGCTTTCTCTCATATCTTTCCAAAGCCACAAACCTTGCCTCATTTGGCTAAGTGTAGCCAAAGTTATGCGACATTTTGTAGAGGTCAAAACAGAGCATTCTCTGATTTATCCATTTCTAACCTAACTTTAAACTGAAACTGGGAATAAACTACATGAGGGAAAATTCTAAAATTTTTACCACATGAAGCCTTATGTCTTAGCTTTCAAATGGCACCGGTTTCATGTCCATACGATATCGGAGCAAGAAATTATGCAATCTGGTTTACTGACTGCCAAAACGCCTTTTTCTGCAGAATTTGCCTTGGATTCAAACCAAAACTGGTATTGATTGGCTAGCTCAATAATTCTGAAATTTTTACCACATGAATCCTTATGTGTTAGCTTTCAAATGGCATCGGAATCAAGTGATTCCGATATCTACAGCTCGAGTTATGCAGCAAACATCGCTGACTGCTCACTGGATTCTGCAGAATTCTGCAGAATCCGAAAATGGTTCCTTTGGAACAATTCTCAATTCCAATCATTCAAGATCATTTTCTATGTGATTTCTAACACCAATCTAGGCCTCTAAACTTGTTGTAACTCTTTTACAATCTATTAATTCTCTTGGGACATAGATCTAGATCCAAAATCACATAACTTTAACTATTCTTCAAATCCATTTTCTATGGATTCTAAGGTTGTTCTTGAACCATAACTAGCCATCTAGCATTATCTAAGCTTAAGCTATCCTAACCTAGTTCTTGGAATCAAAAACCAAGTTAAGAACATGGATTTGGCTATCCAAACCCCTGTTTCTATTCAAAACCACAAACTATATTCAAGGATAATCAAAGAGGGAGAAATGAATAGAAATCCCCTTACCTCTTGAAGACTTGAAGCCTTGAACTTGATCATTGATCTTCCTCTTCCTCTTTTCCCCTTCCCTTCTTCTTCTCCCCTTTCTCCCTTTTCTTTCTTTTCTTTCTTCTTTCTCTGTTTTTCGGTTCTCTGACGAGCGAGAAGAGAGAAATAGGGGGTGGGACATGGAGGGAATTAAGGAAAAAGATTAACTTTGTCAAATAATTCTGACTTCCTTTTCTTTGATTCTATTCTCATGTTTAAATATTACAAGCTCATTTACACCTATTAATGGCACAATCATTCAAATTCCTATTTTGTACAACCTAAATCAGGGATCCTAATAATGTACAATAAAACGATTGATTCTATTCCTAATACTCAGCCCATATATTAGTAAATAGTAAATATTAGAGATTCTCTGTCTAACGTCCCCCCTCAAATTGAGGCGACTGATCAAGAAGCATCAATTTGCTAAGTAGAAATTGGTGACGTGGTCGAGGGACAGCTTTAGTAAAGATATCTGCAAGCTGATTCTGGGAGGCAACATGGGGAACAGAAATAACATGATCATCAAGAGCCTCCCGAATCGAGTGACAATCCACCTCAATATGTTTAGTACGCTCATGAAAGACCGGATTGGCAGCAATCTGAATGGCACTAGTGTTATCAGCGTGTAAAGGTGTGGGACTGTTTTGAGGAACACCAAGTTCAGCCAACAGCCCATGAAGCTAAATAATCTCAGAACAAGCTATAGACATAGCTCTATATTCAGACTCAGTGGATGACTTGGAAACTCGAGCCTACTTTTTACTCTTCCAAGAAATCAGAGCAGGGCCGAGGAACATGCACCAACCAAAAACAGACTTTTGCGTATCAGGACATCCTGCCCAATCTGCGTCACTATAGGCAAGCAAGGTAAGAGATGTATTTGCTGGAAAAAATAGACCCCGATGAGAAGTACCTTTCAAGTAACGTGCGATGCGACGTACAGCTGCCATGTGAAGATGACGAGGAGAATGCATAAACTGGCTAACTTGCTGAACTGTAAAGGAAATGTCAGGGCGTGTAATCGTCAAATAGTTAAGACTTCCCACCAATTGACGATACAACAAAGGATCGGACAAAAGATCACCCTCTTCACGGCGGTATTTGACATTAACCTCGAGAGGAGTATCAACAGGTGCATCAGATTGAAGTCCAGTAAGAGAAATTAAATCCTCAGTATACTTGTGTTGATTGAGAAAGATACCCTTGGAGTTAGAGTGGACCTCAAAACCCTAAAAATAATGAAGACAACCAAGATCCTTCATATGAAAGCAAGCTTGGAGCTGCTTTTTAAGTTGTTCTATGAACACCTGATCGGACCCTGTAATGACCATGTCATCAACATAAATAAGGAGAAGAACGATGCCTGTGGCCGTGTGGTGAATGAATAAGGATGAGTCATATTGACTTTGAGTGAAAGAAAATCCAAGAAGAGTAGATCGAAATTTCTCAAACCATGCCCGGGGAGCTTGCCGCGATCCATATAATGATCGTTTTAGTTTACATACACCTTGAGAAGAGGAGAACAAACTCGGGGGAGGATGCATATAGATATCTTCTGCCATGTTTCCATGAAGAAAGGCATTTTTTACATCCATTTGATGTAAGGACCACTTTTTGGAAGCAGCAAGAGAGAGAATAGTTCGGACAGTAGTCATTTTGGCCACCGGGGCAAATGTCTCATCATAATCCACTCCATATTCCTGTTTATTACCCAAAGCAACTAATCGTGCCTTGAAACGATTTAGAGAACCATCTGAATTCAGCTTCACAGAGTACACCCATTTGCAGCTAATGGGTTTGGCCTCCGCCGAGCAAGGAACAATATCCCAAGTACAATTCTCCTAGAGTGCCTGCAACTCATCCTGCATTGCTTTTACCCATCTCGAATCTTTAACTGCTTGAGAATAATGTGTAGGAATAGATATCCCAGATAAAGTAGCAGTAAGAGAAGTGGCTTCAAATTCATACCTTTTCGGTGGACGGATAATCCGGGTGGACCGGCGTGGTGCTACTGGTGGAGGATCGCGGCGGGACAGCATCAATAAGGGGCGGATCACGTGGGCGTCTGACAAAGAAATGTCCTGGTTTCCATCGTTGTGTAGGATGATGAACCTCAGAAAATTGAGGAAGGGAGACAAAATCAGGAGAGCCAGAGGAAACCCCTTGAAAAAAATATTGATGATCAAAGAAAACCACATTTCTAGAGACACGCAACCGTCTGGCAGTAGCGTCATAACATAAGAACCCTTTCTGATTGGGAGCATAACCCATAAAAGCACACTGCACAGATTGGGCACCAAGTTTGTGACGCTCTAGAGGTGGCAAGTGGACAAAACATACACAACCAAAAGTGTGAAGAAAATCATAATAAGGTGGCATGTTATAGAGACGAAAAAAAGAAGACTCAAAATCCAGAACCTGAGATGGAAGGCGGTTGATCAAGTATACAGTTGTGGACAAAGCTTCTACCCAAAATGAAGAAGGAACAGAAGCTTGAAGAAGCAACGTTCGAGTGATATCAAGTAAGTGCCGATTCTTTCTTTTAGCAACACCATTTTGTTGAGGCGTATAAGGACAAGAGCGCTGGGAAATAATACCTTTTTGCTGCAAGTACTCCTGAAATTCATGAGAAATATATTCCCCACCAGAATCAGTGCGTAAGAACTTGATACTCGTGTGAAACTGATTTTCAATATATGCCAAAAACTTCTTAAACATGGTAAAGACCTCTGATTTTGAACGGAGAAAATAAATCCATGTAAATCGGCTGTAATCATCGATAAATGTTACAAAGTATTTATACTTGGCATGAGATAAGACCAGTGCTATACCCCAAACATCACTATGAATGAGATCGAAACATTTATCAGCATGGTGAGCCGTAGATGGAAATGGAAGAGTTTTGCTTTTAGCAAGTTTGCACACAGAACAATCAAATGAGGAATTAGAAATATCCATTTTATTATGTAGCTGGCGACTTTTCAATAAATGAGACAAAACAGTGGAATTAGGATGGCCCAACTTTCTATGCCAATCCTCAAACTTATTCGGAACACCATTACAAGCAAAAGACAAAATATTCAGTAGAGAAAACTGTAAAGGAAATAATCTGCCCACTTTAGGCCCCCTCGCAATCACTTTCCTAGACACCTGATCCTGCACAGAACAACCAGCACGAGAGAAATTAACATTACAATTGTTATCCACCAATTGTCCAACCGAAATTAAATTAGAAACAAGACCAGGTGATACAAACACATCCCGAAACGAGGAATTAATATCTCCAACAGCAGTAATAGAAAGAGTATTACCATCAACAATTTGAATGTTTTGAGTGCCATTGTAAGTGTGAACATTGTGTAAATGCTCAGGGGAACCAGTCATGTGATTGGAGGCTCCAGAATCAACAAACCAAGGTTGAGAGATGTCATTAAGCTTACCTTGAATGCCCAAGGCAGAAAGAGCGAATAGTACCATTTGTTGCACACTCTCAGGTGTCAAGACACTAGCACTGGGGGCTGCAGGAACAGATGCCTGGCCATGTGAAGCAGTACTGGTGTGAAAGGCCTGCACTGGCTTATGCACTGGTCTGGTCGGACAATCTATAATGATGTGACCACGTTGCTTACAATAGTTACAAAATTTCTTGTTGCAATTGCGAGCAATATGGCCAAACTGCTTGCAAGAGAAACATTGAACTTGTCGCATATCACGACCTTTTCCTCTACTCTGGGCAGAGTAGGCAACAGAGACTGCATCGGAAACAAAGTTGTCATGGGTCATGGCCCTTGAGTCAGTAGACGTTGCTCCTCCCGAAGTAGCTCCCAAGACACACATCCAATGAAGGAACCGGAGTGCGATTTAACAACGCTGCATGCACAACTTCAACTTCAAATTCGGGGCGCAGTTCATGAGGAATTGATCACGCTTGTCGACTTCATAGACCTTTTGAATAGCAAGCTAGCGATTCCTTGGAAACATCAGCGTGCAAAATAGAAGAATGTTCAACCCACAGATTAAGAAACCCGAATAATAGTCTTGAATCGAAAGGCTTCCCTGACGATAAGTAGCAATGTCAAGTTCCAACTAAAACCTTTTAGCAGCATTATCCTGATTGTAAACACGTTTCAGGTAATCCCACATATCCTTAGTTGTAGTAAAGGAACGCAGATTATTAACCATTTGAGGCTCCACCGAAGCTAGGATCCAAGTGATAATCAGGCTTCTTTTGTCTGCCATGTCATAAGTTCTGCATTGTCTGTCGGAGCAGTCGAGGTCCCGTCCACATGCCCCCACAAACCTTTTCCTTTCACGAACATCTTGAACCGAAATTCCTGTGCTGCATAATTTTTGCCCAAGAAAGCACATACACAAATTCTCTATTGCCATGAGAAACCAAAGCGGTGAACCCACCAAGAAACAGGGACTCGATGGAGAAGACTAGAAGACCCAGAAAGCCATGAACCAGAAACCCAAGAGCGCAAAAAAACAGAAAAGCCATGAACAAGATGGAGACTGAGAGGAGAAATAGGGACCACGAACCAGGATATGAAAATGAACCAAGAAGAACCTCGGAGATGGCAGAGATGACAGGAACCAGGAACAATGAACCAGAGATGAAAACTAACCAAGAAGCACGTCGGAGACGAGGAACCACGAACCAGAAATGGAAACAAACCAAGTAACACGGCGAAAATGGCGGCGGCGACAAGAAACAGGAACCATGAAGCCAAGAATGCAAGAGAAGGACGTCTCTAGCTAGGAGACTCGTGATACCATGTCAAATAATTCTGACTTCCTTTTCTTTGATTCTATTCTCATGTTTAAATTTTACAAGCTCATTTACACCTATTAATGGCACAATCATTCAAATTCCTATTTTGTACAACCTAAATCAGGGATCCTAATAATATACAATAAAACAGTTAATTCTATTCCTAATACTCAGCCTATATATTAGGAAACAGTAAATATTAGAGATTCTCTGTCTAACAAACTTAAGTTTCTACACTGAAACTTATATCTGCTAAGGATACCCGAATTGTGCTAATTCAAGTTTTCCAGCTTCCAACAACTTTAGAATAAATCACAGGATTCATCTAAATTGTTGTTTCACCATTTTCATGATTTTCTATATCTGCTGCTAGTCATTCGGTATTCAAATGCACAACCAGTATGCCTAAAAATACCAAACTGACTCTGATTCTGTTGAAACTTTTGCCACATCTTACTTGGCTTATTTGTGACCTAGAAATAAACTCTATGTTTATTTCTTTCAACTTAGCAACTTATGTTGTTAACTGAGTCATTTTAAGCTACTTTTCAACTTCAGTGTTGCAACTAAGTGTATAAACGAACTCAGTTTGTCACAAAACTTCAGAGACATGTTAAACAAGTAATATATTACCTTTGTAACTAATTACAAGCCTAACATGATTTTCAGGATGTTACACTTAACAAGATTGAATCTTCATTGCTAAATGTAGGGGTGTAAATTAGTTTGGATAACCCGACTAACCCAAACCGAACCAATTAGATTTGTTTGGTTTGGTTCGGGTGTATTGATTGGTTCGGATAAAATCCGAACCAATTAAGGCTTAAATGGTTCTGTCTTCGGATTTAAAATTTCTAACCCAGATCCGAATCGAATCACTCATGAACCTTCAGTTTTGTTTCACCAAATCAAACATTCATTTCAATTTTTCCCATTTCGAACCCCTAGCAAACACCCTCACCTCACCCCTCTGCATCTGCTGCCTTACCCCACTAGCTCGTTGCCATCGCTGCTCGCCCGTCGTTGGTCGCATCTAAACTTTGAGTAACAACTTGCTTTTAAAACATCATTTCTGATTAGTGATTAATTGCAACAAAATTTTCATCTTAAAACTTGTTTAGGTTTTTTTTTAATTTTTATTTTATTTTATTTTTTGCAAATTCTGGTTCATCATAGGTGCACTGTGTAGTTAAGGACACAAGTTTTTGCTTTTTAGGTTGTTATAGTCCCCTTGAAGATTGTTATTGAATGAGTTAGAGAGGGCTCTGGATTTCTAACTGTATTTGTCAAGAATAAACTCTTGCTGGTTAGGAGATTGATGGGATAAATAAAAATTTCAAACTCAAGTGCAGGTTGTTTCAAGTAGTGAATTCTCGGGAGTTCGAGGTCGATCCACGGGGAATTGATGAAGACAAATTATTTGAGGTAAGAAGCAGATTTGTTATAATACTAAAGGTGATAAAAGTTGTTCACAAATGAAAAGGATTTGCTTGGGTTAGGAGATCTACTCTTGGTAATAAATTAAAGACAATATTATTTCTTTTAATAACTCAATTGAAATCATACACAATGAAGATTCCAATCGGAAGATTTAGCATTCAAAGTTCAATTAAGATCATATATATAATCATATTATGCCTCCAATAATTATTTATCAATACTTGTAAATGGTCTCAAGCATCCACTATGTCAACGTCTTGTCTACAATGAATCAAGATATTCATTATACAAGAAGAGTTTCTAAATTGATCAGAAATAACATACAACATATATAAAGATCACATAAAAATATATCATTCAAGCATAAGAAGGAAATTAATCTAAGATCAACTTATTACCAAGAGCTTCACCCTTTCACCCAAGCAAAATGAAAATTAGTTACTCATGAATTAAGAAGAAAGAAAGAAAGAAGATGATGATGATGAACATAACTTCAATTAAGAACAATAGAAAACTACACAAAGGAAACAATTAACATACAAATATGAAAGTAAACTCTAAGCTAACACCATGAAATGATCAGCCCTTGCTTCCTTTTATGGAGCTAGAGGAACATAAAATTCCAATGAAGTTGATGGATGATGAGAACAAAATGCCAAAATAGTTGTTTGATGATGATGAATGGGTGGATTCTTGTCTCCGAAATGTTTCACTTCTGAACTCATGGCATGCATCATTTGATGGCTAGGTGGTCTTCATGAAAGTTATAGGAAATTGTCTTAGATTTCCATAGTCCCAGTTTCATCCAAATCCACCACCTATATCCCGAGATATGACCCAATTACTGCTCATGGGTCAGACCCAACTTTAGCTCCTCTGTTCTGACTTCCAAGCCCAATAGCTCCTTCAAAACTTCCGATCCAACTTTTGTATTCTTCATGAAAGTTGTAGATATGGGTCTTAACCTTCCACTGTCAAAATTTCAGAATTGTTGAACTCTTATACCCCGAGATATAGGATAATGAGTGCATGGAGGTCAAGTTGTCAGGTTCAAAACTCTAGATTTTACTTCAACTCCAATTTGAGTTATCCAAATGTGTGTTCTCGGTCTTGAGACCTCATGAAAGTTGTAGAAATTTGTATTAGATTTAAAACAAGACCAAAATCACATTCATCAGATATTTATAACTCAAATTATAGGTAGTTTACTGAAAAAGCCAAGTGAGAAGATTATACAATGAATGAAATATATTGCTATCAATGTAGCTCTTGCTATCAAGTGAATAGTTATTAGGGAATTATCTTAACTTTCTAACAAGACCAGAATCACATTAACTAGATAATTACAACTCAAATTATAGTCATTTTACTTAAAAATGCAATAACCCTAGGTAATGATAATTTAAGTAATAATTTCTTCAATGATCTAATTAAGCTTAATTTAATAAAATGTGACAAAATTAACTTAATTAAGTCAAATTGAACTTTAAGAAGCCTAGTGAGAGAATTATAAAATGAATAAATACATTGTTATCAGATATTAGAGTGAGTAAGATGCTAAAAGAATGATTTAAAAGAAAGTTCATCCGAGGAACCCAAAGTTCAAACTCTCCTACTATCTCAGTTGATTGAGAAATAAGAAGTTTATTGAATCAAGTAAAGACAAAAGGGGTTGTAATTCACTGGTTTCTCTAATCTCTATCACTCAAGCTTCTATGAAATTGAAAATATCAAAGATAAAATATGACTCTAAAAAGAATCTATATATATATATATATATATATATATATATATATATATATATATATATATTTAATGGTTGTAAGTTCATGCAAGGTAAAGAGTTTGTAAAGGCAAGGAAAATCCTCTAAGAGAGGAAACTGGCTCAAAATTGTTATAGTGTGTTTAGTTCCTTAGCCTTTTCTTTTGAGAGTTTTTTGCCCCTTCTTTTCTCTGTTTTCTAATGGTTGATTGTTAACTAGATCAATTCAGCTATCATAGTGTATCAAATAATAGTTGTGGTTGGGTTTGCAAAGTCTTCCTTTTTTCAGTTCAAGGGTTGTTTGTGTATCTGTTGTTCTTCATGTGATAAATGATGGCCTATATTTGCACATTTTGGTTTGGGTTTATTATTTTTTGTCACAAACAACATGATTGTATTGTATTAGACCTTATGAGAAAAATCACTCAACACATGATTTGAAATTAGTAGTAATAGTTTTTGCTTTGAAAATTTGGAGACATTATTTATATATGGTAAAATTTGAGGTTTATACTGATCATAAGAGTTTAAAATATCTTTTCGATCAAAAAGAGTTAACCATGAGGCAAAGAAGTTGGATTGAATTTCTTAATAATTATGATTTGGAAATAAAGTATCATCCAGGCAAAGCAAATGTTGTAGTTGATGCTTTGAGTAGGAAATCTCTCTATTTATCCTACATAATGGTTCAGAAAATTGATTTCATAGAAAAGTTTAGGGATTTAAATCTTTTAGTGACCTTTGAACCAAATAGGATTTGTTTAAATGATTTACATGTAACTTGTGATTTGAAAGCAAAAATCAAAGAGGCACAAAAAGAATATTAGTTTTTGCAAGCTCTAAAGGAAGAAATACTTAAAAGAAAATATCCAGATTTCAATTCAATGGATTATGAAGTGCTTATGTACAAAAATAGGTTGTGTGTACCTAACAATTTAGATTTAAGGAAAGAAATTTTAGAAGAAACTCATAAGAGTAAGTATACAATTCATCCAGGAATTAATAAAATGTATCAGGATCTTAAAAGTCAATTTTGGTGGCCTGGAATAAAATTTGAAATAGGTAAGTATGTGTCACAGTGTTTAACATGCTAGAAAATTAAAATAGAACATAAAAAACTTTCAGGTTTATTGCAACCTTTAGAGATCTCAGAATGAAAATGGGATAATATTTCTATGAATTTTGTTGTGGGAGTACCAAGAATCAATTTAAGACATTATGCTATATGGGTAATTATAGATAGATTAACTAAGTCTACTCATTTTTTACCCATTATGGTTAATTATCCATTAAATAAGTTAGCTCAATTGTATATTAAGGAGGTTGTGAAATTTCATGGTGTACCAACAACTATAATTTCATATAGAGATCCAAGATTTACCTCTAGATTTTGGGAATCACATTATAAGTAGCTTTTGGAACAAAATTATCCTTTAGTACTACTTACCATCCCTAAACTGATGGTCAAACTGAAAGAACAATTCAAACCTTAGAAGACATGCTTAAGGCTTGTGTTTTGGAATGGAAGTTAGGATACCTACCTGTCATTGATAGAATTTGCCTACAATAATAGTCACTATTCCAATATTGGTATAGCACCGCATGAAACATTGTATGGAAGGAAATGTCAATCTCCTTTATATTGGTTTGAGGTTGGATAATGAAATTTATTAGAACCTGATTTAGTATAATAGACTTCAGAATAAATAAAATTAATCAAGAATAGAATGTTAGCAGCTCAAAGTAAACATAAAAGTTATGCAGACCAAAAGAGAAAGCCATTAGAATTCTAAGAAGGAGAACACGTATTCCTTCAAGTTACCACAACAACTGGAATTGGCAAGTTTTTGAAAACAAAGAAACTAAGTCCTAGATAAATTGGACCTTTCCAAATCCTCTAAAGAGTCGGCGTCGTTACTTATCAAATTAATTTACCTCATAATTTGTCAAACCTTCATGATGTATTTCATTTGTCTCAACTCTGAAAGTATTGTCCTGATTCTTCACACATCATTGAAGCATAATCTATACAGTTAAAAGATAATTTGATATATGAGATACAACCTGTATAAATAATAGACAAAATTTACAGACAACTGAGGAATATAAATATTCCTATGATCAAAGTTTTGTGGCAAGGACAAAATGTAGAAGATGCTACGTGGGAAGCAGAAGAAGACTTTAAACAAAAGTACCCAGAACCTTTCTAACAGGTATTAACTAGAAATTTTGGGGACAAAATTTTTATAAGAGAAAAAGAATGTAACATCCCTAAAATACTAAAAAGTAATTACTTAAGATATTTAAAAAAAAGTCTTACTATATGAATAACCAGATGGTTATTCGAATAGAGTTTTTGCTGTGCAAATATATAGGAGAAAACATGTCACTTTATTCGAATATAATTTCTACTATTCAAATAAATAGGCTACAATGTGCATATATACAGAATGAATTATTCGAATAAGAAGTCTTGTTATTCGAATAAGGTAACTAATATCAGTATAAATGAAAAACATGTTACATAGCAGTAGAATGGAAACTCCTGTTTTCATCTAATTTCTTTCTCTCATGGCTGTTCAATTCAACTATTTTCCAATGGAACCAAAAGATGAGGTAAGATTGGAGAAGTCAGCCAAAGACATGTTATCTTAACTAAGGAAAAAATAATGATTAGCAGTAACATGTGTCAATATAGGATTTAAAGCAATGATTATAAAGGAACAGGTGGCACATAGATGAACTTTGTATGATAAAATTCTGAAATTTTAGCTTAGAAAACAGAAGGAAAATATGGTGATTTACTGTTAATAAGAATAAGTGTCCAAGCATTAAATGTAGATAAGATAAGCTTATGAAATCAATCATAACAAGTAGCAAATTTTGGATGAAAACCAGATTAAGAAGCATGATTACAAGAAGAAGATTTTCTGAGAATTGCTTCCCGAATTGATAGCAAATCACCTTACATCATTCCTACATCATTCTCCAACGTAAGGCAAGCTCATGCTTTGGCCCTATAAATACCTCACCTCCCTCCCATTCTTGACATAACACACTCACCCAATTTACAAAAACTAGAAGCCTGTTCTGCAAACACAACTCCTCCAATACTAATCACAGTCAAACTCTCTCCCTCAACCTGTTAGAATTCAATAGAAAGGTAGCAATTAGCAAAAACATCATTCTTTTCTCTTTATTTCTTCCAACCATACCTCCCAGTCTATCACTTTACATCCATACTTGTTTGCTCTATTTTAGTTTAATGAAACATTGGCGTTACTAGTGTATGCAAAATGTGATTTTTGATAGTTTTATTCAAATAGACATAGTTTTATTCGAATAAAACATGCTAAAATACTTCAAAAACTAAGTTCACGAAATGTTTATTCAAATAAATCCATCATCTATTCAAATAAACATCGTAAACTGAGCTTTTTAAGAAAATCTATTCAAATAGGCTTTTGTCTATTTGAATAGAAATTATTCAGAAAACCAGAGATTGTAGTATTATTCGAATAAACTAATGAGTTATTTGAATAACAGACACTAGAATACTTTCCCTTTCGAACAAGAATCATTTTGTTATCATTTTTTATTCTTTTAAATTCTTTTCACCAATTCTTCATTTAAATGAATTTATAAATATGATTGTTCTTTATATCGAGTTGGGTTAACTTTTGATCTACTTTAAAGTTCTTTATTAGTGTTCCTATATTTTACAAGTTATTTTTATGTTAAAAGTTTTTCTATGGAGAAGGTATTTTTTATGGAGAAAGTATTTTTGAAATATCATCCCATCGATAAAAATGAATTAATGTGCAGAGAAATATCGTGGCCATCATTAGAGATTTTTGACAGATGCCCTGATTAGAGATTATTGTAGTCATTATGAGAGAACATTGAGGGACACCTCATTGTTAGAGAATATTGAGGATTCTTCTATTGGAGATTATTATTGTGACCATGATTAAAGAATTAAGGGACACATTAATCATAAATTATTATTGTGGTCATAATTAAAGTATTGGGGAAAACCCTAATGAAGAGAAATATACACATTTAATTGAGAGTATTGAAATGGGTTTAGAATAAAATTTTGGGTAATGATGAAGATAAACTATTAAGCCACTTACTCTTTTAATATGGAGTTATTATGAATTTCTTACTCTTTCATTTTTATGGAATTACTTATACTTTCCTTTTGCATTTTTTACTCTTTTGATTACTAAAAAATTTCTGACATAAATTTATATGATTGGACTCTTAAACATGGTTTAAGAAAGAAAGAGTTGTAAAGAGTGAAAAATGTTTTCTGTACTTGAGACGACTGGAATATCATTAATTCAAAATTATTATTATTTTGCTCTTTCCTACTGAGATTTTATCTCAATTTTTGGCGTGATATTTCAAATAATGTTGACAGTAAGAGTTTTAGTTGATTTTTGTGTGCAACAAATATATATGTCAGAATTAGGGGATTATGTTTTCACCGTCACTATAGGAGATTTGTTCATGATAATCCTACTCTTTGACAAGTAGTCTTAGTAAATAATATTTGTAAATATGTAAATAGTAGCACATTGTGAAGGCTTTTATAAGCCTCATTTTTAAAAATAGGTGCTTGACTTAAATAGTATTTTATATAAATAACTAACTTTTGAAGGGTTTTTATCCTTTAATGTAAAATATATTGTACATCAAACTTTTAGTAATAGTAGTATCGAGTGTTAACCAAATTTGCATTATCTAATATATATGAGGGAGGATCAACTTACACTAGTGTAGGTTTTTTTCCTCTTACACTTATTTTCAGCTGTTAGATCTATTTTCATCTAATGGTTACCTTTAATGAAATAATTTCAATCATTAGATGAAAGTAAAACTAACGGTTGAAAATAGGTGTAAGAAAAAAAGACTTACACAGATGTAAGTTGATCCCCTATATATATATATATATGAGGGAGGATCAACTTATACCAATGTAAGCTGATTTCCTCTTACACCTATTTTCAGCTATTAGATCCACTTTCATCTAATGGTTAGCTTTAATATATACCATTAGATGAAAGTAAAACTAAAATTATAGAATTAGAAGTAAGACGTTACACCTTTTATATATATATATATATATTAACCAATATAGCTAAAATTATAGAATTAGAAGTAGAGATCACCATTTCATGTTGAGATCAGTTGGAGCTTGTAATGTGATGGCCATCAAAGAACCAAGTTGTGGCCAATTATTCGAACTACAATATATATGTATGTATATATAAATATATAAATAACTAAAATTATAGAATTAGAAGCAAGACGTTACACCAATTAACCAATATAGCACATTTTGATATCACTAGTCATGTTGGAGCTTGGCACTATCATGGCCATCAAAGAACCAAGTTGTGGACAATTATCCAGGCCCAATAGCTAAAGAGAGGTGCCACCTCAAATTGTAACTATAAGCTCTATGATGGCCATCAAAGAACTAAAATTATAAAATTAAGTTTAACCAATATAGCACATTTTGAGATCACTAGTCATGTTGGAGCTTGGCACTATGATGGCCATCAAAGAACCAAGTTGTGGGCAATTATCCAAACTACAATATTAGGCCTAATAAGGGCTAGACCCAATAGCTAAAAAGAGGTGCCACTTCAGCTGTATGGGAATGTCTCATCCTTATCTATTTAAGGAATATTTCCTCATTAATGCCAATGATTGGCTAGTATACCAATTAAGAAAAGAACCTAGAAGCTTCTTTAGATATTTTGCATAGCACAAGGAAAGACTATTCTATCTATAGTGTCACTTGGTCCCCAAGATAGTCCCCTCCATAAATAAAAGAAATAGCCTCCAAGGTAAAGGCCCTCTCCCTCACATTATGCCTCCTTATACCTAATGGCGGAAGATCTTAGGGGCTGAGGGGTAGCTCCCCCCACGTAATTTTTTTTTCTTTTATATTACCCTTCTTAAGAAAGTATCACAATTATATATCTGAAACCATTCACTAATTTATATATAAGGCACATGTAATCAGTATTCATGGTTTTCTAGTCTCTTAAGCACATGTAATCAGTATTCGTGGTTTTCTAGTCTCTTCCTCTTACTTTAGAATAAATTTATTGAAATGTAATTGGATATAGGAGAATTTTAATGATACATTAAATAAATACTTAAGTTATGAAACTCTTTTTAATATTTGAAAGGTCATTTTTCATATTATTATTATTAACATTAAGAATCTATTTATAAAAATGTGAATATTTCAAACATTACACTTAACTTTGTTATTATTTTAGGCTTGTGAGATTACTTAGCTATGCCTTAGCTATGCCAAAATAGAAAAAATGAAATAAGGTAAAGATAAACAAAATATTAATTTCATAAAAAGAAATGTTTATATCAAGTTAATTATTATCATATTATTTGTGTGAGTGTATGTATAGTCATAAAAATGATAAATTCAAAATATAATATAAAGAAAAAAAGAATAATTAAAAAAATTAATTTTAGTTTTTGAATAAACAAAAAAAATTAATACGTTTGTCAACAAGGAGGCGTGTTGTGAACACCCAGCTATCCAGAGTGAAGTCACCTCTTTCACCTCGGTACAAAACAATAATCTTCTAAAAAGTCAAAAGTATAGTTATTATATCAACGTTACAATACTCATGTCACTTATATCCCAATCTTAGTTATATCTCATTCTTATGTCTATTATATCCCGCTTCAAATAAAATTAATTATATTTCTAAAAAAAATATTGTTTGTTATTTTATTTTACAAGAAGTTAAAAAAAGAAAAACTTAGATGCACTTTATAAGGAGATTTCACTAATAACATCAACTATTGAGGTAAAGCTAGACAAAGAAAATATAAATATTATAATAATACTAATTTTACAGTTAGTTAAGATAAAACTCTTAAAAAGATATTTTTTTATATTCAATTCAATATCATTCAATATTTTTATTTAATATTTTTAAATTTAATGGTGATTTAAAATTCGTAGTTTTTTTAAAAGATTCATTCTTATAAAATTGCAACACAATTAGAGTTTAAATTCAATCAAATGACAAAAAAATAAAATGAAAAATTGAATATATATATATATATATATATATGAGGGGGTGATCTTTGACACTTCAGGAGAGAGAAAGGAATAAGAGTAAAAAAATTTCATAAATAATTTATTTAATATTAACCAGTTTATCAAGTTTTATATAATTAATTTCTATCTTTAAATTGATATAATATTAAATCAACGGTTTAACTTTTAAGGTATATATTAATTGTATTAAATACTATCAACGTTCTAATGATATCCCAATCTTAGTTATATTCATTTTATGTCTATTATATCCCGCTTCAAATAAAATTAATTATATTTCAAAAAAAAATATTGCTGTTATTTTATTTTACATGAAGAAGAGAGAAAAACTTAGATGCACTTTATAAGGAGATTTCGCACATCAACTATTGAGGTCTCGCTCAAAATATAAATATTATAATAATACTAATTTTACAGTTAGTTAAGATAAAACTCTTCAAAGATATTATTTTATATTCAATTCAATATCATTCAATATTTTTATGTAAAATATAATGGTATTTATATAAAAGATTCATATATATATATATATATATATATATATATATATAAATCAATTTAAAACTTATTTATGCCCAAAATACATCAGTTGCTTTTGGGTAGGATACAAATTAGGGGTGTAATCGGATTGTTTAGTTCGATTTTTGGAAAATAAATAAATTTGAATTAATTAAAATTAATTGATTCAGTTTGGTTCGATTTTTGTGTTTTTTTATAGCAAAATCTGAACCAAACCATACCAAACATTTACAGATTGGTTTAGTTCAGGTGATTGGTTTGACAATTTTTTTTACACAAAAATAAGTTAAATAATTAATTTTCCATAACAAAAAAAGTATTCTTAGTTCGGTTGCAGTCACGACTAGCACTAGAGTTCAAAACTTCAAGTATGCGGTTCTCTATATGACATACAAAAAGCTGACTCAAATCATCTCTATCTTCTCCCTATATATCCCCAATTCTATTAGTAAAATATTATTAACTATTAATACAAAAAATTATCAATTAAGGGATACATTTAATTTTTTTCTTAATTAACTGTATTCTATTAGGAAATCGTGGTTGAGGACAGTGAGAGAAAACAGATAAGCAGTGATACTCACAAGATATTTCCAGACTCAGTGAGGGCCTGAGCAGTAGAGCGGTGACGCCGTGGCGATGAGGGCCTAAGCAGAGCAGATCTATGATGAGTTGTGACGCCGTGAGCCTGTAACGGTGAAGTGTTTTTATCAAAATGAAATAGCAAAGCAGCAGACTAGTTTTTATCAAGATATCTATATATTCAATCGAAAGCTTTTCTCGGGTTAAGCTACCATCTTTAATCATCCATCACTACCTAGCCACACTGAAGAACAACGACTTTAAATCGTGTCATCTTCGATCCTTCATCTTTGTTCTTGTTATGTTGTTCCTTTGGTATGTATTGTGCGAGACTTGAGCTCATGACTACAGATCGTACGACTATGTGAGTGACTGAGCGGTGACTACTATGCGAGCGGTGATGAATGTGCAAGTGATGAGCTCTCCCCCATGAATTTGCGATTCTAGCCTCAGCACCCCAGCGTCTCATCCTGCAACTATCAATGTGAGAGTAGGTTGGGGTGGTGGTTCTTAGGGGCTATGGGTCATGGTGGCTAGAGGCTTCTTCTTGGAGGTCTTTGGTTATGGGTCATGGTGGCTAGAGTCTCTAGTTGGCTATGATGGCTTGTTCGTGATGGCTGCAAGAGAGCAAGGGTGTAAATTGGTGAACTTACTAAAACTTACTCGTGAAGCATTGAACACATGTTAGCATAAATTTTATATATATATATATATATATATATATATATATATATGAGGGATCAAGTTACACCGGTGTAAGTCAAAGTCACTCTCATATCATTGAATAAAATTTTTATTAAATAATTTTCTCACTAAAACACTGTTGGATTAAAAGTTCTTATCATATATATATATATAAGGGATAGTAGGTGTAAGTCAAAATCACTCTCATATCATTGAATAAAATTTTTATTGAATAATTTTCTCACTAAAACACTGTTGGATTAAAAGTTCTTATCATATAGATCATATCTATAAAATTTTACATTAATCCATAATTATTTAGTACTTCATTGATATACGTTAAAATTAATGTAATATATATGTTTTTAAAATATATGAAAATAAGAACCAATTGATTACATTTTTATTGATATTTAATTTTTTCAAGATTTGACATAAATAATTAAGGTGTTAGATAGTTATAATTTAACGGTTAGATTAATAAAAATTACATTATATAAAAAGTTATTGGATGATGTAAATATATTAAGTCTTATACTAATGTAACTTTATCTCTCATATATATATATATATATATATATATATATATATATATATATATATATATATATATATATATATATATATATATATATATATATATAGTTTGGTTTGATTCTTGAGTTTAAAATTCAAATCAGAGAATCGAATCAATTAATTTTATTTAGTTTGAATTTTATTAAACTAATTAATATACTCGAACCAAACAAAACCAATCTAATTGGTTCAGTTCGGATTAGTCAGATTAATCTAATTATCCAAACTAATCTATATCTCTAATACTAATCAGTATATAAAAAACCACTTTATATATGCAGCAGTAAATACCTTTTTTTTTTGTTTAAGTCGTCAAATAATTGTTTTAAAATCTAATAATTTATTTTTATCAAATGTAAATAACTTTGATTGATATACGTGCAATACTTTAAATAAAATTAAACATGCTTAAATTTGAGCTAAAAAAACAACGCGACTATGTGTGAATAGTATAAAGACCGAAATTTAATCAATGTCATTGAGTTGATTTGTATTAGAGGTATAAATTGATTTGGATAATAGATTAATCCGATCAATTTGAATTGAATCAATTAAATTAATTTGATTTGATTCGGATATATTAATTAATTTAAATAAAATTTAAATTAAATAAAACTTAATTGATTCAGTTCTTATATTTGAGATTTTAAATTCAAGAATCAAACAAAATATATATATATATATATATATATATATATATATATATATATATATATAATTTATGTTAACATTTGTTCAATACTTCACGAGCCCATTTAACAGCAAAGTATATCTATTTTTTTAATCAATCAATAATTTTATGATATTCAATCAATAATTTGGCTATCCATTCAATTATTAATGAATCAATAATAATTTTCATCGTGCTAAACCAGATCACTTTATTAAATTTCTTAGTAGATTTTTTAATCCTGCCTCTTTTGAGGATCACGTTCGCCTTATATTTTATATCATTGATTATGCATAATCGATTTATATAATTAATGTATTCCATATTGAATTTAGTTCATTCAGTCATCAGATATTAGTAATACTCATTTTCAAAATTAAGGGTAAGAAAGAGAGAAAAAAAATGATATTTATATAGTGCTCACAAAAGTGAATAACTGAAGTGCTAAAAATAATCAGTATATAAAAAACCACTTTATATATGCAGCAGTAAATACTTTTTTTTTTTAAGTCGTCAAATAATTGCTTCTAAAATCTAATAATTTAATTTATCAAATGTAAATAACTTTGATTAATATACGAGCAATACTTTAAATAAAACTAAACATGCTTAAATTTGAGCTAACAAAACAACGCGAGCACTTCAGTTATTCACTTTTGTGAGCACTATATAAATATCATTTTTTTCTCTCTTTCTTACCCATAATTTTGAAAATGAGTATTACTAATATCTGATGACTGAATGAACTAAATTCAATACGGAATACATTAATTATATAAATCGATTATGCATAATCAATGATATAAAATATAAGGCGAACGTGATCCTCAGAAGAGGCAGGATTAAAAAATCTACTAAGAAATATAATAAAGAGATCTGGTTTAGCACGATGAAAATTATTATTGATTCATTAATAATTGAATGGATAGACAAATTATTGATTGAATATCATAAAATTATTGATTGATTAAAAAAATAGATATACTTTGCTGTTAAATGAGTTATTTTAAGTAAGGCTTCATGTATTGCTTTATATGAGCCTATTTCTATATTTTTATGTGCCTTCAATTAAATTATTTTTTTTATTGACTTGTTTTCGTTGATTTAACAATCAAGTTGATATGCACATCGGTACAAGTACAACATCTATTTTGAAAAGATATATGTTCGAGATCATTTCCCATATGCCGCATCTATCTGATGTAATTATAGCGTCCATATATCTTGAAATTTTTATTCAAATATATAACAAATATTTTTAGTATATTGTATAAAAACATATTATTCTACGCATATCCTTATAAAAATAATACATATTTTTTAGTAATAAATAATTAATTTATTTTTTAAATATTATATATTATTTTATAATCATGTGTGTCTTGTGTATCGTACAAATACTAATCTAATTTAAAAGATATGTGATGAGTATGTAAAATTTGTTTATGATACAAAATTAGGAAAATTGTGTTAGAGTGATGACTTATAAATACTTATATTAAAAAATTGTAAAAGTTATGATAATGAGAGAATGATAAGACTGCATAAGGGTTCGGGTAGACCTAACTACTTGACCAACTCGACCTAACCTAACCTAACTTTATATTTTCGGGTTAGTTTGAGTCATCAAGTCAATTCGAGTAAAATCTTATTAACTCGTTCAAAGATTAATTTGAATGGCGAGTTCATAAATACAACCCATGAACTTGACATGACTACCCGATGACCCGAAGTAAAACATTGTTGTTTTGTGCCATTTACATAGAAACTTCAAAGCTATTCTTTCATTTCCTAATTCCTCTTCTATGTTTCCATTATTCTCGATCTTAAACCCTAGCCTCTCTCCTTGCCACTTTGTTTGTCCTTCCCACCACGATGCTGATGGGTAATGTTTGACCAGCCACCATGAGATTTAGTGAGCTCGTTGCTCAACATTGTTAGGTGAGGTGAGGCGCGGATTTAGTCGATGGGTGCTTCTGCAAGGTACGTCGTTACTCAGCCATTGCGACAAGTGTGGCAGTGTGACATAGATTTGGTTGATGGGTGCTTATGCAAGCCCAAATTTGTTATAGGTGCTTCTAGATCTGGTGAATGGCGATTAGTACTTTTGGATCTAGTGAATGGCGATTGGATCCAATCGATGGGTGTTAATGGGTGCTTCTGCCATTCTGTAAGCCCAGACATTGTGATGGTGCTGAAGTTGGTGGCGGTGGTGAACAATGTCAAAGTTGGTGGTAGTGTTTCTTCCTAAATTTTTAAGTCTTTTGGATGTATTATTACTCTTCATATTTTTATTTATTTATTTTTACATTTTTGAATTATCTTCTGTGTGTGGATTAATTGAAAGAGAAGAAAATATAACTCGACTACCAAACTTGAATCAACCCGTTTACATATCAAGTTAGTTCGATTCGAGTTACTCTAAATTTTTTTAAAAAATCAACCTAACTCAATCCAATCCCAACTAATTGATTTAGACTTTTATTTTCTTTAAATTCGACTGAACTTACTCATGTGCAGCCTTAAAAAATGAGATAAATTACTTTATAAGAAAGCCTTGAAAGATTAAATTTATTTTAATAGTAAATTTAATTTTTTTCTTATCATCATTGTAGACTTATTTATTCTATATAATTTATTTTTAATACTTTTTCAATTACTACTATTTATTCAGTTTGTGAAAAAGGATACGTGGTATTATCTAACAAAGGAGGAGGATTTTCTTAACACTTTGTCAATCTACTTTTTCTTTGTCTTGTCATCCAATTGATTATGTCAATCTACTTTTTCTCTTTTTCTTGCAATCCAATCACTTCTTTTCTTTCAACACCACGCAAAGTTTTCTCTATCTGTGTACACCATTTTCTTTCTCATTGTTCTTTTTGGTAAGCATCGCGGAAACTTCCTTCAACTACATAGCATTTAATGAAATTTTCTCTCGCTTTCTTGTCTTCATTTGATTAGCTTTGCATTCAATTCAGTTTCATTTGCTGGATTGTTCTTGCTTCATTATTGACAATAATAGGGTCACATTTTCACGTTTTTCAGTATTGATTTCCTTTTGTCTAGGGTGGTTAAGCCTTTGATTTTAGCTTTTGTCTTTAGCACATAAGCCTCTATTATAGTTTGATAATGATAATATTGTTCCTGTTTAAAAATTATGTTTAAGGTTAGGGAATAAAAAAAAAAGATGAGTGTAAATTGATGATATTATTGAAAAAGGTAATATGATTATGTGAGATATGATATGATATGATATGATATAAAAAACAAATTTAATATTCTTATTTATATTAATAGTAGACTCTTAGTCTTAATTAAATAAGAAAAAAAATTAAGAAATATTACGAGATCATGAAATAAATTTTAAGATTATTTCTTTAATTAGATGATTAATTGATTCTATAATATATTTTAAAAATTAACTAAAATATTCTAAACTTATTTTAATATTTTCTCTCAAGTTAAAGTTTATTACAATTGAACACACTAATATATATATATATATATATATATATATATATATATATATATATATATAGCATGCCAAACGAAGGCAAACTGCATGAGCAAAGCTAATAGGCTCAAATTGCATTTGGAATAGAACTAATATGCATCTAGAAAAATTTACAATAAGAACAAAACAAATTGCATCTGAGGTGGAACTAATCTGCATTTAAAAAATCACAATTACAACAAAACCAATTTTTTAGGCTAAAACAAATGGAGTCAATCTTTCAGGCTGAAGCGGAGACAAAGTCAATCTTTCATGCTAGATCAGACAAAACTAATCAAGAGCGAAGTAGAGGAGTAGCTCTATCAACAAATCGATTGAAACTGGAAGAAAACATATCAAGACTCAAAAAAGGGGAGATTAGGAGGAGACAAAGATGATGAATACAACAAAACTAAATCTTGGTTTGAAGGTAGTGAATAATAATTTTAATGAGTTTCATGAATTTTACACGGCGAAAAGAAAAAACTCTTCTCAATGAGGATATTATGACTCTGATACTATATTGAAAAATTATGTTTAGAGCTAGGGAATAAGAAAAAGAGATACGATTGTAAATTGATGATATTATTGAAAGATGTGATGTGATTTTATGTAATATAGTATGATACAAAAGACAAACTCAATACTCTTATTTATATTAATATAGTATACTCTTAATCCTAATTAAATAAGAAAACAAATCAGAAAACATTATGATATCAAAAAATAACTCTTAAGATTGTTTTCTCAATTAGATGATTAATTGATTCCATAATATATTATAAAAATTAACTAAGATATCCTAAATATATTCTAACATTTCCCACACTTGAGATTTTTTAACCATGTGATGCTATTTAGAAGCCAATACAGTCCTAATTTGATTGGGACGAGAGCTGTGGAGACGCATAAAGAAGACTTCTAGAAGTCACGAACATTGGTCGTCACCTTCATCGTTCGAATTTCATATTTTTTTGTTCAGCTGAAGTGATTACAGCTTGACTTGATTTTGTTAATTGATTATTGATATGAGTTGTATTATTTATCACAAGCTGAATGCTAACTACACATCCTTCAACTTGTGAGGGGTTATTACCACACATGTAGTTAGTTAATAGGTTTATTGATGCTTAATTTAGTTAGTGATTAGTTAAATTCACATGTTATTAGTTAATGGTTAGTTGATCTCTCTAGTCTATATAATATTATTGGATTGTTGTACGCACCTTTTACCATTTGGTAAATTTCACTGTCCCATTTCTCTTTTTCTCTCAACTCTCTCTTTAGCTCTTACCATGTTTCTGAACAATTTTTCTTAACTTCTTGATTTAGTAAAGATATATGCAAAAAATCATAGTTAGTGAAAGGATGTTTCCATCTCTCTGAAAACCATGAAATTCAAGTTTAGAAGGGCAGTTTGGTGGGAAAACTTCTCATCAAAGTTATCTAAGACAATAAAGCCCTTGATTTTACTTTTCAAGTAACAATGTTCCTGAGTCATGCAGGGGCAAGTTATTCAATATTATGTTTTACCTGTTGAATCGGTTGACAATTTTAACCCAAAGCAAAAGGAAATTGATCCAAAGGCTGGGATTTCCCAGGGACAAATATTCCAACATGGTAGAACAACCTTTCTTTCCCAATAACGTAATTCTTGTGCTTGCAGGCTGAAGTCACAAGCTGGTGTCATATAATTAACTCGTATGTATAGATAATTAATTTATGTACTCACTGCGACAGCTACCTCTTACTTATATAGGCCTCTTATGAGGTAACAATATTATATTTTATATCACAAGAATCAACTGTAATCAATATGCTTGGCATTTTATATTTTATATCACAAGAATAAACTGCAATCAATATGCTTGGCATTATTATTCAATAATTATTATTCAATACATTCAAAACTTAATCAACTCAATAGATTATAGATATATGTAGATATATGTGGTTCAGCTACTCTGGCCCTAGCAGCGAGGGGAGTTAATGGTTGATGCTGTGGTTGAGCCAATGCAAAAATTGTAGGCAGGATTATTATGTGTGATGATTGGAAGTACGGCTGATGAAACAGTGCTATTAGAAGAAAAGAATCCTGAAGATGCTGCACTAGATAGCAACCGCCCCGAGGCAATGGTGCCATTGCTGCAAAGTTGCCTAGCCAAGTTGGAGAATCTTTGAAAAGAAACAGCTTCAATCCTGGCCTTCTCCTGCCAGTTATAGATTATATAACATTAGAAACGTGTATAGTGATTTTTTTTTTTTTTCAAGTTGAAAACTTCAAACACTGCAACAAGAAGGAAAGGAAAGAGTGATACCATTGTTTCCCTTTCGTTGGGTATCTTACAAGCTGTATATCCAGAGGATAATCCTCCCCCAGAATCACTAATCTTCAATTGTTTAGAAGATGGAGAAATCCCTAGGCTCAACTCAAGATTATGACAAGTGCCTGCATTAATTGTAACAGTTAGTTTATTTTGATAGTACGTGATGTTAGAGAAAAATATTATGAAAACACCTTAACTTTAGTATAATAATTAATTAAAGATCTCAACTTCAAAAGTTTATCAATTAAAGATTTCAATTTTATTTTGATTATTAATTAAGGACCTCAACTTCATTAAAAAAAAATATTTTAATAATATTTAGTAATTGAAAAAAATTAAGACATATATATCATGTATTTTATTTATATTATAATTATTTTTTATATGTTGAAAGTTTGATATTTTTGTCTTTTAATTTGAACAATTTTATTAATAAAAATATATTTTAATAAAGTTAAAATCTTTAATTAGTAACAATAAAAGCTTAGTCTATTAATTAGTTTATCACAAAAAGTTTAGTTCTTTAATAAATACTTTACTCCTAATTGTTAATAAAGCAATGTTCTCACTCTCAGTCACACATGATTAGAAAAGAAATTGAATGAGCAAGCCAAACATATCTCTTCATACCTCCTTTGCAGGAATTTGCAATTATCTCTCCATTATACGTAGAGGGCTTAAAACTGGTCAACACTTCTCTGTCATCACCCTTGATGGGTGGCTTGTGAAAAAATCTGCATGCATAAAACATAAATTGCAAATCTCTGTTGGATTAAGCTCCTTATATCATATGTAACTCTATGCTAGGTCTATAAATTCATGATCCCACGAAAGGACTATTGGAGCTTTCCCTGTTGGGTAAGCCTGCCAGTGGCACACATATTTATAAGAAAGTATAATGGTAGAAAACAAAAAGGTAATGCCTAAATAAATAAGATAACAATTTAGAAACATGATGGTCTAAATAATAAGGCACAAACAAGCAGTAATGTATACACATTTTGTTCCACAATAACATAAAACAATGCACATATGACTGAAATTTAAATAAGGCTTATTGCTTGAAACAGCATTTCTCACCTCTTGCCATCATATGGGCCCATTCGTGCTTCCCCTTGACCATATTTGTGAAGAGCTAATACACGTCTGTATGTTGAACTTGCCCTTGAGATTCCATTGATTTGTCGACGAAGTAAGAGGACAAACTCTTCCTTACTCAAACCTTTCATCTACATCCCAATCAAATTATGAATGAAATCCACACACAAAAAAGAGATTCAAATAGAATCGTACGATGTTAGGATTTATATTCATTCAAGTTTCTTTTTTCTCTAATACCTGCTTCAAATCCTCCTCATAATCGCTCAAATTAAAGTTTATATCAGCATCAACTCCCCGAAACTTAATTGCAGCCCTATCATATGCTCTGTATAGAGAAGAATATCAAGTTTTTGAACAAGTATGACAAACAAAAACAGCAAAAAAAGAAATTACAAACAATATAGCTGCAGTCAAAAGAATGAAGCCCACCTTGCTGCAGCTTGAGCAGTGTCAAATCCACCTAACAATATTACCAATTAGCCCAATCAAGCCAACTAAACAGGAAAAGAAAAAAAAAGTCACAGAAGTACTCCCTCATCTTTTCACAATATTTGTTGTCTAGGAAAATAAAATTTGTTTCATTTTATATGTCACTTTATAAAATGAAGAGTGTAGTAATTATTTTTTCAATTTTATACTTATCTCTTCGTATCTCTATTGTATTTTTATTTAGTTAAATATAATTATATTTTTTAAAATTGAAAATATTTAATAATTTTTTTAATTCTTGTAAAAAACCTTAAACCACATATATTATGTAAATGTGGGAGTAGCTTCCAACCAAAGCAAATATCCACTTACCCAAATAGACCTGTTTCCCACAATCCCTGCATTCACATTCACAGAAAAGCAAGAACTCAATAAAGTGAGACCACCAAACAATTTATAATACCAAGAACATAAATAGAGTACTACATTTTTGAAACATGTATGAAAATTGACTTCTAGAAGTAGAAATTCAACATTCATATACCACATACCATATATGTGACTCCCATCTACCAGTCCTGCGGTAGAAGGTAACACCCCGGAACTGTGAGCTGCGAGACCTGGGTCCTCGCCTACCTTTCTTGACTTGAGGTTGCTTCTGACACAAGGTTCTCAATTCATTTTGTCCATCAGACTCAGCAAAGGACAAGTTCAGAAATTGAGTCTTCCCCAACAACCCCTTGTTTATATCAGACACTCTTCCTCCTCTATCTGCAGTCACAGGGAAAAGGGTCCTAGTGACTATCTCTTGCTCTTGTGCTATGTTTTCTTCCTTGTCCTTTTCAATGGCATCTGTTTCTTTCTTTAATATGTCAAAAATGAAGGGTGAAGAATTGTTTGAGGAATCTTCCTCTGCAGGATTCACAACAGAGGAGTTGGATCCCCCAGAATGTGATATTTGGGGTGGAAAACTTTGAAATTGCAACCACTTGTGAGCACAGGTTGAGTCAGTATCATTATGGATAATGTCAACATTGAGATCCAACATAGCCATGTCTTGAAAATCTCTCTTTTATGAGCTTATGGTCTTCAAATCATACCCTATTAAGGGAATGTCGTGTACTTCTTGTGCAAGAAAGTTTAAGTGCATAAGAAAGGAACACTTTGTCTTAAACTAGGAGAGAAAAAAGTACTCCCTTTAAAGGTTAAGCATAGCAGAAGAAGATAGAACGAGTTGGTGAAGGTAGAGAATATGTCAGATCAAATAGACTGAAATTAACAAGGTAGAGGAAGAGTACAGAGAAAACAGTGGAGGGAAAGAGAAGTATAGGAACTTGTCCCAGGATCAGAGGGAATAAGGTACAAGAACCAGGTTGCGAGACCGACTCAGAGAGGTGAAAGGCCTTAAATTGAAAGATACTGCGAAGTACTAACTTTGAGGACAGATAGAGGATTGATGCACATGCCCTTTATCTTTGGATAGGAGTTAGATAACATATATATATCTACATGCTTTCACTATTATTTTGACATTATTAGTAGAGATGTGAAAAACTGAAAATGGATCGGAGCTGACAGGCCTACCCATTTAATCCATAAAAATTACTGGCCAAGTTGTATTTTGCAACTTATTTTTTTTAACTCCAATTTTTGCATAACATTTTTTTATATTATTAATTACATTATTTTCTACTCAATATTTTTTTTCATTTAATCATAATCATAAAAAAAATAAAAAAATATAATGAAAAAATATAATAAGATTAACATTTTTTTTAAGTGTGGTATAACTTTCGGACTATAATGCGATGAGTTGACTCTTGTGTCACTTTTAATTTGTTTTTTTGTTAATTTTTTTTAATCATGCACCATTTTTTACATTATTTTTTAATCATTATAATTAAGTGAAAAAAATAATAAAAAATAATATAATTAATAATATAAAAGTAGTATAAAAAATAATATAAAAAAATATAATTATCTTTTTTAGCCATTTAACCTGCCTTTTTAATTCACTTTTAGATAAATTAACTCACTTAACTTATTAATTTTTTTATATTTAATTTTTGATAAGTTAATCATTTAACTTATTAATTCATTATTTTAAAAAAAAATTAAATAAATTGACTCATCAATTTCTTATAAAACAAAAAAGGTTAACTTTTTTAATTTATATACTAAAAACGAATCAACTCACCTCACCATATTTTCTAACTAATCCATGATGGAATGCCGTAGATCGGGTAAACCCGTTTAACATCTCTAATTATTGGTGTTTCACTTCGGTAAATAATTTGGATGCTAACAACTCAAAATTAATGGCGAAATTAATGAGCATATCTACTGCTATGCTTAACCTTTCCCATCACATTTGTCATAATACAGGCGGGTATTAATTTTGCTCCTTATGATTGGATAGGGGTCAGATAACATAATATCTGCATGCTATGATTCTATTCGTTAATATGACTAGATTGACACGACGTACGGAGTTATTAAAAAAAGAATCAAACATTTAAAAATTAAAATTATTAGGGCCAGATAAAAAAGAAAAAGCTGTATTATTAAAAATTTAAATTTTAAATTCTTTGTAACAAATTAGAAATTTAAAAATTTAAATTGCATAATAAGATATTAAATTATTAATTACTTCTTTTCGTAAATAACTATTAACGAAGATTCAAATTTTAAATTGTTTAAACTAATATAGCAAGGAATATTTAAATTTCAAATCTTTTTATTAAGTCTCTGGGCAGAGATTTACAAACTTAATTCTTTTTTCATATATTATTATGTTGATTTATTTCCATTTTATACCATTTTTATAATTTTATAATTTCATAAGTAATTTATTTGATCATTTCTTTATATTACTTTTATAATTTCATACAAAGAAGTTTAGAATTTTTAATTGCGTAGCAACAAATGACTGAATGATCATCTATTGTTCCACTTAAATTTTGTATTTTTTTAAAAAATAAAAAATCTTAGTCACTAAAGTAGTAAAGATAAGAACAGATTGGGATTTTATTTGGTGACCTATAAAGAAAGGATTTTGTATAAATGGGGATGCTAACTCTGTGGGTATAAATCTATTGGTGAGTTTTGCCAATGATACAAGCCTTCACACTTTTACCGATGTTCTACTTAAATAGAGGAAAATATTTTATGTATAATAGAATGTGTATATTGTATTTATATTATATATTAATATGAAAAAGATATTAAATTATATTATATGTGATTATAATAATTTTATAACATATAAATAATTTTATAAATAAATTAAATTTATTTTAATTAAACAAATAACGAGACTATTAAATAGATGATGTATACTTGAGGAAACTTCCTAAAAGGAAAAAGTATGTCCAAAGTGAGTTCATGAAACACTTAAAAAAGTCATTTTAGTCACATAGTAAAGAACACACTCGGAGTGGAAAACGGACTTGAAATTGCATTCATTAGTTTCAATGAAGCAAAAGTACATGGACAAAACTTGAAATACAATGATACAGAAACCAAAGAATAGAGTAAATAATGATAAATGGCGTAAAATAAACATAAAAACATTAAAAAAATGGTAATAAATTGGCTAAAACTCAGAGAAAAACTGTAAATGATTGGAAATGTAAAGGTAAAACGACTTAAAATGTAAATGATTTTGGTGTGTGATTGTCCACCTCTTCCTCAGTTCTCTTGGTGCCTTTTTATAAACATGGCACTAAGAAAAACTGCCTTCTTCCACTTCTGAATGTTGATGCAACTGTCATGTCTGTAAATTACTACTATTAACGAACTATTATTCTACTATAACTGCACAGGTAAAATCTCTCCCCTAAGACTTGGTCAAAACAAGTTTTCCTTTTAATCTGTGGTTCCGCATCTTGTGAGAACAGGTGCCGATCTCTTTGATGTGTTTAGGGCAAGCTTTTAAGGTAAAGCTACCAAAGCAAGGCTTTTAAGTCCTAATTTTTTATAGGCCCTATGATTTTACAATGATCTAATGATAAAAGTGATTCTATTTAAAAGAAGACAATTAAGATAGTTAATAAAATATGTACATATTATTTTATTTCTTAAATTAAGTGTTTATATTTTTTATCTCACTTCTTATATCTCTATCAATTCTTTTCCATTAAATATGCAAAAGTCAAGATGAGTAATAAAAAGACATATTTTCTCACTTTCCTATTTAAGGGTCTAATAAATAATTATTTTTTTTGTCACTTTCCAATTGTCACAATGCTATTAATTTTTAACCATTTCTTTTATCTCCAATCAACTAACTATAATATATATTTATTGAGTACTAATAATTATTTTTTATGTCCAATCAAGTAACTATATATTTTTATAAACATGGCACTAAGAAAAACTGCCTTCTTCCACTTCAGAATGTTGATGCAGCTGTCATGTCTGTATATTACTACTATTAAGTAACTATTATTCTACTACAACTGCACAGGTAAAGTCTCTCCCCTAAGACTTGGTCAAAACAAGTTTTCCTTCTACTCTGTGGTCCGCATCTCGTGACAACAGGTGCCGATCTCTTTGATGTGTTTAGGGCAAGCTTTAAGGTAAAGCTACCAAAGCAAGGCTTTAAGTCCTAATTTTTCATAGGCCCTATAATTTTACAATGATCTAATGATATAAGTGATTATATTTAAAAGAAGAAAATTAAGATAGTTAATAAAATATGCACATATTATTTCATTTCTTAAATTAAGTGTTTAAATTTTTTTTATTTTAACTCACTTCTTATATCTCTGTCAATTCTTTCCCATTGAATATGCAAAAGTCAAGATGAGTAATAAAACGACATATTTTCTCACTTTCCTATTTAAGGGTCTAATAAATTCTTGATTTTTTGTCACTTTCCTATTGGCACAATGCTATTAATTTTTAACAATGTCTTTATGTGCAATCAACTAACTATAATATATATTTATTGAGTACTAATAATTATTTTTTTCCTATATAAAAAATAATTTTTTAACATATAATATCCACTTTAAATTGTTTTTATTCATTTGTTCTTACTCTTTATTTTAAAAAGATTAGCTATATTAATAAAAAAAATAAAAATAATTTAATTATAAATATTTAGTTAAAAAATTTACATCTTAAAATACTAGAAAAATAAGTTTTGAATATTTTTTTTATTACTTTTTATAAAATCCTTATTTTATATTTAACTTTAAGTCTCTGAAAATATTGAGCCGTTCCTGGATGTGTCATATGAGTCCAAGCACTAAGAGCTTCTTCTGCCTTCATGTTGTCGGCCCACCTCGAAAAATGGGGAACCAACAAAAATCAACCAGATAATGTCAACTATAGTATAGTATAATTTTTGTCATAAGTGATGGAAAGTGGAAGAGAAAATATGTAAAAAAACATGTATTGGTCACACATAAGAGTGAAAATTGATCAGAATAGGTCAGATTTTATATTAAATAAATTTAATTTATATTTTAATTATAAGATTTGAGTTTGATTTATGAGTTTAAAATAGGCTAAATTTTAATGTTTAATCGACTTTTTTAAAAATTTTACCGATCTAAAAATTTATTTAAAGGTAAGATTATTTGTAATAAGATCTTTAAATAGATTAATAGATTTATATTTAAATAGACTAAGGTCTTTAAATAAATTAACATATTTATCTTTAAAAATAATATGATTTTTATATAAGTTAATAGACTTAATTTTAAATAAATCAACAAACTTTTACATAAATTAACGGGTCTAAACCTTTTAATAAGCCAACAAGTCATTATATACTTTTATTATAACTTAACATTCAACTCTTACTTTTATGGATATTCATTATTTTTTTATTCTAATCTTTAATCGATGTGAGACTTAAAGATATACCACTCATAATTCAACGGTTGAAGTTAAGAAATGTTATGGATTTGTGAGCTGGTTTCGGAGGATTTTCAGCAGCATTGATTGACTAGAATCTTGACAGTTGTAAAGCTTGATGTTAAGGAAATTTCAGCTGGTTGTTGCTGCAAACCGATGGTGTATGGCAAGTTTGTTTTGTATAATTTTCGTTCTAGGTAGTGTTCACTCTCTTATGAATTACTTTAGTGACCAGCATCTGATCTGCTCACCATTTGCTGTGTTGTGAAGCTGAAACATGAGGCTTTCATATGTGAAAATTTCAATTTTTTTCTCTTAATCATTTGATACCAGTTTTGCATGCAAACTTGGATCTGCATTTTGTAGAATTAGCATAAATTTATCATTCTAACAGCAGGTGTTCTCTTAACCATAGGTTGTGCTGTACAAATCAAAATCACACACTGTTTGTTTCTTTTGAAAGCTAACATGTTGGTCTTTAATCTATGAAAAAACTCAAGTTTTATACCTTTGTCATGTAATACCAGTTTGCTTTCAAAGTAAGGTCAGTTTCTACATAAATTTCTAATTCTGACAGCAGTTGTTCTCTTCATCATAACATAATTCTAATATGTTAATTCTATTTTAAGTTACTAATTTAGGTTTAGTTATTAACTTTTATTAAAATTTAATTAAAAATATATTAATATGTTATAATAAATTAATAATTATAATTATAAATTAATAATTATAATTATTATAATAATATATATTATATTATATATAGTTAAATAGGTTAAATCAATCTGTCAGGCTTAAAAGGCCTATTAAATGACCTGAAACATGACCTTTTTAGTTAAACAGATTTTTTAAAAAAATTTGGCCTAGTTTGTTTAGTGAACACACTAAACCTCAGACAAGTCAGATCATAAACCCTTAATGGGTCGTCTGACCTATTTCTAGAAGGTGTAGTGTGTGTGGCTTACGAGAAAATAGATCATGTTTCATTTGCGGAATATGCTTTGTAATAAATTCTTTTATAAATTTTGAAATTTTAAGTTAGGTGTATTAAGTCAATTATATTATTAATTATGATTAGGGGTGTCTATTGATTGAGTTAGATGGGTTTTGTGACTTTTATAGACTTGATCTGCTTATTAAATCTGTGGGTTGAATTAGGTCACGAAAAAAAAAATTCAACTCGATTTGCTCAAGAGTGAGATGGATTATGTCAAATCTGTAAGTTTGATATACATAAAATATCTTTGTTAAAATAAATGTCAAAATACAAAATCAAAAATTCGTTACACATAATATATTTAAATTAAAAATAATATATGTCTCAAATAAATTAAAAAGTTATATAACTGCTCTTGCATAAATATAATAAGTCTCAAATAAGTTAAATAAACATAACAAGTCTCACTAAGTCTAAAATAAACTAAAGTAAGCTAACAAGTCCTAAAAGGCATAAACAACAAATCACATTAGTAAATTGAAGTCAATATCATCACATATAACATATAAATTGACATAGTCGTTTACTTCATTCTCAATTTTTTGAAGATACTTTTTATTATGCAAATGATTCATTGGATTTTCATCACAATGGTCGATTATAATCACAATACTTACATTTAAATTTAATTGGTACCATAGAAAAGTCAAAGAAAAATAACTTAAAATATCACAATGGTTAAATAACTTTTACTTTTTTTCAAAAAGAAAAAGAAAAAATCTTACTTGGGTGGGTTAGGTCAGGTTGAGTTTATGTGAGTTGATACTTTTCAAACTTACTATCCAACATGTACCTTGCGGATTAGACTATTTTCCAACTCCACGTGAATTCATTCTAACATGCATTTTATAGTTTAAATTCGATCAAAACTTGAAGTTTGTAAATTGATCTAACCAACCAAACACTCCTAATTATGATAGATTAAAATAACTAATTATTAATTAATTATAATAATTATTAATTAATTATAATAATTATTTATTAATTAATAATTTAATTAACTTAATATATCCAACTATAGCTTTATACAAAAATTTCTCCCAGTTAAAGTGTGGTTTCCGTTATACCCCATGATATATAATTGCATCTAATCATAGAGCACGCAGCAACAAAATAGGTAGAATGGGTTATTTTCAAGAACAACTATCTCTTAATAATTTTTACATAAATTTAGAGTATTCAGAGTTAAGTGTATTAGATCAATTATATTATTAATTAATAGATATTTATTATAATTAATTAATAATTAACTATCATAATATACTATAATTATGATATGATTGATTTAATATACTTAATTTAAGTGTTTTAAGTTTATGCAATAATTTTTTCTCTTCAAATAGTTTAATCTGGGAGCTAAAATGTTATCTCATTAACTAGTTTGATTGTGTAAACAACTATATGAGATGTCAAATTTATTAAATAATATGTCAATATATTATTGATTGTAAGTGTAAAATCCTTTTACACTTATCAAAATTAAAATTTTGTTAACCGTTAAATATTTAAAAGAATTATTATGCAAAACAAAAAAAATTCAAAAAATAATTATTATGTTATACAATATTAAAGCCTTCTTTAGTTTGATCTGGGGGAGGCCTCATCCTCGAGTGGACCTAGGGGTGCCACATCAAGGTCATAAGTGGAGGTGGAGGGAGGGAGAGGGGGAAGAGGAAGAGGGATGGGGAATGCGTTAAGTGGAGAACATTGGGGTATAATTGTATATCCTGAACCGAATGTTAACCCAATTAAAGAGTCGGATCAATAAGATTTAGCAGTCGAATCAAAAAATCTAAATAAGAAAGAACAAAAAATATTTATATAAAAATACTTTATACTTTTAATAAAACACAACTTAATTATAATATTTAAAGGATACATAATAATTTAAAATTAAAATCCATAACAACATAATATCATAAACTTTTTTTAACAAACTAATAACATAAATAAAATCCTTTTTATAACTATTAAGAAACACATGAAATCCTCAATGATATTAATTAAAATTCTTAAAAATAAAAAAATATAGAAGAGCTTAATGTTATTTTAAGTCAACAATTAGACTATCTAACTAAACAATACATATAATAAAGTTTTAAGATAAAAAAAAATAATCTTTTAATTTGAGATTTAATTCAAAAATAATAATAAAAGATAGTAAATCTCAAGTACACTCGCAATGTTATCTTTTCACTTCCCAACATTAATAATAATATTTTATCTTTTCACTTTCCAATCTTATCTCTCATCCACTTCACAGTTCACGATTAATGTTATTTAATACGATACATTTTTTTACGAATGACTTACGAACCCAGATGACATGAATAGAGACAGTGAAAGGCAGAAATCAGGAACGAAAAATGTCGAAGAATTGGTTATTGAAAACGAACTAGCCAATCATAAGCATTCGTATGCATCTCACGAATTATTTTTCGTGATACTAAGCATTGCTGCACAGTTCACACCCCCTAACAAACACCAATCATTGCTTTTGTTTCTTCTCTCTCTAATAAGTCTCAAGTACGCTCCACCACTTGCTGCATGCTGAAAGCCTGAAACCACTGTTTTTGTTTTGCTTTTAAGTTTCTTTCATATATTGTTTCATTTTTTATCATTTCCTTTTGGTTTCTCTATTTCTCTTTTATAACTGAACGTGAAACGACTTACAACCCATGCCTGTTCTTCTCCTTCAACAAATGGGAGCGATTCAGAGAACCAAGTACTCACAACTCACAGCCTAAAGCCCCCTCAACCCTGATCTGTTCTTGTCTCACACAACCCTCAACAGCCAGTTCACAAGTTTTTTGAACAAATTATGTGGATTTAAATTATACAACTATGATTTGAGGATCAATTGAGCCTCTTTCTGCAGCAACAAGATGTCCAACTAACTCAGTTGATTCTCATGAGCATATTAAAGCATATATGCATTTTCTTTTAGTCATTTATATTTTTTTACTAAATATCTTTTGGTGTCATTATAAGCTAAGTGATAATTTTGAAAGTTTATTTAACATATATGTATTTTGCATACTATGAGAAATTCAGAAAGTCATTTGCATTTTTTTTTTGAAATTTAAAGATAAAGTCTTAAAAGTAAATTAATTGAATTACGTGTAAATTAATTTAAATATTACTTGACCACAATATTAAAAAAAGTATAAGTTATAATTTCTTTTAGTTTATTTTTGTAAATGCAAACGGATTCTGTTATTTACTGATTAATTATTGATGATAAAAACGATGGTCTTGCTCCTTTATGAAAGGATCCATCACAAATTTTAACAAAAGAAAAATGCCTTTTGCACACTGCCATACTAAATAATTTGTAATATATATATATATATATATATATATATATATATAAAAGTTATAATTTCTTTTAGTTTATTTTTGTAAATGCAAACGGATTCTGTTATTTACTAATTAATTATTGATGATAAAAATGATGGTCTTGCTTCTTTATGAAAGGATCCATCACAAATTTTAACAAAAGAAAAATGCCTTTTGCACACTGCCATACTAAATAATTTGTAATATATATATATATATATACATATGTATATAGTAGTGTTTACACAAATTTATGTAAAAAAAAAAAAAAAAAAATAGAACAAATGGAAAACGTGCAACTTGGAAAAGTGAACATATAACTAGAATGGGTTGTTAAGAATATTTGAACAACTACAAAATTAAATTGATTACGCATGATAGGACATGAATTTAAACAAACAAGACCATAAATAACAGATATTTTGTGTTATTAATCTAATGAGTTCAATATGATCTCGTACTATTTGCCTTTTTATTTTATTTAATAAAAAAGTATTGAATGAAAAAATATAATTATGCAAACTTCTACTTTCTGGCGATTTGATATATAACTTCTACCTATAACTAGAATGAGTTATTAAAAAATAATAATAACTAACAAGATTAAAAAAAAATTTACAGGACTTGAATTTAAACAAACGTGACAATACATAATAGATGTTTTTGTATTTAATGTAATAAGTTCGATCTTATCCTGTATTATTTGCCTTTCTATTCTTGTTAATAAAAAAAGTATTAAATAAAAAGTGTATACATTTAATATTTTAAAAATATAAAAAATATTTGATACTTTGTGTTTTTAGTAATTAGGAGGATTATTATAAACATTGTTTATGAGGATATAATATTATTTGGTTATATATGCTTGTGAAAGGGATACAGGGGAAAGAAAAGAGTATGGGATACCAATACATTACTCACAAAATAACTATTATTTATAGTCACATTCGTTTAAATCTGTGTATTGTCCTTTCTAATCACTTTAATCTTTTTAGTTGTTCAATTCTTTTTTAATAATTCATTCTAGTTATAGGTTCAATCCTCTTTCAAGTTGCATATTTTCCTCTCTATTTTTTTATATTTAAAAAAAAAATTGTGTAAACATTAGCCTATACTAGAAAGATTATTAAGAGAATTATTTTGGAGGACATTAAATTATTCTTTAGTTATACAGGCTTGTGAAAGGGTTACGAGAAAGACAAAGAATATGGGATAATATTAAACTCATTACATTAAATACAAAAAAACAACTATTTTTTATACTCACCTTCATTTAAATTCATGTCGTGTTCATTAATTAATTTAATTCTGGTGTTTGTTCAATTTTTTAGTGTGTGTTTGGATTAGAGTTAGTAAACTTAATTTTGATTGAAAGTGTATTTGCAAACATAAATTTGATTAAAAGTGAGTTTATATTAATGTAATTTATGTTTAGAAACTTTTATCTTAAAAGTTAGTTGAAATAACAACTTCAATACAAAAATAATATTTTCTTACTTTGGAACCAATATATATTTAATCCAAAATTTAGTTGAAGCAAATTGAAATGAGAATTGACCAAACATGAGTTTACGCCCTTCAAAGACTCCTAACATGTGTTTGAATTAGTCAATTGATATCCAACCATGCACTTAATAACCCATTCTAGTTATAGTTTCAATCCTCTTCCAAGTTGCATGTTTTATTTGATTTTTATTTTTTTGCATATTATGTGCAAACATTAGCATATATATATATATATAAACCAATAATGTAAAAATCTACTTTATGGCAATTCGATATCTAACTTCTTCCCTTAAAAAAAAAAAAAGAAGACTACCAATTGCCTTTATACTCTTTAAATATGAGATTAATATATACCTGCCCAAACCTACAATTTGAAATGTTATCAATATATATAAACCATATATCTAAATAGTTTTAAGGTTACTGTTTATCTACAGTAACTTCAACGTGGCAAGTTGAGGCGATGCAGTCTAGGGCCATTTTTTCCTTTCGGGTGATATGCACATGGTTCTATGGATTCGGGTGTTTGGGTCCGAGTTAGGCAGTTTACTCTCACGTGAAATTTAGTTAACACGTGTGGGGGTGATTTGCTTAACGAGTGATGCTTGGGGTTGATCGAGGGTTTCGTAGGAATTGGTGCCTCCCTACATAGTAATGGCTTTCGAGAGTATAGAGGGATTTTTCATTTAATCTACTAAATAGGCAAGTAGGGTGGGTTGTAAGGGAGATGAATCGAAATATTTGGCTTGGGCGAGTTAATTTTCACAGCAAAAGAAATCTTGCTTTGCTTGTTTTTTTTTTTAGTTTTTTTTTTTTAAAAAAAGTTGTTTTAACATTATTATAATATATTTGATAAAATTAATTTTAATTTTTATACTAAATTTAATATATTATAAAAAACTTTTTTATAATGTTAAAGATTAAAGTTTATTATTTTAATTTATATATTATTTTTATATTTGTGAGATATAAATATTATTTTGTCTTCAATAAATAATTTTTTTAATTATTTTATATCTATTTTAATAATTTAATACATAAAAATAATTTTTTATATCATCTAAATAAATAAATAAACTTAAAATCACTTTTCAACTAACATATTTAAACATAAAATTAATTCAATTATAATCGATTATAATAAAAAAAAATTTATACAATAATCAATTATTAAAATAATCAAATTTTTATATTTATCTCAAATAACTAAATTTTCACATTTAATTTAGAATCTTTCCATTTTTTAATTTCTCGCGATTAGGTAGTGTGGGAATTTGAATGCAAGATATGCATTGAAGATAGGATTTTCTACCCTACAATTTCTAATCGAATAAGTATGTCTAATTTTTGCTATATTTCATATAGTCTAAACTGCCATTTGTGCAAGAAGTTGTAGGGGATCTATGATTTTGATATGTGAAAATATTTTCAGGATCTTAGGGTTGTATTTTCCAAATCATACTTATCTGAATATTGCTTGGTGTGTTGTTGTGCTTAAATTATTAGGTCTACTAACCCATTTGTAGTGAGAGTTGTATAATGAGTATGTTCGGTTTTTTAGGACCAATTATCTGTGTGGTGGATTATGTGCCTAAATGATTTTAAGATAGCATTCATGTTTTATGTTTTGGGTTATATGTGTTGATGTGTTGATGTGTTGATTTAGTGTGGATGGTGGATTAAGTTATAACCTATTTGCTAATAGAGTTAGATTTCGTGTGATGAGTTCTTTTAATGCCATCATGGCTTAATTAAAAATGTGGCTTTTGGGTGATTGTAGGAGGGATGGGGATGTCTTATGTGGTAGTACATTCGGTGCTTTGAATCATAAGACATAGCAAGCTGTGGTCTCTCATAATGCTCTGAATATTGTCTCTTTCTTTGTTTTCCCTTAAGAACTAATGGCTCCTCTTGTTGACCCCTCTCCAAAATTTGCACTCCAAGGGAGGCTTGGAGAGTGAAAGTTAGGGTTGTGAGGTTGTGGACCATATCTAGTTTTAGCAAGCCATCTGTTATGAGCTCCATTGAGATGGTTCTCATGGATGATTTTGTAAGTTTTATCCTCAATTAATTGTTTCAGTTAATCGATAAGTTGAATTCATTAAATGTGTAGTTATTTTCCTTTGTGATTAATCTTTTCTAACTTTCAATTTTGTTTGATGCATTGTTTCATTGTTGCTGTAGGATCCAAGATTCATGCAACTGTTGGGAAGATACTAGTGTACAAATTCATGCCCATGCTAATTGAGGGGGAGTGTATATCATGTCTTACTTTGTTGTGGTCACGAACCAAGGCTTATTATGCACATGTGATCATCAATTTCGATTGTTTTTTCCAATATAGAACAAATATCAAGCCTTATGATGCTAGGTCTATACCATTGTATGGACTTTCATTGATTCCAATTGAACAAGTGTTGCAGATTGAGGACGAATCAACTAGCTTAGTTGGTAATTTGCATGTTGTGCTGTAAATTTTTGTGTTTGTTTTGTTATCTATTTTCTTAATCCATTGAGTTAGTTGTTCATGTATGTTTCTTTGTGTGATGGTTTTCCAATTCTTTCTTAAGATGTCATTGGATTGCTGATTGGGGTAGGCAATGATGAGAAAGAATATGAGAGGGAAGGTAAAATGGCAAATATGGTTATGATTCAACAATCTATAAAAGGTAAACTATATTTCTAGAGTCTCTCATATTGTTAGCATAATTTTGCTATCTAAGTGTTTCTTTGGTGGCTCGGTTTATTGTTTTATTTTGTTATGAGTGGTTGTTGTTTAGTTTCTGTGACAGAATCAAGATTGATTGTGCTCTGCTTAGGGAGTATGTGGATGAGCTCAAAGCATTCCTTGCATATGGGGATTTGAATCATCCAGTGGTTATTGTCCAATTTGCAAAAGTAAATATCTTCAAAGGTAAATACTTGGTTCTCTTATTTATCTTATGTTATTTTTAAATCGGTATACTTGCTATTTTTTTGTTAGATACTGTGTCGGGGGTCCTATTATGGGTCCAACTTATTCAAATAATTTCATATTTTCTTATCGGTTAACATTGTTTGTTGGCTCTTTGCTAACAAGTAAGACTATCATCCAAAATGTCATGCATGTCGCCAGGCTTATATTTAATGCAGACATTGCGGAGGTCAATGAGTTTAGGAACATGCGAGCAAGGGTGGTTTCATTGTTGCTATGTGGTGAATTTAGATGCTTTATTTTATTGGAGTAAGGGGTTGTATATATAGTTGTTTTCAAGTTATGGCCACGTGGCTGCTGTTGAAGGCTCTACATCTGTTGAGAGGTTTGGAGGGATGATTTTTTGGGTAGCTTGTTTCGGGTTGGCTACGCATGTTGTTGATCCCACCCAGGTTACTCTTGTTCTACCTGAACTGCCTAGGAACTCTTTTGAAGATGGTTTTTTTAGGCTGAATCCCAGGATGACTGTTGAACAGTTGAATGCGCATAAGAAGGTGAGCCAATGAATGATTTTGTTGTAATTAAATGAGTTTAGTGTATATGAAATATGACAAATTTACATAACATGTGAGTTATTCTCATTGCTGGTCTAAATGTTTTTCATTACTTGGTTATGATGTGTAGTTTAGGATGGTAATTGCATAGTTCTGGCAACTGTAAAGGAGGTTTTTAAAGAGGATGAATGGTGGTACTCTGCCCATAAATGCAACAGGGTAGTGACTCCTGACTCAGGGATGTATTATTGTGATGGTTGTTACTCTCATGTGGTTAATGTTGAGCCCAGGTATAGTCCTTAACTAAGGATGGTAGATTTCTCTTACGGAGTTATGAATCATGTGTTTGGCCTTGAATTTTTAGTGATTTAGCCAACAATGCAACTCAAATTCGTGGCATTTTATTATAGGTACCAGATTAAGATAATTGTGGCTGATGAAATTGATGCTGCCATATTTGTTGTGTTCGATCATGATGCTCATTAGCTGTTGAAGATAACATGTGCTGATATGATAAGACTGATGTATAAGGTGATGGTTTTGCGTATTCTGGTCTATACAATTAAATTTTTTTTGTCACATGGTTGTGAATGCTTGAGAGCTTTAATGTAATTTATTTCAGCTCATGATTCATCCATAGTGGCATAGTGGTCTTCAAATTTGTATATGGCTACTAAATTATTATTTATTGTGTTCTGTTAGAAAATTGCGGCTACTAATTATCCACTTGAGTTGGAAGGTTGGGTGGGCAAAAATTTCTTTTTGTCAATAATAATGGCTAAATAATTAAGTCAACAATAATGTCATATTAGTCAACAATAATTAAGCCACACACATGACATCATTCATTGCCAAGTGATTATGTGGCTAATACTTCTTTATTATTGGCCAAGTAAATGGTGTGGCCTAGAATTAGCAAAGGCAAGTCTTCTTCTCCTATAAATAGGTACTTTAGAAGATATTTTAAGCATCCCATTCTTCAAGCTCTCATTTAGGAGATGAAGTCTCTTCTTCTTTCTCTAATAGTGAGTTTGTGCTTAGTGAGAGTGTTGAGAGTTAATGCACTTGAGAGTATTCTTTGGGTGTAAATGAGTTTTGGGTTATGAGGAATATTTTGATTAATGTTTCTTGTAATACTCTTTTGTCACATAGTGAGAATTTTCTCGCTGCTCTCCAGTCATGGACGTAGGCGAATTTGCCGAACCACGTTAAATTTTTGGTGTCCTTTAAATTTACTCACTCCACTATTTCTCCATAGTGGCACTCTGTTACCACAAACTGGTATCAGAGCTTTCTTGGTTACGAAGGTGACAAATTTTTCAAAGAAATTCTTAGTATGCTCTATGGTTACAATGTTGTTTGATCTTCCACATCAAAAAAGAATTACTCTTTGGTTGTTTGGCTAAAAGCATTTCTTGTACGCTCGATTGTACTGTGTATGTCAGAATTGTAGTAGTGTGGTGGTGCATGTCCAAGGAGGTTCTGTCTAGGAAAGATTTAGTATTTAAGTGTGTTTATTGGTAACTCACCTCTCTTTCCTGAGAATTTACCTGTTGTACTATTCATAGATAACTACACTATTCTAATATACAGTACAATTCATTTGTACGAAATAGACAGCTACTGTCAAATTTGATGTGGAGAAATTTAATGGTGAAAATGATTTCAGTCTATGACGGGTGAAGATGCAAGCTCTGCTGGTGCCTCAAGGTCTTGCAAAAGCCTTGGCTAGTAGGGACACTCCGCTGGAATCTCTATCAGACATAAAGAAGGATGAGATTTTGGAAAAGGCACATAGTGCGATTCTGTTGTGCTTAGGAGATGAAGTCTAGCGAGAAGTTTCTAAAGAAGACACTGCTGCCAAATTATGGTTGAAGTTAGAAAGCTTGTACATGACAAAGTCACTCACAAACCGATTTTATTTGAAGAAGAAACTATACACTCTTCAAATGCAAGGAGGTAAACCCATCAAAGAGCACTTGGATAAATTTAATAGAATTATTCTTGATTTAAAAAATATAGATGTTAAGATTAAGGATGAAGATCAAGCAATAATTCTATTGTGTTCTTTGCCAAACTCCTATGAGAACTTCATTGATACTATGATGTATGGCCACGATACTCTTACCATGGAGGAGGTCAAGGCGGCTTTGAACTCTAAGGAGTTAAAGAAAAAGGTATCTGAAAGTAGAAGTGGTGGCTCTGGAGAGAGTTTATTGGCAAGAGGAAGAACAGAAAAAAGAAGTTCTGGTGGCTCTAGTAACAAGAGCAACAGAGGCAGATCTAGGTCAAAATCTAAATCTAGAAAACTAAAATGCTTTCATTGTCACAAAGAAGGACATTTCAAGAAGGATTGTCTGGAGCGTAAGGGAAAAGAAAATTCTTCTGACTTGAGATGCTGATGTTCTTATAGTCTCTGAACTTGACTCAGGTAATGAGTGGATCCTTGATTCAGGTTGTTCATACCATATGTCCCCTCATAAGGATTGGTTCACAACTTACCAATCCTTAGAAGGAGGAAAAGTGGTTTTGGACAACAACAAAATCTGCAAGGTCATTGGTATAGGCACGATAAAGATCAAGATGTTTGATGGGGTTGTTAGAACATTGATGGATGTTAGACATGTTCCAGAATTGAAGAAGAACTTAATTTCCTTGGATACGCTAGACTCCAATGGCTACAGCTACAAAGGTGAATATGGAGTCATACGGGTCTCAAAAGGTGCCCTTGTTGAAATGAAAGGGAGGAAAACCAATGGCATCTACTTACTAGATGGGAACACAGTTACCAGAATTGTTGCTTTATCATCAACATCTAATGATGATGTCACCAAGTTATGGCATACGCGTCTTGGGCATATCAGTGAGAGGGGTCTGATAGAGTTAAGTAAGCAAGGATTGCTCTGTGGTCAGAAGATCGAAAAGTTAGACTTCTATAAGCATTGTGTCTTTGGAAAACAGTCTCAGGTGAAGTTTAGTACGTCTATTCGTAGAATGAAAGGTACAGTGGATTATATTCACTCAGACTTATGGGGTCCTTCCTGAGTTCCCTCTCATGGTGGTGGTAGATATATGTTAACCTTCATTGATGATTATTCAAGGAAGGTATGGGTGTTTATTTTAAAACACAAAGATGAAGTCTTTGTCAAGTTCAAACAGTGGAAAACTTTGATTGAAAAGCAGACGGGGAAGCAGATCAAGCTACTGAGAATGGACAATGGCTTAGAATTTTGTGGAGGAGAATTCAACAAGTTCTGCAATGATCATGGTATTGTTAGACATCGTACCGTAAGACATACTCCACAATAGAATGGGCTTGCAGAACAGATGAACAGAACATTGATAGAGCGAGTAAGGTGTATGCTTTCAAATGCTGGGCTATCAAGAGAGTTCTGGGCTGAAGCTGTTAACATAACTTGTTACTTAATCAACAGATGTCCATCTTCGGCAATTAGTTTTAAGACTCCCGAAGAGATATGGTCAGGTATTGCTGCTAACTACAAAAATTTGAGAATTTTCAGTTCTCCTGCTTATGCTTATGTCAATGATGGTAAACTTGAGCCAAGGGCAAATAAATGCATTTTTCTTGGGTATCCTGAAGGCGTGAAGGGATACAAGTTATGGTGTCCAAACACAAAAAAAAATGCATTATTAGTAGAGATATGACCTTTAATGAAGCTAAGATGCTCAAACATAATGAGGGGTCATCTACAGAAAAAGAAAATACTAGTGCTGAGAATAAGGTGGAGCTTGAGGTGGAGCTTTCAAAAGAAACCTCTCAAGATCTAGTTGATGAAGAAGAGTTAGACATTATTGAGGAACAAGACATACAACAATTGCAACATTATCAACTGGCTAGAGACAGGTAAAGAAGAGAAGTTAGACCTCCCCAAAGATATGGCTATGAGGATTTAGTCTCATATGCTCTAAACGTTGCAAGTAACATTGACAATTGTGAGCCCAATCATACCAAGAAGCTATCAATAGCAAGGATGCTGCTCAATGGATTGCTGCAATGACTGAAGAGTTTGAATCTCTTCACTAGAATCATACTTGGGAGATAGTCAAAAGGCCAGAGAATCAGAAGATTGTCGAAAGTAAATGGGTCTTCAAGAAGGAAGGAATTCATGGAGTCGAAAATGCAAGGTTTAAAGCACGACTTGTGGCCAAGGGCTTCACACAGAGATAAGGTATCGATTTCAATGAAGTCTTTTCTCCTGTGGT